>CM077833.1:13431428-15914353 GCA_039720395.1 Liquidambar formosana | reverse complement strand
ACGATTTCTCCGTATCGGACCTCAGATTAGGCGCGATCTTCAGTCGATCGGACCTCAGATTAGGTGCGATTTCATTCGTATCGGACCTCAGATTAGGTACGATGTCCCTTCGTATCGGACTCAGATTAGGTACGATTTCCTCCATTTCGGACCTCAGATTAGGTTCGGACCTCAGATTAGGTACGATCTTTCGTATCGGACCTCAGATTAGGTACGATTTCAGTCGTATCGGACCTCAGATTAGGTGCGATTCATCCTGTCGGACCCTCAGATTAGGTGCAATTTTATTCGTATCGGACCTCAGATTAGGTGCGATTTCAGTCGTACGGACCTCAGATTAGGGCGATTCCATTCCTGTCGGACTCAGATTAGGTGCAATGTTTATTCGTATCGGACCTCAGATTAGGTGCTGATTTCAGTCGTATCGGACCTCAGATTAGGTGCGATTCCATTCCTGTCGGACCTCAGATTAGGTGCAATTTTATTCGTATCGGGTTTGTCACACGGCGACGCGATTTGAGGAATACGTGGGGAAGGTTTGATGCGTACGCATGAATAACTGGTGCGTACGCACCTGTATCTAGTGCGTACGCATTAGATGCAATTCTGCCAAAAAAATTTTACCGAGACGGCACCGTTTCTTTTAAGGGGTGTTTCAAATTCTGAAACGACCTCTTCTTCTCCGGCGACGCTTCCCATTACCCCGAAAATCACTCCCCACTCCTCCATAACTCCCTCTCCCACTCACTCCTATTTCATAAAAAACTCATTCTCTTGCAAACCCATTCCCAACCCACTGTTCTCCTTCCTCTGTCTCTCATTCTTCCCATTCTTTTCTTCTTACTTTCTCTCTGCAACTTCCCGCCGGCAAACATGCCTCCCAAGAACAAACGGTTTCGCGGCGATGATGAAGGGTTCACCATCAACCGTTGGGATCCACGGCTCAACCCGCAGCAAATCCCCGACATCACCTTCAGGCCACAGGAGCATCTCTCCCACATTGCACGGCAACAAAGAGTAAGTCTTGAAACCCATTCCCCATTGTTGAATATGCATGCCTTCAAAGATCTGATTTTTATCTCTCACCGTCCATAAAAATGTGAACTTTATCCTCAAATGATCATAGTATGTCTGTATATATCATAAAAACTGGAGAAAACTTGTGAAATCTGAGTTTGGAGGTTGAGGGGGTTCACGGTCCCGAGGTTGAAGACGAACCAGGGTCCTGAGTGCGTACGCATAGATGGTATGTGCGTACGCATCAGTATGTAGTGCGTACGCATCAGTACGTAGTGCGTACGCACCATGAAGTGATTACACAAATAAAAATAAAACGGGAATCAGATGAAATTAAGCACTGATGCGTACGCACTGACTTCCATATGCGTACGCACTGTGGCCAATGCGTACGCACCATTGACCATGCGTACGCACCACGCATTTATTTGGCAGAATCAATCTAAATCCATGCTCACCTGTACCTGTACTTACCTGGGTCTTCATTCTTTTCAGATTCCAAAGAAGAAGAGTGGACGTGGCAGTCTGGAGAGTTTGACCACTTGGTGGGACCGGTTGACCCCCGATACTCAGCAGTTAGTGTCGGATGTCGGGTTTGGGACCGTGGCTGCAGTGACGATTCATCGGGCTACCAGCAACACCTTGGTTTTCTGCCTGGCAGAGAGATGGTGGGACACCACCCATACCCTTCATTTAGCGGGTAGGGAGTGGACTCTCACCCCTTACGACTTCCACCGCCTGACAGGTCTACGGATAAGGGGGAGGCCCTTCACTTTTGAGCTGACTGAGGATCAGAAGAAGGCGTTGACCCAGCGTTTGTTGGGCATGCCTTGCCCCAATGCCACCATGAAGTATCCAGCTTTGTACAATGAGTTTCTTGGGAGAGGGCAGGACTCTGTGGAGGAGCGTGTTATCATGGCTCGAGCTTTCATCCTCTACCTTATAGGGGCTTTCCTAGTCCCTAATGCTGCGCAGACTTTTGAGCCAGGTTGGCTCTTAGCATTGGAGGACCTTGAGGCTGCATATGAGTATGGATGGGGGTCGGCTGTCTTGGCACACCTTTATGCCACCACGGATGCCCTTAGTCGGGTAAAATCCGACTCTTTGACAGGTTGCTGGAGGCTTTGGGCGGTAAGTAACCGTATATGGGTTCCATTCTCTTCTATTTTCATGCTTTGCTCTTTTCTCAAGATGTTTATTGATTCTCTTTGTTTGTCTTGCAGCTATGGGCCCAGGAGTACATTGACTTGAGACCTCTGGGCGATCAGGAGGACTTGTCCCACATTGGAGTCCGAGAGTTCCTAGACAGGCTTGAGCGTGTATGGGTCCACTTTTTGCTTTCTATGTTCTCTTTCCCCTTTTTGTTTCCTTTTGGCTGATCATGTTCCTGACAATAGGTGAATCCCCGCCCTTGGGTTGGTCGAGCCGAGGTTGGTCCCCAGAGTGGGAGGAGGACGCGCACGCCATGGCTGAGGTGTCCTGTTTGCTGTCCTATCCCCGTGCCCGGGCCTTTTACTTTGCCGAAAGGGTCGTGCCCCAGCTGACTACAGATCTGAGTTGTGTGCCCGAGTCCCCTATGATCCTCCTGCCTTCTCTTGGTGCCCTATCAGATGGGGTGAGCTGGATTTGGATGAGTGGCGAGGTGGCATCATTACATTTCTCGTCTGCTGAGCCTAGAGCATGACTATGCCACCTTTGCCAGGGAGCGCCTCATGCCCCGCTTCATTGGTCACCAGGTATCCATTCTGTTCCATTCTTGTCACTGTTTTGCTTTCCATAAGCTTGCCCCTGTCATTGCACTTTTTTCATACCCAGGTTCCTGATGCGGGCATTCCTCCCGAGGGACTTCCTCCTGCATTCCCCTCGTGGTCGGTTCCTCTTTATGATGAGAAGGGCGAGGCGTATGAGGAGTCCATGTCCCCGACCGCGAGCGCATCCACTCCCTTTTCCCCCTGGCACGCGTCAGGTAGCATTTCTTCTTTCTCTTGACAGGTCCTGCAAAATAGTTAGTTCGAAATATGCATGCCCTAATCGCACTTTGATTTTTCAGCTTACCCTTGCGGAGATGGAGCTTGTATACCAGATGTTGGTGGGCTCAAGCGGATGTTGACTGCTCATTCGCGACAATCTTGCGCATGCGGGGAGGGCAGGCACCCGGAGGTGCAGCAGATGCAGGTGGAGGTGGTGATGATGATGAGGGTGGTGATGATGGTGGGCAAGGGTGGTGGTGGGGCTGGTTCATCCAGCGGTCCATCTTATCGCCCTAGGGGCTTTTAGACTCTATCTCTCTTTACTTTGGACAATTTGCAATTTCAATTTCGGGGTTATGTACTTAAACATTTGCACTTGGTTTTTATTTCAGTATGTGCTTTTCTTGCTTTGAATTGTTGTGTGCTGCCTGAAATGATTTTGAAGTTGCATTGATCTGCTTAGTGTAAATATAGATGAAACCAGGTGGCTCGGTTACTGAAACAGGGTGTTCTGACAGTGTAGGAAACACGTAATGCGTACGCACCCACTATTAATGCGTACGCACTTGGAATTAATGCGTACGCATCTCCCACAGATGCGTACGCATCAAATGAAATTCTGTCCTTTTTTTTTTTTTTTTTTTTTTTTTTTTAGGGCCCACAGCAGTCTCTCTTGTTTGTCTCTTTCCCAAAAGGGCATTTGCTGTACTTTTTCTTTATAAAGGCCTCTTCTTCATTACCCTAGCCGCCACTTGAACTCTACCAGCGTCATCCCTTCCACCTCCTATTCTTCACTAATGGCGAACCTTTCTAACTGGCTCAAATCTTTGGATGGCCAATCTCGCAGGGAATTTAAATCCCAGTTTCAACTGTCTTCTTTGCTTGATTATTCCCAAGTGCGGGTTAACCAAGACTTCCTCAAACTGGCTACCGAGTTTTGGGATCCTTCTCGTCATGTGTTCCGCTTCAATAACACGGAAGTGTGTCCCACCATGGAGGAATTTGGGGCCATCCTGGGCGTCCAGATTTCGACCATATATTACTACCACCCGTAGTACCGCTCAAAGTCGAGGGCCTAATTTCTTCTTTATTCGGTATTCCAACCAGGGTAGCTCGGGGATGGTTTTCAAATTCAAGGATAGACTTCCAACTTGTAGTTTCGCACTTCAGCCAACTTCCTCCTATAGTTACAGGTAATCAACTCCAACACCGTTTGAATGCCCTTTGCTTTTGTATCTTGGCATGTTACTTGTTTGTGGATGCCCCCGACTCCGCCGACGTGGCCCTATTGCAGATCCTTCCTTTATTGAGGGAATCCAATCCAAGCATGATGGTCTTAGCCGGAACTCTCAATGCTCTAGATAGGTTTTGTGAGGGGTGAGGTCCCCTTTGTTGGTGGCAGTCCCTTGCTGTTGCAGGTAAATTCCCCTTCATTCCCGTCCATCCTTTCTTTTTCATTCTGCATGGCTGCTTTTTCGTTCATCAGTGCGTACGCATGTGGATGTGATGCGTACGCATTGGACTTGATGCGTACGCATAAAGGGTTTGATCCACTTTACCCAATTTTTCAGATTTGGTTATTCGAACGCTTGCAGCTTATAGTAGAACCCCACGTGAGTCCGTGGGCGTACCAACCACAACTTTACCGCCGTCGGGCCTTGATTAAACCTTTTCCTGGCATCGAGGAGCTTCGCGGCATGCTTTCTAACATTTCCTGTCATGGTATTCGGTGGAACTGTCCTTGGTGGAGAATATCCGACATGACTCTAGGTCTGATTTTTTCTCACAGCGTGATGCTAGCTGGCCTTCGGGAAGTGTCCTACTGTCCCGTACTTCGCATCCAACGGCAATTCGGCAGGCCTCAAAGATCGCTGCTTAAAGAGCACATGGGATATGTCTGTCCACTCGGGGCCCGCCTTGTTGAGCGCATTCAAGGGGCATGGCCCAACAGGATGCGGGTTTTATCCGTCGCCGCCCCTGAGCTGATTAGTCCCTCTGCTGCTTACTACGGCTGGCTCGCCTCCGACATTGGGGGATCGAAAGAGGATGAAGTTCATCGTAAAAGAAAAAGACTGAATCAAGACGGTCATGATGGTAGTGGATGAGGGAATGATTTCCAACGCTGAGGCGTCTCTTGTTGATTATATTGCATTTCATGTCATTTCCATTTTAGTTCACAATAACAAGGCAAAATGTACCATTTGTTCCCATTTAATGGATGAAACTTATTTCAATTAACTTTGCATTGATTTAAATTCCTTCGTAATACAAGATAGGGTCTACATCATATATAGTATTTGCGCAAACGATCCAGATTGACAGGTTGCGGTAAACTCATTTCCCTCTTCGTCCATTAGCCTGACTGCTCCTCCTGACAATATAGCCTTGATGATATACGGGCCTACCCAATTGGGCCTAAACTTGCCCCTAGGATCCGATACCCGAGTCAACATTTCCTTGAGCACTAGGTCTCCTTCCTTCAGATTTCTCGGCCTCACCTTTTTGTTAAAAGCCCTGGCAACCCTCCTTTGATACCCTTGTACATGGTACAGTGACTTAAGTCTTCTTTCGTCCAACAGTGCCAATTGTTCGTACCGGTCCCTTTTCCATTCAACTTCAGGGATTTGGCTTTCTACCATGACCCTTAATGATTGAACTTCTAATTCCACCGGTAAAACTGCTTCCATCCCGTATACCAACGCGTAAGGCGTTGCCCCAGTAGACGTCCTTACTGATGTTCGATATCCCCACAATGCTCCTGGCAACTTTTCTGCCCAATCCTTGTAAGTCTTTGCGGACTTTTCTAGGATGTGCTTTATGTTCTTATTGGCTGCTTCTACAGCTCCGTTGGTCTGTGGCCGGTAAGGGGAGGATTTGTGGTGCTTAATACTGTACTTCTCGAAAACACTTTGGACTTCCCCCTGAAAATGTGATCCATTATCTGAAATGACCTCGTGTGGCACCCCATACCTGTAGATAATGTGAGTCTCGATGAACTTAGCCACGTGCTTGGCTTTCAACTCCGTGTAGGCTCTTGCTTCTACCCATTTTGTGAAGTAGTCGATGGCTACCAATATGTACTCGTGTCCACCCGTAGCCTTCGGGGTAATCTTACCTATAACATCTATGCCCCAGACAGAGAAGGGCCACGGCGATGTCAATTGGTGTAACTCGACCGGAGGTGTGTACTGCATGTTGGAATAGACCTGACATTGGTGACATTTTCTCACGTACTCCACGCAATCCATTTCCATGGTAGTCCAGTAATATCCCAACCGAATCAGCTTTTTAGCTAGCATCCTCCCGTTCATGTGGGGTCCACAATCCCCTCCGTGTACTTCACTAACCAGTGTTTGGGCTGCTTCTTTATCGACACACAACAGATGAATGCCATTGGCTGACCTTTTGAACAGGTTTCCACTGCATAAAACATACTGTGTTGCTAACAACCTCAGTGCCCGCCGGTCTTTCCTGGTAGCTTCCTCAGGGTACACTTCTCGCTCCAGGAAGTTCAAAATATCAAAATACCAAGGTTTCCCATCGTCAAATTCTTCTTCTATGAACATAATGGTGGCTTCATGGGCAGGTCGAGAGCTTTGTTGTATGATCAAGGGTTGCAATTGGGCTTTTTCTGGGATGTGGATCAATGAGGCTAAAGTGGCTAGGGCATCGGCGAATTGATTTTGGGATCGGGGTAGAGGAGTGAAGGTTATTTTCTGGAACTTTAGAGCTAATTTCTCGAGGTAGCTTTGGTAGGGTTTCAGATGTTCTTCCTTGGTTTTCCAAATATTTTGAACTTGAGCGATCACTAATGCCGAATCTCCATAGACCTCGACTTCTTCCACATTGAGGGCTAGCAACGCCTCCAGTCCCGCGATACAGGCCTCATACTCGGTAGTATTGTTTGAATTGCGGAAGTTGAGTTTAATTGACAAGGGAATATGCAGGTCGTCTGGTGTGATCAAAATAACTCCAACTCCATTCCCGTATTGGTTCGATGCTCCATCAAAATACATCTTCCACGTTCGTGCGCATTCAACGTTCAAGAGGTTTTCGTCGGGGAAGTCGTCGTCGAGTGCTTGTCCTGGGACTGAATGTTCGGCACAAAAATCGGCTACTGCTCCCCCTTTAATTGCCTTCTGGGTGACATAAGTCAATTCAAATCCTGCGAGGAGGAATAACCAACGCGATAATCGCCCATTGAGTGTTTGTTTCTCGAACAGGTACTTGAGCGGATCCATGCGGCATATTATCCACACCTCATAATTTATCAGGATATGCTTTAACTTCTGAACAGCCCAGACTAGCGCGAAGCATGATTTCTCCACTGCAGTATACCTCACTTCGTACTCGTGCAACTTTTTGCTCAGGTAATAGATAGCATGCTCACGTCCTTGGTCATCGTGCTGAGCTAACATGCTCCCTAGAGCCTCCTCAAATACTGATAGATACAACAACAGCGGCTTTCCAGGGCGTGGTGGGACTAGTATCGGTGGTTTCAACAAGTATTCCTTTATTACTTCGAAGGCTCGTTGACATTGATCGTTCCATTCCTTGGGTTCCCCTTTCTTTAACAGTTTGAAAATAGGCTCGCAGGTCGAAGTGAGTCCTGCTATAAATCTGCTGATGTATTGCAATCTCCCCAGGAAACCCCGAACCTCTTTCTCTGTCTTGGGCGGCGGCATCTCCATAATTGCCTTGATCTTAACAGGGTCAACCTCTATGCCTCTGTTTGTCACCATATACCCTAATAGTTTCCCTGATGTTACTCCAAAGGTGCACTTCTGCGGGTTCAACCTCAGTTTATACTCCCTGATTCGCTCGAAGAACTTTTGAAGGTTGTCTAGATGACTCTCCCTGGTTTCTGACTTTACAATCATGTCATCGACGTACACTTCCACTTCTCGGTGCATCATATCATGTAACAAAGTAGTAGCCATTCTCTGGTAAGTGGCCCCGGCATTCTTTAACCCAAATGGCATAACCGTATAACAGTAAGTCCCCCATCCCGTGGTGAAGGTTGTCTTGGTCATATCTTCAGGTGCCATCTGAATCTGGTTGTATCCCGAGAATCCATCCATAAATGACATTAGCGCACTTCCCGCAGTGTTATCCACTAGGACATCAATATGTGGGAGGGGGAAGTCATCCTTTGGGCAAGCTTTGTTGAGGTCACGAAAATCCACACAAACTCGGACTCGCCCATCTTTCTTCGGTACTGGCACTATGTTGGCGACCCAATCTGCTTGATCAACTGCCCGTATGAATCCCACCTCTAATAACTTCGAGACTTCTTCCTTTACTTTGATTGACCATTCAGGTTGCATTCTTCTCAACCGCTGCTTGACAGGCTTAGACCCTTCTTTGACGATGATGCGATGTTGCACTATCTCCGGATCTATGCCAGGCATGTCTGCGTATGACCAAGCAAATACATCTTGGAATTCCTGCAATAAGGTGCTAAGACTAGACCGTTCTTGCGTGGATAGTGTAGACCCAACTTGTATTTCCTTAGGATTTTCATTAGTGCCTAAGTTAATTAAAATAGTTTCGCTTTTAATGGGTTCAAAATTTCTTTCTTGGTTGTCATTGATTATTTTGTTTAAATCAGGATCCTCAGACATTTGTGCAATATATTCCTCAAGAGACACGTCAACATAAGCAAAATCAGAATCCATTTCATTGGCAATAGGGGTGGTTACAGCAGTAGTGTTCTCGAGAAACTTAGGAACAGAGCTAGTGGTGAGTTTGTCCTTGGCCGGAGGGGATTTGTCACCCGCGTTGGAGTACGCGCGGATCTCAGCTCCTTTCTTCCAAACCCACAGGCTTGTGCCCCCATTTGCTTCAGTGATCAGCTTAGTCAAGTTTGTGACGGCCTCTTCTTCAGTCAGGACTAGTATATCTAAACCCTGCTCAGACAGCAGTAGACTCAGATTCCCCAGATTTTCAGCCCAGTCTACTTCTAGCACCTCTTTCCCTCGAGGTTTTCCTTTGGTGATGCCCAACCTCAGTTCTGCGGCGAAGAAAACTTCCAGCCCCGGCACCCTTCTCTTGCTATATTTGTCAAACCATGGCTCGGGGAATCCGCAATAGGGGAAGTCTTCCCCTTCCTTGACGAAATTCCCGTTAAGGGTATTCTTGTTTTCTGGCAGTTCTTCCTCCTCGGCATAACCTATTCCCTTACGGTTTGTCTGCATGCGGAAATCCGGGAGTTCAGTGACTCCTTGACCTCTTTTTCCCATCCCCATACCTGGCATGTACCCCATCTTTTTCATGATGTGAGCTACCGTGTGTCTGATCCCCTCCCCGAAATCAGGGTGAACCTCTTCCATCCCTTCATCTTTTCTTTCCAGCATTTGAACCAGTTCGAAACCTCTCCACCCTGGATTTTCCTCTCCTGCTTTTATTCCCGATACTTGGCCCGTGATTTCTCCGTCGCCATGAATTATCAAGACACCTCCTTCCCATGGCAGCTTAATCTTTTGATGTACAGTGGACGGGACGGCTTCTAGTGGGTGCAGCCACGTTCTCCCCAAGAGCAAATTGTAATTGGCGGGTATGTCCATGACACAAATTCAACAACGGATATAACAGGTCCCACCTTACAGCATGCTTGGAAGGTCCCTAATACTGGTCTGGAGCTATTGTCATACCCCCTTACTGTTATTGCAGATGGCGCCAAATCTTCATTGCCAAACCCTAACCTGGTTGCTGTGCGCATGGGGCATACATTCAAGGCTGATCCGTTGTCCACCAATACCACTGGGATTTTCAAGTCTTTGCATTCAACAGTAATATACAAAGGTTTTGCATGCTCCGATCCTTCAGCGGGGAGATCTTCCTTCGAAAAGTTAAGATGACCTCGTCTGGAGACTCCCCCACCCTCATTAGGGAGAGGATCTGCTGAGGTGTAGTTTCAATTGGAACCTCTTGTTTCGCCAATGCATCTAACACTGCCTGTCTGTGTTTTCTTGAAGCCACTAGTAGCCCCCATAGACTGATGTTTGCCTGTGTTTTCTTGAGTTGCTTCAGAACCCTATCCTCTTCCTCTTCTTGCTCCAAGATCCGCATTCGCTGCCTTAGTTCTTCCCCATCCCCTTCTTGATTTACCTCTCTCCCTGGATGGTCGCTTTCTAGGTGAGAAGGTTTGAAATGTCTCCCTGCGCGGGTGAGGTGCATGGAGTCTTCGGTGTCATCTGCCTTGATCTCAGCCCAAATATTTTTTGTCGTCCCATCTCTTTCTTCGTCGCTGTCTTCCCATGGTGCACATACAGCTACTATCAAAGCCAACGGGTCGTAACCTTCCGCACCTTCCGCAAGCATGTTCACATATGGCGGTGTGGCACCTTTGTAGTTGGGGAGAGGATTCTGATGTACGTTGGGCTTTTTCTCTTCCCCGGGGGGTGGTAGCTTGCCCGTGTCAATAAGATCTTGGATCTCGTGCCTTAGTCGGACACAGTTGTCAGTCCGATGCCCGATGCGCTGGTGGAAATCACAGAACTCGTTTTGTTTCCAGAATGATGGAATAGGATTCGGCAATGGCCTTACTTCTAGTGCTTGCAGATGTCCTCTTTTCATTAGGTTAACAAAGGCTTTGGAGAGAGGGACCCCCAAATCATGAAAAAACCTTGGTTTCCTTTCAGTTTGTTGCACGGCACTGACCGTAGCTTGCGTGGGCCCATTAGCCCGATTTGCCCCACTTGGGGCGCTGTTACTTGCCCCAAATACTCTTCTGGGCTTGCCCTCTATCTGCCCCTTGTGAATTGCATCTTCTATCCTTGTTCCACACTGGTACAACTGTTGAAAATCCATAACTGATGAAGTCAACATTTTATCGAAGTAGACCGGCGTCAAGTTCCTCAGTATCATGTTGACCTGGTCTATTTCAGCAGGACGGCTCACCATTTTTACTGCCTTTGTCCTCCAACGGCTTAGGAAGTCTGAAAAAGTCTCGTCTGGCTTCTGCCTTGTCATTTCCAAATCTCTCAATGTCACGTCTAACATGGTGTTGTAGTTGTATTTGTCCGTGAATTCTTGAGTCAATGCCTCCCAAGAATCGGTGATCTTCTTGTCCACTGCGTAATACCATTTGGAAGCGTCTCCTGATAGTGAGAGGGGAAAGGCGCACAAGACTTGATCTGAATTTAGCCCCCTCATTTTAGCTATGCTCAAGTATTGACGCAAGTGTTGCTTGGGGTCTCCGGTTCCATCAAATTTCTCATAATCTGCGATCTTGAATTTTTCCGGAAGCTGAGTCTTTGATTCAGAAGTGATCCCATCCATGGAGAACATGAAGCTGTCTAAGCCTTGTGACTTCCGCCAGGCGGTTTTCATTTGGTTCATTTGTTCTTTCATTTCTTGGTTTTCTGTTTCCAGTTTGTCCATCCTCGGATCTTTTCCCTTTGCTCTCACATCCCTCTTGGCTTGGTATTCTTCATAGTCCCCGTCATCCCATATGCCATCAGTGCCTCCGGTTCTTTGGATGACTACTCCTTCTCCTTCCTCCCTACTGGGTGCTTCTGGGCTTTTAGGCTTGTCTTTCCCTGTTTCCAAGACGCTCAGCCTCTCACTCATCTTGGTAACCATTTCTTTCATTTCAGCTCTATCACGCACCATCATGGCCATGAGTTCTGCCAAGGTTGGTTCTGCCGTCTGTCCGCGTTCCATCACTACTAGCTCGGTCTCTGCTTTTCTTAAACGGTTCGATGTAGGGGAACGGACCCAAGCCCAGCCTGGTGTACGCAAATCTGACCGTGATTGCTCAATTCTTTACTGAAATTTTGACCAAGGCAAGTGATTAAGTTCATGCCCCTCTTATTGAATGAGAGCTTTATTAGGCTTTACCCAATTCTGTCCTATCATACCTTGGACCTCGTCATGTTTACTAAATCTTTCAAGTGCCCAAGGTTTGACAGGTACACAAAGTAGATCATTTTCCAAGCTTAGGCCCATTACAAATGCTCTCATCTCACAAACTCTTTTGGATTCAAGCCCATATTTTTTTTTTTTTTTTTTTTTTTTTTTTTTTTTTTTTTTTTTTTTGGGTGTGGGCTTGAGTCCAATTTCAAAAATAACACACCTCACTCTCATTGGGCCTAAGCTTGACGAATAACCAACTTCGAACTTCAATTTTAAATCGGATTTGCTTTTGTTCATCAAATCGGGTGAATCCTAATGCCTACTCGGTCCATGCAGTCCATTAGCCTTTTCAATTTGAGCCCAACATTCACACACCTCACCTCTCATTGAATCAGAGGCCCAAAAGTTTATACTTCTTTTCTTTTTTAGGTTTGACCTGTTTGGGCTTTCCTATTCCCATTGGTAGACGGAAAAATGGGCTAGTGCTCCTCTAACCCGACAACGCTTGACGACCCAAAAACTTGTTACGTTCGAATTTAACCCAAACCCGAAAGCCCGTTTGCTCGACAGCCTAGCCCGTGGCTGTCGACCGACGCTATTTCGGCGATTGACAGCCTAAGTGTCGCTTGGTCAATAAAGTGGCAGCGTCAGCTGCTAACCACGGATCTCGAGGGGATTAATTTAATCCCCTACCACTGGTAGTGTAGGGTTTTTGATAGCGTGTCGGGCCTCCCGACAATGCATCAGCCCTCGAGTCCCTCCCTTGACTCTTGGCTTTAAAAAACGAAAATCGATCGCCGGCGATCCAAAATTATTTGACACTCAAACCCTTACCTCCTCAAATCTCTTACTCTCCTAGATCTATGGCCTCTTCCTCCGCTTCCCGAAATCGTCCCGACCTGAACGCTGTGCCAGAGGCACAACCAGACATATGGCGACCAATATTCCCAACCCAAAATCAACTTATCACGGTTAATGATACCGTGGTACACAACCCTACAAACGCGACGGCGGTAGCCGCGGGACTCATCACTCCTCGTGATGAAAGGATTTTAAATGCTAGGTCCGATATGGACCTTATGGGGGACGCCATGGCCTTGAGTGTTCGGGCCACCATAGTCACCTCCAGCATGGCTCGGCGTCTCCACACTAAGGGTGTGGAAGTCGGGAGGTTAAACCACCATATTCTCAGCCTTCAACGAACCATCCGTCAATCCGGTCGGACGATAAGGACTTTGAGAGAGGAGAACAGAGTACTGAAAGACATGGTGGACGCTTATGCCAGGGGCGTCACACCTAGGGTTGTGGCTCTAGAAGGGCTCGAGGATCAGATTCGGGACCAACTTGAGAGTCTCCGGAAACGGCCCGAAGCTGGTCCCTCCAATCCTACTCAAAATACTACTAACGAGTAGCATCTTTCTCCTTCTCCGTTTTGTTGTTCTTTTTCTGGGTCTTTGTTTTTTTTTCTTTTCTTTTTCTGGAGTATAGTAAATGAACATAAAAGGAAATTATATTCACATGCATGAACTAAAACCAGATTACATATTCTGCACTATTAGCTACAGTAAGCCAAAATACAAAATACATATTAACTCCCAAAGTAGTGCATGTAAACGGGCGAAAGTCCGATGATTGCCAGAACTGGAACCATCCTCCTGAATGGGATCCTCTCACATGCGCAGAAATAGGCCACTTGGAGGGTAAGCACAGTGAATAGGATAGCGAAGACGACGGGACCCCAGGAACACATTGTGGCGGAGGAGAGAGCCTTGTTGGGGTGACAAAAAGGAGCACTTATAGACGATTTTCCGACGACTAGGAATAGTAGGCCTACGAACAGAAAAACCCTTTTATTTTATTTTACTTTTGGGCCTAGGTCCAATAACAATATCTCACATCTTCCCTCAATCGGGCTCAACTTGAAACGGCTAATGAGTAGCATGGGCCTCGCCCCGTACCCGCGATAAATGCCTAATCATGGATGCATTATGACACACAACATGACACACATTCAAACAAGGTTATGCAAAAAGCGGCCGGTTGGGGTTTTCTATGTGGGTTTGGGCAATGGGTACTTCAACTTCAAGGGTCACCCAAGCTAGGACGCTCAATGAGCAATCCGTTAACGTACTCACTAGCTTATCACAGGCTAGTGGCACAGGCTGTGGGTTAGTGATGCCAACTTTCAGTAACCATAGGCGCGAATGGGGCCCGGTACCTTCCGTCAGACTTTCACCGAGGGTATAAGGGTAATCGTGCCCGTGTGTGCAATTTGTGGTTTCATTCAATTAAATTCCTTTGTTTTAATTAAAGCCAACAATTTATCATATGGAGTCTAGCTCTCAAATCCCCAGTGGAGTCGCCACTGTGAGCGCAAGCGGGAGTCGCCACCCAATTTAGCTTTGGGAACTGTGTTTTTTGGTCAAATTCGAGGTCCAGAGATTCAAGTCCGGAGCTAGGGTACATTATTGGGAAGGTATTAGGCACCCAAAAATGCCCGGTCGAAACCGGCCTCCGTGAATAATTGTTGGCTTTAATTAATCGAGGTATTTAATCAAATTTAACCCTAAGCATGCGAAAATGCAACAATATGCCAAGCACGCGAATGATTATGCAAATAAGAAAATAATCAAGTAGAGAAATGGTTAGTAGCACATGGCATGACAGAATATACAGGAGACAATAACTCACGGAAAGCAAAAATAAATAAACAGATAAAAGAGTACCTAAACTACAATGCGTACGCACCAGGTGTTGGTGCGTGCGCACCATATGGTGGTGCGTGCGCACCAAGTGGATTCAAAATGGCCATTTGAAGCAAACTAATTTTTTCTGTCAGAGCACAGGGTGCGTACGCACCATGAAGTGGTGCGTACGCATCAGCAAGACAATTTCCCTACATTTTCCACTAACATGCATTTTATAAATAAAATATTAACACCACTAACATTAATTTAATCTACAAAACTACCAATCAGCATACACTAATATTAAACAAAAGATACAACCATTAATATATACAAAAAATACTCACACTAACATTAAATATTCTAACCATACTTAATAAAATAACCTAACTAATATTATAATGATATAATCTAATCTATTTTAATCAAAACCAGAATAAATTATGATAAACAATATAACCCACACGTACTCACATTAAACCCATGAATATAATATTAAAACTAATTACTCTAACATTAACTAATTCTCTACCAGGAGAAGTGGTGCGTACGCATCACGCAGTGGTGCGTACGTACCAACTTAGCTTAAATGATGAATGGTCAAAGTTGGTCAAACTGTGGTCAAAATGACCAACCAAAGGTCCCACATGATAGGTCTCAACAAGACGAATTCGCCTGTCAAATTTGGAGTCAATCGGGCCAACCTAAGGTCTTCAAATGCTAGGGAACACGGTACCTGTGGGTGAGTATGCCCACACTGGATCACTGTCCACTTCACCTTCAACCTCAGAACGGGTTGAAGCTGAAAAATGCAGTATTGAGCTTTGTCCCATGCTAACTTCTCCCTAACTTATCTTACTCATTTCTTAACCGAATTTAATGATTCAAAAACCAAATTGAAGCTCTTGCAGCGTACTACAAGCGCGCATAAATCGTTCATCCAAAAACTTGCAGAATCATGATTATTTTTTGGGTCAAAGTTTTGAGTTTATAACCCGAAAACCCGTCAATTCAAGAACTCATGTCACGGCTATTTTCCTTCAAATCTAACATTACCAATGATTTTCTTGACCTTAACAATGTAACATGGCATCATTATATTAAACAATAACTCATAGAAACAAATATGCAGTATAAATTTACAGTGCATATATATATGTGTGTCTGTGATACGTACCCCTCAGGTTTGAATGCTTCCAATATCAACGCAGCAATTCCCTTCTCGCAGCTTCAGATTACAACACTCAACCCTCCTTTCTCTCTTCTGGTTTTCTGGTGTTTTGGTGGGTATTTGGTTTCTCTCACTCTCTCTTTCTGGCCGTTCTCCCTTAAGCCTCTATCCAAAAAAGGAAATAGCTCTATCTCTAAAAAAAAAGACCCCTCCCGACTGATTGATTGATCTCCTCTCCAGTCCCATCAGTAGAGTATAAATAGGGCTCAATTAGGTTTTGAAAACATCCCCTGACTGGCCCATCCCCTACCCATGCGGGGAACACCCGTGGGAATCTCCCCCACTCCCCCCCCATACTCTCCCCCATGCTCTCATGTTTAGTGGGAGACAGATCTGAAGGGGCCTGAAAAAGGCTTATGGTGCGTACGCATGGAAATATGGTGCGTACGCACCACCCAATGGTGCGTACGCATGAAGTGTAAAAAGGCAGTATTTTCCTGTTGTAATCTTGACTACTCGTCGGGAATTGCTTTGTCATTATCTCAAAACATACAATAAACCTCATCATTGGGTTTCCAAAATACGTGATTTCAAATTAATTAGGTGGTACAAAATGGGGTGTCTACACATCCATATATTTTTCTCCTTCTTTGATTTCTTTTTCTTTCCATCAGTTTCCTATTGCTTTCAAGCTATCTTCAAATGTTATTGTTTTATTTTGGGCGATTGATACATCTTGACATTTGTTTGCTACGAAACGTGCATCATGAATTAAAGGCTTGTGAGAAGTCTGGGTCTTATCTTGGAGCAATGTACGATCACAATAACCTACACATAGGGAGGCAACGTTGTTTTAGGACAGCAAATGTCGCGACTCATGGATTTCCCATGCCATAATATTCTCTTAATTATTATTTAATTAGATTATTTAAATTCTGTTTATTATATAATTTATCTAGTTCTTGTTTTCTGCAAATGGTTTTAAATGTTTGATTATTCACAGTTTTCCAAAAGGGTTTAACTCTCATCACTCCCTCTCAAAGCCACCTTCATGGACTTTGGCTTATAATTGCTCGGTGTATGTGAGGCGGGAGACTTGGTGCATGTGAGGTGGGAGATGTACTACATGTGCTTAGGATTAGTCTGGTATATAAACTTTTTGGAAACTCCTAATCGAGAGAGACAGAGAGAGAGAGAGAGAGAGAGCGAGTTGGAGCTATTGGCACACCAATGCTTAGCTGCGTTTGTTATGAGTGAATAAAGAAGGAAATGAAATGATGATTCCATTAATAAAAAAAAAATGTAATAGCTTGGAAGCATTAGAAAATAGAATGGTCATTCCTTTATGGGACCTATTCCCTTGCTAAAGCTGTGTTTGTTATGAGAGGGGAGAGAATGAAATGATGATTTCATTATCACAAAAAAAGTGAGTGTTTAGTAGTCTAAGGGAATAGAATGGTCATTCCATTATGGGGGTTTATTCATTTCTTACCAAAAGGAATGGTTATTCTTACCTTTTATGGAATAAAAATCATTCAAAGTGGGTCCCACATATTAATTTCTATTTTATTTCCACCCTTTACCAAATATTGGTATGAACTATAGAATGACCATTTCCATTTACATTCTCATTCTATTCATTCAAACCAAACACAGCCTAAGATGAATGATCATTCCCATCTTTTAATGAATGAACTCATAAAAAGCGAGTTGCACCTAATTTTTATCATTTCATTTCCATCCGTTACCAAACGTTAGAATAAAATAACCATCTTCATTCTCTCTAGCTTCATTCCATTTAATCAAACTAAATGTGGTCTTAGCTTCCTATAGTTTATATTACGGAGTATATTTTTGGCTTTTAAATAGTAGTCGTAATCACATATCAAATTTGCACACTAAAAGTGCATTGCTTCTCCTCTCAATCTTCACATTTTTTATACTTCTTCATATTTTTTGGTGGAATGGGCTCGACCACTCTATCTCTAAATGACAGACATATGATCATTACTTCTATTCAATTATGGTGATTTGTAGTTTTATGACTTTTTTCTCTCTCTATCTTACACATGGTCTTTTAAAATAAAATAAAAAATAGATGGTGATCATTAATATGAAGTATTATTTCTTTTTTAGTTAAGCAGATTTGAGTAATATATATGGCTGATGCTCGATAGTCAACACCATTTCCCTTGTGTCTGGATGGTTTCATTGTCTTGCCTACTAATCTTCCACCAAAATCACCCTAGTAGACAAGTGATATCCTTCTTATCATCGTTTAATTTGCTTTAGCTACCTAGCAAGTAGCAACTTTAACTTTGCCTAGGCAGCTACGCTCAGCATATGCCCTGGCCATGTCACTACCCGTGTGCCTGTAAAGCTATTGAACACAACATGTGCATTTTAATGTAATCAAGAGTGCAAAATACATTCAAAGGATTTGCCTTCCACAAAAATAATAACAAAAACTTTTTGTGCACTAAGTGTGGGGTATATCTTTATTTCATCGTCAGCACTGAGGTTAGCGCGCCTAACTTTTTTTTTTCTTTCCTTCTTTGATAAGCAAGTCAAATGTATTAAGTAGCAAAACAGTTATTGATTCCATCTTTTTCATCTCTATTCATGAAGGTAACAACATCTGGTAAAGAAATAATGGGAATAGAACCAAAACGATTACAAAAAATCGTCTATTGGGCTAGCGAATGCACTGCTTTGTTAATCAACTTGGGATACAACGCACAACCCACAAGGAGTACACTCCAAAATACCTTTAACATTACAGATAAGGGGTTGAATGGCCCATTGAAGGATTAGCCCCCAATCAGCCAGGGGGTCGAGGACCAACGCGGCATCGCCTTCAACTAGGGAATAATTATGAATTTATAGTGCTTAATTACGTCTCCACGCGCATGCATATATATATATATATATATATATATATATCGAGAGAGAGAGAGAGATGAATAATGGTTTGACTTGTGAAAGTGCAAGAGCACTTATTGTCAACTCCAATTTAATCAGGTCACAAACGAGATGGTGAATGTGGGTTGACTTCTGTAAGTGCAAAAACACTGGCTATAAACGGAAAAATTGACAAGGAAACCAATTCCAAGTGGGGAAAACGCGCAATTTCAATTTACTACTACAATCTGTTCGCATGTTTTTATTTTTGTGTATGCATTCAATCGCAGACACAAGTTTTCATAGTACTCTCCCCTATCCATCCCCAATTGTTCTCATAAAAATGGGATCCTAATTTTCCATATGAGAATCCTTTCAGTAGATTGGCATTTATCAAAATTATGCCTGTCATAAGTAGGTGTAATTTTAATTTTATTATCCTTAATTATGAAGAATGTAACACCTTTTATTAAGGTTATAAATGAATCAAACTGTTCCTAAAGAATTTGAAAATAAGTTCAATACAAGTCCGTTTGTTTATTAAACGAGTCAAGTTCAAATAAATCAAAACTTGGCTTAGATTAACTAATAAAAACCTTAAGATGAGTAGAAAAAATCAAACTCGATCTTAACTAAGTCAAGTTAAAATATTATAAAAGTTGGCTTGACTCAACTCAACTTGTTTGGAACCCATCATCTATTATCCGTTTACGTGATAAAGACATTTCTCTATGGCCTATATATCCCACAAGAAAGTGAAACATATTACCGGCTGCCTTTCAATCAACTAGTGACTTATGATTGTGCAGGTAGCACCATGTCTAGCACAAAGTTTTTGTTTTCCTTCTTTTTTGACGAAAAGGGAAAATACTTTTGAGCACGCTTTAGTTTTTCATTTTCACGGTTGCATCTAAGTTGGTTACTCCAAAAGTATGTTACACAATCAAAATATTAAAGTTTTTCTTCCTCTCTCTCTTTTTTTTTTTCCTCGGATATTGGAAAGGTTACTATCCACTCCATAATAGTTAATTAACATTATATCCAATCTATAAGTAGTGCAAATTAAAATCGAACACAATTTTTACATGCATATTCTTAAGTTCTTAGATCCTACGAGATCTAATTATATTAAAAATACAAGAAAAAGCAAAATAAAAAATTGAGAAAACAAAATAACTATCATAATAATGAGACTATTGGATCTTACATAATTCGATAAAATTATCCCAATACACATCTATACTCTATATATGATTAGATGGGGTTTTTCTCTTAAGAGAACTCTCACCCACGCAAAATGGTCATGTTTTTGGACAGAGAGTAATTTGGTCCTATTAGTTGGCCCTTTTTTTTTTTCCTTTTACACTTGAGGGAAATTGACCTTTAAATTGATAAGTGTTCAAATTCCTACCCATCTTGACATTATTATTAGGCTATAAGGGTCAGCGATCCAATTTACTAACTTATTCACTGAGTTTTAGTATTTTTAATTTACAAGTGTTTTTTTTTTTAATTGTGTGTTAATTTTATTCTTTTAGACATAATGTGTGTTTTTTATTAATAAAGAAAAAAAAAAAACAAGGTCAAACTATCAAATGAGTACATACATTCAAAATACTGATTCCCTGGCCCAAGTGGACTGAAACGCTAAAACAAGGAAAAGAGTAAAAGGGCAGGTGACCATAAAGTGTAACTCCATAATCGGCTCAACACGTGGTTACATTCAGTGGATGGGAATGAAATGGGTAGGTTCACGGGCAGGCCTAGAGCATATACGGTGGTAACCCAACCAATGAAGCATCGTTTTGAGAGAATTGAGATATTTGTTGTTAGGAAGACACGGCAGCAGCACCTTACGAGTCACGAAAGGCCAAGCGACGAAGCCTAGCCAATAGGAAAACTGCTAGAGATATATACGCACTGGAATCTCGCCTAACGCACACGTGGCTCAACGTGGTGTTAGGAATATATCTTCGTACTGCTTCGTTCCAGATCCATCTTTCCTTTCCTTTCTTCGCTCTTCCCACTTGCCCACGGGCCACGGTCCGTGTGGGCCCCCCTCTATTTTAATGGGCCTCTCGCTGCATGGATCCCATGGTCCATGATGTCTCTGCGTTGCCCTCATGAATGACCATACATGCACGGGAATGTCATACGTGTTTACCTCTGATTCGTGGATAAATAATTATTCTTTATGCGTTGACCGTAAGTTTAAAAACTCAAAAGTTGCGAGACTGCGCTTGCCAAAGTGACAACTGCACCCTTTCTCTGCTCATTCTTCATTTGTCTTTTTCCTTTTTCTTTTTTCTTTTTTCTCTTTTCTTGGGTTTTTGTAAACCCTAACCCTAAAATTACCCAGTAGACAATTGCAACCGGAATCCTCAGGCTATAATTCTAATGACGTGGATTAATAGTTTTTGAGATTTTTACTGACAATAGATAGACATATAGATTTTGTCCCTATTTATAATCCTTCTAATATAAATGGTTATTAATATTTTTTTCATAAAGTTTTAATTCAAAATCACTTACTCAATAATTGAAGATAATATTATTAAACTATCATATCATCGGCAATGAAAATGAAATAAAAAAATTTTAAAAATGTTTTATAATAGAATTTGCATTTAAGCAATATTCATCATTTTCCCCTACTCTCTCTTTTTAAAATCCATAGGAAGTCAAAATATTTCCTCTACCAAAGAAGGTTGGCCTAAGTGGAAAAGGGCTCTGGTCGCTTAAGCAAGGGGTTTCGGATTCGAACCCTTGTGGATACAACAAACTTTCTTGAGAGAGATCCCCGCTTCGACGCCCAACAATACCTCGGAAGATTAATCCTAGGCCAAGCTTAGGGACACCTTAGAAAACCAAAAAAAAAAATTATTTCCTCTACAATATTATCCATTTGAACCTATCCTTACACATAAATTGAAGTATTAGAGGGCTTAGAGCATCAAGTCAAAAGCCATTTGTCAAAGCACTAAAAAGTTAAGACACCTTGACAATGTCCAACAATTTTTCTTTGTTCACGAGTTATTTGAATGGGAGACTAAAATTCCTTTTCAAATAAGTATCATGCAACACATTGAAAATGTGTCTGGCAGTATGGAAGTAGGGTTGCCGCAAAGGAGTTAGAGGTCGCAATTTCAATTATGTTGTCAATGAAACCAACCAATAATCCTAATGCATTTTTTGTGCCATTTAGGCAAATTAATATCTATATTGTCAATTTTCATCACGATAATAAGTTTTTATTTATTTATTTATGTATCAGCAATTGTGATTAAAAGTTAGTATTAGTTTAAAACAATTATAGTACTCCTGCAGAATCGGTTGAGTAGTGAGACCTTGGGTGTGCTCCCTAAAGGTCATTGTTTCAACTCCTCATAACTTTTGTTATTTGTGTGCGGGTGAGATGCCTCATACGGGTCATCGGAGGTTGGGTTAAAACTTTGGCAGTAGCAAGACTTACTCCTAATTGGTAATATAAAAAATATATATATAATTGTGATATCTAGCATATCCAAGAAAGGTAGCCTTAAAAAAAAAAAACAAACAAAACAAAAATACAAATGTGTACTTTGCTACTTTAGGTGGCAATTTGCTACCTAATTTAAGGGAAGCAACAAACCTGAATATTTGAATATTATTTTATATATTATGATGTTTTATTTCTTTAAACATTAGGCCCTCTATACGTACTTTCAATTTTTTATTTCCAAAATAAGATTCGCTATCTCCTCTCTCTTATTACAGTCATGAAGAGAGAGAAAATACTTTTAACTTTTCTACTTCTATTTGTTATCTTTGTCGAAATCACTTATAAATGGTTTGAGATACCAAATTTAGATTTGCTTCCTCTATTGAAGTTGTTCTTAACTAATTAAAAGGCTACAAAATCAAATTTAAACAGCTTCTTTTTTTTGGTTTGCAATAAATGTATATACACTGGGGTTAATTTAGTCATAAGAAAATTACCTAAATAGAACAATCTAAAATAATAAGACAATGACAAAAAAGGGTTAGAATCATGAGATTAATGTCGGCTACGCACTCACGATAATATTAAAAAGTCACAACAAGTGGGTCACTGGCCGGTGCCAACTGCCATATCTGGTAAATAAAAAAATATTATTTACGAGGCAATCAACTCCCTTCAAACTAATAAAACCACAATTATATGAGTGGGAGCCTATCGTGTCCTCACTCTTTATTCTACACGTGTCCTCCACTTGGCATGTCAACGTGGGCCCACATCCATGGTGGGCCCATAGGCTATCATCGTCCTCTTAGACCAATCATAAGTCCATTTTGAAAAGCTTGGACGGCTAAGGGGATAACTTCTTGCATCATCTGACTGTAACTTCCATTAACGACTAATTTAGGATAGCCAGGGCCAGACAAAAAGGTATTGGGCTTGTCTTATACCAATCAATTTTGCTGGACCAGGTTCTCCTAAAACAAAGCCCAGAAGGCTAAATGATAAGGGTGGCGGCTCTATTTGCACCCCAAAATATATTTTTTATCCCCATTTCTCTATAGTCCACGTCTATTTTATATATAAAATCTGAAAGTCACATTTCTTCTCTTTACACTCTTTCAATATTAAAACTATCCCCATCCCTAAGCACAAAAGAGGAAAGAAAAAAAAAAAACCCTAATCGCTCCCCACCTAAATAGTTGGTTGAATCTCTCAACTTCATGGCAACCACCTATTTCATTCATATCACGTTGACATCATTCCCATTTTAGAGCCAACTAGCCAAACCCACATTGTCGACCATGGAGGTCGTCCATCTCCATTCTCTCTCTCTCTCTGGGTCCAATTAATTCGACATCGTTTGTTATAACAAACAAAATTGCCTATGTGCCATAATCCAAAGCATATATTTATTTATAAACTTCTATATATAATTTTTGGGATGATTAGAGATGGTAATTTAGACCTGCCCCATAGGGGCCCACCTCTATAGGGGTGGATTTTTTTGAATTATTTTTGGGTATCGGTTCGGATATGGATAAAATTTTGAATTTTAAGTCAAGTAAGGTTTGGTTATGGTTTACAAGGACCCTGATCTGTAGAACCGCCCCGCCCCGCCCCACCCCACCCCGATTATGGTTTTACAATTCTACCCTTACATATATATATATATATATCAAACCTATAACCTTAACAAAGAAACCATAACCGCCTAAGACATCAAACATATCTCTACCGGATTTGGATTTGGTGCAGTTTATGTTTTCAACTGCATGGTGCAGTAGCCACGCGATGAGTGACACGTGGCAGGGGAGAGCATCAACGGCTGAGCTAGATGACCACAGGATTGTAATGATAGAAAGCATAGCAGGAGATTATTTGTCCGGCATCAACCCAAAAAATTTACAGACCATCACCACCACTTTCTCCGGCGAACTTTGCCGACCACAAAACCCAAGTCCGGCATCTCCGAAAGGCCCTTACCAGTTCGGCGAAGAGCAGTTGGGCAGGGGAGTACGTGAAGAAAAGGGGAAGGGCAAAGGTAGGCTGAGCACGTGATGGGAAGGAGGAAGGGCAGGAAGCTTATGCCTTTTTTCGCCGGGCAACTCCATTTTTTCCGGTCACCTGTTTTTTTCTTTCTTTTTTATTTTTTATTTTTTTTTATTTTAATCAAACACCGTAAGCCAACGGGAGGAGAGGAGAGAGAGTGGAAGAGGGGAGAAGGAAGAGAAAAGCAGATCTGGTCTGGGAGGGGAGGTGCCGTTGGGCAACTCCATTTTTCCCGGCCAACTGTTTTTTTCTTTTTTTTACTTTAATCAAAAACCGTAAGCCAACGAGAAGAGAGGAGAGAGAGTGGAAGAGGGGAGAGAGGAGAGAGAGGAGAGAAAAGCAGATCTGGGAGGGGAGGGGAGGGGAGGGGAAGGGAGGTGCCGCTGGGCAACTCCATTTTTTCCGGCCAACTGTTTTTTTCTTTTTTTTTTTATTTATTTATTTTAATCAAACACAGTAAACCAAGGGAGGAGAGGAGAGAAAGTGGAAGAGGGGAGAGAGAGGAGAGAAAAGCAGGTCTAGGAGGGGAGAGAGGAGAGAAAACCAGATCTGTCCAGGGACCGGAGGAGGGACGGGAGGAGATGAGAGAGACCGAAAGAGTTGGGATTTGGTGTAGTCATTGCAATCCTGTGGTCTTTTAACTCAGCCGTTGATGCTTCCCCTACCACGTGTCACTCATCGCGTGGCTACTGCACCATGCAGTTGAAAACGTAAACTGCACCAAATCCAAATCCATCTCTACCCGTCACTCTCGGGCTCCCTCTGACCCTCACACTTTAGTACTTCACCCTCATTCCCTCACGTTTCATCCTTAATCCCTCACACAATTACATTGTCTGCCACCATCACCCGTCCATTGACCACCACACCCTCACAGCGTCCTCATTCTTACAGCCTCCCCACCTCACCCTCATGAGTTATGCCGGGCCATTTGCTAAGAAACCAATAACAAAGAAAGCTTAGACAGGCCACAAAGAGGAATCATAAGCATTCCTTTAAGTAGATTGAATCATAATATGATCTTAACCCTATTAAACTATTAATAGACAAACACACGTTAGATTACCGTCCCCAAAACTAAAATTCCTGATCTGACCTCTTACACGTTTGCCAATAGACTTCTGCCCACCTAGGTAGTCAATGGCAGACAATCTAGCTATGGGTAACTGAATGAGGTAAAAAACCAAAATTTACTCCGTTATTTTAAACTGGTAAAGTGTGATTTTCCGTTTTCAGTTTAATGGTTTACTCTCGTCCCGATGCTTATCACGTGCTCGTCACCTGCCATCACGTCTTCCTCGCTCGGCGCTTGCCAATGTCAAACATTTGACGGAGGCGAAAAAACAGAGCAGAAACAAAGCCATACGTCGATAGTTTGCCGAATCCGAAGAAGCAATTCATCGAAAGATGGATCACGCCTTCTCTTTCCTCTTTCTCTCTCTTTATTTTTCCTCTCTTCTTCACCCAACGGTCGCCCGGGGCGGCGAACAGCGGTCTAAGCCATCAGGTCTGGTTCTTCTCTGTAGATTTGTTTACTTATTTTTATTTTGTCTCTCTTTTGCTCTGCTTGGTTACGGAGAAAGTGCCGGAAAAGAAACTAAGTTAAAGTTTTGAATCTGATACCACCTATTTGGCCTAGTTGAGGCGAGTTCCTCATCTCATAGAAAACCAAAAACGACATAAATAAAGCATAAAAAGTGAAAAAGTTTAAATTTCATTTCCCCATATTTTCCGACCAACCAAACGGGGGGGTTATATTAAATCGTTAACTTGACATCTAGTGATCAGATTATTAGGACTGGATATGACTTTTGTTGAATCTAAATTTCTAATTTTGAATTTACAATAACAATTTGTGAACATTAGAAGGTGTTCTTATTTTATCGATTTTGATGTTTGGTAGATTATATTGATAAAGTCTATTCTGGCTCCGTGAGGCAATTGTTTGAGGAAAATCAGTCTGAGACACGGTATTCATGAAACTTTCCCAATTTGGTTTATTTTTATATGTAATGTTTTTGTGAGTTATAACAAAAAAAATTCTGAAATTTGGGTTCGCAGTCTGGATATAGCTCGTGGGTACATGACTAATTCTGATCTCGAGAAGGCTGTGAAGGCTTTCGGGAGAAGATGTAGTAACATTTCGAGGATTTACAGGTGATTTATAGGACTTGTGGGCTTTAATTCGAAGCTGCTAAATATGAAGTTTTACTATAATTAGGATATAATTGAACTAAGTGACAATATGGAATATTTTTTGTATGGTGTTGTTTTAAGACATGCCATGGTTGTTATGCTGACTTATTCTTTATTCTCTCATTGAGGGATTTTTTTGGACAGTATTGGAAAGAGTGTGAAAGGAGTTCCACTGGTAATAGTTTCACTGATGCTAGTTTTTATATATTTTTTTTCTTAGTCTCTTTATCTTTGTTTTAATTTGTAATTTAATAACTGAAAATTGCACCTTACTAAGTGGGTAATGTCTGGTATATTGCATGTAGTGGGTGATGGAAATTTCTGATCGGCCAGGGGAGGAAGAAGCTGAACCTGCATTCAAGGTGAGGATCTTCAATGCACATGCACACACATGCAACTTTATTTTACGGATAGCATCCCCCACCAAAAAAAAAAAAAGAAAAAAAAAAAAGGAAATTAAAAAAAAAAACCCAAAATCATTTTCAAGGCTCTGAAATTTGTTAATCTCCAACCAAATAATTTGAGTTTTACAAGGGGCCTGGTTCAGGGTCAGGGTCAGATGGTTTAATCATCTAGCCCCAACTGGACAATCTGTGACATAACATAAAAAAAGAAAGGTGCTCACTAAAAAATATCCTGTTATAATAAAGTTTCTTAAGAATTGTATTATTAACTATGGAGCTATGTGATGCCTATGTCGTTGATAGACATGACAACTCAGAGAATCCAACAGAAACACAAATATGTCCCTGTTGTTAAGAGTCAGATTTATATTGGTTGCTGGCTGTTCCTTTTGATTTTTCCATCCCGAGAAAGCATTCTTTTTATTGATGTTTAACAAAATCTGCGTGCTGTAATTTTCTGATTGTCCTTGAAGTAAGTTTAAAATATGCTATGATCTAATAATATCAACTGGCAGACATTATTAAAAAGGGAAAAAAAATCCACTGGCAGACTATTGACAAGATGAATTAAGTATATAAGCAGTGCTTAAATGGATTTGTAATCCTTGTACGGTCCAGTCAAGACTATACTTCGTTTTCTGTGAGTAATTTTACTTGTAAGCATTACAAGTGACCATTTTTCAGCAACTGTTTTGCAGAACCTTTACAAGTGACAATTTTTATTTCTTTACTCCATATTTATTTTATTTTATTGATAAAAAAATATTGTTGACTTATTTACTGGATATTGTAGTTTATTGGAAATGTGCACGGAGATGAACCTGTGGGTCGTGAACTGCTATTACTTCTTGCAAATTGGTTATGTGATAACTATATGAGGGACCCCTTGGTATTTTTCTTTCCTGTTTTCTATACATAATTTTATTTTTATTTTTCTTTTCTCTTGATGTTGGAGATTGTTTGCCCATGTACTTTTTTATCTTGTTTTTTTGCAGTTACAGAAACTTTTGGAATCTTTAAAAGTGTCCTGACTAATTGGTTAACTTATTGTTATCTTTTCTTTTTAATACTTAATCCTTTATCTATCAAAAAAAAAAAAAAAAAAAAAAAAAAACGTAAATCTTCAGTTCAAAAGAAGAGCTCCAAAGGAAGAGATATTTGAGGAAATTATCTTTTAAGTTAAGCAAGGACTTCTCCTCATCCTTTCCTCTTCTTCCTAATACACCATAATAGATAAAGAGGTGACATTTTCTGTTTTATCTTAGCAAATTTGTCACAGGCCTCAATTCACCATCACGAAAGATCTCTCTCACAGACCTCAGCAACACCCAATAAATCCGTCACTCAAAAAAGTAACTTCCAAAGCTCTCTAGTTGTGCAATGGATGAAAATACGGCTCATTGCTTCCTCACTCCTTTCACATACTACACTTCAGCAAGGTCACACCTCTACTAATCAAATGACTTACTTTGGGTCATTTGTCTTTGGATGCGGTCCAAGAGAAGAAAATCAACTTTGGAGGGGCCCCATGATCCCTGTACGCTGTTAGCTGCTGAAAAACCATCTTTCACAAATGATTGTACATAAATTTCACTAAGAATAAGTGATTAGAGCTCCCTCTCCAAATCAAATTATATTCAGTATTTCTATGCACAGAAACTCCACATAGCATCTCAACTATTATCATAGTCGCCTCAAGCTCCCAATCATTAAGTCTTCTAACAAAGATCAGATCCAAATGAATAACCTTCTCTTTCCACATCACAGAGTTACTCACCCAAGCATATTTATTCATGGCAATGGAGGACAAATCCGGCAAGATTGACACTTGATTCCAGCAATATTAACTCATCAACCTACCAAATTGACCCCACTTAAGAATCAAAACATATATTTTACGATTTATGAGACCAGTTGTGTTCACTTTTCTTAATATGTATTTGTGATATCTTACTTTAATTTTTCTTTGCAAAATTATGTTTTCCTCTTTTTTTTTCCTCTTTTTGTGTGACATTGATTTATGAACATTCATTTTATAAAAATAAACTTTCTTTGGTTAACCTTGATGTATATATGCATGTATACACCAATTTAATTTACCTTACAGGAGTAATAGCATTGATGAGTAATTCTATGATTCAATATGTTTAATGACAGTGATTAATTTATTCTAACATTTGTTGGTCTCTACAGGCGACATTGATTATAGAAAATGTTCACCTTCATATACTTCCATCAATGAATCCTGATGGGTTTTCACTTAGGAGGCGTGGTAATGCAAACAATATCGATCTGAATCGAGATTTTCCAGACCAGGTATCTTTTTTTTACAATGTTGGTTGTCTTATTCGTGACCAAACTTATTAAATTCCAGTCGAATCGTTAAATCATTAGAGAGTATATTCTCTTCAAATTAAGATTTGTTTCCTAAATTGTAGGGCTTACTATGGTTTTCATATCATTCTTCAGTGATGCATGTAATAGACTAATTTGTAAAAGAATAGAAGTAAAAAAGCCTATCCAAAGATAAATATATTATGTCAAAATGATTATTAGTCCATCGCATATTACCTTACTGTTGGCCATTTAAATATGTTGTGCGTAAAAATTATAAAAATGTTCTATAAGGTTTTTCTCCATGTCAAAACTATTTGAATTAGAGTTTATGGAATAATTGTACAAGTAGGCATTAACTTTTGTGATTTATTGCATGTTGTTTGGAAGTCTCACATCCCGCATCATCTAAATTTTGAGTTTGTTGTGGCTTTATGTACATGTTTGGGCCCTCCACCAAATAGCTTAGGCTTTTTGGTTAGAAACTTAATATGGTACTGGAGCCCATTGTCGTCATCGTCGTCATCATTCTTGGACCTGTTCCGTTCGTGAGCCCGTTGTTGTTGCCCATGATTACCCCCTTTGCCAATTCGTCATCATCGCTACTCCCACCACCATTTTTCCGCTACCTACAACCAGCTTTGGTTTTTTTGATCAACAAAGACAAAATATTCTTAATAAGAAACAGAAAGAGATACAAGGGGGACAAGGAATCCACTAGAAAAATAAAGAGCAAAAACAAGAAAACTAATAAGCACAAACCGACTTCTAATCACCCTTAATGATAAACAAAGGAGTCCTGTAGAAAACTTTCGATATCAATGACCAAAAAGAGTCTAAAAAGTGAACTCCATCCCACACCCATCGAACATTTCTCTTTCCTTTCCTTTACTACCACCATAAATGTTGTTTCAATACATGACCAGAACCAACTCAGTTCCACATCATCATCAATACCACCACAAACAACTTACTTCCACCATCCCCACAATTACCACCACCTACTCCACGAATCTGTCACCACTGTGACCCCGAATTCAATATGAAGTTTAATTGTGAATTCAATTCTAAATCTAATTGAAGTTTTAATGACTTACTACATATAGAATTTTAATTCATCCTATTTCCAATTACTTCATCAAAAAAATTCATCATATTTCCAATTATGAGATTTCCAAGAAATCCAATTTGTCTTAAAGAATTTACCTTTGGCATTAAACCTTGGCAACTGATTTTGGGGAAATGCAATGATTGTATTCCCATTGTTTCTATTATTACCAATATCATGGAAAAAGTATAAAGGTAGACCAAATTACATTTGGCAGTGACTCTTAATACATTTGCCCTTGGTTTAAGCTTAAATTCTAAATTTGATAGGATCTAAGATTCAAATATATTGGATAGGTCATTTAATATTCAATTTGTTAGTCTAAAATTTTGAAATATTAGAATGATTTGTCTCTTAAGGATTCAGACCTAGACCATCTATATATTGTCAAGATTCAATTTTTATTGTAGGTTTTTTCGAGCACCTTTTCATTCAATATATATTTGAAAAAGAAACTCTCTTCAATTTTATAAGTCATCGTTCCATTCAATATATATTTGAAAATCTAAATTTTATTTTATATGACTAGATTTCATTTAATCCACTAAAGGGGATTCAGATCTAGAATTCATATTGTTAGTGACAAGATGCATTTTAGATTATAGGATTTATATTTTCAAGCATCTTCTCATTCAGTATATGGAAAACTAGTGATTTTCTTTCTATCGCTAGATTTCATTTGGTTTACTTGCTTTCGCTTTTCTTGGAGTAACTTATGACAAAAGCCTTAATTAATGTGGAATGGCTTAGTTTTTTCCTCTGAACGATGATGTGGGCATGCGGCAACCTGAAACAAGAGCAATTATGAGATGGTTAAAAGAGATACGTTTCACAGCATCTGCCAGTTTGCATGGGGTAATACTTCTATATTTCTCATGCTATCAGTTTAAGTGTGTTTGGCATTTGATATCTTTACTTTCACAGTGTCATATTTATTTTTATTGTTAATTTCCTAAATCCTATTTATATCTTAGAACAAGAGCTAATGTAATTTCTAAGTGGGAAATATGCAATTAATGAACCTGATTTGGAAAATTGTGGTAAATCTCTTTGGGCCTCGTTTGGGATAGCTATAGCTTTTGCTATTAGGTAGATTCAGTTGAGAATCGGAAGAGAATCAAAAGCAGAAGAGAATGCAGTTTGGGTTTGGAGCTATATTTCAAAAGTTCTGTTGATGCCACAAATGATTTGTTGCCTGTTCATTTGTTGAATCTATCATAACCCTGAAATGACAATAGTACCCTTGCAGGAAGTTCTTTTTGCCTGTTTGGCATCTGTTGAAATGATTTTGTTATAATTTCATAAAATAACTGCATGGGTTGGTTAAAAAATATATAAATGAGGAGTGAGGACCATAATAATTTTATAAAAAACTGAATGAGTTATTTAAATTAATTTTGTGTTCCTTGTAAAAATTTCTTCATACGCAGAATAATATTTTTGCAAACCAAGAGTTTTATTAATCAGATCAGAACTAACATAATGTTTAATCCTGAGGTGAACTTAAAGGGCTGCTTTCTTCTCCAGCTTGATAAATTCAACTAGATCATAGCTCCCTTCAAAATAATACTATAAAAGAGATAAAAATAAAAAATTCACTATTATACTTCAAAATAAAACTATACTAGATCATAGCTGTGTGTTTCCCACCGTCTGAAATTCTCCATAATTTTTCTTTTTTAATTTACAAATGAAAAATTATATATTTTTAATTTTTTTTCTTCAAAAAAGTGGTTTCCTTATATTTAAATGACATTCTAGTAAGATCCCTTTACATTTTAAATGTTTGTACCTTTTCTTTGTGTTTTCTATCATTCTTGACATGCTTTCTTTCTCATTGCGTCATTCATTGGGTTCCATTTTTTAGGCTAAGATTTTCAATGGGTTTTCGATTCATCTCCAGATTGTTTCCTACTTTCTTGTATTGTGTTTCTCACATATCTTTCTTGGATCATGCTCCCATTTTTGTTTCCCTTCCTATTTCCCAAAGTGCTAACCATGCTTGAAAGACTTCATTTCACATTTTCTTACCGTTAAGTTTCCAACCTAAAAAGGCTTAAGTTGTTAGGTGGAGCGCCCAAACAAGTATATAAAGCCATATTAAACCGAATATTTGTGCAATGTGGGTTGTGGAACTTTCCAACACTCCCCAACACGTGCAGGTCTAACAAAACAAGAATGGGCCTATCACATGGACAACAGACTTATAGAGATGGGCTCATAAACGAGATGGCGCAAGAACGACATGCTATGATACCATGTTAAGTTTCCAATCTAAAAGGTTAAGCTGTTAGGTGGAGGGCCCCAACAGGCATATGAAGCCATATCAAACCCACTATTTGGGCGATGTGGGATGTGGAATTTTCCAACACTTACATCTATTTTCCCTCTATCTAATATCTACCCATAGTCTTGAAAATTTAATCATAACCCGACATCTAGACTTGCCAAGCATTTTTCTCTTTATAATTTTGAGAATATTATGAGCAGGCTTTGGTTTATGCAGTTTAATTTTATCGTGGAAAAATCTTTATTGATTATGAGATATTCATAGTTTTGGATTGTAGTTTTATACCTCTCCTTTTATATTTTTTCTTATAGACATGAAATATTTATTAAGGAGAAGTGCACAAAAGAGAAGAAAATCTCCTTTGGAGGGAAAGAATGTGGTACATCATAAAGTTGATGGAAGGAGAAGTGCTATGCAAATTTGGTTACATTGTTATATAATTGCCTTTGAAAAGCTTTCAATGAAATGTGGCCCCTTTTATTGAGAAAGTGCCCTCTTCATATTCCTGTCTTGGAGGCCAAAGGAGTGGGGCCTCCAAATTTTAAGGTAAATGAACCACCTTTTAGATCCAACGAGAGAATCAGCATGGATGACTTGTAGCGTTGTTGATCCTTCCTCTCATAATCGTGGTTTAGTTTCAATTAATTTGAATTCTCCTAAGATGCCTTCATCCTCAATTTATTATGCCACAGTTCTATCTCATAATTGTTGTTAAGTCAACCACCTTTTGAATACTCAAAGTTGCCTCCATCTGACTTCTCTAAGGCTCCAAATAAGTGCAAGCAACTTTGCTTTATGAGGCACCATTGATGCAGGGTTGAACTTGTCCGTTAATGGTTACGTGCTGGTATCACTAAAATGTGGCATGTGAGGCACCAGTACCATAAAAGAATTAAAGAAAGGTACCATCTGTTGTCAAAAAAAGTTTTGAATTTTGCAGCAGATTACTTAGTAGGAGTGCAAACTTGCACCCACAGAGAAAATCCTCCATTACCCTTTCTTGTGAAGGCTAGCCTAATTTGCTGCTGCTGGTTTGAAGGGGGAGAATCTTGAACAATTCCTTGTCTTAGATCCCCTTAGATGCTCTAATTCAGTCATCTGTTCCAATGCCTGTATTCCTCCCGTCCCTAGCATCATCAGGAAACTCTTAATGTTTGCCCTGGTGTCGATATTGGAAAAATAGAAGACTTGTGAAATACTTCAGAGAAATGTGAAATAATTTCAATTAATTTTATTGGAATTTCAAAGAAACTTCAATGCACAGATCATACTATAGAAGGAAATTCATACAAAACAAATACTTTGCATTTTGATAGAAGTGGTTATTGGTGAAAATGCATAGCTCATCTATAAGTTAGTTAATTCTAAGTTCTAATGTCCAATGTGATATTTTGTAATATTGATATGTCAATAACCTACTAGAATTTTACTACATGTCTACATTCTGGTCAATGTAATAAGCGAAAATTCCTTTTTATTTAAATGAAACTAATAAATTGGCTTGCTTTAGTTTAAATCTGTGGATCGGTCAGACTCATAAGCAATTATAACAAGAGTTTTAAAAGGTTCACCCTTCATGTTGAAATGTTAATTAACGTTTCATTTTTCGTTTAAAAAAAATAAAATAAATAACAATAAAAAGGTCACCTACATAGGAAAGAAATTCTTTGGTATTGACATTGCCTAACAAGGTACCACCACAAGAAAAAGTAACATAAATAGTATTAGACACTGATGCAAAAGTTAGTTGACTTAGTTCTAGCTTTTAAACTCTGAAAGAGCGAGAGAATTAAATTATAAAATGAAAATGTTTTCATCAATATGTGAATTGATGCCTATATATGTAAGTATTACATTCATGATGAACATGTGATGTTATATTGAGGATGTTGACTATATATATATTAGTAAGTATCTGGATATGCTTATGAACATTTGACAATTTAAGTATCGGTTGAATACCTATAAGTATCCCCAGATGTCGGGACCTAACATGTAATACACTGCTTGAACACTTCCATTGTGGAAATATTTATCTCGCATCATCTTTGGGAGATAAAATATTCTGCTGTAGAAACAATAGCAGATTTGAAGGAAATGCTCTGTCGCTTAAATCTGGTGGAGTGTGGACTGCAGTATGTGCTTAATACAGGTACTGCACCCATTTCAAAGAACACATCTGATATGAAATAGTTCAGGACTGAACTGAATAGGCCATAACTTGACCTAGAGTTATTTTTCTTAGCCAAATTATAGTTTTTTTTTTTTTTTTTTTTTTTGGTTTTGGAATGAGTTTCTCCTCTGTCTACATGTGCTCATTCTTTTTCTTTTGAATGATAATTTGGTTTACTTGGCCAAATTATACTAACTGATTATGAAGATATAAAGTGGTGTCTCATGGATCTGAAATATGTCAGATAATAAGAACGTTTATAAACATAAATTTGTGGATTTTAATCTTGGTTTGTGATTAATATAGTTGTTTATCTCCACAAAAATAAAAATAAAAATGGAGGCTTGAGTACTTAATAATCAATCTTCTTGTTGACAGGGTGCACTGGTTGCAAATTATCCATGGGATGGGACTTTGGATAAAAGGTGAATTTTTTGTGCTGATGATTAATCTTTAAATCCATTTCTCAGAAATGTATCCCTTTTTATTTTAATTTTTTTTTTAAATTTAAAAGTAAGAATTTATAAAAAGAAGCTGAAGCCAAACAAATTACAAACTAAGAATAGCTAGATGCCTAGATCAATCCCCCCGTTGTTACAAAGATTCCTGTTGATAGGATTATCTATAACTGTTTTAAACCCCATAACTGTAAATCTAACATTAGTAATATTATCCCTAACGATGTTATCGGCATTTTGAAATGAATTGTCATGAAGCCTGCTATTTATTTCTCTCCAAATGAGGTACATAGTAGCCGCCCGGGCATACTTCTTAACAGTCAAACAAAAGGAAGATCCCTAGAGATGGGAAACAGCCCAATAGAACTCATTCAGCCAGTACAGAGGCTGCCTATGGATACCACAAAGAAGAAGAATTCTCCTCTATATGGCAGCTGTAAAAGTGCACTCAAAATATAAATGATTTCTATCTTCATGGTTAAGCTGCATCTAACAGGCTTATCTTGTGTAACCAACCTGTCATGTATGATGACTGATGAGACATTGAATGAAGCTATGCTTGCTTATAGATTTAGAAAACCATACATATTTAACCCAGTCAACCTCTTCACAATGACCTCTGAGAGAATCCCACACTGAAGAAGTAGAAAAGGAGCCTGAAGGGCAAGGAAGCCAAACCGGAGAGTCCTCCTTGTTTTCATGGTTTTCCTTGGCCAAACCTTTGGGTTTTGTGTTAGTCTAGCTCATTCGTCTGTTATAGATGCATAATTTTTGTTTTTGGGGGATTTTAGCCTCCCCATCCCCCTACTAACCTCTAGGCTATTCTGTCAATGGTAGTCCACTCTATGTTCAATCCATTTACAGCACCCTTATTCATCAGTGTGGTTTCCAAGCATTGCTTTACCATTATTCTTTGGAAGCATTCCAAGTCCACTGCTTTCTTATTTTAATTTAGATTTTGGCCATTATATAATTTTCCGTGAGATGCAACATGGGATTTCACCATGTTGATTTCTACAACACTGGGTGATATTAGGTTCCCAAATGATCTTTCTGTTTTCAAATAAATCATGGCAAATGCTTAGTGACTCATGTCCTTGTTATATTCTGAAGGAAGCAAAAAAATATATGGAGTCTGCTATAATATAACAGAAATTGCAATGAGAGGCTTTCGAAATCTCAAGGAGAGGGAGAGTTCAGAATTTTCTTCTCTAATGTTGGTATTGGAAACTTCTTCGTTAAGATTGTTCATTCTGGATAGGAGGATTTGGACTGCCAATTTCTCTGGAGTTTTTTCTTGTAAAATCTTATTTTAAGAAATTGATTGAATTTCATCAAGTTCCTCTACTTTCCCCCTCAGACTTAATATGGAAAGCCTGTATTGCCCCTTAAAATGAAGGTTTTTCCTGGACTGTAGTTTGCAACGGAATTAACACCGATGACAGTTTTCAAAGGAGGAGGCCTTCTCTCTATGTGTGCCCTCAATGGTGCATTATGTGTAGAGGTGCGGCTGAGTCCATTGATCATCTATTTTTTACATTGTTCTGTGGTTAGCATATTGTGGAAGAGACTTTTTAGCTTTGGCATTAAGCTTTGCGTGGTGCTGGGTTGTGTTAGGAGGATATTGACATTCATTTTTGGGGTTTAGGGAGGAGTAAGAAAGCAAGATCTCTTTGGAATTGTGCTTTCTTGGCCGTTTATTGGGCTGTTTGGATTGAAAGGGACGCGAGGATTTTTTTAGGATAGGGAATCTTCTTTGGATGATTTGTGGGATAGAGTGCACTTTTTGGGTTCCTTTTGGGCTCATTCCTCAAAGGAGTTTGATGATATTCCTTTCTTTTTATTGAAATCTGACTGGAAGGCTGCATGTTGCTAGTTTTTTTGGTGCTGTTTTTGTTTTATGCTTTTCTGTAGTTTGGTTCTTGGTGGACTTCTTGTTCTTTGTTGATAATATATATATATATATGAATTCTTCTAGCATATCTTTGCATTACGAAAAGTTTAGGTTGATGTTTGGTATTTTCAGAGTCTGTGAAGATATGACTCTTTTTCTGGGTTGTTGAAGTATCTTTTTGGGTAAAGGCTTCTTACACTCTTACAATTTTGCATCAATTTTTATTAATTTCAGGAAAGATTATTACGCATGTCCTGATGACGAAACATTTCGGTTTATGGCAAGTGTATATAGTCGTTCTCACAATAACATGTCTCTAAGCAAGGAATTTCCAGGAGGGATTACAAATGGAGCATTTTGGTATGGCAACATATAAGTAAATCACCATGAATTTTATAAATTGAATAAGTGCATTAATTTTCAAAATTTCCTAGGCTTCTTCTGTTGCGCTTTTTCTGTAGTCACTTTATTTATAAATTTGTCAGAGATACTGGTTCATTTATTTTCTTCTTTTCTATTTTTATGCTGTTAGCAATTGTTTCAAGCATGACCTTGCTGCAGGTATCCAATATATGGTGGCATGCAAGATTGGAACTATATACATGGTGGCTGTTTCGAATTGACCTTGGAGATTAGTGACAACAAATGGCCTAATGCTAATGAGGTTGGATTTCATCTTGAGTTGTCTTTTCCTTGATAGTTACTACTGTTCTACGTGGGTTGAGACTTGCATGGTACTCTTAATTGATTCTCTGATAGCTTCTAGATATATATATTTTTTTGATAAGGTAATAATTTATTAGCAAAACATGATGTGTACAGGGTGTATACAATGAAAAATGGAATAGCTTAGAGAATTTGGAAGGAAAGAAATGCAAGGATTCTTTAAAAATGACTCAACTGTTCAATTAAGTGTTTGGAAATGTTTACTCTGCTACAGTAGTAAGATAATAAAAGAAACAAGTAGGGAGAATCCAAGAGAATCAGAGTGTTTTCCAATTGCAACTCAAGGAAAATTGTCAAACTTCCAACAAACCTAGCTTAGGAACACACCCACAAATTATAAATAAAAAATGTGTGTTATTTTTCTTCATATGTCAAAATTGTTCATCTCTCATAAGGATTAAATTTGTACTTGTGTTTTATTGGTTAATAAGGGTGATATCATCCTTCTGAAACAAAATTTTAGTGATATTAGCATTTGCTGTTGAATTTGACCATCAACTATTATTATTATTATTATTATTTTTTTGTTGGGGGGGCGGGGGGTTTGGTGGTGATGGTATATGTGAACTGGTGGGGAGGCCAGCATAAATTTAAAAACCTCTGGGACAATCCTGGAATTATTGGAAACCTTAGGGGAGGTTAAAGTAATTATCCCCATAAAATTTTAAGAATAATAGTTTCTAGAGTTGTGTTGTTTGGCAATGTCATATTTTGGGATTATTGGCTTGTGATAGCACAATTCTTTAAATATTTGATTGACATGAGTAACTATCTTTAGCGTTCTCTTTCTTATCTTACTGTTATCTAGTCACTTATTGTGTTATATTCTTTCAAGGCTATGTTGCATCATTTGTTTTCTTCTTTACCATGATCTATTGATGTGCAGCTTCCTACCCTCTGGGAATTCAACAAAATGAGTATGTTAAATCTTGTCGCAAGCCTAGTGAAGGTAAATTGTGGTGTACTTTTTAATTTGTCTTTAATTTGACCCTTTTCTACTCATAGTTAAACAAGTTATATTTGTTCAGTAGAATATTCATTACCATTTTACAAAAGGAACACTTTTTAGTTTTATCACTATATGTATGCTATATGCTTCCTAATTTTAATTTGGGTAAATTACACAGAACCCCCTAATCTATAGCCGTTTTTCACGTTACCCCCCTAAAGTTTAAATTGTTACAATCTCCCTCCCTAAGGTTTTAATTTTTCTCAATTAACCATACCATTAGTTTCCGTTTATGAAAATAGACAGAAAAGAGTCACGTGATCCTGTTAAACTGTGTTGCCATATGTACCCTTCTAGCTACCTTCTACAAAAAAAAAAAAAAAAAAAAAAAAAAAAAAAAAAAAAAAAAAAATTCCAATAAGCTTATCTTATTTCGGCGAAGAGGCTAACAACGACAACAATTCCATGGCCAGATCCGAGATTGGGTTTTGCACCAGATGGGTTTTGCCAGCAAAAACAGAAACCCATCCATCAATTGTTGCAAACATCCCGCCGGCATTAGATCTCGCCGAACAAGATCACCAACATCAGATCCACTCATCCACACCCAAAACCCACACTTGGGTCCCAAAATCCATCCAAACCAAAAACCTATCCAGTTCTGTTCACTTCGCTGGCAGTGACAGGAGAGAGACATGAGATGATGATGATGGGTGCCATGGGAGATCAGCTACCGCAAAACCCTATGTAGTCAGTGGAGGACGAAACCAAATCATCACCGGTGGCACCACTGTGGTCGGAGATGGCAAATCTCCGTTCGCACCCATTTCGTAGAGCTTGGAGTTGGCTTGGTTGATGCTAATTCTTACCCCCTTTTTCGTTTTGCTTCTTTTTTTATTTTTTAATTTTGGTTTTCTTTGTTAATTTTTTCTCCAATTCTTTGTGGTTTATCTTCATCCTAACAAAATGCAGAAGACGAAGAAAGGAAAGGGACTTCTTGATGATAAAAAAAAAAATAAGGAAAAAGAAAGAAAGAAAGGAAAGGGAGCCATGGAAAACAACAAAAACAGAAAAAAAAGAAAAAGAAAAAAAGAAGAAGATGAAATGAAGCACTGGGTTGATCAACCTACTTTACAAAACCCAGCCATTTCCATTTTGGTGTTCGAGCACAAGCTCCACGATGACGATGGTCTTTTTCCCCCCCTTTTTTTTTTCCTGTGATGAATCAGAGTGGCTGGAAAAATGGGTTGGTTGGAAAAAATGCAGGAGATCAATGGTGAGGGCAATATCGTCTTTTCATACTTCAGTTAACACTGTTCGTTCAATTAATGCCCAATTTGTGTTGGAAGGGACATTGCAACCTAATTTTCTTCGCCTCTGTAGCATGCCGGGGGGGAGGGTTACGTGAAAAAGGGCCAAAAATACGGGGGGTTTTAATGTATTTTATCCTTTTAATTTTCCCAACAATGCCCACAATCAAATTCCACTAGTCCAAGACCATGCTTTCAATTTTAGTTTCCAATAACTCTAGCAATGCATACATGCATACACAGTTACACACACACAAATATACAAATTTTTTTACCTCCATAAATATGTATACCTATTTACTTACATTTACAATACATATGTATAAACATATTTTTTATTAGAAGTTTAGAACATAAAAACATATGTATATATACACATATAAATGCGTATATATACACATTTTTTAGGCCTAAAATACACTTTTTGAGAAAATGTTGGTTTGCCTTTTGGTTGAGCTATTTTTGTGATCAAAACATCCCAGATTTATTAAAAACATTTGAACACATCGTGGGAAAGCTTAACTTAGCCAGTTGGAAGCATCAATATGGGAATTAGAGTTGAATTTTAAATTATCTTTTTGGAAGCCGAAGAAAAAGGACTCAACGGGACCCTAGGTAAATCATTCTGAGTCAAAGTTAATCTGAAGCCAATCAAACCATAAACCAAGCTTGTAAATAGGATCCTCATGTGTGGATAGAATCACAATGAAACAAATCGGGAGAGAAATGGAGGTCAAACGAGAATTTGGCAAGTGAAATGACAAAAAAGCCCTTCTAAATTTGCTAGCTCTATTTTTCATACAAAACTCAAACAAGTTCAAACCAAAACCTATGAGCATTTTCCCTAGCCAGAGGAAACTAAAAGGGCAGGCGGCATGCCAAACAGAGACCGAAACCTATATGTGATAATAATAACATCAATGTGAAGGGATATGGAAGATTGGAAATGGGTGTCTACTGTCTACACATTTGGTTATTTTTATTTTTATTTTTTGAAAATGTTTATTTTGTTATTTTTTCTTAAGATACTTTTTATTGGGAAACAAATGAGGTGAGAGTAGTCTCCTAGTTTAGAAATTTAAGTTACTAAAAGAAATTTAAATCAAAATTCCAATGAGGGGTTGAATCTGAAATGATTTGTCTTTCCATGGGAGTCTCCCATATATAACTATGCTATTTAGAGAAGCTCTTGAATCTGATGCTTTTTAGGGAATTACTGTTTTTGGCCAGAAGTTATGGAGTTGCAAACCTCTGCCACATGCCCGAAAGTATATGCACTTGTGTGTATAGAAGACGAAAATTAAGAAAAGAAGATAGTAACAAAATATCAGAACCAGCTTTCCATTGTAACACCTATAGATATGTAAGGTTAAAACATATAATGACTCTTTTCGTCAATGCTTTGCTTGGTTGCCGAGAAGCTGAAGGAAAGGATAGGGAAATCTGAGGCGTAATTAATAAGAAAACCCCAAGCTGAGGATATAACAGTCTGAAGGATGGACTGTGGTGGATGAAAGTGGTATCTTTGCCTCAGACTCATGCCGCGGGAACCTCTAACTTGTGGTGGTGTCCTACTTCCTCAGGGAAAAAGAGCCTTGTGAAATGTCAATGACAGATAAATGTGAAGCAATTTCAAAGATTATCAATAGGGTTAGTTTTAGTTATTTTGTGAAAAATTGTTAGAAGTAGACCGAGAAATCTGATCCAAGTGGTTTACAAATTATGGATTTTATTAGAACTTGACTGCTCTTTGATATAACATGAAATTTGTTACTCTTTGACTAGCAGAATCACTTAGGAATAACTATAAAAAATGAGTACAGATTTATCTAAGGATTCTTATTTTATATTTTTATGTACACACGAAGAAATAAAATCACAGATTTCTCAATTATTCGTTTCAATTTTCTTTTTACAATTGATTACATGTAGAGACATAGAGTCTGCTATGGCTGATGTATATGACTTATAATTTTATAGACAGGAGTACATGGAAAGATCTTCTCATCAGATTGTGGACGGCCATTGCCTGCCTCTATCGCAATCAAGGGAATAAATTACACGGTATGCTCACTATCCATGTATATTATCATGTTCTTAGAATTCTATGATCATGGATTATACTGATTCTTCTGCAGCATAGTGATTTTAGGTGTGGGAGTTGATTTTCTATGACAATTTCCAGGCATTGGCTATAAAAATGATAGCAAGTGACCTTGTCATGTGTAAGGAAGTTATTTCAGCTCTCAAGAGTGTATCCAATTGAATTACGAGGATCAAATGGTTTCTCACGGAAAGGGACATCCTATGGGAACGTCTTCGACTTATTACAAAATTATAGGCTTATAGCCTCATAGCATACATTATTTAATGCCAGATTGGGCTTCAACCTTGTTAAGTTTCCAACATAAAAGCCTAAGCTTATAAGTGGAGGGCCCTAATAGGTATATGAAGACATGTTTAACTCGATATTTAATTGATGTGGGATATGGTATATTTCCAACACTCCCCCTAACATGTAGGCCTAACAAGATAGAAACGGGCTTATCACATCGACAACAAAGATAGGCTCACAAATGAACGGCCCAAAAACAACATGCTCTGATACCATGTTAAGTTTCCAACCTAAAAGCCTAAGCTTATAAGTAGAGGGCCCAAACAGGTATATGAAGATATGTTTAATCCAATATTTAATCGATGTGGGATGGGGTATATTTCCAACAAACCTCATGCAACATTTGGTGAATTAATTCTTATAGTAACTAGTTTTTAGTAGCATTTTATCTGTGAACATTATGTGCATCATGAGTAGGTTACATCCACATAACAATTTTATTTGCTCTTTGCTTCATAAGAAAAAGAAATTAATTTAGAAAGTTCCAATATATGTACATTTTTTTTATAACATGTTGATATGGATGCATATCACATAAATATCTATGATGAAATTTGTTTCGTTCAATTAGTATCTACTTAGATAGCCAAACAAAATAAAAATTAAAAAAAACACAAAAGAAATATGATTATTGCCCTGCTAAACTTTTTGACATTCCATGCTGGATTAGTGGCTGTTGCTTCTTTTTCATAACTTTGGTAATGCCTAAATTTTTAATTGACAGGTTGAAGCTGGCAGCGCATTTGCTGATTATCATCGTCTGCTTGCCCCAGGAGAGAAATATGAAGGTATCAACATTATTTTAAAGCGGTCTGAAGTTATCTTTTGGGTATTAATTTTGGTCAGACAGTGGAGAAGTATTGAGTACACAACAGTGACAATGTAACTTTTTGGAATAATTTGGCAAACACATGGAAACTCTAGAAAACATTATATAAAATTTATCTTCTGTTTTTTTTTTTTTTTTTTTTGGCTAAGGATAGAATTCACTCACATGATATAAAATTTATCTAGATGGAAAGATAAGCCTTACAAAAATGATCAATTTAGTATGTTGGATTCCAGTATATTCACTCACATGGCAAGACTTATTTTGAACCAAAGAGAAGTGATGTGAACCCAAAATTTTGAAAGCATTGATCAAAACCTTTTACATTCAAGGGAAAAAAAATGATAACAGAAGTATGAAATGGTGATACGAACAGAAATCAAATGTTACACATCATACTCAATGGCAGTGTTCAAAAAGGTTTAAACCATGGCTATTGCCCAATGGCCTATAGCTTATTGGAACTTCTCCCCCTCTTGTAAGGGGGAGGTCCTGGGTTCAATTCCTGTCTAGTGTAGATATTAATTGATTTGGGTTTTGGGTTTATTGATTTATTTTTATTATTATTATTATTTTTTTTTTTGGGGGGGGGGGGGGGGGGATCCTATGGCTAGGGTGTAGGGTTAAATTGATTTTCTTAGATATTAAAGGAAAAAAAAAACATGTTAGTCCCAATCTCGTTATATTCTATCATTCCCTTATCACATGATGATATATTTCTTAATACAACCCAAATTTTCTCTCTCACTCCCATTCCATGTCTTGATGGATGTTTAGTTACAACTCTTTCTAAATGCTTAAATCAAATCACTGATGAGTAATTCTGATTATTAAGTGCATCACATGATTTCTGTTACACTGTTTAGTTTGCTTGTGGTTGACAAATTATACAGAAAAGTACAACATTCCTTGATTTATTGTTTTCTGCACAAATTCCTGTACTCTGTAGCAAGAAATAGACATTTTTATGGCTATTCCAATTCCATATTTTGCAAAATTTATTCTATTTCCATTGGGTTTTTTACAAAGAACTAGTCTGTTGGACAGGCCATGGTTCAGAAATCATATGGGATGGCAACTTTCACTGAACCATGAAACTCTAAATATATAGCAACTTCCATCTTGGATATCACACCACCAACTTAAAGTTTACTGATACAGAAAAGTTTCCTCCTTTTTCTTTACTTTATTCCAGAAGAGAATTATTAAATTTCAATTTGATCTAGAGTTTTGAAAAAAAGTGGAGACCCATAGAATATTGAGAACTCAGCAGCATAGTTTTTGTTCCTAAATTATTTCCTATTCTCTAACATAATTTTTATTTAATTTGCCTTTTATACGTGTGTGTATGTATTTGCTTATTCTAAAATATGTTCTTAGTTTCCTGGTCCTTCTAGGATCCCCAAATATCAGTTGAAACTTTGATTCAGCTCGATCAACTGTATGCTTTTTAGAAGGGAGCCAGCCTAAATAAAATATGTGAATTGGAAATTTTTTGAACATTAAGGGTGTTACTGTGATTTTATGTTTGCGAGAAGTTTAAGGGCAGAATTGGTATGTTGTCTCTTATGGGTAGTTTAGTAGTTCTATGAGGTTTAAATATCAACCTTGAATGTCATGTTTTGGGTTGGAAGGCATTATGGTTTGGTCTTAACTCGTAAATTGCTATCTAATAAATTTCCCTATCTAGTAGATTTCTAATATGAGAAGGAGACTTTACATGTAGAAGAGAATCAGAGATTGTTCAATTTAATTCCCTGATACAATAAGCACTTCTGTTGGATAAACAACGAGGAAAACATCTCACTGTTCCAAACAAGTTTACCATGTTTAATTTGCAAAATCCATGTGAACCTACCTCCACCATACCACACTCTGCATTACTTGTATTTTGCATACCTGCTTGTGCAACTTAGAGAACAATCCTATAATATGTGTGTTTCACTAGGACTAAAATATTTCCAATATCATCGATATATCTGTCGATATATCTCTTGTTGGAGGAATCTAATATAAATTTTGATAACAATATCTGTCGACATATTCGTTGAAAATAATTAAAATAATTTCACAAAATAATAATCGTAATATCTAAATAATACATTATATATGTGTAGGAAAAGTACCACATTCCCACGTCGCCTAAATATTGCGTTTGACATGACTTAATAGACGTGTTTAGGTCCTCCATCTAATATCTTAGGCTTTTAGAATGAAAACTTAATATGGGATCCAAGTGTAGTGTTGGATAAGTATCACATCCCGCATTGCCCAAATAATGGGTTTGACATATTCATATACCTATTTGTGCCCTCCACTTAATGACTTAGGCCATTAGGTTGGAAACTTAACAATATGTAATGTATAGATCAAATATCACATATAATATATATATATATATATATATATAATGCGTAGATATGATATCATAAATATAATATATCACTTAATTTAAATTTGTATAAATTGCTACTTTTAATTTGTTGAGCATGGTACACTCTTGGTATCCTATACAACTGAAAGTTGTCTATATACACATTTAATTTGCAATCTTTTGATTCTAAAATGATTATTAGAGTCTAATTCATCATTTTCCAATGTTTCACTGGAAATTTTTATGTTCAACAAATAATATGGATCATATCCCTAAATCGATCTTGATATTTGCCGTCGATATATCCATAATATATTCATATTTTTGGTCCCTTGATATATTCATTGATATCGATATTCAAGTCCTTCTATGTGTTTATGTGTGCTTGCGTGCGTGTGCATGCATTTTTTGTTGCATCTGGCCACCATGGTGTATATCAATGCAAATCGTTTTTTATGTTATCTTTTAATTTAAGGGTGACTTCCTTGTTCATGGATAAAATTCTGATTTTTACCTTTATAAAAAAAAAAACAAAAAAAGGGATAAAATTCTGATTTGGATTTAACAACCGTGACTTGTAGTTATGGCCACTCTGCCTGGTTATAAATCGAAGACCACATGCATCTCGTTGGAAGAAAAGGCCATGACACTAGATTTTGTTCTTGATCCAGAAGTTAGACCCAAAGGGAATCTACTACAAAGTGTTTGTGACTGTAGCTGCGATGGAAAGAGCAAGCATGAATTGGTAGAGTTTTTTGGGAGGACCTACTTGGAAATTTTTCTTGTTTTGATTGTTATCTTAGCATTCCTTTGCTTTTTATTAAAAAGAAGAGTATTATTTAACCATTTAAAACATAGACAGTCAGTGGGGCCAAAAAGGTCCGGTGTCGTCTAAGGCTCCTTGTTATCTTATATGGAAATTGATTGTAAAATTTTACTTTAAAAAGAAAATTTTAGGCAAATCCACTGTTTGGCTACTGTTATTTTGCATTGGAATTTGCTCTGGATTCCTTTTATACTATTGGACATGCAAGTTTGATTATATGCTAACACATTATCAACACACAAGTTTGATTGCATGCTAACACATTATAAACACACTTATAAGGCCTCTTTACATACATTTGAGTTATAGTGACCTTCGTAGGAAAAAAAAAAAAGTGTTATAGCGACCTTTGCATTTAGAAGGGTTCCATCTGTGTTCTCTGTGGGCAATGTTTCACATGTATTCAAGTTCTAGGTTTTGTTGTGTCAAAATAGTAGAAGCCTCCTTTTGGCCCAGATGTTCTGTTTTGGCCAACGGATCCTTCAGGATGTTTGATTGGCAGATGTAATTTTTGTTTCTTTTTGGTATCAATGTGTTGCAAACTATATATATATTTGTTCAAAATAAAGAGTACTTCCAGAGAGGAGTTTACTAGAAAGCACTGGAAGGAGATTGCTGCTACAGTGATGCAGGCATTTGATGGCCCTGTTGAGAAACTAAAGGGTCCAAAGGATGTGCAGCCGGAGTTCAAGTTTGAAACTCATGTCATTAATCTGGGAACGAGTAACACATAAACTGTGTCCAAGAGCCTTGGCATGGAGGAGGTGTAGAAGATGATGGCAATTAGGGCCAACTGTGACAATGGACATACTTTAGAAGCACACAGAGTCTTCAGGGAGTACGGTTACAAATTCAGTCATTTTTCGATGGTATTGGCAGGTATGACAGACTATTTGGATACTGTACTTTTTCCTTTTTCGGGGGGAAAAAAATAAAAAAAAACTTTCAATGAAGTGCACTTTCTATTGCGACTGCCCAAGTAATTTAGTTAAACAGTCATTTTACATCAGGTTGTTAGTATCTCATATGACAACCCATTTAATCTTTGAAGTATGTTGGATATTTAATCATGACTATTAAAATATGAAGGTTGTTAACTAGGTGATAGAATCCAAGAAAAGGAATGCTAGGATATTTGATAACAAGGAGTCTTCTTCACTTGAGTTGTGGGATAAGGTTCACTTTTTGGGATCTTTTCGGGCTCATTTCTCAAAAGTGTTTGATGACATTCCTTTGTTTGTGCTGAAAATTGATTGGAGGCCTGTTTGTCTTTAGTTTTATCTTCTCATTTGTTTTTCCTTTTGGTGTTCTGGCGGACTTCTTGTCCTCCTCGTGTACTTTCCTTCATTTCTTATTAATAATATTTTCTTGTTGCTTATCAAAAAAAAAAAAAAAAAAAAAATCCAAGAAAATGTGTGTTGATCTGTGAACCATGAGGAATATTTGTGCTCCTGTCGGACCTGTATAAACTTTGGGAATTAAGGGTAATTTATTACACACATAATTGATAAAAAGAATTAGATAATCCTCCTATTTCTGTTTGAGTGTGTGACAGCTTTACAGGTGTAGTTAATAAGCAAAGAAACCATGTAGCTACAAGAAATGAATCCTGAGATGTTCCTTTACAACTTATCAGGTCAATAGTTAGAATGATGATCCCTTCTTAAGACATAGATGATTTATTCACACATAATTGATAACCAAATGTGTTACCAGCTTTTAATCCACAGATGATTGATTATATATTTTACATAGTTCTGGCACCATTTTCCTCGGAGACTAAGATGTTTATTCGGTGTAGCAATAAATCGAAGTCATCTTGGCTCCTGATGAGGCTGAGACGTACATAACGATTTTCAGCACTGAACATGCTACCATTGCGGCCAATGATATTTGCTGCTTTGAGGACTGCATAACAATCTTTATCTTCTTCCTTCTCGCACTTGAACCATGCATAAGCTGCCATGAGTGTATAATCGTTAAACTGGAAAATTTGCAGTGTTCTATGATATGTATGACATATTTATAAATTAAAACTTACTATTCTGAAACTGAAAAAGGAATAAGAACAGAGGCACGTGCCGGATACATTTAGTATGTATCCAAAGAAAAAATAAAAAATAAAACAGGTCAAGGATTGATTTGTAATTTTAATTTTTCGAATAACATGTCCAAAATATTATTTTGAAAAATAATGAAGTTAGTTTGCAAATACCAGAAAATAGTTTAAAAGGGGGACCAAGCCCTATTTCTTTCTAGAATCTCCTTTCTCTCTCTCTCTCTCTCTTAGTTTTGTTGTCTCTTTTCTTCCAACTTATTTCTCTTTCACTGTCGTTCATTCTCTTCAAGAGTTTAAACCGAGAAGCACTGTTTCGCTCTTTTTATATCTTAGTATCTCTTTTTCTTGCTATTTATTTTTGTGGACTATGGATGCATTTTATGGTTATTTATTTCTGCATCTTAATTGGTTTTATGTTATATATCTATAGATAGATTTTTTTTGATGTATCTATGCCGTATCGTATCTTGATATTTCAAGAATTTTCATATCTAGGTATCTCGTATCCCAATCCATGCTTCATAGCTTCTTATTGATGTTCATATTTTAATCCAATGTTAGTTCCTTTGTTTTTCTCTTGTACTCCCATGTCAAGTAGTCAAGTATTTTGAGGCCTAGTTAGTTAGTGGATATTGTCAAATGATAAAAGGAAGTGCAGAGTTTTATATCGAAAATGTAACCATGAAAAGACACTCACCTGGAGAAGGTCCCCTGACTTTTTGGAAAAAAGTGCAATATTGATACGCAATTTCCTGGATAGAAAAATGCTGCGACACCAATAAGGCGTTGCTCAATTTCTCCCAGCGGTTTCTCATCGTTTTGTATCCAAATTCGAATATTTCCCTTCCTCCTCCTTCAAGGACCACTTTGAAAAGCTTTAAAGCCCTTAATTGACTATCCCGGGAAGAACCTATGGTATTTAAATCCATATATGTCAACATCCTTTGGTAAACAGCCTCGTCCTTTATCACTGCCCACCTGTAGAAGGAAGAGCAATGTGGTAAATGTTATTCTGCTTGTTACAAGCAATAGCGGTGTACAGTACGTTACCAAGAAACATATATTTACATCTTCCGAGCAGGGGAAATTATTCAAAAAGACCAAGGGACAGGAATCCTTCATGAACTGTTTCCAACATTCGCAGAACTTGTAGATAATTCATTATTGAAATCACTCAAATGATACTGGGTTATATATAAGAACACTGCAGTGGACTTCATATTAGGATTATTAAGTGCACGAGTAGAGAATAATGGTTTTGACTATTACCCAAATCTAGTGCCAGCATGACCAGTGAGCTTAGAAATTGTAAATATCATGACATCTTCATCTGCTGGAGCTGGAATTGCCGTAAAATGCGGCCAATAATAGGCGTGATCATAAATAGTTTTGACAGATGGGCCTTCAAGAATCGCCTTCTTCAATTGACCATCGGGATTGTTGGGTGAAGTGACAAACTCGATGAAGTTCATGGAGGTATTTGAAGTATCATTCCACATGGATGTGTCTCCTTGGAACTTAAATTCTGTCGACTGGAAGAAGTCTGTTTGGGTTTTATAGACCTGTATAAATTTAGTTTCAAGTTCACACATGCTGTAGCCATTCATAAACAAAACCAAAACCAAAACCAAAATGAAGGTGTTAGACCAAACCGGGTAAAAAGGGATGGAAGCTACGACCCTGGCAGGTGTGGATGAATTATCAGGCGAAAGGGCATGAACTGCTGCATTGAGGAGTTGGGTTGAGCCGGTGCCAAACACAATGAATCTTGCAGCTGTAACTGCATTTCCAGCAATGGCATGCACTTTGCAAATGTGCCTCTTGAGCTCTTGTGAGATGTAAGATTGGTCATCGAACACATAGCTCATCCGGTGCCACCCAGTCACTAGGATTGCGCTACTGGCTGCGTGCCGCACCCAAAAAGGCTCCAAGAAAATTGGATCCCCACTGCATATATAACACAATATGTAAACAAGCCCAATAACATGAAGAGAAATAGTAGTAGGTTTATGATGACAATGATGAGAGTAGAAGCTAGTAGATTTAGTCATTTTAGGGTGGCGTGGTGTAAATGCGGAGTAGACCTAGGCCTTCTTCAAATTATCACTAAATCATACTACTCCATGGGTTGAACTCTCAACCCCCCATCCCCCCTTCTTCTTGGCTGGGTGTCTCCACGACTATTGTCTGTAACGCACATATACCAGACATTTCCAGTTCCAAGTGTCTCAATGCCTACTCAATGTTAGAACATCGACATGTCATAGGAATCAATCCCAATTGGGGTTAAGTTGAGAGAGAGAGAGAGAGAGAGGGATACTCGTCAGCATCTGCAGCACAGCCAGGTGAGAATTGAGAGCAATCAGGGCCTCCAAAGCATGTATTGCACTCACAAACTGGTTTTCCTTCAACGACTAAGCCGTCCAAGAAGGCTCTTCCATGGCCGGAGCATGTGAGAGATGCCACAGCCTCAGCTTCTACAGCAGCTCTTGTGCTCCAACTGAGCTCGCATTTGTTACCCACATACAGATTCATCAACAACAAGAGATTAAGAGCTATAGAAGACAGTAGACACACAACGACATACTTGGAGATTTGGATCTTAGCCATGTATTTTGATTATGGTCGGGAGGAAGGCTCGCTATTATTTGGAAGATAGCCTCCCCATTTTCAACGAGGAAGGAGACCAATAAATAAATAAATAAAATGATAAATGGTATTTGTGGGGAAAAGGGACCTTGTATATTTGAAAAATTGCAGGGACTTGCCACTTATGTCACGATTTCAAACTCCTCTTTTTTTTTTGTACTAGTTATATGTCACGATTTCACTGTGGTGTGTGCCGTTCACCTTAAATCACCAGTCTTTTATCATCCATCATATATAATAGATTTTTCTTTTCTCATAATAAGTCCCACATAATGGCTTTCATTCAATCCATTTTTAACTGGTAAAGTTATCATGAGAGATTTTTTATTGATGAATTGATGAACTCTCTCTCGATTTCAATAGTTAATGTTCAAATCTCAAAACAAACCATATATCATTAGATAGAGGATTCTTCAAAGGTAGTACATACAGAAATTCATGACAAAATATAGTGTGATTTGATTACACAACTCAATCAAAGTTTGATACTTTATTTGATAGATTAAAATTCTTCACAACCTTTAACCGGTTCGTGTGTTTAAATCGCAAGTGATTTTTTGATGAATCTATTCTTATATTATAATTAAAAGTTATGCTTACCTCATTCTATTGGTGAGTTGGCTTTCTCACAATTACACCCTCCAAAATCCTCCACCTTCATTCACTTTGACCCCACAAAAATGACATCAGTAGTCCTATCCATTTATCTCTCTCTCTCCCCTCCCTCAATCTCTTCCGTTCTTCCCTCTCCCATCAGCTATCACAAACCCACTTCTCTTATTTTTTTTAATTTTTTTTTTATAACTTTTTGCTTCCTTCCCAGTTTCCAAGGACACACCCTTTCCCCTCTCTTATCTGTTCACCCACCAACAAACCCACCTCTCCTTTGTTGTTTTTTTTTTTTTTTTTTTTTTCCTTCCATTCCCATACCGCCTCTTCCCCTCTCCCCTCCTTCCCTCTCTTCTACCTCTTCCCTCCCATCATACAGTAAAACCCAATTCAAATTTCAAACCTCTCCTCTCTCTTTTTTTTTGGTTCTTCGATTTTAACATTGTTAACATTGAATGAAAAGAACCCATTTTCTTAACACGCACCATCTTTACATAAACGTGTATTTAATATAAGCAACAAGCAGTCAAGCATGCATTATATGTGAGTGTGGATGTATTGTTTGTGATTCCCGCGCATCGTACGGATTCATACTAGTTTTTGTATGTATAGGACTTGTCTTGAAAATACACCTCTATCCAACGGTATAAGGCTTGTCTTGAAATTTGTACATTAATTATTGAAATTGAGGGAGAATTTATCAATTCATGAATGAAGAGCCTCTCATGGCAACCTTACCTTATTTCAAAAAGTTTGGGGGTCTCGTGGGCATTGTTATTGCTAAAATTTCAATTTGGTTAGTGCTTCCCAAGCTAATACCAACAAAAAGATTATGACTGTCAACTTATTACATATTGATTGTCAACTTTCTTTATTTTTGGTATTGGTTTGGAAAGTACTCGCCAAAGTGTAAGTTCCCAATATTGTTTTACATGTATTCGAGTTCCAAGTCAGAAAGATGCTAGATGTTCCGCTTTGGCCAGTGGCCAGAAGATTCTTCAAGATGTTTGATTGGCAAATGTAATTTTTGTACTGGTATTGTTGTGTTACAAACTGTTTTTTTTTTTTTTTTTTTTTTTTTTTTTTAAAGTAAAAAGTACTTCCTAAGAAGAGTTTACTAGAACGTAGAAACCACTAGGAGGACATTGATGCTATAGTGATTCGGGGCAGTTGATGAATGATGGCCCCCCGAGAAGAAACTGAAGGGTCCAAAGGATGCACGTGTAGCCGGGAGCCACCAGGATTTCAAGTTTGAAACTCATGTCATTAACCACTTTCAAAGAGGTGCAGTGCATGCACTTTTTCAAAGCCAATTCTATGGTGCACTAGCAAAAAATTGGGTATTGTACCTGTAAGGTCACTTGAAATAGTAAATAGGTTATTTGAAATTGTAAGTTAATCACTTCAAATAATAAGTGGTCACTAAATGATAAGTGGGTCATTTCAAATAGTAAGTGAGCCATTTTTAGATCACTTCAAATGATAAGTTACTTCAAATAGTAAATAGGTCACTTCAAATAATAAGTATAGTGTCCTAAAAACCTTGTGGGTACCATAAAATTGCCCTTTTTCAATTGTATTAGCATTTGGCAGGTATGACTGACTATTGGATTCTGTACTTTTTCTATTATCCTTGGAGAAAAAAGAAAAAGAAATCACCACTCACTTTCGATCAATGAGGTGCACTTTTTTTTTTTGGACTGTCCCAAGTACTTTAGTTCAACAGTCATTTTACATTTGGCTATTAGTATCTCAACTGACAAACCCATTTAATCAGTGAAGTATGTTGGAACTTTTATAATGACTGTTAAACTATGGAAGGTTGTCAAGTACTAGGTGATACACATAATTTGATCAACATAATTAGATGGTACTTCTTGGGAGTTTAGTGGCATTCCATTATTTGTTATTTCTTCTTATTGGAGGGCTGCTTGTGGTATTGTCTCTTGAGTGATGTATTTCTTATGTTGTTTTGTTTTGTTTTGCTTTCTTTTCTTTTAAAGCTTTGTAAGACTTCTCGTCCTCTCTTATCATCTCTTCATCCTTGGCTGATCAAAAAAATAAATAATCAAGTAGTTAGATAGTACTCCTATTTCTATTGAATGGTAAGTAAATTGAAATCACATATATTCTAGTAAATGTTTGCGAACGATAATAACAGATTAACAGCATTAAACGAGTATAACAGATGTACAGGTGTGGCTAAAAGGCAATGAAACCATGTAGCTACAGGAAATGAATCCTGAGATGTTCCTTCACAATTTATCAGATCAATAGTCATGATCCCTGGCCTTCTTAAGACATAGATGATTTATTCACACATAATTGATAACCAGACATGTTACCAGCTTTTAATCAACAGATGATTGATTATATATATTTCACATAGTTCTGGCACCATTTTCCTCTGAGACTAAGGTGTTTATTCGGTGCAGCAATAAATCGAAGTCATCTTGGCTCCTGATGAGACTGAGACGTACATAACGATTTTCAGCACTAAACATGCTACCCTCGCGGCCAATGATATTTGCTGCTCTGAGGACTGCAGAACAATCTTTATCTTCTTCCCTCTCACACTTCAACCATGCGTAGGCTGCCATAAGTGTATAATTGTTAAACTGGATTGCAGTGTTCTTTGATATATATTATATATTTATAAATTTAAACTTACTGCTCTGAATTTGAAAAAGGAATGAGAACAAAGAATTGGAATGTTACAACAGTTCCTACTCAATTTAGTTTGTAAGATTCCAATTTTTTTTAATCCTTTCCCTTCACTTTCAATCTTTAAATTTGAAATCAATGAATTTACCTTTTGACTTAACCTATTGATCTCAGTTGATAATAAATAATTTTTTTCTGTCTAGAAAGCTGTAGATGTTAAGGAATCTAGTGAATGTGTCGATAAACCTAATATAGTTAGACGATGATGAGATTGATATTGTCAAATGATAAAAGTGCAGAGTTTTATATCGGAACTGTAACCATGAAGAGACAATCACCTGGAGAAGGTCCCCTGACTTTTTGGAAAAAAGTGCAGTATTGATGTTCAATTTCCTGAATCGAAAAACGTTGAGACACTGATAAGGCATTGCTCAATTTCTCCCAGCGATTGCTCATTGCTTTGTATCCAAATTCGAATATTTGTCTTCCTCCTTCTTCAAGGACTACTTTCAGAATCTTTAAAGCTCTTAATTGAGTATCCCGAGAAGCACCCATGGTATTTAACTTCATATATGTTGACATTCTTTCGTAAACTGCCTCATCCTTTATCAATGCCCACCTGTAGAAGACATAGCAATGGTAGTAGTTGTTATTCTGCTTGTTACAAGCAATAGCACGAGTAGAGAATAATGGTTTTGACTGTTACCCGAATCTACTGCCAGCATGACCAGTAAGCTTAGAAATTGTAAATATCATGACATCTTCATCTGCTGGAGCTGGAATTGCCGTAAAATGTGGCCAATAATAGGCGTGATCATTAATTGTTTTGACAGATGGGCCTTCAAGAATTGCCTTTTTCAACTGACTATCGGGGTTGTTTGGTGAAGTGACAAACTCGATGAAGTTCTTGGAGGTATCTGAAGTGTCATTCCAAATTGAGGTATCTCCTTGGAACTTATATTCTGTTGACTGGAAGAAGTCTGTTTGCATTTTATAGACCTGTATAAATTTAGTTTCAAGTTTCACTTGTGTTGTAGCAATTCAAAACTGAATGAAATCCAAATATAGGTATAAAGACCGAACTGGGTAATAAGGGATCGAAGCTACGACCCTGGCAGGTGTGGATGAATTATCAGGCGAAAGGGCATGAACTGCTGCATTGAGGAGTTGGGTTGAGCCGGCCCCAAACACAATGAATCTTCCAGCTGTAACTGCATTTCCAGCAACAGCATGTACTTTTTGAATTTGCCTCACGAGCTCTTGTGAGTCGAAAGATTGGTCATCAAACACATAGCTCATCCGATGCCACCCCGCCACTACGATTGCGCTACTAGCTGCATGCTGCTTCCAAAAAGGTTCCAAGAATAATGGATCGCCACTGCAAATAACAATAGGAAAACAAATAATGAGAATAATAGTAGTAAGTTTATGACGATGATGATGATGATGATGATGACAGTTTTTATGCATATGGGAAGAATAATCATTTCATGGTGGCCTGGCATAAATGCATAGTGGAGTCAAGCCTTCTTCACATTTCTTCACATTATAACTTAAGCAAACTTTTCAGGATGATAATGCGAAGCACAAAAATCCTAACCTACTCTTGAGCTCTCATCCCCTTCACCTAAATGCATAGGCTGGGTGGACAGTCTCCACGACTGTTGGCTGTAGCACCGACCCATAAGGATTAAAGAGTTCTACGCAATATTAGTAGATCAACATGTCATTGTTACGAAGGGAACCAGGAGGTTTTTGGAGCCCATTTCTGTTTCTCTATTTTCTATTGTTATTCTTTTAGCCTTTGTTTGGATTTTGTGAAAATTAAGCGAAAAGAAAGGAAAATTCTTGAACTTGCTTATAATTGATTTCCTTTCTTTATCATTTTTTATCATTTTCCATTCTTTTCCTTCCAACTTTCCAATAGCCATATTGAGCATCAATGAATTAGTGCCACATCAACAATCATATGGCTATTACGTGTTTGTTTGGTTGTAATCAAGGGGGAATTTAAGTGAAATGGAATGAGATTTCAATAATGAGCGGCTATAATCAAAGGAATCGGAATAGAATGAGATTTTAATGGTTTGGATTCCAATAAAGTAATGTTATGCCAAAGCCTAACTTTAAAGGGCCTCAACTCTCATCATTGTCCTAACTGTACCACATAGGGAATGACCCATACCCCAAGGCCCTGACAATTTGGTTTGACTTTAACTTTGATTGCTGACTTGGAGTATCATTATAATGTCTTTTTGTTTGCTTCATAGGGATTTTTTTTTTTGCCAAGGGGTTCATAAGAAATCACTGACTCTCAATGACTTGAGGTAAAATAGAAAAGCTGGCAGGTTCAAATGGTGGGTGCTTTTGTTGGATTCCCTTTCCTAAGAATGTAAGGAGTTCATCCAGTTATTTAACAAATATGATTTTAGAACTCAAGATCATTTACTTAACAAACCATATAAATGTCATTAAACTATTATACCATCGACTAATAAACATGAATTACCAATCGAAAGATATCATAATCCCCCCTTTTTGGGGATAAGAAAGACGTGAATTTCCAAATTTTAAGCTTGACTATGGAGTATGGAGTATGGAGTATGAACCCCACTACCCGGTCCCAGAGAAAAAATCATAAATACAGATATTCTGTTTTTTTTTAATATTTTTTTTGGAGTATTACCAAAAATTTTCCTAGACTCTGGGCTGAACTTTAGATCCAAATATAACTTTCTGATCCACAGTTTCAAAACAGTAAGAATCAATCCCAAATTGGGTCAAGTTGAGACTTGAGAGAGAGAGAAAGAGAGAGGGAGAGGGAATACCCGTCAGCATTTACAGCACAGTCGGATGAGAAATCTGAACAATCAGGGCCTCCAAAGCATGAATTACACTCACAAACTGGTTTTCCTTCAAGGAGTAAGCCATCCAAGAAAGCTCGTCCATGGCCTGAGCACGTCAGAGATGCCACAGCCTCGGCTTCTACAGCAGCTCTTGTGCTCCAACTCAGCTTCCATTTGTTACCCACATACAGATTAATCAACAAGAGCAGATTAAGAGCTATAGAAAACAGTAGAGACACAGCATACTTGGAGCTTTGGATCTTGGCCATGTTCTATTTTTTGGTCGGCAGCCTCCCATTACTTATTTGCTTGGAAGAAAGCCTCCCCTTTTTCGAAGAGAGAGAGAACAAGAAATATATTTTTTTTTGGTAAACGAGGGAACAAGAAATATGGCTGGTCCTATTTGTCACCATGGGGGAAAAGGACCCTGAATATTTTTAAAAAGGTGTAGGAGGATCCACATGTTATGAATCCTAGTCAACAACTTTCTTCCTATTTTTGACACGTGTAGCAAGGCATTTGGCTAGCCAAAACTATAGTAATTTTTTTTTTTTTTCAAAATTTGGTCTTGATCCTATTTTTCAGAAACCCATTTTTTTGTTTGATTTTGGTTGCATGTCAAGAAAACCAAATTATATCAAAACAACAAACCGAAAACCGAAATATATATTTTGTAGTAGGATTTTTGGTTTTTCCAAATAATGAAATAAATAAATAATAAGATACCTACACTTTTGAAGCTTTGATCCGACTAATTTTGAACACAAATAAATTCAATTATTACTCATTTTATATCAACTAATGTTTGAGATGAGCTTAATTATTAGCCGACTTAAAGAGGACGTGAGAAGCCGGACTCTTTGGTTCTTGAGGTGCAAGGCTCAAAATTTATAGGTCCATTATAGAAATTTAAGATAATAGTATGTTAATTTTTTCTTCTAATCTTTTTTTTGGTTCTATTTGGTTTGTGGATTTTATCAAAGAGAAAAAATAAAATACAAAAAATTGTACTTTTTTTTTATTTGGTTGCAATGAAAAATTGAAAGAAAAAGAAGAATTGAAATAATTTTGATTAAATGTCATTTTATCTTTTTCTTTCATTTTTTTTCATTTTCGTTTTTTTTTCTTTTTTTTTTAATTTTTCTTTGGTACAATCAATGTACCAAGTAAAGGGTTAATCTTTTGCTTAGGTCATTGCTGAGATGTTGAACATTTCACCAATTTAAGCGGCACAACTTCATTGTCATTAGTCAAAAGGTATCGACGGCCTGGATGTGGAAAAAAAAAACAAAAGGAAAAGTCACCGGCCGAAAAATTTTCCTTTCTTTGGTAATTAATTAATTAAAAATAAATTGACAAATACTTGAAAATAGAATATTTAGAAAAACGCATTTGAAAAAGTCTTGATGACGTGTAAGTGGGAGATTTTCAATAGGGTGACAACTGACAAGGACCTTTTTGATGGAGAGAAATGATGGATGTGTGAACCTCAGGCCCTTGGTGCATGAATGTTAGGATGCTGGTTAAGACATTAGCTTCACACTAAAATGTTAAAAGTGAAAGTGTGATTGGACAGCTTTCTTGATGCAGGATCAATCCAATTCTGACGCTTTATCAAGTGGAGGTGGAGGTTGAGGTGGAGTTGGAGTGAGCCTTCCATGGTTTATGTGGTGTCATAAGTTAATAGGGGTTAAATAAAATAAAATTATAGATCAAAAAGTATATTGGTAATCTCATTTTACTTGGATCTCATTAATTTGTGATACTATCTGATCATATCACAATTATATAAAGTTTTTTTCGGTGGAGTTGAGCCTACTAACCAAAACTCTTGCTGATGATGATTATGTTGGTCGGAGAAAATCTTCTTTTTCCTACCAAGTGCTTGTTCAAAGATTCCAAAAAGCAAGAAGTCAACATTCATATTGAAGGAGATGATAGGTGGAATCGACCGTTCTCCCTGTCAGGAAAAACGATTCTCGGGCCAGGGAAAATGGTCGCGTTAAGAAGTATTGTACCTATAAATTTATTCCAAAATAAATTGTGCGTGGAATATAGAAATCATGATTAAGGATAAGTGGCGGAGCGAGAATACTCGTTATTGAGATCCTCAGAGTTGGTTTGATAGAAATTTATCTTAATTCTATAAATTAAATAAATTATTATTGTCATTTTTGACCAATAGGGTTTTCTGAATCTTAATTTGATTAATCTTCGGAATACGAGTAAGCCCCTACCAAATTAACATTAGTTAACACTCCAAATTAAACCTAGTTGGTGGGTTGATCTCAAGAGGAAATAAGAAATCGAATCTAAAGTCTTCTACTTCTTGAGACTTACATTTCAACAAATTACTAGTGCACCTCTTGAAGGTTAAATAAATAAAATAGTAATTACAGTATTTTATAAAATCTTTATATTCATATTCTAATGATGATAACGTTAACAAATCAAGCTAATTTGACCTCACTGGAAAATAAAAAATACGCATGTCTGATGATTATGGGTTTGTTGCTATTTGCTCAATAAGGAATCATTGGTTTAACTGGAATAATATACTAGTTTTCACAAAATTTAAACATTCATTGATAATATTTTTATTAAAAAAAAAAAGGAAAAAAAAAAAAGAAAGAAGATATCTACAACTTTTAGGAGACTAATTCCTATTCAATCTAACAATTTATATTTTTAATCAATAACAATAACTCATTTATAGACATTTATGAATGAAATAACTTTTAATTTCGAATCAATTTGATTTTTGACATGCAAAGGGTGGAGTTGGGTGAGAGCCTTTGGGGGCACGTGCCCCCCACCTTATTTGTTATTGTTTTTTCTAACACATAATGAATGTTCAATTAGAATATAAGAATTTTATGAATATGTAGTCAACTAATTTATTTATTTAATTCAAGAAGTGTACTAATGATTCTTAAGGTGGTAAGAATCGAAGGACTTTTAAGTTCAACTTCCCTTCTTGAGACCAACCACTAACTAGGTTTATCTTAAGCATTAATTAGGAGTTGGTAATGGGCTTACCCATATTCCAAGGGTTAGACAAAATAACATTAATATAAATTATTTAATTATAGAACTAAGATAAAACTTTAGCAACCTACTAAAAGAGGACCCATTAGATTAAATTCATGACTCTGTCACTGTTAGCATGCATGATCATAGTCAAATTTAATCAAACGGTTGGCATACATGACCCTCTTTCTTATATGTGTTTGGGATGGATGGATGTGTCATTTTAACAAAAAGCCCCTCTTTCCCCTACGTGAATCCTAGTATAGATGAATTATTATAGGCATTGCTTAAAGGAATAAATGTGTCTTTTAACAAAAAGCACTCTTTCCCTTACATGAATCTAATGATATAGATGAATTATTATAGGCGTTTGCTTAAAGGATAAATGTCTCCTTTTAACCAAAAAAAAAAAAAAAGCCCTCTTCCCCTACACGAATCCTAATGATATAGATGAATTATTAAAGGCGTTGCTTAAAGGATAAATGTCTCATTTTAACTAAAAGCCTCTTTCCCTCCTCTCATCCCTCAAAATTGGGGGATTAGAAAAGGTTTAAAAAAAGAGGATGCCCCATTCTTCTTCTCCTTTCCTTACTTCCTCCCCTAGCCTCCATCGTACAGGTGTACTAACATAAGCAATAAAACCATGTGACTACAAGAAATGAAGCCAGAAATGTTCCTCTACAACTTACTAGGTCAATAGACATGACCCTCATTCTTACACATAGATGATTTAATTTATTACATAATTGATGGCTAAAGTGTCCATCATTTTTAATCAACAGACGATTGATTATATTCTTCACATAGTTCTGGTGCCATCTTCCTTGGAGACTAACATGGTTACACGCTGCAGTAATAAGTCGAAGTCATCATTGCTCTTGATGAGGCTGAAACGTACAAACGGGTTCCAGCACTAAATAAGCTACCATTGCGACCAATGATACCTGCTGCTTTGAGGACTCCATAACAATCTTTATCTTCTTCCCTTTCACACTTCCACCATGCATAGGCTGCCATGAGTATAATACTCGTCAAATTGGAAACTTTTGCAGTGTTCTCTAAATTAAGAATTGGAACCTTACCACAGTTCCAACTCTCTGAATTTCTTTTCTTTTACTCAATTCTTTAGCCACCACTAGACAAAATTTATTTAATCTCTGGATTTGGAATTAATGAATTTTACTTATTATCTTAACCTGTTGGTCCTCAATGATAATAAAGAACCTTTTCTGTCTATGACATTTATTGTAGATGCTAAAAATAATTGAACTATTCCATGGTGGAGGAGGAAGATGACTTAGTGGACCCAAATGGTCAAATAAGAAAACGTCGCATGGATTAAGTACGGGTGCAGAAGATGGATGAGTGGTGTTTTGGGAATTTGCAAAGACTTGACCATTTGCAATAGAGACTTGACCTGCTAGAGAGTAATGTAAATTGGCTATATATGAGTCCATAATATATAGAACGATTATGTGATCTTCATGAACTTTGTGTGGGTGTTAACGTCAAGATATGGAGAAAGGATTGAGAACAGTGGTATATATGTTGGTGGAATTCAAAAGGACATAACACAGTGATCTTAAGTGAGATGAATGATGACGCTGTATTTGGAAACCATGGTGATTCAGACTTCAAATTTGTGGAAGTCTGGGTACTCTGGAATGTAAACTCTGATGGTCCCAGGAAGAATTGTCCAAGAACATTCATTGATATTAAGCACACGCACGAGGGGTGGAAATTAGCCTTGGTCATGACATTTGTGAGAATAAAGAGCTGCAAATCAAGATAAGTTCACAGCACGCTAAGATAAGGCCAAGAGAAGTTGTCACAGTTGCATCTCTTTCAAAGGCTAATTTGAAAGTAAATTTAAAAGTGAATTTGTTCAAGAACTTAAAGTAGTTTTAATAGGCGATAAAGGCTTCGGTATGTAAAATGAGTACCAATATTGGTAACACACATAGATAGCACACTTACACATTCTAAAACGGAAAAAAGGCATTGTGGAGTTCCATATAAAAAATGTAACCAAGAATGAGAATTACCTGGAGAAGGTCCCCTGACTTTTTCGAAAAAGGTGCAGTATTGAGGTGCAATTTTCTGGATCGAAAAACGTTGTGACACTGATACGGCCTTGTTTAATCTCTCCCAGCGGTTGCTCATTGTTTTGTATGCATATTAAAAAAAAAAAAAAAATCCAAGAAATGTGTGTGATCTGTGAACCATGAGGAATATTGTGCTCCTGTCGGACCTGTATAAACTTGGGAATTAAGGGTAATTTATTACACACATAATTGATAAAAAGAATTAGATAATCCTCCTATTTCTATTTGAGTGTGTGACAGCTTTACAGGTGTAGTTAATAAGCAATGAAACCATGTAGCTACAAGAAATGAATCCTGAGATGTTCCTTACAACTTATCAGGTCAATAGTTAGAATGATGATCCCTTCTTAAGACATAGATGATTTATTCACACATAATTGATAACCAAATGTGTCACCAGCTTTTAATCCACAGATGATTGATTATATATTTTACATAATTCTGGCACCATTTTCCTCAGAGACTAAGATGTTTATTTGGTGTAGCAATAAATCGAAGTCATCTTGGCTCCTGATGAGGCTGAGACGTACATAACGATTTTCAGCACTGAACATGCTACCATTGCGGCCAATGATATTTGCTGCTTTGAGGACTGCATAACAATCTTTATCTTCTTCCTTCTCGCACTTGAACCATGCATAAGCTGCCATGAGTGTATAATTGTTAAACTGGAAAATTTGCAGTGTTCTATGATATGTATGACATATTTATAAATTAAAACTTACTACTCTGAAACTGAAAAAGGAATAAGAACAGAGGCACGTGCCGGATACATTTAGTATGTATCCAAAGAAAAAATAAAAAATAAAACAGGTCAAGGATTGATTTGTAATTTTAATTTTTTCGAATAACAGGTCCAAAATATTATTTTGAAAAATAATGAAGTTAGTTTGCAAATACCAGAAAATAGTTTAAAAGGGGGACCAAGCCCTATTCTTTCTAGAATCTCCTTTCTCTCCTCTCTCTCTCTTCTCTCTAGTTTTGTCGTCTCTTTTCTTCCAACTTATTTCTCTTTCACTGTCGTTCATTCTCTTCAAGAGTTTAAACCGAGAAGCATTGTTTCGCTCTTTTTATATCTTAATATCTCTTTTTCTTGCTATTTATTTTTGTGGACTATGGATGAATTTTATGGTTATTTATTTCTGCATCTTAATTGGTTTTATGTTATATATCTATAGATAGATTTATTTTGATGTATCTATGCCGTATCGTATCTTGATATTTCAAGAATTGTCATATCTAGGTATCTCGTATCCCAATCCATGCTCATAGCTTCTTATTGATGTTCATTCATATTTAATCCAATGTTAGTTCCTTTGTTTTTCTCTTGTACTCCCATGTCAAGTAGTCAAGTATTTGAGGCCTAGTTAGTTAGTGGATATTGTCAAATGATAAAAGGAAGTGCAGAGTTTTATATCGAAAATGTAACCATGAAAAGACACTCACCTGGAGAAGGTCCCCTGACTTTTTGGAAAAAAGTGCAATATTGATATGCAATTTCCTGGATAGAAAAATGCTGCGACACCAATAAGGCGTTGCTCAATTTCTCCCAGCGGTTTCTCATCGTTTTGTATCCAAATTCGAATATTTCCCTTCCTCCTCCTTCAAGGACTACTTTGAAAAGCTTTAAAGCCCTTAATTGACTATCCCGGGAAGAACCTATGGTATTTAAATCCATATATGTCAACATCCTTTGGTAAACAGCCTCGTCCTTATCACTGCCCACTGTAGAAGGAATAGCAATGTGGTAAATGTATTCTGCTTGTTACAAGCAATAGCGGTGTACAGTACGTTACCAAGAAACATATATTTACATCTTCCGAGCAGGGGAAATTATTCGAAAAGACCAAGGGACAGGAATCCTTCATGAACTGTTTCCAACATTCACAGAACTTGTAGATAATCATTATTGAAATCACTCAAATGATACTGGGTTACATATAAGAACACTGCAGTGGACTTCATATTAGGATTATTAAGTGCACGAGTAGAGATTAATGGTTTTGACTCTTACCCAAATCTAGTGCCAGCATGACCAGTGAGCTTAGAAATTGTAAATATCATGACATCTTCATCTGCTGGAGCTGGAATTGCAGTAAAATGCGGCCAATAATAGGCGTGATAAATAGTTTTGACAGATGGGCCTTCAAGAATCGCCTTCTTCAATTGACCATCGGGATTGTTGGGTGAAGTGACAAACTCGATGAAGTTCATGGAGGTATTTGAAGTGTCATTCCACATGGATGTGTCTCCTTGGAACTTAAATTCTGTCGACTGGAAGAAGTCTGTTTGGGTTTTATAGACCTGTATAAATTTAGTTTCAAGTTCACACATGCTGTAGCCATTCATAAAAAAACCAAAACCAAAACCAAAATGAAGGTGTGAGACCAAACCGGGTAAAAAGGGATGGAAGCTACGACCCTGGCAGGTGTGGATGAATTATCAGGCGAAAGGGGCGTGAACTGCTGCATTGAGGAGTTGGGTTGAGCCGACGCCAAACACAATGAATCTTGCAGCTGTAACTGCATTTCCAGCAATGGCATGCACTTTGCAAATGTGCCTCTTGAGCTCTTGTGAGATGTAAGATTGGTCATCGAACACATAACTCATCCGATGCCACCCAGTCACTAGGATTGCGCTACTGGCTGCGTGCCGCACCCAAAAAGGCTCCAAGAAAATTGGATCCCCACTGCATATATAACACAATATGTAAACAAGCCCAATAACATGAAGAGAAATAGTAGTAGTTTATGATGACAATGATGAGAGTAGAAGCTAGGAGATTTAGTCATTTTAGGGTGGCGTGGTGTAAATGCGGAGTAGACCTAGGCCTTCTTCAAATTATCACTAAATCATACTACTCAATGGGTTGAACTCTCAACCCCCCAATCCCCCTTCTTCTTGGCTGGTGTCTCCACGACTATTGTCTGTAACGCACATATACCAGACATTTCCAGTTCCAAGTGTCTCAATGCCTACTCAATGTTAGAACATCGACATGTCATAGGAATCAATCCCAATTGGGGTTAAGTTGAGAGAGAGAGAGAGAGAGAGAGAGGAGAGAGAGGGATACTCGTCAGCATCTGCAGCACAGCCAGGTGAGAATTGAGAGCAATCAGGGCCTCCAAAGCATGTATTGCACTCACAAATGGTTTTCCTTCAACGACTAAGCCGTCCAAGAAGGCTCTTCCATGGCCGGAGCATGTGAGAGATGCCACAGCCTCAGCTTCTACAGCAGCTCTTGTACTCCAACTGAGCTCGCATTTGTTACCCACATACAGATTTATCAACAACAAGAGATTAAGAGCTATAGAAGACAGTAAACACACACCGACATACTTGGAGATTTGGATCTTAGCCATGTATTTTGATTACGGTCGGGAGGTAGGCTCGCTATTATTTGGAAGATAGCCTCCCCATTTTCAACGAGGAAGAAGACCAATAATAAATAAATAAAATGATAAATGGTATTTGTGAGGAAAAGGGACCTTGTATATTTGAAAAATTGCAGGGACTTGCCACTTACGTCACGATTTCAAACTCTTCTTTTTTTTTTTCTTTTTTTTTTTTTTTTTTTTCTTTTTTTTTTGTACAAGTTATATGTCACGATTTCACTGTGGTGTGTGCCGTTCACCTTAAATCACCAGTCTTTCATCATCATATGTAATAGATTTTTCTTTTCTCATATTAAGTCCCACATAATGGCTTTCATTCAATCCATTTTTAATGTCTAAAGTTATCATGAGAGATTTTTTATTGGTGAATTGATGAACTCTCTATTGATTTCAATAGTTAATGTTCAAATTTCAAACAAACCATATATCATTAGATAGAGGATTCTTCAAAAGTAATACATACAAAAATTCATGACAAAATATAGTGTGATTTGATCACACAACTCAAAAAGTTTGATACTTCATTTGATAGATTAAAATTCTTCATAACCTTTAACAGGTTCATGTGTTTAAATCGCAAGTCATTTTTTGATGAATTTTGTATGTATAGGACTTGTCTTGAAAGTACACTTCTATCCAACGGTATAAGTCTTGTCTTAAAATTTGTACATTAATTATTGAAATTGAGGGAGAACTTATCAATTCATGAATGAAGAGCCTCTCATGGCAACCTTACCTTATTTCAAAAAGTTTGGGGGGTCTCGTGGGCGTTGTCATTGGCAAAATTTCAATTTGGTTAGTGCTTCCCAAACTAATACCAACAAAAAGATTATGACTGTCAACTTTTTACATATTGATTGTCAACTTTTTTATTTTTGGTATTGGTTTGGAAAGTGCTCGCCAAAGTGTAAGTTCCCAATATTGTTTTACATGTATTCGAGTTCTAAGTCAGAAGATGTTAGATGTTCTGCTTTGGCCAGTGGCCAGAAGATTCTTCAAGATGTTGATTGGCAAATGTAATTTTGTACTGGTATTGTTGTGTTACAAACTGTTTTTTTTTTTTTAAAAGTAAAAAGTACTTCCTAAGAAGAGTTTACTAGAACGTAGAAACCACTAGGAGGACATTGATGCTATAGTGATTCGGGCAGTTGATGAATGATGGCCCCCCGAGAAGAAAACTGAAGGGTCCAAAGGATGCACGTGTAGCCGGGAGCCACCAGGATTTCAAGTTTGAAACTCATGTCATTAACCACTTTCAAAGAGGGCAGTGCATGCACTTTTTTCAAGCCAATTCTATGGTGCACTAGCAAAAAATTGGGTATTGTACCTGTAAGGTCACTTGAAATAGTAAATAGGTTATTTGAAATTGTAAGTTAATCACTTCAAATAATAAGTGGTCACTAAATGATAAGTGGGTCATTTCAAATAGTAAGTGAGCCATTTTTAGATCACTTCAAATGATAAGTTACTTCATAATAGTAAATAGGTCACTTCAAATAATAAGTATAGTGTCCTAAAAACCTTGTGGGTACCATAAAATTGCCCTTTTTCAATTGTATTAGCATTTGGCAGGTATGACTGACTATTGGATTCTGTACTTTTTCTATTATCCTTGGAGAAAAAAGAAAAAGAAATCACCACTCACTTTCGATCAATGAGGTGCACTTTTTTTTTTGGACTGTCCCAAGTACTTTAGTTCAACAGTCATTTTACATTTGGCTATTAGTATCTCAACTGACAAACCCATTTAATCAGTGAAGTATGTTGGAACTTTTATAATGACTGTTAAACTATGGAAGGTTGTCAAGTACTAGGTGATACACATAATTTGATCAACATAATTAGATGGTACTTCTTGGGAGTTTAGTGGCATTCCATTATTTGTTATTTCTTCTTATTGGAGGGCCTGCTTGTGGTATTGTCTCTTGAGTGATGTATTCTTATGTGTTTTGTTTTGTTTTGCTTTCTTTTCTTTTAAAGCTTTGTAAGACTTCTCGTCCTCTCTTATCATCTCTTCATCCTTGGCTGATCAAAAAATAAATAATCAAGTAGTTAGATAGTACTCCTATTTCTATTTGAATGGTAAGTAAATTGAAATCACATATATTCTAGTAAATGTTGCGAACGATAATAACAGAATTAACAGCATTAAACGAGTATAACAGATGTACAGGTGTGGCTAAAAGGCAATGAAACCATGTAGCTACAGGAAATGAATCCTGAGATGTTCCTTCCACAATTTATCAGATCAATTAGTCATGATCCCTGGCCTTCTTAAGACATAGATGATTTATTCACACATAATTGATAACCAGACATGTTACCAGCTTTTAATCAACAGATGATTGATTATATATATTTCACATAGTTCTGGCACCATTTTCCTCTGAGACTAAGGTGTTTATTCGGTGCAGCAATAATCGAAGTCATCTTGGCTCCTGATGAGACTGAGACGTACATAACGATTTTCAGCACTAAACATGCTACCCTCGCGGCCAATGATATTTGCTGCTCTGAGGACTGCAGAACAATCTTTATCTTCTTCCCTCTCACACTTCAACCATGCGTAGGCTGCCATAAGTGTATAATTGTTAACTGGATTGCAGTGTTCTTTGATATATATTATATATTTATAAATTTAAACTTACTGCTCTGAATTTGAAAAAGGAATGAGAACAAAGAATTGGAATGTTACAACAGTTCCTACTCAATTTAGTTTGTAAGATTCCAATTTTTTTTAATCCTTTCCCTTCACTTTCAATCTTTAAATTTGAAATCAATGAATTTACCTTTTGACTTAACCTATTGATCTCAGTTGATAATAATAATTTTTTTTTCTGTCTAGAAAGCTGTAGATGTTAAGGAATCTAGTGAATGTGTCGATAAACCTAATATAGTTAGACGATGATGAGATTGATATTGTCAAATGATAAAAGTGCAGAGTTTTATATCGGAACTGTAACCATGAAGAGACAATCACCTGGAGAAGGTCCCCTGACTTTTTGGAAAAAAAGTGCAGTATTGATGTTCAATTTCCTGAATCGAAAAACGTTGAGACACTGATAAGGCATTGCTCAATTTCTCCCAGCGATTGCTCATTGCTTTGTATCCAAATTCGAATATTGTCTTCCTCCTTCTTCAAGGACTACTTTCAGAATCTTTAAAGCTCTTAATTGAGTATCCCGAGAAGCACCCATGGTATTTAACTTCAGATATGTTGACATTCTTTCGTAAACTGCCTCATCTTTATCAATGCCCACCTGTAGAAGACATAGCATGCTAGTAGTGTTATTCTGCTTGTTACAAGCAATAGCACGAGTAGAGCATAATGGTTTTGACTGTTACCCGAATCTACTGCCAGCATGACCAGTAAGCTTAGAAATTGTAATATCATGAAATCTTCATCTGCTGGAGCTGGAATTGCCGTAAAATGTGGCCAATAATAGGCGTGATCATTAATTGTTTTGACAGATGGGCCTTCAGAATTGCCTTTTTCAACTGACTATCGGGTTGTTTGGTGAAGTGACAAACTCGATGAAGTTCTTGGAGGTATCTGAAGTGTCATTCCAAATTGAGGTATCTCCTTGGAACTTATATTCTGTTGACTGGAAGAAGTCTGTTTGCATTTTATAGACCTGTATAAATTTAGTTTCAAGTTTCACTTGTGTTTGTAGCAATTCAAACTGAATGAAATCCAAATATAGGTATAAAGACCGAACTGGGTAATAAGGGATCGAAGCTACGACCCTGGCAGGTGTGGATGAATTATCAGGCGAAAGGGCCATGAACTGCTGCATTGAGGAGTTGGGTTGAGCCGGCCCCCAAACACAATGAATACTTCCAGCTGTAACTGCATTTCCAGCAAAACAGCATGTACTTTTTTGAATTTGCCTCACGAGCTCTTGTGAGTCGAAAGATTGGTCATCAAACACATAGCTCATCCGATGCCACCCCGCCACTACGATTGCGCTACTAGCTGCTGCTGCTTCCAAAAAGGTTCCAAGAATAATGGATCGCCACTGCAAATAACAATAGGAAAACAAATAATGAGAATAATAGTAGTAAGTTTATGACGATGATGATGATGATGATGATGACAGTTTTTATGCATATGGGAAGAATAATCATTTCATGGTGGCCTGGCATAAATGCATAGTGGAGTCAAGCCTTCTTCACATTTCTTCACATTATAACTTAAGCAAACTTTTCAGGATGATAATGCGAAGCACAAAAATCCTAACCTACTCTTGAGCTCTCATCCCCTTCACCTAAATGCATAGGCTGGGTGGACAGTCTCCACGACTGTTGGCTGTAGCACCGACCCATAAGGATTAAAGAGTTCTACGCAATATTAGTAGATCAACATGTCATTGTTACGAAGGGAACCAGGAGGTTTTTGGAGCCCATTTCTGTTTCTCTATTTTCTATTGTTATTCTTTTAGCCTTTGTTTGGATTTTGTGAAAATTAAGCGAAAAGAAAGGAAAATTCTTGAACTTGCTTATAATTGATTTCCTTTCTTATCATTTTTTATCATTTTCCATTCTTTTCCTTCCAACTTTCCAATAGCCATATTGAGCATCAATGAATTAGTGCCACATCAACAATCATATGGCTATTACGTGTTTGTTGGTTGTAATCAAGGGGGAATTTAAGTGAAATGGAATGAGATTTCAATATGAGCGGCTATAATCAAAGGAATCGGAATAGAATGAGATTTTAATGGTTTGGATTCCAATAAAGTAATGTTATGCCAAAGCCTAACTTTAAAGGGCCTCAACTCTCATCATTGTCCTAACTGTACCACATAGGGAATGACCCATACCCCAAGGCCCCTGACAATTTGGTTTGACTTTAACTTTGATTGCTGACTTGGAGTATCATTATAATGTCTTTTTGTTTGCTTCATAGGGATTTTTTTTTTGCCAAGGGGTTCATAAGAAATCACTGACTCTCAATGACTTGAGGTAAATAGAAAAGCTGGCAGGTTCAAATGGTGGGTGCTTTTGTGGATTCCCTTTCCTAAGAATGTAAGGAGTTCATCCAGTTATTAACAAATATGATTTTAGAACTCAAGATCATTTACTTAACAAACCATATAAATGTCATTAAACTATTATACCATCGACTAATAAACATGAATTACCAATCGAAAGATATCATAATCCCCCCTTTTTGGGGATAAGAAAGACGTGAATTTCCAAATTTTAAGCTTGACTATGGAGTATGGAGTATGGAGTATGAACCCCACTACCCGGTCCCAGAGAAAAAATCATAAATACAGATATTCTGTTTTTTTTTAATATTTTTTTTGGAGTATTACCAAAAATTTTCCTAGACTCTGGGCTGAACTTTAGATCCAAATATAACTTTCTGATCCACAGTTTCAAAACAGTAAGAATCAATCCCAAATTGGGTCAAGTTGAGACTTGAGAGAGAGAGAAAGAGAGAGGGAGAGGGAATACCCGTCAGCATTTACAGCACAGTCGGATGAGAAATCTGAACAATCAGGGCCTCCAAAGCATGAATTACACTCACAAACTGGTTTTCCTTCAAGGAGTAAGCCATCCAAGAAAGCTCGTCCATGGCCTGAGCACGTCAGAGATGCCACAGCCTCGGCTTCTACAGCAGCTCTTGTGCTCCAACTCAGCTTCCATTTGTTACCCACATACAGATTAATCAACAAGAGCAGATTAAGAGCTATAGAAAACAGTAGAGACACAGCATACTTGGAGCTTTGGATCTTGGCCATGTTCTATTTTTTGGTCGGCAGCCTCCCATTACTTATTTGCTTGGAAGAAAGCCTCCCCTTTTTCGAAGAGAGAGAGAACAAGAAATATATTTTTTTTGGTAAACGAGGGAACAAGAAATATGGCTGGTCCTATTTGTCCACCATGGGGGAAAAGGACCCTGAATATTTTTAAAAGGTGTAGGAGGATCCACATGTTATGAATCCTAGTCAACACTTTCTTCCTATTTTTGACACGTGTAGCAAGGCATTTGGCTAGCCAAAACTATAGTAATTTTTTTTTTTTTCAAAATTTGGTCTTGATCCTATTTTCAGAAACCCATTTTTTTGTTTGATTTTGGTTGCATGTCAAGAAAACCAAATTATATCAAAACAACAAACCGAAAAACCGAAATATATATTTTGTAGTAGGATTTTTGGTTTTTCCAAATAATGAAATAAATAAATAATAAGATACCTACACTTTTGAAGCTTTGATCCGACTAATTTTGAACACAAATAAATTCAATTATTACTCATTTTATATCAACTAATGTTTGAGATGAGCTTAATTATTAGCCGACTTAAAGAGGACGTGAGAAGCCGGACTCTTTGGTTCTTGAGGTGCAAGGCTCAAAATTTATAGGTCCATTATAGAAATTTAAGATAATAGTATGTTAATTTTTTCTTCTAATCTTTTTTTTGGTTCTATTTGGTTTGTGGATTTTATCAAAGAGAAAAAAATAAAATACAAAAAATTGTACTTTTTTTTTATTTGGTTGCAATGAAAATTGAAAGAAAAAGAAGAATTGAAATAATTTTGATTAAATGTCATTTTATCTTTTTCTTTCATTTTTTTTCATTTTCGTTTTTTTTTCTTTTTTTTTTAATTTTTCTTTGGTACAATCAATGTACCAAGTAAAGGGTTAATCTTTTGCTTAGGTCATTGCTGAGATGTTGAACATTTCACCAATTTAAGCGGCACAACTTCATTGTCATTAGTCAAAAGGTATCGACGGCCTGGATGTGGAAAAAAAAAACAAAAGGAAAAGTCACCGGCCGAAAAATTTTCCTTTCTTTGGTAATTAATTAATTAAAAATAAATTGACAAATACTTGAAAATAGAATATTTAGAAAAACGCATTTGAAAAAGTCTTGATGACGTGTAAGTGGGAGATTTTCAATAGGGTGACAACTGACAAGGACCTTTTTGATGGAGAGAAATGATGGATGTGTGAACCTCAGGCCCTTGGTGCATGAATGTTAGGATGCTGGTTAAGACATTAGCTTCACACTAAAAATGTTAAAAGTGAAAAGTGTGATTGGACAGCTTTCTTGATGCAGGATCAATCCAATTCTGACGCTTTATCAAGTGGAGGTGGAGGTTGAGGTGGAGTTGGAGTGAGCCTTCCATGGTTTATGTGGTGTCATAAGTTAATAGGGGTTAAATAAAATAAAATTATAGATCAAAAAGTATATTGGTAATCTCATTTTACTTGGATCTCATTAATTTGTGATACTATCTGATCATATCACAATTATATAAAAGTTTTTTTCGGTGGAGTTGAGCCTACTAACCAAAACTCTTGCTGATGATGATTATGTTGGTCGGAGAAAATCTTCTTTTTCCTACCAAGTGCTTGTTCAAAGATTCCAAAAAGCAAGAAGTCAACATTCATATTGAAGGAGATGATAGGTGGATCGACCGTTCTCCCTGTCAGGAAAAACGATTCCTCGGGCCAGGGAAAATGGTCGCGTTAAGAAGTTATTGTACCTATAAATTTATTCCAAAATAAATTGTGCGTGGAATATAGAAATCATGATTAAGGATAAGTGGCGGAGCGAGAATACTCGTTATTGAGATCCTCAGAGTTGGTTTGATAGAAATTTATCTTAATTCTATAAATTAAATAAATTATTATTGTCATTTTTGACCAATAGGGTTTTCTGAATCTTTAATTTGATTAATCTTCGGAATACGAGTAAGCCCACTACCAAATTTAACATTAGTTAACACTCAAATTAAACCTAGTTGGTGGTTGATCTCAAGAGGAAATAAGAAATCGAATCTAAAGTCTTCTACTTCTTGAGACTTACATTTCAAAAATTACTAGTGCACCTCTTGAAGTTAAATAAAATAAAATAGCTAATTACAGTATTTTATAAAATCTTTATATTCATATTCTAATTGATGATAACGTTAACAAATCAAGCTAATTTGAACTCACTGGAAAATAAAAAATACGCATGTCTGATGATATGGTTGTTGCTATTTGCTCTAATAAGGAATCATTGGTTTAACTGAATAATGATACTAGTTTTCAAAAATTTAAACATTCATTGATAATATTTTTATTAAAAAAAAAAAGGAAAAAAAAAAAGAAAGAAGATATCTACAACTTTTAGAGACTAATTCCTATTCAATCTAAAATTTATATTTTTTAATCAATAACAATAACTCATTTATAGACATTTATGAATGAAATAACTTTTAATTTCGAATCAATTTGATTTTTGACATGCAAGGGTGGAGTTGGGTGAGAGCCTTTGGGGGCACGTGCCCCCACCTTATTTGTTATTTGTTTTTTTCTAACACATAATGAATGTTCAATTAGAATATAAGAATTTTATGAAATATTGTAGTCAACTAATTTATTTTATTTAATCTCAAGAAGTGTACTAATGATTCTTAAGGTGTAAGAATCGAAGGACTTTTAAGTTCAACTTCCCTTCTTGAGACCAACCACTAACTAGGTTTATCTTAAGCATTAATTAGGAGTTGGTAATGGGCTTACCCATATTCCAAGGGTTAGACAAAATAACATTAATAAATTATTTAATTTATAGAACTAAGATAAAACTTTAGCAACCTACTAAAAGAGACCCCATTAGATTAAATTCATGACTCTGTCACTGTTAGCATGCATGACTCATAGTCAAATTTAATCAAACGGTTGGCATACATGACCCTCTTTCCTTATATGTGTTTGGGAGGATGGATGTGTCATTTTAACCAAAAAGCCCTCTTTCCCCTACGTGAATCCTAGTATAGATGAATTATTATAGGCATTGCTTAAAGGATAAATGTGTCATTTTAACAAAAAAGCACTCTTTCCCTTACATGAATCCTAATGATATAGATGAATTATTATAGGCGTTGCTTAAAGGATAAATGTCTCATTTTAACCAAAAAAAAAAAAAAAAGCCCTCTTTCCCCTACACGAATCCTAATGATATAGATGAATTATTAAAGGCGTTGCTTAAAGGATAAATGTCTCATTTTAACTAAAAAGCCCTCTTTCCCTCCTCTCATCCCTCAAAATTGGGGGATTAGAAAAGGTTAAAAAAAGAGGATGCCCCATTCTTCTTCTCCTTTCCTTCTTCCTCCCCTAGCCTCCATCGTACAGGTGTACATAACATAAGCAATAAAACCATGTGACTACAAGAAATGAAGCCAGAAATGTTCCTCTACAACTTACTAGGTCAATAGACATGACCCATTCTTTACACATAGATGATTTAATTTATTACATAATTGATGGCTAAAGGTGTCCATCATTTTTAATCAACAGACGATTGATTATATTCTTCACATAGTTCTGGTACCATCTTCCTTGGAGACTAACATGGTTACACGCTGCAGTAATAAGTCGAAGTCATCATTGCTCTTGATGAGGCTGAAACGTACATAACGGGTTCCAGCACTAAATAAGCTACCATCGCGACCAATGATACCTGCTGCTTTGAGGACTCCATAACAATCTTTATCTTCTTCCCTTTCACACTTCCACCATGCATAGGCTGCCATGAGTATATATACTCGTCAAATTGGAAACTTTTGCAGTGTTCTCTAAATTAAGAATTGGAACCTTACCACAGTTCCAACTCTCTGAATTTCTTTTCTTTTACTCAATTCTTTAGCCACCACTAGACAAAATTTATTTAATCTCTGGATTTGGAATTAATGAATTTTACTTATTATCTTAACCTGTTGGTCCTCAATGATAATAAAGAACCTTTTCTGTCTATGACATTTATTGTAGATGCTAAAAATAATTGAACTATTCCATGGTGGAGGAGGAAGATGACTTAGTGGACCCAAATGGTCAAATAAGAAAACGTCGCATGGATTAAGTACGGGTGCAGAAGATGGATGAGTGGTGTTTTGGATGAATTTGCAAAGACTTGACCATTTGCAATAGAGACTTGACCTGCTAGAGAGTAATGTAAATTGGCTATATATGAGTCCATAATATAATAGAATGATTATGTGATCTTCATGAACTTTGTGTGGGTGTTAACGTCAAGATATGGAGTAAAAGGATTGAGAACAGTGGTATATATGTTGGTGGAATTCAAAAGGACATAACACAGTGATCTTAAGTGAGATGAATGATGACGCTGTATTTGGAAACCATGGTGATTCAGACTTCAAATTTGTGGAAGTCTGGGTACTCTGGAATGTAGTAACTCTGATGGTCCCAGGAAGAATTGTCCAAGAACATTCATTGATATCAAGCACACGCACGAGGGGTGGAAATTAGCCTTGGTCATGACATTTGTGAGAATAAAGAGCTGCAAATCAAGATAAGTTCACAGCACGCTAAGATAAGGCCAAGAGAAGTTGTCACAGTTGCATCTCTTTCAAAGGCTAATTTGAAAGTAAATCTAAAAGTGAATTTGTTCAAGAACTTAAAGTAGTTTTAATAGGCGATAAAGGCTTCGGTATGTAAAATGAGTACCAATATTGGTAACACACATAGATAAAACACACTTACACATTCTAAAATGGTAAAAAGGCATTGTGGAGTTCCATATAAAAAATGTAACCAAGAATGAGAATTACCTGGAGAAGGTCCCCTGACTTTTTCGAAAAAGGTGCAGTATTGAGGTGCAATTTTCTGGATCGAAAAACGTTGTGACACTGATACGGCCTTGTTTAATCTCTCCCAGCGGTTGCTCATTGTTTTGTATGCATATTCAAATATTTCCCTTCCTCCTCCTTCAAGGACTACTTTCAAAAGCTTTAAAGCTCTAAATTGTGTATCCCTTGAAGCCCCCATAGAAGTTAAGCTCATATATGTCGTCATCCTCTGGTAAACAGCCTCATCCTTTATCAAAGCCCACCTGTTGAAGCAATAGCATTTTGGGAAAGTTAATATATAGTCCATAGTTTAATTGGTAAGATTTGGGAATTTCAGAAATCATTCAAGAACTATTTGGAAAATTCACCGAATTTGTGATCGTTAATGCATTGAAGTTGCCCAATGATATTGGGTTACATACTATGAGATTGAAAACAGAATTTGATTAATTTGAATCCAAGGAAAACTTTGAATAGGATTGTCACAATGTTACTTATCTTAATGAACTTCAAAACTGCCACAAATTGTTAGAAGCATTACTTTAATTTGTAACTAGACCGCAGAAATGGAGATTTGGTTGTTACCCGAATCTACTACCAGCATGGCCAGTAAGCTTAGAAATTGTAAATATCATGAGATCTTCATCTGCTGGAGCTGGAATTGCTGTGAAGTGTGGCCAAAAATAGGCATGATCATAAATTGTTTTGACAGACAGGCCTTCAAGAATTGCCTTCTTCAACTGACCATCGGGATTATTTGGTGAAGTGACAAACTCAATGAAATTCCTGGATGTATCTGAAGTGTCATTAAACATTGATGTATCTCCTTCGAACTTAAATTTTGTTGATTGGAAGAAGTCTGTTTGTATTTTATAAACCTGTAAAAATTTAGTTTAAAGTTCATGTGTTACTGGTGTTAGAGCAATTCATAAACTGATCATAAAACCAAACATAGGTATTAGTACAAACCGGGTAATAAGGGATTGAAGCTACGACTGCTGCAGGGGTGGATGAATTATCAGGAGAAAGGGCGTGAACTGCTGCATTGAGGAGTTGGGTTGAACCGGCGCCAAACACAATGAATCTTCCAGCAGTAACTGCATTTCCAACAAGGGCGTGTACTTTGCGAATGTGCCTTTCTAGCTCTTGTGAAATGGAAGACTGGTCATTATATGCATAGCTCATCCGATTCCACCCTGCCACTACAACTGCGCTACTAGCCGCATGCTGCTTCCAAAATGGCTCCAAGAATATCGGATCCCCACTGAAAATTGTAATATATATTAAGATGAAACAATAATAATAATAATAAAAACATCAACGACATTATATTGTAGTAATTTTGTGTATGATGATGGTGGACATGATTATGAGGACACTAATTAATATGGTATCATGTGTAAACTAAATATTGAGTAACCATACGGGCCCTTTGGTCCGGGGATCTAGCTCACCACACCCGCCCTCCCCCCAAAAAATAAAAAATAAAAAATTACCATGATCATTGTCATTATTGCCAATAAAGAGTTTTAAACTGCTAACTTTTCTAGTGCAGCATCTCCCAGTGCTTATCCCAGACCAATAGATCAACAAGCCATTATTATAAAGGGAGTTTAGATTTTCTCTCTGCCTCTCTCTCCCTCTCTCACCCTTTTTTTTTGTTCAGCCCTTTAAGATAGCCCGCTTTCCCTTTGGTTCTTCTGTGGGCCCACAAAGAAAAGTGACAACCTACTGCTGGTTGGTAGGAATGGTAGCTAGATTCTTACAAAGGTAACCATAGTCCTCGAATCAGAAACAGAGTCCACAGGTTTGCCGGCAACCTGGAATTTAAATCAAGGTTTGCACGACAGGGCACCCCAATCTAAGTTTGCAGCCCAAGATGCACCCATCGTCAAATCCCACCCAAGTTGTATCCTTCGCTAAGATTTGCTAAGAAACCAAAAAATTAAAATAAAAAACTCCCATATATATATATTCTTTTGGGGCGGTAATATAATTATAATTTTCAGTTCCGTTCATGCAAAATTAAATCACCAAGTTATCATATATAGGATAGGTAAAGATGACAATAAATATGGCAAGTTCTACTAGTCACCCTTTTTTTTTTTTTTTTTGGTGATGGTACTATTCTCTCTTAGTGATGGGATCATAGCGGTGAAACAATCATCGTAGCAAAAGCAAAGAACACTTGCTACTATATGGAGGGTTCTTTTGTACGTTTGACACTCTGGCCTAAAGTTTGCTTCCAAGAATCCAAACAAATATGATTTTAGGTTTGGCAACGATGAATTACCAAGTGAAGAAGACATGCCTGATTTGCCAAATTTAATAGAGGCTTAACCATGACCAAAAAAAAAAAAAAAAAACTGGTAGGAATCAATCCCAAACTGGGCCAAGTTGAGAGAGAGAAATAAAGAGAGACCTGTCAACATTTGCAGCACAGGCAGGCTGGAATTGAGAGCAGTCAGGGCCTCCAAAGCATGTATTACACTCGCAAACTGGTTTCCCTTCAACAACCAACCCATCCAAGAAGGCTCGTCCATGGCCAGAGCATGTGAGAGATGCCACAGCCTCAGCTTCAGCTGCAGCCCTTGTGCTCCAACTCAGCTCCCAGTTCCAGTTGTCGTTACCCACATACAGATTAATCACGAAGAAGAGGTTAAGAGCTATAGAAGACAGAAGCACACACACAACATACTTGGAGCTTTGGATCTTCTTCGACATACTTTACTTAATTTGGAGCTTCCAGTTGTTACCCAATGCCCGGTTTCCTTGGGCGCAAAGGGCCTCCAATAATTAAATTAAAAGTTGCAGGTGGGATGCCACATGAGTACTTATAGATTCCTCTGTGGTGTCTTGTGTGATCAAGGATTTCCCATGTGTTCCACACACTGCGGAGCCAGGGGGCCCTTTGGGGGCAAGTGGGAGACCACTGGCATATCCTCTTTTTTTTTTTTTTTTTTTTTTTTTAGAGAGATATTACCATTTGATGACCATTTGTTAATATAATACCAAAAAAAAAAAGATAGTAGTCATTTTAAAGCATATTTACAATCAATTTGTAATAAGTTTACAACAATATCTTTTGTTTATTATTAACTTAAAAAATGATTACAAAAGATAATGTTTTAAAACAAATTTTTTTAGAACTTTTAGATTTCAAGTCTTATTTCACAAAATCATAATACAATGCTCCCATTGAAGATAAATGTTGACTCGACCTTAATTCCACACACTATCATGACAATAGGATATATAAAACTTTTGTGATTTTCTATTTATCTATTTTTTACTCTCTCCATTTTCTATTTTTCTGCACTAGGCGGCTTCCCTTGTCGGGTGTGTAAAAAAAGCATACCGCTGGCCCTGTCAATCACGGAATCAATATTTAATTTTAAAAAAATATTAAAATTTGATGACTTGTCCCAACGTAATTATGGACTAAACATAACAAGCTTTTGTCACGGAAGTACAAATTCAAAACTCCTTAGGACATCAATGACGTTATTTGGAGGGGCATGCCCAAAACGTGTGAGTGTAATCCTGCAGCACGGTTGAATTTTCAACCTCTTTTTCATTACAAAATTACCCTACAAAATTGATCCTGCACAATCTGCTAACTTCATGACATTTGTCTTTCTGCTATCCCTTCTATAGATTCCATCATGCACTTCCTGATTAGTTTTCTTCTAAATTCTTGACAAAAAACGCTTTGACAATTCACATTTCTTAAATTTCTGAGGTTCACCTAATTTCAAATGAATTTCCAATTTTGTAGTCCAAAATTTTATTTAAATTTTTAATCAAACCAATAATTAAAGTGGATGCTTTTTCAAATTTCATACCCTTTGAGGCGCCTATTAGTACTTGAGAGGACCCTCCTTGAAAATAGTCGGAATGCTTTGCCCCCAGTTATCTCAAGGGCTAAATATCAAAGTGCCTTGTGACCCTTTTTCCATATCATTCATAGATAGAATTCACCAATTATTTCCCTTATATTTTCACGAAGCCCTTTGGAAATCTCAGTAACAAAATTATGTTCATGACTCATGAGTCATGACATTAAGATGGTAATATGTCATAATCATTGGACTTCTCACCATCTGTTTTGTTGAGATCCTCATTGTAATTGAAGTTGCCTAGGCACACTCAAAAAGATGAAGCGCCACTAATGGTCCACATTCTGACAAAATTGGGTCACCCATTAAAAATGACTTTCTAGATTTAGGTCCACTACTCAAGAAAAATATATATCACTCAGATATTTTTAAAGCTATCGATCAATTGAATTTGGATTTTTGCCCAAAAGGGTATCTAATTATTTTGAAATAATTAAACTCCTTGAATACGGGTGAGGTTATTGTCCACTTCATGCTAATAAACGATCAAAATAAACCAACTTGATGATTATCCTTAAGAGAGAGTAAGTAGACAAATCCAAACCAAGACCTTTCGTTTTTTGAAATGCAAGTCTCATGAACATTTACTGGTCCATTTCTTGAGATTGGATCTTAGTTTTCCAACTAATGAAATTTGGACATTTAAAGCTCCTCCTAATACTACCCATCTCACTAAAACTATTATTTAGTCTATCAAGAACATTACATCTAGGGTTTGGGACGCAGTATATACATACATAGAAAGAGATTTTGTTATTTGGACCCAATTTGGTCCACCCTGATGTAAAAGAATTAGTAATACTAAATTGGTTCAAATAATAAAACTCATTGTTATATACATGTATACATCTAATTCAATTGTGGGAAGGTTTGTATTATCAAATTTGATTCACATATTGTTTACTTATAAAGCGTTATGTGTACAAAAATATTTTATTTTATTTTACTTTTTGTTTGTTTGGCCAAGTAACGACCAGACGTTAGCAGATGAAATAAAAGATGGAGTTGAAAAGGCCACTTTATGGTGGTAAAGCCTAATTGTATGGTACCAAAAGCTTGGATTTTATTTATTATTATTTTTTTATAATGGGAATTTTAGATTTATCAGGCTATGGGAAAATGATTATAGTTCAATGCAAAATACGACTATCTTCCTACTAAATGAGTACTAACTTAACTAACAATGACTATTAGTTGTAATTATTTTCTTATAGGCCGACCAATCTAAAATCCCCCCCCCCCACCAACAGAAAAAAAATAAAAAATAAAAAAAATAAAGCCATGAACATTTCATTCATTGGAGTAATTCTATTAATTATACCTTTGGAAGTATCACATTCAAATGATAAGTGGGCACATTTGTGGTAATTTAGCTCATCACAGATGGGACATCAGTTACAACAAATGTAACTTGATGTTACTATAAATGTGACTACTTAGGATACAATATTCCATTTTTCACAAGGATACCATAAAATTCATTTTTATTGGGTAACTTATTATATTTAAATATACAAAATATAAATGTGGCTACTTAAGATACAATATTACATTTTTTACGAGGATAAATTCCTTTTCATTGGGTAACTAATTAATTTAAATAGACAAAGTATTCTTTTTATTTTATTTTTATTTTTTTTTATATATAGATAAGCAGCAGGCAAAGTCTTGAAGTTGAAAAGGATATGCAAAAGATTTTTGAAAAGTATACATGACGTGTAAATGGCATATTTCAATGGAGTGATAAGGACTTGGTAGTCCATACATATTACATAAGAGTGATGGAGAAGGGTAATGTTACCTTACTCCACACTTTGCCCTATTAGTGGATTTAGGAGGACAAAGTTGTGGGACCCACTGATATCATTAAACCCTTCCCTTTTCAATCAAATAAACTAGTAAGACAAAATGTAGAGCAAAAGCGTGAGGACAAGATAGTATTTTCCGATAGAGAAATGATAAGAGGTGCTCAAATCCAATGTGCATGAGTCTCATAATGTCGAGACATTCGGTCACAACCAAAATGTCAAAGTGAAATAACGTGGTTGAACAAAGTTCTTAATTTCGGACGAATCCAACTCTGACACGTTACCAACTTTCTTCGTCTAGTGTTAATTTGGGAAGTGGTCACCATAGGGTAATTTCTTCTTTTATTTATTTATAAATATTATTGTTATTATTATTATTATTATTTTTGGTTCAAAGTTGAAACATCACTGGTCTTTGCTCGAAGATCCCCATCAAAGACAAAGTCGGTATCTCAAATTGTGACAATAAAAGATGGAATCTCACGGGAGAAGCTTTTATTAACAACCAAAAACATTGGCTATGGTGGTCCCCCCAAAATCAAGTGGTGTAAGTTAGCTTGGGCCAAAAACTTCACGGTCCCCCCCCCCCCCTTCCCGGCAGGGGGCTCGCCAAAAGGAGAATTGTAGATTGATCCGGTTAGAGGCATATAATTATAATTAATAATTATTTTTATTAAAGTTCCTTCCCCCCCCCAAAAAGGAGAAATGTAGATTGATCTGGTCACAGGCATATAATTATAATTAAAAATTATTTTTAGTAAAGTTAATAATAACATACTATGAAGTTAGTAATCATTTATGTCGATGTGTAATTATTTGTCCATATTAAAAGAAAAAAAAAACCCAAATCCTGTATTTTCTATGGCATGCTAAATACTGAAAGGGATGAATCATAAAATGATTTCCTTCTTGTTATTTTCGAGCTTGAGAGTGTACCATTGTGGACCCCACAAGAGGTTTGAGATTTTTTTCTGGTACCATAGGCTAAAATCCAGTGTGTCATGCTAAAAGGGGTAGTCCCAATTTTGAGAAGGGTAGAATGGAGATTGAAATTAATGAGTAAGTGATGTGCGAAATTATTTTCTAGTGTTATGGCTTAATTGTCTATTAAAATGGAGAAATTGACAAAGAAATTGGAGAGAAAAAATAGACTTCAGTGGCCATAAACCAGAGATGTACTTTTGAGGATGTTGTGTTACAAAAGCATTTCAATCAATTCCAAAGGAAATGGATTTCTTTACCATTTTTTGTCCACTACTTTACATTTGAAAAGTTTTGAACCTTGAATGATAATCACAAGGAAAAGGTCCTGACCTTTTGGAAAAATGTACAGATCTGAGGTGCAATTTCTAGGATGAAGCATTTTAGAAAGGGAAAATTATTGTTTCTAGCAGTACTGAACCTTTTTTTTTTTTTTTTATTAGCAACTAGCAGTATTGAGCTTCTAATAGTAACATGCATACACAAAATTTTATAAACGTAGTGTGTTGCACAATTCAAGATGAAAAAAAAAAGAAAAAAAAAAGGAAAGAAGAAGCAAGCCTCTCTCATCCCTTTCTGTCCATCGGCATGAACACGCAAAGGCTATGCACCACACCCATCGCAATTAATATGTTCTTCCTTTCCTGCTCTGTCGAGAATGGTCCCCCCTAGAGCATCTCCAATGGTGAGTTATATGGTGTGCTATTGCTATATTATAGCATTTAGCACAAGTTGGGATGCTCCAATGGTGAGTTAAATGCATGTGCTAAATATAGCAATAACTCACCCTTGGGCTATATTTGGCACAAGGGTAAGTTATTGCTATATTTGCCACGACAGCTTTCCCTCCCTTTCTTAGCAACAAAACACACCACTCCCTCCATTTCTCGATAACCAACATAGCAGCAAATATGAAAAATAAGATATTTCTCTTCCTCCATTTCTAAAATTTTATCAGTACCCAAATAGTCCTAAAAATACAATATTTTTAAACATAATACTGAAACCTTATATCTATAAATATGTCAAAAACTTCAAAAGAGGAGGTTTTGGAAAATGAAGAGTAGGATGTTAACAGTGTATAGATGGTAGAAACTTCTCTAGAGAGAATGTAGGTATGAAGCTAGCAGTAGGACGTTATAAACATAGGTGAGTGATGAAGGGTATTTTTATCTGTGTCTATTTTCATGGACTTGTGGCTGTACAAATATTTTTATTGGACTTATGGCTGCACAAGTCCAATTTTATGGACTTGCGGCCAAAGTCTCTAAAGATTTTTGGAAAGTATACATGACGTGTAAATGGCATATTTCAATGGAGTGACAAGGACTTGTTGGTCCATACATATTACATAAGAGTGATGGAGAAGGGTAATGCTACCTTACTCCACACTTTGCCCTACTGGTGGATTTAGGAGGATAAAGTTGTGGGACCCACTGATATGATTAAACCTTTCCCTTCTCAATCAAATACACTAGTAAGACAAAATGTAGAGCAAAAGCGTGAGGACAAGATAGCATTTTCCGATGGAGAAATGATAAGAGGTGCTCAAGCCCAATGTGCATGAGTCTCATAATGTCGAGACATTCGGTCACAACTAAAAGGTCAAAGTGAAATAACGTGGTTGAACAAAGTTCTTAATTTTGGATGAATCCAACTCTTGATTACTGAAAGGGATGAATCATAAAATAATTTCCTTCTTATTATTTTCAAGCCTAAGAGTCTACCTTTGTGGACCCCCCAAGTGGTTAGAGATTTTTTTCTGATACCATAGGCTAAAATCCAGTGTGTTATGCTAAAAGGGGTAATCCTATTTTCAAGAAGGGTAGAATGGAGATTGAAATTAATGAGCAAGTGATGTGTTAAATTATTTTCTAGTGTTATGGCTTAATTGTCTCTTAAAATGGAGAAATTAACAAAGAAATTAGAGAGAAAAAACAGACTTCAGTGGCCATGAACCAAAGATGTACTTTTGAGGATGTTATGGCACAAAAGTATTTCAATCAATTCCAAAGGAAATGGATTTCTTTACCATTTTTTGTCCACTACTTCACATTTGAAAAGTTTTGAACCTTGAATGATAATCACAAGGAGAAGGTCCTGACCTTTTGAAAAAATGTATAGATCTGAGGTGCAATTTCTGGGATGGAGCATTTTAGGAAGGGAAAATTATTGTTTCTAGCAGTATTGAACCTTTTTTTTTTTTTACAAGCAACTAGCAGTATTGAGCTATTAATAGTAACATGCATACACAAAATTTTATAAACGTAGTGTGTCACATACAATTCAAGATGAAAAAAAAAAAAAAAAAAAAAGGAAAGAAGAAGCAAGCCTCTCTCATCCCTTTCTGTCCATCGGCATGAACACGCAAAGGCTCTCCACCACACCCATCGCAATTATTATGTTCTTCCCTTCCTGCTCTGTCGAGAATGGTCCCCCCTAGAGCATCTCCAATGGTGAGTTATATGGTGTGCTATTGCTATATTATAGCATTTAGCACAAGTTGGGATGCTCCAATGGTGAGTTAAATGCATGTGCTAAATATAATAATAACTCACTCTTGGGCTATATTTGGCACAAGGGTAAGTTATTGCTATATCTGCAATGACAGCTTTCCCTGCCTTTCTTAGCAACCAAACACACCACTCCCTGCATTTCTCGACAACCAAAATAGCAGCAAATATGAAAAATAAGATATTTCTCTTCCTCTATTTCTAAAATTTTATCAGTAACCAAACAGTCCTAAAAATACAATATTTTTAAACATAATACTAAAATCTTAATTCTATATATATATATCAGAAACTTCACAAGAAGAGGTTCTGGAGAAGGAGGAGTAAGATGTTGACAGTGTATAGACGGTAGAAACTTCTCTAGAGAGAATGCAAGTATGAAGCTAGCAGTAGGACGTTATAAATACAGGTGAGTGATGAAGGGTATTTTTATTTGTGTCTATTTTCATGGACTTGAGGCTGCACAAATATTTTTATTGGACTTATGGTTGCACAAGTCCAATTCTATGGATTTGCGGCCAAAGTCTCCAAAGATTTTTTGAAAGTATACATGACGTGTAAATGGCATATTTCAATGGAGTGACAAGGACTTGTTGGTCCATACATATTACATAAGAGTGATGGAGAAAGGTAATGCTACCTTACTCCACACTTTGTCCTACTAGTGGATTTAGGAGGATAAAGTTGTGGGACCCACTAATATGATTAAACCCTTCCCTTCTCAATCAAATACACTAGTAAGACAAAATGTAGAGTAAAAGCGTGAGGACAAGATAGCATTTTCCGATGGAGAAATGATAAGAGGTGCTCAAGCCTAATGTGCATGAGTCTCATAATGTCAAGACATTCGGTCACAACCAAAAGGTCAAAGTGAAATAACGTGGTTGAACAAAGTTCTTAATTTTGGACGAATCCAACTCTTGATTACTGAAAGGGATGAATCATAAAATAATTTCCTTCTTGTTATTTTCAAGCCTGAGAGTGTACCTTTGTGGACCCCCTAAGAGGTTTGAGATTTTTTTCTGGTACCATAGGCTAAAATCCAGTGTGTTATGCTAAAAGGGGTAATCCTATTTTCAAGAAGGGTAGAATGGAGATTAAAATTAATGAGCAAGTGATGTGTGAAATTATTTTCTGGTGTTATGGCTTAATTGTCTATTAAAATGGAGAAATTGACAAAGAAATTGGAGAGAAAAAACAAACTTCAGTGGCCATAAACTAGAGGTGTACTTTTGAGGATGTTATGGCACAAAAGCATTTCAATCAATTCCAAAGGAAATGGATTTCTTTACCATTTTTTGTCCACTACTTCACATTTGAAAAGTTTTGAACCTTGAATGATAATCACAAGGAGAAGGTCCTGACCTTTTGAAAAAATGTACAGATCTGAGGTGCAATTTCTGGGATGGAGCATTTTAGGAAGGGAAAATTATTGTTTTTAGCGGTATTGAGCCTTTTTTTTTTTTGATAAGCAACTAGTAGTATTGAGCTACTAATAGTAACATGCATATACAAAATTTTATAAACGTAGTGTGTCACATACAATTCAAGATGAAAAAAAGAGAAAAAAAAGGGAAAGAAGAAGCAAGCCTCTCTCATCCCTTTCTGTCCATCGGCATGAACACGCAAAGGCTCACCACCATACCCATCGCAATTATTATGTTCTTCCCTTCCTGCTCTATCGAGAATGGTCCCCCCTAGAGCATCTCCAATGGTGAGTTATATGGTGTGCTATTGCTATATTATAGCATTTAGCACAAATTGGGATGCTCCAATGGTGAGTTAAATGCATGTGCTAAATATAGCAATAACTCACCCTTGGGCTATATTTGGCACAAGGGTAAGCTATTGCTATATTTGCCATGACAGCTTTCCCTCCCTTTCTCAACAACCAAACACACCACTCCCTTTATTTCTCGACAACCAAAATAGCAACAAATATGAAAAATAAGATATTTCTCTTCCTCCATTTCTAAAATTTTATCAGTGACCAAACAGTCCTACAAATACAATATTTCTAAACATAATACTGAAATCTTAATTCTATATATATATCAGAAACTTCACAAGAGGAGGTTCTCGAGAAGGAGGACTAGGATGTTGACATTGTATAGACAGTAGAAACTTTTTTAGAGAGAATGCAGGTATGAAGCTAGCAGCAGGACGTTATAAACACAGGTGAGTGGTGAAGGGTATTTTTATCTGTGTCTATTTTCATGGACTTGAGGTTGCACAAATATTTTTATTGGACTTATTGTTGCACAAGTCCAATTCTATGGACCTGCGGCCAAAGTCTCCAAAGATTTTTTGAAAGTATATATGACGTGTAAATGGCATATTTCAATGGAGTGACAAGGACTTGTTGGTCCATACATATTACATAAGAGTGATGGAGAAGGGTAATGCTACCTTACTCCACACTTTGCCCTATTAGTGGATTTAGGAAGACAAAGTTGTGGGACCCACTGATATGATTAAACCCTTCCCTTCTCAACCAAATACACTAGTAAGACAAAATGTTGAGCAAAAGCGTGAGGGCAAGATAGCATTTTCTAATGGAGAAATGATAAGAGGTGCTCAAGCCCAATGTGCATGAGTCTCATAATGTCGAGACATTCGGTCACAACCAAAAGGTCAAAGTGAAATAACGTGGTTGAACAAAGTTCTTAATTTCGGACGAATCCAACTCTTGATTACTGAAAGGGATGAATCGTAAAATAATTTCCTTCTTGTTATTTTCAAGCCTGAGAGTGTACATTTGTGGAACCCTCAAGAGGTTTGAGATTTTTTTCTGGTACCATAGGCTAAAATCCAGTGTATTATGCTAAAAGGGGTAATCCTATTTTCAAGAAGGGTAGAATAGAGATTGAAATTAATGTGCAAGTGATGTGTGAAATTATTTTTTGGTGTTATGGCTTAATTGTCTATTAAAATGGAGAAATTGATAAAGAAATTGGAGATAAAAAACAGGCTTCAGTGGCCATAAACCAGAGATGTACTTTTGAGGATTTTATCTCACAAAAGCATTTCAATCAATTCCAAAAGAAATGGATTTCTTTACCATTTTTTTTCTACTACTTCACATTTGAAAAGTTTTGAACCTTGAATGATAATCACAAGGAGAAGGTCCTGACCTTTTGGAAAAATGTACAGATCTGAGGTGCAATTTCTAGGATGGAGCATTTTAGAAAGGGAAAATTATTGTTTCTAGCAGTATTGAACCATTTTTTTTTTTTTTTTTTTTTGATAAGCAACTAGCAGTTTTGAGCTACTAATAGTGACATGCATACACAAAATTTATAAACATAGTGTGTTGCATACAATTAAAGATGAAAAAAAAAGAAAAAAAAAGGAAAGAAGAAGCAAGCCTCTCTCATCCCTTTCTGTCCATCAGGATGAACACGCAAAGGCTCTGCACCACACCCATCGCAATTATTATGTTCTTCCCTTCCTGCTCTGTCGAGAATGGTCCCCCCTAAAGCATCTCCAATGGTGAGTTATATGGTGTGCTATTGCTATATTATAGCATTTAGCACAAGTTGGGGTGCTCCAATGGGGAGTTAAATGCATGTGCTAAATATAGCAATAACTCACCCTTGGGCTATATTTGGCACAAGGGTAAGCTATTGCTATATTTGCCACGACAGCTTTCCCTTCCTTTTTCAGCAACCCAACACACTACTCCTTCCATTTCTCGACAACCAAAATAGCAGCAAATATGAAAAATAAGATATTTCTCTTCCTCCATTTCTAAAATTTTATCAGTAACCAAATAGTCCTAAAAATACATTATTTTTAAACATAATACTGAAATCTTATATCTATATATATATCAGAAACTTCACAAGAGGAGGTTCTGGAGAAAGAAGAGTAGGATGTTAATAGTGTATAGACGGTAGAAACTTCTCTAGAGAGAATGCAGGTATGAAGCTAGCAATAGGACGTTATAAACACAGGTGAGTGATGAAGGGTATTTTTATCTGTGTCTATTTTCATGGACTTGAGGCTGCAAAAATATTTTTATTGGACTTATGGCTGCACAAGTCCAATTTTATGGACTTGCGGCCAAAGTCTCCAAAGATATTTGGAAAGTATACATGACGTGTAAATGGCATATTTCAATAGAGTGACAAGGACTTGTTGGTTCATACATGTTACATAAGAGTGATGGAGAAGGGTAATGCTACTTTACTCCACACTTTGCCCTACTGGGGGATTTAGGAGGATAAAGTTGTGGGACCAACTGATATGATTAAACCTTTCCCTTCTCAATCAAATACACTAGTAAGACAAAATGTAGAGCAAAAGCGTAAGGACAAGATAGCATTTTCCGATGGAGAATGAATAAGAGGTGCTCAAGCCTAATGTGCATGAGTCTCATAATGTCGAGACATTCGGTCACAACCAAAAGGTCAAAGTGAAATAACGTGGTTGAACAAAGTTCTTAATTTCGGACGAATCCAACTCTTGATTACTGAAAGGGATGAATCGTAAAATAATTTCCTTCTTGTTATTTTCAAGCCTAAGAGTGTACTTTTGTGGACCCCCCAAGAGGTTTGAGATTTTTTTCTGGTACCATAGGCTAAAATCCAGTGTGTTATGCTAAAAGGGGTAATCCTATTTTGAAGAAGGGTAGAATGGAGATTGAAATTAATGAGCAAGTGATGTGTGAAATTATTTTCTGGTGTTATTAAAATGGAGAAATTGACAAAGAAATTGGAGAGAAAAAATAGACTTCAGTGGCCATAAACCAGAGATGTACTTTTGAGGATATTATGTCATGATACATTTCAATCAATTCCAAAAGAAATGGATTTCTTTACCATTTTTTGTCCACTATTTCACATTTGAAAAGCTCTGAACCTTGAATGATAGTCACAAGGAGAAGGTCCTGACCTTTTGGAAAAATGTACAAATCTGAGGTGCAATTTTCGGGATGGAGTATTTTAGGAAGGGAAAATTATTGTTTCCAACAGTACTCAACCTTTTTTTTTTTTTGATAAGCAACCATCAGTATTGAGCTACTCATAGTAACATGCATACACAAAATTTTATAAATGTAGTGTGTTGCATACAATTCAAGATGAAAAAAAAGAAGAAAAAAAAAGGAAAGAAGAAGCAAGCCTCTCTCATCCCTTTCTGTCCATCGGCATGAACACGCAAAAGCTTTGCACCACACCCATCGCAATTATTATGTTCTTCCCTTCCTGCTCTGTCGAGAATGGTCCCCCCTAGAGCATCTCCAATGGTGAGTTATATGGTGTGCTATTGCTATATTATAGCATTTAGCACAAGTTGGGATGCTACAATGGTGAGTTAAATGCATGTGCTAAATATAGCAATAGTTCACCTTTGGGCTATATTTGGCACAAGGGTAAGCTATTGCTATATTTGCCACATCAGCTTTCCCTCCCTTTCTCAGCAACCAAACACACCACTCCCTCCATTTCTCAACAACCAACATAGCAGCAAATATGAAAAATCAGATATTTCTCTTCCTCCATTTCTAAAATTTTATCAGTAACCAAACAGTCCTAAAAATACAATATTTTTAAACATAATACTGAAATATCTATATCTACATCAGAAACTTCACAAGAGGAGGTTTTGGAGAAGGAGGAGTAGGATGTTGTTAGTGTATGGACGGTAGAAACTTCTCTAGAGAAAATGCAGATATGAAGCTAGCAGGAGGACGTTATAAACACAGGTGAGTGATGAAGGGTATTTTTATCTATGTCTATTTTCATGGACTTGAGGCTGCACAAATATTTTTATTGGACTTATGGCTGCATAAGTCCAATTTTATGGATTTGCAGCCAAAGTCCCCAAAGATTTTTGGAAAGTATACATGATGTGTAAATGGCATATTTCAATGAAGTGACAAGGACTTGTTGGTCCATACATATTACATAAAAGTGATGGAGAAGGGTAATGCTACCTTACTCCATACTTTGCCGTACTAGTGGATTTAGGAGGATGAAGTTGTGGGACCCACTAATATGATTAAACCCTTCCTTTCTCAATTAAATACACTAGTAAGACAAAATGTAGAGCAAAAGCGTGAGGACAAGATAGCATTTTCCGATGGAGAAATGATAAGAGGTGCTCAAGCCCAATGTGCATGAGTCTCATAATGTCGAGACATTTGGTCACAACCAAAAGGTCAAAGTGAAATAACGTGGTTGAAAAAAGTTCTTAATTTCGGACGAATCCAACTTTGACACGTTACCAACTTTCTTCCTCTAGTATTAATTTGGGAAGTGGTCACCAATGGTTAATTTCCTGTTTTTTTATTTTTTTATTTTTTATAAATATTATTATTATTATTATTTTTGGTTCAAAGTTGAAACATTGCTGGTCTTTGCTCTAAGATCCCCATCAAAGACAAAGTCGGTATCTCAAATTGTGACAATAAAAGATGGAATCTTATGGGAGAAGTTTTTTTAACAACCAAAAACATTGGCTATGGTGGTCGCCCCAAAACCAGGTGGTCTAAGTTAGGTTGGGCCAAAAACTTCATGGTCCAGGGTTGAATTGGAGTGAAAAATCCCATGTGCAAAACACCCACCCCCACCCAAAATTAGAGGCTCCAAAATGAGGAGGGGGGGACCATTCCCAACAAGTAGTTCCCTTCCATTAGAAGGGTACTAGCTTTTTTTTTTTTTAATTTTTTTATTATATTACTTTAACTATCAAAATGACTTTTTTTTTTTTGAATAGTTACCTAAATATCTTAGTGAGTACTTTAAGGGAACTAGTTATTTTTTAACTATTTTGAAATTTTTATTAATAATCTTTCTTTTTTTAATCATTTGGTGGAGAGAGGAAGAGGGAATGATGCATAGAAAGAGAAAAAATGTCACTTTTTTTTTAAAACTAAAAATATTTTAGCTAGCAAACATTCGCTAGCTAAATAGAGTTAGAAAAATTACAATAGTTAAAATAACTAGTCATATAGCTAGTCCATTGGAGAAGAAAAATGTGATTTGACTAGCTAAAATAGGTAAAGAGATTGAATAGCTAACCTCTTTGGAAATGCTAATGGCCCAAACTTACATGGGCCAATGGAGATTGGATCCATTGTAGATGGAAGCGAAAGTATACATACATTTCATAATCATTAGTGCAATTTCACATCCGTAAGTGCTCAATATCTTTTTTAATTTGTTAAAAATAAATAAATATATAAAATAAAATATGCATTCTGATGATTTCTAAGAGATAAAAACACAAGAAAAATATTAATTAAGTAAGAAATTAAAAAAGATTACCTGGGAGCGTATTTTTTGGACTTGCTATACCAGATATTGTTGAAAAATGCCTTGAAAATATAGTGAAATCTGATATTTAATGAACATTTGGCTTCCTAACTTAGCAGCAATCCTAAAATTTGACAACAGAAATATGTATATGTAGTTAAAGTATTCCTTTGCAAAGATTCTTTTCATGCAAAATCCTTGTGCTCTCCCACTCTGTTTTCTTTCTCACTCCCAGAGGATTGTGGGTCTTATTTCTTTATCGATTCATCACTAAGTTTTCAGTTCTGGTGATATATGTACAAAAATTGAAGACCTTCAAAGGAAGCTAAGACAAGTTGAAATTTGACATTGATAGACTAAACAAAGGAATATGCCTCTTCTCTTCATATAATGTTATGGATGACTCGAAAATATTAATATCACCATGTTTTTCTTCATGATAAGATACTAAATGTTACAGATGGATTGAACTGATACACACAAATGTATCTCTAGAAGACTCTTAATTTATGCTCAAATATGATATACGTCCCTTTGAGTTAAGGAAGTTAAAAGAGGAACAAGATTTCCAATTTTCGACAAAGAGGCTCGGCTGAAGATGATTAAAATTAGAGGCTCGGCCGGACACACGGCATTCTCGTTCAAATATAGGCCGGCCGTGCTTGTGATGGTTCCCAAGGATCTAATATGACCACTTAGGTTTACGTCGTCACGATATTATTGACCAACTAAATGGGTCCTAGAACTCATATTTATATAAGGAAAAAGTAATAATGGGATTAAATTTATTACATGCAGAAGTAAAAGTAGGAAAGCTATCGTTTTTAAACAATACACATTAGATTAAGCACATTAATAAATTAGTATTTTTAATTAGGGAGAGATTGGGTAAGAAAAAAAACAGTGTCACTAACAAAAGAACAGCACCGCAACTGCAAAGCAATGACGGGACAAAACTCTGTATATATAGAAAAAACTTAAGAAAATACCCATGGAGCTGCTGCTGCTGCTGCCAAAGTAGCATAACCTACCTTGAACAATCAGGGTAGCGTTTCTCAAAAACAAGATTGGATCAATGTCATTTGGTTGGGTTTCTGACTTTTGAGGTAGTTGACAATGGTTCCCGGGTTTACTCCAATCTTCTTCCTCCCGCTGGAAAACTGAAGATGGTGTTGCGTTTTCCTAAAGGAGTAGGGAGGCCACCACCACTGAGAGCCCCGCAAATGAATCCCAAGATTAGCAGCCTTGTCAGCAACAGCATTCCCTTCTCTATAAATATGGGGAAAATGACAATCCATTGATCTCAAAAAAGGTCTGCAATTCAACCATTGGATACTGAGATTCCACGAGGGTTCATAATTAAGAAGGATTCAATAAACATTGAATAACTGAGGAGTCACATTCAACCCAAAGTTTAGTCCAACCATATTGCCAGGCATATTCAATCCCCATTAAAACAGCTGCAAGTACAGCAAAAAAAAGAAGAAGCTTTTTGAACACCAAGGTCCACCGTATAAAGCCCATTGACAAACCCTCTACAAGATCTGAAATACTCCAGCTGCCACAGCTGGGCCAGAATTGCCCTTCACAAGACCATCAGTGTTAAATTTAAACCAAGTAGGAGCAGGAGCATTACCAAGAAATAGGAAAAATTGAAGGGGCTCTAAGAGGCATTCAAGGCACACCCAAAAAGTGCTAGATTTGCATGTCAGAAATCGAATTGTCCATAACTCCCAACCTGATTTTGCCAATAGCAAACAGCAACGACTTTATATGCATACAAACTCTTCTTAAATGAGACGCAGCAAAAAATAAAAACTCTTCTTAAATGAGGTCTTTTGCCCTCAAATCTGGAAAGATTTCGAGCATACCATATTTCAGAAAAGACCAATAGGACAGCAGGAAAAATTGAGGACCGAAAGTCTGAGAGACAACATAAGTCCAAAACTCTAAATGGATGTAGCCGTCAAAGGAAGAGATACATGAAACACAAGCCAACCAAGTCCACAAACCTTTGGCAGAGTCACAGTGCAGAAACAGATGAGTAATAGTCTCCCCATGACTAAAAGAATGACATAAAGAGCAGCAGGAAGCGATATGAAAGCATCTCTTTTGAAGCTCAAGCTCAGTAGGCAATCTGTCCCAGAGAAGCCTCAAAGCAACAGTAGCTATTCGGGGAGGGACATAACTTTTCCAGAGGTGCTTAGCCCATGAGACAGCAGGCAGAGCAGGTCCACAGTAAGAATAGGCTGCAGCAATTGTCATATGCCCAGTAGAACTAGAAGGCCAGACCATACAATTATCAGTTTCATCAATTGATAAAGGAAGCTGCAAAATGGATGCAGAAACATCAGGAAAAGCAGAAGTGTGAGCCTCAGCAATAGACCAATTACTATTAGGAATAAACCATTGAACAGGGCAGTGTAAGGTTTGAGCAGCAATAGTAGGTATTTGCAGCAAATTAACAATGGAATCTCCCAACCAATTTTTGTGCCAGAAATCCATCGTATCATTGCCTGCCACCAACTGAATATGAAAGCAAATCTCAGCAAAAACAAAGTTAAGACCAGACAATAATGATGAAGTCCAGTATCTGCATTATTTAAACCCTATTAAAATGAATTAAAAGCATTCATGCTAGCTATTAAAAGGATACTATAACATTTTTTCCCACAATATTAAAAAGATATCATAAAATTCTTTGCCCACTATAAAATGAATGGAATAAAAAAATCAAATGACCTGTAATTTTAATATTTCATTCTGACCTTATTACAATACATTAATGCGCTATACTAGTTATAACAAAATGGCCAACATAACAAATTGACACAATAAATTGTCTTCCATTATGAAAAGTGAACTGTCAGTACATTCTATCCCATCCAAGTATAAGTCAACACATAGAGACCTAAATCACAATAATCGAAATTCCATAATTCATGTCCAAAGAGTGGTCTCATACATGTCTTCTTGTCCAAAGAAAAAGAAAAAGAAAAAGATTGAAAAAAAAAAAAAGCATCCCCTTCATTATCGCTTATCAACCAATGCTACAACCGTTAATCGTATCCATACTTGAGATCTGCACATATTTTTCCACACAAAAGAAGAGTTATGACCTAGCCATGAGGCAAAAAACAATATAAACTAACACTAGCAAACTTCACAGTAACATTTTTTATCCAAAAAAAAAAACTTTTATTTGAGAACTTCATGATCACATTAGTCTTTTCTCAAATCTCTCATTCACGGAGCCGAGTATATGCACGCTATACAAAGAGCATATTTCCTGTAAAGATTCCTAAGTCAAATTTTTCTATATATTATGAACTGTAGGAGTGCAGGGTCTAGGTTTTTCTGTTTCATATAGTTATTGGAATATTTTTCTTTTATTCAAATTCAAATTTTCAACAAAAATGTTTTAGTAATATTTCTTAGATCCATGCATTTATGTTTAATTCAAATGTGAAGATGTTATATATATTTTAGCAATTTAAGATTTTATAGTTTTCATCACATGAGGCAAAGAAATCATCATTGGTGAGCATTCATACAATCTATATTTTATTTATCTTAATTAATTTTATTGTCATTTAATTTAACTTTTTCAGTAGTCTTCCCAACTGGTAACTTTCAAGTGTTACAAAACTTAGATAGGAGACAGTAACTTAACCCACCTTAATGAACTTATCTGGTACCTAAACTCTTTCATGGTGAGCCTAAACAACCAGCTATTGCATGTTAAAGGAGGTCTGCCCAACCAAAATTTAAAAAAAAATTAAAAAAGGAGGTCTAAGCACTTCAGCCAAAGCTTCCTCATTTATCAATAATTAGTATTGGACACTGCAATTTAATAAAACTATGACAGTGATATTAATATATACAATATGATGCACTCATTAACATTCGTTTGCCTAGCACCAAATAATTAGTATAAGCTTGATGGAGTTGAGCATTTTACTAAAATATTTGTATAAAAAACTATATAGATGTAACAAATCAAAACTTATGGATTAGACTTGAAGGTGATGATTATTAGGATGCAATAACCTATGTGCATTATCATGGATCATGAAAAATCCATAATTTACTAAGAATATGAAGCACCCCCACCACATCAAGCAGCTTCAAGTGGAGTTGCTTTACTGGGAAAAACCTCCTTTGACAGGCAGCCACATAGAAATGCCTCTAAGTTGCACATATGAGTAGAGTGCCCACTGCCAAAGGAGATTTTCCCAGCAAGTCCACTTCACAAATGAATATGAAATTTTTTATCATCCACTAAGATGCTGAGGCATTCACAAATGTTTAGATTATTCACTAAGAGTTGAAATGGCTATATTGAAAAGATATATGTGATATAGATGTTTACATTGTTTTGTTTCCCAATTATGTTAGCTTACATTAACAATGGTGAACTAGCAGAAGTTAAATTTGAATTAACCTCAAGTCAATTAGCACTGGATACAAGAATCGTATAGGGCCACTACTTTTACCCTGTTGTACAGTAGCACATAAGCACTCAACGCAACCACAAGGTGAAAGCATTTTGTGACCTATGAGTCATTGGCTTACATACCTGAGTAATCAGTTCAATGGCATCTGGGAATCCTATTCCAGAATTTAGTTCTGCACACTACAAGAAGTAAAGAGATTTTAGGAGTCAGTGACAATCTATTATATATATACTAAAACGGAGGAAAGGAAACCTCCTTGTGCCACGTGTCCTTTTTTAATAGTTAGGGAAAAAAGGTAAAATTACCTTTTAGTGACCATTGTTCAATCTAATGCTAAAAAGGGACAATAACTATCAACTTGCTACAAATTACCTGTATACTTACGTCAAAATAACTATCAATTTTCTTTTTATCGTATTAAGTTTGGAAAGAATCACTAAAAAGTAATTTTCCCAAAAAGATATGACTTTTGGAGAAATTACTTTTTAGTGATCAATTCCAACTTAATGCCAAAGAAAAAATATTCTCTGCCAACTTGCTACACATTGACTATATACATACTTCAAAAGGACTACTAAGGTTTCATGTTTGGTATTAAGTTGGGAAGTGATCACCAAAAGGTAAATTGTCTAACTTTTCTATTTTTTGGTTTTCATTGCTTTTTATCACGCGGTATAAGTAGGTTGACGCTTGGTGTACACTGCATATCTTTTTGTTTTTATGTGGGAAAATCGAAAAACTTATATTATACAATATTCAATCCAAACTTAGTAGACTATATCATATTTCTTCATTTTTTTTATATCTATTCATCTCATTTCCCAAAAGTTAAACATATAAAATTATAAATATTTATAATCAGAAAGGGAGACAAATAAAGACAATAATGATTAAAAAAGAAAACGCGACATACCGGAATATGTATTAAAAAATTATAAAAATGCTTAAAAAACTATAAAAATGCTTAAAAAATTGTGCAAATACACTTTTGCCAAACGAGGAGTATCTCAAACTGTTAGATCCAAACTAATTTCCATGATGCACAAACCATCCCCAAGTCCATACATTCGATAGTAGAGGAGCGAAGACACGAACTCAAGATTTATGATTTTGGAGCCGTGGTTCTTTACCATCTGAACTACTATGACGGTTGTGATTCTATCTCATATTATCTATCTTTTTCCTTTATGTGTATATATATATATATATAATTAATTTATATTGTTCACAATATTTATATTTATAAACCTCACCCGTGCAACGCACGGGTTATAAACTAGTTTAAGACCTAAAAGGAGCTCAATTGTGAAGAACCCTAGAACTTCAAACCCATGAAGTTTGGGGTTCAAAATTTTAAAACTCCAAAATTCAAAACGCAATCATTTAAACATGCATGATGGCCCAACCCATTGTGCTCATTATATATACATAGCCAGGAGAGAGAAAGAGAGTTTAAAATAAAATTTGCAAAAACTTTATAGACAAAATGGCTAATATATATAAATATGTGTGTGTATATATATATATACAGATTCATTAGATAGATCTATCAAATATATGTAATTCAAATGATAGTACTCATAACAGATTTTAAATTAAATGATGTTAAAACTCCCCGAAATCCTTTTGTTGCATATAATTACTAGTCTTGTGAGAGAAGAAAGGACACGCTAAGAGCCGTTCATACCATGCTGGCATCGAGGGCAGAGCTAAGAAGGACCGAGGGGGGTCTACCGGCCCTCCTCAACTTTTCATTTTTTGTATTTTATACATATATTTTTTACTAATCACACATTTGGCCCTTCTCTTTTTTCTTTTTGGCCCTTCTCATTTTTGCTTTTGGGGCTCTTTCTCCTTTGGTTTTTCTTTGTTTGGCCTAGGGTTTCTTTTATACATGAACTGAGTTTTCTTTTGGTTTCTTGTAAGTACTTCCCCATTGTAATCATTCTTTTTTACTCATATATATGTGTGTGTGAGACTTAGGATCAATGGACACAAGTTTTGACACAAGCTTTTACACAATTTTTTGCCCATTGTATCTGTGACTCATTTTACAAAACTGACCATTGAATTATATATCCTTTTCATGCAGGCCATATACATTAAAAATCAAATTGATTCGAGATTGATTAAGTTTTGCTTCAACTATATATCTTTCGTATGGTTGTTTATCGTTAATAAAAAAAAGAAAGTATTCATAGTTAGTCTAAAGTTTTTCATATGGCTGTCTCATTGTTGTGAAGTAAGAGAAAAATTGAAAAAAATTGTAGTCAATTGATTTCTATTTTGAATTAGGATAAATTTTAAAAAATCAACTAAAATGTGGCCACCCTGGATCATAATCCTGGTTCCGCCACTGGATGGCATGATCGTAGTACAAAAAATTTCTACAACTTGTTCATATCATGATTGAGCTAAAATATGTCCGTACCATAATTCGGCTATTTAATTTGAGAGAGAGAAAGAGGTAGCTCTAGTAGTCTCGAGAAGCTGCTGCTGGGCCTTATTTGTATAGGTCCAATAAGTCTCCCATTTCTGAGGTAACTATCACTATAAAGAGTAGCGACCTATTCAGCGTCATAATAGTTTGTCGCATGAGGTGAGAGCTCATGTTATATCATACAATTTGAAGCTAAAGTGAAATAAAAATTATAAATCTCACACTTAAAGAGGAATTAGGTGCTAAATCTTAGCCATATTGTTAGGTATAGTTATTTTTCAAGTTAGTGATAGTCATTGGCTTATTGCCTTTTTCCCTTTGTATTGAATTAGTTTTAGTTGACTAAAATTGATTTTTGGGTTAGCAATGTATATTCTACTGCTAGTTCTTGTTGTGTTGTCATCTATAAGGTAGATTAGATTCTTTCTGGACTTTCATTATTTCGAGCTTGATTAAAAATAAAAAAATAGATCAAAATTTCTTTCTTTTTTATCCCTCTTTAACAATGAAATTCTCTTCAATATTTTTACTAAACATAATAAATTACTAAAAGGTGTATAATTCAGTGGCTCATTTATTAATCTAAAATGCAACACTCACTAATGTATGGCATCTACATCAATGACTGCCTAGATGCCTAGGCACATTAGTCAAGTGACCCAATAATAACAGAGCACATGGAAGTATTTAAGGCACTGAAGGTGTGTCTTACCAGTGTCTTGTACCTAGGCACAAAGTCCTCAGCAGCCCTTTAACTGCATTGTTGAAGGTAATCAGGTATAGTATAGAAGACAAAGCCAGATTGTATAGTACCAAACAAAACAATAAAGTCCATATGATCAAAATAAATGAAACTAGAGCAGCAGTTGCTAAAATGTCAAAACGGAACCTTTGACAAAAGTTTGAAAAGCATAAGTGAACTTTCTGAATAATCTATAACTACACCCTATTATATATTTATATAAAACACTATGAAAGATTAATACCCCCCCCCCCCCCAAAAAAAAAATAATAATAATAATTACACGCTTCCACCAAATTAAATTTTAACCAAAATGTGGTCTCAATTATGAAACGAGATTTTATTTATTTATTTATTTTTTTTTTTTTTTTGATCGACTATGGAATTTAAACAGAAACTGATCATAGGAAATTTTTACCAATTGAAATATAGAATGACAATATGGTAATGTTGGTTGCTATATTAATAGTGCAGCTTTTACCTTAATCACGAGATATAAGTATTACTAGAACCTGTTCAGATTTATGATTTACAATTTGAAATTGAACTTTCTAACATGGCATTAGCATAAATAAAATCATAGTTATTCCTACCGTAAATTGTTCAAAGGGTAAACATGATGTAGAAGCTATATGTAAAAATTTGTTTCCAGTAAAGTCGAAACCCCTTTTTTATGAATTGGCAAAAAGCTTTGTGAAAAACTACTTGTCATAACCCTTTATACGAGTGAAAAAAAAATCAGAAATAGCTCTTAAAAGGTTAGTAGATAGGAAAAATTACTCAATAGGAAGTGAAGAGTGAAAACTCCAAAGATTTCAGGTTTGAAGTTCAATCACCTTATCAAGATATTATCTTAAAAAAGCACTTCTTTCCTCCAGATTGATCAGATCAAAGAACTAATTCCTCGATATTGAAGATGATAAACCCTAGGACACGTATGATTGGAAATTAGAGAAGAGATGGCAGAGAAGGTTTAAAACAAATTACACACAAACAATAGTTTAGAGTGATGAGAGTAAGAAACCAAAAGATGAGGCTCCTAAAGCCACCCCAATCATGAGGATTTTTTCTGAGAGTACAGGGACATGGTGACAAGCTAGGGAGAGCAACAATAATTTCCCACTTGGCATTTCGGAGAGAGAGAAATGGGGGTAAAAAGAAAGGAGGTTACTTTGATTGTATTAATTTATGCGGGTCTTTTCCTGCGTTCTTTTTTTAATTTTTGGGGCTGATGTCCGCGTAACGCTATTAAAATGACACTGCAGAGTAGCATTTTGGAATGCAATCGGGAGCATGGAAGTAACACTATAATTAAGAGGATTGAAAATCATTAAAGCTTCACGCCTTATTAGGAGTTTATTTTTGGAAAGTCATCAAAAGTTCATGTATTATAGCTTTAGAGTCAAAATGCCATAAAAAATATGCTATAAAAACTACTTTTGTTGTAATGAAGAGGACAGTGCTTTGTGCAATTGGTTTGTATGAATTGCAAATAATTACACTTGAATCAGTGAACATAAAAGCTAAATGACTTACTGATAAATTCAAAGAATCGCAAAAATTGATACCATAAGTAACTTGTAGAAACACTTGCTTATAAAATCATAAATTCAAAAGAACCTCAAAAAGTGATACCATAAGTAACTTTTAGAAGGATCAGTGGCACAAAATCAGCACTAAACAAGAAGTATGTTTAATTGCAAAAACTCATGTTGATAAAAAGTCATTACTTCATTAAAAGAGAAAAATGTTGATACTCAAGAAGGGACACATTTATGAAGTACTTACTGCTAGCTAACTCTATTATGCCACAAGCTGAATATGTTTCATTTGATACTTGATGCATAATGGTGGAAAGACCTCGTTCAACTGCTGGGTCCACAAAGCCACGGTCCACTTGCATGACTAACCCATGGTTAAACTGCTTTGTGGGTCTAGGCGTTAAATAGCCACTGGAATATCTGTGTTTACATTTACTGGAATAGTTCTTTTCAAGGATGACAAATCCACGTTCAGGTTCTCCCATGTGATTTGCTTAATCCAGAAGGCTTCTTTAGGCATCCCAGCCTTCAAAAGGCGAGATATCAAAGAATTTACAGTAATTTCATCTGGGGCACAACCTGTTACCAACATCTTATTGAAAATGCTAATTGCTTCAACCATTCTCCCTTTCATACAATGTCCAATAATGAGAATGGTATATGTCATTTTATCATGGTTGCATCTGTCCTCCTCCATCTCTGCCACAATCACATTTGCTGTGTCTACGTTGCCAGCCTTGCAGAATCCATCAATCACAGGATTGTACATAAATGGTTGGGGAACAATATTCCACCCCCTCAAATGCCTCAAGAAATCACAAGCTTCATGTAGTCTATTCTCCTTGCAAAGGGCATTAATAAGAATAGCAAAAGTATACTTATTTGGAGACAAGTTTCTAACAAACATTTCACGCCAAAGCTTCAAACCCTCGTCCACCTGCCCAGCTCGACAATAACCATCAATTAAGGAAGTGAAGGTAACAACATCAGGAAGACAACCAAGAAAAAGCATCTTCTCATACATGGCCACAGCCAAAGCCATGTTCCCCGCTTTACCAAAGCCATCAACAAGAACATTAAAAGTAATTGTATTAGGTTTAGTTCCAGAACTAATCATCTCATCAAAAACAATAGAAGCCTCCTCCATCTTACTCAACTTGGAATAACCTGATATGACCGACGTGTAAGTTACAACATTTGGTGAAAAATCATCTCTTGATTGAATTTCTTTCAATAAGTCACGCCCTCTATCCACCTCACCAACCTTACACAATCCATTTATAATAGTGTTATAGGTAATAACATCAGGAGAACAACCAAAACTCCCCATATCATTAAAAAACTCAAAAGCCTTTTCGACTTCTTCTATTCTGCACAGACCTCGGATCACAATATTAAAACTGCAAGTATCAGGACGAGAGTGCACGCCCAAATGCTCTCTAAAGAAGCAAACGGCCTTATCCACTCGATTTTGTTGAACCAACATATTCAACAATTTATTATATACGAATGAACTTATCTTGACCTCATCAGCCTGAACTTGAGCAAGGAATCCCTCGGCAATATCAAACTTACCGGCCTGTGCATACGAAGACACCAAAATACCTATAATGGAACTATCGGGCGAATGCCCATCATTTCTCATGCAATCAAACACCATTTTTGCCGAATCGTGGAGACCCATTTGGCAGAGGGACCTCAAAAGCAAATTATAAGTTCTAAAAGAATGAATGAGATTCAAATTCACCCTACTGAATTCAAAAAACTTCAATGCTAATTTCGGACTATTTATGCGTCTGATAATGTCAAAAGCGATCGAAGGCGTCAAGTTCTTACTGAAATAATCCGAGCAGGTGTCAAACGAGGATTTACGGACACAGAGAGTACATACGACTTTAACGAACCAAGCATCGGGCTTTTGGATTACCTCAAGGCGGTCGCGGATGGGCTGAGGGTGAGCTCCTCCATAAGGGCGAGCGTGAAAACGAGCAATCGCGATATTGGAGGCTCGAACCCTGAAAGGACGGGTAGTGAGGAAGAAGGGGGTCATCTGTAACCCCCAGCCATCATTACAGTCCGTCATACATATTCGAATATATGTACATATTTTGAATCTTCTTGGGCGGTGACCTGATTTTTTGCTGGGGTTTTGGTTCAGCTCTCTACTCTTCATGGATATGAATCAAAAGCTAATGGAGGCAACATAGCAAACAAAACCCTGATGAACTTCGAGACCATTCGAGTATCTCCCTTGATGGGTACAGTCAAGTTGAGCGAGAAAGACGAGATTGGTTGAAGCTTCACACTGATGGTATCAGGAGCTTCTAACAAGATAGAGAATCGCAGTAATCAGAAGTAGATGGTGAAGCTGGAAATTCAGTCTTTGGAGATGCTTGATGGTTCAGAATCAAGGTTGTACTAGGATTTTCTGCTTCTCCATTTCTGTGCTTTGGGGCTTGGGTTGTTTTGTGAACTCAACCCCTTACTGTAGACTGTTCTGTCAACGTCTTGTTAAGTTAGATTAGGCCTGGCAATTCCAGCCCAAACCCATGAACCCGTCCAAACCCACCCACGATAAATGGGTCTAGGTTTATAAAATTTTTAAGTAGGTTATTAATGGGTTAACCAAAACCAACCCAAATATAAATGGGTTGGTTATGGGTTAAACGACTAGACCCGTTGGGTTCAAACATAGCAAACATAACCTAGGGCCATTTGCATTTTCTACCTCCAAACTCCAGCCGTCCAATGTTCCATCATCGGCGGCGAGAGCTCGTTTCATCGACGGTGAGATCTCGACTCCATGGCCTCGACTGTAGTCTTTTGCTCTTCTGCTTGCTTCTTCTTGTTGGAGTTTTGCTCTTCTGCTCTCAGCACTGCATGTGTGAAGGAGGGACGACTTTGTAATTATTGCTAAAATCACCAATTTTTTTTTTTCAATTTTTGTCTTGTAAATCTGGGGTTTGTAATTTTGGGGTTTCTCTATGTGGGTGTATCAGTTTAATTTCTCTTGCTGTTTGAGACTGCTCTGCTTACCTTTGGCTTCAGCTTGGATGATTGGCAACCGGATCCATAGGATGGTGAAGTTGGGGTTGAGCATTGATGAAGATGCTGCTAATGCTGCCACAGATACGCCTCACCTGGAAGATGCAGAGGCTGATGCAGATGCCGAGGGTAGCAAGATGGAGGAGGTCGACTATGTTCTAATTCTTAAAATCGAGATCTTTTATTGCTATGTTTTGGGGTTTCTTTCTTTCTTTTTTTATTGTTCTTGCGACCCCTCCTTTTAGTGGTTTTGTTTGTTTTAATGTCGAGTAACTGTGTGAGACATCATTTAGACAAAAAAAAAAAAAAGGGGGAATTACCGATTAGGTTCATCATTCCATGGAATTGCCTTAGAAGGATTGCCTCAACAAACTGACTACTGACTTCATTATAAATTACTGGAAACAAAAACAAGTTGATAGTCAAAACATCCTTATGGAGACCAAATTTTGCAAAAAAAACAAAAAAAAAAATTTTGTAAGTTGATGGAATGGTTTAGTGGAGAGAATTTTTAGGATGAGAGAGAGAGAGGGAGAGTATATGCTTCTTTCCAATGATGTCATTTGTGTGATGAAAAAAAAAAAAAAATAAATAAATAACAACCAATCTAGGGCACAAAACGGGTTAGGTAAAAAAAAAGGAGCGGATTTAGAAATGGGTTGGGTCATAATTGGGTCGGTTGTCTATTTATTTCATTGTCAGTGTACATGTTTGTAACTTGTAAGTTGATGGAATGGCTCAGTGGAGAGAATTTTTAGGATATTGGAGAGAGAGAGAAGAAGAAGAAGAAGGGAAAAAAAAAAAAACAAAAAAAAACAAAAGAAGGTACAAAACGGGTTGGGTCAGGGAAACAGGTCAGGTCAAAAAATGGGTCAGGTTTATATCTGGGTTGGGTCATTATTGGGTCGGTTGCGGATTGATTTTGGGTATGCACAGTAATTGGGTTGGGCATAACCCAACCCATTAATGACACAAATTACATGACTCATTAATGACCCAACCCAAATCCACCCAACCCGTCTAGATTGCTAGGCTTGGGATAGATCTTCTTACAGGAACCGTTATTGCAACCCCCTATTCTTATCACCCCACCCCTCATCCTTTAGATTTTTTAGATTTTATGCAAAATGTAAAAGATTTTTATGAAAACCGGCGGCGATGTCCATTAGAAACATCATTTTGAACAACTTTGTAAAAGAAAGTTTTTCTAAATCCATCGTTTAAATATATTTTTTAGCCATTTATAGCCTTTATTTCATTTTTTGCCAAAAAGTCTACCTAAACGATAGATTTTGAAAAAACTTTCTTCTGCAAAGTTATTCAAAATGATGTTTTCTAGTGAATCGAGTGATCAGTTTTTGCAAAAACTTTTTATATTTTTCATGAAATCTTAAAAACCAAAAGGAAACGGGTGGGGTTCTAAGAATGGGGGGTTGCAATTAGGGCTGCAACTTGGGCGGGTCGGGTGGGTCAAGAGGTCAACCCAAACTCAACCCAAAGTGTAAATCCCTATGCCCAAGCCCAACCCAACCCAACCCATACTTTGGGTTGAACTTTCTTAGCCCAGGCTCAACCCGTGCTTAAGTTGGGCGGGCACGGGTTACATGGTTTGAGCGGGTTGAAGTCAAGTTTAGCGGGTTAGCTTATTGATTTCATTTTTTATTTTTCTTCTTTAGTAAACCTACTTCAATAAAATAAAAATGCATTGTTGCATATGCCTACAAATCTAATCATCTAAACTCAATTGATTAACCTGCTTCAATAAAATCAATGGCATTACTTGTTAGTAGCCGATGGGGATTGGGGAAAGAAGAGAGAAGTGGTGGCAAAGTGCTCTGATGCCAAAATAATAAAAACTAACTCGGAAAAATAAGAAAAATTGACATTTTTGGACACTTATTTAAAGAGTCTTTTAAGTCAAACATAGATTATAATCCCATGAGAGGAGATTTTATAGCTACTAACCGCTAGGTTAGGACTAACAGTATAAATAAAGCTCCCCTTTTAACCCCACTAAAAAAAAAGGAAAAAACAATAAAAGGTAATCTGGCTACACATCTTTCTCTAGCCGATTTTACAGATCTCCAACAATTTTTCATACAAGCCCCCTAGGTCCACACCAAATGACTAATAGTTAAAAACCATATGATGTCATATTTAATGCATATAAAAATATTTTAAAAAATTATGTATTATATAGGTAAGGTTTGGGTTGGATTCGGGCTGCCCAACCCCCCTTCCCAAGCCCAACCCAATTTAAATCGGGTTGATATTTTCCAACCCAAACCCAACCCAATGTATGAAAAGTATTTGTCCAACCCGTCTATTGACCGGGTTAGGTTCGGGTTGGGCGGGCTTAACCTACCCAAGTTGCAGCCTTAGTTGCAATAGCCGTTCCCATCTTCTTACTTTGAAGCGGTTTAGATTAGTCAATTGGGCTAGGCCTCTATTTGGGTGGGTTAAGCTTACCACTGATGGGCTCTCAAAGGGCAACACAGGCCCATCAGGTGGTGGTGTTCTTCTCATCAGGGATGAAGACGGAGGTTGGTTGGTTGGGGCCTTTCCACCAATGGTCCAATAGGTAGTTGAAGTTGGGTTTTTTTCATGTGGAATGAATTTATCAAACTTATATCATTGAATAGGATTTAGAGGTCAATGTTCTTATGGGTCTAATGGCATCTTCCATCATAATAAGAGTGTGAGGTTTGCGAAGACCTTGGTTTTGACTCCACATAAGTGCATTTGTATGTTCTCCTATCGTTTGGGAAAAAAACAAAAAAGGATTCAGAGAAAGTTCTTTGTTTCATTGAGGATGGTGATCTTGTAATTAAGGTTATAAACGAGCCAAGTAATAGGTTACTTGGGGTTGATTTGTTAAATTAACGAGCTCAAAATAAGGTTGGAGTTTTACTCATTTGGCTTATGAGCAACCTCAAATGATTTTTTTTATTTTTGAGCAACTAACAGCTGAATTTGAGTAGTTCGTTTGCTTAAAATAGTAATGAGATTATTGACTTGAGTAATGCTCTATATAAGCTTGCCTCAATAAATTAATGAGCACAAAAATGAGATTTGAGCTTGATTTATTTATTATACAAGCGAGCTCAAATGAGTTTTTTTATCAATCAAATCTGGGTAGATCAGGCTCCATTTGGTGTGGGAAAAGTATATCAAGGTATTGAAAGTTTCCATTACTAGCTATATATTGTGCTTGCAACAAAACATAGGTAATCCATTCATTATGAACCTTGAGGATATATCACCAAATTTCCACTTAGTGTTCATCATGAAGCTTGAGAAATGGGTGAATTACGTTTCCCCATGGCTTGATCAGATTATCTTCTTGGATGTATGTTATTGGCCAAAAATTTAGTTCATCTTGGAATAAATTAAACAAATATATCTATATATATATATATATATATATATATATATATATATATATATAGGTAGTTTAATGATGACAAATTTATAATTTCTTTAATTAAATTAATGATGGAAAATGACATCCAATTCTCTTTTGGGATGCCATTTTTTTGGAAATAGGATCACATGCTAGCTATGTTCATTGCATGTGATGCAAATTCATCAATGAAATATTTATAAATGTTACATTTATCATTATATGCAGCATCCAGCAGCATGGATGCATTTCCTCCCATGGTATCATTTTTTTCCCACAAAACCAGTGGAGCTTTAACTTTGATAGCAGATTCCTCAGACATTAACATGCTTATCCGATGTAGCAACAAATCGAAGTCATCTTGGCTCTTGACAAGGCTAAGACGTACATAGTGGCTTTCAGCACCAAACAAGCTACCATCGCGGCCAGTGACATTGACAGCTCTAAGGGCCGCATGGCAATCCTTTTCTTCCCTTCTCTCACACTTGAGCCATGCAAAAGCTGCCGTGAAAATAAACTTGTTAAAATGGAAAATTTGCTTGCTTATACGACAGCATGCATGAAGCGAAGAGAAAGCTAATACAGAAGTGTTTCACATCACCAAGTGAGGTCAGAGGAAATAATGATATTGAGTTAGGATACAATAGTGTTTTGAAAAGTACTTAGGCGGCCAAGCGAGGATGTAAAATGATGTTCAACTAAAGATCTGCCGAGAACCCAGAACCAAAACTATATCACGTCCATTAAGAATTCTCAATAATTAATGGTGAGGGTCAAGACTTATAGAACGGATCGAGTCCAATTTGAAGATGATTGGGAAGGCAATAGGGACAAGAAAAGTTGAAAGGGTATAAACACGTTAAATATATGAAGCCATGTGTGAGATTATGAGGCATAATAAAATTGAATGTGCATGCAGGCTGTGAGAGAGAGAGAGTGTCGTTGAATTGATGGTGGGATAAAAGAGGTTTTGTTTGAATATGGTTACATGTAGGTTGAAGTTTGTCTTTTCTAGAGAGAATGACAAAGAAGTAATTGAGAAAACAGTGGCTATAAACCAGAGATGTACTTTTCACGATGTTATTTCACAAATGAGCGCATTTCAGTCGAATGGAAAGGAAATGGCCGCCTATGACATAGTATAGTATGGGCACAAGTTCTTTTATGAAATGTGTTTTTTCTTTCTTTTCCGTTCTCTTTCAGTTTTTGTTTTCCAAATAAGTGCTGCTAGCTATTCTCCTATGTTACATTCACCGTCTAAAGATTAGCAATGTCATGTCAACACTAATGCAATGTCATGTCAACACTAATGCTCATGGTACGTAGTAGGCTAACCTTTGTCACTTCATGAATAGTTGAACACAATAGGCCAACATGGAAACTGACAAGTTTTAATGTTGATATGGTATGTCATGTATGTCAGGTCAACTATTAAAGAAATATGCTAAAAGGTGATGGTTAGAGTAGTATTTTTTTTTTTTGAAACACCCTACTTGGTAGTTAGTTATCAAAAAGATGTCTAATCATATCAAAGAAAGCCCAATACTTCACATTTGAAAAGTTTTGAACCTTGAATGAAAAATCACCTGGAGAAGGTCCCCTGACCTCTTGGAAAAATGTACAGTATTGAGGTGCAATTTCCTGGAGAGAAAAACGCTTGGACGACGATAAGGTCTTGCTCAATCTTTCCCATCTGTTCTTCATTTTTGCGTATCCAAATTCAAACATGTTCCTCCCATTTCCTTCAAGGACTACTTTTAGAAGCTTCAAACCTCTTAACTGAGTCTCTCGCGGTACGCCATAGGTACTTAGACTCATATACTCCAGCATTTTTAGGTAGATAGCTTCATCTTTTATCAATGCCCACCTGCCGAAGAAAAATCAGTGCAATAATTTAAGTTCTGTTTCTCCAAATGTAGCACTCACACAGAGCATTTTAGGAGGGGAAAATTTCCCCATATTATTTTTTTTAATTATTTATAATTCTAGTTTGTTTCTGTTTCAGAGTTAGAGTTGTTGGTATCATGCATAAATTAAGTACTCAGACTTGTAAGCTAGTTTAAGACAAATTTTTTATTATTGAGTAAGACTACTCTTTTTGCTTCTTCCAACTATCGCCCCGAGGTGTGGGACCATGCATGGGCCCAACTATTCCCCACTTGTGCGCACATAATCAACTGGGAAAATCTAACTAGCCCCTTGGAAACACGAGGACTTGAAATGAATATCTTCTATTTTTTGAGGCATAGGTATGAGAACCAGCTTATTAAGCTACCCCTTAAAGCCACGTTTGTTTGGTTGGAATAGAATGTATGAGAATAGATTTTGATTCCATACTTAAAAGTAGTTTGAAATGGAAAGGGATTTGAAATGATTATCTAAACATGCTGTTTGATTCTATTTCCATTTAAATTATCTCATCCAAATTCCAAACACATTGTTTGGAATGAATTAGAATATGATTTTGTTCCATTATCCATTCCATTCCATCTAATCAAACATAGCCTAGGGTAGGCAGCAGCAGCTATTTACAGGAAGGAAAATGTTACCCGAATCTACTGCCAGCATGACCAGTAAGCTTCGAAAGTGTAAATATCATAAGATCTTCATCCGCTGGAGCTGGAATGGCAGTAAAATGTGGCCAATAGTAGGCAAGATCATGTATCGTTTTGACAGATGGGCCTTGAAGAACTGCCTTTTTCAACTGACCATCCGGATTGTTTGGTGAGGTGACGAACTCAATGAAATTCATCGGGGAATCTGAAGTGTTTTTCCACAGGAAAGTATCTCCATTGAAATTATAGTCCGTAGATTGGAAAAACTCGGTTTGCGATTTGTAAACCTGTGAAAATTTAAGATAATTAAGACTTCATAATGTCGACTGATACAGCAAGTAATAAATTTATAAAATGAATGATTTCGTGGTTGAGCATTAGCATCTACCGGGTAATAAGGGACCGAGGCTACAACCCTTGCAGGCGAGGATGGATTGTCGGAGGAAAAGGCATGAACTGCTGCATGAAGAAGTTGAGTTGAGCCGACGCCAAAAATGATAAATCTTCCGTCTGTAACTGCATTACCAGCGACAGCGTGCACTTTGCGAATGTGCTTCTCTAGCTCTTTTGAGACGAGAGAACCATCCTGAAATTCGTAGCTCATTCGATGCCACCCAGCCACCACGATTGCACTACTAGCTGCATGCTGCACCCAGAAAGGCTCCAAGAATATTGGATCCCCACTGCAGTAACATTACTGAGTTAACAATATTGGTAATGACGGTGATTATGGAATTGGTAGCGATATTGATGGTCTCATAGAACCGCCGTTGATGATGACAACAGTGGCAATGGTAGTGGTGAGTTGAAGTTTTTCGTTTTCTTTGTTTTTTTTTTTTTTTTTTTTTTTTGGGGGGGGGGGGGGGGGGGGGGGGGGGTGTTGGTAGTAGACTAGTAGTGGGCAGGGAGTTTATCTGTTTGGCTTCTCTTTATGTCTCAGCAATGGAATAAAATCTTAAAATGTACTTATGTACTAGGGCTTCTTTGAATTCACAAAGAATCTTGAGTCCTAGCCTCAGTAGCCGAAAAAAGGGAAGTGGCTCCCCCCTAAGAACTCAAATTTGATCATTAAAACCCGAAAAAATACTAGAAACAATAAAATAAAACCCTAAAGACTTGTTTGGGTGTCTAATTTGAAATTAAACAATTCAAGGTATTTTACTTAATATTGAAGGCACAAGTTCATAATTTTGAATCATAATATTTTTAAGTTATAAAGTCATCACTATAGTTAGTACTGTTGTAAGATTAATTCTTAGAAATTCATGAAATGCGACTATTTTGAATTTCTACTCTTAGTTGGCGTGATGACTACCCTTTTTTTGAATTTGTCAATTCAAAGTCATAGATTTGTACCTTCAATATTATATAAATTACTTTGAATTGTTTAATTTTGAATTAGACAATACATACTTAAACAAGCCCTAAATTACTTAAAAATTACAAAATAATAATATATAAAGAGTATACAATGGTCATGATTTATGTAGATTATATTCTTCGTCCTAAGTCAAAGTTAAACATTAATTTGCACCAACAAATATGAAGTCATGCATGAGTTGAGAATTGAGATATGATCATGGATATTGACTGCAGTATGAATTTTGACTTGATCAAGTCCTTTTTTTATTTAAATTACCAAAATTTTGCGAAGTGTGATTCTTGATTTTTAATCAGTTTGGTCTGGTTCTAAATGTTATGTGTGTATGTGTTTTAATTTTGTCAGAATGTTTATGCCAAATTTATTGGTCGGAATTATATTGTGAACAGATCTTTTTTCCCTGAAGAAAGGAATAAAGTATTGAAACAAAAAACCATTTATTTTATTAAATTTTCAAAACGAGTGAGTAGTGAGTACATTATGTTTTTGTTTGTATTTTTGTTTTCCTGAAAACTGACCAAAATACTTTCATGCATGCATGCTTGTCTCGCTTCAATCCGTTGATCGAAAACCTGTTGATGGAGTATTACTGAGTAGCTCATTGGTTAGCCCGCGCCAAACATATTTTTAATACATGCGTATGCAACTTGTAGTGTTAATTAATTACACAAAGGGGTTATGTTTATTTTTTATTTGTTTTATTAACAGAAGATAAAATTTTATTAGAGTAAACTATAACTATACAAGAAATACTTACGACACCCAAAACAGGACAAACAGACCACCCCCAATTGACCACCCAAACAAACAAATTAACCATGTCGATAATACCATCTTCCAAATCAATTCGATCAAGATGCTGAGAAGAAACTTACAACTTGGATATCCAAAACCTCACAAAAAAGAAAGGGGAACCGCCCAGACCTAAACAACTCATAACCTTGCTAAACAAACGCAATACATCTCCCATCAAATACATGCATCACAACCCCAACGAAAAATGCAAATCCAAGCTTCAAAAAGATAACACCACCAGAAAACTCTAAGACATCACAAACTCGATCTCCAATAAAATGATAACACCACCAGAAAACTCCATCAACAGGTTTTCGATCAACTGATTGAAGCGAGACAAGCATGCATGCAGTAACCCACTAGCCCACTAGCCCTATCCTTGATTGTCGATGTTCCTCATGTCAAAAACTAGCCAGACTTAACTACCATAGCCATTCATCTACGCACTACTTTACCCAAAAAAAGAAGTTAATACTCCCTGGTACTCTAGTTGCTACATGCAGTAACCCATGCACATAAATGAATGCATTATCGATGCCCAGCTATGGTATTCCAGTACTGGATCGAATTTAAGGCATGTTTGTTAATTAATGAATAGAGTATTTGTACCTATCAGCATCTGCCACACAGCCAGGTAAAATTTCTGAGCAATCTGGACCTCTAAAGCATGCATTGCATTCACAAACTGGCAAACCTTCAACAACTAAGCCATCTAAGAAGGCCCTTCCATGGCCTGAGCATGAAATGGCTGCCACTGCTTCAGCTTCTGCTGCAGCACTTTTGCTCCAACCGTGCTCCCACCGCCCATGCACATACAGATTAATGGCCACTAAGATATTGACAAATAGAGAACAACTTAAACACAGTGTATACTTGAAGTTTTGAATCTCAGCCATTTTCTAATTTGATTCTTCACCACTAAATGAAGCAGAACCCCCTAGCCAATTTGTAGTGCTATATGATAATAACTATTAGTACTAATAATAACAATATATAACTATGATAAGTAATAAACTTAGTTAAATGTGGAGACTAAGACAGTCATATACTACATTTGTTTTGTGACCTATACTAAGAAAGTCTTCTGTTTTTTTTTTTTTTTTTTTTTCTTTTTCTTTTTGGTCAGAATACTAAGAAAGTCAAATGTGGCTAGACAGGAATCAATAGAAAAACAAGAGGACAAATGGGAAAACAAAGGAAGCCATTTGGTCAGTTAAACAATTACAGGTTAATGGAAGTAGTTAAATATAAGCATCACCTAAGAAACCCTGAGATCGGCGAAAGAATTTAAGAAAGACCCTTGTTTCTTTTGTTGGGGAAATTGCAACGATATCCTCACTGATTTTGAAAATAGGCAAATTCCCCTGTGTTTTTCAAAATAACAGTGTCCCCTTATCTAATGAATTCACAAGGTTAAGCCACTCTCACCTCATCTATTACTTCAATTTTGCAGTTATTGACCACTAATGAACTAGCACATTGAATCCAAAGTTAAACTAAATTCTCTGATTATTTTTTTTTCTTTTGTTGTGGTTCAAAGGAGAGCTCAATCAGAAAACATTGTTACCAATTAGATCCGGATCTAAAACACCCTTATTCTATTTATTTTGAAGAGTAAAATATCCTTTAACTCTCTTAAGGTAATTAATGACTACTTCATCACTCATGAGGTCCCTCACTTTGCTATATACTTCAATATATTTTATATTTTATACGGACTATTAAGATTAAAACACCCTTGAGTGAGTAATGAGTTCACGGGTATTATAGGCTTCATGAAAACATACAGTAAGAGGAGAAACGAAGAAGCTAGGGAGGAAAGTGTCTTAATTATTTTGAAAGTGGGGGATAGCTTTATTTCAAAATAATAGTGGGTGCAGCCATAATTTCTGCATTAGTGTTTGTTGAAAGATGTCATCCTATTACAAGGTTTCCAATTATTTCTGCGTTAGTGTTCATTCAAAGGTGCCAACTAATATAAGATATCTATGTAATTTCATTGGTGCAAGTAGGTAGAGTTGCTGTTTTCCAAAAGTTGTATCATTGATTTATAAACCGTGTGCGTAGACCCAGCATGCAAGTCGCTAGTTTGTGCCAAAAATATGTGTAATCAAATAATAGATAATAAATTATTTAAGTATGTAGATTTTGTTTTTCTCTTTATAGAAAGATCAAGGAATCCGAGCATGTACATGCATGTTAACAAACTATAATTTGTATTAGCTTTAAACCGTACTGCAAGTATAATTTGTATATATATTTATCTTTGTTGTCCTAATTTTTGTCAGCAACTAAAGCGGGTTTTCAACAACCATTCTTGTGGCATTCTTGTTTGTCCCCACGTTCGATCTGTATATGTGCACTACCGTCTATATTTTAAAAATCAGCAGCTCGATCTTTTTTGGCATAAATTTATTCCCCAATACACGACAACTTCTGACATCCTAATTTTCTATTTACATTTTATTTGGAAAGAATTGACTGAATCTCTGATTGAATTATCTATTCCAATTTTCAATTTAATAATTTGAAAATAGTAAAATGACCATTTTTCCAAATTTTGAACGCAAATATTCCGAATGATCTGATGGGCTTTTACATTTCTTGAAGATGGGGCCAATAGTAGAAGGAGGCATCGAATAGGGCATGATGTAGGAGGCCGGCCAGCAGGGGATCTCAATCCATAAAATTATGTCTTAAAAGTGAAAATGGTACTTGATTAAATGTGGTATGAATATGGGTTTGAATGTCCAAAAGTCATATATATTCATTTATTATTAGTGTAGCTTTTAATTTTAAGGGATTTTTGGTCGTAACCTCAAAGTATAAGAGTTCTTTTACAATAAATCCACAAAGAAAATTACTTTTGTGATAACCCATTTTCACCTCGTAGTGACCAAAATACCCTTTTTTTACATTTCCAAACAAATTGCAACCGTGCCATTTGTAGCTAATCACGAAGACGGAGACGCAAAACGTCATTGCTGGCCATCTCCTTTCTCCAGTGAAGCACACCAAAACCACCATGCCAAGCCAGGAGGTCATCTGACCACCTCTTCAATATTCACCATTGCAGCCATTGAATTAAAGCGCACCAGTCGAGCATCTTAGGTCAGGAGATCATAGGACCACCTCTTCCATCATCACCATTGCAACTGTCGGTGTGCTTCATGCTGTCAAAGATACTTCAACCGCCACTGACCAGATTTGGAACCAAAAAAAAGATGAGGAAGAAGAAAGGGCACTAGTTTTAGAAATAAAAAAGGGGTAAATACTAGATTTATACAAAAAAAATAAAAAATAAAAAAATAAAATAATGGAGGATTGCATCCACTGTTGCTAACCAACCCCCATCATGATTTCATTGTTGTCAACCAAGAAATTGTTTAATTTGTATATAAAATAGTAACAGTTTATTATTGTGTGCTTTGAATAATTTATACAAAAAATAGCAATAGTTTACTATTGTATGCTTTGAAAAAAATTTATATACCAAAACAATAACAGCTTACTATTTTATTCTATAAAAAAACATTGCGACAATGTAAACTCAAACACCGGGTAGTAGCCACCCAAAAAACACTATTTTCGTCCTGTTACTTTTCACAAATTTATTATTTTGTATTTTGAAAAATTTATAAACAAAATAGTAACAGTTTACTATTGTCTTTGAAAAAATATATGACACAGTAACGACCAATGTTATCAAACCCGAACCAGACCTGCCGGTCGAATTGGTGAACTGGACACCAAACCGGTCTGGTTTCTTAATTGAATCGGAAATATATCCGAACCGGACGAATCAAATTAAACCGGTCTAAACCACCAGTTTTTTTAGTGAACCGGATGCAAATCGGTCCAATTGGACCGGTACTAATACTCAAGAAGTAATGTCTGTGTTAAAAAATTCTAACATTTTCCATGTATGGAGAGTAGAAACGTGGATCTATACCTTCAGATCCTTGGTTCAACCAAACACGTACTGCCCCCACAGCCTAAACCAGGATTCTATAAATATGCGGGGGATTGCATTGTGGGGCTAACCAAGAAATGTGGCCAAGAGGTAACTAGTTTCATTTTTAACGACAAAAGCATAAGCATTGATTGCTGTATGAGGGTAGCAAATAATGGGCAGTTGTGTAGCAAGGAATTGTCATTCACACTCAGTCTATTTGAGAAGCACAAACCTCTTGGACCACTGATCATCCAGAAGAGTGATGTAGCCTATGACACGTGTGTTAAACTGGTTTCACATTACGAGATTGTTTGGTCCACAATTGGCAGCCCCCAGCCAAAGAAGTTTATAGAAAAATTATTTCGAAAGAATGCTCGCAAATTAAGATCATAGAAATTTCTCAGTTAGGAGACCAATAACTTGCACTGTGTTCCCTTTTTTTTGTTTTTGGTACAAGTGGAGGGGATTGAACCCCTAACCTATCTTAATCTTATCCTTTTTTCTCACCCTTCCTCACCACTAGACTAGCTCGATCTAATAGCCTACTTGCATGTGTTCTTTTCATCATCAATAATGAAGGATTGTTTTCTAGAGAATCGATTCTCCTTGTCCACAACAGGGTCCTGTTGTGGACCATATGAGGAAGTTTTTCATTTCATTAGGAATGGAATTGGAAACACACTCTTGATTTGTTTGTGATGATATTAAACTACACATCCATATGTAGTTTGTGCCATTGAGGTCTACTGTGAATTTTGTGATCGATATTGGTGTTTTTGCGATGTTAATGAAGAACGAGCTATTAATTTCTTTATAACGGGTTTATATTGATTCTCTACAACCCAACTCTGCACTTCGTGAAAATGATTATTGGCTCTGTGATTTTTTCTTGGGTAAATTATAGAAAATCTGCTCCTTTTATGACCCTTAACCGGCCCCTCAGTAATATCAACATATGGGTATCATTTTTCCTCTAGCTATAAGCTTGAATCCATGATCACTCGACAAATACTACTACTAGACTACTATGCCATTGGCGAAAATAATTATTGATAAGGATAGCAAGACTTGACGCAATCCGTTAACACTCTCGAACTCAATACGGAATTAGCAATTTTTGGTTGAAACTATTTTTGTTGACACGCCCATGCATATACTAAACGAATGATGTTCAAATTAGGGCACTAGACCTTTCCAACCCTAATTGTGAAATTGTGAGTGCTTATTGAATCTTCTTGTGCTGATACTACTAATATTCCGTACTTGTTTAACCTGTGTATGACTCTTACAACTTAATATTTTTTTCCCCTTACAAATATAATGACATAAATTTTTTTCCCCTTACAAATATAATGACATAAATGGCCTTCGAAAAAATCCTCTTTAAAATTTGGGTAATGGTATTGGACCCCTTTAACAGCCTCCAAAAGAATCTCTCATGCTGTGACATGAAAACAGAGATAAAGTAATAGGGTCCAGTAGCATTTGTCATTTTCGCATCATATCATAGGGGGGTTCTTTTGTGGAGTTGTTAAGGGAGGTGGTGGTCCATCTCGACATGACACGTATGTGACACCCGAATACAAATTGGCAACCCTAATTTGCAGAGTATATAATCAAATCAACCTTTATAATAGACTATTTTGATGTCAGAATCTTTGCTCTGTGATTGACTGCTAACATAGATGTATTAGGGAGATAGGGGAGTCAAAAATCCACCAAAGCAGGTCCAATATACAAGCTTGGAACTCATACCCACACAAAAGGCCTAAGCCTTTTGGTGGTGAGTCCATTACTTAAGGCCATTTCTTTTCTTCTAATCTTCCGATATGAGATAAACCCACACGTGACCACGACAAGATGGATTCCATTGATTAAAGGACAATATTGCAATTCAGGTTTTATGCTTTCTGGTCTTTAAATTTCAGCCTTTGGCTCCTTAGTCCTTACCAACGAGTCAAGTCCATTACATGGTCACCTCACAGTTCGCACTATGTTCGACACGCAAGGGTCAGCTTGTCAATTGATGCTCTTCCTTGCTTGCCAACAGGGGGTGTAGAAGCTTAGTGGCTTGCTCCTCTTATATGGTCACCTCACAGTTCGCACTATGTCCGACACGCAAGGGTCAGCTTGTCAACTGATGCCCTTCCTTGCTTGCCATCAATGGGTGTAGAAGCTTAGTGGCTTGCTTCTCTTGTTGGTCTTTTTGTTTCTGTTTCTTTTGTTTTCTTGTGTTTGTTTTTATGTTCTACTTAGCAAAAAAAAAAAAAAACCACAGAATTGATAGGGTGTTGAATCCGGTGCACGGAATAAACTTTTTACTAAAAGAGAGGAGTGGGGTCAGGGATTCAATTCCAATGCAGACCAACCCCATACACAAACTTTAACCCTCTATTTGGTTCATGGATTCTATCAAGGAAAAAAAAAGAATGGGAAAAAAATAAGGAGGAAAGAAAATGAAAAAAAAAGATAAAATCATATCGAGCCAAAATTATTCTAACTCTTATTCTTCTTTCAATTTTTCATTGCAACCAAATAAAGAAAAGTACAATTCCTTATATTTTATTTTTTTTCCTTGATAAAATCCATGAACCAAATAAAGCCTAAAGGAAAAGGTTGGATGATTCTTCCCCCTATATGTAGTCATGGACTCCTAAATAAACTTGGGATAAAATTTGCTCACTCATCTAATATAATCTATAATATGATTGATTAAATGCCTCTTATGATCATCGGGTGGTGGTCTATCTAGTGGTAAAGTTGTAGGAATGGTAGCGTAATATGTATTAATTTATATCTTATATACGATCCTACTCATACATTAGAGTCACTAATTTTTTATAGGGCTAAGGTCAAGCCATGTCTTAATTGACTTGAAAAAACACTTGCAGTCCTATAGAAACAAACTAAACTACTCAAACTCTACTCAATATTATAAAGTTCATTCAAACTTACTTGTGAAATAAACAAACCAAACTCAAGTATCATTTTAAGACTTATCAAAAATATTACTCAAACTCAACTCAATAAAAAGTTCATTTTAACTCGTTTATAAACTAAACAAGTCAAACTCAAACTTTACTTTTAAGCTTAGTAATTTAACGAGTCCAATTTGAATTGTCTACTACTCAACTTAGTTGTATACCTACATACACACAAGCTACACTCTTCTTCAACGGAAACCCATAATCCAAAAAAGTGTACTTAGATGAAATTGTCCCAAAAAAAAAAAAAAAAAAAAAAAAAAAAACTCTCCATTTTCAGGATACTTACCCTACACTGTAGGGCCTACAGGCCCACATACTCTCTCCTGCAACACACACATTTTCAACGCTCAAATAGTCTCACGCGGTTTTATCTGACTACAACTTTTGTTGAGATTTTTTATGGATTGCTTCGAGCAAGGTATATGTCGCTGTTGCTGACTTAGAAAAATGCGTCCCAACGCCCCACATCCTTATCCCCTCATCTAAATCTCTAGGGACACCGTCAACAAAATCACAATTATTTTATTTCTATTTTTATTTTAAAATATAATGCATTTTTCGATGTGCTTTAATTGCGCCTTGGCTCTGCATGTGTGCCAATGGTTGTTTAAATGGAAAATTAGAAAGAAGTTTAAATGCAAAGACTTATGGAGGCAAAACTCTTCCAAAATTTCTTATTAAGCCATAAGTTTAAAACAGGGTCGGTTCTGAGTTAGTTGAGGCCTTACGCGAACTCGTAAAATAGGATCCTCTTCTTTCTATACATATTCTAAAAAAAAAAGTTCTAAATATCAAAAAAAAAAAAAAAATCCTATTACCAAATATCAACATAAAGTTTGTTTGCATATAAAATTACTAAAATTTGCTTTTATAAATTAAAATTTGCTTGCTTTTTCACAAACTTATAATGAGGAGACTGGAGAGTGAAGAGACCGAGAGAGAGTGAGATTGTGAGAGACAGAGAGAAACATTGTAAATGAGGAGGACTAGAGGAGATGAGAGATAAAGAGAGACGTTGTGAATGGGAAGCCTCCCAAATCTCAGATTTGAGATCTAAATGTAAAACCCCTTTGATTCCCGTGTAATATATATATATATATATATATTTTTAGTTTTTAACCTTTTAGGCTGGAATTGGACTTGGTAGAATAGGGCCCTTTTGTTTAAAATAAGAGAACTGGTCCAATTAGAGAATCCTCTTCTTTGGACCGATTTTTGGCCTTTGATAACTAGTAAAGGGGATAGGTATTTGGGGGCCCTTTTTTTAAGCCCAAAATAGGGGGCCCCAGGCGGGCTGCCTTACTCTCCTAGGCCCAGAACCGAGCCTGGTCTAAAAACATAAGGAAGCAATAATGTTTTTAAGAAATTAGGTTTAAATTTTTCTTTAGTGGCAGATTTGCGATCTCAACTGTTATGATAAAAACTGAAAATATATAATCTAGCAAGACTTCATTTTGAATTTTGCTTTATGATTTATGTTAGGGGCAGAGTCAAAAGTTATCTTTAATGGGATACCGTGCTATGATTCTGCGAAGTGGGAACTAAAAACTCTAGATTTTTTTTAAAGCAAATTACTTTTTGATAATCATTTTCTAATGTAATACCAAAAAAAGGATTTTTGTCTCAACTTATTACAAATAGACTATATATATGCTTTAAAATGATTACTTCTTTTTTTGGCATTATCTTGGTAAATGATCATCAAATGGTAACTTATCCCCAAAAAAAAAAAATTTGTTTGAGGCTAGTGGGGGCATGTGCCCCCAAAGGCCTCCCCTGGCTCCGCCATTGATTTATGCATAAGAGATTGGTATTCCACATCATAATTATCTTAAACATTAAATATTTGCTTCATTTTGAATTTTTTTTCCTCAAACTACCATAATAATAAGTTTCTTTCTTATCTTACCATAAGTTGTAGAAAACGTTTTAGATTCTATATATATAGTACAAGTCTAGTGACATTTGTCTCACTTGTTAAGTGAATGATATCGGATTCAAACTTATGAAGAAACATTGATATCCATTGAAAGTATATATTACAAAATGAGGATAGGGTGCATTTAAAAAATAAATAAATAAAGGTATATATCAACGCTAAACCATCTCGTTAATTGAAGCACAGTGTTCTAAGTCATTTTTAACTCCATCTGTCCATTTGCTTCATTAGTACTCCACATGTTGTGATCTTATGTAATACAACATAGTGCTGTGTTTTGGCACCACAATCGCAAATTTGGGTACCTTCAAATTCTAAGGTGATTCCAAAAGAAATCAATGCTTTCCTGAGACTTCTCCTTTAAGGCTCCAACATATTTTCACCACTCCATGCATAAAATTAAAAAGGAAAATACTATGTATAACATGTACTATGTACAAAATTATTTCAATTCACATCATTTTTAATTGGTGTGAATTGAATATTGTATTGAATACTTACGAAAGATGTTTTGTATAACATCGCCCAATTAAAAATGACTCTCACGCGGTTTTATAAACTACTTTACTAAGAAACATATACGTTGTCACCTCTTAGAAAACGCGTCCCAAACCTAACCCCGCTCTTTACCCCTATGACTCACTGTAAAACTTTAGGTATACCATGCATCAACAAATCACAACTTTTATTATTAAAAAAAAGAAAAAATCTACTCCATTTTCAACGTGTTTTGCACGTTACCAATGAATGTTTATATTATATGCCTATATTTTTGGGGGTGTATAATTATTATAAAAGCATCTTCAATTGTTGGCGTTAACCAGCCGACACTTTCAAAAAAATAAAAAAAAATCACGTGAAGCCACATGTTGTAACCAACTAAAATGTCAACACTTGTACGTATAAATGTGCCACGATGGGTTGGCTTTCTTCTCTCTTCTTCTTTCAATTTTAATTTACATTTTTTGGCCTTTAAACTTTCGGTGAAGTGAAATAAATAATGAAGTCACCTCAATGGCTAGCGAAAATAAAGTAAAATGGGTGTTATAATCACATTTTGTTTGGCCGCGCGTTCTCATTTTGCTTAATTTTGATTGACTCATGATGTCAAATACGTGACCGACTTACACTAACGTTGAGTACTTCTTTTTTAAAAGCTCCTTTAGCCCTTCCATTGAATCATTTCAACTCCCTTGTCCACTACAGCACCACTGAAACATCATTAGCTAGAGCCTTTCCACTACGGGTGCTCTATGCTTCTCCTTGCCAAAAAGAAAACATATGAAAATGGATGGTTGAAGACCATTGACGTGACGTATGAAAGGATGAGTACAAGCGTTTTTTTTTAGCCACAATGGCCTGTAACTAGGCTCCATTAGTAGTGTCTTTCTTTTTCGATTCGATTCGATTCATTCTTGAAAATAAGAAAATGTACGGTATACATTTGGGAACATATATGCCCTCCACAACTTCACTCTTTTTTCTTTTTTTTTCTCAAAGAAAAATTAATTTTTATTATAATAATCGTTGGTCCACAATTACATTGTGTCAATTTTTCGAAAACTGTGTAAGAAAGCTTCATTGGTTGGGTCCACTTGTATTGAAAAAATTTGAGGATTACTGGTTTTCAATGTAATTATGACAAGGTCACAATATCACAAATCAATAGGAATGGGAATGAAGTAAAGTGAAGATGTATGATAAAAAAGTAACTAGTTTGATATTCCCATTTTACTCGATGTAGTATCATTAGCTCATGATACCACATCAGTCATATAAAGTCCATTTTTAAAAAAAAAAAAAAATTTTATGTTGGCATATTTCGTATTAGAAGTGTGTTTATGACTTCTTATGTTAGACTTTGCCACCCCCCGATCGACCGGGGTTGATGGCCTAATCGATTGGTGCATACCCAGAAACTCCATTTAGCCTATGTCGATCACCCCTAAATCAATCGAGCTTGGACTTGGATCGATTGGGGTTTGCAAAAATCAAATTTTCTGTTTAGAAAACCTTCCTATTTGATCCAAATTCATAATTTTTCTTTTAGGGTCTCTTAGTTTCTATAAATAAGGGCTATTACAGTAAAGAGAGGTAAGCAAGCCTCTCCCAATTAGGTTTTTCATTATTCATCTTCTTCAAACCTCTTTAAAGCACTTTAATTTACGTTTCCAATTATGCTTTAGAGATCATGCAAACCACGTTCCATTCACAACCTTAAGTATTTGTGAGACTATTGTGATAGTAATCGATCGAGCTTGCGAGTTCGTGATTGATAGCATTGCTGTGATCGAAAGAAGTTGGTTGTAACCAAAGCTGTGAAGACAGAGATCGATCGTACGATCATGGGAGTGAAAACAAATGCATAAGTCCTTGTGGTTTGTGTGTCTTATACTCGTTGATTTCACAATAGATTTGCTTCAACTGGATGAGATCTCGTGATTTTTCTTATCTAGGGTTTTCTATGTAAAAATTTCTTGTGTCAGTTGTTAATTGCTTTTGTGCTTGCTATGTGTTTGAATTACTTGCGGTAAAAGATATTAAAATACTTGAAATCAAAATTGAGTAAGATTTACACATAACACTTATACAACTCTCTTTTAAGTATTGTAAGCTTGGTAAAACTGGAATTTCAAGTCATATCACAATTGCATTTAAGTTTTAGTTTTGGGGGAATTACCAATAGGTTCGTCTAGGGGCAAACATTTACAATTAGTAGTCATTTTTAGTTAAGTTAGTGGTCATTTACTTGTAAGTTTGTAATCAATTGTATTGAACTGTAATTGTTTGCCCATAGCAGGACCTATCTGTAATTCCCCCTCAATTTGATGATGTGACAAAATTTGATGGCCATCAAGAATTTTCATTTCAAAAATAAAGAGTGAGAAACAACAAGTGGAGAGGAGTCTCACTAAAACCACTGTGTTCCAAGGAACACCTGATTTTATCTGGCAACTAACTGCCCATACGTAAACCAACGACTTTTACGGTTTTTTAACATTAAAAATTAAAAATAAAAATAAAAATAAAAATAAATAAAAATGACTTTTGCGACGACTTTTGCATTTTTGATGTGGGAAAAATTACTATTCACTGCACAGTTTCCTGGTTTGGAGGGGTTGTTTATTTGGACGGTCAGTTACGGTGGTTTGCAAAAATCTCTCACGCCCCGCTATCCCCATTCACTAGGAAGATTCCAAACACGCTCGGTCACCTACACGTGTCAAATCATCATTGGCTCTAGATCACCGGCACGTTTTTCCATTCCATTGATAGTTTCACACAGTCAAGGTGTGTGAATCTATTTCAGTCTTCAGATACGGCAGGTACTTCTCTTATCACAGGTATCAAAATAGCTGCCTGCCTGTGCTGGTTACGCACTCCTATATATATATATATATATCTAAAATCTTCGAGGAAAAGCAAAATCTGGTTTTCCGCTCAAAATTCGACACCTGAAAGATCAGTTCTTGGGTAAGTCCTCTTTCCATTTCTTAAATTTTCCCTGAATCTGTTGGGATTTTTTTCTTTTCTTTTTTGTTTTGCCACCCAATTTCTGAAGTTTTCATTCATCCGGGTTCTTTGATTGCTTCATCTTCATGAGCTTTCTAGTTTCTTTAGAACTTTTGGGTATCTCTAAAACAGTCTAAATGTTGGTCCATTTTTTTCTTCTGTCTTTGTTTTACAGTTCAGATCCTTGAATCGATATACCATGGCGGTGATCGAAAATGAATTCACTGAGGGTGTTCTTCCTGAAGAATTGAAGAAGGTATTGATGTCGTTGGCTTCGGGTTGGGGCGACATGATTGATGATCCCAATGCAATGGAAGTGACCCCATTGAAGGGTGCCATGACTAATGAGGTTTATCAGATAAGCTGGCCGACTGAGACAGGGACACGAAAGGTTCTGGTTCGAATCTACGGCAAAGGTGTTGATCTTTTCTTTAACCGTGACGATGAAATTCGGACCTTCGCGTGCATTTCGGAGCACGGACATGGGCCTCGTCTTCTTAGCCGGTTGCCCGAAGGGCGTGTCGAGGAGTTCATTCATGCCAGGGTTGGTTAATTTTTTACATTTTCTAAATTATGATGTTTGCTTCTATTACAACTTTAATTTTGTTTTTTTTATAAAAATTATTTTAAACTAATATGAAACTTGTGCGTCTTTTATATCAGAAGCTGAAAGATTTATTATAATTGCTTTTGTTTATGAATTTATTAATTTTTTTTTATATTTAAAAAATAATAATTATGAGAAGGGTACATGAATCTATCTCTTAGATCAAGAATTATAAAAGATGTAGCTGTGATGTTGTCAATAGAAAAATAGTAGATGATTTGGGTGGCAGAATTGACTAACGATCAATTCTAGCTCTGTTTGGTTCCTGAGAAATATTTGTTGATGCTTCAGTTCATGGAAAATTGAAATAATCAACTGAATTATATCTTGTACAGTTATTTGGCTGAGTTAGTTTGGGCATTTTATTTTCTCAGAAATCTAACAGTGGGAGATATAAAACTTCGAATTTCTCAAGTATAATTACTTAGCCATAAACTTGTAGAGAAGTCATCTGCAATTGTATGAACTTGCCCCTATGGCCAAACTTGACCCAACGATATGACGTTAAATACTATTTTGAATTCTGTATAGCTTACCAGAACAAAGCGATGGACTAATTGGATCGAAATTTAAACTGGCATAATTTTCAGTTTTCCTTTACTTGCTATGGACTGAACTTCTGTGTAAACAATGCTGATTTTTTAATCCCACCTATCTTTGTGGAACGTACTTTTTCGTAACATCTTATTTTGGGTTTTCAGACACTATCGGCCTGTGACCTTCGTGACCCTGAAATATCCACTCTGGTAGCAGCTAAGTTGAGGGAGTTCCACAATCTTGATATGCCTGGTACAAAGAAAGTACACCTTTGGAACAGAATGAGGTATTGATATCTATGGCTTAGGGCTAAATTTTCCCCTTCAGAGTTTAAATTATTTACCGCCTTTTTCTTTTCTTTCCTCAGAAACTGGCTTAGGGAGGCCAGAAGGTTGTGTTCCCCCAAAGATGCAGAGGAATTTCGCTTGGATATCTTGAACGAGGAAATTAGTATGCTGGAGAAGGAACTGTCACTGGACAATCAACATATTGGATTTTGTCACAATGATCTGCAATATGGTAACATAATGATTGACGAAAAGACAAGATTAGTCACTTTAATTGTAAGTTTCCTACTCCATATTGGCTAATGTTTGTGTCACCTCTGTATTATGGCATCAGTTTCAAGAGTAATTATTGCACATTCTTCCCCTGTTGGTCTTCTGGACATTTCCTTGTTCCAATGTACAGATTTCTCCTTCTATCCCATAGAGGGAAGGATTGGTAATCTGGGAAGGAAATTATTCAAGAAAATTAATGGATGGAAATCTTGTGCAAAGAAGGGTAGTGGTCTGTGATTAGATCAGTAAATATTATAAGAAGTCTAATTCTGGAATAGAGATCATATATGGTCTCCTCAGTATTGCCAGTCAAAGAGATGTAGGTGATGGTGGTGGTATAGAGATGATATATCATCACTCAGACCTTTGCTCAAATCCTCATATGAACCCACATACAGATACAAATTTGAGAAGTACCACCATATCTTGTGAATTTTGAGGAAACATATTTTCTGTTTTGTCACAGTTGGAAAATGAACAGAATTTTTTATAGGACTCGAACCCTTGAATTAGTTGGTTGGTTGGTCTACATCTTGACCACAGGGTTATGGCCTTGTGGTTCTGTACCAGTTTTCTCACTGAAAAAGAAAGAAATGTGATAAGAATAAAAAGTTGATGATTATGCTTGAAGAGGATGATGTGCTTTTTTATCAGTGTTATCCAAGCAAGTTGAATGGCATAGCAGTTCTACATGTGGCTTTGCTTTCACATCATACTTACATTTGTCCAATTAGGAAAACTTCAGTTGACTGGACAAGTTCCTACTTGGCCAATTAATTATTTGATTTATGTTATGACTTATCAATGAGTGATATCTTATATCTAAATTATAGGGTTCGTTTGTTAATTGCTTCTCTGGATTAGATAAGCTTGTATTTTTTAAAATACAACTTCAACTAGAACTTTTAATTAGTGAATTTTGGAAACACTTGAAGTCTAAAAAGGAGTTCCAAAATCAAGGACCCGATGGTATTTTCACGCCATGTGTTGTTCTATGATTGAAGGGGTGAACTTGTATTAGTCTTATGCATATATGATTTATATCAACCAGGCATAAGTTTTCTCTTTATTCACTCTTTCGCTTATGGCAAAGGAAAAACATTTTTAGAGAAGTATTTACAACACACCATCATTTTGAGTATATTCCTATTCTTATATCCTTTCTTTTTAACAGGATTATGAGTATGCAAGCTACAATCCTGTTGGTTATGACCTTGCAAATCACTTTTGTGAAATGGTGGCGAATTATCACTCTGAAACACCTCATATTTTAGATTACAGTAAATACCCAGGTGAGCGAGCACTATTGATATTTAATAACTTTTGTGTTTCATTGCTTCCATTTTTACCATCCCTGTGATTTTATCTAAAGGAGAATATTTTACACTATTGGGACTAATTAGTTTCATTTTTCATTTCATATGACAACAGATCTGAAGGAGCGCCAAAGATTTATCCGTATATATCTGAGCTCTGCAGGTTTGTCCATTTATCTAGATTTGTATGAGAGACAATGGATTTGGATATTGAAACTTGTGTTGATCAATATTAAGCTATCTAAAGTTCTCTAAAGTCAAGGGTTGATGTTAAGCAGTCGATTTCCTTGACCAGTGGCAATCCAATATGACACTCAAGGCAAATATAATTCTAAGGTTTGGTCTGCACATACTTTATAGGAGATGAGTCGTGCTTGACCAGTGGCATTCCACTATGACCCTCAATCCAAATATAATTCTAAGGAGAAAAGCTCAAACTCCTTATAGACCTTCCTACCTAGGTGACTTGGATTTCTTGGTTTCGAATAATGGGGCACCAGGTTGGTTTTATGCTAGGGTTATGCTTGTGTAAACCTAAAATAGACATACTCATGCTTGACCGATTGCCTTCCGATATGACTATCAAACCGTGTTAGATTCAAAGCAAGAGTTCAATTTCCTCGTGTACCCTAACCTAGGTAATCCTGAATTCTTGTTTTGTTCATTGGAACCATGGTGCACCAACAATGACTCAAACAGCAATGCAATGAGTTGGGTCAAATTGATTGGGGTTAGTTCTCAATTAAAGCTATAGGCATATTGTTTACTGTGATGAACTTACTTATCCAAAAACAAATAAATAACTGTGATGAACTCATGGAGACTGATCTTTTCAAATGAAGGGGAGAAACCTGTTCATGGGTTCAGTTGGGAAACATTTTATTTTTCCTTTTTAAGAAAGTATGATAATCTTTTTGTTTATTATGCTACTCTCTCAATATCATGTGTGGTTCTCTCAATATAATTTTTTTTTTTTTTTTTTTTTTTGGTAAGCAATATTATTACTTAAAACGGCTTTGGTTCTGTAAATAGGCAATGAACCCAGTGACACTGAAGTGGAGCAGCTAGTCCACAACGTGGAGAAGTACACTCTTGCAAACCATCTATTTTGGGGCTTATGGGGAATAATCTCGGTAGGGATATCTGTATCTGATTTTATTGTTACCATCTACATGCATTTGTGAGTGTACATTCGCAAGAGATAATGAACATGATTAATTTTCTATTGTTCTGCAGAGTTTCGTAAATAATATCGACTTTGATTACATGGAATATGCAAGGCAGAGGTTTCAGCAGTACTGGTTGAGAAAGCCTAAACTCTTGGGTTCTTCAGAAATTCCCCAATACTGTGCAAATGGATATTCAGTATCTGCTGCATGAAGGAAGTTCTTCATCTGAATTGTGTAAATTCATTTAGAAATGTAGCCACCGACCAACAGTGTTGTTAGTTTTAATATTTGAATGATGGGACATGCAGACAATACATGTCAAGGAATGTATTTTTGAATCGACTTGTAGACACATACTATACCTATTGTAACAGCTGTTTCTACCTTTTCTATACTCCAACTCTCTCCTTTACTCCAGCCCTTCAAAATAAACACACAAACATAGTGTTCATGGGATCTGTCAATGCCAATTTTACAAGGATATAACAATCCTAGGGTTAAGAAAAAAGATTATACATCTCTTAGCAAGAGGACCTTGATTGTGAACTAGGATGATTGATAAGCTAAGGAACCATCTTTAGTCATCCAAGTTTTAGGCTTTTGCTGCTACACTTTCAACTACTTGACTGAAGGAGGGTTCTACAGGTCTGACTCATTGCAGGGTTTGAACTCTGGTTCCTCTTCAGTAAAGAATATCATTAAATAGCATCATAGGTGAGGAGGAAACGGAAATAGAAAACACCATGAAGTTGGACACATGCTAAGCAGGGGACCAAGAAATATAAATGATGGCAATAGAACCAAACAACCATGACTGGAGAACGTGTTCTATATGTTCTTTTTTCTTTTTCTTTTTTTTCCTTTTTTTTCTTTGGGGGCGGGGGAAACAACTACAAAGGTCCATAGCTTCGCCATTCATGATGAGCCAATGCATTCTACGTGCTACAACCACTAATTTTGCCAAAACTACCTGCTCCATATTTGTTTGGACTAAAAATTAAAATAGTACCTCAAAGTTGTCCTAAACATCAAAAGTATTATCGAATTATGATGTGAGAGTAGACAAGGAACGGAGATTGTCGACAATGGAGTCAATCAAGGCATGAGAGCCACTGGTAGCTGCAAACAGCAGGTGTTTAGGTGCTTCAGCCCTATCAAAATAAAATGCACCTGATACCAACTTTTCTTTTGGCTGTAAAGCCAACCAAATAACAGTATCCGCGCCTTCTTCACTTGTTCTAAGCTTTCCAGATAACCTGAAAACATTTAAGTCAGTGAATTTTTTTTCCTAGTTAATATATGCATATATAAACCCAAACTGGATTGTAAGTATTAAAGGCCAGTAGAATTTAATCAAAACAATATTAAAAGGAAAAGTTCCTTACGCTTTTGAAAATCCAGGCAAACTCTTAGCAACTCCAGGTGTCTCAGCCCAACCAGGGTGCATTGAGTAGAATCCAATCCCTTTGTTCTTGTACATTTCAGACCACTTTTCGGTCAACGCCACCTAACAAAGAAGGATAACTAGTGTAAGTGATTGCCCTCAAATTAATAAATATAATCCATTTTTTGTAAATTTTATAACATAGTTCGGCACAAGGACTTAAATGCCTACATTGATGAAGATATCTCTAATCTTAAATTAGAAAAATATTGAGAAAAATAAATTTTGATATCAATCTAGAGAAATGACAGAAATTAGTTGTCAAGGCATGAAAATCTTCAATGAAACTTTAGAAAATGATGAAATAAACAATTTAGGATCAGAATATTATAAATGAAATGTTTATCAGACAGTATGTGGTGCAAGCTGAAAAATGTGCGTGCAGCTAAGCAAATAAAAAATTCAAATTTATACAAATTTAAATCACGAGTAGTATACTCTATTTATGATTTTATATATATATATATAAATATTTTATGTGCCATTAACATATTGGGATTTACTATTTTGTGAATATGCTTCAATTATGTTCAAGCATGATATCATGCGCTGGAAAAAAAATTAGTTGAATGATTCTTGCATTCTCCGGAGAAGGCCCTTTTGTTTTATCAGTCAAATGATGGGGCCCTCATAACTTATGAGGGAGCACTCCACATAAAGGAGTCTTATGATAGATTTCCCTACTATTAAGTGAATAATGAATCTCCATATTAGGATTTGCAGCCTTTGATAAATTTCCACTTTTGGAGCTTTATCTCTACAAAGAAAAAAGATATTCGTATTCTAGATGTAAGTGATGTGACTAGGTCTAGATACCAATTAATTATGACATAGAATTCTGTTATTATAACATTGGTATATGTATAAGCCTATGCAGTGGACCGCAAACACACATTAATAGGTTTGTAAAAGATGAAAGAAAGAATAGAGAGAATAAAGTAGGCGACTAACCCTAGAATAGTTAAACAAGCCCTTATATAAAATAATAAATAAATTGGAATTACAAATATACTCCTTTACGGATATACTAATAACTAACAACTTTAACACTCCTCAAGCTAGATCATAGATATCTATCATACCCAGCTTGTTACAAGATCACAAAACAATGCCTTACCCACAACTTTAGTGAACAAATTTCCTAACTCAACACTCGATCTCACAAAAGACGTAACAAATTCCTTCTTCATCACCAACTCACAAACAAATTGACAATCAATTTCAATGTGCTTGGTTCTCTTAAGAAACACAATTTTACCATCAATATACATATTAGCTTAATTATCACAAACATCTTTATAGGCTTATCACTCAAAATCTTCATCTCCTATAAAAGATGCTTTACCCACAACATTTCGCTAGCTGTGTAAGCCATGGTTTTGTAGTATGTACTCAGCCTTTACACTAGATCTAACTACCATAATTTGTTATGCACCTCAACATCACCAATCATAGGGTGATACTTGTCCAATTCATCTAACAACCTTTTTGAAATTACTATAATACTTACTGACCATATTGCTAGACTAGTGAAGATTAAATAAATTCGGATAGACATCATAAACATGAAATACATTCTTCTCTATGGAATTTGTCTTTCGGACTGCCTCCCAAATCTCTTCGGCAGTAGAAAAAAACATAACATTGGAGCTCATGAATAACTCCATACTATTTCACAACCAAGATATAACAACATAGCTTTCTGCTTCCCACTCCTTATACTCCTTACTGTTTTGAGATGAAGGACCCAACAAAATAAACTTCAAGTTCTTCCTTGTACCCAATGCAATCGTTATTGCTTGTGCCCACAACAAGCAATTAGGGCAATTTAACTTATAGAAGTGACTTTCATATTAATAACATCAGACGAAGGGACAAATGCTACTTTCATGGAGCTAGACTCGGCCATTGATATGAATGGACTAAACCAATAGCACTGTAGCATTTTTTAAAGTCCAAAACACCTCAAATAACCATAAAGATGCAGAATACACCTTAATAAATTAATAACATTAAATGAAGGGATGAAAGGAACTTTCAAAATCCTTCATAATATCTCAAACAACCACAAAGAGGCATTATACACCTTAATGAACAACCACAATCAACTACTTCACCATTAAGTCATTAACATATCTTGAAACTTCTTATACATTTCACAACTAAGCAATCAATACCAAAATAGAACATGCATCATCTACGGATGAACACATGTACTTGGAAAGTGACGAAAAATCAAAATCAAAAACTAGGGTTTTGGCACATTAAATCACTTCAAAACTCTATAACAGCCTTATAAAAACACCAAAATGCCACGGGTCTGTACAAAGAATTAAAGTACACATTACGAGGCACTCGAAAAGTGCCATCCATACAAATGTACGAACTGTACGGATTTGTTTTATTTAGGTCCCTCTTGTCTTCTATTTTAACTCTTTCAACTGTGATTTGGTCAAATGGGATCTGGTATTCTTGTTTTGTACTTAGTCGTTGAAACTTCACTTAAGTAAACATTTTCTTATGAAAGACTTATGACAAATCCACTATCTCTTGGGTATGAAGTGGTCAGATTGAAGTAAGGAATCTCATTGTCTCAAAGGAAATGTGTAGTTGACCTTTTTAAGAGACTAGTATGATGGGAAATGTACCATTTTATACTCTAATGGATTCCAATACAAAGTTAAGTAGAAATAACAGGGAAGTGTTTTACGAACCAGGCAAGTATTGAATGCTTTTGTATGAAATTAATTTACTTGACTGTAATAGGTCCTAACATTGATTTTTCTGTGGAAGTGATTAGTTAGTTTGTGCAAAATCATAAACAATAACACTGAGAAGTCATAAGTCGAATCTTGAGATCTTTAAAGAGTGCTCTTGGTAAGGGTTTAATTATAAAATCCTCAAACAATTTGGCGACAGTTGGTTTTTCGAATGCCAATTGAATACGTGAAAATTTAGATAAGAGGTTTGTTTCAAGCTTTTGTACTTTTGTAGTTGGCAATCTGATGTCTCTCTATGGGGTTTTCTAATGATAAGCCTATGAAGATGTTTTGTGAAGAAATATGGAGATGGATGACTTTATTTTGCTCATGGCTCTCTATGTTAGGAGAAACCAACCTAATCACCTCAGCTAATAGATGGAGGTCCCAAACAACTTTACTGACCTGCGCTGCACAGTGAATTTTAATCTATTGTATTAATGTTAATAGCACATGATCCAGACTTTTTCTTCCCCCCTATTTAAGTAAACTGACACTAATCAAGAAGTATGTGGTAAATTTTCCAGTAGTACAGGTAAAAATCTTCTGCAGAAACCTGCAATACTTTTTTTTTTCTTTTAATTTTCCATAAAAATAATTGTACTACAAGCATTTTATGCAGCCGCTTAATTTTAATATCTTATTGCTCAAAGTATGGTCGAAAATTCTTAGTGAAACACCACGAGCAGCAGGATCTTGAGGTCCAAAATTCACCACCCCCCCGAGTCAAACTGGTGCTTGTTGTTGCACAAGGAGCCGTTGCACCAGGTGCTAAAGCATGGGTGTTTTGTATCCATTGAGCAAAGACGGGTTGCAATTGTATAGCGGTATCTGAAAACGTATCTTGTAGACGCCCTAAAGCGCTCATAATCAAAATATAAATTTTACTGACCTGAACTCGCTTATTTCGACCATACTGTTCCACCCCATCGAACTTGCTATGGTTAAACTGCATTAAGATTTTAAGACATTTAACAGAGATTTCATAAATATCCAATAGTGAAATGGGGGCAGCTAAGATGAATGTTACAAATTCACCTACCTGTAGATCTTTGGTCAAGGGAGCTGTGTACATTCCACCAGAAGAAACTGTAATTACTCGAGCATCAGGCGCAGCTTTCTTAAGCAATGGCAACATCAATTCTGTGATGGCATAAGTGCCTAATACATTTACAGCAAAATTCAACTCGAATCTGCAATTATATAAAATAACAAAGACAGTGAATTAATTTTTTTACAGAGGTAAAAAGGAATAAATTAATTAAATCTGGTTTGCAGCACTAATGATCAAGAAGTGGGGACGCACCCTTCTGATGTCTTAATAAGATTATGCTCAAGTAAGCCAGCGTTGTTAACCTAAAGAAAGCAAATTTTGTCAACATTAGATTTCCCATCAATAATGCAGGAGTTTACAGCAACAACAGCCTAGAAAATTTCAAAATTCATCTAGCAAAGAAAGGATGGTCTCTCACCAAATAATGCAATAGTTTGGTTTAAAGAAAGTACAAACACTAAAACATGTACATAAGATATTTTAGTTATGGAAAATAATATATTTTTATATAGCAAAAAAAAAGGAAACTTTACCAGAACATGAACTGGCACATCCTTTGAAGAAAATCTGGATGCAAAGGACTTGATCTCATTAACAGAAGAAAGATCACAAACCTGCATGCTAAAGTTAATAAGCCACTTGAGATCGAAGCATGAGTCACTGAGTTATCAAGTGAACAATTGTGAATTTTCAAGTAATACCAAATTTGAACCATCCAAGCCCTAACACATATGACACATCACAGATGCTACTCATAAATGGTTCCTCAAAGTTTCACCAATAAGAAAAGAGGGAACCAAATACCTCCAAGTACACATTTTGGTTGCCAGTCATTGACTGAATTTTAGAAAGAGCAGCTTCTCCCCTCTCCTTGTTACGACATACCATATATACTGTTGCTCCACTGAAAATACATTTAATATAATATATAGTAAATACTGGCTGAAAAATGTTTTTAAAGTTTCTAAACACAATACAAATGAAATAAATGAAATAGTTAATTAAGGTTATAAAAAGAATCAACACCGTGAAGCGAGACCCTGAGCAGTTGCGTAACCAATACCAGAATTAGCTCCTGTAACTATGCAATTCTTCCCTTCTATATGTGTTTGCATATCTTCTGATTTGAATTTTTTCGAATGTTCCCTGGAAAATAGATTAAAGCCAAATTAGTGGGGAAATGAAGAGACCACATCCATAATTCTGGCAGCACTATCTCAGCACAAAGCCTTGGTAACTTGAGCATTGTGGATCAAAACCATCATTGCCCAGGAATGAGGAAATAGATATCAATTACGAGTTTACTATACATAATGGAACACACCCAAGCCCATAATATAAACATAAAATAAATAAAACAAAAGTAAAGAAAAAGAAAGAGTGCCCCTACTTTTAATCAAGAAATTCTTGATGGCCCATTAAAGAGAAATTTTGAAGTTATTTACTTCGAAGCTTTTTTAATCAATAAATTTTTATCTTTGTAATCAAGAAATTTTGAAGTTCTTCCAACTTCCTTATCTTTTACTTTCTTAGGTAGAAGATGGATAAAGAGATGGGTCAGAACCAACAAGTACCATACATCATTTCATTCCTGATTGAGCTATCTGGAAATATGAAAGGGTACATGGTTCCCAAACACTTAACCATAATTACAGATCATAATTGACATGTTAATAAACATATTCAAAACCCAATTATATAATTGAAAAGGTAATATTTTAGCATCAATTGAATCAGCAGTAATCTTTATTAAAATTCCTAAGCATAAGCTTCTAAAGACAATAAAATCCCTAAAACAGTTCATGATTAAATAATAATAACTACTACGCTTGGTTGCTGAGAAAGGAAAAAAAAATGGTTGTACGTAAGCTTTGTAATTATTTAGGGACATGAGAATACAAAAGGTTCCATTCAAACTGGTTGGCTTAACGGAGGTGAGCTCTTCAATTTTTCCAAAAACCGAAGCAACAAAATTTGTACCTTTTTTTTTTTTTTTCTTTTCCTCAGTTTTCTTGGCAACCAAACAGAGGGCAAGTAAAAAGCCATTTTCCAAAATGTCGTGCCCTTTACACTACATAATTCAATCATTATTTATGTTTTCCTAATTTCGAGGATTACCCACGAATAATTTAGCCTCAATTGGACTTACATGAAACCAGATTTGGTGAAATTCAAGTACCCATACACAGAAAAAGCTGTTGATCTCCATGTCTGTAAAACACAACCATAAGGAATCAGCACACACACACCTATGCGTGTGAGTATATACAAGAAGACGAAATTTTAAACAAGGAAAAACCTTGAAACTAGAGTAAAAAAGGGAGAGAAGAGTGGACCTTGAGGAGGAACATTGTGAATGGTTTGATGGAAATATGAATTTGGAAGTGCAGCGTTGCATTTCCCATATATTTGGAAAAAAATTTGGAGTGCGAGTGGAGGCAGTGGTAACTTGCGCACGAACGCGAACGGGATGTGCTTGGACTTATGGCCTGCCTTATTCCACGTACAAGACTAAATCGCCACTCTTTCCGTACGACTTCCGATTCCAAAATACTCCGAAATACGAGTACGAGAAAAGAGGTGAAAAACTTATTCGCCTACCCTCCCACAAAAATAGATCAAAGTTTGATAAAATATGTAATTTAAAAAAAAATAAGGTTATTGTCATCATATAAAGTATTTAAAATCCTCCATTAATTTATATTTTTTGAGGTTTTATTGAAAAAATAAAAAGTTTTTACAAAAATTATTCTCATTGTTCACTAGAAAACATCATTCTAAACAACTTTGTAGAAGAAATTTTTTTCAAAATCTATCATTTAAGCATACTTTTTTGCCTTTACAATCTCTATTTTATTTTCTATGAAAAATTGCTAAAAGGTTTACTTAAATGATAGATTTTGGAAAAACTTTATTCTATAAAGTTGTTTAAAATGATGTTTTCTAATAGATTATGTGATTAATTTTCATAATTTTTTTTTATATTTTTCATAAAACCTTAAAAATGTAAATTAAATGGGGGCCTTAGAGTATTTTATGTAGTGGCAATAGCCTGACTCTTTAAAAAAAGGCCATCATTATCTTGACTTGTTAGTATTTATTAAACTCCTTTTTTTCAAAGAAAAATGCTATTTCACCTATACTTTGCCACACCTTACCACCCGACTACTTTACATGTCAAAAATATATAGATGAAAGAAACCATGTGAGCAAGGGCAGAGGCACACAAAGGGATACACTATGCTGTAGCCCTGGCCTAGTTTTTTTTTTTTTTAATTTTATTATTATGGTGGGTTTTACTTTTAACCCAGGTGATAAAACTGTAAAAGGCTCTAGCCCAAAAAAACCTTTCCAAGTTCTTGCAACAAGAGGCCCAAAAGGTAATAATAAAAAAGGGGTGGTTATTGCAACCCCTTAATTTCATTTGCACACCCACTAATTTTAATTTATCAAAGTTGGATAGAAAATATAAAAGATGTTTATGAAAAATGATGACGAAATCCACTAAAAAATATGATTTTGAACAACTTTGCATAAGAAAGTTTAGTAAAATTTGTCATTTATGTGAACTTTTTGGCCATTTATGGTATTTGTTCATTTTTGGCCAAAAAGTCCATTCAAACGAAAGATTTTGAAAAAACTTTCTTCTTTAAAGTTGTTCAAAATGGTATTATCTAATAGATAACACTACAAGAGTTCATAAAATTTTTTTATATTTTTTTAAGATCTTGAAAAATTAAAATTAATAAGTTGTGTAAATAAAACTATGTGTTGCAATAACCAGCCCCTAGAGAAAAAAATAAAAAATGAAAAAAAAGGGAAATATCCAAAACCTCCCTCAAATATAAAATCATATCTAAAAACCCCATTAAATATTTTTCTTATCCATCTAATCCAAATAAAAAAGAATTATATCCATTAACTCTAATCAATTAAATTTTTGTTTATTGCAGTTAAAAGAAAAAAGTGATCCGACTAAAATGCCCTTATTTCACAATAATATGTTTAATGACAAAAATTTATATTCAAGTGAATTTTCCCTTTTGCCCCCTCATTTCCCAAACTTGTAGACTTGCTCTCCCACTCCCTATTTTTCTTCTCCCTTCCCCCATGTGTATGTTAGAAAAGAATTAATTAATAATAGTTAATTTTTTTCTAATTACACTAAAAAGGATAAAAGTAGAAATTCAGTTAAATATGCAATTTTTTCATTAAATATATTAATGTCAAAGAAGAGTATTTTAGTCGAATCACTCTTTTCTTTTAACAACAGTAAACAAAAAATTAACTGGTTGGAGTTAATAGATATGATTCTTTTTTATTTGGATTAGATGGATAAGAAAAATATTTAATGGAGTTTTTGGATATGAATTTATTTTTGAGGGAGTTTTTGGATATTTTCCCAAAAAGGGAGGGGGGAAGAGAAAGGTGGAACTGAGGAAGCTTCTCGATTCAATGCATTGGACAACCAATACATACTACATAATAAAAACAATGGGAGGGAAATGGGGATTGGAGAAGTTTCTCTAATACAACAAACAAAAATCTCATTTTTTTATTAGTTTTTTACCTAGCCCAAGGGAATTTTAATTCCTGGCTCCGCCCTTGCATGTGGGGCCATCATAGAATAAGGAAAAGCTGCTACATATGGATGAGTGGAAAAATATGGGCGAAATAGCATGGTCCCTTTCCAAAAGTACTCTCTTACTTCGTATTGGATTTCGTGTTGAGAGTAATTATTGAAATAACAAAGGATAGTATAAGAAAGTTTAAAAATTTTAAGATTTGACTTTTAACATGGACAAAAATTTTGGAACGGTAAAAGTAAAAAAAATGGCTTATTTTTGTAGGATGGACGGAGTATTATTCTTACAGTTTTTTTTTTTTTTTTTTTTTTTTTGGTTTTTGGTAAGTGTGGTGAAAAATACAAACTAGCACGTTGACAGTGAAATTGCCTCAACCAATGGATCGGCAAAGACAAAGAAAGGAGGTTAGAGGATGGTAGGAGTGGATCTGACCAAATCTCCTCAGTTGCTAAAGTCAGTGGAGGTCAGGAAATGGAGAATTGGAGCTAGAGGCAGAAGATGGGTTAGGTCATTATACCTTGTTCTAGTTGAAGGTGTTGTATTTGTAGATGAATGTAAGGGCTAATCCCAATTTGGTTTATAACCGTCTAGGTTAAGTTAGGGTTGACCCTAATTAACTTTGTAACCATCCAGCTAGGGTCAGTCGACCATGATAAGCAAGCTCAACCATGGTTAAGATAATAGTTGTTGAGTTCGGTTGCTTCGAGTCTACTGGCTTTAGTCTTGAGTTTGGGGTGAATGCTAAACTCTTGAACAGGTTACTTGCGCATCTTTGGACTGTTTGTTCCGACTTTCAGTTCGAGCTCATGTGCAGCTTGATGTTCCATCTCTAGGGCAGGAATTAATACTTACTAGGACACTTCCTCAAAGGCCACGTAGCCGTGTCGGACACGTACCAGACACAACACTTGTTCGACATTCCTCCGAAACGACACTTCTCCCTTTGCCTTTTTTTCCCTTCTTATTGTTCATTATTTTCCTTTTTGTCATATATTTTCTACTTACAACTCAACTAGATTTATAAAAACAATATAAAGGTATTCATTTTGAATGATTTGTATGATGTTACGTGATGTTTTATAATTATCTGTATAAAAATAAATATTCTATTAATGCCGTATCCTTGCGGTGTCATGTCCTAAATTTTGAAGATTTGTTGTGTCTGCGTATTTGTGTTATATCATACTCCTATCACGTATTCATATCCGTGCTTCTTAGCTAGGCTACCATAGAGACCAACGTGTCCCATCCTAACTTAGGTGTTCTTCGGACTGCTATTCCTGTTCAAAGAATTTCCACATAATGAGAATAATAGATCTCTCCCTTTATACTATTTTTATTATAAATATTCTATTAATGTCGTATCTTCGCCGTGTCATGTCTTAAATTTTGAAAATTTGTTATGTCCACGTATCTGTATTGTATCATACTCGTATCACGTATTCGTATCCGTGCTTCTTAGCTAGGCTGCCATAGAGACCAACGTGTCCCGTCCTAACTTAGGTGTTCTTCGGATTGCTATTCCTGTTCAAAGAATTTCCACATAATGAGAATAATAGATCTCTCCCCTTATACTATTTTTATTATATATATATATATATATATATATACGGTTATGTTCCCATCAACACGTGTTGATAAAGTTATATCAGCACCATGCATTAGGGGTTGTATCCCTTGCATTAGTCCAATGTACTTCATATCCCACTAATGCACAAAGTACAACTCTCAATATAGGTGTTGATATAAGTTATATCAACACGTGCTTAGCTGATCATTATCCTAATATATATTTGTTAGGGGTAAATATTTTGTCAATCCAACCATTGGATTATGCATTCTCTTTTATGTACATCATACATGTCGAATTTTAAATTAATTGAAGATTAAGAATTATGTTATCTATAAAGTGAGTTAAATTATGATTTTATTTATAAATATATATATATATAAGTTGATACATCAAAAGTTTTCCAATATTCAGTTAATTTGAAATCCGATATGTATGACATATATGAGTAAGATCAACTCATGACAGCTTGAGAGGCTTTGATGGTAAGTTGCATTAACACAACCACATCATCATAGAGGGAGATGCTTTAGAGGTGAGAAGATTACCTCAAAAGAAGAGTCAAGTACAGAAGTTGAGGTAACCATTTGGGGAATAGGAAATTACCAATGCAATCCATTCATGGAGTAACCAGACATGCCCTTTGTGAACCCACGAAAAACGGCCTACAAGGGTTTGGCAAAAAGAATAGGGGTGAAAGGTGTGGTGAAAGATAACAAACAAAAAAGAGTCGCCACCTCATTTTTTAGGGAAAAGAGGAAAACCACAAAAATGCTTTATTTCCAAAACCTTATGACTCCATTTTAAAAGGAAAGGCAAAGTCTTTAAAACCAGAAAATTGGATTCGGGGGCTAAGTTACGACGTAGGAAGGTTCTGGGCAAAGCCCATAGGCACCCACATCGCCCGAGTTGGTCTCTTAATTTGATTGGGCTAACTTAAGATCTTTTTCACTCAAATATCATCATATATCATCACAAGGCAGCATACATAACATATATTCCATCCAATCATCCATGCATAATCAAACAAATAAACAAAACAGAAAAATAAAAAAAGAAAAGAAAAGCCTAGGATACTTGGATCCTAGAACGGACTTGAGCCTCACGAAGAGCACCTACGTACCATGCAGCGAAATACATGGATCAAAGTCCACGTAATTCGAAAAGAATAGAGTTAAACCCTAATAGAGAGTTATGGTAAACCTAGGGTTTCCTTCAATAGTGATTTTCAAAGATAAAATGATTCTTAATCAAAAATCCAACAGAAGATATAAACTTTTGAAAAGGGGCGGAAAGAAGCCCTAGAGTTGACCATATCCCTCTATTGGAGAATAACGCTAGGAGGGAGAAGAGAAAAGAAAGGTTAATAAAAGTGAATTAGGGCACTTCATACCCTACTTACCTTGTGCAATTTACTCCAAGCAATATCAAGCTTAAGCCATAGCGACCTTATTTGCAATAAGGCAACTATTGTACCTGTTTGCACCTTTACACGTGCTCAAAGCATATAAAAAAGGATAACATAACAATCTGGACAGAATAGTATTAAGGCTCAAAGTCATCCACTAATCATGTTATCAACAAAAACAGTGAATAAATAGAGGCCTTAATGCAACCCTAATCTCATGTCATGCATAAAACCCTAAAAATCCACTACATGCATGTAAAAACTATCATAGTTATTCTATATATATCATATACATAATAACCATGAAGAAAAACAGAAAAGAAAACCTATTCTATCATGCTATAGGAAACTCGTGTGAATTTAGGGTTATCGAAACCCTAATTTCACAACTATGCATTAAAACATATGAAACGACTCTAACACATGCTCAAATCATCATGAATATCATTCATATCATATATATTAACTAACAGAAATATCAATTCATGACAATAATCACAACAAATAAGCTATATGAACTATGCATGATTTAAGAAGAAAGAGAAGATGACACCTTTAAAACCTTAGCAAACCAAAGTTTTTCAGGCATATAAAATCATAAATCCTCTTAAAATCATTCATATCATATCACAAATGCATTGAGTTAACCTAACATGGGGAACTACTACATGCACTAGAACTATCATAGAAGAAGGAGAAGAAGAAGGAGGAAAGCTTAAGTTCAGCAATTGAAAGGATGTTTACCTCTTGTAGAACCTCTCTTGCCTTCAAAGTCCTTGTTCTCTTGCTTGCTTAGGGTTGAAAAGCCTTCTCTTGATGTCCTTCTAGCTCTCCAAACTCATAACTCCCTCTCTCTCTAAATGTAAAGTGCACTTGTGGCCCCCTTATGTGCTGAACATCATGTCCTTTATATAGAGAACTGACCCCCTAAACCAATGGCTAAGATTAATTCATTAAATAATGATCTTAGGGCTCTTAGAGACTCTCTTGGTACTCAAACAACTCAAACTTACACACTCCTAAGAGAAAACAAGTTGTAATGGCGGAGGAAACCGTCAAAAAAGGGAGAGAAGAGTCAGAATCCCACTTAAAGACGGATTCCCTCGGGTGACCGTCTGGGCTTGGACGGCTGACCGTCTGCCCCAGATGGTCACCCGAGGGTTCCCAGCAGCATTCCTCGATTAGACTCCTTCGCCTTCCAGAAGTCTTTTGGGGGTCAAATTAAGTCCGATTTTGACGAAATAAAAGCCAAAACGACCGTGGTTCGAAGGGGAACACATTTTAAAGCATTTTAGGACAAAAATCCTTAACCATGGGTGCATGGTTAGGTTTTACAAAGGTGGTTAACCATGGTGCCTCACCGTCGCTAAGCTGGGTTTGTACACAAGGTCGAACCAAATGATTTCCCAATCAAAATTCGATCTTTCTAAACATACCTAGGATGTAAATAAAGCCTAATGAGAGAAAATTGGTTGGGTCTTATGAGTCGATTTGAGCAAACCAAGAAAGGGTCTTTTAGCCAACCTGAACCACTATGAGCCAAATTAATCTTAAACCATTAATTCATGAAATTGAACCTATATATAGACTCTATGTACTCATATGAACTCAAAGGAATTACTCGAGATTCATTTCAAGGTCAAATGGAAAATATACGACTTAAAAGACGATTATGCCCTTAAAGTTGCAAAAGTTCTTATTAACTATCGAAATGAACTCCAAATCACTTCAAAATTCATACACATGGTATTTAATGCGATAGAAACTCAATGCAAAAGACTAGACTCGAAAATAAAATAAAAACCTACATGAAATGATGGCCTCAAACTAGGGTGACAAAAATGGGGTGTGACACCCTTGTCCCTTGAGAAGAGTCCATTCTTTGATTCTTGCTTGTTTGAATATAAGCAGGGATTGTAATGGGCATGGCTCATGGAGTAGCCAGACATGCCCTTGAGACGGAGTTGTTTGAGGAATGGGGGGCTAGTGGCCCCTATTGGCCTCAGCTGCTTTTGCTCCTTGATGTAGGCTATTGGCCATGATGTTATTTTAAATGAAATAAAATGGTTTTCTTTGTTTATATATAAAGAAGAAGAAAATAACACCTCAATGTATTTTGGTCATTTTATTACTCTTATAATTTATTATTATTATTTTTTATTTATGATAGGAAGTTTTGCACATATAATCTTCCGCTCCGCATGCTTCAGATAATTATAGGGAAAAGTCTATGGGGGTGACATTAAAGAGGAGTAGTGAGCATAAAACCTAAAATCTCTTGTTTGGCAAGAGATCTTTGGACCACTCGGTCTATCCCACAAGGTTGATTACTTTTATAGGTTGTTAACTTATAATTAGCATAGTCATATAAAACACATTTATTGATTTACATTATAAATATGACAACAATGAAACAGGATTTTGAGGCATGGTGGAGTAAAATGTAGAAGCGAAAATAAAAAAGTTACCAAACATGTTTTTACTTTGATCGCTTTTGCCTTAAAAAGCAAAATAAAAAACAAAACAAACTGTTATTTATTTATTTAAGAAACTCCAACCAAACTGTGCCTCTGTTTCACTTAATGACCTTCCCCTCAAAGCTATTCATACATTTTCTGATTTTAATGGGTTTTGAGAATTAAGAGGATTAATGGATTGATGATTTAATGGCATCTCACAACGAGGGGAGACGCTATTGCCACCATTGCCCTGTTGATGGCCAAGAAGGCAAAGGAAAACAAAACGAAAACTTGAAATTTTGTTATAATAAAGGATTAAAGTGAGAATATTTAGATTCCAAGTTTCCCTGTTCTGTTCCAAAAATTTGGCAATCAAACACACAGTTAGGGTATTGGTCCATCCATAAAATTTACAAGTCTCATTTGATGTGAACCACATTTACTTTATTGTAAATGATTAAAAATGTAACAAAATATGTGATGGCTGATATAGTGACATGCTAATGGCCAATGCCTCACTAACGATGCTTAAAAGCATCATTAAATGATAAATATGCATGGTCGCCTACCACTCTTATCAGTATTATATATTCTTAGTAAGGTTCAATTGGCCTAAAAGAATTAAACAGAAACCATTTTCTGAGTTAGAGCTGCACCAGAACCACTAGGAGGAGGAGGAAATAGCCCTTAACTTCAGACATAGATCAGGCCACCCGCAATTCTACACACACACAACAAATATTTTAACTAAAAACCTTCATAAAGAACCAACATTTCCGCAAAGTTGCTTCCAAGGATAGCATTGTAGTAGAGACCCATCTAATATATTTATATGCAGGAATAGAAAAGAATCCAGAAATTTGAAAGGCGAAGAGGACACAACAAAAAAATCACAGTAGACTGTCTGCCAAAAACATGCAATGCTTTGGATTTACAAAAATCATTTTTCATGCAATCAGTGAGAGTTGCTAATACATTAATCTGTCTCTTCGGCTAAAGAACATTAAGTCATATTATATACATTGACAGTTGACACATGTATGACCCCATATACTGTAATGCCAATTTGCTTTGGACACTATTGGTGAAAAACTGAAAACCTTTACAGCTATCGCATCACATATACATACTAACAGCACTATACAACATCGATCTGAACATAACAGTTGAATCAAATGAATGGATGTAACGAGTAGTAATAATATCTATAATTTCCTCCATTTGTGGAAGCTCTCATCCAAAGCCTCTTCCAGTCTGTCATAGGTCACCTCTCTTAATGTTCCCTATGAAATGTATCCTGCATCAGGAAACAAGAGTTACATTCAGGGAGAGATCTTTGAGACCAAGTGTGATAGAAGGAAGAGAAAAAAAAAATTAAAAAAAAAAGGTGTGCATTTGAAGAACAAACAATTTGATATTTAAATCCATTCAGGAGTACAGGGCTGTCCACGGTGTGGGCTCTAAATGTCTTTGTTGACCACAGAACAAACACTCAATCTGGAACTTCATAAGTTAATTAAAATCGAAATATAAAACAGATTCAATACGAAGATCCTCAAATCACCCTTCATGTTTCTGGTTTAATTTTGGGGTTGGAAGGATATAAAACATCCTAGCATTGGTCCAACACAACAAATTATCACTCCTTCTGTTCTTCATGGCTTCACCCACCTGGAATCACATAATATAGACTGGACAGCTACAAATGTCTTGTCACTGCAAGATTTGAAAAGGATGACATACATGAGAGGGGCCTGCGATCTAATGGTTTTCCTTTAACATTAGGTGTAATTCTAACCCATACTCAAAGTAATTGACACAAAATTCTGTATATATACTAGGACAAAACATGAGAAGTTTGGGAACTCAACTTTTACCAATTCTAGGTGAGAACCCTAAACTAACATTTGAAACCAAGGTTGAAAAATCCAATTCTAACCAATGAAAGGCAAGTGAATGAGTTGGGTAAAAAATTAACAACCCCAGCCATTGTCAATGAGTATCTAGCTCAACATCCTATATTGCAAGCCCGATCATGGTTTGAGGTCAGAAAAGGACTAAGCATTCGAGGCCTGGCAAGGCATAACTCATTAGGTCACACAATGAAGATTGGTGCATGCTGGAGTAAGTTATGTGAATCATATTATAGGCTTCAAGGCCTAGTTCAATAATTATATAATCTGATACGCTTCTTAATGAAACTAGAAAAAATAACAGTAAAAGAAAGAAACAATTATTTATGCAAAAGCCCACCCCACATGTATGTGTTATTATTACTGTTGGCTGGCCTAGCATTTATAATCATTGGATAGCCCTACGTGCAGAACATAACTGTGTTGTCCGGACAATGAAAAGAAATTTAGAGTCCAAACAGATATGAACTGCTACTAAAAATTGTTAGGTATTAGCAGAATACAATATCCCTCGATAATTGTAGTGTGAAAAATGATAAATGCCAATGTTATTTGAGACTTTTACAAACACGCACAGGTTCAATAACTGATTGAGCTGGGCAATCTTTGCCACCAGGATAACAATTATTACAACCAACCATCCACCCACACCCCCCCCCCCCCCCCCCCCCCCCCCCACCCCAAAAAAAAAAAAAAAAAAAAAGGAAAGAAAAATTCTTAACTGTTTCAGAATCTGAAAAATCAACCACTTTTGTGATCTCAGTGAACATGAAGAAGCAACAGCCTTCTTTTTTTTTTGTTTTTTTTCTTAACCCTCGCAGATGTCCCAAGTTTCCCAAGAATGAACAATCTGAAATTTTGAATATACCCTTGAACAAAATATTGGTTATTGTAACAAACCATTTCATGCAATTTACATAAAATGGTACTATGGTAGATCGAGTACTAACCTCCGCCAATCTTAAGCAGCTCATTCCAACATCAATCCCATATCTGCTACTTCCTCATCTTTAATTTCTGCATCTGTGAATGTGAGGGCCCGCTGTAGCTTCCTAGGTGAAAACACCTCAACCTCTACCATATATGTGGCAGTTACAGGTCGATGATCAGAAAGCCTAAGTTCAGTCGTCCTATAATTCAATAGTCTCACTCCCATACCATATGAAAGAATGCGGTCACACCTGGAAAAATGAATGCTTGTTACAGTAAATTTTACACAAGCAACCTATATTCAAATTGTAGGGAAATACACGTGGCCAATCATCAAAGGTACACAATACGAGGGTGGGAACTTTATTTTAAATGGATTATGGTTATACTTAACCATCATTTTAATCATTTATGTTTGGTTTTGGCCACAGATGTGCCAATTGTTTTTTTTTTCCTCAGACCCTATGTATGTATCTCTTGAGTTTCTCGATCTGCTTTCTCACACTTTTTTATTTGTTAAAAATAAACAATTTTTTCGCGCCGGGGGGGGGGTCCATGACAAACCTCTCACCCATACAAGGAGACATTCTAAAAAATATTAATAATGATGGTGATGGTGATAATGAAAGAAAAGAAAAGAAAAGAAAATGGAGAAGGGATTGTTGGAGTTTTGTAATGACTAACCTCTAATTTGCAAATCTATTCTCTCCAGTAATTTGAAAGCATATATATGTGCATGCATGTAATTTGGTACAATTATAAAATGGATTTCATATTGAATAAATGTATATGCAAAATGAGTGGGCTTGACTTGTTCAATCTTTTTAAGGGGAAGCATAACCCAGGTGGGAAGGTCATATTTCTGCAAATACTTAGGTAGGAAAGACTGTAACAATGGTTATTATAACTGTTAGTGATGGTGTCGTTACGATTTTAGGTAAAAAATTCCCTGAAATAATGGCCACCGCTCTTTTAGGGGCATTAATGTTGATTTGATTGCTTGAATAAGTTTAAATTATATTTGGATCAATTAAACAATACATGATCAATGATTGCAGTATGTTCAGGTACCCAAGGGTGGGAAAAATGGGGCTAAGTCAGCTCTGGGCCGGATAGCAGACCAGATAACCCAAAAACTGACCAGACCTTTGCCATTAAACCAAATACAATATTTTGATTTGTTAATATTATATTATTAATAATCAACTGTTAATTCATCAACCTCTTGTTTATTAATTTCTATCAATATATGTGATAATCTATTGTTTATATTCGTTGATATTGATCTATGTTTAGTATGTAGTATTACAATAAACAAGTGCACAGCTATACAAACTTCTATAAATATCAAACGATATGTTTAATGTCTAACCACTCCTATGGATATGGACAGGCTTTTGATATGTATAATGTCTTACCACTCTTATGGTGCTCCTCCAGGTGAAAATAGTTATGATAGTAAACCAACTAGGAATTCTGAAATCTTGACCTTCTTTTATAAAACTTCTAATGTGCTAAAAATAATTTTAGGGTAAATATCCGACATCTCCCTCATAAAAAGAATTATATCCAAAAACCCCATAAAATAATTTTCCTATTGAAAAAACCCAAATAAGGTTAAACTATATCCAAAAAACCCAAGAACTTAACTTCCATTCAACTCTGTTTGAGTGGTGAATTTTCTTGACCAGAATACCCTTATTACATTTTTTATTAAAATATAAAAATAATTTTTCAAAATTTGTATTACCATCTTGTTTATGTAATAAATGGATTATTTTTCATTTATCACAGAAAAGGGGGGAAAAAAAAGACAAAAGAAAACGAATAAACAAACCATTATAAAAAGGGTATGTCGGTCCAAAAGCTTGTATAATTTAAACGAAGTTGGATCTATAACTTTATTTGGGTTTTTTTAATAGAAAAATTACTTTATGAGTTTTTTGGATAGAATTCTTTTTTTGAGGGATATTTTAGATATTTACCTAAAATTTTATTTGAATATTACTGAAGTAAAATCAGGGGAGAGAGATAGAAGAAATAGAGAGAGAAAGGGAGAAAGGGAGGAGAAGAGAGAAAAGAAGAGAAAGGAGGAAGAAAAATAAGAAACCCTACTGTATGGGGAGGTTGGAGGAGAAAAAGGAGGCAGAGAGAGAAGAGAGAGGATAGAGGTAAACTTATTATTAATTTCAATTCATCCAAGGCTAATCTAGGGCTTACAACCCAAGCCCTATATAGGTGAAGCAAACAAAAAATATGGAAAAAAACTAAAACATAGAAAGTCCTCTAAAATATGGAAATAAAAAATAAAAGGAAATAACTAATTCTACTAAATATTGTTAAATAATTAATGATGGGAAATATGTAGTAATGATTTTATATTTTGATATTAGGATTAATTATTTAATAATATGAGTTCATTTACAAATATTAATTTTTTGATAATTAATCCTAATATCAAAATATAAAATCATTACTACATATTTCCCATCAATGACACTGTGTTTCGGTAGGAATTTCTAGGTGGTACTTGTGTTTAAAATGGAAATTTTCAAATTCTTAGAACCAAATCCCTTGTTTGGCTAGCTCGACTTAGAATTTCTGAAATTCAACCTAGAACTTCAGCTTGGGTTTTTATTTTTATTATTATTTTTTTTTGTTTTGGGGGGGGGGTTCAAATTCTGTTTAGAAATTCCATATAGATAGGTAGAATTTTCCAAATTCCATCTTTTCAACAAGAAAGTTTCAAAATCCCATTTAGAAATTCTAACTTTTAAAAATCCCACTTAGGAATTATGAACTTTGAAAATCTCATCATTTTAAAAATCCCAAGCGTTTTCCAAATTCATCACACAAACACAGCGTTATTGCATTTTTACAAAATAATTTATTGTTTCAATTCTGTTATATTAAGTTATTAACTTATGTTCTTCATATGCTCAACAACATGCACTTTATGCATCCTACTCACAATATATTAGTCAAGTACACATTTTAACAACGGTATTGAATCTGAAGTATGCACCATTTCTCTATTAACACTTTTCAAAGTTCCATTTCAATTTCCACAAGACATGATGGGATGCATCTGTGCACGAAAGTCCTTACCTCACTTTCTCCACACCAATCTCCTTCAGTTATCCATTAAATATTTGAAGGGCGGTTATTGTGTAGATATTGATTGGAAATGTTTGAAAATACTTGACTCTTATGATCTTTAATTGTGGATAACTATCACGGCCCATGGGCATTCTAGCAATTCAAATTTGGGTGAGAGACCAAACCCCGTCCCTTCCCATAATATTATAGATGTGTTGCTACTAATGTTCATTGTTTTTCAAGATCAAGATCAATATCTCTGTCAAACCTATAGGTTTTTGAAACCTTAATATGAGACTATCAACAATTTTTTCCTCAATCAATAACCTGAATCAGTAAACACAGAACAAAGATAAAGATTACCAAATAGACAAAAGAGCAAAGAAAAATAAGACACATTAATGAACCATCAAGAAAACATATAAATCTACGACTCATATATACACACAAGTAGGCCAAGAAAATAACCAAAACTATAAAACAGTAAATACAGATTATGCAGAGGGCTCATTCAAACAGAAGACCCTAAACAATTACCAGATAAAAGAACTAACAAAAATGCATTTATAAAAGATGATACAAGAACCAAAAACTGAATAAACATAAGCTAAGAAGATGAGGAGATTTCACCCAAAAAATATAAGCAAAAGCTTGTAGGAGCATACCATGCTGGAGTGCGCCTCCCAACCCTTGGATCCTCTCCGTAGTACTTCTGTGAATTAAACTCATACTTATAAGTTGGTGGAAAATTTAAAGTACCTTCAGACCATCCATCGAATGCACGACCACTTCTCAGCTCTCTTACAAGCTGCCAAATTATTTAACACATAATGTTGACATCAAAATCAACTTAACTATACTTCAAGATAAACTTATACAAGTTAACTTGGGTTGGGCTTCATGCCTCACAACAAATGTCAACCCTAATTAAAAAAATAAATTTAATTTTAATTGTTATAAAGTTTTTCAGCTCAATGGCAAAATAAAATTTAGTACTTAAACAATACCCATGTTATGAGGAACTGATTCTCTCTCTCTCTCTCTCTCTCTCTCTCTCTCTCATTAATTTGTTTGAGAATCTAAAAATATTTAATAAATTTAATTAAGGCCCGTTTGGTCATCTAAATTAGAATTTTTTATTTTGATGAAGTAAATATGTATTAATAAACAAAATGGGCTTAGCCTAGGTACATGAGACATATACAAGCACTAATCAAGACCCCTTTAAATCTTAAAGGAATCTAAGAAATTTACAAAAGAAATGTTGCAGGTATTAAGGTAACTAGAGTACCACAAGTAAAAGGACTCAACAAAAGAAGATTTTATATCTATAGTCGACTTCTCAATCCCTTCAAAAGTTCTAAAGTTTCTCTCTCTCCAAATGCACCACAAAATGGCATGGGGAGCCTGTCTCCAAATAACCTTTGCCTCCTTACTCCCCACTTTTAATCCACCATCCTGATAAAAGATCATAAGTAGGAGAAGGAAGAACCAATGAACCCCAAACTTCGAGCCACCATGCAATGAATGAAAAGATGGTCCACCATTTCTGCCTCTTGCTTGCACATAATGCACCTATTTGACATAGGCCATCCTCTCACAACAAGGTTGTTCAAAGTTATGCATTTGTCACTTCCCATCAACCAACAAAAGAAAGCCACTTTTGTAGGAACCGAAGTAGTCCACATAATCTTTGCGGAAGAAAAAGGATCCCCTTGAGGTCTAAGAAGATTGTAGAAACTAAATGAGAATTAAACTATTATAGGGTATTTTACATAGTATTTAATGCGCAAATCCATCATCTTAAATGGGAAAATTCAATAGAATGATGGCCACTATCACAAATGAGAGTGAAAGTTCAAGACAGAGGCAACTCATGAATTTCTAAAATTGATATATAACATCAACTATGGTGATTGACTCTAGCTTTTTTAAATAGTCCCATTCAAGATGACAGATTTGTGCCTTGAAAATTATGTAAAATACACTGTAATTGTTTAATACTCATCTGAACGACTAAATGGGTCCAGAAAGAATTGATTTTAAATTGTATCAGGGTCTAAAGATCTCACACGTGCATCACGCATGTCATTTAATATTACCATTGAAGTTAAATATAAGTCAAAGTTGACAAATTTAAGTTACCATAATAATAATAATAATAATAATTGACAACTTTAACCACTGAATACTCCTAAGTCATGAATCCTTGACGAAAAAAACATCCATACAGCTAGAAATCATTTTGAAGAAGACAACTATAAAAAAGGACATATGAGGTCAATGACCTGTGGGTCTAGTGGCACCCAAAGGACTTCCTAAACAAAGTGGTAACGAGTTCAAGTCAACCCATGCTATCTTAAAATTTAAATAAAGTGCAGTATTCAGCTCTATGCAATCTACAGTTTTTATATGTTAAAACAAGGGATGTAAAATGAGGATGAGTGCAAAAATGTATTTATCCGGGTGTTGTAATTGAAACCCACTCAACTATTTGCTTCTACTTCCAATGTAACAGTTTATGATTATTCTCTTTTTGATTAAACAAAATTAATAATATACATCAGCTGTGTATCCAAATTCCTTTTCTTCTTCTTCTTCTTTTCGTAATGATTTATTTCATAATTTCTTTTACTTTGCAGAGTGACAAGTACATAGCGAACAACCAACAACTTAAAACACATCAAACTATGTACATTGCTTCTTTACATGTATCGATATATGTGCAAATATGTCCCCTAGAAAGCCCAATTTCTCTGGTTTCCACATGCCAAATCTAAAATTTTCCAACCAATTTCAACATATTTGTAACACCCGTATTTTAAAATTATAGTATTAAAGGTTTAATATGCACTTGAGTTGTGTATTATTGGATTTATTTTGGTTTGTATTCATGCATGGGCATGGCATGATTTTGATTTTTATATGCATGGGTATGTTTATAAGTTATTTTAACAGTTTTGGGAAGGTTCAGGGTGATTTGGAAGCATTTTGGCGAGTTATGTTAAATGCTGACAAAAACTCACAAACCGTGAGGGTACGGATCGACCGGGGTATGAGGCCGATCAATCGGTACCCCTCTAGAAATGGCTATCGCAAACTGCCACCCCCTGATTGATCGGGCTTCGCTGGAAAGGTTTTTAAAGTGCTAAAATGACGCATGTGCCCCTTCACTATCCTTATATCATCCAAAACTTGTCCTATACCACTAGATCTGCTATTTTTTGGGTTCTCTAAGTGTGGGAGAGCTAGAAAGAGAGATAACATGGAAGAGAGAAAAAGAGGATTAGGGTTAGGGTTTCCAACCCATTTTGCTCTTGCATGTCACATTTTGGGGCTAAATCATGCTCTCCTCATCTCATGGCTGCATTGTTGTGGCATGGTTCCTCATCTACACTCCACCACTGTTGCTTTTGGAGCCGGAGCTATTTCTTGTTCTGGGAGGCTAGGTCTTGAGTCTTGAACTTGCATTTCATGGGTTTTGGCATGGATGTTCATCCTCACTGATTCTTTTGCATTTGGGGAGTCTTGGTTGCATTCTTGGAGTTGGAATCTCCACTACCATCATCATTCATGGAATTTGGGAGCTAAATCTTAAATTGAGAGCTTGCATGTGCATTCTAGGGCTTGGATTTCACACCCACAACACCTAAAGTTTCATTTTCTACACATTTGGTTGAGGTAGGTGCAATTTTCATAGGTTAAAACTATTGACATGATAATATGGTATATATTATCATAACAATTGTTATTTATAGGATTTGAATATGTATATAGATGGTTGGTGGAATAAATCTTGAAATGGGATTATGGGTATTTGGTAACCTAATTTGGAATTATGTTTATTGCAAATTTTGAATTATTCTATACATTTTATGGAGAATAAATGTATGGATTTAACGGTTAATTTCTTATGTGTAATTGACATTCTCAGTTATGATTTTAAGGTTGTAATCATAATGGGTATTTATGTTATTTAATTTATCATAATTTGGTATAATACACGAGAACGCTCTTAAATAGAAAATTTGCCTATGTTATTTATTAATGTATTTTCATGGGAAGAAAAATATGTATTAATTTAGTTTTCATTTGGGCCAATGGCCATCGAACCTGTAATATAATTAAAGGTTGTAAATTTTAATTATTTATGGTTATGTGTATGTAGAATGAGATGCATGGGATGATACCACTAGTATGAATGACAGGAAATTTTATCGAAGCGTTTTCTAACAGGTTTTTATGATGACATATCCCATTTACGGATAGGTTATGCCCAAAATTATTTCAAATGAATGGGATTTTGACACGTGTCATCCACTTTTTATCAAAGGATTTATTAAATAAAAGCTTGTTTTATTATTATTGATCACGGACTAATTAATTTGGGTCGTGACAATATTACTGTCTACAAACTGCCATAAAGTAATTCCATATGACACCATATTGTATCAATATGATGAACATATCATACACTAGTGTTATGGTAGATTGATGTTCCAAAAGTATTATCATGAGCAATACAATAGCACAATCTTTACCACTAGAATACGTAGCGTAGTATATAAACTTAAATGACATTACATATAATATAATGAAGGCCATTTTAGTTTCCTTACCTGTACATTTTTGTTTTAAAGATTAGCTCTACAATTAATGGAGGTGTTGGAAAAATACCACAAACACATTGGGAAGTCCCACATCCTACATCGATTAAATATCAAATTTAATATATTTTTATATACCTGTTTGGGCCCTCTACCTAATAGCATTAGGTTGGAAACTTAACATGATATCAAAGCCCATTATTGTTGTTGTTGTTCTTGGGCGTATTTTGTTTGTGAGCCCGTTGTTGTTGTCTACGTGGCAGGCCCATCGTTGTCATGTTAGGCCTGCACATAAGTGGGAGTGTTGGGAAGTCCCACATCCTACATCGATTAAATATTAAGTTTAATATGGATTTATATACCTCTTTGGGCCCTCCACCTAAGGCTATTAGGTAGGCAACTTCACAAGGTATCAAAGCATATTGTTCTTGAGCTGTTTCATTTATGAGTTCATCTTTGTTATCCACGTGACAGATCCATTTCTATATTGTTTGGCTTGCACGTGAGGGGGAGTGTTGGAAAAATACCACATCCCACATTGATTAATTATAAAATTTGACATTGCTCCATATACCTATTGAGCCCTCCACTTAATGGCTTAGGCTTTTAGGTTGGAAACTTAACAGAAGGAATAAAACACCAATCAGAAAGCATGAATGAATTGATTGAAGATCAAAAAGGGTGAGTATGATTTTCTTTTCTCTCCTCAGGATAAGTGGAAGGAATACATATCAATTTCATGGATTATATCATATTAAAAACAAAGAAAAGCTAATTTTATTCACAAAAAAAAATTCATGGATTATGATCAAACGTTATTAAAGTGAGCCCCTCTAACGTTACAATAACCAGGAAAACTGAAATAGAGAACACATATATGGGTTAAATGAAATAAGAATATGGGTGGTGTAGAATACTATGCTTACAATCCCATGAAGTGTCAGCTCAACAAATATTGATACTGAAAATGCAAATCCTTTAATAATCCAAAATATCTCAAAGACTAGAAAGGGAAAATGGCTATCCTACCTGGTCCCTCTCAACCAACTTGGGCCACTCTTTTCTGGAGATAAGTTCTAGTACTTTCTCATATGACAAGTTAAGACGGTAATTCAGATCACCCAGCCAAATAATTCTTCTGCATCACAGAAAAAACTATTTAATAAATCCAAGTTTCTAAGAGGAAGACAGAAGATATGAACCCTAAAACAACCTGCAAAAAAATGGGAGACCAAATGAAAATGCATTTTCTCTTTCAAACAGCCCAGTGTAGAAATGGACTAGTATGGCACTTGGTATCCCTATTACAACTTGATGCCTTCAATTTTACCCATTGCTGGTTTAATCACAGAATGGTGCTGCAAAAATTTCTAGTTTATATAGTCATATAGGATACTTTCAGGTTATCCAACAAGACTTAGTTGCAACTTGCAAGTAGACTTACAAAAATAGTACACAGGTAAATAGGCACAAGAATGGGTAGAATATACTTCCAAAATTTTCAAAACCTCTGCCTCTGGCAAAGGTGCCATACAATTTATTAAACCTTTTAAAAAAATGCGTTTATAAGAATTAGCTAGTACTATTCTTCTTGCCAAAGGTCGATATTTAGAGTAAAACTTAATTATAAATATATAACACTACCTGCAAAAGGACAGGAATAATTCCAAGTATGAAACTGATGTAGATGACATCATTTTCTGCAAAACCCTTCAGAGAGCTAAAAAGGAGCGAGGTACACTTCTTGGTAAAAAAATACGAATGGAACATAATCCACTGAAAGAAAATCATCTGAAGGTATTGCTCTACTAGACAAAATTATTGATTCAAAAAATAATAATAATAATAATAGAGAAGTATCACTAAGAGAATATAACTTTGAAGCAATTGATTCTTAAAGATGAGCACATCGAGGATCAGAAAATACTATAATAGCCATGTATCACTTAAGCACACCAATTTTCCTCCTTTAAGAAAGCTAACTGTTTATAAACCTTTATTTTAGAAGTATAGTTACAACCTAATAAATAAAAAAAGGGCTCCATAGAAAAAATAATGAAGAATAAACATTACACATCCAACTCATTCCTTTCTAATCAAGAAAAGAAAAGTGGGATGGGGTAAAACCTCAACACTTTAGAAGAAGAATGGATTATAAATGGGTTCCAAAAATAGATGACATGTACTCACTCATGGTCGTAGATGCACTTTGGAAGCCCAACACTGGAAAGCGAATGAAAATGAGTTCTTCGATGTATTTCATGCACATCATCATTTCTTTTAAGTGCATCTCCATCCTTTTCACCTGATGTCAGGTGAGTACATATAAAACAAAAAAGCGTCTGATATATAGACATGCTGATAGATATTGATCCCTGGAAAATAGAAGAACTGTCATGATATCTCTTAAGAATTACTATAGATAAATGAAATTCTCATTCGGTTTGAGAATTAAAATTTAAAAAGTAGCTACTATTAGGATGAAATTACTTTAGTAATCACTATCTTCATACAAAATTTTAGCCATGTGGGGCTCGAGAAGCCAAGCCCCAGCAATTGTTTCTTCAGTCTTCCCCAACAAGATCTATTGTCTCTTGATCAAAAATATTAAATAAACTTATAGCATATAATAAAAGAATAACTAACAATCCAACTACATGAGTACAAGACTTCAATAAAAATCCCCAAGTGCATGATTGCAAGACTTCTAGTTATATGTTCTACCAAGATCATTCCAAAGATTCCCCAAAGCATGCACCAGATAGTTACATACTTACATATATCCTTATCAAAAACAGATAGTTACACAATTATACTAATTGATATTTCACAAGTGATCTCCTAGACAGGATTAAGGTAGCTATGGCACCAAACCCCAAAACTATGCTACATAGACATGAAGTACCCCTCTTAAATACTTGTCAAACACCAACATGCCATGGATTCTAGCATGGCACATTTTTATAGGAATTCTAGTGTGACACTCCTAGCCTACATTTTTGCAGCGCATTCAGATAAACACTATATGTCTTTAAACCAAGAACAGATACCGCATTTAATCAGATGCAACTAAATATAAAAGAAAGGAACGTTTCACTGTCTATATATTTCTTCTATACTTGATTTCTGTCTGCACTGGACCCTTCAAGATTGTGTCAGAATAGAGAGTTGCAGAGTCCTGTGAAACAAGGGTTGGACATATCCGACAACCAAACACAATGGCAGCTACAACCAACACCTGAGCTGATAAATACAGCCTAAATATGTGCCATTTGTCCTCACAGTTTTTTTACAAACAATGCGAGACATATTTGATTATATTCGTTAAACAACTAAAGACTTCAACATGAGTATATGAATAGTAAAAAATGTGAAAACTAGAGAAGAAAAGTACATCTATTATAAAATAAACAATGAACTCTAAGCCATAGAGATGTGCAAACTCATAACCATAGGATAGAGACACATGGTATGCTTTCAATGAGACAAGAACACATATAGAAGATAAACTGCTTAATGCTATGACCTCAAGAAATTTTGACTCTGCTGCCAATAAAGAACTTCTTTAAAAAACAAACCCAAACCACTCAAAAAATTGGAAAAGAGAAAGACAAGAACGCATATAGAAGATAAACTAATCTTCTATTTTTCATTTTTTGATGAAGACAAAAACAACCCTACCACCAACATCTGGAAATTTTCCGGAAAAAAGATACTAAAGGAGCTAAGAAATTGTTAAACCCGACCAAATTGAAAAGGTTTTAGCACGAGAGATAGGGAATCCATGCTTTTCAGTCTTTTGGATGTTTGATATAGTATAGTCTTGGTGTACTTTTGTACATGGGTCTTGGCCCTTATTTTTGTGAATAAATTTATCATTATCAAAAAAAAAAAAAAAAAAAAAGAAAAAAAAAGGAGATAAAAATTTATTCAAAATATCAAGTGGAAAATGGATTTATGAGAAATGTCCAAAAGCAAAGAAAGTACTACAGTCTTTACAAGCTATATCTTCAAAAGACACAACATGAATACCTACAGAGACCATAGGTTATAGGTGCCTAAGGAGCAAATCAAGTGCCTTGATCTCCTGTCAGGCAAAGATTAAGCCTCTAGGAGCCAAGCGTGAGTATAATAATTTTTCAGTCTATAATATATAAATGAATATATATATATATATCTGCTTTGATCAAGTGCGGGATATCCCGTACGATCACAACCATCCATGAGCGACACGCGCCTATGCGTGAATGCGCGCATGTCATCCACGGACAGCTGTGATCGAATGGGATAGCCCAGGATATCCCGCACTTGAACAACCCTAATACATATATATATAAACTCATAAAGTAACAAATATCTATATATAAAAGAAAGGACCGGTGTAGAAAAATCATCTAAAATTGTACAAAATTTCCACCCATTTCATACACAAAGAAGTGTGAAACAAAATCCAGATGGTTATGCTTATCCTTTTGGAGCTACTTATTTAGAAAAATCCAAGTAGAACGTAAAACTTAATTGTCAAATTTGAATATTAATAGAGCCAAATGTACAGAGGAAAACAACACAGTAAAAATACTGATTACAATCCCTTCAAATATCCATTAGGACCTAGGTAATGAGAAGCCTCTCAACTCATTTTTCCATGTTGCTAGAAACTTCATATCTATGCCAGCACCAATACAGCCATGTCTAGCATAGTGCTATCACATTAGAAATTTTTTGTGTAAAAAACCACATATCTTAATTTTTAATCCGAAAGAAAACCTTAGAGTTTTTTTTTCTCTTTTTAGCTCCAAGTGGGTTGAAAGAAGAATGTTAATTTTAAAACTTAGACAGGTAAGAACACTAATTTTCAATTTATATATAAGGCCCAGAAAACATAAGGTGAACCTCAATGCATGGGCTACATATGACACAGACCATCCTGGTTCTGATGGATTCGGAATTTAATGGGTATTGATCAGACTAGGATTCAGATATCAACACAGTCAAGAGGGTGGGTCACTAGGTCACTGGTTCAATCATGGGTCAATTGGTTGGATCACTGAAAAGGTAAATATAAACTACACTTCACATACATGATACTCACTATATGCATACGAAAGTAAGACCCTTAAAGTTTAGTTGCTGCACATATAAACAAAGAATATCCAGTATAATACTGGTTAAAGTCCAACCTGTCGAGGCTTGACTCTTTCAAGCTACAAGATATTATTATTTTAACAGCTTGATGACAATTTCAACAACCTGAAACCTTCCAATCTGATCAAAATCTGGCTGGTTTGGCCAGGTTACACTGGTTTGATCCAGTTCATTGTCTTAATGGTCCAATTAAAGGAACAAAAATGGTCAAGGCACTGGGAAACCCATTCACTAGTCTGACCAGCCGGTCTGGTCTTGCCACAAAACAAAAGCATAACGTAAAACTCCCAAATATTATTTTCCCCCTAATGGCAAAATTATGCATCCTTTTTAGACTCACAGACTCAAATAAAGTTGATCTATCCAATAAATCACCAAGCAGGTATGATAGATGATTCATGTGTTGGGTTGGGGTCCTTGAATTGTCCAGTTCGTAAGCTGGTAGTACTTTTGAGTGGGCCTCGACTTGATGGGCATATGAATTTGTCTCGGGCATTATATAGGACCCATTCTGCAATTGCATGGAAAATGAACAGCTCATAATTTAAGGCATGAGCCTCGAGCCTCGAGCCTCAAACCTTTACATTATTCTTAGAAGCAATTCCATTTAATGTACATTCTTATGTGGATATCCATGCACAAATCATAAAATCTCAACCTCAATGACCTCTTAAGAAATTGAAGATTTTCCTCCTTCAAAATAACCTATTTTTCAAGGACACAGTTTACATGGAATAACATGCATTGTCAAGGAGTTCATACTAGGTAAAAAGGGGAAAAATCAAACATAAGGTAGATAACTCTTGAGTGGAAGAGGCAAAATAAAGTGAGATATTGAGCCTTGCTTTCACATATTGATGGTATTATTAGTTTATTAGTTCATTCAAATTCAGAGAAAACAGCAGCAGTGAAATTTATTTCCTTGTAGGTTTATGCACAACGTAAACAAAGAAGTCAGATATCTAACAGCAATTTAGAAAGCGGTTGCAAGTCTAGAAAGCTAAAAAAGACAGCTTGAAAGGCCCTGCTTTATTATTTATTTGGAATTTCTCTCAAATTAGTAAACTTATCCTCAGAGAGCTAGGGATAGTTTGTAACTGTTGATATCATTCTTTTTGTGTTCAGATATGTGCCTGTCCCTGCTAGAGTTGACAAAATGGCTTAAATGGTGAAATTCACCGTATGGATTCAATTATAATACTTATAAAATCAAATGGATGAACCACTACCAAACAGGACCTTTTATTCAGTCCAGTCCACACATATGATATCAAATCACAGGCAATTCTATTACAGCCCCAAAACATAGCAAACAGAAAATAAAGAAAAAAATGTATAATTTTTAAAACATTAAAAAATTAAGAATTATATGAACAGTCAGAAGTAATCACAAGAATGCCAGGAAACATTAGGAAAAGAAGCATACCTTGTTACCAATGTAGCCCATAACACCGACACCAACAGTCGACACCTTTAAGTTCTGAATATGCCTACGCAAGCTCCTTCGGACCCATATAGTGAGGAAAATCCCAACCATTTGCTTACTTACTATCCTTACAAAAGGCGATTTTCTCTTCCGATACAGGAAGGATTTAAGGTCAAGTTCTGCGAGGAGAGCCATCTCTGGTGGCACTCTATGATCATCATTCATAGACGACTTAAAAGAACTGTATGTTCTGAAAGAATTGGATGCTTTAAAAGATCTTATTGATCTAAAGGATTTAGGTCTCTCCAAAACATGCTGAGCAAGCAAGTGTAGTGGAGGCTCTGGCCAGTTCAAACCAATCCTTTCTGACCCACTGAGTGTTTTGGCCAATTTGCCACTCTGTTGTCTGAATGATGCTTCTGCATTTCCTGTACAATCTTTCGTACGAAGGCAATTTAACCTATCCAGCCTCTTTGGAGAAGAAAATTGCCTTTGTAAATCCTGTTCTATAGGAAAGCCTAAATTGCCACTATCAGTACATCTCGAAACTCCAGAATTCATTAAAATGTTTTCACCAGTGACTGGTCTATCCTTCACTTCCTCAAAACCATCGGGTTCTTCATCCACTGGATGGATTTCCTCATCGTCATCACTATCAGTCTCAAGTAATATCTCATCTTCTATATCATCAACATCATCAGATGGCTTAAACCTTGATGGAGAAGGAGGATCACTATAACATTTAATCTTGGTCTTCACCAGTTGAACTCTATTCAGTGTTTCACGGATAATGTTTTCCCATTTTGGAACTGGGCGGCCATCTTCCGCACCAAAGATATTCCCAGCATTTAATGGTACAATCTCCTGAAGACTGTAAATATAGACAATTAAGACAGAAAACATACAGCAGAAGATATGTGAATAAAAGCAGAAGAAAAGAACATGCGATATTCATACAATTTATTAAATACGTAAGGCAACATCAAGTAATGTAGAATAGATAGGAGCAAAATAAGATTCCATATAACAAGAAAATATTTATCATAACAAATTGTTTGCATAAATAAGAGGCTTCTCATTAAAAATTCAACAGAGACAGTGTATTATCCCAAAATTTAACGTCAGTAACTAGAAAAATTTTCAGACAGCAAGTCGCAGAAACACTTACCCAATGACATAAATGTCAGCAGGCTCACTGATATTGAGCCAATCTCCGATATCTAAGTCATCAGGTGGAATTTTTCCTGCCACATTCCACGTGCCAACACATATTCTAGGGAAACAAAGGAAAAGCAGAAATAAAAAAGACATGACTAACTCAACCTTATAAGCAAGCACGGTGTTTACATTCACCAAATTAGTGTTCAGTCATATAAATCAAAATATATGAGAGTGAGGTAGCATACCTGAGTTCCTTTGTGTTTATATACTGTGACCTAAAAGTCTCTGACTTACGTCTTCTTGTTCTTGGAAGAGTGTCTGAGGCCAAAAAAATTCAACACATGGAGTAAATGAATTGAAGAATGCAATATATTAAAGGAAATAGGAGAGGGTAAATTAGAATCAAAACTAATTTTGACATTTGAGATTAAGCAGCATAAAATAATATCTACAAACAGGGGAAAACTGACTAAGAATTATATATAATAAAAAATGCATAAAAATGGTGCCGCCGCTCTGGAAAACGCATGGAAATTACACAATTTATGTTCAATTTTTATAGCATTTGAAATGTTATTCAGCCATCACCAAAACAAATTGAAACTCATTTTGAAATTGCCTCATATTTAATGCTATGGAATTATTTATTTTCATGTGAAGTGAAGCACCTCCCCTGAATGGAAATTCATATGGACATCCCTAATATTCACATTAATTGATAAGAAAGCGACGAGACCACAATGTTTAATCATAAGGACCATCTGGAAAAGGCTGGTCTATATTTTGAAGAATTCTTCAACTCAATAAAATAAACAACTGTTTAATCATTATCACCAACTTCTGTAATTAATTAATTAATTAATTAAAATACAGATTGCCTTACAATCTTTATTCAATGAAATGAACCAGTTTGCATACATTAAAGCATATGAAACTTATTAAACTTATTAAAACAAACTTACAATCTTTATTCATTGCAAATCTCAAATCATCTTATGCTGTGTTTGGTTGCACAGAACTGGATTTGATTCAGAAATCCAATTGTAGAGTACAAAAATAGAGCTCCTACTCTGGAATTGTTTTTACGGGTTCAAGGTCTATGAAATCAATTTAAAATTCATTAGTAGATGTACGTATATACATATATGTCACTTACAATTGGGGCCATCAATTCCAATTCCATGCAACCAAAGGCACCTCTAATGATCTTCAAAGAATCTAATGCTGCCAAGATTTGGCTCAAAATGGTACTTATTAAATCTTATAAATAGATCTCACTATGTTAAAAATCACAACTTTAAACTCTGAAACACACACACATTACCATTAGGATCAACCTGAACTTCATCATACCCCTTGCTATCCTTAAACCGATATTCTCTTCTTCCCCATTAACCAAAGTCTACAAATACCACTTCACATCAGACTCGAATCCCAAAATGGGTTCTTCAAAACGAAAGGAAAAAAAAAAGCAAAAATGTTCTTCTAATTCCTAGCCTCGCACCATCATAACGACAAAAACCCACTAGAACTCAATTTTCCAGTGAATTAAGCAAAATTATAGATTGTAGTTTTATAGGGGCCTGCGGTTCCAGGTCTCTCACCTTCAGTATCTGAATCGACATCGCTGCCGTCTTCATCCTCGGTGTCGGCGCTGTAATCGGACTCCTTGGCGCCGATGTTGAGCCATTTGCGCATAACGACTCTGGGCCAGTAGAGCTGTAGGCAGGAGCAACCGAAACAACATATTTCAACCCAACTTCTCTGCAAATTCTCTCTAGTCATCGAAAAGAAAGAACGAAGAAGAAGAAGAAAAAGGAAATTCGAAGCATGATCCGCTAAATGCTCCGTCTGGTTGCCGAGAAATCAAAGGTAAATAAAAAATTTAAAAAAAAAAAAAAATCCCATTGTTTATAATAACAAACCCAATTAAATCGTGTACAGTAGTTTGCTGAATTTAGTAGTAAAATTAAAATTTTCTCTTAATGGGGGTTTTCTCAGCAACAAAACAGAGGGTCAAAGAGGACAAAAAAAGTAAGAAATATAAGCATGCACACACACACACACACACACAAAGAGAGAGACTGAGAGAGAGAGAGAGAGAGTTAGAGAGTACCTGCGGTAGATGCCTTGAGCGTTGCGTCATCTCTGGAGGAGAGAAACAATGAAGAAGTGAGGTTTGAAGAAAAAAAAGTAGTAGTTGAAGATTGAAAAAAGGGGGCTGTGTTGCGTAGATTAACCACCTGCACTCGCAAATTAACGGTAGTGGTGGGGTGTTTGGACTCTGCGGACTTAATTTTCTATATCAGTTTCCACCTCTAATTCAAGACTTTTTTACTCATCTCACCAAGAGAGAACAGAGATTTTATAGTCCAGTCAACTGGAATCCAGCTCCTACGAGGCCAAACCCATCTTTATGTACCTTTTTAATTTTCCATTTTTTTTTTCTTTTTAATTATTATTATTATTTTGTTTTTTCACAGAGAAGCCACGTACAGTGTGTTTTTTTTTTCCATGTACTTGTAAAATATATTGTTGGTCATGTCCGTAGTGATACCTTAAAGGAGAGAGATGCTAAAGGTGGGGAAAAATGTGTATCCAGTTTTTATGATATCACGTATGGGTCAAATGTATCATGCCAAATTCTTTAGAGAAAACAGTGTCTTTTAAAAGTTTCTTTATCCAATCAAGTAAAGTTAAAAAAAAAGAAATTTTTTTTCATTTTCTACATACGGAGAACATAAATCAAAGATCTTTACTAATTACATCATGTGAGAGTAAGTGTATTGATTTTATGTCTCATCTCACCTTATCCCACTAACGATGTTTGTTGATTATTTGACTGTCGGCATGTTGAATTGATAATCATTATAAATATGAAATTCAAAACACATACTAAATTATCATATTTATTACCATCAATGGCACGTTATATAAATAAATTTAGTCAGAAATATGTTAGGCCTAATCAATACATGGCAATCAAATTTGACACAAAAAAACAAAAAAAAGAAAAAAAAAAAGATATCAATTCTTACCTACTGAATGAGGACTTAAAAATATTCATGGTATTGGGTAGTGACTGGACTGTGAGTTGCTGGTCAGTGGTCAGGGGTCAGGTTGTAACGTGGGAAAGAGTAATGGGACCCATTGCCAGAATAGCCCGAATAAGGACACTTGGTGGTTCGACAGTGTTCCAAAAATGGGCAAACAAAGGAAGATGATCTTGGACCGATCAGATAAAGTTTCCAAAATTGGAGACATCTTCGTTAGAAGTACAATTGCCGAAAGCTGTGCCACGCTAGTTACTCAATGGATAGAGGTTCTTGATGGTAACATCTTTGTTATAGTTAGTCGTCTTTCTCTACCCTTCTACTTAGTAAGAAAACAAAACAAAAAAAAAAAAAAGCAAACTCCTAGCTAGGAAAGCCCTAGAACCAATTGTCCAATTGATAGCATTGGAAACCTCTTCCTTTTTCTTTCTTTTTTCTTTTTTTTTTAATTATTATTTTTTTAATGATAAATTTTTTTGGATAAACTCGAAACTGGTATAAAACATTATAGCACCATGTGGATTAGGTAAGTTTAAAACTTGTTAAAATTATAAAATATTACGTGAGTAACTTCCTTAAGGGTTTGGTCAGAGTCAAACTCAAGACTTTTGCTTTTTGAGAAGACCTTATCAATCAAACTACTCTTTGCAGTTGCAAAACATTGAATACCCTTATTGTATTGGAACACCATATACACAAGCACAATGGAGTGAAAAGTAAGGGCCTATTTGGTTGTTTAATTCAAAATTAAACAATTCAAATAAATTTTACATAAGGTTGAAGGTATAAATCCATTATCTTGAATTATAATATTTTAACATGTTGGAATTATCATTATAGTTGATGTTTTACAATCAAAATTTTTTTATCTTTTATTTTTAAAAGAGGATGTTTTAGATTCAATTTTAAGGTATTCATGAAATGCTATTATTTTGAATTTCCACTCTTATTTGTAATGATAACCGTCATTCTTTTGAATTTGTTAATTCAATATGATGAAATGTGACTTAAATACTATGTAATTTTAATTTTTTTTTTGAATTATCTAATTTCGAATTAGACAATCAAAGAAGCTCTAAATTAATTGTAATAACAGTTCCATTGATTTAAAATAAGTCATTTAGACAAAGAAGTAAAATTCATGTAATCAAGCTAATTTCTGTACAGTAAAAAAGATTCCATGCTATAAATGGTGATTTCCATTTTATTTTTTCTTTCACAGTGTAAAAGAGATTATTCTATCTTAACCCTATTTGATTTTACAACACAGACTTGAGATGAAAAATCAAACACTGACTCCAACAACATGATGACTAAATAGCATGCTAGCAAAGCATTTTAAGGGCCCTATATAATTTTAGCAACTTGATGCCTTCAAATTTCGGCTAAGAGAAGCCATGTATTGGTGAGGTCACCCTCTGGCCCTCCCGATATTGACCTCACACAGTCACACTTCACTTTATGTCTGCTCAATTTTTGGTCCTCTCGCGAGGAAGGGTGCACGTAGCCAACAGTGGACCACGGGTTCACCTGTGACAAAAAGTGATGATTATTAATAATTGGGTATAAAGGCTCTAAGGGCGATCCGATGGGGGCACATGTCGGTGGGAGACACCCACCTCCTTGCTGCCGATTGCTATCTACCACGTCCATGCCCATAATGGACCTCACACTATTTGGGCCCCATCAATGGCGAGTGTACTTAGCTGTGGCACACCATGGCTTAAGAGTTCTTTAATAAATCTAAAAATTTGGTCAATTGAAAATAAGTTTGGTTACTTTTGATTCCGCATTGTTATTTTTTTTTGGTATTAAGCAGTTCAATTTTTTTTTTTAATTTTTATTTTTTTTAAAGATATAAACAAAGTTTTTCTCAAATCAAATATAAATTGATTTATATAAAAATCAAATAATAATTATACATTAGATCTAATCTGTTCTAATTTTTAAAATGTCTAAACCGGCCTTTCATCTCTTCTAAATCCCATACAGGAGAAAGAAGAGAAAAAGGTCACAAAAATATTATTTTTTTTATTTTATTTTGATAGAACCCATTTAATTTTGTCTAGAAGAATCACACTTCCTTGACAGCACGCAAAAAGTTGTCACGAATTTCCAAAACGAAACGAGATGGGTAGACCCACGTTGAATACCACATGGCTTAAAGGTTGATGCATCGTATGTGACGCATGCAACGTGCTACTTGACCTCACAATGGCGGTTCCCACAGACCACAAGCCACAGTGGATTGTGCGTGAGTGGGAGAAGGTGTTCTAACACTTTTAACCAGTCATTCTATTATGTGCATCTAATATCAGTTGAAATCAAGTGTACTTAATTAAAAACTTAATCTATTGATTTGTATTTTGTGAAAATCGTTAGATTAGGTTTGTATCATATATAGGTGATCTATACTAGACATTAAGTTGATCCAAAATTGATTGTTAATTATTTGATTCAAGACTTATATTTTTTAATCAATAACAATTGTTTCTCTATGGATATTTTGGATACAAAACTCTAAAGACTGAATAGTGGTGATGGGTTTATGGTGGCCAGTGAAGTTCGACAAAAAAGATGAACACCATCATCAAGGCCGGTTCTGAGTTAGTTGGGGCCCTAAGCGAATTCCTAAAATGGGGCCCTCTTCCTTCTATACATATTCCCAAAAAAAAAAAAGTTCTAAATATCCAAAAAAAAAATCCTACTACCAACTATCGCATAAAGTTTGTTTGCATATAAAATTACTAAGAATTGTGGAAGAGATTAATTGAGAGAGAGTGAGACTATGAGAGACTGGAAGAGATTAATTTAGAGAGAGTGAGACTATGAGAGACTCAAAGAGATTAACTGATTAAGAGAGAAGAGGCCAGAGGGTGGACATGTGGAGCAGTGGAGTGGAACTTAAGAACTGTGGAAGGGATTGTAAATGGGTCTCAGATCTGAGATCTAGACGGCTAAACCTTGATTCCTGTGTAATTTTTTTATTTTTTTATTTTTTTTGGTTTTTGACCTTTTGGGCTGGAATTAGGCTTGCTAGAATGGGACCTTTTTTGTTTATAACAATCTGTATAAGGAGAAGCCTCTCTTTGGGCTGATTTTTGGACTGTGATAACTAGTAAAGTGAATAGGTAAATAGGAGCCCTTTTTTTTAGCCTAAAATAAGAGGCCCCAGGCGCCTGCCTTGCTCGCCTGGGTTTAGAACCAAACCTAGCCATCATCATGAAGGGGAGGAGAGTAGAGTAAAAGAGACAGTTTAACTTTATTTCTAGAAAGGTGTCCAATTTCTAACAAATGTTCACTTACTATGTTTGCTGATGTGCAACAAAGCGCTCATCATGATGTGTTAAGAAATAACACCAAAATCAAACCATATTTAGAGTAAGCACGATGAGAAGGATTTTTAATCACATGACATCATACACTTATTTTACTATGTTACTACCTTATTAGAATACATGTGAAGGAGTTTAAACTTTTTGACTGACGTCTCACAAAGAATAAAACCCTTGCACATAAGAAACATATTGAGACTTTTTTGTGAATGGTTAGCAAGAAAAAAGTCCAGAATAATGTGTCGGATAGATTGTTGTGACTTGCACGTGGACCTAGAAAACATGCAATGTCATATTCAAGCTATGTTATCAATAAACATTAACTTCACACATCAAATGTCGAGAAGTACACAAAAAATAGTGATGTTTCTATTTGTGCAAAAACTATTTGTCAATCTAAATCAAGGGACAATACCCAAGTTGTTGAAAAGATCTCTTATTATGGAGTTATAATAGATATTATTTTGTTAGACTACAACAAATTTTAAGTTCTTATATCAAATGTAATTAGGCAAACATTGGGAATTATGTCAAAGTTGAAGATAGATTTACTTTAGTTAACCTCTACCAAAGACAAAATCAATTTGAAAAAGATTTATTCATTCTAGCAGGTAAAGCAAATGTTTTATTCTAGAGAGAGTGATATATCAAATTGGTAGTTTGTACTTAAAACACCACCTAAAGGGATACGTTTGATCATGTATACTAAAAATGAAGTTGATTCGAGGTGATGAAGTAAATTTTTTTTACCAAATAATTGTCCCCAAATCCTATCCCGTAATTCCTAATACCTCTATATAGGCAAATCAACATTCCTTGCCATGGTACGTTTGTCCTGTAGTGATTTTTACATTACTGATGAAAGAATTCCGTAATGAACTAAAAGTAAATGTTGCAACCAACAACTAAGGGGTATAGTAGAAATGTTCAATATGACCACAGCTGTAATCAGGGTTACAAGTTCGATAACGAGTCGATTATAAAATAATTCAAGCTCATGCAGACTAAAGCTTGACTCAATTGGATTCATGAACATGTTTGTTAAAGGCTTACAATAAGACTCTTGAGTGGGCTCGTGAACAGAGCTTGAATAGACCCAATCAATATATATAGTTCAATTATTTTAGCTCTTTTCTATATGTTAGTTTCCTATTATTTGTAGGCCTCACCTAGTTTTCAAGAGGTAAAGCTACAAAGGAATAAAGTCCATCATGAACAATTCACAAACAAACTCAATAAGGGTTCATTCAAGCTTCATCGTTTATAAAACGATCGAGCCGAGCTTAAGTAAGTTCAATTGTTCAAACAAACTAGATCTCGGCTTGGTTCAATTCTTCTCAACTCATAACTAGCTTGAACCAAACTTAAATAGCTAAACTTTTATACGAGCCAAGATCAAACATTATAAAGCTCACCTTGGCTTGCTTACAACCCTAAGCCGCTTGCCTATTTCTTTTTCTGAATTACCATTGACTTGACCCACCTAAGAAAGCAACAACAAATAAAAATCATCAAATATATTATTGTGTTTCCCCTAAACCGTTTAATTTCCACGTCTCTGTACCATTTCCTTAGTTGGAAATTGTTTTGGTGTTCAGAGAAAGAAGAAAAAATAAAATGTCATGTGAATTATTAAAGTTGTTTTTGTGTCCATTAAAACAATTTAGAAAGTTAAGAAGGCAAAAAATTCTTACCATGTGGTGGGCCATTGATGTTTAAATAATGAAGCCACGAATGGCGGGAATAGTTGAATGCAGTGATTAGGGCACGGCCCCCTAAACCAAAACACCCCCACAACCCATAAAAAAAAGGGGTATTGATTGCCGAGAGCTTCATCAATTTTTTGTTATTTTTTTTTTGTTCTTTTCCTTTTATAATGTCTTGCTTTTTCTTCTATAATAAAATATAGTGGCCCCTACAAAGTTTTTATTTATATGATCAATGAATTTGATTATTTGAACAAAATTAGTGCTCAATGAAGGCTAACCGTGGTCTGTCATCTGCTAAATGAATCAAATTAAATAACAAACATAGGATCAAATGGTCCATCCATTGCCATTCTGCCAGAGAAGGCAGCATGGGACTTGATGATACTGCGCAGCATCTTATCAGTTTTATAATAAGATGTCTTCTGCCAAGCGTCCTAAATTATTCTTTTTATAGTAAAAACCATCCACTATCTGACAACCACGTTGGGTTGGGACTAATCTGGATTCTAGTTGGGTAGGACCATAAGGGTGGCAAAGTTTTCTCATTTTCAAACCTCGAACCGAAGACCTTAGTTAGGCTAAAATAGCCCCATAGCTGATCTACCCGCTCAGTGGTAAATGCCCTAAATTATGCTGCTATATGTCTTTCTCTCTCAGAGACAAATGAAAAACACAAAAAACAAAAAAAGCACAAAAATGTTTTTTGTGTTTTTTGTCTTTTAAGCTTCTTAGGTGTATTTTATCAGTGGTTTTGTTTTTCTTTGGGGTGTTTTCTTCTTGGGTGTATTTTATCCTTTCCTTTTAATTAATAACTTTTTTTCCAATTGCCCATTAAAAAAAGAAAAAAGGTCAAGAAAATGCCATAAATTCGATGGTAAAGCACGGAGCACCCAAATAGAAACAATTTTCTTCAATTTGTAAACTTGAGGCATCAAAATTTGATGATTCAAGAGTTGATATTTTTCTATTAAAAATAAATAAATTCATATTTTTATTTCCTATAAAAATGAATACCAGTAAAGAAGAGCTTTTGTTTTTTTTAATGTTATCGTGATCGTCAATTCAACAGAGTCACACAGACAAACTGACAAAGCCTTTATAGTTTTGGATGAAAAGCAAAGAAAGTAGATGCAGGACATACCTTTGTTACGGCTGGGTTATCCTTTCAGGCTTGCTCCTCCTTTTCTGGGTCTCTCAGGAAATAATGCAATTCAGCTCTGTCTCTCAGTTGTTGTGACGGGAAAGGCGGAAGGGAACTTGCTTTCTCTACTTATAGTTTCAGAAAATAAAAAGCTAGCTTTCTCGTTAGTTGTTGTAAAGTGGGCAAATGACTAAATGAGCACTGCCTTTGTCTTTATGCACCTCGTCGGTGGGACGTGGATGTTTAGTATTCATTTGCCGGTTCTAGATTTTGTTTAGAGCATTAAAGATACAAGTTTGGGGATAACCAACCCCCCAAAAACCACAAAAAATAAATAAATAAAATAAATAAATAAATACAGGTTTAAGATCAAAATTGTTAAAGGGCCTTATCAAGAATTGCCATCAAAGCATGCAATTAAGTACACTGAATTTTTATTTATCTTTTATAATCAAATGTTTATAAAATAAAAAAAATAAAAAATAAAAAACAAAAATAAGCTATAGGGGATGTTCTACCATCAGTCATCAAATTCACAAATAACATTGAAAAGGGGATCTAAGAGATGGGGATGGAACCAAAATGATTACAATTTGTTACCTACAAGGTTAACTCATGAGCAGCCCTTTTATGGACTCTAGGAACATGTTTAACAAAACATATAGAAAAATTAGACAACAAATCCCTAGCCTCGTAAGCTAGTGATGTAAAGTCCCAAGGGGAAATAGAGGACCAATCCAACAAGGAATAAAAAACGGAGGAAGTATCCCTTCTGGAATAATCATAGGCTAGGCAACCCTTGATCAATTAAGAGCTTCTTTTAAACCAAAACACACCGCCACAGATGCATATAGAGGACCATGCCATCTTTAGCCGTCCAAACAAAAGGAAAGGACCATGATGCCATCCTTAGCCGTCCAAGCAAAAAGAAAGGATCCTGCGGGATGCATTATGTATAAAATTAAGAAAGGACCCTCGTAAGCACACGGAATTTTTTAAATTTATGAAATTCATGTGATGCATATGTATAGCAATATAATATTTTTTTATTAAAAAAAAGAAAAAAGTAACAAAGGCTCAAATCCACTACATTAACTCCAAAAGCTGGAAGTGCCCCACGTACAATGTAATTAGTTACTACGAAACATTTTGTAAATCTAACCATGCCTAATTTTGTTTTGGTTTGGTTTGATTTTGTGTGTGCAGTTTGTTACTGTATGCATGTTGGATCTATCTTGTGAATCCGACAGTTTTGTCAGATAAATGATCAAGGGAGGCTTGACCGGCCATTTCTTCTTTTCCTTTTTGTTTCAGTGTGTGTGGGTATTGTATGTCGGGTGTTGTGAATTCAACGACTAAAGAATTACCTATATTGCAACCCCAAGACTGTAAAAAAAGAAAGGATTGAGTGATTCACTAGTTGGAGTGCGGAGAAGCAATATAATTCGCTTAGGTTTTCCATACTGTTACTCCTAACTTAATTTGGTGAAGAACGTGTATATGGCAGAAGGCCATGTTGCTCTCTGCCAAAACAAGGCTGGGCCTCCCTATTTACCTAATTACCTCTACGCATATGTCCAAGTCAAAAGTAAACTACTTTGATACATAGACCAATGGAAAAAGGTTTTGTGAGAATTAAGCTTATCACCTCATGTAGTCATGAGTGCGGTTGAGAAAAAAGAGAGAGAGAGGAGAGGATGACAATTAGACAATATGACAGATATATGTGGCTTTGAGCGCGTCTTTGGTTGCTATCTTCCAATACCTCCAGCTCAAGATTATTTCGTTTATTGTGAGGCTCATGATCGAGCTCTTGAATCTATTTCTAATATCCTTTTTTTTTTTTCTTTTTTCGGGTGGGGTTCATTTTTATCGACCTCAAATATTGCCCCCCCCTTCTTTCTTTCTTTTTTTTTTTTTTTTTTTTTTTTTTTGGTGGGGTTCATTTTTACTGACCTCAAATATTGCAAGTATTCCTTTAATATATACATACGTAACTTCCTCGCAATTAAGATGACTCATCCAATCCCTTTCATGAGAATACATATATATGATTAATTCTCATTATTTTATTTCATTTTTGATAAATGGGAGGTAAGTGGATGTTAGGGATTTAGGCAAGTATATATTGTCCTTTTTTAAAATCTCCTTACATTACAAATCATGGTATTCCTGTAATCATGCACTAAGGTTAAGATTGAGATAAACATCCAACCTAACTTTCCAAAGGATAGCCAAAGTCCTTCCAATCATGGTGGTGCATTAGCTGAAGGCACTCCAAGCGGTGGGTAGCTGTTAGCTTCAATCATTCCTAATGATGCATGGGAAAAAATAAATTTATATAATAAGTAAGCGAGCTAGCCCGGCCCAATTTATTACCTGGTTTCATTTTATTCAATAACTCAAGTTTAATATTAATTGGTTCAAAAAATGTGAGAATATATATATATATGGAAGGTAATTGGTTAAAGGTAATTGGTTAAATATTCTGTAAGAAAGTTTCTGTCTCTTTTAAAAAGAATAAAAAAAAGGTAATTATAATAATATAAAAACAGCACCCAAAGTCAAAACCCTAGAGGCTAACAGCCATATATCAGTTTTGATCATGTGCAAGATATCCTGTATGATCAAGACAGTTTATGAATGACACATGCGTATGTGTGAACGTGTGCGTGTCTTCCACAAATGACCGTGATCATGCGCGATAGTCCCGACCATTATATATATATATATATTTGAGAGGGATAAACTTACACTTAGTGTAAGACTTTTTATTCTTATACCCTTAGCCTCAATATCTTATTATCATAACCATATTTTTCCAAATTCACCGTTGGAATAGATAATCTTCTCATATATGTCATGCATGCTAAATCTCAAATCAATTGGATATCAAAAAGTGTTTGATCTGTAAAATTATATTTATTTTATAAATAAAACTATAATTCGAAACATGTTATAGATGATATAACTTTTTAATCTCTAATTAACTTGAAATTTGACTTGCATGACGCATGTGAGTGGATTATTTAATTTAACGGTTAAATTGACAAAATATTATTTCTATAAAAATATATTAAAAAGTTTTAGTTTTCCACTATGTGTTAATGAATATCAATCCCTATCTTCTATATATGTGTGTGTGGACAATTATGATTTGGCAGTATAGCCAAGTTAATTAAGTATTTTCTACCACAGTGGTGAGGCAAAGGCACTTCAAAGGTGGGCTAGCAGACTTCAACTACTCCTTGACGATCAAAATAAATAAATAAATCAATTAATTAAAAAAGGGTAAACAAACCCAACCTCGTTTTACTTGATATGAGCAACTCATATAAGTCTTATCTCAATTTGTTCAAGCAAATGTGTGAACCTGTGGAAGGTAATTGGTTCAACTTTTTGTAAGGATATGACGTACCTGTTTGCACCAATTGACATCAGAAATAATAACTATAATAATAAATATATAAAGAGCATCCATAAGCATGATCATGGCCCCATATATCAAAACTTTGTCTGTATATATATATATATAGGATGATGATCAGGTAAGCACATGCTGATATAACTTATATCAAAACCTGCATTGGGAGTTGTACCTTGTGCATTAATGGGATGTGAGGTGCATTGAATAAATGCAAGGGGTACAACCCCAATGCATAGTGCTGATGTAACTTATATCAGCACGTGCTGATGGGATCACTTATATATATATATATATATATATAACACCGTCGTGAGCAAGGTTTCCATGTTGAGGTATTTAATACTCAAGGTATTTAATACTTGACACTGTACTGAGGTGTTGAGCACCGTTAGATGATTAGAGTTTGTGAACAGTTCAAATTAAAAATTAAAAAGTTGTAAGGACGTATCTGTGTGCACCAATTAACATTAAAAATAACAATAATTATATTAAATATAGGTTTTCTTAACATATACCTTAAGGGTACATGTTAAGCTTCATTTAATGAGATAATCCTTAGCATGGAAAATGATGAAAGTATATAAAAAACTACAGAAATACACTTTCTCATACAATTTGTATAATTTTCTGTGCACTATCACCATTTTTTCACATTAAGAAAACCCATTAAATATATAGAGAGCATCCATAATCATGGCCCCATATATCAAAACTTTACCTCTATATATATCAATTGCCTAAGCCCCGCCACGAGCAAAGATTCAATGTTGAGGTATTTAAAACTCAACCCCATGTCGAGGTGTTGAACACCGTTGAGCCGACTTAAATTAAAAATTGAGAAAGTTACTCGTTAAGATCATTTCAGTAATAATTTTTTAACTTTTAATCAAAATCGTTCACAAACTCATCTAACAATGCACAAAAACTCAACAGGGTGTCAGAGTTTTTGGCACCTCAACATTGAATGCTTAATCCTTTTCCACCACCCCAAAAACACCCCTCTCATGAAACACGTCAAATTAAAAACACTAACAGGTGTACCCCAGATATATATTGTACCTATTGGTTCAATTCCGTGGTTGGTATGTATGAAACGTGTGAAAGTTGAGAGAACCCATGTGATGCGAGAAAGACTGACACTTGGCCCCCCCATTGAAACCATCTGCATGTGCTCGCAGTGAATTCCAGTATTTGAATGCCTTTTGTTTTGTATGGTGGGAAAACGTTACTCTTTCCAATTTTTTTCTTTCTTTTTTTTCATGTTTCACACACTGGCGGACCCGGGGGGCCTTTGGGGGCACGGTCCCCCACTGACTCGACCAAGTTTTTTTAGTTTTGGAGAGATATTATTATTTAATTATCATTTTTCAACATAATACCAAAAAGAGGAAGATAATAGTCATTTTAAAACATATTTACAGTCAGTTTGTAATAAGTTGATCACATTATATTTTTTTGGTATTAAATTGGAAAATGATTACCAAAATATAATATTTTAAAAAAAATGCTTTCTAGAGCTTTTAGCTACCAATTCTCACTTCACATAATCATAGCACAGTTCTCCCCATTGGAGATAACTCCTGGCTCCACCCTTGGACTTTCACACCGTTTTCACATGAATCACATCAAATAAAACTTGAATCAAACTTTTGACCCTAAATTGCAATTTACACAAAAAAGAATTACAAGTACTCCCTCTGTTCCTAATTGACCATCCCTTTTGAAAAAAAAACATGTATTTTTTTTAGGAGATCCCATTAAATGTTTTTATTGTTTCACATCATCATATATGTTTTAATATTTCAATTTTGCCCTCAAGTATACAAAATATCAGAGATAGATTAAATATCCATGAGAGAAGGTATTTTAGGAAATCAAAGAAATAGAATTATTGACGTTTTTGAAGGAGACAATAGTTTTGGAACATACCAAAAATGAAAAGAAGTCAATAAAATAGGAATGGCGGGAGTATAAAAGTTAAGAAGAATACGATTTTAATGGTGGGGATGTCTTATTTGTTGGTTTTCCGGATGTGATCTCAATATTTCAATTTAATGAAATATTCTCTTTTTTTGAAAAAAGAAAAATGAAAAAAAGAAAAGAAAGACAGAATAAAAGTTAAGAAGAATAGCACTGCTGTATGCCTGTATATGGTAATCGTGATTTATGGGGAAACCTCCAATTTAGCACATTATAGATATATTATTTCTAACAAGAAAAAGATCTTATTAAACCAAGGGAAAAAAAAGGAACAACCAAGATCAAAAACAAATGTACAGATGATGCTCAAATTTCCATCAAATTTATAATCTATTTTGATAAATCTAATTCTTAAACCAATTACAACATGGTAATTCAAATATTAAAGCGGTCAAATCACATGCTGCTTAGATGATCAATTTTTGCCATATTTTCTAATTATAGTTAGTCGAAAGGAGACAAAGTGTCATAATTTAATAGTTTGAAAGGTTATTTGTAAAGTTTTAGAGTTCATATGGGTTTCTTGGAACTGATATAAGTATAATTTATGGGGTTTTCTTGTAATTTATCCACACAAAGAAAGGATGAACCATTTGATCTATTCGAATTGAGCAACCGATCGATGTTTTATAAGATTTTGCTTATGTATCAATGATGATGACTTCAACGTGGGTGAGAGGCGTTGCAAGAGGGCTCCATGCCTATTTATAATCTGGATTTGGATCCTTATTTGCTTGACTAGGTTGGTGGTTTTGCTTTTCTTTCAATTATTTAGATGTCGACCAGTCACTAGAAAGTTCCATCCAATGGCTAAGTAAAGCGCATCTGGCAAAACGACACAAAGGATTTATTGCATCTGCTTTCTTCAGCTGGTGCCTGCACATATGCCACTTGCTTTTAGTGACACGTCGCCATTTAATCTAGGAGAGTATCCAAATCCTAATAATCCTACATGTAGCGGAGAAGAATTTGGATTTGGTTATTACATGGTACTGTAAATGTAGAATTGTTGACATATGGTAAAAAAGAAAAATAGAGGATTAAAATTCAAGAGATGCATTTAATGTCTAACGCTTAATAGCTATTTATTTCTCTTCCTTATCCACGTGTCATTGATTCTACGTTTACTACATCATATAGTAAAAGTAGCTAAGTTCACCAAATCCGATTTTGAGCAGAGAAGCCATATTTTTTACATTTTTAATTTTTTGGGTAAACCTGAAGCCATATTTTTGCTAAGTGTCTTTCAAATTAAATTATCCTCTGGAAGCACCACATTCATATAACTTAATTCTCGATTTCTCAAAAAAAAAAAAAAACTTCTCTGGCATAATTACCTATGACAAAGATATGCCTTTAGATAACTCTTTGATCCTTATAGGAATGCTTAAATTCTCATAAGAATGCTAAGATTGATAGACAGAGTAAACAAGGAGTTTAATTTCCCACTTTCCTTGATCGATCAAACACTAACTCCATCTCTCAACCTCCATATGGGACCAGAGTAGCTTTAGGAGAGATAAATGGTAACGACGTGGGGAGGAAAAATAAAATAACAACGATACAGAGTGAGAAACGGCATACATTCTTTATGACAACGTCATAGAAGGGCGACGTGGTAGGGGGAAAAAAGAGGTGAGGCATGGTTCACTGTTTGCATGTCACCTCATGCATAATAAAGCCAGGTTTGTTATTCTTTAATGATTGTGATTTTGCAGAGATAGTGATGTATTGATTTCAAATACCCAATCAATACATGCAGTTTGTCTATATATATTACAAGGAATGGATAGTGATAACTATATTTATCAAATAGAGACCTAACCTAAGAAAAGGGCAAAAGGAGGGGCCGAAGATTATATCCTATAGTTCCATACCGGCCATCTGCACAGTAAACAATAGGTTAATGCAAAAGTCACCGTCTCTGACCAAGACAAGTCAACTATCCAAACAATCTATGTGTTGTGCAAAGGTGATCCTATCAGCACGTGCTGATATAAGTTACATCAGCACTATGCATTGGGGCTTGTACCCTTTGCATTGATTCAATGCATCTCACATCTCGCTAATGCATAAGGTACAACTCCCAATGCAGGTTTTGATATAAGTTATGTCAGCACGTGCTTAGCTGATCATCATCCATGTGTTGTGTACGAGGATGATACATCAAAGAAAGTATAATTTTAAATTAATGATGCATTTGGATTAGGGGTTTAAAAAAAAAGTTTAAATAAATAAATACAAGGATCTGCACATGTATTTCTACCAAACCATATAAGCTATGTTGATTATTGTTTTTATTATCATAAGTACTGCGTAAATAACATCTCCTGAAAACTAAGCTGTGTATTATCTATACTCAATCCATCTTGCATGTTTATTTAGGCTAATTTAATTTCTATACAGTTTGTATGTGCATATGCAACTGGTCCAACCGGTCGATCACCTGCCGGTGGCCCAGTTGACCAGTAGCACCATCCATCCCGACGATCATATGTCTACCTATTGGATTAATAATTAAACTTCATTATTAGAATCCTGATTTTAAAAAGTACTACAGATTTAAGCTTATGATTAGCAGTTATTTAAATTCTATTCATCCAACTTCGTGCGATGTGTCAGCAAGTGACTATGCAATGGGTCGGGGTTGGTCTGACTATACATCAAATAATTTGTTACACATGACATGATTGTGCTTTAGGGTCCTCATTTCAGTTGTTTTCAATAATGTTCAGTTTTTTTTTCTTGTTAGGACGGTGTAATATAATGATTTGCAAACTTAGTTTTTTGTTTTTGTGTTTGACCTTACACAACAATAAAACTTTGAAGAAAAAGATAAGGAATCGAGGGCTCAGGTCAGTGTTGAGGTGCTTAAAACTCAACCCTTTATTGAGGTGTTGAATACGATTGAAAGAGCTCGCAGACGGTTTAAATTAAATATTGAAAAAACCCATTAAGACCATTTTAATAATAATTTTTTAACTTTTGATCAAAATCGTCCACAAGCTCATCCAACAATGCACAAAAATTTCAACAGGGTGTTAGAGTTTTTGGCGCCTCAACATTGAATGCTTAATCCTTCCACCACCCCAAAAGCACCCCTCTCATGAAACATGTCAAATTAAAAACACTAACACGTGTACCCCAGATATATATCGTACCTATTGGTTCAATTCCGTGGTTGGTATGTATGAAACGTGTGAAAGTTGAGAGAACCCATGTGATGCGAGAAAGACTGACACTTGGCCCCCCCATTGAAACCATATGCATGTGCTCGCAGTGAATTCCAGTATTTGAATGCCTTTTGTTTTGTGTAGTAGGAAAACGTTACTCTTTCCAATTTTTTTTCTTGGTTTCACGCACTGGCGGACCCCCCCGCGGCGGGGGGACTTTGGGGCATGTGCCCTGCTGGCTCGATCAAGTTTTTTTTTTTTTAAAGAAATATTACTATTTGATAATCTTTTCTCAACATAATGCCTAAAAAAAAAAGATAATAGTCATTTTAAAACATATTTACAGTTAATTTGCAATAAGTTGATCATATTATCCTTTTTTGGTATTAAATTAGAAAATGATTATCAAAAAATAATATTTAAAAAAAAATGCTTTCTAGAGCTTTTAGTTCCCAATTCTCACTTCACAGAATTATAGCATAGTTCTCCCCATTGGAGATAACTCCAGGCTCCGCCCCTGGACTTTCACACTATTTTTACATGAATCACATCAAATAAAACTTGAATCAGACTTTTAACCCAAAATTGCAATTTATACAAAAAAGAATTACAAGCACTCCCTCCATTCCTAATTGACAATCCCTTTTGAAAAAAAACATTTTTTTTTTTTTAGGAGATCTCATTAAATGTTTTTATTGTTTCACATCATCATATATGTTTTAATATTTCAATTTTACCCTCAAATATACAAAATATCGAAGATAGATTAAATATCCATGAGAGAAGGTATTTTAGGAAATCAAAGAAATAGAATTATTGACTTTTTGAAGGGAACAGTAGTTTTGGAACATCCCAAAAATGAAAGGAAGCCAATAAAATAGAAATAGTGGGAGTATAAAAGTTAAGAAGAATATGATTTTAATGGTGGGGGATGTCTTATTTGTTGGTTTTCTCGATGTGATCTCAATATTTCAATTTAATGAAATATTCTCTTTTTTTGAAAAAAAAGAAAAGAAAAGGAAGACAGAATAAAAGTTAAGAAGAATAGCACTGCTGTATGCCTGTATATGGTAATCGTGATTTATCGGGAAACCTCCAATTTAGCACATTATAGATATATTATTTCCAACAAGAAAAATATCTTATTAAACCAAAAAAAAAAAAAAAGGAAAAAAAGGAACAACCAAGAACAAAAACAAATGTACAGACGATGCTCAAATTTCAGTCAAATTTATAATCTATTTTTGATAAATCTAATTCTTAAACCAATTATAACATGGTAATTCAAATATTAAAGCGGTCAAATCACGTGATGTCATGATCAATTTTTGTCATATTTTCTAATTATAGTTAGTCAAAAGGAGGCAAAGTGTCATAATTTAATAATTTGAAGGGTTATTTGTAAAGTTTTAAAGTTTATATGGGTTTCTCGGTATATGTATAGTTTAGAAGGTTTTCTTATAATTTACCTACAGAAAAAAGGATGAAGCATTTGATCTGTTCGAATTTAGAAACCGATCGATATTTTATAAGATTTTTCTTATGAATCAATGATGATGACTTCAACGTGGGTGAGAGGTGTTGCTAGAGGGCTCCATGCCTATTTATAATCTGGATTTGGATCCTTATTTGCTTGATTAGGTTGGTGGTTTTGCTTTTCTTTCAATTATTTAGATGTCGACAAGTCACTAGAAGCTCCATCCAAGGGCTAAGTAAAGCGCATCTAGCAAAACGACACAAAGGATTTATTGCATCTGCTTTCTTCAGCTGGTGCCTGCATATATGCCACTTGCTTTTAGTGACATGTGCCATTTAATCGAAGCATAACCTAACCAAGGAGAGGATCCAAATCCTAACAATCCCACATGCAGCAGAGAAGCCATATTATTATTATTATTATTTAAATAAATAAAAAAAATTTGGGTAAACTTGAAACCATATTTTTGCTAAGTGAACGTTTTTCAAAGTAATTATCCCTCTTGAAGCGTCACATTCATGTAACTTAATTCTCGATTTCTCATAGAAAAACTTCTTTGGCATAATTACCTTTGACAAAGATATGCCTTAGATAACTCCTTGATCCTTGTAGGAATGCCTAAATTCTCATAAGAATGCTCAGATTGATAGAGTAAACTGTTGAAAATATACCACCCATATCACCCAAACATTGGGTTTGATATAGCTTTATATACCTGTATGAGTTCTCCACTTATAAGTTTAAGCTTTTAAGTTGGAAACTTAACATGGTATTAGAGTATGTCGTTCCTGGATCCGTTTTGCACGTGAACCCGTCTTTATTGTCCACGTGACAGGCCATTTGAATTTTATTAGACCTGCACGTGAGGAGGAGTATTAGAAATATACCATATCCCACGTCGCCCAAATATTAAGTTTGATATAACTTCATATACCAGTATGAACCCTCCACTTACAAGCTTAAGCTTGTAAGTTGGAAACTTAATATAAACACGGAGTTTAATTTCCCACTTTCCTTGATCGATCAAACACTGAGTCCATCTCCCAACCTCCATATGGGACCCTAGTAGCTTTAGGATAGATAAATGGTAACTCAGTGGGGAGGAAAAATAAAATAACAACGACAACAACGATAGAGAGTGAAAGACAACATACATTCTTCATGACAACGTCATAGAAGGGCGACGTGGTAGGGGGAAAAAGGAGGTGAGGCATGGTATACTGTTTGCATGTCACCTCATGCATAATAAAGCTAGGTTTGTTATTCTTTAATGATTGTGATTTTTAAAGGATAGTGATGTATTGATTTCAAATACCCAATCAATATATGCAGTGTGTCTATATATATTACAAGGAATGGATAGTGATAACTATATTTATCAAATAAAGACTTTAACCTAAAAAAAGGGCTAAAGGAGGGGAAGGGGATTATATCCTATAATTCCGTACCATCTGCACAGTAAACAATAGCTTAATACAAAGTCACCGTCCCTGACCAAGAGAAGTCAACCACCCAATCATTCTACGTGTTGTGTCCACATTAAGAGGATGATACATCAAAGAAAGTATAATTTTAAATTAATGGTGTGTTTGGATTAGAGGTTTAAAAAAAAATTTAAATAAATAAATAAAAGGATCTGCACATGTATTTCTACCAAACCATATAAGCTATGTTGCATGATTATTGCTTTTATTATCATAAGTACTCCATAAATAACATCTCCTGAAAGATGTATATTACCTGTACTCGATTCATCTTACATATTTAATTAGGCTAATTTAATTTCCAACCAGTCGATCACTTCCCGGTTGACCAGTAGCACCGTCCATCCCGACAATCATATGTCTACCTATTGGATTAATAATTAAACTTCATTATCAGAATCTAGATTTTAAAAAGTACTAGAGATTTAAGCTTATGATTAGCAATTATTTAAATTCTTTTCATCCAACTTCGTGCCATGTGTCAGCAAGTGATTTTGCAATGGGTCGGGGTTGGTCTGACTATACATCAAATAATTTGTTACACATGACATGATTGTGCTTTAGGGTCCCAATTTCAGTTGTTTTCAATAATGTCCATTTTTTTTCTTGTTAGGACGGTGTAATATAATGATTTGCAAGCTTAGTTTTTTGTTTGTTTGTTTGACCTTATACAACAGTGAAACTTTGAAGAAAAAGATAAGGAATCAAGGGTTCAGGTCAGTCCAAAATTCTAGAAATCAAGTACACCTTCCTCAAAATCTTAATCTTGCTGTCCCCTGTTTTAAGGGATTGATGCTTAGGGTTGGTAATTGTTTAAATTCGATACATCCAAATAAATGCCATGTGGCAACAGGTGAACATTTAATGGACAGAGAAAGAAAGACAGATGTTGCCCTAACATTACATCAATTTGTCACACGACACATAATCTATAGTCAACTCTAGTTAGAACGAAACTTGCCTTCTAATTAGGTTTTGAAAATTGATAAGGGTTCAAGCCAGACAAAGTCCTACTCATAAGATATATATATATATATATATATTGATTGGGTTTTTTCAACGTGTGTCCTAAGGGCACATGTTAAATTGAAATTAATTACTCCATAATTGTATTAGAAATGATGAAAATGCATTTTAAAAGATAAAAGTTATTTGAAAAAATGTAAAAATGTTTAAAAAAATTGTGAAAAGAACATTTTTTATGTAATGATTAGGTTATTAATTGAATCTTAACAAGTACTCTTAGGGCACATGTTAAGAAAACCCTATATATATATATCAATTATGTAGAAAAACATTTTGGAAAATACTTGCCTCCACCCTTGGGTGGAGGAGCTCCTTCCCTCCTCCCACTTATATTTTGCCTCTTATCCAAATAAAGGAGGAGAATTGACTGTGTGTATGCATTTCCATGTTTACATAATTGTAAACACATTTTTATAAATCTATATTTAAGTGTTACATTTTTATGTTAACATGAATGTGTGTCCATGTATTTATATTAGCTTATTTATTTGTTTGTGATTTTGAATTTATATTTTTCTAAAATATTTATGACACGTAGCAGAAAATGAATGGAAGTGGGGAGGAACTCTTCCACCTTGGGGTGGAGGCAAGTAGTGTCCAAACATTTTTGGGTAGGTAAATGGATCTTGCGATTGGTGGGAAAAAAAATCAACTAAAATCTAGTTCATTCAATGTTGTGTTTGGAGGAGGAATGTGGAAAAAAATTTGGGATTTTAAGTGAGATTATTATTGAAGTTCCTTATTTGGGTTAACTTTCTGCATACTAGAATTTCTATGGGTTTTGGTGCAAGAGAAAAACTTATATGTAATTCAAGATGTATAAGGTAATTCAACACCATGCTAGAAAGTTGTTAGCAGTGGACATGAGACAGGCCTGAATTGTAAGGTCCATTTGATCATCTGCACCGACTCCTACAGATTCGAACCTATCATGGCCCGCTGGCAGAGGAACGGCCCAACCTTACTCGTAAGGTGATCGCCTAAGAGCAACTCTAACCATGTAAGGTATTTTGGTGATATAAACCTATTCTTTGCATTGCTACAATGTAAAAATGTATCAATACAATGGAAATACATCATATGAAAAAAGTAGTTACTCCAATGCATGTGAATCATTTTTTTTTTCTCACCCACTTTTCCCTCCCACCTCCAACTATCATTTTTTTTTCTCAAGCTATATTTACCTCACCAAATACATCGCCCGTTGGGGCACCTGTTAAAACACATTAAGCAAATTTTAGCTTTGCCTTACCGTTGGAGTTGCTCTAAGGCCCGAAGTGAAAATAAGTCTGCATTAGGCACACCAAGTGGAAGGGCTGGTCCAAAAGGCATTTTGGAGCTAAAAGTTATTTTATATATTTTATGGGTGTTTGGTGGGCTATTAAAATGGTTTAACTTTTAAGAAACGACATTTTTTTTCTAAAAGATAGGTTGGCAAAAACTATCCATTGTAGTTTTTCAAAATGCCGATTGTGGAAAGGAAAAAGGCTTTCAAGTGGAAAAAAAAATAATAATAAAGGCACCAAACTTGCCAAATTTATCTATACTTTCTAACCTTTTCGATATAAAATGACTTTCAAAATGTGTGTTCATCAAATATCAACTTTCTTCCAAATGTTTCTCTTAAAAGGTTTTTTTTTTCAAAAAGTTTCTTTTATTTCAGAACGGTACGCCCAATACACACTAAATTCCTCAAGACCCAACTTACTTATTTGCTAAGCTTCCTATGAGAAGAAAGCTTCCAACCTACTTAATCGCCTAAAGCCCATCATGTAAGAAAACGGTATTGAATTTTTGCCTTGGGCCTAGCCAACTTGCCAGTTGGTAGTGTGTGATTTTTCTTGCATTTGGACTGGCATATGCATTCTTCGGTTCAAGTCCGGTATCTATATTTATTTTTCCCTTTTAAAAAGGCTTGTATATATCAATATATTATAGTAAAATACGATATGAGAGAATATATAACGGAATACATATAGAATATCATCTAGTTCTTTTTTACAAAAATATGATAAAAAATTTGACATAAAAAGACGGAAATAGAAAAAATATGTCAAAGAGTAAAATTTTTTACACTAGTGCAATTTGATCCTAATTAACTAAAATTTTATATTATATATATATATATATTATATGACGATCCTAATATAACTTATATCAACATCCGTAATAGGGGTTGTACCTTGTGAATTTTTGGATTATGAAGTACATTGGATCAATGCGTGGATACAACCTCTAATACATGGTGCTAAAATTTTATATCAATACATGCTGACTTGACTGACACTATATATAATGTATAATAAATAGATAAACATGTATGGTTTTGTCAAATATCTTTGCAAGGCCTAGTTCGGGCTCCATTAATTCTTTTTGGGGGCCATTTTTGCCACCCCTTATTTATTTTTATTTTTTTTGCACCCCCACTAATTTTAAAATTTCAAGATTTTATGGAAAATATAAAATTTTTTTTTATGAAAACTACTTATATAGTCGACTTGAAAACATCATTTTGAATAACTTTAAAAAAAAAACCTTTTCCAAAATCTATCATTTAAATAAACGTTTTAACCATTTACAGTATTGAAAATTTTACTCGATGAACCTACTCAAACATGGTATTATCCTTTTATGGTTTGGCCAAAAAAATAAAAAATAAAAAAAGGCGGTATTACCAAAAAATAGATAATAAAGAAAACCTGGTCAAATGTGGTTTACATGGATCATCCATAACTGTATTGGTATCCTGGCTGCCTCCTCTTGTAAGGGTGACGTTGAGATTTTAGATTACCGAGTTAGGATTCAGTGTTGTATAGTTAAAAGAACCGTGCTGAGGTGATGCCCATCCTTGGATGGGTTTGTGAACGACTAAGATTGAAAAATAAAAAAGATACTAATTTAATGGTTCGTTCGGATGAAAGACTAGAAGGAGTGATTTGGGTTAAAATAGGATTTTAATGCCAAATTATGGTAGTAACATTAGAAGCGAATGAGGTTGAAATCCATTTTAGCCCAAATCTCGCTTAAAAATCTCTCATCTAAACACACCATAAAAGTTTAAGAATATTTTATGAAACTGACTTACTAATTTAAAATCTTAGGAAACAATGAAAAAGAAAAAAGAAAAGAAAAAGGACTTTTTAATTAATCCATATTTAAAAGATTTTCATGTAATTTACCCTAACAATGGGTCAAACCAACAAAAAGGCCTCTTTTGGTTAGCTACCGATGGAGGGCTCTACCTCTTTTTGGTTGGACATTTAGCTTTTCATGTGACCCATAAGCAAATACTCTATCCGTCTCACAGAGATCGACCTCTTTAAAAAAGTACGTAGATTAAGAAAAACAATTAATGTATTGATTTGTTCTCCACTCAAATTTTTTTTTTCCAAAAATACCCTTATCATATCCTACAATCAATGCATCGGTTATGTTTAAAGTAATTCTCGGTTTAATAAATTAAAAGATAGTATGGAAAAGTCAAGAAAATTTATAACTTAGACTTTTCAAAAAGACAAACATGCATTTTGGGACAGTAAACAATGAAAAGAAAGTTATCTTTGTAGGACGAGATGTTGTCATTGGTAGCTGAAATAACCTTGTATGCCAGAACAGCCAAATCTTATTAGATGCAAAATCAAAACCAACTGTGGATATACGAATTCACACCCACAATCTGCCATGTTGATTGGATTAGAAAAAGGGCAAGTGGTTCGGAATCGAAACAAACATTAAGTTCACAACAGATCCTAGCTAAGCAAATAAAAATGAAAAACCTCTACCCAAAAAGAAAAAGAAAAGAAAAGAAAATTCATATCTTCATTATTATTATCATAATATTTTCTAGTATTCAAACAATAAAGACGAATAACAAGTCTTATAGAAGCATGAATTCAATGTTGAGTTAGCTCAACACCATTGGATTGTGCTTTGAGTGACTCGGATTAGAAGTTGAAAAAATTGCTACTAAAATGATGAAAATTGCTACGGTGAAGAGGTAGAAGCCAGGAAGGCCCAGAATGAAAAATGTTCCAACAAAACGGGTTGTAGGGAGAGTTATTTTGGAGTTAGGATTCGGTGTTGTGTTGTTAAAATTCAGCACTGTGCTGAGGTGATGGTAGCTCTTGGATGGGTTTTTGGACAACTAAGATTGAAAGATAAAAAATGTACTACTAAATGACCAAAATGACCTCAGTGACAATTTTGTAATCTTTCAATCTTGACCTTCCAAAAGCCCATCCAAGAGCTGCCATCACCTCAGCACGGTGTTAAGTTTTAACAACTCAACACTGAATCCTAACTCCAAAATATATAATTCTCCCTACAACCCGTTTTGTTGGAACATTTTTCATTTTGCTTGGATGCCTCATAAGATAGGGTATTGTCATTATAATTGGTTTGGCAATTAATTTAATGAAAATAGACAATAAGTACAAAAAAAATTGAAAAAAGATACTAAACATTTATTTGACCAAAGGGGAAAAATGTCAGAATTTGATAGCTCAAGATTATTTGTCCAATTTAATATTGGTGTGTTTAGATGAAAGATTTGTAGGAGTGAGTTGGGTTAAGATGGGATTTCAACATCAAATTATGGTGGTAATAATAGTAGTGAATGAGGTTGAAATCCTATCTTACCCCAAATCTCTTTTAGAAATTTTTCATCCAAATGCACCATAAAATTTTATGAAGGTTTTATGAAACTGACTTACTAGTTTAAAATCTAAGGAAAAAACCAAAAAAAGAAAAGAAAAAAGAGAGGGACTTTCTAATTATTTATAAGGTTTTATGTAATTTAACCCCACAACGGATCAACCTGACAAAAAGGCCTCTTTTGGTTAGCTACCTGGTTAGCTACCGATGGAGGGCTCCACCTCTTTTTCTCATGTGATTGGTAAGCAAATACGCTTTCTATCCTACAAAGATAGGCATCTTTGAAAAAGTTCGTCAAATTAAGAAAATCAATTAATGTTTTGATTTATCATCCACTCAAATTTTTATTTTCAAAAACATCTTTATCAGATCCTACTAATCAATGCATCATATTGTTTATGTTTAAACTTTAAAGTAATTCTCCATGTAATAAAGGATAGTATGAAAAAGTTAATAAAATTTATAATTTGACTTGTCAAAGTGACAAATATTTTTGGTCAGTAAAAAAGGAAAAGACAGTTTATCTTTATAGGAGGAATGGAGTAATAAATACCATAACGGGAGATGTTGTCATTGGTTGCTGAAAGAGCCTTCTAAGCCAGAACTGTCAAGTCTTATTAAATGCAAAATCAAAACCAGCTGTGGATATACGAATTCACACCCACAATCCACCATGTTGATTGGATTAAAAAAAGGGCAAGTGGTTCGGATACAAACATTAAGTTCACAACAGATCTAGCGAAGCAAATAAAAAGGAAAAATCTCTACCCAAAAAGAAAAAGAACAAGAAAAAGAAAATAAAATTCATCATCATATATCATTATTATTATCATAATATTTTCTAGTATTCAAACAATAAAGACGAATAACAAGTCATATGGTTTAAAAAAAGAAAAAAGAAAAAAAAGAATAAGAAGTCTTATAAGGGCATGGATTTAGTGCTGCATGAGTTAGCTTATTAGCACCATTGGACGAGTTTTGAATGACTCAAATTAAAAGTTAAAAAAATTGTTACTAAAATGACGAGAATGATTTTAATGGATAAATTTTTCAACTTTTAATTCAAATCGTCCAAAAAGTGATCCAACAATCAGTACAGTGTTGAGTTTTGAAAACTCAACACCGAATCCAAAATCGTGTTATAGTTAGGGTGGTTTTTCTTTTCAATATATATATATCTATATATATATATATATTTTTTTTTTTTGGGTTAGGCTAGGGTGGTATGGTGATTAATGTTTTGAGTGTTACTCCCTTTGTTTTTAGTTAACCGTTTCCTTTGAAAATATACGTTTTTTTTTTAGGAGACCTTATTAAATGATTTCACATCAACACATATGTTTCAATATTCCAATTTTACTTTCAAGTATACCTTCAAAGATATTTTAAGAAATCAAATAAGAAAAATCATTAATTTTTTTGAATGTAACAATAATTTTAAAACACTCCTAAAAAAAATTAAATAGGTAAATTAAATAGTAACGGAGTAGGATTTTCAACGTTTTTTGGGGAGCATTTAATTGTGCAGTTTTTGTCAGGACGTACGTACGTATAACCCAACTGCAATAGCTAGCCAAGTTGGTCTTGAACACAATCACGTACAATATATAAGTATATAACACTTACAGCTAGCAGATGATGCCACTGATGGTGGGCGGTTTGCGTTTTGCGAGTAGTGGAGTAGAGTGAATTTGAGCTCTCTTTCCCTCTCCAATGGTTTCCATTTCCGGTTTTCTTTCTCCAATTGAATGCATTGATCAATTAGTTTTAGCCAGCTGGACCTGCCTAGACAGGACCTGCCTGCCTGCCTGCCTGCGCGCCATAGTCCGTACCCTTTGCCTAGACGAGAGGAAGAATATCATCACTTTGTTTGATTAATCATTTTTACTAATTCCCGGCCATATTTTGATTATTTACATATTTATTCGATCTCTCCTCTAATTGACCTCAATCCCCTTTTTAATTAAAGAGGATTAGGAAGGCATGCATGGTGATCGATGGCAGCTTTGGAGTGTCCGTGGAAATCGGTACGTAGCCAGAGCATATATAGAATTAAGAAATTTTTTTGGAGCTTGATTATTATGAATATTATACCATTTTTTTTCTTTTCTCGCATGATTCCCTAAACAAGCTAGGATAAGGTCCCTGTTCAATCCTCCTACGTACATAAATTCGAGTGTTTGGCTGGCGTCGTAAAAGTGTCGTAGAAACTTGAATGCAATACTGGCCTCCACTCGTCGCCGGCCTGTACATATAGCTAATTAATTATTGCAAAGTAGTGAATAATTTACCCTGCCCCAAGAGTTAAAACAAACCACAAATATGGACCCTTAAAATTAAAGAAAGTTAAATACGTCGTTCCATTCTTACAATACATAAAATGTGGTGGACTAGCTTGTTTTCGGTCCAATTTCAACCTGGGTACTGCCAGTTTCGACCTATTTGGTCCAATTTCAACCTGGCTACTGCCAATTTCCACCTATTTTTCCAATAATTTCAACCTCCAACTATTTTTCCAACCTTTCTCTATTTAATTCCCAAAACTGCGCGCGCCCATAATATTTGTCAGTTCCATTCATAAAGATGGCTGCAGCTAGCCTGTAGACTTGCAATGCCTGTGTCATCGATCATCTCTCTATATATGTACATGCATATCAACAAATTAAATCACACCCTTCCTCTTACATATATACCACCAATTCGATCTGAAAAAAAAAAAAAAAAAAAAAAAAAATTAAAGCAAAGCAAACATGATACCTTTAACAAATATCCAACTCCTCCATGCCTCCATAGCATCTCTCTTGTCCATCACCTTCCTCTTATCCGGCAACCCTTTCACCTACATCCTCCACCTCCTCTCCACCAACACCCTCCTCTCTCTATCCTGCGCCTGGTGCGCCCTCCTCTCCCTCCTCCACTACCTCCGCACCCGCACCCGCCCCCACCCAGTCCTCCTACTAAACTACGCCTGCTTCAAACCCCACCCCTCCCGCAAATGCACCTACCAAGCTGCCGAGTCCTTCGTGCGCCGGATTGCGCACCTCACCCCTTCCAGCCTCGACTTCATGCGCGGCATCTATCTCAAGTCAGGCTTAGGCGATGAGACCTACGCGCCGTCCTTCGTCTTCCAACCCGACAGCTGTCAACCCAACCTCGAATCGGCCATGCACGAAGCTCAAGAAGGCATGTTCGCAGCCGTGGATTCGCTCCTCGCAAAGACCCTCATCGACCCACGCCGAATCGATATCCTCATCGTCACGTGCGGCAGCTTCTCTCCTTCGCCCTCGCTCACATCGCTCGTGGTGAATCGTTACAATTTCAGGAGCGACGTGAAATCCTTTAATTTGAGTGGCATGGGCTGTAGCTCTGGCCTACTCTCCATCGATTTAGCGGCTAAGCTGTTGTGCCGCAGCCAAAAAACCCATTACGCCCTCGTGATCGCGACGGAGACTATTAGCCTGAATTGGTATTTCGGAGATAACCGTCCCATGCTCGTAACTAACTGTATCTTTCGCGTTGGTTGTGCCGCCGCGATCATCACGAACGACCCCAGTTGCCGCCGAGTTGCCAAGATGGAACTCGTTAACTCGCTCAGAACTCACCACGGTGCCGACGACGGAGCTTATCGTGCCGCATTTCAGGAGGAAGACGATAAGGGTTATACTGGGATTTCGCTCACCAAGGATTTGATACGAGTTGCAGGTGTAAACTTACATGAACACATCAGAATACTTGCGCCTCGAGTTCTACCACTGAGTCAACTCGCGTTGTATGCTTACTCGGCGGTGGTTTCGGCATTTTCGCGCGGAAACTCCAAACGGATGGTTCCGGATTTCACGGCGGCGTTTGAGCATATGTGTGTACACACAGGTGGGAAGGCTGTGATAGAACAGGTGGGGCGAGTGTTGAGACTCGGTGAGGAGGTGACTGAGCCGGCTCGGATGAGTTTGCACCGATTCGGGAACACGTCGAGTAGTCTTGTGTTCTATGAGTTGGCTTATTTTGAAGCAAAAGGGAGGGTGAAGAGGGGTGATAGGATGTGGATGCTTGCGTTTGGAACTGGGTTTAAGGTGTGTAGTTTGATGTGGAAATCGCTTCGGGATTCGTGCCAAGAGAATGATAATCCATGGACCGATTGCATTCATAGGTATCCGATGAAAGCATGGTGACTGAATTTGGTCACGTGCCAGAAAAAAGATCATCTCAAGTACACTTGATTAATTGCCAAGTGACATTTTAAAATAATGACTTCTATAGACAATGAATGGTGAAGGCGTGCAATGAACTAATTATGTCAATCATTGAGAAGTAATTAATTTCTCTTATTTGTTGAGGTGACAAAGATAAATTTAAAAACAACAAAGGTTTTGGGTATTTTATGTGGTGAACTTAAGTAAGGATTTTGAAACTCGTGGGATGAATTTGATAATAAATTTATCGCCATGTAGAACTTAAATAAGAATTAGTCATACGAATTCATCGATGTTAATTCATATTGAACCAATTTTATCAAATGAGATTAGACTTAATTTTGACTTTCTCATCGTCATCAACTGATGGAGGCCCTATCAATTTAAGTTTAATATTTTTTTTTCTTCCATTGTTATATGGCCATTTGTATTTGATTTGTTTTGGTATTTCATGTGGTTGAAAGATGAGAAACAATGAGACAGCTGATTTAGAATTAAATGTGTGTTAAGTGCGATTTATGAGAAGCTTGCATAAGATAAATTTTCACCTAGAACATCCTTACTAAGATAAATTTTATGACATGATATGTGTTTCAAATAATATATCCTAATAGCAAACAAAATAAAAATTGAAAATTAAAAAAAGGGAGAACGCATGATGAGAAGAGGGATTGCGGACATCTCTTGGCAATTGATGAAAGTGGAATAATCTCTACTCTCTAGCATATGTGGTGTTAGCTAGAGTACGTCATTTTTGGGTTTGTTTCACTCATAAGTCCTTTTTTTTTAAAAAATATTTTTTTATGGCCAAAAAGGGTATTCGTCCAGCAATTAGTCTTGAGCCAAATGTGGAGGGCGGCCAAGAGAAAAATTCTTGGTTGAGGAAGTCAACAAAATGACTCGAAATCTCCTTAGCGGAAGCAAAATCTCTAAGAAAATGTATAGTGTTTTCGAGAGAAAATGCCAGTGGGAGAACTGCCGAAGTCATCTGTTTGATTTGATCATGAAGGGGAAGGGATCAACTTTCCCATGTTGAGAGAAGAAATTAAGTGGAGTGAAATGGGAACCCCTCCAAGACCAGCTTGTTTTTTTCCTCCCAAGGAAGAAATGGAAGGAAAGGAAAATTGGTTCAATGAAATTTTCATAATACTCATTTTGCACATTAACTAATAAATAACTAGTCAAGAACCCAAAAAGAAAGGGTATATTAGTAAAATGAAAATTTTCTTTTCAATTCTCAAACAAGAAGGAATAAATCATATTTTTTTCTCCTAAACAAGAAGAGGAAACCACAATCCTTCCTTTTTTTCTTTCTTTCTTTTTTTTTTTTCCCCTCTCATCTCCTTACTAACGTTTGTCCTACTTATATTTTCTCTTCCAAACTCACGAATGGGACCTGAAGTCCAAACGCCAACAGAGACAGAGACACAGAGAGAGAGAAGAGCTGGGTTTTCTTTCTTTCTTTCTTTTTTTTTTTTTTTTGGGGGGGGGGGGGGGGGTGTGGGGGGAATGATCCATAGGTGATATGAAAATGTTATAAGGAAGCCCTTGACATTAAATGAGGTTTGATTCATTGGATATCTTCGAGTTAATAATTCTTCAACCCATATATGCCAATTATACAACTTATATCTCAGCTCCAAGCTTCCCATTGGTCAGGCTAGGTTGAGTTTGGTTTAGCCCTGTCTCAATGGCAGTGTTATTTTGCGAGGCCACCCCTTTTTGTGTGTTTTAAATCGATAACTTGATGTAAACTGGTGAAAAAGGCACAGGCAAATGTGTAATGCATTTACACTTGCAAAAGTAGTGGTGCTACTGTATAAATGGTTTATAATGCCGGTTTAGGTCGCAATATGGTCTGCTCCAGACAAAATGAACCCTTCAAATTTCAGGCCCTCCACACCCAATTGGTCTCCAATCTCCATATGATCCCAATCCCCAGTTTTGATCATTTTAGGCTTTTTGGTCTACTCCTATTAATTAGAGTGACTATTGAAGTCGCTTCTTTACCTGAGCCATGCAGTTTTTGGATTTCCTTTTTTCACTCCAAGGTGTTTTAAAACATTTTTCTAGAGTCTGAGAAATATGCTTTGCACTTTTTCACTTGAGGTATAATGTTGGGAAATATGGTAACATAAGCCATATATAAAAAAAGTAAATAAATAATTTTCTTTTATTTTTTTTTTTAAAAAACATTTGAAAATGTGGTTACAAGAAACACCGTTAGAATGAGAATAATTGTGTCTTGTATTCAAACTTTCATTATATGAGAACAAAATTTTAAAAAGGTTATAAAGCGTGTAGAAAAACATGATTTTTTTTTTATATGTTTTTAGTATAATAATTATTTAAAAAAAAAAAAGGAAAATTAGTGAGAAATTCACTTTATAAGATTTATAAAGGCATAAGGTGAGGGAAAAATTTAAAACTAGAGAGGAACAAAAAGGTCCCCACCATGGTTACCAACCACGCTCTTATTAGCATAAAAATAAAAGAAGTAAAGAACATAGTCACTAAAACACTAGAGTGTAAAAAGTGTAATACTCTCTCTTGCTCTCTCTCTATTATTTGATCAAAATCGTATCTCATACCTATAAAGAAAATGACACATTTGAAATGAGAGTAACATTTGAGATCTAGTAACCAAACAAAAAATAAATAAAAAGAGAAAATCATGTAAATTAATATTTGAGAAATTATTAGGTGAAGAAAGGGAAAACAATTTATAAGAGCTATGACTATTAACGATTAAAGGTTGATGTAAATTTTATTTATTTTATTATTTTTTTTAACAAGTTCAGTGGTGGATATTTAAAATATGTATTTCAAAAATTTTAGGAAAAATCCAACATCATCTCATCTGTAAATAAGACACCTCAAGTTATTGACTTATCAAAAAACCTATAAAAAATCACATTGATATAATATCCTATCCATCCACATATCCTCATTGTCATACAAGCACCATATTCCACAATGAGATCTATGATCCACGTCAATAGGCGCCATAGTAATACATATTAAATTCTGGGAAAAAGCCGACATAATCTTATTTATAAATAGGACAATCCAAGTTATCGACTTGTTCAAAACATGTAGCATGTCAGTATTCTCCACACTAATACTATAATACATACTAAATTCTGGGAAAAATTCGACATGATCTCATCTGTAAAGAAAACATCCCAAGTTATCGACTTGTTCAAAAACCTGTAGAAATCACATTTGTACAATATCTTGTCCATCCACAGATCCTCATTGTCATACAAACACCATTTTCCACAATGGGACCTACAGTCCACCTGAGTACACTCCACAATAATATATACCAGGTCCCAAAACATCATATATTCATAAATAATTATACACGAATGCTGAATAACTCAATAGAATGAAGTAATTTAGTTTACAATAGAAAGCCAATACACATACTGTCTTGCAAAAATATCCATGAAAAAAGTTAAGAAGATCAAGAAATGGGTGCAATATTAAATCCAGTCCATAGTCTTGTTTCTTGCTATATCTAGTTACATAACTTGCTCTAATTAGTAAACTTCTCAATAAGAATTACAATAAAGTAAACCTAATTACCCACCCTTGGGTAGCCCAGTTGGTAAGGGCAAACTTGTGATTGTGTGGTTAAACGCACGGTCTCAGGTTTGATTCCCTGCTACGACAACCCAAGATTTAAGTGGGGAGCTGTGGCGGTGGGTTGCTGCGCTTGTCTCCTTGGAGGTTTAGGTTCTATGGGTGGGTCCAAAGGGCCTGCTGTGGAATGGTTCTACCGTTATAAAAATAATAATAATAATAAAGTAAACCTAGGTATAATTACAATACAATCATTTTAGGCAACACATAACATTAATAAATAATCTAATCATACCTTCTATTTCTTACTAAAAAGGTAACCTATAAGCAATATCCAAGGAGCCAAATCTACAAGTACAAATCCCTACATACCATAGGCACGTCGACGTGTGGCTCTCTTGGTCTGTCGATAAACATGGTCAACCGATGAATCCACTGAACGTACAACCTGCATAATCTACAAGACCACCTCACCAACCAGATTCACCTATGTCGTGGTAGGTGGAAGTTCAACCTTTGGATGGTGAACTTGATCCCTACCCCTACCCCCGGCTTTACCTCGAGCTCGACGTCGTCTTTTCACACCACTTCGCTTTCTACCTTGTACTGGATGCTCAAGTAGCTCAGACATATGTGTGGTCATAGATTGCTGTGGAGGGTTGTACTGGGTGATGGTAGTGGTGGTCGTAGCAATAGATGGCCCGATTGATGGTAATGGTGACGAGACAGAAGGATTCGAAAATGATGGCGTGACCGTAGGCAATGGTGTGATATACTCCCTTCCTTCCGAATGTGAGATAGTATCATTCACAACTAACATGCTCTGATTAGCAGAGGGCTTGATTGTGGGTGATGGGCCAATCGAGGTAGGTGGCGACACGGACGATGAGGGCCCAACCGATGGTGAAGGACCATCAGGAGTCGGCAACACCACGAATGATAAGGGCTCGACTGACGATGAAGGGCCAGTGGCAGTAGGTGGTGGGTCACTAATGTCTTCTTTATGGGTTGATGCCAAACGGTCCCGCTCCTGGATGGCCAGTAATGTCGAGTAGCAAGTCTGATGGATACTATCCACTGCAACAGATAGTTCTCCCACTCCATGCTGATTGAGCAAGGTATTATTCAAAAGCCAATAGATGTCTGTTACGCTTCGAGTCTGCAAATAAAGATGGGGGCAAATTTATTAATCATTTAGTGATAAAATAATATTTCAATAATCCAAAATTTAATTAACATCATGAAGTAACACATAGCTTACCAAGAGCTCAGCGACCCCTCCTGCTCCTTGGTATCCATCCTCAATCCGATGCACTGGATTACCAATCAAGAGGCGCGTGATACTGCGATACCAAACCATGTAAGGATCATCATATCTCATATGCTTATCGCTAACATCTCCATCCACAATGCGTCCCCGACGTTCCTCCCACATTTGGATATATGACTTGTGCTCATGAAGCCAATTCTTCCCAGAGTGCCCACGTCGATCGATACGGTGCAATGTTGACTCAGTGTCACACATGTCTGGAACTTGTTGCCGGATACCAAATTGACGAAGGACGCGTTCGGGAAAATGCCACTCGACCACCTCGAAGCAAATCAGAGGTGATCGTGTACGCCATATTTCCATCCCATCACGACAATACTTTGGGAGGCTAGCAATCATTTCCTCGCTATATGGCTGCCAGATGTACTAAAAGAAAAACAATATAATAAAGTTATACAAAAATGATAAACATAATCATACATATAATAGATTTAATTACCATAAATAAATATAAACACTTACATCAATTTCCCTTAGCTGGTCCAACTGGTCACGATATACTGTGACCACGTGCATTGGGGTATTCTCAAGTATAAATTGAACACCCCATCTATCATAAATTCAGTAATAACTAATAAAATTAGTACATATAATCATGTTCACAATGAATTAACTAGAAATCGATGATCACATGCACCATATTAACTAGAAATCGATGATCATATGCACCATACCTGCACCCATGTGGTCCTATGGGCAGTTCAATATCTCCCACCCGAATGGTATCCTCGCCCCGTGCGGGCCGTGAGGCATCAAGAACCCGACGTGGAGCCATGCGTGGCAACCTTTCCCATGCCCATATCTATACCGGTCATTTTAAACATAGCATTTATTATTAGAAATATATGAGAATGCTGAATAGTTCACATATCAATAAATCAAAAACTTAATCACCTGTAGTAAAAGTAGCGGCCCTGCTATATCCTTCGTTCCGGACTTACTTGCACGACATAGATTGCGATATAAACTCGCAAGGCATGCACTGCCCCAGCTCAATTTGCCTATCTGGTTGAAGTCACTTAACAACGGGAGGTACATGAGTGGCACTCGATTTTGTGTCTTATCGGGTAACAACATACCCCCGATAAGATGTAGAATGCGGGCTCTCGCATGATGCAACATGGTGGCATCGTCTGCATTGTCGGGGAGGGTGGAGAAATGTTCCACTATCCATGAGATCCTGAGTTTTCCAGAACTAAAATCACCGGGGTCAGGGGCTTTGCCTAACAACTCGACGCATAACGCCTGCCATTGCTCCATAGTGCGAGACTCGTCACTACCAGTAATAGGCGGACCGTCTATGGGGACGCCCCATATGATCGACACGTCTTGCAATGTGACGGTTGTCTCGCCAACAGGTAGGTGGAAGGTATGTGTCTCCATCCTCCACCGCTCAACTAGAGCAGTAATAAGTGCACGGTCCAATCGGATTAAGCCCACACGATGCAGGCCATAGAAACCTGCCTGTAGTAGGTACGGTAACAACCGTGGGGATAATGGCTTGGCCCATAGTCCTTTCTCAGCCTTTCTGCATGTGAGTGTCGATGTATCCTGAAACAAAAGGGCCAAACATAAACCTTAATCAATCATATGTCTACATAATGAAATGGAAATTACATAGTGATGCATGTGTGTCCCATAATGCATGTGATCAATGCAATTTTAATGAGTCATATGCCAACCTAAATTTTAATTAGTCATACCTGTGTGCCCCATAACGTATGTGATCGATGCAAGTGTTGCATGTGGAGAACAGTCCCATCAATGGGCCCTGGGTCTAAGGTGCCTCTATCCATGACTTGGGTATGATAGCTTGACCTAGTGCTGGGATCGACGCCATGATGCATCTGCATGGAGTAATCTCCCGTGTGATGGTAATGATTCACATTAGGGCCAAATTGAGGAAGCACTTGCATTGGAGACTGATGGGCTATGGTCTCCTTCACCACATACACCTCCACACAATCAAGGGATGAGAACCTTGCAGGGATACCCAATACATTTTTCAAAGTCCGGTCATCGTTGATTAACAATCTCTTGTATTTCATGCCCTTCAGAGTTGAATATGGGTACCTACATATCAGCTTAAGTCTGACACTTTCCTCGTTTTTAGGCACTATGGGGACAAGCATATCAACCAACTCGCTTAGTGTTGATTGGCAAGGCACATCATAAAGCCCCATCGCCTCGTTGGGGTCGTATGTTATGCCCTCATTGGAGTTTTGTACTATCTCTCCCCCCCAGTAGAACATACACATAACATGTTCCATCCCTAACATTCATGATTTGAAACCAAAATGAGAAAATTGTAATCAAAGTGCAACTATATAATTAGGGTGAGTCCCACTATTTTGTGTCACGTCATTACATATATGCCCAAAAAGCTAATGCTCCAAAAAAGGTATGAATAATAAAAATCAGCATAAAACGCAACTAACCAATTTTTTTTTTTTCCTAATCAAATGATAAACTTTTAGATCGCCTCCAATTTGAAGATGGAATACATAGGAAAGAAGCAACTCACCAATATATAGAAATATCGCAAGAACTCAGCACTATCTGCAACCTACGAAGAAATGAATCACATTAGTTGAAGCAAAAAAAAAAAAAAAATATATATATATATATATATATATATATATATATATATAAAATAATTTACATGAAAAATAATTAAGTATGCATAACTTTCTAAGCACGAATAACATGGACATTTATTCTCCAAAGGGTTTTGTGGTCCTATCCTGTTTAAGAATGACATGGACATTTATTCTCCAAAGGGTTTTGTGGTCTTATCCCATTTAAGAATTGTGTACCATTCACATATTAGGATATTACATACATAATAGTTGAGTACTACACGTTCCTAAACTGTCCAAATGGACAATTCAAGAATTGTTATGCATCAAAGTGCCAACTACTAACAACAACATGTAAGATTCTGTTAGGAAACAACTAGACAAGTTGATTGTATCATAAAGACATGAAAGTATTTACCCAATACCATCCATGTGTTGGAAAGGACGTAGGTAGCACCTTGAGCTGGTGTACCATTAGTCAAGATGTAGTATGCTGTCTATATTTTCAAAATTATGGATTTTGAAACGAATCTATTTAAGGAGTAAGATAGAGTCATGCATTATATATTGGCAAATTGATCAATTTTATAGCATTTTCATTTATTTGAGGATAATAGGCTGTTTAAACTCATATTCTTGTAATTTGATTAAGATATTACTGAAACAATATTTATATTTCCAATTAAATAGAATCGCTCATGAACAGATATGTATGCATACTATGCCACGCTTATATTCTATTATTCTACTATATAAATTATTTAAAGCAAGGCATTTTAATACACATAAATAGCATGCCTATTACACAAATATGCGGAACTGTTTTTTCACAACATATCATATGCTATTTGGCAGACTTAATTTTGATGTATCAAATGTTATTTGAATATAATAATTGGCATGGCTAATGCGTGAAGGGGGGGAAAAAAAAAATCAAAACATGCTAACAATCTTAGCCCTTTTTCAAACAGAATGAAAAAAGGAAGGGGCCTTAAAGGGCATGGACTGAGGCAACGAGGCTAGCAAGGGCAGTGCAACATCCCACCCCCCACCCCAACACACACACACAAAATAAATAACTAAATAAATAAGAAAAATGTAGTGTCCATATATATACAGATTTTGTATAGCTTCGCTCTTTGAAAAAAAAAAAAAAAATTTGTTTTCTATTTTCATTGTTTATATCAACGTTCCTATATATATATATATATTTCTTTTTCTCTTTTTTTTTTTCAAAATAAAATCCAGATTTAGTCTTTATATTCCAAAATGAAGAAAAAATTCACCCATTTCTAGGGCCCCATTCATACGAAATTTAGATTCTTCTGATCATTTGGTCTCCAATATAGGTTACCATGTCTATGCAACATCTCTTGAATTTGGGTTTTCCTTCAACTATGTGAAGCAGCCCTTCCAAGACAATGTAATGGCCTAAAATAAACCTTCTTCCATACAAACCCCACAACTCAGCTTTCTCCATTATGAAACATACCCAAACTAGCAGAAAAACCCACAAGCCACTGACCATTTACTTCCCTTTCAAACCATAAAACAAACCCCACAACTCATCATAAATAATAGTATCATCCCAAGCCATAGATTTAAGATATGTGGGGGGGAAAAGAACAAAATATAATCATAAAACAGGGGTTTTAACGAAAAAGGTTACAAAGCCCTATATATATATATATATAGAGAGAGAGAGAGACGAGTATTACCTGTTGAAGGCGGAGCGCGGCGACGGCGAAGGGCAGAGAAGTTGGAGGGCGAAGACCGGTAAGTGGAAGACGGCGTTGTTGAGCGTCAAAAACCCTAATCGCGGGGGAGGGGCTGATGGTGAAGTGAATCTTCTGATATTAGTAAGCACGTTTTTTTATAAAATTATATATTTAACCACGCTTTTCATAACAATACCAAACCCTTTTTGTTTTGTTTTTTTTTTTTGGGTAAGTTGCCTTTTAATCTCTTTAGGGAACGGCCATTGCCCCCATATTTATCACCCCCTTTAGTTTAGATTTTTAAGAGTTTTTGCAAAATATAAAAGGTTTTTACAAAAATCGATCTTATAATCTACTAGAAAATATTATTTTGAATAACTTTACAAAAAAATGTTTTTTCAAAATTTATCATTTAAATAGATTTTTTGACAAAAAATGAAATGAAGGCTATAAATGGTTAAAAAGTCTATTTAAAGTTTTAAACTATAGATTTTAGAAAAAAAAATTTTTGTAAAGTTGTTCAAAATGGTGTTTTATAGTGGATCACAGGATTGGTTTTTGTAAAAACCTTTTATATTTTGTATAAAACCTTAAAAACCTAGGGCATGGGAGGTGTGATAAAAATGAGGGGAAGGCAATAATTGTTCCCATCTTTTTATCCTTTAATTAAAGCATTAAAAATTCTAAAAAACCATGCTTCAAGTGAAGAAGACCTCTTGCGTTGTGAGGTTAGTTGAGTGGTCAAATCTTTGTATGTTTTTCAGAAGTCATCATTTTAATTCTTCACAAAAATGGTTGTTTGTGTGAGTATGAAACATCTCATACAAATTGTTAAAAAAATAATCTAAGTAGAATCCTCAACAAAACTAAAACCTGGATACCCATAATAGTTAGTTAAAAAAAAAAAAAAAAAAGAAGACCTAACAACCTCGAGGGTTAGTCTACTGGCAAACCAAGTCTTGATAAATACATTAGAAGCATAGGTGGAGTTTTTGAAACTCCACGAAAACATTGATGCCTTTTGGGATTATCCTACAACCTAAAGGGCTTGATAATTGCTCGACATATGTGAAACACGAATTATTCGAAAGCCGCCTAATGTGTGTGGGATAAGGACTACAAGAATATAAGAGTAAGGATTTGGTGTCAATGTTAGGTTCTATGCTAAGATAAACAACACCGTTGAATGAAGTGGTACACAATTTAAATTAAAAGTTAAAAAAATTACTACTAAAATGACAAAAATACCTTTAATAAGTATGGAGTAACCTTTTTCAATTTTTAATCAAAGTTGTCTATCGCCTCATCCAACCATCCTTGCTCGGCTTAGCACGGTGGTAAGTCCTTGCTCCGTGCCTTGATAGAAGCCTCCTTACCCTCTTCCCCAGGCGCATGTTAGACAACATCACACTGTGTAGTGTTAGCGGCTAGATGCGTGGATGCTATGAGATATAATATTGTTCACACTTCAGAGGTCTCGCTGTTTGTATCGCTTGCAACCCCAAAAGAGCTCATGAAGTGCGCAGGATAAGATGCCACCACTCCTCCTTCCTTGTAAGTACCTTTCTCTCCTCAACTCATCCCTACCACTACCACTTTACAATTCCAGTATTACCCTCAACACCATCCAGAAATGCCCAGTTTCAAAACCCCAAAACATCACCTCAGTTCCACTCGTTAAATCTCCCAAAACTCTATTCTTGTCTCGCAATTTTCCAATTGGGAGAAGTACCCACATCCCCTTTTGCCTTCCAAACGACGTTTTCGATGAAATATCGAGTACCCAGTTGCCGGAAAAGCCTCAAATCGATAGAATTCAAGAGATTGACGAGCTTGAACTACTGGGTAAGCCTTCTCCTGTACCCATAACCAATGGGTCTGCTTCAGAAGTAGATACTGAACCGAAAAAACCGGGTAAAGACGAGGCTTTAGCGCCTTTCTTGAAGTTCTTCACGGCCAGAGATTCATTGGAAGAAGCAAAAGACGAGGGCGGTGAATTAGAAGCTGCCGAGGGGCAGAGCAATGAGAAGGAAGATCAAATAGCCGAACCTAAGAAGGTTTTGGTTGAGTATTACGAGCCGAAACCAGGAGACTTCGTGGTGGGTGTTGTTGTTTCCGGGAATGAGAATAAGCTTGATGTGAATGTAGGCGCGGACTTGTTGGGTACAATGTTGACCAAGGAGGTGCTTCCTTTGTATGACAAGGAGATGGACTACTTGTTGTGTGATGTGGAGAAGTATGCTGAGGAGTTTATGGTAAGAGGGAAGATGGGAATTGTCAAGGATGATGATGCAATTAGCAGAGAGCCAGTGCCGGGGAGGCCTGTAGTGGAGACTGGGACTGTTTTATTTGCTGAGGTGCTCGGTCGAACACTTAGCGGACGGCCGTTGCTTTCAACGCGACGGTTATTCCGAAGGGTTGCTTGGTACCGAGTGAGGCAGGTTCTTTTCTCGCTTTCTTTCTTATAATTGAGTGGATTTGCTTATTTTCTTGCGGATTCTATGAACTTGGTAGATGAGTTTTATGTGTTATATAGATACATACATATATATAATGCAGGATTAACGTACATCTGCTGAAAAACTTTCTACTCTTACACCCCTCAATAATTTTATTTTGCCAAGCCTGCAGTGGGATTAATTGTTCCTTCCTTATCATCATGCTCTTCAAAAATCAAATTCATAAGAGATATGGTCATATGGAGCTATCCCATCGAAAGAGTGCCTCAAAACATAGTTTTAATTGACCAAAAGAAATGCGAGTTTACAGATTAGATGCATAACGATACCCAATCAATGAGCAATTTGGCATGTATGAAATGCATGAGAGAAATATCTGATGTAACAATGAGTTTGGCAAAATGTGGATGCCATAAAAAGATATTGACTGGTGTAAGAGTAATTTTGAATTAGGTGTAATTTGATCCTGCTTACATAGATAGATAGATATAATGTCTAAATTTAGTGTGAGGTATTTCAAGATGAAGTCTTTTTTGAAACATCGCCTTCATGATACGTGATTTTATTTATTTATTTGTTACAAGTTTTTTGCTGCCTGTGATTAGCTGAGTTTTAGTTGTGATCTCTGCTAGATGATCTAGTTGACAATGAAATTTATTTGTTTTTGTTGTTAAAATGTTACTATGTTATGAGCAGATAAAACAACTCAACGAACCTATTGAGGTTAGGATTACAGAGTGGAATACTGGTGGCCTTCTCACAAGAATTGAGGTCTCTCTCTCTCTCTCTCTCTCTCTCTCTCTCTGATACATTCCCATGCATTTTCTGAATTTGGTTTTGCAGGGTTTGCGTGCTTTTCTTCCAAAAGGCGAGTTGATGAAAAGAGTTAACAACTTCACTGAGTTGAAAGAAAATGTATGTTGAAACACTTTGCAATTTTATACTGTTGTAATTTCTTATAGCGGCTACTTATTATATTTTGGTTAGAAGTATGTGTGATACCTTCAAGCCATCAATAGATATGGCTATCATGCATCCATTGGAACTATAAGTATTTGAATACTTTAGAAGTTTCTGAATCCACAACGTGCTGCTGATATACTGATGCTAATAATCTAATCTAGAAGACTAGAACTAAATTTTACTAGCTAAGAAAAATAGATAATATTTGAGAACCTTCTTAAGGGTCTGATGCAACTGCCTCTTGAGGCTCAAGTAAGCATGAATTGTTTGCATCATGCATGTTTTTTGCAGGGAAACAACAGAGAAATCATGGTGAGAGTCAGTTCATAAGTAAAATAAGTTTTACCTATGCTACATGGACTCAAATGTGGGTCGGGTGCAGTTGCGTGTCCAAGTGTTGGATTCGTCTACTTTCCAAAGAATTTTCACTATTTTAAAGTGTCCACCAAGAGTACCCGCACCCATGTCATGTCGTGTCGACACAGGTGCTCCAGGGAAAAACAGAGATCCATGTAGTGTAGAGTTTTACACGAAAATAACCATCAGAGCATTAAAGGTTTAATCTAGGTCCTGACACAGGTACTAGAGGGTCAAGTTGGGCAAAGCAAAGCAATTACCTAGGTGGCATTTTGACAATACTGATAACTTAGTTCTTGAATTTCCTTGTCTATTGTTTCTATGTGACCATACATTTGCTTGTCTTTTTTGTATTGACTGCACACTTTTTACACATTGTTGGATTTTTTATGATGTAGGTGGGACGCCGAAAGTATGTGCAGATTAGTAGAATAAATGAAGCTAATAATGACTTAATACTTAGTGAAAAGGAAGCTTGGGTCAGTTTTGACTTAGCATTTTGTGTTTCTGTCCCTTTTTTGTTACTTGAAGTAATCTTTGGGTTCCTTGTTCGAAAGTTAAAACATTTGGCGATTTTGTTAAATAATGTTGTAGGAACTGTTACACCTTCAAGAGGGAACACTTGTAGAAGGAACTGTCAGAAAAATCTTTCCATATGGAGCCCAAATAAGGATAGGCGAAACTAACAGAAGGTAAGTTGCAAATCAAAATTTGGTTATCAAAGTCATCCTGGTACCAAGATGCATACACAGAGTTTTCTTTATTTTTCCCATTTTGGCATGTGTTGCTTGAAAAGGACGGAAAAAACAAAAACAAAAGAAGCTTTAATGTCACATAAACTGACATTAGGATGGCAAAGCAAGGAAATAATTTAGGTTAATTCTTGGACAAAGAGATGGTACACGAGTTTTCTGATAAAGCTTAATAATATAAATTTGAGGAGAAAGAAATAGTCAAGGTTAATGCAAGGCTTTTATAAATGGGTGTTTTGTACTCTTTTTTTTTTTTTTTTTTGGTTTTTTTAAACAGCAACAATGGTGTTTTGTACTAATTTCACCTTGCAAAAATGCATGTGTACCTCAACTTCATATTTCGTTAGACTTGTAGGGTTGGTGAAGAAAAGAGGAGATGATTCTGACAAAATTTAGAACACTAAGAAATTTTAGCATCAACCAGACTTGTATTATTCTATAACCTATATCATTTGTATTGGTAGAAAACTTGAAATTATAAAATTGGCTTGCCCTTCTTTAAATTCAGTTACATTGGCTAACTTTAGGATGATAGCAGGTTTTATTTTATCAAATATTTACTTTGAGTAGAGAAATTACTATTTGTTTAGCCAGAACTTACAGGCTGGGATGCTAGTCTTCTCTTTGATGCTCTAGCTCTTTCCTTAGGGGAAAAAAAGAAAGAAGAAAAAAGAAACTTGAAGTATTGGTCATGTTTGAAAATTGTTAAAAATATTCTATCAAAAACAAGTTAGTGATGAAGAGACCTTACATCCAAGCTGAAGACTGCCATAACGTTACCTGTTTAATGGACTAATATGGACCAGGTAGTTTACATTAATGATGAAAAGTTCATATGGCTGTTTTTTTTGTCACTTCCCTAGTTACAGTGTTTGCTTGCATTGAAGTTCCTTAAACGGTGCACTAGATAAATAATTGTGTCATATGGATGGATATTGCAATATAATGTAGGCTTAGTTTGTGTCAAAGAAAATGAATTCTAGGAAATGGAGTACAAATGCTATTAGATAAGGTGTGTTGGTTATAGGATTGGTACAAGGAATGAATTAGTTTTTTTCCTCGAAAAAGAACTTTTAAGGCACATGAACAAAAAATTTAACTCTTTTGTTCCTGTTTTTTTCTTTTAAAAGTATTTTCTGGATGATATCTAATGATGACTTAGTTTAACAAATTGGCCTTTTTGTCCCCACCACAACACGACCCAACCCCCCTCCCCCTCCCCAAAAAAAAGGAGCAAAATTCAAAATGAAAAGCCAAATCAAAAGTCGTTTTTGGTTGGTTTTCTTTGGTTAATTTATGCATTCTTTTGGATTTGAATACAAGGTAAAATGTTGAAAATATATATTTCTAATATCATTAACAGGAATTGGTTAGTTGAAGATTTATAAGAGAAAATGATTAATTTTACAAATGTCTTGTGATTTTTTGAGTTACCAAAATTTTATTAAATATGTTCTCAAATCATTGGTCATGTTTCCAAAATAAACTAAAAGATCTGCGGAGGCTTCTCTGTAGTTATACTGTAGTTGGCTTCATTGTTTTTCTGTTTTGCATTGAATTGAATTTACTTGGAGGCTGTCAATAAATGTACAACGTAATAAAAATTTATGTCATTAGTCCTCTTATATATTAGTGGTGAACATTTGCCCTAAACCTTTCTAATGTCTGTCAGTGGATTGCTGCATATCTCAAATGTCACTCGTGCCCGCATTACTTCTATCAGTGACTTGCTTACAGTTGATGAGAAGGTTAAAGTTCTTGTTGTGAAGTCAATGTTTCCCAACAAAATATCCTTCAGGTAATTGAGGATTGGATTTCTGTGTTTTCGTTTTTTGCTCATGCATGTTTGGTGCGTCAAATTAATTGCAAAATTTTTTACCTTATGAAGATAAACTCTTTGCTTGCTGTCTTAAACCCCCACTCAAAATCTGAGTCTCACTTGCAAGAGTCTTTTTATAAAGTAAATGTTGGTTACTAATGAAGTTCCATCCACCTTTATGAAAATCACAATTGATCTGAATGGAAAATAATAATAATAATAATAATGAATAATTATTATTTCAACTTGGAAGGGCTTGCAATTGGGTATAGATAATTAGATTTTTGGTGTTGGTAGAAACAGATGACACCTCTAGGATCTCTTCTTTGCCAAACAGAAGATATAATCCATTTTCAGTGCATTAGGATTACCATCAAAACATTTTGTTAAGCCTGATTAATCCTCAATTCTGGTTTTTAGGGTTATATATATCTCATGTCCCCTCTTCACTGGTTTTCCATTTTAGGAGTTGCTTCATCCAAATTTTACATCACTTATTATAATTCCTCTATTTTGGATAGGCACATGAAAACAGTGTTCTTGATTTATGTAAGTTAACTAAATTATACAGGCAGGATAAAACAGATTTTTAATTTACACAACATAAACTACATTGGATATAGTCCCTCCCTCACCCACCCCCCCCCCCCCCTCTCCCCCCCTCAAAAAAAAAAAAGAAAAAGAGAAAAAAAAGAAAAGAAAAGAAAAAAAAGAGGCAGTGTTAAAGCACTTTTATATACACTGTTCTCGTCCTCTCTTAAAGCTTGGGCTTTTAAATGAGTCGGTAAGTTAACAAGGGAACAGAGTCGGAGCAAATACCTGGAAATGTAATTCAGCCTTGGTGCTGCCCCTATATTTTTCCCTAGAAGTTTGTTTTTGTGTAGGAAGCCACACGTGTGCCACCACCAACCCCCCGGGGGGGAGCAGAGAAGCTGTAGACGTGATAGTTAAACACCTTGCAAATTTCATTTAGGTAGTAGAAAAATTTATTTGATTGATGACAAAAATGTTACTTTGGACTTTGGAATCACTCTTGTGGGTTTACAATGGTAAAGACCTGAGTAGCTCTGTTAAATTGGTTCATGGTACAGTTTCCAACTGCCAAGTACCTAGGTGTGCAATATGAACAAAAATATTATTTATGTACCTAATTCTATAACAATTAATTTCAGAAAATGGGCCACTGCTCCTTGCTATTATGAGATGTAAGATTTTAGTTTAGTATGGGTAGTTTAGTCTTTTAGTCATATTAGGGTTAGTGTTGTTGGTTTCCTAATATTAAGGATTAGTCCTCTATTTCTATGCTTGTAATAGGTCTCTTAATTTAATGAGAATTTACTCTTTCTTGCAAAGTTAACATGATATCAAAGCTGCACCTCTTCTTCTTTCTCCCTCCACAGAAGGAGCACCTTCTTCTCATAGCCTAAGGGCTGCCGTTCCTTTTTTTCTCTTCTCTATTGCATGTCTCTTCCGTGAAGTTCCTCTCCTTGATTCTTGATCAAATCATGGCATAAATGCATCTCTGTAATAGCATCTTCTTGTTCATAACCTTTGTTTGAAACCCTAGTTTGCATCTTCTCTCGAGAACTCCTAGCCGCATCTCTGAAGCATCACAGTAACAAGATATGAAACCTTTAGCATCTCTCCTTTGCATTGTAGAATCCTCTTCGCATCAGAATTTCTTCTCCAAACCATAACAATTGCAACCCCATAGCAGTAGTTACAAACCATAGCATTGCACCTCGTTGATCTTTGTGAAGCTCTCAGCAGTCCTCTTTAAATCTAGACCCATTGAAATTTTGCTTCTTCAGTCAAACAGCAGCAGCATCTTCCGTTTGCATCTTCGCACCATAGCAGATCACAGTCGCAATCACATAAACCATTGCATCTCTCTCTCTCTCTCTCTCTCTCTCTCTCTCTTTTGTTGAAGCACTTTCTTTTCGGTGTATCAGTTGAAGTTGCACAACTTGATCTCCTCCTTCTCACTGCATTGCACAAGCCCTTTGTATCCTTCTCGATCCTCAATCGAAGCCAACCAGACTCAATCGAAGCCCTGGTCTCAGCTCCACAAATCAGTCGCACCTGTTTGAACCTCCACATCTGTTGCACCATCAGTTTATCACACCTATTCAAGTCCGAAGCCACCACTGACATCAGTCCATCAGCCCCAGATCCTATTGCAACCCTCGTATAGCCCTCTATTGCACCCTAGCATCGCACCAGCATCTCTCTCTCTCATGTGAAGACCCTCTTCTTCCTCCTGTGCATCAGTCGAGCCACTGTTGCATCCTGCTGCTGTAGTTGAAGCATTCTTCTGCCACCGTTGCACCAGTCGACCTCTATTGCATCTAGAAACTTAGGGCATCACATAAATCAGTCATACCAGACCCAAACCTTAGGCGTCACATGACTTATAGCTATCATCATCTGCAACTCTAAGCATCTCATCCTCAGCCGTGACCTACACAAGCCAAGTTGCAACTCAATTAGAGCTGTACCTTTGTTTTATTCTATTGCTGATCTTAGTGAAATGCATAGCATCCTTTTCTCATGAATCAGTCGAGATCGTTCCTTTTCTGTGTTCTTTAGACAAGACTTGTTTGGCTGCTGGTTTTGGAACCAGCCTAGATTGGTGTTTGGCAACTGGCTGTGGATGACTTCGATCTTTTGTAATATTGAATAGGAGCTGTCTACAATGTCTCATACTTTTTGGTCTCTTCTTGACAAACTCTTGATGCTCTCTTGGTTCCTCTCATCATGAGTTTGAGGGGGGTGTGAGATGTAATATTTTAGTCTATTAGGGGTAGTTTAGTCTTTAGTCACATTAGGGTTAGTAGTGTTAGTTTCCTAATATTAAGGGTTAGTCCTCTATTAATACGTTTGTAATAGGTTTCTTAATTTAATGAGAATTTACTCTTTCTTGCAAAGTTAACAGCTACAAACAATAGTAAAAACTCAACAAGGTCATTTTTTCAAATCATTGGAATGATTTCTACATTGCGTGTTAAGATGATTTCTACATTTGATAACAATCTACATTGTGGTGTTGATGGATCCATTTCATGCAATAGCTCCATTTTATTGAATTAATTTGTTCCTCCATATGCAATGTAGAAAACAATGGAATGATTGCATCTCTGTGAGGCATCTAGCTGCAATTTTGATCTTTTCCACAACTCATCTATTAATGTGAGAAATTTATTTGTGATGGATGAGATGATTACAAATACTGTGACTATAATGTAGAGGCATCTGATGCTAAAAGGATAAATTGGGTTAACCAACCAACTTTTATCCTCAAACGTTTGCTAGTTTCATGATTGTATTCTACTTATTAATTTGTTTATTCATTGTCTTTTCTTTTTCCCGTTCTCCCCTCTTTTGTTTTGGATGATGACGAAAGTTTATGTAGAATGTTGAAAATGTGGAATTACCTAAAATCCACGAGGAACTTAGATGTGGGTACTCTAGTGATGAAAGTTTTATGCCTCGTAATTTTGCCTCTCTATTGGTGCCTATGATCTAATCATTGCCCTCTTGGATTATTTTTCTTTCCTAGATTTAAATGAAGATTTAAGACTTTTTTTTTTTTTGGGGGTGTGGGTGTTGGTTGGGGAGAGGGTTCTGATGCTATTGGGTGTTGGGAAATTTGTGTAAATGTCAAATAGTGGCGCACATAAATGGTTGCTGATGATGCATTTGCTTTTGTGGCTTGCAGTATTGCTGACCTTGAAAGTGAGCCTGGCCTATTTATATCGAACAAAGAGGTGCTTTTCATCTTGTAATTCATTTTTTGTTCCCCAAATTATATGTCTGAATATTGCTACTAGAGTACTTTTCTTTTCCTGCTGTGATACTACTTAGAGTTTAGTCACGAGTCATTTCAATGAAATTATACTTCCTCTGGACAGAAAGTATTTTCCGAGGCTGAAGAGATGGCAAAGAAATATAGGCAAAAGCTACCAGCCGTTTCAGCAACTCGTAAATTAGAGCCCCTTCCTGACACTAACCTTTTTGATGACGAAGCAAGTTTATACGCAAATTGGAAATGGTTCAAATTTGAGAGGGATAATGAACCAAATTAGTGATCCATATAGTTGCTGCTTGACACAATCGAGTTTGGAGGGAGAAGTTAAATCCTTGTTACGCCCCTCGGTACCCCTCGGGCGGAGGGAAAATCTCTAAATCAATTCATTGTTCTATTAGATTGAAAGAAATCAATGCCATATGGATTGCTGGCATGTCTTGCGTTTCAAATTGCAAGCCATCTGAAAATCGATGAAAACAAAGGACATGATTCTCACAGCCCAACATGATGTGCCCTTGTTTAATTTTTCTGTTTCAATGTGTAATATTACAGGTCAAATATTTTTATTTATTTATTTGTATTTTCCAATTTACCATTGTCTTTTATGCTATGTTCATTGTCTTTGGCACATAAGATGTTCGTGTCACCAACCGAATGGACTTGGGACATAAGTAATTTGTTTGGCACATAACTAATTTATCTATCTAAAAAATCCAAATCAACGTACTTGCTTCCTCTTATTGTTCTTCCTTTCCATTTTTTGTCTCTTCTTTCTTTTCTTTTTTTTTTTTTCCCTTTTTTTTGGGGGGGGCGGGGGGATTAGGAGCTTTAAATTGGAAGAAAATTTTGGTTATTTCAGTTATTTTAATTTGAAGTTTAGCTGATATATCCAACATTAGTAAATGTAGACATCCCATTTTGTCCCTACATTTTGATGGTGAGTTCCCGATGATGAGGTCTATGATGTTTATTGTCAATTTGGGTCTATTTCCTGCGAGCAAAGCAAGCAAGTGGAACGGTAGGTGGATGTAGGGAAGCGTAAAAAGAAAGTGGGGAAAGGAATCTCCTATAAAGAAAGAAGTGGGATGGTAGGTGGATGTGGGAAAGTGTAAAAAGTGGGGAAGGTAATCTTCCGTATAAAAAAAAAGGAAGTGGGATGTTAGGTGAAAGAAATAGAGAAGAGATGGCCAGCTTTCCATCAGAGTTGAGAGGTTGTCAGGGATAGTTTTCTGTGAGGGAAATTATCATCTGGCAGGCACTACGCCTCGTTTATAATGAAGAAGGGAGTGAGGAGTGAGGTCAGGGGTGACGATCCTACACGGAGATTTTTCCCTATAAATAGAGGGGGCTATTAGGAGTTCGGGGGGAGGAAAAAGAAGGACTCTTATATTGAGAGGGTATTATGCTGAATAGAAAAGGAATGGTGAGAGAAAGAATAGTGAGAAGATAACAGAGAGTCAATCAGTGAGGAAAGGGAAAAGCTTGCCTAACTCAAAGGAAGAGACACCGCCAAGTTGGCAGTAGACCTGAGGGACAATCTAAACATCAACCTGCTTTATTTGCAAGAGGTATAAGCATATTTTTTTTTATATAGAATTGCATAAGCTGTTTAGATAGTAATTTTGTTACATGTAAAATTTGCTCAGACTAACCTCTCTGCAGGAAAATCGGTTTAATCATGGGGAAAGTAAAATAGTGAAGTCATGTGTACGCATGTCTCTGCCATGCGTGCACATGACAAACCATGTGTACACATATTCATAGTGTGCGTATGCATGATAATCTTATTTCCTGGATTCTTGCTATTGGTATAATCATTACTCCTTCAGCACTTTCTTTTTTTCATCATTGTTTCCATTACTTCTTTTCCCCTTTTACTATTCATGTGATCATTGTATTATATGCACGTATACTTTACATGTTTTTTTTTACTTACTTCATGTTTCACATGCCATGTTTATATATATATATAATATATTTTTTATTGTTTTATGTTATGGCATCCGTATGTGTTTTGCATGATGTAAAGCAATTTGGATTAAATTAAAATACTAAATATGGTCAATGAATACACAATGAGGGCCGGTTTATTACCGGGCATTGTTGGGTGCCTAACACCTTCCTAACATGTACCTTAGCTCCGAACCTTTCTCTGGTGAACAAAATTGGTCCTGGACCCTTCCAGGTGGCGACTCTCATTCCTATGTTAATCCCTTGGGTTAGCACCACCATCAGAAGTAAAGAGCAGGTAAAACACCAAGTAAAAGAGAAAAGGGCGAGCGCGTGGCGAAAAAAGGTGCGCTCACAGTGGCGACTCTGCTGGGGATCAATGAGCTTAACTTCAAAGTATTCATTGACTATAATTAGTATTTTAATTTAATCTGAAAAAAAATTTGTGATGAATAAAGGTTTTTTTTTTAAAAAAAAAAAAAAAGAATTTTACAACAAAATGCTGCACACACACACTATGGCCAATTTCTATACCCCGATGGCAGTTTGGTGAGGGTTCCCGGGTTCCACTCGATCCTATGGGCAATCCGCAACCTACACCATCAACCCACAGCCTGTGCCACTAGCCTGTAATAAGCTTGTGAGTACGTTAACGGATTGCTTTCGGGCATCCTAGCTTGGGTAACCCATTGAAGACGGAGGATATAAGGAGACCCTTGGTTTGACCAGCACATTAAAAACATGGGTAAATTTTCTTTGGTGTATAGTTTTTGTGTGAATGTGTGTCATGCATCTTTTTTTTATTCATTAGGACGTGAGTATACCTAATTGAAGGAATAGACGGTTTAGGCCCATTAAAAAAAAAAAAAAAAAAAAAAAAAGAATCTTTTCAAAAAAAAAAAAAAAAAATCAAAAAAAAAAAAAAAACATTTCTTTTTGTGCAAATCTGTGTGAATGTGCAATGTGCATCATTTTAATTTTTTTTTTAGGATACGGGTATGGGGCGAGGCCCAATATTGTTTAAGGTCTGTTGAATTAAAGCCCAACTAAAAAAAAAATTAATCTTGCAAACGGTCCAAGCCTGTAAGGAAATTAGAGGTCCACTGTGTGCAACCATTAGGAGATTGCTGCTCATAGCCGTTAGAAGTCCACTGCTTATGTCCACTGTTCACAGCCGTTGGGAGTGCTATTTAGGACCGTTGAGAGTTCACTTTGATGTCCACTATCCATAGCCGTTGGGGTGTGCTAATTCTAGCCGTTATGGGTTTGCTCTATAAGTACCCGTTGTTATACCTCTTGGATCAGTATCTCTGCGACCATGGCTTCTTCTGATGTCCTCACGGCTGTCATCCTACACATCGTCATTTTTGGCCTAGCAGTCAGCTTCTGTTTGCGTGAGGGGGTTCCAATCGAAGTGGCGATTCCGTTTGTGGCGGTCCTCATGGTATTGCTCATGTTGATGTATTTCTTTTATCCTTAGAATTTTAAGGGTTTGATGTCGTGTAATGTGCTTTGGTGGATTGTAAGAGTCGAGATGTGTACTCTAGTCAGTTTATGTGAATAAATGATGGTCTTCTTTTGTGTTCATCTGTTTACCTCTTGTACTCTACCATTTGTTCTCCAGTTGAAAATAGAAAAAAAAAAAAGAGAAGAGAGAGTGTCATTTCCATTAAAAAAAAAAAACATAAGACAAAAAAAAAAATGAAAAAAAAAAAAGAGAAAGAAGTGAGAGCTACTCAATAGTAGCATTTTGGGTAGAGCTAGAAGGGTCAGTTGGGGGTTGCCTTTGTGGGCCTGGGGTAGAGCTGGAGGGATCAGCTGGAGGTTGCCTCTGTGGGCTGCTCGGACCCCTTTCTCGATCAATGATTTGATCAGTGAGCCTCTCCAGTGCCTCGACCCTTGGTGTGAGTCTGTTAGAATAGGAGTCCACCATTCTTTGTAACTCTCTATTCTCCGCTCTCAAAGCCCTCATCCTTCGATAGGCTCCGTCGAGCAACCCCTGGAGACGGGTGACCTGGTCACTTAGACTTTGCATGTGCACATTTCTGGTGTGCAAACGCCGAGCCATGTTAGCAGTAAATGTGGTGGCCTGGGCGCTGAGAGCCATGGAGTCTCTTATTACGTCCAGGTCGGACCGTCCACTCAGTATTCTCTCATCACGAGGAGTGATGAGTCCCTCCGCTACTGCCGTTGCGTTCGCAAGATTGTAAATTACAGAATCGTCAACTGTAAGGGGTTGGTTTTGAACATTTAGGAACCTTGGGTGCCAGACCTCTGGTTGTGTTGCTGGCGTTGTGTTTAAGTCAGGACGGTTTTGTGGGGCAGAGGAAGAAGAAGCCATGAGTTCGTAAGAGAGGATTTAGAGGAAGAGAGTTTTCTCTGAAGGTTAGGGAAGAGTGTTTAAGCACCCACAATCAAACTCTGGTTTTTAAAGAAAAACCACCCTCACTCAAGCCAAGAGCAGATCGCAAAAACCAATGCACTGTGTTGATCCGATGCGATTTGGGTCTGCAACAACACTGTTGCTTTGTTGACAACGGGGATCCGATGCGATTTGGGTCTGCAACAACACTGTTGCTTTATTGACAACGTCCAGACCTCGACATTGCGAACTGTCGGTCGTGCTGCCCCTGTCGGTGAGAGAGGGTAGGTTTTCGGGTTTGGGCTTAACAGTTTGGATGTACCAAAGTCTTGGACGTCCGTGTGTTATTGGGCTACTAGCCCAATACTCATCTGTCAACAGGAATGGGAAACCCGAGTGGATTAAATAGATTTCTTAGCAAGTCTAAGACCTATTGCAAGATTGAAACAAATAATTGGGTCTTAAAACGAAGAGTTTAAACAATAGTGTGGCCCATTTTGAACCGACCGACCCACTCGGCATGTGGATTTGGACTTAACCATTAGAGTTGATTTGGGTAATAAAATCAAAGCCCAGTGTTGTCCGAATTTAAGCCCTATTAGTGTGAGAATCGTATAAAAGTTGTGTAATGGACCCAAGCCAAAAAAAAAAAAAAAAAAAAAAAAAAAAAAAAAAAAAAAAAAAAAAAAGAAGAAGAAGAAGAAAAAGAATGAACGGGCTGGGAGCCAATTGAGAGTTGGATGAGTGCATTGTAAAGGGCTTAAATTCACAATAATATTGGGCTTTTCTTTTCTGATCTATCCTATGCAAACTTTTTGAAGAATTAGTGAACATGATAAAAGTATGCATAAGATAGACAAATTCTTAAAATGCTAATTATATTGGGATGAAACCTAAACAATTTTCGACTGGCAGAACACAATTGGTCGCTCAACAAAGTCACAAGAGCTCAGTACTGCTTGGGTTAGATCACCAACAACAAACAGGTTAAAGAAGAATAAAACTATGGCAGACCCTGCGCTGATGGAAATATTGGGCCGAATGGAAACAACGATGGGAAAACTAGATGCACGGGTGGCTGGGATAGAGGATCGTCTCCAAAACCTGGAAAAAGGAAAAGAGAAAGAAAAGCCGGAAGAAGGAACGACGAGTGAAGAAATGCCTTTAGCAGAAAAAAGGGAAGAGGGGACTTCATCAGACAAAAAAGGAAAAGGAAGAGAAGAAAGAAGCAAGGGAGATGAAAATGAAATGTGGGAAGAAGATGATTATGCAGACTATATGAAAAAGAAAAAAGATTGGGAAAAGTGGGAAAAATATACAGCTGGGCAAGAGGAGATGAAGGAAAAAGTGGAGAAGATGCATGCAGCAATGCGTAAATCCCAGGGCATGGATGATTTCATGTTTGTTGGAGGGTCATCCTCTGATCCTTTAGCAAATTTACCATCAAAGTTTAAAATTGCTGACACGGAGAAGTTCGACGGGAATGGAGATCCTAAGCAGCACATTCGCCAGTACATGAATATTGTAAGAATGAAAGGGATGAATGAAGCCCAAGCGTTGGCTGCTTTTCCCTTATCACTTGTTGGAGAGGCTTCCAAATGGTACTATGGCTTGGATGATGCACAAATTTCGTCTTGGGAACCATTAATGAAGTTATTCAAAGACCAGTACAACTACAACACCATGCTGGACACGACCTTGCGTGATCTTGAGATGACAACACAAAAGTGTGGCGAGACATTTTCTGAATTCCTAGCCAGGTGGAGGAAAAAAGCGATCAAAATGGTGAACCGGCCTACGGAAAGGGATCAAGTCAATTTAATCATAAAAAATTTGCAGCCTGTGTATTTCAATCGATTGCTGGCATCTCCTGTTATGAACTTTGAACAGTTGTATGATTGTGGAACTCGCATCGAGCAAGCAATAAACAGTGGGCAAGTGGACAAAAATGAAGGGAAGGCGATGAAGAAAACCTATGGATCTGGAGGGAGTCCTAACAATCAAGGTGGAAACAGGGCTGTTAATCCACCTTCAAACTCAAACATAGTAGCTGCTGTGAACCAAGGGGCAAGAAGAGAGTTCGATGATCTAGGGATGTCTTTGTCCAAAGCCTTTGCCAATTTGACGAGAAGAGGGCACCTGCAAGCGCTAGCACCACGTCCTCTGCCTAATCCTATCCCACCGCGTTACAATTTGAATGAATTTTGTCATTTTCATCAAATGGCAGGGCATAAGACCGATAATTGTGCTAGGTTGAGGCACGAAATTCAAGACCTGATTGATAACAAGAAGATTCCTAAGCCAAGAGAAGGTGCAGAACCAAACATCCATCAGAACCCTTTGCCAGAATACCAGAGGAATGTTGCGCTTATAGAGCAAGACACCGAGATGTGGGATCCCTCAAATCTCATAAAGGAAGTAATGGTATTGGATGTGGACGCCTGGAAGGACTGCAGCGAAATCAATGTCCAGAAAGGGACTTTCTGGGATTCCATGGACGATGTGGTGACAGAAGAAGATGGAATTCTGCATTTGACTCGGTCTGGGAGGCATTTCAAACCATCTTACCTGGAAGGGGATCACCCAGGAAGGGAAGCTGAGCTAGAAAGAAACGACAAGAAGCCAGATGAAGAAGACGATGAGGATCGTGTGCTGAAACAATTGAAGAAAACTCAGGCAAATATCTCCATATGGGGGCTTTTGGTGGCATCCAAAAAGCATCGGCAAGCAGTTCTAGAAGCCCTGGCTAGAAAAGAAATACCAATGGAGACCTCACCAGAACAAGTAATAGCGCTGATGGGTACAAGCCCAGGAGGTAAGGCTGTGCTAGCATTCTCAACAGACGACTTGCCAGTTGAAGGAATTGCTCATGCCAAGCCTTTATACATTACTGTGGAATGCAAGGGCAAGAAAATACCAGTGGTCCTGGTGGACAACGGGTCTGCATTGAATGTGTGCCCGATGCGCACTGCCTCCAAATTGGGACTCACTGAAGAGCAACTTACACCATCTGCTTTGACTGTGCGGGCTTATGACAACGGGTGCCGCAAGATTTTGGGGACCTTTAAAGCTGCATGTACTGTGGGGCCAATAGAGTCAGAGGTAGAATTCTGCGTAATGGACATTGATACCAATTTTAATCTCCTGTTGGGAAGAACATGGTTACACCCACTAGGGGCGGTGCCTTCTACTCTTCATCAGAAGATTAAGCTCCCTTGGAAAGAAGGAATCCTGATAATACACGGGGATGGGGAAATCACTGCTCCAGTTTGTGAAGTGAAGGGAGAAGAAGCTGAAATGACCTGGAGAGGGTTTGAGATTATCCAGGTTATTGAAAAAGTAGGGCCATGTGAGATGGAGAAGATTTCTCCTGATTTTGGGGAAGGTGTCAATCATATTGCCGCTCATCTCATGAAAAAGATGAACTTTATGCCAGGAATGGGTCTGGGAAAATATAATCAAGGGGTGGTCGAATTCCCAGATTTCAAGCTACAGAATAATCGTCTTGGGTTGGGATACAATGATGAAAACGATGGCTTGCCAATCAACCGAGGCACACTCAATGGGAACTTCGTGAAAGAAGGAGATGACTTTCCTTACTGTGGGTTCCCAGAACCTTGGTTTGATCGTGTAACTGGAAAAATGGTGCCAGGGCTAGAAGTCTTTTTCAATGCAGTGCTGAAAATTGGAAAAGAAGAGATGATTGGTGTAAAAAAGGAGAAGCCAAAGACTGAAGACTGGGTAAGTTTCCTGGAAGGGGAAATGATGCAAGCATTGCTAGAACCCAAGCAGACTGAGTGGATCAATGCCTTGACTGATGATGCTGCTGCTGACAACTCGGCCAATCTGATCACTTCTGCTGATGGGTGCACTAGTGCATGGGAATGGGGAAAAGGGATTGGAAGTGTAACTAGCGTTATAACTAAGAATAAGCTCAAACCCGAAAATGTAACCACCCCTGTTGTTGGTAATAATATCTTTGATTCTGCGTATTTTGATGTGTCTTTTTATGACGAAACTGCATTATCACAAGATATTGATTACATTGAAGAATTAATTAAGAAGGACCAAGAAAGGAAGGTAATACCTATTCAAGACGAAACTATTTTAATAGACTTGGGTATTAACGAGAATCACAAAGAAATACGAATTGGTTCTACCTTGTCTGAAGCAGAACAGGGCAAGTTGATAGCCTTGTTGCGTGAGTATAGTGATGTATTCGCTTGGTCTTATCAAGACATGCCTGGCATTGATCCTGAGATAGCACAACATCACATACCGATAAAAGAAGATGCTAAGCCAGTGAAGCAGAAGTTTCGTCGCATGAAGCCTGAGCTGATGATACAAATCAAAGATGAAGTCACTAAACTTCTTAATGTGGGGTTCATTAAGGCAATGACGCAGACTGATTGGGTAGCCAACATCGTGCCAGTTCCAAAGAAAGATGGAAAGATACGGATGTGCGTAGACTACAGGGACCTCAATAAGGCATGCCCAAAAGATGATTTTCCGTTACCCCACATCGATGTCTTGGTGGATAATACAGCTGGAAGTGCGATGATGTCGTTCATGGATGGATTCTCGGGTTACAATCAGATTAAGATGGCTCCAGAAGATGTAAGCAAGACAACCTTTGTAACAGAATGGGGCATTTATGGCTACACAGTTATGCCTTTTGGCTTGAAGAATGCAGGGGCAACCTATCAGAGAATGGCTACTGCACTCCTACATGACATGATGCATAAAGAAGTGGAAGTATATGTTGATGACATGATCGTGAAGTCGGGAACCAGAGAAGAGCACTGGTCCAATTTGAAGAAATTCTTTGATAGGATCAGGAAATATAAACTGAGGCTAAACCCGCAGAAGTGTACTTTTGGGGTGACGACTGGGAAATTGCTGGGTTATGTAGTGAGTAGCAGAGGTATTGAGATAGACCCAACGAAAATCAAAGCCATCCTTGAAATGGCACCTCCAAAGACTGAGAAAGAGGTCAGAGGATTTCTAGGGCGATTACAGTACATCAGCCGTTTCATAGCCAAAATGACTACCACGTGTGAACCGATCTTCAAGTTGTTAAAGAAAGGGGGGAGTAAAGGATGGAATGATCAATGCCAGCAAGCCTTCGATGCAGTGAAGGGGTACCTCTTGAAGCCGCCAATTTTGCAGCCCCCAAGGCCAGGAAAACCCTTGCTACTTTATCTGTCGGTATTTGAAGAAGCATTAGGATGTATGTTGGCGCAGGATAATGGGCAAGGAGGTGAGTATGCTATATACTACCTCAGTAAAAAGTTGCATGGTTATGAAGCACGCTATTCTCCAATTGAGAAATCATGCTTCGCTCTCGTATGGGCCGCGAAGAAGTTGAGACACATTCTGCTGAGTTATGAAGTTTGGGTGGTGGCTCGAATGGACCCACTAAAATACTTGTTTGAGAAGGCTGTGCTAAATGGGAGAATGTCACGATGGGCGATAATCTTGGCAGGATATGAATTGAAATATGTCACTCGGAAGAGTATAAAAGGGAGAGCGATAGCAGAACATTGTGCAGAGCATCCAGTTACGGGGCAAAATCTTGACGATGATTTTCCAGACGAGAATGTTTTGGCGATTGAAGAAGGAAAAGTGTGGAAAATGTACTTTGACGGGGCTTCGAATCAATACGGGGATGGAATTGGGGTATTACTAATTGCTCCAGATGGATCACACATCCCAATGTCCATGAAGTTGAATTTTGAGAATTCAAACAACACAGCAGAATATGAAGCGTGTATTGCTGGAATGGAAGCTCTATTGGTTTTAGGGGTACGAGAAGTGGAAGTATTTGGTGATTCTGCCCTAGTAATATCACAAGTTCAAAAGATTTGGAAGACCAGGGAAGAACATCTCAAACCATACCAGGGGTATCTGGAGAAGCTTACGCAGAAATTCGATAAGGTCATTTATACTCCACTCCCTAGATCGCGCAATCAATTTGCTGATGCCCTAGCGACTCTAGCATCCATGATCAACGTACCAGAAGGCGCCCCGATGAAGCCATTAAGCATACACCAGAAGTCTCGACCGGCATATGAGGAAGCCGTGATGCTGATAGATGCGAAGCCTGGTGATGGGAGACCTTGGTATTACGACATCAAGAATGTGATTGAGAAAGGTGAATATCCGGAAGATGCTAACAAGAAGGACCGAAGGGCATTGCGTCTCATGGCTGCACAGTACATCTTATGCGGAGGAGATTTATATAAAAGATCGTATGATGGGATTCATTTGCTATGTGTGGATGAAGAAAAGGCACGAATTCTTATGGGAGAGGTTCATGAAGGTGTATGTGGGCCTCATATGAGTGGGAAGATGTTGGCCAAGAAGATAGTCAGAATGGGATACTTCTGGACAACCATGATAGGAGACTGTGTGGAATACGTAAAGAAGTGCCATCAATGCCAAGTGTATGCCAACTTGAACTATATGCCACCGGTGGAATTGCATCAAATGACGTCGCCATGGCCATTTTCTACTTGGGGCATCGACATAATTGGAGAAATTAAACCCAAAGCTACGGGAGGACACAAGTATATTCTGGTTGCTATGGACTACTTTACCAAATGGGTAGAAGCAGCTGCTTATGTGGAGTTGAAGTCATCGCATGTAGCAAGGTTCATTGAACAGAACATTATATGTCGATACGGAGTGCCATATGAAGTGATCACAGATAATGGGTTACACTTCCAGAATGAGGTCAAAGCACTGTTTGAGGAGTATCAGATAAAGCATCACAAGTCTTCCCCGTATAGACCTCAGACAAATGGAGCTGTGGAAGCTGCCAACAAAAATATTAAGTCAATCCTGGAGAAAAGCGCAGTCACATATAAAGATTGGGCAGAAAAATTACCATTTGCACTTTGGGGTTATCGTACATCCATTAGAACATCAACTGGTGCTACACCATACTCTTTAGTGTATGGGATGGAAGCTGTGTTACCAGTAGAGATGGAGGTTGGTTCGCTGAGAACTATGATAGAAAACCAGATATCAGAAGCAGAATGGATGAAGAGTAGATATGAGCAGTTAGCATTGATTGACGAGAAGAGATTGCAGTCTTTGTACCATGTTCAAGGCTATCAAAAAAGAATCGCCAGAGCTTTCAACAAAAAGGTGAGGCCTAGAGGACTAAAGGAAGGAGATTTAGTGCTTAAGCAGATGCAAGCACAAATATTCGATCCAAGGGGTAAGTTCAGGCCCAGTTGGATAGGCCCGTACATTATAAAGACGATCATGTCAGGAGGAGCAGTTAAGTTGATTGATGGGGATGGTAACGAACTCATGCAGCTGGTTAACATGGATCGATTGCGAAAATATTATGTGTAAGAAGAAGCATCCGAACTACGAGGACCTGATTTCCCAAGAAAAAAAGAGCAAGCCATAGTATCACAAAATTCAAGTTGAGGTATGGGAATACGTAGGCAGCCCTGTATGGGTGCGGTCCAAATCATGAAAGAGAAGGGTGGTAGTGTACTCTGTAGAAAGGATGATGAAACCAATTCATTCAAGATTCTCATTACATACAAAAGTTAATTAAAAAGCGAATTCTTGAGAACAAATAACCAGTACATCTTGGTCATTTTTATTTAAGTTGAAAATGTAAGCATGAAATAGTGTAAAGTGCGGTGAAGTCTAGAAAGACACATTGATATGCGCCTTCTTTTCAATCTCTTGTCCTCTTTGAAATTCCTTCTTTTGCAACCGGTACTTTCCTCTTGTGTTGAGCCTCATTTTTTGTTTTCTTGGCATTTTCCAAATCCGTAACCAACCAATCATAGTAGGATGACGATGGGCTTACTATTGTCGGGGCTTGGAGGCTACCTATTTGCGGCCTATTTTTCCACGATGATTGGACTCGCTCAATAGCTCGTGCGAAAATGGGGCAGGTGTATCCATTGTGATCTTTGTTGAGAGCATATTGATTTTTCCCAAATTGGCGTGCAATACGAGCTGCGGGGTAGTATGAGATTTCGTGCAGACCAATCAGCATTACGCTCCCAGGGAGCACCAACTCAGTGGTCATGTGGCTGATGCGCCACCACGGGTAGTACCAACGAACATGATGACAGGGTAAAGAGTCTAAAAATTCTCGCAGTTTCTCGGCATCTGGGAAGGGTTTAATCAGCTTGCGGTAGCGATAGTGTTCTGGTTTATAAGGATTTAGCGTTGGTTCTTCAACCAGCTGGAGTCTCTCATACAGCCATATCTGATACACGAAAAGAATAAGAATGTATCGAAAGTTGATGGATGGAATACAAAATAATAAAAAAAAAAAAAATCAAAGTACCTGTAATAATAGGGGACTACCGCGTAGTAGGAAAGTCTTGTTCTGCACCGCATTGTCTAGACCATTGAGAGTTTCTGCGAGAATTATCATGCAAGGATTTTGGGTAGAAATGTGTTGCATCACATGAAGGAGAGTCAAGTCTACTGAGTGGAGGTCGCTGATGAGAAGATACCCCGCCAATAAACAAAGACAAAGAGCTTTGGAAGTGCAATTGTTTGGTGAAAGAAGATGAGTAGAGAACCATCGCACGAGTGGTTCAAGATCTATGGTAGAATTGGCACACCATGACTTGGCCTGCCTCACAGAAATGTCTAGGACTGAAGCAAGACTAGAAGGGAGAGGGACAGTTAAAGAAGGGAGCAGAAGATTATGAGAGTTTGGGTACTTGAGGATTGCACTAAATTCTTCAATAGTGGGGCACATCTCTATATTGTTGAAACGAAACACATGACGAAGAGGATCCCAATATTTAGTGATTGTTGTAAGAAAACTCTCATTAATCTTAACTTGACAATAGTGGATCAAAGCGGATAAGTGGAATGATTCAAGTTGTTGAGTTGCTTGACAATTGGGAGATAAGAGCCATCTTTTGATGTCTGAAAGGGAAAAAGAATTAGCCATGATGCTTTGAAAGAATTGCAAAGGGGCTGAATGCCTATTTATAGAAGGAAAGTGAGCTTGCCGGCCAGGATTAATTCATGGGTCCGCATGATGAAGATCAGTTTTTTTATGAAAGTGGGGGTAGATGACCGCAGCATTGCTATTGTGATTGCCACACTTTTCGTACATCTTATGTGGTTGGTATGTGCACACTTTTTTTTTACATATACATGGAACGTCCTATCATTTTCTGAGTCCATTTGGTTTTTGGCGGCAGGCCTTGTCCCAATTCAATTATTACCATTCATGTGTCAAATAGTGAGCTTATTTCTCATTTATAGTGCTAGTTCAATCATTGAAAAAAGGAAAAGGAGGAAGGAAAAAGTGCAAACCGAACAAGAATATGAAATCATTCGGGTAGAAAAAAAAAAGGGGGGGACCCATGTGCACAATTGTCAAAGGCATTCAAAAAAGCAACAAAGGCATGATTTAAATGTGCATGTTCAAAAAGAGGAACAAATGAAGGAAACGTTTAAGTGCATCCCAAAATATTAAGTGTTTTAAGAATTTAAAAACAAAAGGTTGAATCATCTCTACTGATTGGCCCATCGTTAGTTGTAATAGGGGTGGGAGACGTTAGATGCTCATTCATGTATACGCATTTTTTATTTTTATTTTTATTTTTTTTTTGCAATCTATGCAAGTGGCAAGAAAAAAGGAAAAAAAAGAAGAAAGATATGCAGGATGTGGGAACATACCCTGCGAGTGCCAGGCACATTAGGATAACCCAGGACGTCCTCCGGATGAGAAATGCAGGTCTCAGCAAAATGCCCTGATGGGATCTACACAGCTTGGGAAAGAAAAAAAAAAACTGGCGCTGTACGCTTGTCAAAGGTAACACAGGTAAGTAACAGCACAGGTATGTGGCACTAAGTCATGCTTCAAAAATGCCAAGAGATAAGAAATAAAGGAATAAGCTGGTACAACATGGGTCATGCGTACGTGGGAGGCATCCCTAGGAATAAATGTAAAGACAATTTTTTGCATAAAACTGATGATCATGAATAGGAATATTCAATCCAATTCTCATAAAGAAAAGGAAATGAAGATGAATTTTTGACTGGGATGCTTTGGGACCAATCATGTCCCGACGGGACATTTACTAGAATTGCTGCGGGGTTCTAGTATTTAATGAGATTTGCTGCGGGAATCTCACCTTGCCCTAATGGGGCAAAATTATGAATTTTTCTTACTGGGATGCTTCGGGACCAGTCATGTCCCGACGGGACATTTACTAGAATTGCTGCGGGGTTCTAGTATTTAATGAGATTTGCTGCGGGAATCTCACCTTGCCCTAAATGGGGCAAAATTATGTGTGAGCGCACCTTTTTTCGCCACGCGCTCGCCCTTTTCTCTTTTACTTGGTGTTTTACCTGCTCTTTACTTCTGATGGTGGTGCTAACCCAAGGGATTAACATAGGAATGAGAGTCGCCACCTGGAAGGGTCCAGGACCAATTTTGTTCACCAGAGAAAGGTTCGGAGCTAAGGTACATGTTAGGAAGGTGTTAGGCACCCAACAATGCCCGGTAATAAACCGGCCCTCATTGTGTATTCATTGACCATATTTAGTATTTTAATTTAATCCAAATTGCTTTACATCATGCAAAACACATACGGATGCCATAACATAAAACAATAAAAAATATATTATATATATATATAAACATGGCATGTGAAACATGAAGTAAGTAAAAAAAAACATGTAAAGTATACGTGCATATAATACAATGATCACATGAATAGTAAAAGGGGAAAAGAAGTAATGGAAACAATGATGAAAAAAAGAAAGTGCTGAAGGAGTAATGATTATACCAATAGCAAGAATCCAGGAAATAAGATTATCATGCATACGCACACTATGAATATGTGTACACATGGTTTGTCATGTGCACGCATGGCAGAGACATGCGTACACATGACTTCACTATTTTACTTTCCCCATGATTAAACCGATTTTCCTGCAGAGAGGTTAGTCTGAGCAAATTTTACATGTAACAAAATTACTATCTAAACAGCTTATGCAATTCTATATAAAAAAAATATGCTTATACCTCTTGCAAATAAAGCAGGTTGATGTTTAGATTGTCCCTCAGGTCTACTGCCAACTTGGCGGTGTCTCTTCCTTTGAGTTAGGCAAGCTTTTCCCTTTCCTCACTGATTGACTCTCTGTTATCTTCTCACTATTCTTTCTCTCACCATTCCTTTTCTATTCAGCATAATACCCTCTCAATATAAGAGTCCTTCTTTTTCCTCCCCCCGAACTCCTAATAGCCCCCTCTATTTATAGGGAAAAATCTCCGTGTAGGATCGTCACCCCTGACCTCACTCCTCACTCCCTTCTTCATTATAAACGAGGCGTAGTGCCTGCCAGATGATAATTTCCCTCACAGAAAACTATCCCTGACAACCTCTCAACTCTGATGGAAAGCTGGCCATCTCTTCTCTATTTCTTTCACCTAACATCCCACTTCCTTTTTTTTTATACGGAAGATTACCTTCCCCACTTTTTACACTTTCCCACATCCACCTACCATCCCACTTCTTTCTTTATAGGAGATTCCTTTCCCCACTTTCTTTTTACGCTTCCCTACATCCACCTACCGTTCCACTTGCTTGCTTTGCTCGCAGGAAATAGACCCAAATTGACAATAAACATCATAGACCTCATCATCGGGAACTCACCATCAAAATGTAGGGACAAAATGGGATGTCTACAGTTGCCCCTCTTTTGAATTCTTCCCACTTCGTGGGGAGGATTCGAAAGAAATCCATAGACTAACATTTTGTCCTCATGCAAATCACATGCAATCATGTAATGTGCTAGGTCGCGCTAGACACATCCAGCTGCCTACGTACTCCGTAGAGATCAGACCTTCACGTAGTTCAAATAAATCAATGCTCAATCAAAGTAAACACTAGAACCCCGCAGCAATCCTAGTTACAAGTGTCCTATCAGGACACGACTAGTCCCGAAGCATCTCAGTAAGAGAATTCATAATTTTGCCCCATTTAGGGCAAGGTGAGATTCCCGCAGCAAATCTCATTAAATACTAGAACCCCGCAGCAATTCTAGTAAATGTCCCGTCGGGACATGACTGGTCCCGAAGCATCCCAGTAAGAAAAATTCATAATTTTGCCCCATTAGGGCAAGGTGAGATTCCCGCAGCAAATCTCATTAAATACTAGAACCCCGCAGCAATTCTAGTAAATGTCCCGTCGGGACATGACTGGTCCCAAAGCATCCCAGTCAAAAATTCATCTTCATTTCCTTTTCTTTATGAGAATTGGATTGAATATTCCTATTCATGATCATCAGTTTTATGCAAAAAATTGTCTTTACATTTATTCCTAGGGATGCCTCCCACGTACGCATGACCCATGTTGTACCAGCTTATTCCTTTATTTCTTATCTCTTGGCATTTTTGAAGCATGACTTAGTGCCACATACCTGTGCTGTTACTTACCTGTGTTACCTTTGACAAGCGTACAGCGCCAGTTTTTTTTTTTCTTTCCCAAGCTGTGTAGATCCCATCAGGGCATTTTGCTGAGACCTGCATTTCTCATCCGGAGGACGTCCTGGGTTATCCTAATGTGCCTGGCACTCGCAGGGTATGTTCCCACATCCTGCATATCTTTCTTCTTTTTTTTCCTTTTTTCTTGCCACTTGCATAGATTGCAAAAAAAAAATAAAAATAAAAATAAAAAATGCGTATACATGAATGAGCATCTAACGTCTCCCACCCCTATTACAACTAACGATGGGCCAATCAGTAGAGATGATTCAACCTTTTGTTTTTAAATTCTTAAAACACTTAATATTTTGGGATGCACTTAAACGTTTCCTTCATTTGTTCCTCTTTTTGAACATGCACATTTAAATCATGCCTTTGTTGCTTTTTTGAATGCCTTTGACAATTGTGCACATGGGTCCCCCCCCTTTTTTTTTTCTACCCGAATGATTTCATATTCTTGTTCGGTTTGCACTTTTTCCTTCCTCCTTTTCCTTTTTTCAATGATTGAACTAGCACTATAAATGAGAAATAAGCTCACTATTTGACACATGAATGGTAATAATTGAATTGGGACAAGGCCTGCCGCCAAAAACCAAATGGACTCAGAAAATGATAGGACGTTCCATGTATATGTAAAAAAAAAAGTGTGCACATACCAACCACATAAGATGTACGAAAAGTGTGGCAATCACAATAGCAATGCTGCGGTCATCTACCCCCACTTTCATAAAAAAACTGATCTTCATCATGCGGACCCATGAATTAATCCTGGCCGGCAAGCTCACTTTCCTTCTATAAATAGGCATTCAGCCCCTTTGCAATTCTTTCAAAGCATCATGGCTAATTCTTTTTCCCTTTCAGACATCAAAAGATGGCTCTTATCTCCCAATTGTCAAGCAACTCAACAACTTGAATCATTCCACTTATCCGCTTTGATCCACTATTGTCAAGTTAAGATTAATGAGAGTTTTCTTACAACAATCACTAAATATTGGGATCCTCTTCGTCATGTGTTTCGTTTCAACAATATAGAGATGTGCCCCACTATTGAAGAATTTAGTGCAATCCTCAAGTACCCAAACTCTCATAATCTTCTGCTCCCTTCTTTAACTGTCCCTCTCCCTTCTAGTCTTGCTTCAGTCCTAGACATTTCTGTGAGGCAGGCCAAGTCATGGTGTGCCAATTCTACCATAGATCTTGAACCACTCGTGCGATGGTTCTCTACTCATCTTCTTTCACCAAACAATTGCACTTCCAAAGCTCTTTGTCTTTGTTTATTGGCGGGGTATCTTCTCATCAGCGACCTCCACTCAGTAGACTTGACTCTCCTTCATGTGATGCAACACATTTCTACCCAAAATCCTTGCATGATAATTCTCGCAGAAACTCTCAATGGTCTAGACAATGCGGTGCAGAACAAGACTTTCCTACTACGCGGTAGTCCCCTATTATTACAGGTACTTTGATTTTTTTTTTTTTTTATTATTTTGTATTCCATCCATCAACTTTCGATACATTCTTATTCTTTTCGTGTATCAGATATGGCTGTATGAGAGACTCCAGCTGGTTGAAGAACCAACGCTAAATCCTTATAAACCAGAACACTATCGCTACCGCAAGCTGATTAAACCCTTCCCAGATGCCGAGAAACTGCGAGAATTTTTAGACTCTTTACCCTGTCATCATGTTCGTTGGTACTACCCGTGGTGGCGCATCAGCCACATGACCACTGAGTTGGTGCTCCCTGGGAGCGTAATGCTGATTGGTCTGCACGAAATCTCATACTACCCCGCAGCTCGTATTGCACGCCAATTTGGGAAAAATCAATATGCTCTCAACAAAGATCACAATGGATACACCTGCCCCATTTTCGCACGAGCTATTGAGCGAGTCCAATCATCGTGGAAAAATAGGCCGCAAATAGGTAGCCTCCAAGCCCCGACAATAGTAAGCCCATCGTCATCCTACTATGATTGGTTGGTTACGGATTTGGAAAATGCCAAGAAAACAAAAAATGAGGCTCAACACAAGAGGAAAGTACCGGTTGCAAAAGAAGGAATTTCAAAGAGGACAAGAGATTGAAAAGAAGGCGCATATCAATGTGTCTTTCTAGACTTCACCGCACTTTACACTATTTCATGCTTACATTTTCAACTTAAATAAAAATGACCAAGATGTACTGGTTATTTGTTCTCAAGAATTCGCTTTTTAATTAACTTTTGTATGTAATGAGAATCTTGAATGAATTGGTTTCATCATCCTTTCTACAGAGTACACTACCACCCTTCTCTTTCATGATTTGGACCGCACCCATACAGGGCTGCCTACGTATTCCCATACCTCAACTTGAATTTTGTGATACTATGGCTTGCTCTTTTTTTCTTGGGAAATCAGGTCCTCGTAGTTCGGATGCTTCTTCTTACACATAATATTTTCGCAATCGATCCATGTTAACCAGCTGCATGAGTTCGTTACCATCCCCATCAATCAACTTAACTGCTCCTCCTGACATGATCGTCTTTATAATGTACGGGCCTATCCAACTGGGCCTGAACTTACCCCTTGGATCGAATATTTGTGCTTGCATCTGCTTAAGCACTAAATCTCCTTCCTTTAGTCCTCTAGGCCTCACCTTTTTGTTGAAAGCTCTGGCGATTCTTTTTTGATAGCCTTGAACATGGTACAAAGACTGCAATCTCTTCTCGTCAATCAATGCTAACTGCTCATATCTACTCTTCATCCATTCTGCTTCTGATATCTGGTTTTCTATCATAGTTCTCAGCGAACCAACCTCCATCTCTACTGGTAACACAGCTTCCATCCCATACACTAAAGAGTATGGTGTAGCACCAGTTGATGTTCTAATGGATGTACGATAACCCCAAAGTGCAAATGGTAATTTTTCTGCCCAATCTTTATATGTGACTGCGCTTTTCTCCAGGATTGACTTAATATTTTTGTTGGCAGCTTCCACAGCTCCATTTGTCTGAGGTCTATACGGGGAAGACTTGTGATGCTTTATCTGATACTCCTCAAACAGTGCTTTGACCTCATTCTGGAAGTGTAACCCATTATCTGTGATCACTTCATATGGCACTCCGTATCGACATATAATGTTCTGTTCAATGAACCTTGCTACATGCGATGACTTCAACTCCACATAAGCAGCTGCTTCTACCCATTTGGTAAAGTAGTCCATAGCAACCAGAATATACTTGTGTCCTCCCGTAGCTTTGGGTTTAATTTCTCCAATTATGTCGATGCCCCAAGTAGAAAATGGCCATGGCGACGTCATTTGATGCAATTCCACCGGTGGCATATAGTTCAAGTTGGCATACACTTGGCATTGATGGCACTTCTTTACGTATTCCACACAGTCTCCTATCATGGTTGTCCAGAAGTATCCCATTCTGACTATCTTCTTGGCCAACATCTTCCCACTCATATGAGGCCCACATACACCTTCATGAACCTCTCCCATAAGAATTCGTGCCTTTTCTTCATCCACACATAGCAAATGAATCCCATCATACGATCTTTTATATAAATCTCCTCCGCATAAGATGTACTGTGCAGCCATGAGACGCAATGCCCTTCGGTCCTTCTTGTTAGCATCTTCCGGATATTCACCTTTCTCAATCACATTCTTGATGTCGTAATACCAAGGTCTCCCATCACCAGGCTTCGCATCTATCAGCATCACGGCTTCCTCATATGCCGGTCGAGACTTCTGGTGTATGCTTAATGGCTTCATCGGGGCGCCTTCTGGTACGTTGATCATGGATGCTAGAGTCGCTAGGGCATCAGCAAATTGATTGCGCGATCTAGGGAGTGGAGTATAAATGACCTTATCGAATTTCTGCGTAAGCTTCTCCAGATACCCCTGGTATGGTTTGAGATGTTCTTCCCTGGTCTTCCAAATCTTTTGAACTTGTGATATTACTAGGGCAGAATCACCAAATACTTCCACTTCTCGTACCCCTAAAACCAATAGAGCTTCCATTCCAGCAATACACGCTTCATATTCTGCTGTGTTGTTTGAATTCTCAAAATTCAACTTCATGGACATTGGGATGTGTGATCCATCTGGAGCAATTAGTAATACCCCAATTCCATCCCCGTATTGATTCGAAGCCCCGTCAAAGTACATTTTCCACACTTTTCCTTCTTCAATCGCCAAAACATTCTCGTCTGGAAAATCATCGTCAAGATTTTGCCCCGTAACTGGATGCTCTGCACAATGTTCTGCTATCGCTCTCCCTTTTATACTCTTCCGAGTGACATATTTCAATTCATATCCTGCCAAGATTATCGCCCATCGTGACATTCTCCCATTTAGCACAGCCTTCTCAAACAAGTATTTTAGTGGGTCCATTCGAGCCACCACCCAAACTTCATAACTCAGCAGAATGTGTCTCAACTTCTTCGCGGCCCATACGAGAGCGAAGCATGATTTCTCAATTGGAGAATAGCGTGCTTCATAACCATGCAACTTTTTACTGAGGTAGTATATAGCATACTCACCTCCTTGCCCATTATCCTGCGCCAACATACATCCTAATGCTTCTTCAAATACCGACAGATAAAGTAGCAAGGGTTTTCCTGGCCTTGGGGGCTGCAAAATTGGCGGCTTCAAGAGGTACCCCTTCACTGCATCGAAGGCTTGCTGGCATTGATCATTCCATCCTTTACTCCCCCCTTTCTTTAACAACTTGAAGATCGGTTCACACGTGGTAGTCATTTTGGCTATGAAACGGCTGATGTACTGTAATCGCCCTAGAAATCCTCTGACCTCTTTCTCAGTCTTTGGAGGTGCCATTTCAAGGATGGCTTTGATTTTCGTTGGGTCTATCTCAATACCTCTGCTACTCACTACATAACCCAGCAATTTCCCAGTCGTCACCCCAAAAGTACACTTCTGCGGGTTTAGCCTCAGTTTATATTTCCTGATCCTATCAAAGAATTTCTTCAAATTGGACCAGTGCTCTTCTCTGGTTCCCGACTTCACGATCATGTCATCAACATATACTTCCACTTCTTTATGCATCATGTCATGTAGGAGTGCAGTAGCCATTCTCTGATAGGTTGCCCCTGCATTCTTCAAGCCAAAAGGCATAACTGTGTAGCCATAAATGCCCCATTCTGTTACAAAGGTTGTCTTGCTTACATCTTCTGGAGCCATCTTAATCTGATTGTAACCCGAGAATCCATCCATGAACGACATCATCGCACTTCCAGCTGTATTATCCACCAAGACATCGATGTGGGGTAACGGAAAATCATCTTTTGGGCATGCCTTATTGAGGTCCCTGTAGTCTACGCACATCCGTATCTTTCCATCTTTCTTTGGAACTGGCACGATGTTGGCTACCCAATCAGTCTGCGTCATTGCCTTAATGAACCCCACATTAAGAAGTTTAGTGACTTCATCTTTGATTTGTATCATCAGCTCAGGCTTCATGCGACGAAACTTCTGCTTCACTGGCTTAGCATCTTCTTTTATCGGTATGTGATGTTGTGCTATCTCAGGATCAATGCCAGGCATGTCTTGATAAGACCAAGCGAATACATCACTATACTCACGCAACAAGGCTATCAACTTGCCCTGTTCTGCTTCAGACAAGGTAGAACCAATTCGTATTTCTTTGTGATTCTCGTTAATACCCAAGTCTATTAAAATAGTTTCGTCTTGAATAGGTATTACCTTCCTTTCTTGGTCCTTCTTAATTAATTCTTCAATGTAATCAATATCTTGTGATAATGCAGTTTCGTCATAAAAAGACACATCAAAATACGCAGAATCAAAGATATTATTACCAACAACAGGGGTGGTTACATTTTCGGGTTTGAGCTTATTCTTAGTTATAACGCTAGTTACACTTCCAATCCCTTTTCCCCATTCCCATGCACTAGTGCACCCATCAGCAGAAGTGATCAGATTGGCCGAGTTGTCAGCAGCAGCATCATCAGTCAAGGCATTGATCCACTCAGTCTGCTTGGGTTCTAGCAATGCTTGCATCATTTCCCCTTCCAGGAAACTTACCCAGTCTTCAGTCTTTGGCTTCTCCTTTTTTACACCAATCATCTCTTCTTTTCCAATTTTCAGCACTGCATTGAAAAAGACTTCTAGCCCTGGCACCATTTTTCCAGTTACACGATCAAACCAAGGTTCTGGGAACCCACAGTAAGGAAAGTCATCTCCTTCTTTCACGAAGTTCCCATTGAGTGTGCCTCGGTTGATTGGCAAGCCATCGTTTTCATCATTGTATCCCAACCCAAGACGATTATTCTGTAGCTTGAAATCTGGGAATTCGACCACCCCTTGATTATATTTTCCCAGACCCATTCCTGGCATAAAGTTCATCTTTTTCATGAGATGAGCGGCAATATGATTGACACCTTCCCCAAAATCAGGAGAAATCTTCTCCATCTCACATGGCCCTACTTTTTCAATAACCTGGATAATCTCAAACCCTCTCCAGGTCATTTCAGCTTCTTCTCCCTTCACTTCACAAACTGGAGCAGTGATTTCCCCATCCCCGTGTATTATCAGGATTCCTTCTTTCCAAGGGAGCTTAATCTTCTGATGAAGAGTAGAAGGCACCGCCCCTAGTGGGTGTAACCATGTTCTTCCCAACAGGAGATTAAAATTGGTATCAATGTCCATTACGCAGAATTCTACCTCTGACTCTATTGGCCCCACAGTACATGCAGCTTTAAAGGTCCCCAAAATCTTGCGGCACCCGTTGTCATAAGCCCGCACAGTCAAAGCAGATGGTGTAAGTTGCTCTTCAGTGAGTCCCAATTTGGAGGCAGTGCGCATCGGGCACACATTCAATGCAGACCCGTTGTCCACCAGGACCACTGGTATTTTCTTGCCCTTGCATTCCACAGTAATGTATAAAGGCTTGGCATGAGCAATTCCTTCAACTGGCAAGTCGTCTGTTGAGAATGCTAGCACAGCCTTACCTCCTGGGCTTGTACCCATCAGCGCTATTACTTGATCTGGTGAGGTCTCCATTGGTATTTCTTTTCTAGCCAGGGCTTCTAGAACTGCTTGCCGATGCTTTTTGGATGCCACCAAAAGCCCCCATATGGAGATATTTGCCTGAGTTTTCTTCAATTGTTTCAGCACACGATCCTCATCGTCTTCTTCATCTGGCTTTTTGTCGTTTCTTTTTAGCTCAGCTTCCCTTCCTGGGTGATCCCCTTCCAGGTAAGATGGTTTGAAATGCCTCCCAGACCGAGTCAAATGCAGAATTCCATCTTCTTCTGTCACCACATCGTCCATGGAATCCCAGAAAGTCCCTTTTTGGACATTGATTTCGCTGCAGTCCTTCCAGGCGTCCACATCCAATACCATTACTTCCTTTATGAGATTTGAGGGATCCCACATCTCAGTGTCTTGCTCTATAAGCGCAACATTCCTCTGGTATTCTGGCAAAGGGTTCTGATGGATGTTTGGTTCTGCACCTTCTCTTGGCTTAGGAATCTTCTTGTTATCAATCAGGTCTTGAATTTCGTGCCTCAACCTAGCACAATTATCGGTCTTATGCCCTGCCATTTGATGAAAATGACAAAATTCATTCAAATTGTAACGCGGTGGGATAGGATTAGGCAGAGGACGTGGTGCTAGCGCTTGCAGGTGCCCTCTTCTCGTCAAATTGGCAAAGGCTTTGGACAAAGACATCCCCAGATCATCGAACTCTCTTCTTGCCCCTTGGTTCACAGCAGCTACTATGTTTGAGTTTGAAGGTGGATTAACAGCCCTGTTTCCACCTTGATTATTAGGACTCCCTCCAGATCCATAGGTTTTCTTCATCGCCTTCCCTTCATTTTTGTCTACTTGCCCACTGTTTATTGCTTGCTCGATGCGAGTTCCACAATCATACAACTGTTCAAAGTTCATAACAGGAGATGCCAGCAATCGATTGAAATACACAGGCTGCAAATTTTTTATGATTAAATTGACTTGATCCCTTTCCGTAGGCCGGTTCACCATTTTGATCGCCTTTTTCCTCCACCTGGCTAGGAATTCAGAAAATGTCTCGCCACACTTTTGTGTTGTCATCTCAAGATCACGCAAGGTCGTGTCCAGCATGGTGTTGTAGTTGTACTGGTCTTTGAATAACTTCATTAATGGTTCCCAAGACGAAATTTGTGCATCATCCAAGCCATAGTACCATTTGGAAGCCTCTCCAACAAGTGATAAGGGAAAAGCAGCCAACGCTTGGGCTTCATTCATCCCTTTCATTCTTACAATATTCATGTACTGGCGAATGTGCTGCTTAGGATCTCCATTCCCGTCGAACTTCTCTGTGTCAGCAATTTTAAACTTTGATGGTAAATTTGCTAAAGGATCAGAGGATGATCCTCCAACAAACATGAAATCATCCATGCCCTGGGATTTACGCATTGCTGCATGCATCTTCTCCACTTTTTCCTTCATCTCCTCCTGCCCAGCTGTATATTTTTCCCACTTTTCCCAATCTTTTTTCTTTTTCATATAGTCTGCATAATCATCTTCTTCCCACATTTCATTTTCATCTCCCTTGCTTCTTTCTTCTCTTCCTTTTCCTTTTTTGTCTGATGAAGTCCCCTCTTCCCTTTTTTCTGCTAAAGGCATTTCTTCACTCGTCGTTCCTTCTTCCGGCTTTTCTTTCTCTTTTCCTTTTTCCAGGTTTTGGAGACGATCCTCTATCCCAGCCACCCGTGCATCTAGTTTTCCCATCGTTGTTTCCATTCGGCCCAATATTTCCATCAGCGCAGGGTCTGCCATAGTTTTATTCTTCTTTAACCTGTTTGTTGTTGGTGATCTAACCCAAGCAGTACTGAGCTCTTGTGACTTTGTTGAGCGACCAATTGTGTTCTGCCAGTCGAAAATTGTTTAGGTTTCATCCCAATATAATTAGCATTTTAAGAATTTGTCTATCTTATGCATACTTTTATCATGTTCACTAATTCTTCAAAAAGTTTGCATAGGATAGATCAGAAAAGAAAAGCCCAGTATTATTGTGCATTTAAGCCCTTTACAATGCACTCATCCAACTCTCAATTGGCTCCCAGCCCGTTCATTCTTCTTCTTCTTCTTCTTCTTCTTTTTTTTTTTTTTTTTTTTTTTTTTTTTTTTTTTGGGCTTGGGTCCATTACACAACTTTTATACGATTCTCACACTAATAGGGCTTAAATTCGGACAACACTGGGCTTTGATTTTATTACCCAAATCAACTCTAATGGTTAAGTCCAAATCCACATGCCGAGTGGGTCGGTCGGTTCAAAATGGGCCACACTATTGTTTAAACTCTTCGTTTTAAGACCCAATTATTTGTTTCAATCTTGCAATAGGTCTTAGACTTGTTAAGAAATCTATTTAATCCACTCGGGTTTCCCATTCCTGTTGACAGATGAGTATTGGGCTAGTAGCCCAATAACACACGGACGTCCAAGACTTTGGTACATCCAAACTGTTAAGCCCAAACCCGAAAACCTACCCTCTCTCACCGACAGGGGCAGCACGACCGACAGTTCGCAATGTCGAGGTCTGGACGTTGTCAATAAAGCAACAGTGTTGTTGCAGACCCAAATCGCATCGGATCCCCGTTGTCAACAAAGCAACAGTGTTGTTGCAGACCCAAATCGCATCGGATCAACACAGTGCATTGGTTTTTGCGATCTGCTCTTGGCTTGAGTGAGGGTGGTTTTTCTTTAAAAACCAGAGTTTGATTGTGGGTGCTTAAACACTCTTCCCTAACCTTCAGAGAAAACTCTCTTCCTCTAAATCCTCTCTTACGAACTCATGGCTTCTTCTTCCTCTGCCCCACAAAACCGTCCTGACTTAAACACAACGCCAGCAACACAACCAGAGGTCTGGCACCCAAGGTTCCTAAATGTTCAAAACCAACCCCTTACAGTTGACGATTCTGTAATTTACAATCTTGCGAACGCAACGGCAGTAGCGGAGGGACTCATCACTCCTCGTGATGAGAGAATACTGAGTGGACGGTCCGACCTGGACGTAATAAGAGACTCCATGGCTCTCAGCGCCCAGGCCACCACATTTACTGCTAACATGGCTCGGCGTTTGCACACCAGAAATGTGCACATGCAAAGTCTAAGTGACCAGGTCACCCGTCTCCAGGGGTTGCTCGACGGAGCCTATCGAAGGATGAGGGCTTTGAGAGCGGAGAATAGAGAGTTACAAAGAATGGTGGACTCCTATTCTAACAGACTCACACCAAGGGTCGAGGCACTGGAGAGGCTCACTGATCAAATCATTGATCGAGAAAGGGGTCCGAGCAGCCCACAGAGGCAACCTCCAGCTGATCCCTCCAGCTCTACCCCAGGCCCACAAAGGCAACCCCCAACTGACCCTTCTAGCTCTACCCAAAATGCTACTATTGAGTAGCTCTCACTTCTTTCTCTTTTTTTTTTCATTTTTTTTTTTGTCTTATTTTTTTTTTTTAATGGAAATGACACTCTCTCTTCTCTTTTTTTTTTTTTTTTTTTTTTTTTTTTTTAATGGAAATGACACTCTCTCTTCTCTTTTTTTTTTTCTATTTTCAACTGGAGAACAAATGGTAGAGTACAAGAGGTAAACAGATGAACACAAAAGAAGACCATCATTTATTCACATAAACTGACTGGAGTACACATCTCGACTCTTACAATCCACCAAAGCACATTACACGACATCAAACCCTTAAAATTCTAAGGATAAAAGAAATACATCAACATGAGCAATACCATGAGGACCGCCACAAACGGAATCGCCACTTCGATTGGAACCCCCTCACGCAAACAGAAGCTGACTGCTAGGCCAAAAATGACGATGTGTAGGATGACAGCCGTGAGGACATCAGAAGAAGCCATGGTCGCAGAGATACTGATCCAAGAGGTATAACAACGGGTACTTATAGAGCAAACCCATAACGGCTAGAATTAGCACACCCCAACGGCTATGGATAGTGGACATCAAAGTGAACTCTCAACGGTCCTAAATAGCACTCCCAACGGCTGTGAACAGTGGACATAAGCAGTGGACTTCTAACGGCTATGAGCAGCAATCTCCTAATGGTTGCACACAGTGGACCTCTAATTTCCTTACAGGCTTGGACCGTTTGCAAGATTAATTTTTTTTTAGTTGGGCTTTAATTCAACAGACCTTAAACAATATTGGGCCTCGCCCCATACCCGTATCCTAAAAAAAAATTAAAATGATGCACATTGCACATTCACACAGATTTGCACAAAAAGAAATGTTTTTTTTTTTGATTTTTTTTTTGAAAAGATTCTTTTTTTTTTTTTTTTTTTTTTAATGGGCCTAAACCGTCTATTCCTTCAATTAGGTATACTCACGTCCTAATGAATAAAAAAGATGCATGACACACATTCACACAAAAACTATACACTAAAGAAAATTTACCCATGTTTTTAATGTGCTAGTCAAACCAAGGGTCTCCTTATATCCTCCGTCTTCAATGGGTTACCCAAGCTAGGATGCCCGAAAGCAATCCGTTAACGTACTCACAAGCTTATTACAGGCTAGTGGCACAGGCTGTGGGTTGATGGTGTAGGTTGCGGATTGCCCATAGGATCGAGTGGAACCCGGGAACCCTCACCAAACTGCCATCGGGGTATAGAAATTGGCCATAGTGTGTGTGTGCAGCATTTTGTTGTAAAATTCTTTTTTTTTTTAAAAAAAAAAACCTTTATTCATCACAAATTTTTTTTTCAGATTAAATTAAAATACTAATTATAGTCAATGAATACTTTGAAGTTAAGCTCATTGATCCCCAGCAGAGTCGCCACTGTGAGCGCACCTTTTTTCGCCACGCGCTCGCCCTTTTCTCTTTTACTTGGTGTTTTACCTGCTCTTTACTTCTGATGGTGGTGCTAACCCAAGGGATTAACATAGGAATGAGAGTCGCCACCTGGAAGGGTCCAGGACCAATTTTGTTCACCAGAGAAAGGTTCGGAGCTAAGGTACATGTTAGGAAGGTGTTAGGCACCCAACAATGCCCGGTAATAAACCGGCCCTCATTGTGTATTCATTGACCATATTTAGTATTTTAATTTAATCCAAATTGCTTTACATCATGCAAAACACATACGGATGCCATAACATAAAACAATAAAAAATATATTATATATATATATAAACATGGCATGTGAAACATGAAGTAAGTAAAAAAAAAACATGTAAAGTATACGTGCATATAATACAATGATCACATGAATAGTAAAAGGGGAAAAGAAGTAATGGAAACAATGATGAAAAAAAGAAAGTGCTGAAGGAGTAATGATTATACCAATAGCAAGAATCCAGGAAATAAGATTATCATGCATACGCACACTATGAATATGTGTACACATGGTTTGTCATGTGCACGCATGGCAGAGACATGCGTACACATGACTTCACTATTTTACTTTCCCCATGATTAAACCGATTTTCCTGCAGAGAGGTTAGTCTGAGCAAATTTTACATGTAACAAAATTACTATCTAAACAGCTTATGCAATTCTATATAAAAAAAAATATGCTTATACCTCTTGCAAATAAAGCAGGTTGATGTTTAGATTGTCCCTCAGGTCTACTGCCAACTTGGCGGTGTCTCTTCCTTTGAGTTAGGCAAGCTTTTCCCTTTCCTCACTGATTGACTCTCTGTTATCTTCTCACTATTCTTTCTCTCACCATTCCTTTTCTATTCAGCATAATACCCTCTCAATATAAGAGTCCTTCTTTTTCCTCCCCCCGAACTCCTAATAGCCCCCTCTATTTATAGGGAAAAATCTCCGTGTAGGATCGTCACCCCTGACCTCACTCCTCACTCCCTTCTTCATTATAAACGAGGCGTAGTGCCTGCCAGATGATAATTTCCCTCACAGAAAACTATCCCTGACAACCTCTCAACTCTGATGGAAAGCTGGCCATCTCTTCTCTATTTCTTTCACCTAACATCCCACTTCCTTTTTTTTTATACGGAAGATTACCTTCCCCACTTTTTACACTTTCCCACATCCACCTACCATCCCACTTCTTTCTTTATAGGAGATTCCTTTCCCCACTTTCTTTTTACGCTTCCCTACATCCACCTACCGTTCCACTTGCTTGCTTTGCTCGCAGGAAATAGACCCAAATTGACAATAAACATCATAGACCTCATCATCGGGAACTCACCATCAAAATGTAGGGACAAAATGGGATGTCTACATTATGAATTCTCTTACTGAGATGCTTCGGGACTAGTCGTGTCCTGATAGGACACTTGTAACTAGGATTGCTGCGGGGTTCTAGTGTTTACTTTGATTGAGCATTGATTTATTTGAACTACGTGAAGGTCTGATCTCTACGGAGTACGTAGGCAGCTGGATGTGTCTAGCGCGACCTAGCACATTACATGATTGCATGTGATTTGCATGAGGACAAAATGTTAGTCTATGGATTTCTTTCGAATCCTCCCCACGAAGTGGGAAGAATTCAAAAGAGGGGCAACTGTAGACATCCCATTTTGTCCCTACATTTTGATGGTGAGTTCCCGATGATGAGGTCTATGATGTTTATTGTCAATTTGGGTCTATTTCCTGCGAGCAAAGCAAGCAAGTGGAACGGTAGGTGGATGTAGGGAAGCGTAAAAAGAAAGTGGGGAAAGGAATCTCCTATAAAGAAAGAAGTGGGATGGTAGGTGGATGTGGGAAAGTGTAAAAAGTGGGGAAGGTAATCTTCCGTATAAAAAAAAAGGAAGTGGGATGTTAGGTGAAAGAAATAGAGAAGAGATGGCCAGCTTTCCATCAGAGTTGAGAGGTTGTCAGGGATAGTTTTCTGTGAGGGAAATTATCATCTGGCAGGCACTACGCCTCGTTTATAATGAAGAAGGGAGTGAGGAGTGAGGTCAGGGGTGACGATCCTACACGGAGATTTTTCCCTATAAATAGAGGGGGCTATTAGGAGTTCGGGGGGAGGAAAAAGAAGGACTCTTATATTGAGAGGGTATTATGCTGAATAGAAAAGGAATGGTGAGAGAAAGAATAGTGAGAAGATAACAGAGAGTCAATCAGTGAGGAAAGGGAAAAGCTTGCCTAACTCAAAGGAAGAGACACCGCCAAGTTGGCAGTAGACCTGAGGGACAATCTAAACATCAACCTGCTTTATTTGCAAGAGGTATAAGCATATTTTTTTTTATATAGAATTGCATAAGCTGTTTAGATAGTAATTTTGTTACATGTAAAATTTGCTCAGACTAACCTCTCTGCAGGAAAATCGGTTTAATCATGGGGAAAGTAAAATAGTGAAGTCATGTGTACGCATGTCTCTGCCATGCGTGCACATGACAAACCATGTGTACACATATTCATAGTGTGCGTACGCATGATAATCTTATTTCCTGGATTCTTGCTATTGGTATAATCATTACTCCTTCAGCACTTTCTTTTTTTCATCATTGTTTCCATTACTTCTTTTCCCCTTTTACTATTCATGTGATCATTGTATTATATGCACGTATACTTTACATGTTTTTTTTTACTTACTTCATGTTTCACATGCCATGTTTATATATATATATAATATATTTTTATTGTTTTATGTTATGGCATCCGTATGTGTTTTGCATGATGTAAAGCAATTTGGATTAAATTAAAATACTAAATATGGTCAATGAATACACAATGAGGGCCGGTTTATTACCGGGCATTGTTGGGTGCCTAACACCTTCCCAACATGTACCTTAACTCCGAACCTTTCTCTGGTGAACAAAATTGGTCCTGGACCCTTCCAGGTGGCGACTCTCATTCCTATGTTAATCCCTTGGGTTAGCACCACCATCAGAAGTAAAGAGCAGGTAAAACACCAAGTAAAAGAGAAAAGGGCGAGCGCGTGGCGAAAAAAGGTGCGCTCACAGTAAAAAAAAAAATTTTAGTAGCTCAATCATTGATTTGAGAATTTGTGTTTTTGGGGCTTCTGTCACATAAAGTTGGAAAATTGTGAGATATTGGGTCGTAATAGTAGTAATAAGACCACTAGTGTAAACCCCCCACAACCCACCCTTCAAAAAAAAAAAAAAAAAAAAAAAAAAATCCCTAAATAAATAAATGAGAATGATTTTGATGATAAAAATTAAATAAAAAAAATCTAAAACATGGAAGTACTATAAATTATAAATTATTAATTTGTAAGATAAGTTGGGTTGGCAACCGTTCATATTATTGTGTGCACGCACGCGTGCACATGTGAAAAGGAGGCCTAAACCCACAATTTCTAATCATAGTGTTAAGTAGATATGCCGTCTAGCTAAGAACAATTGCTCTCTGTTTGGTTGTTGAGAAACTAAGGGGAAAATCCAAAGAAATTTGCATGTTTTTATGTCAATAAATGTCATATTTGACTCCTTTAAGGTTGCACAAGTCTTCCCTCCTCTTAACCCAAAGCGGGATTCCAGAAAGTTGTCTTTTAATTTGGGTTTTCTGAGTCTTGGGTTTATGGTTTAGAGTTATTAGTCCTTACCAACCCTAGCCCTATGTGGCTGATTCCAAAAAAAAAAAAAAAAAAAAAAACCTAGCTCTATGTGTAATCTTTCTTAACATGTTAATATTATATGGAGAGGGTGCGGCTCATCTCTGATGAGCATCTCTTTTTTTGTCTTCTTCATGTTTTCTTCCTATTACTTAACCCTGTCTTACCTTTTGTTTATGGAAAAATTATTACTTAAAAAACGGATAGAATCCAAGTGAATAAGTTGACACACCCTAACCTAATTAGGGTTTGGGGCTCCATGAATCCAAAAGAGTATAAGAAAGGTACCCCGAAAGTCAGTATACCTGGTAAAAAGGTCCTTACCTGCCCCAAAGGAGTGGTAATACATGAGGTCCGTTTGGCAGCTGGGGTTGTGGTATTCTTTTCCATATTAGTAGTATCATTATTATTGTTGTTTTGGTTTGTATTTATTTTTATTTTTATTTTTGTTTTTGGGGTGGGAGGGGGTTGGGAGAGGGTGGAGAAACACAATGTACAGTAATCTTATACTTGAGTCAGTAAGATTATAAATTACTCTAGGGGGCTATAAAGCCAATCACTAGACAAGTTTGTTTTGTATATTACCTTATGCAAAGTGGACAGTGACCTTATATGTGTGCCTAGTACCAGGAGCGGATCTAGGGGGTGTCAAAAAGGGCACCTGACCCTCTTCACCCATTATTTTTTATTTTATTATTATTATTTTGTACTTTACATGATATTCTAAATTTGACTCTACTAAGTTTTTCTTTGATTTCTCATATTTTTTAATTGTACCCCCCTCTCTTTGCTTTTTTTCTTCATATAGATAACTCTTACTCCTTTTATTTCACAAAAGTTTGATTTTTTATTTTTGATTTTAATTTTTTATTGTATCCCTTTTATTATTAATCAATATTTAAGTTTTACTCGCACGGGTAATTTAGTTAGCAAGCTTTAGAACTGTAATATCTTAAGGTCTTGGTTTCGAAGCCCAATCTTAGTCGATGCTTGTAGGAGGTTGCAAGTATTCGGGATTTACCTTAGTTCCACAAAAGGTCCACAAGATGGAGTCGAGCCTTCAAGGGTTTTACATCATAAAAATATAAAAAGTAGAAAAAATTAAAAATTAATTTTTTATTTTAATTATTAAGTTCAAAAAATTTTCTATGTTTCTTGTTATTGTCTATTATGGGGGCCAAAAAAAAAAAAAAAAAAAAAACAGAACATTGTTACAAGACTACTTCAAATGATTCTCTAATTTATAAGGTGGAAATAAATAAAAAAAATTTCGATCCCGCTGGAGTAAATTCCTAGTTCCGCCACTACACAAATGATTCTCTAATTTATAAGGTGGAAATAAATAAAAAAATTTCGATCCCGCTGGTGTAAATTCCTAGTTCCCCCACTACCTACTACTACACCACACTACACTTGGCTCTACACATTTACAGAGCTAACCCCTGTCCAGTGCCTGGCAGAACTTAGAGGGCTTCAATCCTTACTCCTTATCCCCATCTTCGCCCAAGCTAACAGGGCCTTACTTATTCAGGGGGGAGAGTGGAGCATTGATGCAAAATGGACAGTGATCTTATCTGTGTCTAAATGATTATTCAAGTTAAAAGTCTAGATATCCATATTAACCTAAAGATAAAAATAAAAATGGGTGCTCCTATAAAAATTTGAATGTGGAATGTAAAGAACAACAACATTCATACATTGTACCATATGACATGAATGGCATCTTTAAGTTTTTCAAATTCAAGAAGGGACCATGAAAATGGAGTTTTACTATAGTAGAACTAGGATAGGATTTGGGAAAACAAAATCGAAAAAATGACGTGTATTTTGGTGTCTACTATGATCCACAAATAATCTTTATTATTAATTATTTTTATTTTATTAACAATTAGGGATATTTTAAGTCTTATTTTCATTGACGTTGAACTCAGACTAATCTCCCAATGACTTATGTGAAAAGTCTCATATCCTACATAGTCAGATAGTGATAGCTACTGAACATTAAGAAATACACCACAGAGCTAACAACTCAACCAACTCCACAGTAATTACTGATCCTTATTGTTGATAGTATAAACCTGCAAACAAACACTAATAACAGTTGATGACCGAGGTATTGTATAAAATTTGATTTTGGACCAGAGTATTGTACTATATAATGTGTATATAAATAATAACAAAAGTAATAATAATTGCATGTTCCCTATCCAGTGCCACACTGGAGAGTGCAGACCTATCACCTATGCTCATGTTGGTGTTCGGCTCCTTCATATCCTAGTGGACGGCCAAAGGAGGGCATGCCAACCATTTTCATATTGGATCCATCTTACTATATTATTTTCATTTTTCAAGAATTGGGGAGAGAGAGAGAGAGAGAGAGAGAGAGAAGAAATACATGTAGTGCAGAATTTAATTGAATTCCTAAAGACTAGGTAAGGTCAAACCCTCTGCAACTCAGATTGAAATATTATATTGGAAGGCACAGAGATGTAGCGGCGCATTAAAGTTTTCCTCGAACCCCTTTTTCTGTGAGTCTCGCGCCGTAGTTTGAAAGGGAACCCACTGGACCCCCCCCCCCCCGGGGCCACATACTAGGAGAATTACAGATTGATACAGATACGGGTAAATAATTATAGTTCAACGTAAATGATTATTAATTTCTTAATCAATAACTACTAATTTAACTAAGAATATTTACTACGTGTAATTATTTGTCTATAGCTGGACCAATATGTAATTCTCCCCACGAACTAAGTACAATTTTTCACTCCTATTTCACACCACTAGAGCCCATAAATTAATATGCCATTTTCTCATTTGTCTCCTAAAATCCGTAGCACCACCCCATACGAATACATACCTATATTCTATTATAGAGGTTACTCAGTTTGTACCCACAATATGGCTGTAAGGATGCCTTAAACAAATGTATTGTATCTTTTACTTGGCTAAGTAAGATATATTGCACATCGATGCATGAATTAATGATACGTCAATCTTAAGAAATGCAAACCCAAATCTATATATATATTGGTATCTAACATAATTACTAAATATATTCTCTATAAGTATCAAAAAATTCGTAAATGATCTTTGAGTCTAATGGTATGTCTCATCTCATTAGGGGTGTGAGGTTTGCGGAGGTCTTGATTTTGACTCCGCATGAGTACGTGTGTGGATGTGTGTTCTCCTATCGTTTGGCCCAAAAAAAAAAAATACTGAAAATTCGTTTTAATTAAATCCAATCATCATTTATTAAAACCCCATCGTGGGTCCATCACATTTTTAAGTATGTCAAGTTGGTGGGGTATGAGTTTGGTTTGCATATATAGATGATTGAGTAGAATAGACTCAAGTAGCAACTCGAGGGATTTAATGAGATTCATGTTATTAACTCGAAAAATACGTATTAAACTTGTAGTTAATATGATCTGATTAATATATATATATATATATCCTAGATTGTGTTGATATCTATTTTTTGTCCAATAGATAAATAAATAAATACAACAACAATCATTGCTCTTGCCAACTCTCAAATTGTCAATGACATTACTATTCACCGTTATGGTTGTTACCACCATCCATTACCACAATCGTCATTATTGTGATCATCTATCATTATACATGTTCCCGTTTTAACACATTCCATCACCATTACCATTGTCATTGCCACCATAATATTTCCATTTTCAATACCTTCGATCCATCACCACCATCATTGCCCACCATTGTCTCCTCCCACTTCGCTACCACCACAATCACCACCACCATTATTAATACTGCAACTATTGATATGATCGATCCATTGTCATTGTCATCATTTTATCCTAACCATTACCACCTCTACCACCAATCTCTCATCACTAATATTTCAATTTTGATGTTGTATAAAGCTATTCTTGAACTAAAAAGATTTCAAAATTTAATATCTGAGACACAAATGGATTTCAAATCCACATACCTTCAATTTGGAAATGCAAGGACCAAATCCAAATGCACCCTAAGTATCTTTAGGGGAAAAAAATGGAGCTTTTAAATCATTTTAATTTTATGCCTAGCTTATTCTTTAATTCATTTTAGTCAACATATTTTGTGCCGTATAAATAGATTAGGATAAGAGGAACAATTTTTATACACAATCTTTGGCATATGCTAATTTGTTACTCCCTCCATCTCATGAAGATAGGCTATCTTTCCTTTCTTGGTTGTCCCAAAATATTTGCCCACTTTAAAAAGTCGAATTATAAAATTTTCAACTTTCTTATACTATCCTTTATTTTACTCAGAATTAATTTGAACATTGAATCAATGCATATATAGTAGGAGAATGATATTTTCATAAAGAAATAGATGAATGAATAACATGTCAATGTATTAATGGATCTTCTTAATCTGTAAGCTTCATCAGTGGTCTATTTGTATGGGACATAAGGGGTAATAAATAGAGCTTGGTCACACTATTTTTTGTTGAAAACTACGGAATTTGGATATGATAGCTTAAGAATGGTCTCAAAATTATGTTCTTACCTTATATATATATATATATATATACACGCTGGACTTTCATTAGATATAAAGTTGAATCTACTTTGGCCACAAGTGGTGGAGTCCCAAGCTATAAGTCGGCATGATATGAATATGATGAGGCATGCTGATTAGAGATCAGTCCAAACATGCCAAGGGACACAAAGTTTACATGTAGCTTCTTGTCTTCCAAATTGGGATTGAAAGAATGAAGCCCATGACATGCAAACTATTTTACCACCTTAATGCGTGTCCAAAGCCCATTGTTCCAATTGTTGAGGTTTGACTTTCAAGCCGAGCCTCTCCATAAGTGACATGTTAAACAGTAACTAGGGTTTCCTCAAACATGTCCAACTTCTGATTTGGGCACTCCCTAATGGATAATCGGAGTGCCCATTTCAATTAAGGAAAGTGGGTTTTCAAAAATACCCTTCAATGTGACTATTAAAATAGTCACATGTTACCAAAACTATGAGTGCCCATATTAGTTTCTCTTCAGATTTTGAGACATTAATGAGAGTAATGTCTCATGTGGATAACTATCAGTATAATACACTCAATACAGTCAAAACCTAAAACCCTAATAAAACCCTACTCGTTATATGTGCCCTAATATATGTATATATTCCCAAGCCCCCCCCTCTCTCTCTATCTTTCATGTGACTGTACATTTTCTTTTGCCCCACTCCCAAAACAAACCCACCACTTCTTCCTCGGTAACCAAATCAACCTTGCTTATTTATTTTTACCATAGCACAGCAAAAAATTTATATAGCAACTTTGCCCTAAGAAACAGATGCTCCAATGAAACTTCCTCTATCTCCACGCCCACCCTAAAACGCTAATGGGCTTATAATATGAGAAGCCACGTTTGAGGCCATATAGTTTAATGTAATAAACATGTATTATACCCTAGGAAAAGACATTAAATTGGTTGCTTACTCCAACCCTTTAACCTTTCACAATCTCCCAAGCTGCCTCACTCCTGTATCATCAAAATCTCCTCTTCCCTAGGCACCTGTGTGCCGTCTCCACCCTCATGGACTCTGAAACTTTTGATTCTATTTCTATCCCCCACACACTCGCCGGAAAATCTGACCCACATGGCCATATGTCATGCCCGGAAAGTCTGACCCCCATGGGTGCAATTTACCAAATGACCCACATTTCTATTTAGGTTGGAAGGTTGGCATTTTGTGGAGCTTCATGCAAGTTTGCATAGGGCTAATTCTGTCATTTGCTTAACATGACACGAGAATTTATTCATTATTATTATGTTTTTTTACAATCAATAAGATTAACCAATATTTCTAACACTCTAATATCAATTAATGGGTATCAATGTTTTTCTATAAATTTGAATGCTGGATTGCTTACTCAACAAGTGAAACAAATATCACTAAACTATATATCATGCCATCGGCATGACACGAGTATTGTATTCTCTCCGTTTCATATTAATTGTCTTCTTTTCTACTTTGGGCTGTTTCAAAATTATTATCCTAATCAAAGCATTTAGGAGGAATTCCTAAAAAAATGTGTTTTTTTTTTTTTCTTTTTCAAACATGACAACCAATCGAAAATGAAGGAAATAAGAAACTACAATACGAGAATAGACACATGTCAACCATGCTGGATGGCATTACACTGATACCCAGCTCACTGTAATCCTGGCCGTTGAATAACATCAATCGAGTCCATCTTTTGTATAAGAAATAGGCGTGTACAAACAGGAACAAATCAAAGCGAATTGTCGTGAGCACCTTCAATGTGAATAGACGAAATTGCCCCTAGAAGACATGCATTTCTCGTTTGATAGTGAGGGCAATTTTGGGCTTAAAACCGTATTCATATTGGAGGAGCACCCCAGTTGTTGTATAAGCGGCGCCCAAAGCACTGCACTAAAATATAAGTGTTGGTATTTAAATGCAACGAATGGGTCTTTAGGCTCTGATCATCAAACACAGAGTGCTTTGAACTCAAACCTCCGACACCAGCGGCGCCACCACTGCCACCACCTCTCAACCCTGAAACCATTGATAAACACAAGGAGGATCATGGCCACCACTAATGGAGTATACATAAACTAGAAGGGCTTCAATATAAGTTTGTCATCACCACCAACGCTAGAAACACCGCCGGCTCCGGTGCTGCGGCCAGCAGAGGCTTTTTCCCTGGTAAGAAAGTTGACACTCTTGACCATTAACTTTCACTATATTCAACACTATATCCTCCACTAAAGATAACGCTCATCTTTTTGTTCACATGCATGAGTTCAACACTTGGTGTGCTATTTAAGCATCCCACATCACCACAAAAACCTCTCTCACATGCATGTTGTCTCTAGAGTGGACTTTTACCATCACCACCACCACCATAGCCACCACCAAAACCACCACTCCTCCATCAAACCCCATTTGTTACTCTTCATAGCAAATTAAAGCTACTTTCCAAGGCCTCTCAAATGGAGAAAACAAGCCATTTCATTTCCCCTTCTTTCTCATTCTTCTTGTTCTTCTTTTGTCTAACCATGACCACAACACCAGTCACCTCTCTCTCTCCTGATGGCCAAGCCCTTCTCTCTCTTCTTGCTGCCACTGACCCTTATTCAAAATCCTCTTCATCTATACTCTCCACATGGAACCCATCAAGCCAAACCCCATGTTCATGGCAAGGCATTACATGTTCTCCACAAAACAGAGTCATCTCACTCTCTCTCCCAAATACATTTCTCAATCTTTCTTCACTTCCCTCACAACTCTCATCTCTCTCATATCTACAGCTTCTCAATCTCTCCTCCACCAATGTCTCTGGTACAATTCCCCCTTCCTTTGGCCTATTCACCCATCTCCGCCTCCTCGACCTCTCCTCCAATTCTCTCTCCGGCCCAATCCCGCCAGAGCTTAGCGGGCTAATTTCTCTTCAATTTCTTTTCTTGAATTCCAATAGACTGTCCGGTAGAATTCCTCAACAGCTTGCTAACCTTTCTTCACTACAAGTTCTCTGTCTACAAGACAATATTTTAAATGGGTCGATACCGTCGCAATTGGGTTCTTTGGTGTCACTCCAACAGTTTCGAGTCGGTGGAAATCCGTATCTTACAGGGGAAATTCCACCACAATTAGGCTCACTCACCAATCTCACCACATTTGGGGTGGCGGCGACAGGGCTTTCCGGTGTGGTACCACCCACATTTGGAAACTTAATCAATCTTCAGACACTGGCTCTGTATGATACTGAGATATTCGGTTCCATTCCGCCTGAACTTGGGCTCTGTTCCGAGCTGAGGAATTTGTACTTGCACATGAACAAGCTCACTGGTTCAATCCCTCCTCAACTGGGTAAGTTGCAGAAACTTACCAGCTTGCTTCTGTGGGGAAATTCGATTACAGGAACAATCCCAGCCGAGCTCTCCAACTGTACTTCTCTTGTTGTCTTTGACGCCTCAGCGAATGATATCTCTGGTGAAATTCCTGGTGATTTGGGGAAGCTAGTGGTACTTGAACAGCTTCATCTGTCTGATAATTTGCTCACGGGGTTGATTCCCTGGCAGTTGAGCAATTGTACTAGTCTTACTGCTCTTCAGCTTGATAAGAATCAATTGTCCGGTTTGATACCATGGCAAATTGGGAATCTGCAGTATTTGCAGAGTTTCTTCTTGTGGGGTAATTTGGTATCGGGCACCATACCATCGTCTTTTGGGAACTGTACTGAACTGTACGCACTTGATCTTTCGAGGAACAAGCTCACTGGGTCTATCCCAGAAGAGATTTTTGGTTTGAAGAAGCTGAGTAAGCTTCTGTTATTGGGCAATTCTTTATCGGGAGGTTTGCCTCGGAGCGTCTCAAATTGCCAGTCTCTAGTGAGATTGAGGCTCGGAGAAAACCAGCTTTCAGGTCAGATTCCCAAGGAGATAGGCCAATTGCAGAACCTCGTCTTTCTCGACTTGTACATGAACCATTTCTCAGGTAGCCTCCCTCTTCAGATTGCCAACATCACTGTTCTTGAGCTATTGGATGTGCACAATAACTACATCACTGGAGAAATACCATCTCAGCTAGGGGAGCTTGTGAATTTAGAGCAGCTCGATCTAAGTCGAAACAGCTTCACGGGTGAAATTCCTTGGAGTTTTGGTAACTTCAGTTACTTGAACAAACTCATTCTCAACAATAATCTACTGACTGGGTCAATCCCGAAATCCATTCGAAACCTGCAGAAACTAACTCTACTTGATTTGAGCTTCAACAGCCTCTCTGGTGCAATCCCACCCGAAATTGGTTACGTGACAAGCTTGACTATTAGTTTGGACTTGAGCTCGAATGGGTTCACGGGAGAACTCCCTGAGACAATGTCTGGTTTGACACAGTTGCAATCCCTTGATCTTTCTCGTAATATGCTTTATGGAAGAATTACAATTCTGGGTTTTCTTACTAGCCTCACCTCCTTGAATATCTCCCACAACAACTTCTCAGGTCCTATACCTGTAACGCCCTTTTTCAGAACCCTATCTTCAAATGCATACGTTCAGAACCTAAATCTGTGCGAGTCCCTTGATGGAACTACTTGTTCTTCGAGTCAAATTCGAAAAAATGGATTAAGATCTCCAAAAACCGTAGCTTTGATCTCTGTGATTCTGGCTTCTGTGACCCTGGCAGTTATTGCGTCATGGATTCTTGTAGCACGGAATCATAAGTATATGATGGAGAAATCCTTGGGAACAACAGCCTCTTCATCAGGGGTTGAAGATTTCTCTTATCCCTGGACTTTCATCCCTTTTCAAAAGCTCAATTTTACCATTGATAATATCTTGGATTGCTTGAAAGATGAAAATGTGATTGGGAAAGGCTGTTCTGGGATTGTCTACAAGGCAGAAATGCCCAACGGAGAGTTGATTGCAGTGAAAAAGCTCTGGAAAACAAAAAGAGAGGAGGATCCTGTGGACTCTTTTGCGGCAGAAATTCAAATTCTTGGACACATTCGGCATCGGAATATTGTGAAGCTCCTAGGGTACTGTTCCAATAAGTGCGTTAAGCTCCTGCTCTACAACTACATTTCAAATGGGAATCTGCAACAATTGTTGCAGGGGAATAGGAACTTGGATTGGGAAACAAGGTACAAGATTGCGGTTGGATCAGCTCAGGGTCTTGCTTATCTTCATCACGATTGTGTGCCGGCGATTCTCCACAGAGATGTGAAGTGCAATAACATACTTCTAGATTCCAAGTTTGAGGCATATCTGGCAGATTTTGGTCTGGCAAAGCTGATGAACTCTCCAAATTATCACCATGCAATGTCCAGAGTTGCTGGGTCTTATGGGTATATTGCCCCAGGCAAGTGTTCTCGATCTTCAGATTTTCTTGCCTACAATTTATTGCTTAGTTCCTACATATAATCTGCAAAGCACTGCCTGCCATTTTCTTCTGATTTGAACTTTTTGTGCTTTCTCTTATTCATTTAGTTAGAGAACTCACCAAAGTATTACGAAGTTATGAACATACACGTATATGTTGTGGCAAATTTGCATTGAAATTGTTCAATGTTTGATGGTAGTGCTTTTATGAAGTCATCTGCATTTAAATTTTTTGTAGAATTTTTTTTTATATTGTATGTTCTCTTTGCTAAGAAGCATCTTAAGTACCATAATTCTTGTTTAGTGTCGAATTTTGGTGATTTTCTCATAGGCTGAAGTGATATTGTCTTCTCAACACTTCCAGCATTGTTTGCAATTCATCATTCACTTCAAATTCGATGTCCAAGTCTAACAATTAACTATTCTGATTGCAGAATACGGATACACCATGAACATAACAGAGAAAAGCGATGTATACAGTTATGGAGTGGTTTTACTGGAGATCCTAAGTGGCCGTAGTGCTGTTGAGTCTCAAGTTGGTGATGGGCTTCACATAGTTGAGTGGGTGAAAAAGAAAATGGGAAGCTTTGAACCGGCTGTAACAGTATTGGACTCAAAGCTCCATGGCTTACCTGATCAAATGGTGCAAGAGATGCTTCAAACCCTTGGTATTGCAATGTTTTGTGTGAACTCTTCACCGGTGGAACGGCCCACCATGAAGGAAGTGGTGGCACTGTTAATGGAGGTGAAGAGCCCACCTGAAGAATGGGGAAAGACTTCACAACCTCTTATAAAACAGTCCTCAAACCAGAGCTAAACTATTTTTTCTTTTCTTTTTCCTTTCCTTCGGATATCAATGATTAATTTTCTTCTCTTTCCCAAGATAAAAATGAGTGTCGTCATTGAGGGAAATGACAGGAGGAAGCTTTGGGTGGTGTTATTGTTGGCTTTGGGTGGTGTTCTTGGGTTTGTTGTACAGTTTAGGAAACATCAATGTGGTTGATTAGCTTCATGTTTTGTTCTTGGTTTTCCCTTTTTTGTTTCCTTCAACTCTTTATCACTTTGGTGTTTTCTTAGCCACTTTGGGGAAACTTTTCGTTTTATATAATCCATATTAGTTCAAATTGCTGAATCTCTGGCTGAATTTCAGTGAAGTGGTTTAGTTTTTCATTTATTCAAACTTACATTTCTTTATTCATCTGACTTCACTGAATTTCCCATAATTTCTGCCCAAATTTGGGCTAAATTTAGGTTTTGCCGACAGATTTCTCAGAAGAAATATATTAAATTTCAAATTTCTAACTCCAAATATTTTGGAAAAAGGATAAATTATAACCATCTACATTTTCTTTAGATTATATTGCTACCCATGGTGAATCCATAGTAGTCTAGAATTTAGACTCTGAATTGTTAGTATCAAACAATTTTTTTAAGAAATTCCTTACATGAGAGACTAACAAGCGGTCACGCATGTGCCACGAAAAATTATCTAAAACCATGTGTCGGACATGTGTACGATTACATTTGAGGGAATCCCTAGACCTATGACTACGAATGCCTGTGTGCCAATGAATACTATAACATGCTAAACGAATTCAAATTTTAAACCATGTTTATAAAAGCAGATCTACAAAATTGCATCGAAAAGTTCGTGACTATTGGATTATTCATGGGAAGCATATATATATATATATATATATAGGTTAAAGCTCTTTAAAAAAAAAAGAAAAAAAAAAAAGGAAGGAAAACATTTAAATAAATAAAAAAAGCAAAAACAAAATCGAGAAGTTCACATTTTAATTTTGAAAACTAAAATGGAATAATAATTTTTATGTAATCTGGGAGCCTCAAGGAAAGGGGAGAAAGCAACCTCCCCACACATACCTTATAAACATTGTAGGGCCTTTGTTGCAGGGTAAAAGCAGACAGACAGAAACAGGCCATCCCTTTATGTAATCTGGGAGCCTCAAGGAAAGGAGAGAAAGCAACTTCCCCACACACACCTTACAAATATTGTAGGCCCTTAGTTGCAGGGTAAAAGGAGACAGACAGAAACAGGCCATCCCTCCCTCCCTCTCCCCACATGCTTACCCAGACAGTATCTTATATATATTGGTATATTGGTCTCCCCTGTCTCAATATTCTTCACTTGGTCCATACCCACTTGAATTCTTAAAAGTCTTTGGTCAAAAGGAAAATCTAACAAGATAATCATTAGATTTTCATCAGTTTTTTTTTTTCCCTCCTCGCATTCTTTTTCCAAAAAAAAATAAAAATCAAAGCAATGCAATAATAAAGATGTACATATCAAAAATAGACATGGGAAGATCTGTAATTAAAACAATAAGTTTTTGTATTTTGTTTTTCTAAGAAGATTGGTCAATTCTTCTCAAACTTACATATCATGTATCAATACAATCCAAAGGTACTCACTCAGATTCATTCATCTAGTTTTGGGACTGGACAAAGTGGGAGGTCCCTCCATAGTAGTTCCAAAGAAGAGGGCTAGACATCCCATTCCCACCGCATCAAATATCTTGTCCTGTTCTTCACCGCACATCTCATCCACATATACTCAGCGATCCGTTTCTTTTTCTGCCTTGTTTGGTCTCTTTCTGATGGAGCCATGCCGGGGTTTTCATAGTTAAAAGAGAATAATTACTATGATTGCTACCAAATCGTCAGGAGATTCAATTCAACTGGTGTCAAATAATGAAGTAATCGCATTATTAAACGCAGGCTTTTTCTCTAGGTGGGGAGGGGGAAATCCTCATGCTTTTTCATTATCAGTTCAATGGCCTGCCAGATTTTTAACCTTTAGTTTGACCCAAAAGCCATGGCCATCCCATTTGCCAATGTCCTCCCAATGGGCATCTTTTCCTAGAAATGGTAGCTGTTTCTAATCTTATTGTTATGCGCCACACTCCTTTGCACCCTCATTGTCCATATATTTCTCGGCATATAGACATATAGTCATCTCCAAAAATCTACATGCATTTTTGTGATAAATCTACGTTGGTCTTCTTTTTCCAGTAAGACTAACACGCGATGATTTTTCGACGCCTTGTTTCTTTAGCACATTCAAGGGGTGGTTCTTTAGCTGGCTATAGGGGAAAGACCAAATCCTACATTTTCTTTTCTTTCCCTCCATTTTATTGGAAACTAAACAATACACAAAGGAAATTTTTTCTTTCGGCAAAGTAATAATTAGTATGAGACTATGAGTGCAGGAAGAGGACTTCCCATATGGTGTTACTCATCTTAGTATTACTATTGCCCAAACCTTTTAAAACAGTTTCCAGAAGGGGCTTCTATTGGCACCTCAAGACTTGCTTTTCATCCCTTATTAATTTTACATTTTAAGGTTTTATGAAAAATATAAAAAACTTAAAAGTTTTCATAAAAACCGATCACGTTATCCATTAGGTAACATCATTTTAAACAATTTTGTAGGAAAAATTTTTTCCAAAATCTATCGTTTAAATGGATTTTTGGGTCATTTACAATCTTTGTTTCATAAATGACTAAAACGTCTATTTAAACTTTAAATTTTGGAAACTTTCTTTTACGAACTTGTTCAAAATTATGTTTACTAGTAGATCTCATGGTAGTTTTCATAACAGCCTTTTATATTTTTCATAAAATTTTAAAGTGTAAAATTAGTGGGGGATTGAAAGCAAGTCTTGGGGTGCCAATAGAAGCCCACTTCCAGAAATCAAGGTTTCCAAAGCCCAAGCTAGATTTGGGTTCGATTGAAAATCTTAAGGAAAACTATGTCAAAACAAATAGACTACTAGTAAACATATGACAAACCTCAAAGCCTAGATATCAATTTTCTTCTTTTTCAGTTCAATGGGGAATCGATATATTGCATGATTTTAATGGAAAACATCAGTTTCAAGTGGATCGACTTTAGATTTTCAGACAGTGTTTCCCCTGAGTTTAGAAGCAAAAACTCGATATCCACTTAGAGGAACTTGTAGGCAGTGGGTGGTTTCAGTTTTCGGAAGAATTGGCTTTTTCTAGTCTTTTGTGGCTTCTCCCCTGGCTGAAGGTTCAGGGGACAACTGAAAGCCAGTGGGCTCATTGGAAGTGAAATGATCCCACTGAAAGGCGATGTTTTTCATGAAGTGAAATGATCAAACATAGATAAATAATGGGCCTTGTGGCAATGTGTACATCGCACAACCATAGTTTTACTACAATAAACAGATTATTACCAGTTACAGAAAAGTCTAAACCCTCCCCCTCCCCCAAGATTTAACCATCAATTTCAAAAAAGAAAAGCACAAAACATTTAATCCAGTAGAAAGCTGCAAAAAGGCAAGAAATGTATATTTTCCAAATTCATTCAACTTCTATTTAAGAAACTTTTAATATGACTTTGAAAGAGATTAAAACACAAATTATATTGTTCAATAAATCAGGTATTAGGAAGGGTGAATGGGGAAAAATAAATATTTTTAAAATGCAGATCTGGGAGTAGAAGGGTTTTGATCAATGTGCACCAGACATGCCTCAGACATTAATCAAGCCTACCACATGAAACTAGTTTCACTCAGAGATATCAAACCTATAAAAACACTCGAAAAAAGATAAATAAATAATAACAATACTAACAATAATAAATCCTCACCTACCAAAGAAAAACTTCATGGAAATCCTACCCTTCCATAAAAAAAAAATTAAATTCTGGAAAATTGATGCTTATCCAAGTTACATATACGTGAATCAGCCTCTCCAAATATAGGGGTAAGGCTACCTACCACTTACCTCCCCAGACCCAGAAATATTTTACAGAAAGCTGCAATTAAGAAGATGGGTATGCAAGCATCAAGAGAATTTCTTGCTGAATTGAAGGTTTTGACACGTGTTCATCACCTGAACTTGGTATTATACTTTCTTCCCAGTGACTAGTGATTTTGATTATGCTTGTAAAACAGATTGAATGGCAAGAAAATAGCACTTTAATTTCATCTTGCATATAGTTTGGATTATTTGGTTAATTGGTTGCCATTACCATGTTATAGAAAACTTCCTCTCTTTTTTTGGGTCCTTTTTTCTCTGATGATAATATCCTCAAGTCATTTGATCTATGTAATTGAAATCATATTCTATTATTGGTTTCTGAGTGGGGCATTATTGCGCCTCGACCAAAACCCAGTGCATGTTTTATGATCTTATATGACCCAGAGCTGCCTCTAATCTTCTACAACAGGGGAATGTTTTATGATCTTATATGACCCAGAGCTGCCTCTAATATTCTACAACAGGGGAATCTAGATTAAATACCGTACTAACTAATGATTTTTCATCACTTGATATGAGCCATTTTCTGGAAGGCATTTGATTTATGTACTTTTGTCTCTGATGTTGTAAAATAATTGAGATGATTATTTAGAGTTTATTGCTGAGATTGTACTTTGATGTGTGAGCTATATATGTGATTTCTGTTTTGAGGTTATACACTAACTCTGTATTTTCTTTTGCCCGGACAATCTTTAAGTGGTTCAATTTTTGTCATGCCTTTTAGCAACATGTATTAAAAATTAATATCCAATGCAGGTGCGCTTGATGGTGTTTCTCAGATACTCCTCTCTCTCTCTCTCTCTCTCTCTCTCTCTCTCTCTCTCTAATGCACACAGGTGTTGTTGTTTTTGTTTTGTGTTTCTAATTTTTCTTTTTCTTTTTTTTTTTTTTTTTTTTGTTTTGAGGAAAAAATGGTGATCAGATCAATTTTAGATCTGAAACAAGTTTGTAGAGATGATGGTGGAGAGAAGTTGAGAGAGAGAGAGACGGATTGATGAAGGGAAGGTGAGTGGATGCTTGAGCAGTTAGATCGTGTGGTGGCAACAAGAGGGTTATGGGTGTTAAAACTGGTGTTGAAAATGGGTTGATGAGTTGATTGAAAGGAAAAAAAAAAAAAAAGGTGCGTGTGAGCATGTGTTACATATGAAACTATACTAGGAAGTTTGGGCTGGTGAAGATGGTGCTACCACCAATGGTGATGGTAGCTAGTGCGGACACCAGGCCAAGGCCCCCAATTACACGTGTATGAGCATCACCGACGCTGCCGGACAGCCCACCCAATGACCCTATGGCTAGACACGATGGAGCATTAGAGGAGGAGCAGCAGAGAGTTTTATTTCTTATTTATGTTATTTTATTTTATTTGTTTTTTATTTTGGGATTATTATGTTTATTTCCTTATTTAATGTATTGGAGTCTATATAAGACTCTTAAAATTTAGGGTTTTATTTACACGATTGATAATCAAAATTTGAGACTTACATGTTTGGTGCCAACTCCAAACAAGCCCTAGGTGCCGACTCCTAGGGTTACAGCTTCTTGCTTCTTGCTTCTTTGTTTTGGCTTTGAGTCTGATCAATGTTGGGGGTTGTATGATTTGAGACATATGTGCCACATCAGTGGCTTCGCTCAGTTATGTTGAAGGGAGGATGAACTTCGGATCAAAATTCTTTATTTTATTTTATTTTATTTTTATAGCAGCAACTCCTTTGGTTGTCAAAACAACATAATTATAATTTCACCTAATTTGACCCCAATTCCAATTCCGTAACTCTAAACTCCAATTTTAATTCTGCATTGTAATCAGACCCCAAGATTCTACACATTAAAACATGTACAGAACAAAGCTCATGCACACTGAGTTTCTGGTTGTCTCCAAAAAATGCTAACAAAACCAAAGAGTTGTACCATTAAATTAAAGCTTTTTGCATAGATTGCCTCATGCTTTATTGTATCAAATTAATCCCTTATGTTTATAGAGACTACATATCCCCTTGGATTATCAGTCCCTTCAAATTCATCCACAAACTTACAAACACAAGTGAAATTACGCTTTAGCTCAGAAATGAGGATAAAAATAATTATATGTGAGTTGTCTTAAAATTGACAAATTAAGCATCATTTTCAAATATGCAAGGGTCTATGTAGAAGCACTATTAAAAAGGGGTGTAAGTAATGTTTAACTAACCTAGTTAAATAATGTGAACATTCATCAATCAAGAGCATGAAGCTGAAAAAGAATTCTACCATGGGGATGTCCATTCTAGCCATTTGCAGCAAGAACCTACTCATGTTGCGGAAAAAACATAATTAAAAGATAGTGGTTCCATATTGCCCTTTGGATTCAAATTGTTGAATTCGGTAATAGGTAATAACACCATCACTGAACTTCCCTAATAAGTGAAGGGTATATTGTTGGTAATTTGGTATATTGTGTGATTTACAAAGTAAGAAAACATGGTTTTTATATTACCCTAGTTTACAAGGTGGGAAAGAGGTACAAGAAAAGAGATAAAAAGAAAAGGGGAAGAGAGGGTGGGAGAAGAAGTAATCCTTTAGGTAGAAATGGACTACTAGAGGGTGGTCTTCCACCTAGCTTTTCCTCTCTTAGTGTGCTCATAATAAAATCAAATGATTGGTAAGGGCTGCCTCAAAATCTTTTCTCTGGTCAGGGGCAATCATTTCTTGCCCTATGTCAGAAAATCTCAATCTCAGATTAAAAGAAGTGTTCTCCACTCCTCCCCCAGCCCCCACCCCCAATTATTTTTTCTTTTATATGAATTTGGACTCTGATAACTTTGTTATAACTTACAGCAGCACACGACAACAACTGAAATGGGAAAAGAGATGTAAATCCAGGAGAACATTGGATAAACACATGATAGAGCTGAAATGGCTTTTAGGTCTCGTAGCCTTCTTTGGGAATACAATATGTCATTTTATTAGTTATGATTATGGACAAATTAGACATCAGTACCTTTTATTCAGCCATAGTATGGGAAAGTAAAACCCTTCCAACAAATACCACTTAAAGGCCCAAATTGGACAATGCTATCACAGAGTTTGTCTAGTGTACTACAACAAAAGTGGGGATGGTTGTAGTCAAGCAATTAGTTAAGTTTTGGTGAGTTGTGACTTGTGAGAGAGGTTTGGTCATTTCAATGGGGAAATGGGGAGATATGTTTTAGCCATGCATTTTGTAATCTCCAAATAGATATCAAAATCTCTCCTACTAGAATTCCCATTAACATCACTCCATTGAGGGTGAATCACATAAGTTGACTGTATTATGATTGTGTGCTTGTTTGGTTTCTTGTCTCAATGTTTCCATGTTTTACTCTTACACAAGATCCTTATGTTTCTGCAAGTTGCTAGAATCAAGAAACAAATTACTTTAGATGCTTGATTAAATGATTTTAGCACAAAAAACTTTCCTTTAATTTTGATAACTTTCTCCAATAAGAACACCCACAATAGGAAACCCTACAACTTGAAAAGACGTAAGAGCCATTAATGACTGCGGAAGAAGCCGACCACCACATTCACTTAAAGTTGCATATGATTGTAAATGGCGCGAAAATCATACCAATCATAAAATAGATCATATGAACATGCAAGAATTATTTTTCAACATGCCTCAATAAGCCCACGTATACCATTAAACAAAATTGCAGACAGAAAGTACAACAATATCCACAATTAGCAATATCCAAATCACCAAATTTTCAAGAACATTCTACCGACCCTTTATTCAAAATCATTTTTAATGTGCTACACTAAAATTGCCCGCCACAGTTGGCAATGCCGCAGAAAAACGGACTTTGAATTCATCCTCAACGAAAAACATATCACTAAACCAAGAAATTAATAAACACAAATCCAAACCGGAAATTGGAGTAAAACCCATAGTCCCATAAGAACCAACCTCATCATTCATTCAACTGTTCAAGCTCAGCTTTCAACTGTTCAATCTTCAGCCCCATCGATCTCTGCAGCGCCGCTTTCTCGCTCTCTGGCAATTTCCCCAACAGACCATCGAACATCTCCAGTACCTCCTTCACGGCAGCCCGAGCACACTCAGCCTCTTCATCAAAATACACAGTCTCTTTACTCTCCAAAGCCATCTCTATCTCCTCTCTCGCTTCTGCGAACTTGAGGTTAATCTCGTCCACCACCTTGTTCTGATCGAAGTCGGCCACCGAGTCTCCACTGTATTTTCTCAATTTCTCATGAGTTACGAACTGTGTCGAGCGAGTTGGGTGTGAAATGTGGTGGAATTTCGAGCTGGGTAGGTTGAGAAACTTGGGTTCTGGAGATGGAGCTGAGCCCGAAACGAGTTGATTAGGAATCGGTGTGAATGATTTGAGTTGAAACAGGGAAGAGGGTTTTGAAGATCTCTGAAAGGGGTATCCGAAAAGCAGTTTACAGAGGGAAATATGTGAAGGTTTATGCATTTTTTTCCCTCTCTCAAGTCTCAATTAGAAGAAGAGTGGGAGAGAAATTACTGTTCCAATAAGAGGGTTTGCTCATCATGGAGTGACAATCATAAGGGGCGTTCCGACGGAGCCGAACTCAGTGAGCTTGACACGTGTCGAGATGAAAAGATAGTCCGTATATTGCAGACTGTGGGCCAAGCTCAATAGATCTCAGAGCCCATATGACTACCCAACTGGGTCTACGCCGCGTACAGACATGTCCTAATCCATCCAAAGTTATATCACTCCAAAACTTTATTTGTGACTTGTATATAGTAAAGTTAATCATTAGATTAGATAAATTTTCTATATAACATTGCAAAAATCAAGTTGGGAATTTATTGAACATCCCATAATTACAATGAGATATTGAAATGTCAATAAAAATGTAAATATATGATCAGGATTTACAGTCTCTTATGCACTATTAGAAAACTCAAATAAGGTTTTGACTAAAAGTTAGAAAACAAAAGAGGTTTTGACTTATGACTTGTAAGAAGGTTAAAATTACACAATAATAATAAAATTTTAGGGTAAAATAACATTTTTGGGATGGGAGGGACAAATTTACAATTACTAAAAAAACCTATATACCCTAAATTTACTTTATTTATTAAAAAAAAAAAATTTAAGAGAGGGAGGAAGGTCGTTTGACCCCTCTCCCTGCCCACTCCCTCTGCCCATGGTTACCCATATCCAAGGATTAATCAAGCTAGTATCTCATTGGCAAAAAATTTAAAATAATAACGGTAATAATATATAAATAAAATAAAGGAGCAAAAGCCAGATCAGCATGAAGTTACAGAAATCAAAGTCTCAAAAATCACCAAAACCACTGAGTCAAAACTCTTGATCTAAGCACTAACAAATCCTCCAAACCTAACAAGCAACAACCCCATTTGGCAAATATGAGGCTACATAAGCCAACTATTCACACACATAACCCACCATCCGTCCTATGGCTCGCCAGCTCCCCTTGGCGTATCCACTAACCAGCACGTCTCAAGCTGGCCTGGCTGCTGCAACCCTTCTCTTGTGTGCCCTTGCCTTGTTCATGTGTGCCTCTCATTCGCGTAAATGGCGTCGTCGATGGAGTGCTTGCTATGGCTGCCGCGATCAAGATCCCATCATACAACTCGACAATGGAGTCATCTTCTTACCAACAAAAAGAGTCCATGGTGTTGAAGCTAGGAATGGCGAAGAAAGCGCATTTGGTGGTGAAGACCAAGATGCTTCGGTTTGGCAGAAGAACATACTCATGGGTGGGAAGTGCCAGCTACCAGATTTCTCTGGCGTCATAATCTATGATTCTGCTGGAAACATAATCTCTCCCGCAAAGAATTCTCGTGCCATACTGTCTTGAAGGCAAGAGGAATGCCAATTGTAGTCTTAAAATGAATGTCAACTGAAAATCAGAAATGCTGCTTTAATGTTTTGAAGATGTTGGAAAGCTGAGTCTTACAAAAATTGGTTTCGACTGTTAACAGGATACCAATAATCTCACTACAAATCCTGCCATGCTCTTTCACACGATCAACTTTATTTTTGAACATGCCTGCATAAGGCTCAATATGATGGATTTTCACATTCTCCTCTTCCCACGAATAAATGCATGCCTTTCAAAGAAAGGAATGATGATTACGTCTCCAAATCCATGACAGCATGAAAAATTCTATGATCACTTATTCACTACTTTACCCAAGAAACCAGAGTATTTTCAGCCCACGGGCACCGCCCGCCGCCCAGGGGAAGGGTGGTAATAAAAAGAAGAAAAAAATGTGGGAAAAGCCAGTTCAGAACCACCAAGCAATTTAGAATAAAATATATATATATTATAAGAGCATTGTCGATACTACAATGACATTGAAGTGAAAAATGAGCAAGCATTAAATGCAGAGGGGATCCAAAATTGTGACTCCAATTAAGAGTGCCTCAACGATTCCTTTTTACTAGACCAAGAATTCCGCCCCCTGAAACCAACAACACTAATTTTCGAAGTCGAAGATTTCACACCAGACCGGCTCTCCTTTATTTTCTTCCCACCCAGTGAAGCTCTCTTTGAGCTACTTGTAGTGGAAGATTTTGATGACTTCGACAGCTGAACAGTCTTAGTAGATTTGGCTGGAAGAAAAACTTTTCCAGATTTTCTTCCTGATTTCTGGGCAGATGCCACTTTCCCACTAACACTTGAGGGTTTCACTGATGCAGCTTTAGTCTTGTTTTTCTGGTTTGAAGCTTTCACCAAATTCATTTTTTTTCCCTTCTCATTTACTCGGACCCTGGCAATGTCACTCCGGACATTATCTACAGTAAGAGATTCTAAACTCTCATTCTTCCTTATGGCCTCCTCAATTCGGGTGGCCAACATCAGGTCTTTCTTAGCAACCAAACTCGTGACTTTTCCTGTTAATAAAAGAGGGCATCTTGATTTAGCAACTCAAAAAAGTACTTAGCCCCATAATTCCCATATGGACTCACATGCACTGGTGTTTTCCGGTAAGAGTTGAAAAAAAATTCTTTTTTTCTTTTAACAGTTATATTTTTCATGGTTTAGAAAAGTAAACCATTTTCTAAATCTTATACACTGAATCATGCATAAAATCAATGCATGACACTATAGTTAGACTTTCTTTAAATCCGATTTCAATTACAACTTTAGTTTTTCCAGTTATTCCTCTGTGAGAGAGAGAGAGAGAACCAAAATTACATACCTTTCGCACCCATACGAGCAGTTCTACCAGTGCGATGGAGATAGTCAATCTGAAAATTCAAAGAAAACAAATAATCAGGCTCTTTTGAAATATAGGGTAAAAAAAAAGAAAAAAGGGAAACATGCAGGAAAATAGAACATGGAGCATATCAATCCAAAAGTGATGCTTACAGAGTTCGAGGGAAAATCAAACATAACAACATGATCTACATCCAAGTCCAGTCCCCTAGCTGCCAAGTCTGTGCAAACCAATGTAGGGCAATCTCCATCTTCACTCTTAAACTTATTGAGGTTTTCAACCCTGGGTGCAGGATTAATACAGTTAGGAAAATGTACTATTAAATTATACTTACCTTCCATGGTTTAACTTGGAAAAAAGTAACCTTTAAAACCATATAAGAGCATAAGTTAGAGAGAGACAAAGAAAGAAGGGGGGATTAGACTTCAAGATTGAGTTGTGCACCTCAAGCAGATATCTCTTTCATATACTAAGTTCACATAAACTTCGTAGGCATGTAGATTAAATGAATAAGAAAATGATTGGGTACAGTAGGTTCCATCTCACCAAAGACCAGAATAAAAAGAAATTTTACAGTAATTGTGTTGGGAAGTAGAAAGGGGTGCTGGGTAGTGGCTCAATTTAAGAAGGGTATCATGGTTTCAAGTGACCACCTATAACCATATCATTATATTGTGCAACATTAGTTAAATCCTATGAAACATGGATTCTTCAAAAGACCCCAATGAATCCATATTGTATCCGTATTGGATACTATACGCCTAGGATACTCCCCAATACATATCTGATACTCTCCGTACATATCGTAACAGTAACACACATTGCCATGTCATCGAATATACCTCGGATACGTCTTGGACTCCTTTAGGGTTAGTTTGTAATTATTTATATTTTAAATAAAAGGGGGTAAATTTAAAAATACATAATACCCATACTTTGATTGAAAGAATAAATCCATTTTAGTTCTCTCATCTTAATTCTCTTTCCACTATCTCTCTCCAAAGGCAACCATTGTAGAGCAATAAAAGCTAAATGACCATTTCATAATGTTAATGTTATTCTAGTTTTTTTTTTTTTTTTATGAATGATGAACATGGTTGATGCTTATGGATGTGTTCTTTGCACATCTATTCTTGCATATTAATTGATTTTGTAGATGTTTCAAACTTTTTTAATGTTTATTATTGATGTTTTAGATCAAATATTAATATTAATATATTTATTTATAAACGTATCCCCGCCGTATCATATCCAACATTTTTTTAGAATTGCCAAATTGGTGCATCCGTATCACATCGTATCCATATCCGTATCCGTGCTTCATAGGTTAAATCCCACAAAAAAATAATAAAAACAAAAATTTGTGGCAGAAACACCTGAAATAATATGTTCTTTTCACATGGCTTAATAAACAGCAGCTGTAAATGCCCCAAAATATCCCACTAGATAAAACAGCATATACAGAAAAGATACTTAATCTGGCGCACACACTCAAACAAAACTTGCATGTCCAAACCAAAGAAGAGTACCCTCTCAAAAACAGACTTAATTTTGTAGCAGGTTGATTCAGTGGAAAATAAGTAATACTTAATAGAAAAACAATATAGGAATTAAGAGGGAAGGACAAAAATAATAGATAGTGCTATTGGGCTGCTGTCACAAGAAGTCGATTAAATGGAGAATAAGGCATAGCTATTTTCATACCATTTGGTATACAGAATGATTACTCCTACCAGGATCAATAGCCATTACGAAATTAGAAATTAGTCTCTATACATCTTCTGCTCATGCATACTTGCATGGTATCAGGATTGTAACAACTGGTCCAGTTGAGGACTTATGTAAATTTCAACACAACTTCAAACATTCTTAAAGGATGGCATTTTTCACAAAGGTGATGGCCCCCACTAGAAGAACTTTACGATGGTCCAGCACTCGCCAAAATGGGTCCCGTGTTTTTGGCAAAAGCAGGACACTTTAGAGCATGCTTACTGACCGAAATTTAAGATAAATGCACTCCATAAATTGCAAATATAATTAAACAGGACAAAAAAAGGATAAGAAACACCCTGTGCATCATCTCACCTTTGTTCTGCTGGCACCTCACCGTGGTAATTGACGGTAAAGATTTGATTCTCACCAAGAAAGTGATCCACAGCACGACTAGAGTTCAATGTATTACAGAACACCATCACCTTGTTTCCCTTAGCCAAACTTGGCTCAAGAACCTGCCTTGGCATCACCAAATAGCACATGTTTTGTCAGAAGACTCTGATTGCCGACCTTGCAAAAACTTTATTCTACCACATAATTCAACATTGGCAGATAACTCGAAGAATAACTGTCTAGGCTAACAATTAAATACTTCTACTGAAATGTTCAATGAAACTACCACGAGGAGAATGTATTTGTAGGCTTTATGGACCATAAGATCTGGAAACTACTTATTTTTTACTGAAATGGACAAGGACCTTTTCAATTCTCTGAAAAACTGAAAAAGTGATTGGCACCTCTTCTTCTTTTTCTCCCTTTCAAGAAGCCATATCAACAATGACATCTGACCAAATTGTATGGTAAACTGATCACAAAATGACCAAAAGGATTGCATATTTACTAAATGTGGCCACTGGAAGGCGTTCTCCCTTTTAAACGCATTGTAATTTCATCAATGTCTAAGGGTAATTGGAAACCACATGGAAACATCATATCTATGTTCCATTTCAATGGCATTTTAAGCAGAAATTCCCATTTTACAATAGTCATCAATTTTAAGGGTAAAAAACCCAGAATCACCAAAACATACTCAAGTAGCAATTTTTTGGAAAATAGATATAGTCAACTTAGTTCCAACTTCCTAACCCTATTGACCAACATCTAGTAGTTTTCATTTTTCCTTCCACAAATCAAGTTTAACCATCAAGAGTTACAAAATTCAAGTACCATGCCATGTGATTTAGATGAGATGGAAAAGTGCAACACCAGAGAATTCAAATTCCACCAACAATGTGATTGACAAAAACACACAAAATGAACATTCATTTATTGTACTCTAGATATGATACACATCGGAGCGTATAAATAAAAGCATACTATTTATAATGTATATAATCACATAGTATCCTTAGAATGATGCTGCTGCTAGTACTACTATTATTGTTAATATTATTATTTTAACCAGTAGCCAATCATAATTTTGATGATAAATAGACAATATCTGATAAAATTCAAGAGAAGTAGACCTGTAGCAATGCCTCCAGCTTGTTTTCGGAACCCGAAAGTTTAATGAAATCATGACGAGCGGATGCAATTTTCTTGTGCAGTGTCGATGTGCGTAAATGTATTATTCCTTGAAATTCCTCATCAACCAGCTTTTGCACCGCCTGCAAAATCTCGCAAGATCAATTTTCAAGCTTCCTTGAAGACTGAAATCTGTGTAAAGCAAGCCCATTAGGTGATATTTGATAAGCAACTCACCAATAACCACTCAATTGCAACATGATCACCATGATAGAGATTCAAAAACAATCACAAAACAGTTTAAGACTATTTGATTTCATAGCATAGGAGAGGGCTCCTGTTGAGGATCCTTACTAAGTATTTCATGACCCTTCAGAATATTCAGCAGGTGGTGCAATCATTCTATAGAAACTGATGTGGAGGATATGTTTATTTAACCAATTGTAAGTGCCCTAAATTTTGGCTAGTGTGAACCTAGAATTATTTCTAAACATTCATATTATAAGTAATCAGAAATACCATCATATGTAACCCATAAATTCTGTACTAAATTTGTGGGTTGGCCCAATGCTCTCGTTCTCATATTTATTCTACTTGTACCTAGATCTCATTTCCTTGATAGTGTAGCACTTCCCTCATAAAATCCATTGTGAATAATGATTGAGTTGAAATACCTGTGCTTTAACAGCATCCCCCCCCCGCCCCGGGGCGCGGGGATTGTGGAGGTGGTGCTGGCACAAAACAGTGAGATTCTTTAAAAGGTCGCTCAAGGTCAAGCAAAGTTACCACAGACGTTATCAGTAATTCTCAAAACCCTGAAAAAACCTATAAGCATGTGAGCCTTGACTCCCCGGTTTTGACATTCTCAAAAGACAGCCCCACAAGGCTTTTGGTGTCAAATCATGAACCTCCATATCCTGGGGCGCTAAATTATGATGAAATTTAAAGGGTAAAGGAGAGGATCATGAAGCTAACCATAAAGAGCAAGATATAACAAATCGTAAGGGAATTCTGCAAACAATTCAACAAATTTATCCTTCCCTATGTAAGCCCCAAAAGAAAACTCTAAAGTAATCATAGTTAGGTGGAGATTAACAAAATCCTTATATGTCATTTCCCAGCCTACACTGCATGTCTATTTTCATACCGAGAAAAATAATAAAAAATAAAATTTCAGAGAGGAGAGGTAACAACGATAAAAGAAGGAGATCTACTTCTACAAAGAACGACCAGTAAAAATCTAGCACACATTACAAATATGACAAGCAAATCATGGTTGATTATTAAAATTTCCACTTAGGAGCAAATCTTAAGCAAGTTCACAATATAATTGGGCATCCGGAGTTCTGGACACCACATGAAATGAAGTGATTATATTTTGATGTCTGAAACAGTTAAATAAACAAGGGATAAAGAAAAGTGAAAGGATTGCCAAAATTAATAACAAGATATTCTTTAGGAAAAAAGGACGTCATCAATTATTGAAATCCAAATAACCTTACTACTTCAATAAGTATTTAAACAGGAAAAAAATCAAACACACACACACATATGGTCCCATTTTGTTGGTATGGAGAAAACAAAATTGGTTTGCCATTAATTCTCTAGAAAGAACTGTCACATTCCAAATACTATGCAAGTAAAACAAGGAACCTTTTCATTCCACATGCTGCTAAAGCCCCATAGATAGAGGATCAGCATCTCATATATATAGAAATATGGCAATGATAGTCCACATACCTTTGTCATTGTTGCAGTGACCAAAACAGTTTGAAATCCTTGGTCATTGGATTTTGATGCACGGTGTTTTAATGGGCCAAGAAACTTGCGGATGTCAGGACCAAAGCCACGATCAAACATGGTGTCTGCCTCATCTAATACCTACTAAAAGATTCTCATCATCATCAAGTGTATTATGGTCATTAGAGTAACAATATGCCAGTGTATATGGTCTTCTTACATGCATTACAATGACAAGAATACTCATATCTAAGATAGCAGGACACTGAATACTCCAAGGAAACAACTACAAAAGGGCACTTACCAAGTACTTGATGTCACCATAAACCATGTTTCCCTCCTCAATATGTTGAAGAACCCTGCCAGGTGTCCCAACTACCATGTCAATTGGGACATTTAGTGAATCCTCTTGGGGTCTCAAACGGCCACCACCACTTACCATAGTAGACCTGAAACGTGCATGATGGCCGATAGACTTTGCCACACGAAACACCTGCAAAATCGATCCAATTTTTAAGTGCAAAGGTGAAGTTCTCATAGCTTAAGCGACCAATAAATTTTGAAGAAAATACACAAAACCTGCTCAGAGAGCTCCCTTGTGGGGCAGAGAACAACAGCTCGAGGACGCCTAGGCTTCATTAGCGTACCACCCAATGCTTCATCCCGTCTCAACAGCTACAAAATCAACATATAAAAAATGTTGTTTCTTTCTTTTTAACTGTTGAAATAACAGTGATCCAAATCAACATATATTGTATGCAATTCCAGTGCTTCTGAACATAAACGAAATCACAACCAAATATAAGAGTAATTCTCTAAAAATCTAACAAGGTAAAAGGACATATTTCCAAAAACACATGGGATTTGAGTGAGGATGGGGGTATCACAACACAAAATGTTAAACATGATATTGAAATCAATCTCATCAAAAGTCGGCATGAAGGGAATGCAGCAAATAATTTAATTGAAAGAATCTAGGCAACAAAACAAAAGGTAATGCATAGCAGCATTTCAATTTAATTGCAAATCACAACATAGATGTATAAAATACCAAAGAAAAAAAAATGTAACGAATGAAGTAACAGAAAAATCACAATTTTCCATAGAAAACACCAATCAGAACAAAATTAAACCCCAAAATTTAAAGAAACACCGCATCCCAAAAACCCGCTATACCCACAAAACAAAAGGTAACAATTAACTGAAGGCATGAATACAGGAGTCATTTTACATGCAAGTCAATTAAATTTATGAATATATATATATATATATAGTACCTGAACAATAGGCAACATGTAAGCCAGAGTTTTGCCAGAACCAGTATGAGAACCCAACACCACACTCTTCCCATCCAACACAGCTGGAATCCCAATACACTGAATCTCAGTAGGAACCGAAATACCCAACTCCGTCACAGCTCCCATCACCTCCTCACTCAACTCCAACTCCTCAAAACTCGATACCACCGCCACCTTCTTCTTCTGCAACTTCTTTGCGCCTTCATCATTCTCAGCACTTGGGGTTCTGGTTTGTGGGGTTTTCGCAGCGTCTTTGAGGTGCCTGAGTCTAAGCTTTTCGAGAAGGATTGAGTGTCTCAAGGGTTGTATTACGTCTGGTTCAATTGTAGTGGGGGTGCTGGTGCTGGTGCTGCTGCAAAGGGGTTTAAACCCTAGAAAAACCCTAGTGGGCGTTGGCAGTTTAGAAAGAGGGAATCGTTTCAGGGGAGGGAGGCGAGAGAAAGAGATGAGGTTTGAGGAGAGAGAGAGGGTAAGAAGTGTCCTTCCCGTTCCTCCCATGGCTAGTGTTTGCTGTTTCTGGTTTTGGTGGGGTTTAAGTTCTTTTTCTTGCCCTTCTTGCAGCACTGGCTTATGTGAAAATGATGATGAACTGATTTTTATTTTCTAGATTTTTTATTTTTTATTTTTTGTGCTTGTCTATTACTCTATAAACATTTTTGTTAAAACCACTGAAATTAACCTTATGTCCATTACTCCATAACCATTATTTCTTTCTTTTTTATTTTTTTTTCTTTGGCAAGTGAAATAAAAAGCATTATGTTACTTGGGAGCCAAGATTAAAGCTACAGATTTCAAAGCTTTAAAATGTGAATGAAAAAAATTTAATTATTACTCATCATCGAACTTGCGATTGTGTAGTTAGACGTATAATTATAAGATCGATTTCTCATTAAAATAATCCAAGATTTAAATAAAAATCATGGCAGTGGATTACCATACTAGACTTTCGGGAATTTAAATTCCATCATAGGTAAATCCAAAAAGTCTTAATTTGAAATGATTCTATTGTTACCACCTAAAAAAAAAAAAAAAGGTTTAATTATTGGCTTAACAAGTTTCTTAAATTACAAAAACTGGCCCTTCACTAATAGGAATTTTCAATTCGCCCAAATCTTACGTTCTCGCAAACAAGTTGTCCTCTAATGAGGTTCAATTTTGAGGGGCAACGGGGAGCTTTCTACGGATGTAGTGTAGGGTTTGATTTTTATTTTTATATTTTTTTTTAGAGAAGCTTAATTTTTAACTCAAAAATAATTTGTTTGAAATATTTTTCGAAACTAAGATTAGCTTTCAAAAGCTTTTTTTTTTGTTTTTGTTTGTTTATTTGTTTTTTTTTTTTTTTTTTTTTTTTGCATATCATAAAGTTCTAAAATGCTTATGCACCGATTAATTCTACTTGGTTCAAAAAACCCCTTATCCCACATGCACCAAACAAAATATAAAAGCTTTTGAAAATAGTTGACCAAACATACTAGTCCTTACAAAAATTAAATTATACATTATGATCAAAATTATGAATCTTTGTCTTAAAGTGATGATTAATGGCTTGAGCTCCTTTCGGAAATTAAGTTGCCCTAGTCTATTTTGTATACAAATTCATTATGATAAATGGAGGCACGACAAAAATGAAAAAAAAAAAAATGGTAGCTGTCTATGAGCGCACTAGTTTTCACCACGTACTCACTCTTTTTTTTTCACCTGCATTTTACCTGTTTTTTATTTTGATAGTGCTAACCCCGGAAAATTAGCTTATGAATAAGAGTCGCCACCTGGAAGGACTCAAGACCAATTTTGTTGACCAAAAAAAGGTTCAGAACTAAGGTATATGTTGGGAAGGTGTTAGGTACCCAACAATGCCCGATAATAAATCAACCTTCATTTTGCATTCATTAACTATATTTAATATTTTGATTTAATTTGAATCACCTTATATCATACAATAGTTAAAAACACACATAAAATAATAAGAAAATATATAAACTAAGGAATATAAAACAAAGGTAAATAAGAAACATATGGAATCACGAAATAACCAAACACAAATTAAAACTAACAATATCATGCGTACATTCCCAACTTAGAATATAAAATAGTAAGATATAATTAAGGTAATAATAAAGAAAACAAAAGGTAATGATTAAAGTATTAATAAAAAGAAAAACTAATGATGAAAGTAATGATTACACTAATAAAAAAAATAATAAAAATAACGATTCAGGTTTATGAAGAGTAACGGTTAAACTAAAAAAATAACAAAAATCCGGAAAAAAAAATGATCGCACGTACACACTAGTTTACCTTCTTGTGATTAAACCGACTTTCCTACAGAGGAGTTAGTTCAAACAAATTTTATATGTAGCAAAATTAATATCTAAACAACTTATGCAATTCTACTATATATAAAAAAAAAATATGCTTATACCTCTTATAAATAGAGTAAATTGGTGTTCAAACTGTCCCTCAGGTTTACTATCAACTCTGCAGTGTCTCTTCCTTTGATCTCAACAAGCTTTTTCCCCTCTCTCACCAGTCAACTCTCTGTTATTTTCTCCCTCCCCTTAATCTCGGAATCCTTCCCTCTTGAGCTCCTCAAAGCTCTCTTCATTTATAGGGAAAATTTTCAGTCCAAAATCGTCACCCCTAACCTCACTTCTCACTCCCCTATTCATTACAAACGAGACGTAGTGCCTGCTAGAAGATTATATGCCCCACAGGAGACTGTCCTGACAACCTTTTGGCTGTGATGTGAAGTTGGCCGTCCTCTTCTTTGTTTCCTTCTCTCACCTACCATCCCAACTTCCCCTTTTTTTTATTAAACGAAAAAGTGGGGGTCCCATTTTCACATTTAAGCAAAGAGAAATACTGAACTTCTCTGTGATTCTTTCTTTTTACAAAAACAAAGTGGACTCTACTTTTCATGAAGAAAAACTTTTTCATAATTCTCTTTTATAAACCGGGGTCCCATTTTCACATTTAAGTAAAGAGAAGTACTAAACTTTTCCGTGATTCTTTCTTTTTATAAAAACAAAGTGGACTCTACTTTTTATGAATAAAAACTTTTTCATAATTCTCTTTTATAAACCGACAAACCCCACTTGCTTGTTTTACTCGCAAAAAATAGACTTAAATTGACAATAAACATCACAAACCTCATCATCGGGAACTCACCATCAAAATATAGGGACAAAATAGGATGTTTACACTATCCATACAAATGATGGTGAAATATTGTAATATTGACGTTTTAAAATTCCCAAAACTAGTCTTAAACCATCAAATATTCGGGAGTAGCTCTCATTTTTCAAAATGGCTCCATTTGAAGATGATAGATTTGTAGGGCCAAGGATTCTATGCAAAAACAAATGGGGGATGAATCCATATGAGTCCTGAGTAATTTAAGTTTTTTTTTTTTTTAATCGAATTATTTAGTAAAAGTCAAGTGAATTTCAAATGTAATGCGAACTTGGTCTCAGCTCTTGTTCATCTGCCCCATGGGGGCCATAAGTTACAATTAGATAGGCTTTCAAAATGAGCTTGCAATAGGAAGTTAAACCTCATCACCAACGAGAAAAGCTTTAGTCATGTCAATATGTGATCTAATGGCTTTTCCTTTTTCATAACTTACTCATAAAAATTAAAAAAAATAAAAAATAATATTAATAGGATAAATTGTATTTTAGGATCCAAAATTTGGGTCAAGTTTTATTTAGAGTCCAAATGTTAAATTGCGTCAATTTTGTATCCAAATTATCAAATGAGTTAGTATCCAAATTATCGATTGAGTTACAATTTGGGGTTAACCGTCAAAATTTTATGTTTTATCCCTAATTTGCACTTTTTATGGGTTTGAAAATCCTATTTTACCCTTATCAACATCTAATAAACTTTTATTATTGTGAACAGATATGAATCACTCTTATCTTCTTGCCCTCTCTATATTACCCCTATCATCATCTAATAAACCTCTATATTTTTCATTTACAAAATCACAAATTTAACAGTAAAGTGATTCATATCTGATCAAAATATAAGGGTTTATTAGATTTTGATAAGGGTAAAATAGGGTTTTCAAACCCATAAAAGGGGCAAAGTATGGATAATAAAAAAAATTCGTACGGCAAACCTCAAATTGCAACTCTACTAATAATTTGGATACTAAATTAAAGCAATTTAAATTTTAAATTTTAAAGTGAAACTTGACCTAAACTTTAGATCCTAAAGTATAATTTACCCATAATAATAATGATAAAATAAAAAGGATGCAGTGGGTATGCGGAAGAAGCATAAGTGCGCAGATTTGAGATTGAAACTGATGTTCTCAAACCCCAGACTTCAGCCAAAGGCCAAACAAAGGGACCGGAATCAACACTAGTTGATTTTTCAAGCAGCTCAACTGCCTGTTAGGCCTGGCCATGAAAAACACTGATTTGAACAAATTTGAGCAGCCCAACAAGGATAATTTATTTTCTTTAGTCTTTACCCATCCACCAAGAATCCAAGATAATAAATAAATAATTGCACAAACGGGAAAAAAACCACTACATTTTAACTTTTGGCGATTCAGCCATTTAACCTCTCCAAACAAGTATCTAAAGCTTGACCTATAACAGAAAATGTTTGTGATTGTCCAACAACTGTAGAGGGAAAAAGATAGTTGAGATGGGATAAAGTTAAAAAGTTACTTTTATACCAATGAAATATGCCCTTTCGTGCATTATTAAACGTTTTTCACAAATCTGCATGAAACAATTAAACAAAACAATCCTCACATTTCTGTGAATAAATTAGAGTTATTGAGGAAGCAAACTAAAATACACTCAACGTGACACCAATCATTTCAAATTATCATCTCAGACGTTTAATGAGATTGGGTTACAATGAGTTCGTCTAGAATTGGTAAAAGGAAACAAAAACCAAGTTCGTATATATTTCTATCACGTGTTGTGTAAAATGTCACTTACACAGCTCAGGCTTCAAGACCCCAACATAAGGCAAGTTCCTGTATAGTTCAGCCAAGTCAAATCCATAACCCACGACGAAATAATCTGGACACTGCCACCAAATCAAACCAAAAAAAAAAGGGATAAATAAATAAATGATTCCAATCTTATGGAAATTTCACCAAGCAAAATGTAACATAAAATGCAACCAAAGTGAAAATCTTGGAAGCGTACTATTTACAACAACCAAGTTATCAAAATGTTGTCCTATGCTAGTAGTGTTAGAGTGTGGAGGTGTACAGTGCATATATAGCAATGAGAGTAAGATTTCTCAGTAAACATTTCTCAGGATCCAGGGTGATATGCCTTCCCAAAATATCATAACACAATCCATAAAACACTTGCGAAAATTCTTTAGAACAATCACAGATCATTAATCAAATACTACCTCTGCAAATGTCTTTACAACTTTCAAGCAGAAAGATTTATTGCCAAGAATAAATAAAGGAAAAAAATAAATAAAAAAAAGATTCTGTGCAATCAAGTTATTTCAGGCAGATAGACCAAAGCATCTTTCAACACAAAAAAGTGACATTTATCAAAATGTACGAGAACTCAGTAATAAAGAGGTAAAATAAACTTATCATTGGAATGGGGATGCTCCGAGTACAAGCAAACTATAAAATGGCATTATGACCTATCTTAGTAGGTATTGTACAATGCTTAGAAGCAAGAACCTTCCACTAAGGCTGACGATCCCACTTCAAAACCACGATTCTGCGTCTCCCAGTCAGAACCTCGTAAGAATCGCGATTTTTTCAAGAGAGAATCACAGTTCTCACTAAGACGGAACCTTGAGAGAGAGAATCCTGGTTCTAACTAACAAGATGAAACCTTCAGAGGGAGGGGGAAAGGCAGGGCCATGTCCCACATTAACCTCTTCTTAACTTTGACTTTAAAATAAAAATATGAGTTTTAAAAAATACTAGGATTCCCATTTGATTGATTAATAGTCCTATTTAAACACTGAATAGTTACCTTTTAAAAAAATAAAACAAGAAACAAAAATTAAGAGCATGCTCTCTCCTTCTGCATTGGTGTGGCTTCTCATAATAATACATTCCTTGCGCTTTGTTTTTCCTTTTTGAATTCCACAATAATTCTGCCAAAGTAAAATGTTTTGCTTGAATTTTCTCTACAAATTAACCCATATAATATCATCTTGAGGTAACACAACTAATATATACATGTATAGAGCAATGTTCCTGTCAGCCATGGCTGATTTACTGCTATGTCAGCAAACCAATCTCAGCCGTTCATGTTCATTAAACACAATCCAATGGCCCAAAAAAAGGGGCAGTGGTTCCTCGGATTGACCCGCTAGCAAACCCCCCCAGCTGATTTTCCAAATAACACAAGAAATCAAAAATGGAGGACTCACCTCAGGTGACTGCCAAATCCGCCGGAGGGAGAGTGTTTTGCTGCAGCATGTCGTAATGGAGGACTTACTGGCAGCGTGAAGGTGAGGGAAAGCGTGAGGTGAGTCGGCAGTGGTGTAGCTTCACCGGATGAGGGCGAAGAGGGAAGGGTGTCAGATCTGAACAGGGCTGACTGCGAGCCTCACCAGTATGCCGGCAGAATGAAAGTGAGCGTGAAGGTGAGGTAAGTCGGCGTTGGAGCGTGAGAGGGAAGGGATGGAGGTTTGGTCGCCGATGGTGTAGCTTCTCCACCAGACTATGTTAAGAAGGTTGGTCGGACTGTGTTGAGAAGCTTCTTTGTTGGACTGTGTTGAGAGGGAGAAGGAAGGGTTTTGGAAAATCAGTCGGAGGGGTGTTTGGCTAGTGGGTCGATCCGGGGAACCACCACCCTGTTTTTTGGGTCATTGGATCGTGTTTAATGAACATAAACGGTTGAGATTGGTTTGGCTGACATAACAGTAAATCAGCCGTGGCTGATAGGAACATTGCTGTATATATACATAATTACACAAATGCTTCCTACACACTCCAAATTTTTTACTCTTCTATGTGCCCCCGCTTCCCCACCCTGCTCTAGCCCCAAAACTAACCCTGCTCTAGCCCCCAAACCGACCCCCGCTCCCGCTTCATGCTTCTATGGTATAGTGTACCCAATTACTTTATAGGCCACAAACTCACCTAGCACTTGAAGGTTGACATGCTACATTTAATATCTTCCAAAACCTCACATAGACATCATGCCTTAAAAAGTTTGTAGCTAGTCATGCTTGAAGATGATCAACTTTTCACATGGCAGAACAATGAATGAAGCATAAAATACATTAATAATTAATTTAATCTCTCCAAGAACCATTTTCTTGAAGGGCCATTGTAATCAATGATGATTAGAAGGCAAATAACAACTCTATGATTTTGAGCAGACATATTAAGATATCCACACTTAGAAAATCCAAAAAGCGAGAAGAATTGGACATGCAATTTAGCCTAGATCTAGCAATGTCAGTTGTCATGGATCTCATTAGCTTTATTCATTTTTTCCTCAATGCAAAGAAATCTCCTCCCGCCTTCATTGGAGGAACCTACTTTAACTCAATATTAGGGCAGAGAATGAAGCACAATAGTTATAACAAATCATCCAAAAGTCAACATAAAAACTTAAAACATCTAAAATTGTTATCCACCACATAACCTTCTTTCTGTAAATACATACATACAGAACTAAATACAGACATATGCATGTAATACACACGTGCAGTGGCACACGCAGTCTTGCACACACACACACATTCACACAAATTACCTCAAACCCCCGATAGAACTTTCCTTTACCCACTAGCTCAAACTGAACTTTTCGTCTTGCTGGTTTATCAAGAAAAGAGCACACTGAAACAGATGATGCTCCTTTTGATTCCAAGTGTGCAATAAGACAGGATAAAGTCCTTCCGGTATCTACAATGTCCTCAACCTGAGATAAGAAAATCATTATGCATAAGTTCATGGTTTAATAACACAAAAGTTAGACCATAACAATTATCTTAAAATTTAAGCAAAATAACCAAGATCTAGATGCAAAACCTCAGAGGAAAAAGGTGTGTTTCTATTACTTATTTAAGACATCACAATTTATATATGTATATGTATATACATATATATATGTCTATGTATATACAAATATATATGTATATATATATATATATATGTATAAATGCACTTAAATGTGCATGCACGTACATTTATAAACACAAACACATACACTGTATTTGACCTTGTCATGACTCAATAAGTGGATGGCAGCACACCTACAGAAGAACAATATGTTCCTTTCCATGATGCATCAAGATCTATGGTTTTTATTTATTTATTTATTTATTTATAGGAATGCAGCAAGATCTATGTTACACGGATTCTTTGCTTTACCCTGGGGTAGCATTGTTAACATGACATGGCATGGGTGTGAGTTCTCATGCAGGACACTTCAAAACAGTGGAAATTCTATGGAAAACGGACGAATCCGACAGCTGGACACATATCAGCAACCAACACCCATAGTCAAGTCCATCTAACGTAGAGCAAGATCATAATCTTAAGAAATTGTACATCAAACCCTTATGCTGCCTTTTAGATAATAGACGCATTTGCATAAAGGAAAAGCTCTCAACACTAATTAGAAATTTACAAATTCATCCATGCGGTATCAAACGTTATTTGAAGCACAACCTGTAGAATAGGGAAAGAATACTACTGAGAATGCAATCATCACTATCAACTGCATTCCATGTATCTACTTACCCTGCTTTTAACATATGAAAATTAAAATTCATCTCCTACTTAAAATGTTGAGTATTATGGCCTGTTTGTGAGTCCAAATGGAAATTAAACAATTTTAGTATATTTTACATCACCTTGAATGGAAAAATTCAAGAGAATAATGGCCATCATTACAAGTACGAGTAGAAATTCAAAATAGCGGCATTTCATTAATTTCTAAAATTTAATCCTTTAACATCAATTCAAGAGAATGATGGCCATCACCACATATGAGGGTAGAAATTTAAAATAGTGGCATTTCATGAATTTATAAAATTTGATCCTATATCATCAACTATAGTGATGACTCCAACTTTTTCAAATGGTCTCGTTCAAGGTGATGGATTTCTGGCTTCAATAGTTCAATACAATGCAAAATCTCCAAAAATTGTTCAGTTTCCATTTGAATAACCAAACAGGCCCTAAGTGTATAACTTCCAATTTGCCAATGATTTGATAGTAAAATGCACTAAAATTGTTTACTTTCCATTTGGACGACCAAACATACTTTCCATTTAATTCGAGTTCTAACAAAAAATTAGATCTGGGAAAGATTTCAAGAAAATAAACTAATAATTTGAGCATCCCTTTATGCCATGAAGATTCTATTTAGTTCCCTGCGAGGAAAATATCCCAATACATACACAAAAATGAAGCAATTTTATGTAAAAATGAAGCTATTTTATGTGTATTGGAGGGTATATGTCTACACATATATACATATAAAAGAGAGAGAGAGAGAGAGGGTGGTACCAGAATGACGTGCTTGCCCTGAATATCAAGCTTCAAATCGAAGGAAATCTTGGGGGCGCCATTGGACTGAGTACCGGAACCGTAGGATTCAACACGAATGAAATCGACGAAAATGGGCAGCTTAATATGCTTGACAAGGTCGGCCAAGAAGAGGAATGCGCCGGTGGCGACGCCGACTAAGACCGGCGGAGAAGACGACGGAGTGAAATCATCAGTAATCTGAGAGGCGAGCTCAGAGACTCGCTTAGATATATCTTGCTCCGTCCATAGGACCCTCTCTATGTCATCGTCTAAAGCCATGGCTGAAAGAGAAACAAAGAGAGAGGGAAAGAGGTTTTAGTCAAGCAGTCCTCCAGTGGCTTCAAGCCAACGCAACTGCGGATATGGCCGTCCCAATCCCGAGTCTCCGACCACTGGCTGCTAGTCTCGCTTGGCCCTGCACGAAACCTGACCAAGCTGTTTTCTGACCATCCTCTTTTTTCTAACTAATCCCTCTTTGTGCATCGGTGATAGGCATGATAACCAAACGGTCCAAACAAAGCGAGCCCCTCGTCTGCTTGGGGGCTCTCTTTATTTATTTATTTTTCTACACAAAAAATAAGTATGCCAAAAGTCCAATTTAAGGAATTTAAACGCGTAACAGTCCGGGCAGAATTTTTATTCAGCTCCAAGTCCACAATGAGAATCAAACGGCATCGTTTTAATGATTCATTGGCTGATATTTATCTCCCAAATTCTAGCCTTTAATTGTTATGATAAGCAATTAATGTGATTCCCCACGTTAATTGTGATTTCACCCCATTTTTTCTCCCCATGTTTTCTATCATAAACAATAGTTTTCCATTTTTATTACACCCAAATAGATTTTGCCACCTTCTCACAAACCTTTTCAATTAGAAAGAACCTACCATTTTAATACTAAAATCCCCAAATCTTACATTGCACACCCCCCACCCCAACAAATGGATTCAAATTAGCTGTAACCCCAAGCATAGTTACATGAACTCATGGAAAATTAGAACAAACAGTTACAACAATCAAGTAACAATTCATAGTGATCAAAATCCCCAAATTTGACAATGTACAATACCCCCCCCTCCCAAACCCCCCCCCTAAAAAAAAAAAAAACTAGGCATTCAAATCAAATAAATAGTTACATAAACTCGAGGAAAACAATACTAACCAGTAACTATTTGTAGACATCGTGTAATTGTGTTCAAAGAGCTCATGTAAATAAAAACTCATTTTATTCTTAAAATACCCAAATTTGACATTGCCCTAAAGCTACAATTTAAGAATTTTGTCAATAATTCACATACTGAAAAAAGTTACAACAAATTTAGCGAGCATGCAGTGACCCACAATCTATGGCTTCAAATTGTTTAAAACCCTAGAAAGAGTTACATGAGGCTGTCTAGAATTTACAGTTTTGAATTTAGTTGAAACAAAATGTGGGATTTGTTAAAGAAAACTCGTTTAACATGGAAAACTTATGTTTTTGGGTCTTCCATTCTTGTTTTTTTGTTGCAAAATGGAACCCTTTTGCTTCAACACTCGACATGCGGTTTGCGGTTGTGGTCACCCCATGCTTGCTACATTCTCCAACGGAAGTGGCCTCTATGAACATGGGAGTTGCCATTTGTATTCAAAACATCAGTTATTAAAAGATCAAAGATGAGGTGAAGATTTCCCGAGATTGTCGACGATATCTCATGCATTAATTATATCTCCATGTTTTATGCGTAATCAGCTCTCACTGCAATTTGGAAGATTTTTTGCTTATATGGTAGGGGCTTTTTGGTCCTGCCATGTTAAAATGGACTTGAGGCTAAATGAGTTTTTAATCATGAATCTAAGGATGCACAAGTCTTCCTTTTTGGCCTTAACGCCCCAAAAAATAATTTATTTTTTAGTTTAAAACTTTAAATTACACTTTTACCTCTTGATAGATGCTCCAAATTCTCTTTCATTGACATATAAAGATACACACGCACTTGTGAGATGAGGAGACTACATGTGCCTAGGGGATCAGTCAAGTGCAAAGATCTGAAACCTCCTGATATCACACACCAAAAAAAAAAAAAAAGAAGATGAAGATGCACACGCACTCCTCCCGTTTTTGGAACCCTCCAAACTTGAATAATTTCATCTTTTTCATGTGACCTCACACTTAACTTTTTGAAAAAAAATGTTCAAATCACCTTTACGCCATTAACTATAGAAACTCTCCCTTCTCCTCACGAGCTCTGAATGTAAATAAAAATATATATATATACTCCGTATTAATTTTGATGAGTTTCTTAAAAATTTTAAAAATAAAAAATAAAAAAAAAATGAAAAGATTGAAATTTTGGGGGCCCATTTGGATAAGCATTTACTTCTTAATTTTTACTTTTAAAAGTAAATAAATGAAAATTTTTAATTGTTTTTTATAGTGCCAAATTTTGATAATTACTTTTAAAAGTCGAGATGATAATTTCCAAAAAATTTCACATTCAAAACTTACATTTTTTTTTTTTTTTTACTACTACTTTTGAAAGTAAAAGTTTATCCAAACAGCCCTTTAAGTTCTCACAAATTGTTCTTCTATATCGACGCTCAATTTTAACGGGCAATGTAGAACTTCTCTATCCTTCTATGGATACAGCACAGGGTTTGGTATTTATTATTATTATTATTTTTTTAAGTAGAAGTTAAATTTTGTTACAAAAAATAAATTTGTTTGCAATCATTTTTTCAAACTGGGACTAACTATGAAAGTGGTTGATCAAACAAAAAAGTCCTCACACAGATTAAGCACTATGATCAAAACTCGGATCTCTGTCTTAAAATGGTGCTAAATGGCTACAATATTATGTACCCTTTTTTTTTTTTTTTTTTTAATAAGGTACAATATGATGTTCCTTTAGGGCTCCTTTTGATCTCCTTTGGAAATAAAATTGTACCGCCCTCTTTTATATAAAAATTCATTATGATGAATGGCGCCACTACAAAAAATGGTAGCTCACCTCACAAATGATGGTGAAGTTTTGTAATAGTAGCCAGCATTACGGAGACGCCAAACTAGTCTTTAACCATCATTTCTTGGGAGTAGCTCTCTATAGCTCCATTCGACGATGATGGGTTCTTAGCCTTCTTATGCAAACATTAATTCCCATGGGAGATGAATCCAAAACCTGACCTTTATATGGTTATTCATATTCAATAACTATATTCTCACATTTCTGTGTATAAATTACAGTTAACGAGGAAGCAAATTAAAATATATTGGGATTGGATTGGAATAAGTTCAACTAAAAATAGGAAAAGGAAAGTAAAACTGTAAAACCAAACTGTTATATATTTCCTTCACGTGTTGGATAAAATCTCACTTATATAGCTCAGGCTTCAAGACCCCAACATAAGCCAAGTTCCTGTATAGTTCAGCGAAGTCCATTCCATAACCGACAACAAAATAATCTGGACACTGCCACCAAACAAAAAAAGGATAAATAAATGAATGGTTGTAAGCTTATGACAGTTTTACCAAGCCAATTGTAACATAAAATGCAACCAAAGTGAAAAAAGCATACTAGTTACCACAACCAACGTTTCTAAATGTTATATGCTAGTTGGGTTAGAGTGCAGTGGCGTTCAGTGTATGTATATCAATGGGAGTAAGATTGCTCAGTAACCATAATTTAGGATCCAGGGTGATTTGACTTCCCAGAATAACATAACACAATCCATAAAACACTAGCAAAGAAATTAGAGACCAATCACAGATCAGTGATCAAGTACTACCTCTGCAAATATGCTTTACAGCTTTCTAACAGCAAGATTTCTGTGCAATCAGCCATTTTAGGCTCATAGTAACAACGCATCTTTCAACAAAAAGTGACATTTATCAAAATGTACAAGAAAGCAGCAATTAAGAGGTCAAATAAACTTATTGTGGAAATGGAGATGCCTTGCGTATAAGCAAACTATAATACGCCTATCTCAATAGGTTGTGTATGAGCCACAAACTCACCTAGCAATTGAAGTTTGACATGCCAAATTTGATCTCTTATTACACCTCAACTGGATATTATGCCTTAAAATGGTCATAACTAGTCATGGTTGCATATAATATGACTTTTCACAAGGCAGAACAACGGGTAAAACATATAATCCATTAGAAATTAAGTTAATCTCTTCAAGCACCACTGCATGAAGAGAAATTGTAATCAATGGTGATCAGAAAGTAAATGACAACTCTAAAACCTTTTTTTTTTTTTCTTTTTTTTTTTTTTAATGAAGTAACAACTCTAAAACCTTGAGCAGACCTACTAAGATATCCACATTTAGAAAATCAGAAAAGCTAGGAGAATTGGATATGCAAGTTAGTCCAGCTCTAGCAGTGTAAGGGTGTCATGAATCTCACTAGCTTTATTCATTTATTTCTCAAAAAAAAGGAAATCTGCTCCCATCTAGGTTGGAGGAACCTACTTTAACGCAATAATGGGGCAGGGAATCAAGCACAGTAATAATAACAAATCATCCAAAAGTCAACATAAAAACCTGAACATTCAAAATTGTTATCCACCAAAACAAGCCACATAAATAGCAATCAATAGATGCAAAGGGAAGGGTGAGGTGTAAAGAATGGAAACCTTCTTTCTTTAAGTACATACATAGAGAATTAAATACACAAATATGCATGGAATATATGTGCACAAATGCACATACACACATCTTACCTCAAACCCCCGATAGAACTTTCCTTTACCCACTAGCTCAAACTGAACTTTTCGCCTTGCTGGTTTATCAAGGAAAGAGCACACTGATACAGATGATGCTCCTTTTGATTCCAAATGTGCAATGAGACAGGATAAAGTGCTTCCTGTATCTACAATGTCCTCAACCTGAGATAAGGAAATCATTACGGAGATGTTCACAGTTTAATAAAACAAAATTTTGACCATATAATTATCTTAACATTTAAACTTACTAACATAGATCTAGATTCAAAACCTTAGAGGAAAAAGGTATGTTATTATTACTTATTAAGACAGAAATTTATATCAAGTCCACACGTGCATGTGTATCAATATACGAATATATCATATACTTCCTCTGTCCCACAAAGAAAGGCCATATTTGCTACTTTTTTTGTCCCAAAATGTTTGTCCATTTTGAAAAGTCAAATCACAATGTTCTTGAATTTCCTATACTACCCTTTGTTATTTCAATAATTACTTTTAACACAAAACCCAATAAAAAGTAGGAGAGGGTAATTTTGGAAAATAGAGTTTAATAAAAGACAAGTCAATGAAATAATGTTTTTTCTTAAGCTGCGTGTGGGACGGAGGGAGTATGTACTTAAGTGTGCATGCACGCACATATATAAACACGTAGACATACACTGTATCTGCGCTTGTCATAACTCAAATAGTGGACAGCAGTGTCAGTGTACACTTGTAGAAGAACAATATTTTCCTTTCCATGATGCAGCAAGATCATAATCTTAAGAAATTGCAAGGAAAACCCTTGTGCTGGTTTTCAGATAATAGGTGCATTTGCTTAAAGAAAAAACTCTCAACACTAATTAGGGATTTACAATTCAACTATGTGATACCATACATTACTTAAAGCAAAACCTGGAGAATAGGAAGCGAATACTACTGCGAGGAAAATCACTATCAACCGCATTCCTGTATCTACTTATCCTGCCTTTAAGACGTGAATATTAAAATTCTTCTCTATTTAAAATGTTGAGTATACAACCCAATGATTTGTTGCTTAAATCCTCAAGTATGGAGCTCTCTCTATATGACTTATCTAGTTCTTAAACCTTGAATATTAGAATACTTTTTTAACACTATCTAATTTGAGTTGCAACAGAAAATAGTTCCAGAAAATATTTCAAGAAAATAAACGTATAATTTAAGCTTCCATTTATTTCATGAAGCTTCTCTCTAGTTCCCTGTGAGGTAAGTATACCTCTTCATGCTGAGATTCTTTTTTTCTTTTCCTCAGGTCCCATTAGAGAAGAATTTCTTTCCTAGCTGCATTTATTTTAGTAAATTATTTTTCTTGGAAGAGGTGAAAGGGGAGAAAGGGGGGGAGAGAGAATGTCCTTGCTCCGGATAAAAATGACTATATATATCTGATTTTATTTATTTTCCAAAGAACAAAAAAAGGGAGATTCCTCGAAAACATTTTGACAAAACAGGCGGAGCCTAGAGGTTTTGCAAATATGTGGAAAACAGGAAAACAAATGGAGTGTAGAAGCACTTGGCATGTTAGTGGCAGTGTAACTGTAACTGGGGCTAAATCTAAGAGGACAAGGTAAAGCCATTATTATTTAATATGGATTAAGTGACAAATCTTGCTTGGTTGCTGCTACTCTGAAAACACTCCATACCCAATTAGATAAATAAACTGGCTCTCTCCTCTTTGGTACAATTTATAAATCTGGTAAACCATTGCAGATTGTCTTCATTAAGTGTAAATTCGCTCAGAAAACACTACCTTTCTCTTCAAGTCTAACACAAATATCAAATGTAAACGCAAATTTTCCCTACCCATTGACTGTATTTAATTTTCCATTTTTTCAGGGCTGCGTCTAATCGAATGCAATTTATTTGAATTTTTTCCTTTTAACATATGAACAAAGAGAGCATTTTTTCTTGTTTCGCCTTTATATTGAACTAAAATCTTATATACAACACCTATTCTTATAAAGCAATATGACCACAACTGCTTCAGAGAGAACCTATACAGCAAGTGGTTCAAATGATCGGACAGCGCCAACAGGACACACAAGCATATACTGTCACTCTTTGTAACCTATTCAATGAATGCTTTTCTGCCCTAAAAGTAAAACCCTTTTGTTATGTCATAGGACTCGCAGTGCAGTTCAACTATACAAAGAAGAATATCAAAGATTAGCCAGTCAATATCCACACCCGGGTTATTACGAATTCTGAATTGCACTACAAGAATGGAACTCGATATTATCCTTAATAAATAGAGAGAGAGAGAGAGAGAAAGAGAGAGTGGTACCAGAATGACGTGCTTGCCGTGAATATCAAGCTTCAAATCGAAGGAAATCGTGGGGGCGCCATTGGACTGAGTACCGGAACCGTAGGATTCAGCACGTATGAAATCGATGAAAATGGGCAGCTTAATATGCTTCACAAGGTCGGCCAAGAAGAGGAATGCGCCGGTGGCGACGCCAACTAAGACCGGCGGAGTAGACGGCGGCATGAAATCATCGGTAATCTGAGAGGCGAGCTCAGAGACTCGCTTGGATATATCTTGTTCCGTCCATAGGACCCTCTCTATGGCATCGACTAGAGCCATGGCTGAAAGAGAAACACACAGAATTAAAGGCATTAGAAGAATTTATTTATAAGCGGATGTTAGTATTCTCATTAATAGTATTAACAAGTCACAAAGTTGCTCTCTAAAACCAACGAGGGGTTGGATCAAGTGGTAAGCGGCTTGTTCCAGCTTAAGCAAGGTCTCAAGTTCGAGTCCTTGTGTACGCAACAGCCTTCGTTGGGAGACTCACCCACCATCCCAGGTGCGCGACCCGGGTCGGGTCTAGATTAGTCGGGGCGAAGCTCCGGATATCGGGCGGGGAACCAAAAAAAAAAAAGTTGCTCTCTAAAGATTTATAATATTTTAAATGATTGTATGAAGATTATTTTAGAATATAATATAAAAGTTATAATAAATCATGTTTATAAAGAAGGAAATCAAACTATTGATTTCTTAGTTAATTTAGGTCACATAATTAAAGGTAATCAGATTTAGGATTCAAATTTTCCAAAAAAATTTTAGGTATTATTTGGGAAGATGTTATTGGTAGATCCAGTCTTCGTTAGTATTCACATTTTCTCCTATTCCCCAAAAAAAAAAAAAAAAAAAAAGAGAGAGAGAGAGAAACAGAGAAAGAGAGAGAGGGTTTTAAGGTACTTATTAACTCCAACCACTCTAGCTGTCTGTTTCTCGGTAGAATATATAAAAAGGGATGGGATGTGCACAACGTGGAATCGTGGATGGTTGTCTCACAGATTCAGATTTGGTGCAGTTGGCTACTTTTACTATATGGTGCAGTAAATGTAGGATTGATGACATATAGGCAAAGAAGAGAAATGGGGGTATGTTAAGTGTTAGGCGTCAAATGCATCTCTCAAATTTCAACGTTCCATTTCTCCTCCTTGCCACGTGTCATCAATCCTAGGTTTATTACACCAAATCCAAATCCGTTGTCTCACACTCCAACCACTCTGGTCTCTTAGGCTGCTAATCCTGAGGTTGGGCTAGGTTGGGCTAGGCTAAGCCCCATTCGGAAGAAGCCTCGCCCATCTTACCACAATCCTTATCTAATCCCATTTGCATGGTTGTCAAAACTAGGCGTGTTCATGGTTTATGGTTTAGGTTAAAACCGAGAAGTGAACTGAATCAAACCAAATCTACTGATTTGGTTTGTTTTTTTTTTTTTCATTTGATTTGGTTTTGATTTGCATGTTAGAAAAAACAAAACCAAATCAAACCGAGAAATATATAATATATTATAATATATGTTTATTACATATTAAACTTCAATATGTTAATTTTTTTTTATTAATATATTTCCATTCTGATACAATGTTTAATGCTTTTTTTAGTTGACAATCTTTAATGACATTTTTCCCATTTTGTTATGTGTATTCAATTATTTATGATTTTTACTACTTAATAAGGAATACCAAAATTAACCAAACCAATATTGAACTTTGATTTGGTTTGGTTTTTTTTATTTATTTTATTTTATTTTTTTATAGTATGGTTTGGTTTCGGTTTAGTAAAATTATTGAAAAATCGAATCAAATCGAACCACGAACACCCTAGTCAAAACCAAACCATACATTGACTGGTCAAGGGAAAGGGTCATCAAGTTATAGGATTACAAATTTACAATTTAATAATATTTCAAATATATTCCATCCATTCCTATTTCATTATCCTTCTTTTCTTTTTTTCTATTTTTGGATGTTCTAAAATTATTGTCCCATTAAAAAAAAGTCAAACTATTTTTACTTGATTTCCCTTTTACCCTTTCTCATGAGAATTTTTTTTCTAATATTTTGTACGTTTGTGAGCAAAATTAAAAAATATATATATATTGATATGAAAGCATTTAATAGGGTTAATTAAAACACAATATTTTTTCAAATATAGAGGGTCATTAGTAGTTAGTACACATTACATAGTGTTTATCACAACGAACCAACTAGTAAAATTCATACGATCTCAAGTAATGGAAACCCACTAATGACCTTTAGGTCTAATTGCATGTCACATTCCAATAGGGATATGGGGTTTGCGGAGATCTTGATTTTGACTCTATGTGAGTGCATATGTGGGTGTGTGTTTTCTCTCATCGTTTGGAAATCCGCCAATGACATTTAGGTCTAATGGCATGTTACATCCCAATTCGAATATGGGGTTTGCGGAGATCTTGGTTTCGACTCTACTTTGATGCGCATGTGGGTGTGTGTTTTCTCTTATCGTTTGGGGGAAAAGATATTATACACTAGCCATTTTTTCCCATGAGTTCACTTACATATGTTTGGTATACCATAATGCCATTTACAATATCTATTTTATTTTTATATAATATTTTATCTAAAAAATTGACCAAAAATTTCCTTAAAACGATATATTTAAAAAATAAATAAATAATTCTTCTATAAAATTATTTAAAATGATATTTTCTAGTAGATTTATGCAATTAGTTTTCATAAAAACATTTTATAATTTTCATAAAACTTTGAGAAACCACAAGGGATTGGAGGTACAAATAAAGTTGAGGGGTGACAATAAGCACTCCCTAAAGGATTATCACGTGCTTTAATTATGGGTCAACATAAGTTTATAACTTGACTAGTCCCACAATTCAAGTCCGACTTGAATTTGGTAACAGAAGGTTGGAATGCAATTATACCGTCACAAAACATGGTTACGTGAGGCTACCCCCGATTAGGGCTGTTAGACAAATCAAGCTATTTAGACTTGACTCGAGACCGGTTTGATAAAAAACCTATTTCAAATTGCTTATATAATAAATAAGCCAAACTCAAATATCATTTTTTTTAGCTTGTTAATTTATCGATTGAACCAAATTTGAGTAGAGTATTACTCTATTCAATAAACTTAATAATACTTTAGATAACTAAAATACTCAAATTTGAATTGAGATTGACTCGATGAAATACTTGTTTGAGTTTGCGCTTAAGTTCAACGAGCCAAACTCAAGCTTTAATTTTTAAATTTTAAACTGTTTAATTTAACAAGTTGGTCAAGCCTGAGCAACTTACTGCTTGACTTAGCCCGCCCTCGAAAGACAATTTAAGCGTAGTCCATAGTCTAAATAGGACTCGGATTCAGTGCTGAGCTTAAAAATCTCAGCACCATGCCTGAGGTGATCTTGGGCGTTCACTTCGGATTTGGACGGTTGAGATTAAAATATAAAAAAAGTATTGTTGAAATTATCTAAATACTTTTATGGGCATCTTTTTCATCTTTAATCTTAACCATCCAAATTTGAGATAGACAGCCGAGATCACCTCGGCACTGTGCTGAGCTTTTTTAAGCTCAGCATTGAATCCAAACTCATATAGATAAGATAAATGACAATCACTGTTTTTATATAGCATTTTGAGGGACTTAAATGGCCAATAGAGAAAATTGGAGCCATCACTATATTTCATTTTTGGACCGACAAAGCCATCGCTACAACAACATACCATGTAGGACCGGTTTTAGGATTACATGAAATGCCATTTCCTGTTTAGTCAGATGATCTAGATGAATGCACCCATATTTTTGTAATCAGCCCATTCATGATACTGAGTAGTAATTTTTTACAAAATTATATAAATAATATTACAAAAATATGAAATAATTCAATTTTCATGGCGGATCTAAATGCGGTGTAATTCAGTCTTATAAAAGGGGATTTCTATTGACACCTGAAAACTTGCTTTTTATATCCCACTTATTTTACATTTCAAAATTTTATGAAAAATATAAAAGGTTTTTATAAAAACCGGACGCGTAATCCATTGAACAACATTATTTTGAACAACTTTGTAGAAAAAAAGTTTTTTTAAAATCTACCGTTTAAATGAGTTTTGTGCCATTTATAGTCTGTTTCATAAATAGTTAAAAAATCCATTTAAATGATAGATTTTTGAAAAACTTTATTTTACAAAATTATTTAAAATAATGTTTTATAATAGATTACGTGATCAATTTTTGCGAAAGCTTTTATATTTTTTATAAAACATTAAAATGTAAAATAAGTGGGACTGAAATGCCAATATAGACCCCTATAAAGGGAACGGCTATTGCAACCCCCCATTCTCATCACCCCACCCCCCATCTTTTATGTTTTTAAGGTTTTATGCAAAATATAAAAGGTTTTTATAAAAACCAGGCCGTGATATCCATTAGAAAATATCATTTTGAACAACTTTGTAGAAAAAAGTTTTTCCTAAATCTATCGTTTAAACATATTTTTTAACCATTTATAGCCATTATTTCATTTTTTGCCAAAAAGTCTACCTAAACGATAGATTTTGGAAAAACTTTCTTCTGCAAAGTTGTTCAAAATGATGTTTTCTAGTGAAGCAGGTGGTCGGTTTTTGCAAAAACCTTTTATATTTTTCATGAAATCTTAAAAACCAAAAAAAAAGGGGTAGGGGTTAAGAATGGGGGATTGCAATAGCCGTTCCCCCCTATAAAAGCCACAAGCCCATTTTTCGTAACGGCCCCGTCCAATACGAATGCAAATGGAGCAATCCCAAATTTAAAACATTTGGCGCCAAAGAGATCCAAAATAGTGAAAGCCACCAAAACCCACAGCTGAAAACACAGACGAGAATAAAGAAAACACGGTCGATCAAACCATCCCCACCGGCAATGTCGACAGGTCTTCATAGCCGTTCAGTGTTTCCAATGCTCAACCATGCAGGCAACTCTCTTCTCTCTCTCTCTCTCTCTCTATATATATATATATATATATATTGATGAAGATTGATGATGGAGTGATGAATATTGGATTGGATTCAGGTGAAGCAGCAGAAGAAGAGCGGGAACAAGTGGACATGCGTGGTGTGCAACCAGAAACAGTCCGTGCGGAAGGTGTATGCTCAAGGGTTCATGGCCAGGGATGTCCGCACATTCGTTCAGTCTTTCAACATGTCCCGTAAATTCGCCGACGAACAATCCCCCAACCAGACCCTAGTTCCACAATCCCAAGAACCGATCGATGATCAATTTCCAGACAATCAGAAGAAGAGAAGAACCGACTGGACTGCCTATCCTCGATCCAGAGGACTATGGACAGGACCAAGCAGAAGAAGGCAATTATTCATCTTCCATTCTTCAAAAACTCAATTTCCCCCTATTTTTTTTTTTCCCAATCAATTAATTTATCTAGTTACTTATATTGGGCAGGGGGTGACTATGAACCGGAGATTGTGACGGAGTTGCCAAAAGAAGTGTTCAAGAAACCGAAATTGAAGAACTATTCGACTGGTTCGAGTACTAAGGACGGCGGTGATGGACTTTTCAGACCAGTTTTCTCAAAGAGAGATACTACTAAGCACGTTGTTGTCCCTCAAGGTAACCGAGCTCTGTCATTATTAAATTTCTAGTTTCTTCTGGGTTTTACATTGCAATTCAGCCCTTGAGACGTCAGCAGAGTTATATGGGGTGGATAAATGTGGATTGGGTGATGCCTTTTGTCACTAACAAGGTATTAGATGGAGTAGTACTGTAAACGTCAGGTGTCCCAAATAACCCATTTAGAGTCTTTGAGAAAAAAAATGAAAGCAGACTGAATTGGTATTGGAAAGTGACACCATTTATGATCTTATTCTAAATGAAAAACAAAAATGTTGAGGCTGAATCGATATTTGCGCACACGTACATGTAAAAAATGCAAAAGATTTGGTATTCTGCGAGCAGAGTTATGCGTTTCGTTGGTTCAATGGTTCCACGAAAGTGCAGCTCATAGCATTGTCATATTCGATGGTATATATGCATAACCCTTTAGTGCAGTAGTTTGCTTTCTTGAACAGCTCTTAATTTTTTGTTTCTGAATTTACACTGAAAATCTGCAGACAAGATGTGAACTGAGTAAATTTTGGTTTGCTACTTACATATAAGCCTATAAGAAATTAAGAATTGGTGGTGAATGAAGTACTCTGAACCCTTACAAATTTCTATCATTCAGATTGGGTGAAACTTGCGAGGGAAGCTTAATCTTGAGCAATAAACAGCATGTATTTTGCTCGTTCTTAGCCACCCGAAAATACATAAATAAATAAATACTTTGCTCATTGTTCAAATTGCAGATAAAGAGCCAAGGAAATGTCAGCCAACAATGACCAAGGGGCCTTCCCAATGGAGGGATTACATTACACAAGACAACAAAGAGCCTAAACAATGTCAGCCAACATTGGCCATGGGGGCTTCAAAATGGAATGATTACATAACCCAAGGGGACGACAATGAGCTGGAGCTTGGACGTGGAAGAGATTTTGAAGATCAGATGGGTCGATGGAGCCATGGTGAAGTAGAGACCCTATTAAATGAGCAGAGGGTAGAAGAAGACATACACCCCGATTTCATGTAAAGCTCTCTTCTAATCTAAGCCTTGTGGTTAACCCTTTTATTTTCTGTGGATCCTGGACCAAACTCAATTTAGAATTGACTAAATGAGGTAGTTTTAGCAGAAATTTGTCAACATTCTTTTTTTCCATATTTTCTCATCCTCAAACAACAAACATTCAGTAAGTGGGAAAAAGTGCTGCAAGACGTGAGTTTAGTACTTTTTCTTGTTTCTTTCTTTCAATGACATGAAATTTTATGAAAGCATTGGTAATCCAAATAATATAAGCTGTCAGGTGGTCTACAGAATCCTTATGATAGGTGGTAAAGCCTCATCAGCAACGCACTGTGAGCATGGGTTTGAAGCCTCTTTTTTGGTTAACCAATTAACATCTAACAACTAAACAATTTGTCTCATCAAAAAAGGGGAAAAAATGGAGAGTTGTGAGGAGATTCATAAGAACTGTCAGTATTGTACAGATCAACATCTAAAAATTTGAGAGAGTGCTCGGTATTTGTGCACAATAATAGGATACATCCCGTCTGTGACTTCTTGGAATGGTGCATTCTTTTTGCATTTTGATACCCCTGGAGGTTACCACCTGCCTAAATGGCCAATGCCTAGGGGAGCCAGAAATAATACCCCGCTTCACATGATCCAGTGAAGATAAATACCCTGCCAAGACCTGAAACCTCATTTGTGTCCCACAATAACAATAATTTTTAAAAGCAGTTAAAAATAAAAAAGAGAGAGAGAATAATACATTGAATTGCTCAGAATTTATAAATTATAATGAATGAACCCCTATGGCATTTAAGTATCCCCACCCACCAAAAACCAAAAAATAAAAAGGCCCTCTCGGCATTTTTGAAAATGTTCAACAGTTGATTTTGGTACTTGCAGCCGCTAACAGAACTCTTATTGGGGTGATAGTTTAAAAAGTATGTGCTCATTTGAGCATGAGCTCTTAGCCCTCGGACTCCCTTTGCCCAAACATGCAAAGGAGCAAAGACTCGCCAATGACAAAGGAAAGAAAACCTGATGACTGGAAGCCTGGAAGCTCGTGCTTACTAAGCAATAGTTTTCTGGTCATTACCCTTCTTTTCTGGTGCATGGTACCTTTCAAAAAATATCTGCCTTCACCCAATTTTATGGCTTGCCTCACTGAAAAGGATCCGTGGTTTGATAAATTTTTTCCTACGAAGCCAAGACTGAAGTCACTGGGTCTTTGAGCCAGAACACTACACAAAATATAACAAGCAACAGCCACAATTTTCTTCTTTCTTGTTGCCATTCATAACTTCCAGTGAGGAAATTAAGACAGTATACACTACAGCACATAGGGCCATGGAAGAAAATAATTTTAGCTTGGGCCCATTCAAAATAAACTTGACCAGGGTTTCACATTAGTCTCCTCCCAGTGAACTCTAAAGTCTAGGATCAAACAGCATAAGTGCAAGATTCTCTTTGAGAAAAGTGGAGTTTTATACCCAAGCAACCACAAGGACTATAAAATAGGTGGAATTAATGATCTACCAGAATCCAAATCAAATACTTAAACCTGAAATACATCAATGACAAAGATCTAAATGAAACAAAATAATGATATTACTCACAATAATAATGACATTAATCCTAAAAGACTCTAGTTTTCAAAACCCTCCGAAGCCCAACAAAATTTTAGCAATCAGCTTGCCAGATAAAACCTCACAAAATGAAACAGAATCCCGAAAAACTAATTTAGGGGAACCCAAACACATACAAAGGAATTTATTTAGTGATAAGAATTGAGCTCTTCTCATTCATTCAGTGCCAACAAGCCAAGCTGATCAGTAATGTCAGATCCTGATGCGGCTAAACCAAGGACATCATAGCCTCAGCCACTTTCACCTTGAGAGCATCTGGAGACTCAATGAGTTGGAATACCTCTCTTTGGTCCATCTCCAGCAAAATACCAGCCACTTTTCCTGCATTATCGCGTTCAAGACGCTCCACGAGGGAAAATTGCTGTTCACACAGCATCTGTAATTTTGAACACAATAAGTGCAAGAATTCAGAAACACGAGCCTGCAGTATAGTAATATTGTGAACTCAAACTTTCAGGTGGAGTCCAAAGCCCCAAAAGTAGATGATGTGCTTATGCACTTATCATATATCTACATAGATGATAGTGCTGGTCGGCATACCTTTGTCATTTTTGAAATGACCAAAACAATTTGCAATCCTTGGTCATCAGATTTCAATCCACGATCTTTTAATGGGCCTAGAAACTTGCAAATTTCAGGACCTAAGCCACTATCAAACATGGTGTCCGCCTCATCCAACACCTAATAAAAGATTTGCACCATCATTAGGTGTACCAGAATGACTAATGTAAGGACACACCAAAGAATACAGTTTTCTCACAACCTTTACAAAGCTTGAGACAAAACATCTACATTCAAGCTAGTAGGACAGTAAATACTATTTTGTAAAAATGAAATAACATAAAATATTAGAATACTCACCAAGTATTTGATGTCATCGTAAACCATGTTCCCCTCTTCAATTTGTTGAAGAACAATGCCAGGGGTCCCGACCACCATGTCTATTGGGATGTTTGACAAATCTGCTTGGGGTCTTGAACAGCCACCATCACTTACCATGGCAGACCTGAATTGTACATGATGGCCAATAGACTCTGCCACATGAAACACCTGCAAAGTCCCTTCAATGTTAGCTGTAAGGTTGTAATCATCGAAATTTAAGTTTGCTCAGAATTCTAGAAAAATATACACGAAAACCTGCTCGGATAGCTCCTTTGTAGGGCATAACACAACAGCTCGTGGACACTTGGGATTCATTTGTGTACCAGCCAATGCCTCATCCCGTCTCAGCAGCTACAGAATAAACAGATTGAAAGTGTGGTTTTAATTAATTAGTCGTACATAAGACTGCTGATATATGACAATACCAACATAATTGGTATTCAACTCCATTGCTTCTGGATAGAGAATTCAAATAAATTAAACAAATAACAGAATGATATGACAGATTTCGAAAAATTTTACCTTATGCAATTTTACCACATCCCAAAATTTCCATAAAATCCACAACATAAAATCCAATTACAGCCAAGTTTCATGTCATTTAACATGCAAACCAGTTTAATAAATAAAGAAAATTAAAATTACCTGAACAATAGGCAACATGTAAGCCAAAGTCGTGCCAGACCCAGTATCAGAACCCAACACCACATTCTTCCCATCCAACACAGCTGGAATCCCAATACACTGAATCTCAGTAGGAACAAAAACATCCATCTCCATCACAGCCTGAATCACCTCATCGCTCAACCCCAACTCCTCAAACCCCGAAACCACCTCTGTTTGTTCACTTTCATTTTGTAAATTCTTTTCAGCGGTATTGTCTAATGGTGGGGTTTTGGTCTTTGGGGTTTTGGCAGTGCCTTTGAGTTGTCTCATCCTCAGCTTTTCAAGAAGAATATTATGCTTCATGGAGTGCACTGCTTGGTCTTTTTCAACAGTGGTGGAAGTGGTGGTGGTGGTGGTGGTAGTGGAGGTGGCGGTGGTGCAGAGAGGCTTAAACCCTAGGAAAACCCTTGAGGGTGTTGGTAATTTGGCAAGTGGGTAACGTTTGGATGAAGAGAGAAAAGGGGAGGAAGAGAAGAGGCCTGAGGAGAGAGAGAAGTTGACTAGTGTTCTTCTTGCTGTTCCTTTCATGGTTATCGCTGCTTCTGGTTTGGCGTCGTTCTTCGTCCAATTCTTGCAGCAAAAGTGAGGACATATATACGGATCGGAGACGCTTTTGGACCCGCCAGCCCCTCATGTGGGCGGGTACCCGTCGGTGGGTCCAACGGCACTGCCTGATTAAAAAGGCTCTTACAGTACCCTTAAGCAGCATTGATAGGCGATTCGGCTAGGACACGACATGAACATTCCCATACGTGAAATCTTCGCAATTTAACCCTCAAAATTTAAGATACAAGAAGGTAAGAATATGACATTAATATTATATATTTTTTAAATATGATTTTTAGTATTAAATTTGGAAATCCTAATCAAATTGCTCATAGAGAAAAAAACAGAAAAAGAATAATGAAAAAGGAAAAGAAAAAAATGAAGAGAAAAATATTGTGTCAAAGGTGTGTCGGAGAAACATCTCTCGAAGTTTAACAAAAATTTTGGGATCTCTCCTTTAGTTTTAAAAATTATACTTCCCTCCTTGATTCTTTTGCGTATGGTGATAGTCTATAGAGACCTTCCATTCATTAACATGTTGTTAATGAGATGGACTGACAATACTTGTTCACTCCTAATATATTATGCCACCATTTGGAAAATGTTTTTTCATGCCATGATAATTATCCATTTAAAATTCAAAGTTTTTGGAGAACGTACACAACGAAATTAATTTCCACCCATATACATATATACATATGTTAAATTTTATAAAACAAATTTTAAATAATTTTTGTTATAAAATTTCTTTTTCTGAAAAAAGAAAAAAAAAAAACTCAAATGACCTTTTTTTTTTTTTTTCTTTTAACTTTTCCTATAGTTTTGATAATAAGTAACTCATCAAAATTTACAGTGAGCTATATCAAAAAGAAAAATTACAGTGAGGCTTTGTGTTGAGTTTGGTTCTTATAGCCACATTCTTCCGATAAAAGCATGTTGATTAATTAATTTTATTCATTTATATTTGTAAGATTGATATATAAAATTTTTAACAAAAAATAATAGATTTTAAAATGTAATCCATTTTTTAAGTGTACTGTATACTTAGATCATAAATGCCAACGTAGCATGCTAAAGGATAGACATGTAAGTCAACAACAACTGTTTGACAGTGTCAAGCAAACTTCCATTAAGTATGGACCCATCCAAAAGCTTTTACCTCTCTCTTCGTTTTTTTTCTTTCTTCCTTTTTTGTTTCCTTTATGGAATCGGGTTATATTGGAACGGAATCATCTTGACTTACAACTACTCAAATCCCATCCATCCCCAAGTACCAAAACTAGATCACAAGGGTTGAGGATAAGCTTTGACTCATTTGAGTCGAGCACTAGAGAGATCAACAGAGCAGAGCAATAAGCATGCCATTGTACTGCTTTTAATCGAATATCCAAAGGGAGGGCCTATTTCCACTCTTTCTGATTGTGAAAAAGGCCATTAGATGCAGTCAAATAGGGTTTAAAAATAAACCAGCCATCCTATATCAAAATAGGAAAACCCTAACATGATCATTTTACAACGACAGACCCAAAATAAGCCATGAAGGAGTACACGAATGCAATCAAACCGCTCTGTGAGATTCTCCATTTTCTTTCCTATGGATCTTGAACCAAAATCAAAATGCAATTGAGAAATACTAAGGGTGTTAATGGTTCGGTTTGGTTCGGTTTTAGGGGAGATTTCAAACCAAACCATTATACTTCGGTTTTGTTCCTCCCAAACCAAAACCAAACCATACTATAAAAAAACCAAACCATTATATTTCGGTTTGGTTCGGTTCGGTTTCGGTTTTAACCTATCAAGTAACAACAAATAATTGAAAATGAAAAAAATGACACGCCAAACTCCAAATAAAAACATTTTTAATAAAAGCATTACATTAGCAACTAAAAAAAACAAACATTGTATCAAAATAGAAACATATTGACATATATCAATATGTCAATATCACACACAACATTAATACACACAATATTAATAGCTAGTTTAATCCATGCCAATTCTAAAAAGGGAAAACAATAAGAAACTTAAAATCAACAAAAACAAGCCCATTACCTATTTTATCCTTACTAGAATTGGGAATTTACAAACTTTAAGTTTATATATATATATATTTCGGTTTTTTCGGTTTTTCGGTTTGGTTCGGTTTTTTAAAACTAAAAACCAAAACCAAACCAATTGAGTTCGGTTTTCTAAAATTAAAACCATAACCAAACCTAATGACAAAAAAACCAAACCAAACCGTCCGGTTCGGTTTGGTTCTCGGTTTTAACCAAAACCATTAACACCCCTAAGAAATACAACTACTTCGAAGCACGACTAGGATGTGTTACAACCTCTGAAATATGATTTTCTTCCTTCATCCAATAATCACAATCTTCAAACAATCATATATCCAACAAGGGAAGAATACTTTATTACTATTTCTCACCCATTTCATAATATTGCCACCATTTATTTAACAAGTAGAAAATCTACTCTTACAAATACCCAAAATATTAAAACCACACCCCCTAGAAAACAACGGTCATGTCCCTATTGGGTGCACTAAAGAATGTGTTAAATGTGTCAAGGTAATCTTTTATAATTGGAAAATGCTTAAGAGCCCAAAATTTTGGCCGAACTTGCTTGCTTAACTTACATGACAATTGATGTGACTTGATGTGATAACTGACATACTAACATTAACCACTCAACTTACGTGATATTTGATGTGACAATTGATGTACCCACATCAAGCACCATGCCATGTGCCCATGTGGGATTAGGTAAGCAAATTTAGTACTGCTCTTTATATTAGCTTAGACCAGATTTTCATATTAATCCAAGGCTTAACAAAAACCCAAATAAACTTTCTACCCCTATTTACAACCTCCGAAGTCCAGGATCAGACAAATACGTACAGAGGCTAGTTTCAATCACAACAGCTGTATTACAGGCTAGCAACAATAAATAAAAACTAAGAAATTAAATAGAGAAATTAAAAGCAAAATTAAATCCACAATTAAATCCAAATCCTGAAATTTGTCAATGACAATAGTCTAAAAGAAACCAGTAAACTAATTACCAAAATCCTAAAAATCTCAAGTCTTTGAATCCCTCCATACCAACTCAGAAGCCTAAAAAGATATTTCAGCAATCAAGGTGGCTAGACATAACCCCAAGCAAATGAAACAGATCCTAAAATTAACTTTGGTGAAAAACCCAACAAATAGTGACAGCTCATCAAGCCCTATAAAAAATGGGCTCACAAATGCACCTAGAAAGAAATGTATTTACCAACAAAAATCAGGCTCGCTTCATTCATTCAGAGACAATGAGCCAAGCTGATCACTAACGTCAGATCCTGATGACGCTAAGCGAAGGACATCCAGAGCCTCGGACACTTTCTTCTTCAGAGCATCTGGAGACTCAATGAGATGAAGCACCTCTGTTTGGTCCATCTCCAGCAACATACCAGTCACTTTTCCTGCATGATCACGCTCAATACGCTCCACAAGAGGAAATAGCTGTTCGCCCAGCATCTGCAAGTTTGTCATACCGCAAGAATAATAATCAGAAACAGAAGCTGCAACTGCAGTTCAGCACTATTTTTTACCCTAATTCTTTTAATGGCTTCAGAGAGCCTTTATTGACTAGCAAGTATGTTTTTTTCATGTCATTTTTCATTTTCTCAAGATATCTGAATCAATTAAAATTATTATGATAAGAAAAAGACAGGAAAAAAATTAACATACAATATGCTGATTCTCTGGGGTAGCAGAAGCTAAAGCAGATGCAAGCGTTGAAATTGGCACTGGCCCGGGTCGCTGGGTATCCATAGGAGTAACTGGCATCCCAGAAACATCAAAGGGCAATGGCATCATTGGACCCACAAGACCTTGAGGAACCATAGATGTGTCCAGGCCATTTCGTGCATTGGCCATGTATCTAAACCCTTGATTAGAGTTGCGGTGCATCAACTAAATTTCAAAAAAGAAAAAGATAACACCATGTTAGAGGAAAACAACAAAAATTAAAAATATATTAGATAATATATATATCTGTTTGCAGAGTTTAGAGTTTCCTTTTTGTGCCTCCTGTTTCATTTTAAACTTTCTTTTGTAGGACTCCTTGTATTCCTTGTAATTTATTTTTATTAACAAAATTTTTGTTGCCTATCAAAAACAAAATAATAATAATAATAATAATTCATCCTTAAATAATGCAAGAGAACCATCACTGAGGGAACACTTGCTACTGAACCTTTTCACAACTACATTTTCTTGCCTTTTTTCTCAGCTTTTTGTTCTCAATACTATGTGCAAAAAATGCTGAAACTAACAGTAGGAAAAAAAAAAAATCACCAACAACAAATTCATTTCTAATATGTAGACACTTTTTTTTTTTTTTTTTTTTGACGAGCAAACCCTGGGCCCATATAAGACCCCACAACCCATATGGACTAGGTAAGTCCTAAGGCCCATGAGAACCATGAAACCTTGGGTGGGTGACCCTAAGGGATTTAGCAAGAGTCGAACTTAGAACCTCCATTTCCTTAGGCGTAGTCCCTTGCCAACTGAGCTACCCCTTTGGGTTCTCATACATACACACACATTTTACTACTCAATGAAAAGAAATGCTTAGTAACATTGAGAAGAGTAATGCACCTGCTGCTGCTGCATCTGTTGGGGGTTGCCACCTCTCCTTGCACCCATCCGCTGTCCAGGTTGTCCTTGCCTCTGAAGGTGGTATGGCATCATAAAGTTTGGGGCAACACCAGGGCGAATCCCAGGCAAGAGTTGCTGCTGGAATCCATACCCTGCAGGCTGGGGGGATATCAGACCAGGAGCACCTTGTCCAAAATACAGTTGCTGCTGAGGGGGCAGCCTTGGGGCTGCAGGATGAAATCCAGTCATTCCCGAAGGCAAAGGTGCCACCCCACCAGGTGCTCGGATTTGAGAGAAATGTGCCTGAAATTTCCAAAAAAAAAAAATAATAATAATAATAAATGTAAATATAAAAATAAAGAAAGAAAGAAAGATTACTACATCAACCTTAACACAAGAATGAGAACATGGTTAGGGACAAAAACTTGTATTCATAGTACTAAAAAGAAAAAGGGAAAGTAATCCCAAAATCAGCAAAAGAAACGCAAACAACCATGGATGAATTCAAAAATTAAGAAACCACATGTTAACAATTTATACTAAACAAATTTTTGAACAAGTTTAAACTTAAGCTCCAACTAAACAATTTTTTTAACAAGTTTAAACTTTAGCCCCAGAAGTACCGCAACAACTTTGAAAATCAGGTAGAGGAAAATTTTTCAGAAAATACTCTTAGATAAAAAGCAATCTAACTAGGAACTTCAATCAACAATGCCACAAGCATACAGTTTCATCCAAGACTCCCAACTTTGCAGAGTTCCAGAATCTGCCAAGTCAACAAAATGGGCAATCTGCTTTCTTAGTTGAGATTGCTTTCTAAACATTTCTATCATTATTTTTCACAAATGACACAAGTGCAGATATTTTAATGGAAAAGTTTTTAAGTTGTCCCATATAACCAGGCAAATGATGCACCGAAGAAAGTTCACCTGCAACCGAGCCTTCCTTTCTTCTTTGCGCTGGGCCACAGCAACATACAGAGGTTTCCGTCCAATCATCTTTCCATTCATTTCATTCATCTGAACAAGAGTTGATAACATAAAACAGTTCACACAAGCATAAGGCAAACTGTGCGAGGGAAAGGGTAAAGAGGGAGGAGGGTAATTATATAAACAATAATGAAGAATTAACTTACAGCTCTTGTTGCCTCCTCAGGGGTAGAAAAGGCCACGAAACCAGAACCCTTGCTCAGCCCTTGTGGATCAAGCATGACCTGAAAAAATTATTTAGAACTTGATAAACAACAAATACCTACTTAAAAATGAAAATTATAAAGTATGAATTTGAATAGACCCACTTGTACCATCTCCTACAAGGAGCGGTCAAAAAAATTTCGTAGTGCTTTAAGCAAATAATACCTTGCATGATGTTATGCTTCCAAACTCAGCAAATAACTCCTTCAACTTTTCGTCATTCATGCCCTCGTCAAGATTTTTCAAATATAAATTAGCACCTTGTAATTTTTCAAATCTGCTGTTCCTTTCCTGTTCAAATTTGGCTCTCAACTCCGCCTCTCTCTCTGATTTTCTTTGAGCCTTCCCCACATACCAAACCTTGTCATCAATGTGAGTGGTCCCATTCAATTCCTCAACTGCAGTGGCAGCAGCATCAGGGCTCTGGAAGTTCACAAAACCAAAACATCTAGACTTCCCATATGCATCCCTCATAACAACTGCACTGGTGATGGTACCATAATTACTAAAAATTTTCTTAAGGTCCTCATCAGTAGTTGTTTCAGACAAATTTTTAACATATACATTAGTAAACTTAGGTGATCCATTAGCTTGATTCCTTTCTTGGCTACGAACAAAAAGTCCAACATAAACCTGCTTATCATTTATCAACATGCCGTTTAACCTTTTGATTGCATTTTGCGCAGCATCCTCCTGTTCAAACTGTACAAACCCATACCCTTTCGATTGACTGTTGCTATCAGTGGCAACCTTGCAAGAAAGCACAGTCCCAAAGGCAGCAAAAGTGTCATGCAACGCCTTATTATCTATTGCTGTGTCCAGGTTCTTGATGAAAACATTGGCATATCCGCTTTTCCGAATGCTAGGATCTCGATGAGAAAACATGATCCTGATAGGTTTCCCATTGATGGGAGTGAAATTCAAAAGCTCCAAGGCATTAGCAGCTGCAAGGAATTAGTCTTGGTCAGGACTAAACTTGGGGAAAAAATAACTGACTTTAAAATAGGAAAACATATCAAACATGGTTACAAGAAATCCTTGGATACTTAATTATTTTGAAGTAATATCTACATTTTACCCCAAGTTTGGTCCATTTTCACTTTACCCCCTTATAGTTTGAAAATTACACTTTGCCATCTTCAGTTACATATGGATAGGTTATTTTGTTGAAAATCATTTTTGTTAATCTCCATTTTTTACCAAAAAAAAGAAGCCAAACTTGAAAAGGGTAAATTTTATTCCCTATATTTAAGTATGTAGCACTAATATGTGTGTGTGTGTGTGTTTGTTTTCGTTTTATAATAAATTGTAAAAAATTGTTATAACTCATAGGTCGTTTTTTTAGTTAAAAAGATATAATAGACATTGGTTATCAATTGATTCATTTCTTTATTATTCAAGGGTAAGATGGATAATTCATATATTGGACATCATTCTATATATTTCCTCCAAGAAATATGTCTCATATTTGACCAAATTACTATAATGGTACTTCCTGGTGTTATATCAGAAATCACTAGCACCATCCTTCACACACAGCATTCAAAAGTGTACTCTTTTTTTTTCTTTTGGCAATTGAATGTGAATCATTGTGGTCCACTAACTCTAGCAGCCCCATAGACCTGCGTAGAGGCTAAGGAAACAAGAATTGAGGCATACACCTATATGCTAAACTGTCTAGAAACTCAGACCCCCAAATGAGGGAAACTTGCCACGCACAGACCCCATACCTTGAATATTGCCTTATTTTTAAAAATGGATCCATTACTGATAAATAAAATAAAAAGGATTTTCAAATGCTTTTTTTAATTGTAAACAAAGAGAAAATTTTATGTTACAATTGCTCTAAAACATTGGAATTTATACAACCAGACGTTATTATAGCGCAACAGTTTGATAATAAAATAGCATAATTAATTGCTGACTAATCTAGTAAAACCTAGAACAGAGAAATACATATCTTAACCCCCCCCCCTCCCCAAACAAACAACAAAAACACACTTTATCTTCTAATTCTAAACTCCAAAAATAAAAAATCTAATCAAATATATACTACCTAAATAAAGTCGATTGATACTTAAAACAGAAACTAAACAGGGCAATTAGAAGCAAATCATCCAATTAAGACAAAAATTGCAATAAAAAAACAAATGTCACTAACAAAATCACAACATGCACAACAAAATCCATTTCAGAAAAAAAACATAACAATGATGATCAAATATCACATGCAATTATACGTGAAACAGAGTCATGAAAAACATATCACAAAAACTACATTGAATCGCTAAACGAAATTCAAGCCATAAAACACAAAAACACTTTAAAAAAGGAAAAAAAAAAAACATGAGACGAAGGATGAGGATGGATATAGAGGGAGAAGATTTCGAACCATCCTGGGCATTGCTGTAATTGACATAGGCATAGCCGAGAGAGGCACGTCTGGTCTGATCCCTACAAACCCTAACGGACACAACTTGCGCAACCTGGTTGAACAGATCGTACAGTTGTCCTTCTCCAATCGAAGGGTCCAGATCGCCCACGTACAGCGAAGCATTGGCGAATCCTCCCCCCGCCGCCGCTGTCGCCGCCGCCTGTTGCTGCTGCTGCGACGCTGCAGTCCCCACCGCCACCGCAGCCTGTGGCTGGACTGACTGCGCCGATGGTGACGGAATCGCTGTCGCCATTGCTGTCGCAAAGAGCACACACCACCTAAAGAAATAAAATAAAATAAAAAACAACGATAAGTAAGGCTAGGGTTAGGGTTTGTGATCGAAGAAGACGACTAGGGTTTCTCTATATCTATACCTATAGATATAATTAATAGATTGTTTTTTTCTTTTTTTGGGATTTTTTTTTTTCTTTTTTAGGTTTTTCTGAGAATCAGATGATGGGAGGGAGAGGGAAAGGGGAGAGGCGAGTGGCAAGTATTTATATGTGTTTAGAGAGAGAGAGGGAGGGTGACTGTTCCGAACCGGTTCGTTTGTTTGGTAGCGGTTCGGAGAACGCACGTGCTGTCTGATGAGGTGGCATCCGAGGTTGGGTTGGATTTTGTCAAACGTTGACGACCTTTGTTTTGCGCTTTTTGAAAAAAAAAAAAAAAAAAAAAAAAAAACCTTTTTTTGGTTGGCTGGGTTCGCTTGCTTGGATATTTGTTCACACGTGTAAAGTGTAATGCAAAATTTTTCTTAGAATTTATATTCTTTTTTTGGAAAAAATATTTAAGAGTAATTAAAATACTAAAAATATTAGGAGAAATTCCAGATTCCGGATATCGAATAATAATGTTTCTGCCACATATTTCTCATGCTCAGGTGGCTTTCCATTATTGGCTCTCATAAAAACTTATAGTGTTATTATTTTTGTTATTATTTTTATTTTTATATGACGTAATTGCAACTAGCAAGGTTCTGAGTTGTATGGGCTTAGCATTTTCAAATGATTAGTTTTCTTAATAAAAATTTCAATTATCTTAGCAAAATAATTGATTGAGGAGTAACCACATCCAAATAGGGGATTAAAACAGCTGGAAATTACTATAGTTTGATTCTTTCACAGATAAGAGAATGACTATATTCTACCAACTTAACTCCAACTTTTACAATTGGTGCCAGTTTGGTGTCTGCCTGTAAAATTGTATTGCTTAAGATAATAAAAATGATATATATATATATATATATATATATATATATATATATATATATATATAATCCCGGTGAGATGAGCACTGATATAATTTGTATCAGCATTATACTTTAGGATTATATCTCATGCATTAGTCTAATATACCATGTAATTCATTAATGAATGAGATATAACTCCTAATATAGAATTAATATAATTTATATTAGCATGTGCTCAGCGCGCTGACCGTCATCTTATGTGTGTGTGTGTACTATCTATAAAAGGCTGAATGTCAGAAGAGCTTTTGATTGACTAATGTACCCTTATTTTATATTTTAAACACATCACCACTCTTATACATGATACATTGATTGGAAAAGGAAATAGGAATATAAAACATAAAATATAAAACACATAAATATAAATAGGAATTCAAAGTATACTATAATTCTACCCTTATACACGGTACATTGATTGGAATAGGAAATAAGAATATAAAACACATAAATAGAAATATAAATTTATAAATAGAAATTCAAAGTATACTATAATTTGTAAAGCCACATAAATAGGAAATCAAATTTGTATAAAACCTTAAATCTTAACATATATCATCTACATAATTCTAAATTCTACTTTCTCTATTAACAACGGGATTCTAAATTATTCTTTCTCTATTAACAACGTCTTTTACCTTGTCTAGTAAGTGTTTCTCTACAAAATGCGATAACTTTTTCTCATAATAAAAAAAAAAAAAAACAAAAAACCATATGCAACACATGTGTGCATTAACTTGTGTGTGTGTATATATATATATATATATATATATATATATATTAGATTTGCTACCGTTCTGTTTTCCCAATTGTAAATCTTTGTTTAAAGTTGGTGGTTCCCTTATAGTCTGTCATGATTGGTGGGATAATGATGATGATATGATTTTCCCAATGCGCTATTAGCAAGTTGACTTTCTTGAGGTTTCCTTCTTGGTCGTGTGAACTAATTAGTTACTATTCAATCAATGCTAACTTAGTGGAACCCATTATCTTTCTAAGAATAATAGTTGTGTATCCAACGTGTTGTCTAGACTCCAACTAGCCAACGGTTTTCTATGTAGGTTTGCTCATCGAGAGCATGAAAATAGATGTATCATCATTCATGGTTGTTATGATTATTATCAATTAGCTTACAAATAACATAACAGTTTAATGACATTTGACTCATGTTAAGTGAATGATCAAGTTGTTTTTGTCATCATTCATAGTTGTTGTATTTGTTATGATCACTTATCAATTAGTCTACTTTGTCGATGGTATAGTAGCCTAGTGACAGCTTCATTTGTTAAGTAAGTAATTTTGAGTTTCAAGTTTATGAAGAAGTATTGATTTCTATTTATTTATATTTGGGGGTCAGGGATTTTCAATCTATTGTTCCAAAAAAAAAAAAAAGCTTACTTCTTTTACTTATTTCTCAATATCTTCTATTGGTTTTTAATCTCATTGAGTATGGAAAAAACTAGTAGGAATTGCGTTTCTTGTTATTGAACAACCCATTCTTCTTTAGACCATTTTTACATTTGTGATTTTGCTTCCGTTTGCATTCTTTCACGGTCTACATGATTTGAAGGGCGCTATTTTTTTTTTTTATTATTATTATAACTTCCAAATTGTTGTTTAATTTCTATTTCTCGTCTAATCATTTCTCTATGTTCATATCAGGTCTCAAGAATCTATTTATAAGTTCAATTTGAGTTTTTGATGGCTTTAGATTAGTTTTGGTTCAAAATGACCAAGGAAGGGTAAATGACTATTCATTTCTTTGATATATTTCTTGAAAAATTACATTCGATTTAACTTTAATTTCAAATCTATCCCATTATGTTTTAATTTGATGTTTTGAAATGTAAAAAATAGTTTTTGAAAAATTAGCTATACCTTCTGACAGCCTGAAGGTCACCTAGGTGACTGACTGTCCATCCGCTGAAGCCTGAAGGTCACCTAGGGTTTATCGTCCAAGTTAGGTAACATGCCAGCTTTCCTAATTTTTCTCCTGTGATTTCTCTTGGGATATTCTCTTAATTTAGAATATATTAATGAGCAAAAAATCTATATCTATACTGCTTATAAAAATATGAATCGTATAAAAACTTTTCGATTATTTAAAATACCCTTATTTTAAAATATAATGACATTAATACCCTTTACCCAAAAAAATAAAATAAAATAAGTTAAAACTTTTGGATGGTTGGGTCTTTACATATAGAACGTCTACTAATGAAAGTCATATTCAATGTTACAGTGTACATAATTTGTGTTCACATATAACACATATAGTTGGTGTTTAGTGTTTACATCTAACATATCTCCTAAGTCCTAACTCACCAAGGTGAAAGTTATATTATAATATAAACCATCTCTTCTTCCTTAAAAAACAAAAAAACAGAATTTAAAAAAAAAAAAAAAATTATGTTCCTACTAAGCCTCTTGCCATGCAAGGAAGCTTGCATATCTAGATTTAACCAAAAAAAAAAAAAAAAAGATTAAAAGAAAGAAAGAGGTGGGGACGTCCACTTAAAGGGAAAAAAGAAAAAAAAAATGGGAAAAAAGAAGGGTTATATTTCCACCAAAAGTCTAGCCATGCAAGAAAGCTTGCATATCCATATTTCACCCCTCCCAAAAAAAAAAAAGAAAAGGAAAATGGTTAAAAGAGAAAAAGAGGTAAGGACATCCACTCAAGAAAAAAAAAAATTCTCGTATTTCCCTTGGTATTAGAGTTCCAAAAGGTATGAATGGTATTTACTTGTATTCATTAAATCACTGAATAAATGATGAATTGTCCATAATAAATGTAATCAATTTAATGCTTTTACAAAAAATTTTGTTATAAAAGTATCCATTTAAGTATACACCAACTTATCTTTTCTCTCATGGTGTTATACTTATTGATTGGTTTCATGGTTTTAGTTTTTGAAGATGCTTCAACTTTTGGTGTTTTTTTTTTTAAAATGAAAATAATCATTAAATAGTTTTCATTTCAATAGCGTGTCAGTTTCAATGGCTAATACTTGGTAGAACATCAATTTTTAAATTATTCATTATAAAGAATTTGTCTTCCCAGTTACAAAATTTTTCATATACAGCATACTGCTAATATCTATGAAGTTTTTACAAAGTTTTTCCGGTCACACTTTTATTGGTGAATGATTTTCGAATCTATATCTTTAGTTTTTCTTTCAACTTTGATAAGAAAATATATATATAATCTTTTTATAATCTTCATGTATTTATATTTTTTTATATAATTAATATTATCTAAAACTATTTACATGCAATGCACGTGTGCTATATCTAGTACCTATAAAGTTCTAATAATCAAATTGTGAGATTCTCCATCTTTCGGAACCACCACTAGCGTGTTGAGCTCTCCATCTTTCCATAAGCATTTAAGTATTTAACCAACAATAGTCATGGGGATGCAAAAGAAGGTTTTTTATTTTCCATTTCCTTTACACCCCAAACCACACCCCCCCTCCAAAAAAAAAAAAAAAAAAAAACACACGGAATGCCTCATATGAGTTGAGCCGTGAAATGACCTAACGGAGAAAACGCAACAACATAAGAAGAGGAAAAAAAAAACAGAAGAAGATTCAAGCTCTAAAATCTAATCAAACTTTTATTTATTTTTTATTTAAATATAGGTTGGGGACTTTTACCTAAAATCTTTTAATTAAATTTTAACTAGAATTTTTTAGATGGGGGCTTTTAACTAAAATCTAGTGTTATATATATAGGTTGGGGGGGTTTTTAGCTAAAATCTAACAAAAACAGTGTTTTTTTTTTTTTTTTTTTTCTTAATAGGAAAAAAAAAAAAAATGGGCTTGACCCAACCAAACAGCGGCAAAAAAGAAAGAAGAAGAAGCAGAAGCAGCATTAGCGGGAGTCACCAACAATCCTTCTACTATCGCACGAGCATGATCGGTGACATCACCGCCAATGATGGGCTAGTCAGATGTGCCAGTCATTGTCAGTGGTGGTCAAGGGGTCGAGATAACAGTGAGCCCTTTCTTCCCCCCACCATCAACCATAATCGATGGGGTCGAAGGATAACAGTGAGAGAAAAGTGAGACCACCGATGATGTGGTTTGGGTGTGGCTATGAAGAGAGAAAGGGGGAAGGGAGGAGAGAAGGGAAAAAGAAATGGAATGGTTTGCAGCTTCTTTGAGAAGCTTTCTGTTTTTAAACATCTTATTTTTCTTAAAAGCCTTTTTGGTAGCCCGTTGAACATAACATTCGTCTCACGGTTCAGCCTCCTATGGTCGTTCTATTTATCTTTCTTTTTTTTTTAAATTTTTTTTACTAGGAACAGCACAACAAGCTTTGAAGTTTGCAATTTTTAATTGGAAAATTTAAAAATAAACTAAATCAAACTCTTGTAAAATTAACACACACGACTACACGAACATGCCGCACACACACAAACACTATATTTGTACGCAAAATGAGAGGTAAGTTTAAAAATAAAAAAAAAAAGGAAGAAGAAGAAGGAGTTGTTTGGCCAACTGTTAATCAGTTGAATTGCTGTGATCAACAAACCTGGCCCACCTTCAACACATTCAAAAAATTAAGCTGCTTATGTTGGCAAAATCAAAGCTTGAAATGAGGTGATCGAAAATCCCATAATCATGATCTCAAGATTATTGACGTCCCAACAGTGGTGGAGCCAAGGGGGGCCTTTGGGGGCACGTGTCCCATGGGCTCAACCAAGGTTTTTTTTTTTTTTCCTTAGAGATATTAGCATTTGATGACCATTTCTCAACATAATGCCAAAAAGAGAAACATAATAGTCATTTTAAAGCATATTTACATTCAATTTGTAATAAGTTGATAACAATATCCTTTTTTTGATATTAAATTGGAAAATGATTATCAAAAAGTGATGCTTTAAAACAAAATGCTTTCCAGAGCTTTTAGTTCTCAATTCCCAATTTGCAGAATCATAGCACAGTATCTCCATTTGGACATAACTCCTGACTCCACCCCTATGTCCAAGTGAAAGCCCTATGCAGGATGGATCCCATGGTCACCCACCAAGCTCTTTGCTCATTTTCTGAGCCAAAAAACAAAAAAAGAACAAAAAGGGTCTTTGCTCATTCGGCTTGGGTCATGAAAGGTCTTGTCTTTAGTCTGTCCAACAAAGTTCTTCAACGTAATTAAAAAGGAAAAGTTCTTTCACATTCCACAGCTTTGATTCATGGACCTAGGTAGGACACGTTTCGCACATAAATATACTATGAATCTCTTAGTGCTGAACTGAGGAATATTTATTTTTATTATTTGATTCATGCTTTTAGTGAGGAGCAAGCAACCCCTTCCAACCACAGATATCATTTAAATTTTAAAGGCAAAACAATCTCCTTTGGGTGAATGAAGAAATTGAAATAAGGGAAAGAAAAGAAAAGAGAAAGTGGGTGGGTTAGGAATTAACTCAAGCAGACTCCAGTCTCATATGAAGTTTCGGATATCCAATGACTTCACATCGACCATTTCCTCATCCTTGAACTCCTCCCTGAAATAAATTATCGAAGCAACAATCTTAAATAGCAACACCAAATACCATTCCTTCACACGTGGACACAGCTCATTTGTAACATCTTAATTATTCAACGTTTGGGTGTCTGAATGAAAATTAAACAATTTTAGTCTATTTTACATAGTTTTCAAGGCACAACTCCATCACCTTGAATGAAAATTTTCAAGAGAATGATGGCCATCATCCTAAATGAGTGAAATTTTTTTAAAAATAGTGGCATTTCATGAATTTCTAAAAATTGATTCAATAACATCAACTGTAGTGATGACTCCCAACTTTTTAAAATTGTTTAATTTCCATTTGCATGGCCAGACGGACCCTTATTTTATCAGAGAGTTGCAACAAGACCCCGTTTCATTCATTCATTTATTATTATTATTGACGGTGTAAGGGGATTTGCAAATTGCAACAATTACAGGTACAAGGAAAGAAAATATCTGAACCATTTCAGAGATATAAAGAAAGGACCAAGCTAGAAATCTGAGGGAATTAAAAACATACCGTTTCTTCTGAGTTTCCATTGCTTCAAGAGGATCCTTCTTCAGCTCTTCTAGTTGAGCTTTTGAAATTTTAAGTTCCAACTGTTCTTCATATTTGGGCAGATCTTCCTTCCGAATGCCAAGCCTAATTAATATTAACATGGAAAGAACATTAAAAAGCACTCGGAATCAACCAGCACTAACTAAGAATCAACCAATACAATCATATACTCATCAGCTCCATCATAAGAGTTGTGTTTTGCACAAGTAGGCTGCACTCCCTCCATCGAATGCTGGATTTGTTTGACATTACTTAAAGAGGATAATTTGTTTGACATTACAACGAATGCTGGATTTTAGGCCATCAAACATACTAAAATTAAATATTTTTCCTTAATTTTTCTCTTTCTGTTCCTCTCCAATGCTCATTACTTAATTCCAACATTAAAGTGCAGTAAGAGGCACTCATAATCGACTTTCAAGTTTCAACTATTCTCAGTAATTTGAGGGGCAACAAGGAGCAGTCTTTAAATCTTCAATTCTTTCCCTTTTTTCCCTAATAACTTTCTAACCAGAAACCCTTCAAATTCATCCACTGCATCTACATTATCTAAGAGGAGTGCATTCCATTGATAAACACTTAAATATAGAAATAAAGTCATTGCCAATCCAAGAGTTACCAGGCATGTACAAGAGCCAGCTCAACAGCCAAAAAGCTTGTAAAGCAACAAGGTTTCATTTTTAATTTGTTAAGAAGGCTAGAATTGCTTTAAAATTTGATAATGCTGCCATTCCTATTTCTAGAGCTATTGAGCATGTTGTGGCTTGGGTTAAAGAAGGTAATGAACTTATTACATCCACTATGGGATACTCTGTCTTAGATGCATACATATTAAAGATATTTTCTGCTAAAGGGATTCATAGAAAGGGTCCTCAATTCATCCCTGTTACTTGGATTCTTCCTCCTTCATATTGGGTTATAAGTCAACACAGATGGGGCAGCTAGAGGGAATCCAGGGTATACTACTTGTAGAGGTGTTTTTAGGAATCACAAGGATTTTGTTAAAAGTATGTTTGGTTATAGCTTGGGCATACACATAGCTTTCTATGCTAAGCTCATGGGAATTATACTCGCTGTTTCATTTGCACAATAAGGCTAATCCAACTAAACCCCCTAACTACATATTGAATATAAAAAAAAAACAAAATCTTCCAAACAACTCCCCCCAACAAAAAATAAAGAAATAAAGGAAAAAAGAGGAGAACATGTCTCCTTGAAAAAGTCTTCAAATTTCCTCCAAAATGCTAGAACAAGTACAATAAGAAATAAGGAAGCTATATGATATTTTTTAGCAATTTGTGAAAGTAGAATATGAGAAGTGTGAGCAAGTGTTGTTCAAAACATATATAACCAACTGCTCTTTGTCTTCATGAATCATTTGATATAATTTGGAGAATTCCATGATGCTTCGACAAAACTTTAAAGAATCAGAAAAAACTCAGTTGAAAGCCAAGATTCAATAGAATAATCTTCCCTTTAAATCCCATCATGTGTCATATGTAATGGTATCACCCCATGCCAAATTCCATAATTTTGTATCCAAACAAATGCAAGAATAATAGATAGGTATTTCATAACAACAAATAGGGTCAACTTCTAAGACAAGGCTTACTTCTGGTTAATCTTATCAAACTCTGTCATAAGAAGAGCCATTCCTTTCTTGTCATTCCTCATCAGTGGCTTCTTCAACTCTTTCTCAACTTTCTCCAATGCATCCATCATCATAGTCTCTGCGCCAAGTTCATCAGTGAGGCCTCTCCTGCAAAAGAGATCCATGAAATACGAATTAGTGAAGAGGATAGTGGTGCATAACTAAATATGTGCCTACTGAAAAATTTAGTTTTACAGCTACAAAACTTAAAATGAAAATGTCAAAGAATTAATGAAAATAGTACAATGCAAGTTATCAAATAATAATCTCAAAAAATCAATGATCTCAAAAACTTCAGATATGCAAGTTGATGAAGACTGAGTTTCCACTAAGCAACAATCCACAAAACAATTGATATCATACTGCCACAAATCCCCATCATCGTATACACATAACGTTTACTATATCCAGTTATATTTTAGTAAATCATGACCGACAACCAGGATAAAAAATAGAGTAGAAATAATAATAATTTATACTATTCAGTGTAGTACAGAGACATTCATAAGGTTCCACAAGTAAATAAGTGACAACAACACATACTTGATCCGTATCTCCTTCAATGTCAACAAATATGTCCGAGCATCTGGAATACCTTGTGTTCGGGTTTGAAAGGGGTATTGGATTCTTTGAGACTCTGAAAACAAGTCTGCTCTGCAGGAGTCAGAAAGGCAAAACAAGCAAATAAGTGTCACTGACAAGGCCAATTGACAATCACAGACAACTAATAGGTAGGTACATAAATGTGTGTGTGTCAATGAATGTATATATGTATGTATGTATGATTAAGTACACAAATTCAGATTATGATTCATTTACATACCTAGTATATGAAAGCAACTAAGAAAAAAAGTAGTAGAAAAAAAGAGAAAGCGGAGGAGGAAAAGAGTAACCTTGACTACCGAGTGAAGGGCAAGAAAACTAACAACCAATTTTTGATGTATTAAAATTAGAAGTTAAGAATTAAGGAAATAATGTAAGCTTTGTTGATGATCAAACTGATTTCACAACCATTTATAGAGTGTTTTAAAGGGATTTATACTGTAAACTACTAGCCCAGTTAACGACACAATGCGTGTGCTTCTCCTTGTGTGCGTGTGAAAGTACATTAGTACCTGCCCAATTAATGACATAATGCATCTGTGAGAGAGCGTATGTGCATATGCATATGCATATGAGAGAGAGAGAGAGAGAGAGAGAGAGAGAGAGAGAGAGAGAGAGAGAGAGAGAGAGAGACTCGGTTAAGCATAGAGAGTCTTCACTGTGTGTGAGCAGAAGCAGGCGGGTGCATGTACAAACATCTGTCAAGTAAAGCAAAGATGTTGCCATTGCAAGGGAGAATGGAAAAAGTGGGATATAAGGATTGACAATGAATGCATTTACAAAAACCTAAGCATAGCTATAATCAACAGACTGATGACTGCAAAGGTTTGGGCAAAAGCAGGCACTGATGGGAGTAGTTGAGAGTGCAAGTGGATAGCACCGAAAAAGGGAGAGGAAATGGCAAAATAAAATATTTTTCTCCATGCAAAAAAAATCTAAAAAGAGGCATGTGCAAGCATTCACGTATATGCACGAGAGAGAGAGAGAGAGAGAGAGATGGTATATGATCTTTCTTTTTTTTCTTCCTTTCTTCTTTCTTCAATGTATTTCTATTTTAGGTTTCTGAATTTAAATGAAGATTATGGATGAGTAGATGAAAAATAAAAACTAGGAGCTAGAAATCTCACTTTTCTCTTACAGTCTTCATGACCTTTGCATACTGAGCTACTACGGCTGGATCATTAGGATCTATGGTGATCTTCTCTTTTCTAAGTATCCCCATGGCTGTCTCAAATTTCTTCTTAACCTCAAAAAAGATGCTCTTCAACGTCTCTTGAGCCCAGATGCAAATAAAATTGTCAGCATTTAAAGTTTCATTGACGCAGAAAGATATATTAAAATAGAAAACTACATGATGTAGTTGTTAAATTTTTTAAAAAAAGAAAATCCATTTCAAAAATACCCTCAAGATAAATAAATCATGACCATAAATGATGTTACCTACCAAATAGAAAGGAAATTGAATAAATCAACACCAGTATCCAACAAATCCGTATATTTGTGAGGGACTGGAAATGAAACGGTCATTGGACATATATAATTCACTCTGCAATATTTGGAAAAGTTGAAAGTGTAAGGTGAGGCACTAGAACCTCTAAATAAGTATGTTAGAGAGAAAATAATAAAAAAAATGGAAAAAAGACAATGTAGCATAAGATTTCATATGTGCGAGTGTACAACTTAAAAAAGCGTAAATCTTAACTACTTAAGAGTCAGCTTCCCAGATCTTTTAGAACCTCTAAATAAGTATGTTAGAGAGAAAATAATAAACAAAATGGCAAAAAGATAAGGTAGCATAAGATTTCATATGTGCGAGTGTAAAACTTAACAAAGCGTAAATCCTAACTACTTAAGAGTCAGCTTCCCAGATCATTTTTTCTTTTTTTTTTTTTGCCATTCAGCTCTATCCAAGGCCATATTTCCTATTAAAGCATGCTATCACAACCTCAATTTACATTCGTTTTTGCCATCCTATTGTCCTTGTAAAACCTTTAGCTCAAAAAAAAACACTCAACGAAAAAACAAAAACAACAATTTATTCACAAAATTTTCAAACTTATACCGACTTCTTATGATAAGAATGAATTGCACCCTCTCAAATTTGTTCTCTAAATTTCATTGAATAATTCATAATTCATATCCAAATCTCAAGTAATTCCTCAGTATGAACATAGGACAATCTCACTATGACCTCAACAACAACTAAACTTTAACACATACAAGTATTATGAAAATATCGCATGGGCCTCTTTCTCTATTATTTCTTTCTGATAAGAAAACAAAACATTATGTCAAGAGGAGGAGGGAGAGTACAAAGAAAAGGAGGTCCCCCTAATGGAAATAAAGGAAGAGAAAGCAAACAACAAGAATAAAAAGTACAAAGGCCAGGAATCGCCACTATAACAATTACTAGTGATAAATTTCCCTTCGGGCAAGAAATCAGCTTCGGAATTAGGCGACCCAAGAATCCAGGATATAGGGGTAATTCAACCCCAATAAGATCCAGGATATCTCTAAGTAAATAAGAAAGTCTCGAAGGCTCCTTCTCCTGAGTCGACCTTTGCTTTTGGGCAAAAGTTTGCTTCCTTGCCTGTTCTTCTAGTTGACTAAGTTGTGGTGCCTTCTTTCCATTGCTTCGGAATGGTGTCCGTGCTACTGAATCCCCCATTCATCTGCTTTATTTGGTCTCCCCCTTTCCTGGTGAGAGAAAGCCAACCCCAGCTAGATGGAATATCATACAATTATTCAGATGATTCTATTCTGCATTCTCCGTTCAAAACCGTCTACTCTATAACTAAAGAAAGAAGGAACAGTAGATAGTAAACTGTGCTTCTAGAAGACATTCTTAGCCCCATTTCTTGGGTGACCGGATTTTAGTCCTTGCCTTCGAACCAAGGGCTTTTGTCTCCATTTTCAATGTTTCACTCGTTTCACTCACCTTATTCAACTGTCTTGCATGGTATTTTGGGAGGACCTTTTTCTTCCAATAAGACTATTGGGGCCTATTAATCAACACTCCTTGGGGCCCCTGGAGTTCGCCTATTAGGGCTTTATGCCTGAACAACGCTACTATTGCCCTGAATGACTTACTCCCAAACAACAGGAACCAAATCTGCCCCTTGAATTGAAGTAGCGCCTTTGGCTTATCAATCGACATCTCTCACTAATAGCGAAAAACAAGACAAGTATAGCCATTAGTTACTTGCCCATCATATTAGCAAATAAATGTATTCCTGAGCTTAATGCGCGAAAACAATGAGGGATTAGCTCAAGGAGTACTAAAAAAGGTGCTAACAGCAGTGGGACTCCTGCGGGTAATGAGAAGCTTAAAAAATGAAGCCCATTTCTTTGAAATCCCACTATAGTAATGCCAATAACCTTGGATCCCGCCGATCTTTAATAGCTCGACGGTGAAACGACGGGATAATGGTTGGGATCCCTGAACGAGTCAAGGTTTGGAACCCAACCTATACAAGGTGCTGGGGTTCGGCTTTTTACTCTGGTGTTCCCCCAACATGAACCATAAGGCGTAAGCGCAGTGGTGATCTCACTTTCGAAAGAGAGACTCGACGTGGCAGTGTACACGTAGCTCCATGGCGAAACTAGTCACTGGCTACAGGTTTCTTTCCTACCGGACCGGAGGCGGCCAATCTTCAATCGCCTTATTTATGGGGCTTTCTCAACCAGATTCTATCGTTGGGCTCTAACTTAGCTAGTTGAGTTGTGGCAGAGGTCGTATACATATTCTATCCCTCAGTGCTTATTCAGATGCCGATTGGGCTGGTTGCCCTGACAGCCGCCGCTCTACTACAGGCTTCTGTCTTTATCTTGGTTCAAATCTAATCTCATGGGGTACTCGGGCGGTTGGTGGCCCCTTCGAGAGTTGCGGGTCCTTGCCTCTGCATGAGTGGTAGCTCACGCTCAAAACTCCCCTTTCTTCGATCATGCACGAGTCCTAGTCGTTGCGCTGCGGTCCGTTTCCCGGCTTCGCTTGCGCGATTTGCACTTCTGATTGGTTCCATCCATCCCCGACCCTAATGAATCGAGTATGAAGGGGAAGGGTTACTGTTTAGGCAAGCGGTTCGGGTTTTCGGTCGGTTCCCGTTCGCCTGCCCCCCCTCATAGTCCATTAGTGGGTGGGGTGGTAAACTTAGAGGGCAAGATTTGGTTGGATGTGCCGTAGCTCAGGGGAGAGGTGACACATACCTGATTCCAGTAAGAATCATTTTATAGAAAAGTCCACTCGGACAGGAGCTACGGCACAGGAGGCCATATAATATTAAATAGAAATAAATACTTTTCTAATTTCAAATACAAATACTAAATTCTAAAATCATAAAAGATATACTAATTAATAATTTGGAATTTCCGGAGCTGGAGCTAGAGGAAAGTAAAGCGAAACTAAACTAAAGTAAAGGGGGAAAGTGCAAAGTGAAAGTGAAAGTGATGTCAAGTAAAGGCGGAACCAGATCGAAAGAATGCTTGCTGAGTCAATCAGAATGAAATAAAAATGAAATACATAAATAAATAAAATAACCACATTAAAGGAATAGCCCTATACAGCTATAGGCTCATCTCTTTCTCAATAGCCCCTTCACTCAACATATAAAAGCTAACAGCTCCGCTAGGCAAGAGGGTCCATAACTAGCTCATCAAGAAAAGATGAACAACATATGACCACTCTGGGTTCTGCAAAAAACCACCAATTCTGCCCCGGATTACCAAGGCTGAACCATCCAGATGGACCTTGAACACAAAAATGAGGAGGATGGATGCAATTCCACCTCTTGAGACCTGAAGCAAACCATTTTTTATCATTATGCTTCCTGAAAAAGACCTATAGTTCATTTCATTAGAGATACGTGTAATAAACAAAGATGACTGGATCTATATTGATCAAAAGATTCAAAACCATAAAAGGGTTTACTTAGATTACAAGACATGATAAACTAGAGAAGTAAATAATTCGAAATAATCAAACTCTACTAATCTGACCAAGTCTAAATCTTCAAAGATATTATATGGAGTATTGCACTACACCACCAACTATATGGCTAAAAACTACTATCAATTTGCAAGGAGATTATTACTATCATGATTGGTTCAGATGAATGTATATATCACAATTCGTTTTGATTGTTGGTTCTTTACTTTGATCCACTAAACTCGATTCATGTTGATCCCCTTACTATGACTGCCACACACAGAAGAGATGCTTCTGGAGCCCACATGATGAAAAGAAGGCATCGCATGCCTTTAAACAAATGGATGGCATCCTGAATCTCCAAAAAAGAAATCAAACCTTAACGGGCTTGACACAAAGCCACTTGGGCTTCAAACACACTTGAAATTGAGTCCATAGAAGCCTCACCAAAGAATAAGGCATCAAGTGCCTTTACACAAATGGATGGTATCACATGCCTCCTAAAAGACGACATTACTTGTCTTCAGACAAGTAAGCATGGTGGTTACAAATTAATAGACCAGAAAATCTAACAGCAATTGTAAAAGAGGAAGAAACAATTTGGACACACAAGATATGTGATGAATTTTTTTTTTATGAGAATCTCGTGGTAGCAACAAAGAATCAATAGGTCAAGAGAGTTTTCTTTAAGAAGTGCTTGCGAAAAATCTATTACACATGAAATACAAAGAGGACCATGGGAACAAAGTACAAGACCCTAAATGAAGGGTACATTAGAAATACATAGTTTAGGTCTGGTGGATGCCAATAATATCGATTACGGCTGCCTGATGGCGAGAATAAATTAATAAAAGTGGAATAGATCTACCGCTTTAATACTATGTTGTTATTGAATAAAGAAGACTAAACTTGCATTGATCAAAACCCTAAAAGGGTTTATATAGATTACAAGACACAATAAATTAGGAAGGTAGATATTTAGATAGAAATAAGCAAGGGGGAGAGAAAAGAAAATGATTATAAGTTTGTCTTTTCACTTCTTGGTGGAGAGAAAAAGGAAAAAGCAAACATACAAGAGGGAAAGTCTAATATCTTTCTCCTTTCAACCTGTGTGTTATCCCTAAAAGGTCAGAAAGATTTCAAGAGAAGCTAAAGAAGAGGAGAATTAACTCTATAATCCCTTGTTATACTTGAACATCCCTGCTCAGCATTGCAAACACAAACAAATGAAAAGCCCTCATATTCCCTTCCATTCTCTTCTACCCACCTCTAGTTGAACCAAAAATAAATATTATGGTTTCATTAAAATTGATAAACAAATAGGAAATAAGAAGAGAATGCAACTTTTGGGGACTCTAATCCAACCTTTCCCCCCCATATTATGCATTAACCTATCCATCAAAGTACACCAAACGTGTTTGTTTTCGATAGGCCTGCAATTGTACCCACATTTTTTACAGTGAAAATACAAATTGCAGGTCACACTATTGTAGAACCAAGAAGTTGGGATTAGAGCTTTGTTGAGTTTTAGGTCAGAATAGAATAGAAGTGGGATAAATGCATAATGACTATATTAGAATTACTGAGTAAAATAAAAATCTACATATCCACTCACCGTCTCCTTTTAGCGCTGGGGGAGAAGCTTCTTTGGCAAAGGAACGGACTGAAACTGCATGCTCTGGTTGTAGGATAATCTGACCGGTATACAACTGTAAAACCACAAAATCCAAATATATATAAGGCACACATAGCTCAAGGCAACAAATCATTTCCAACTAGCGCAAAGATTAAAATGATGGTGCATGTGCATGTATATGCATGCACATGAACTTAGATTAAGTGTGTATATATGCATAATAATTTTATAAATAAAGGATACTTGAGTATCATTGTTATTAGCGACAGAAAAAATGCATCACTCTAATGTACTACGTTAGAAACTGCTTCAGTGCTTAGAGTTACAAGTAGCTGCCTCATTTATGAAAGCAGTAACTTTTGGAATTTTAAAACAAATAGCGCCCATCACCCAATCAATTAATTTTATATAGCAAAACATAAGCTACTGCTGTCCTACATCCTACACATCAACGATCTCATTGCTAGTACCATCTTCACCACTACTCAACCCTCAACCATCACCAGCACATCCATCTCTATAAACCACTAAACCTTCTTTTTTTATTTGTATCCAGAATTTCTCACTCTAAAACACATAATACTCTCACTCTCACTCTCTCTATCTCTCTCTCTCTCTCTCACTATATATGTTTTGTAATCTTTATCTTCCAACCTTCAAAATTTTTGTCTCCACCAGAAAAGATGGAGAGACTTGAAGCTGCCCATCCTCTCTACCATAACTCAAAGACTTGCAATCTTTATTTGTGTATATACATATATAGTATATGTGTAGGTTGTTTTTGTGATTAGACTTAACGCACAGGGTAATCATAAAAATCTCAAGATCCTCCATAATTAAATGCATGCACTTGAATGTAATTATATATTTATATGTAAAAGAGTATAATTGAGGGACTGCAGATGATGCTATGCAGGCTCATTGCAATCATGATTGACAAGACAATCCATTCAAGAAAATCATCAACTGCCTCCTTGAATCTGCCAACAACAGATTCCATGTTTCGTATACAAAATAATGTAAATATTCGCAACAGACACATTGGATACAAACCCAGTAACTACCATGATCTTCCATCCCCAATTGAATCCCTTTACAGAGATAATCAATATGATTTCATTGAATTTGAAATGAAACCTTATATAATCACTCTAACAACATCACGAGCCCTGATACAAGTTTTCAATCAAACTTTAACTAAACCTAGTTCCATTGACCATACATTAAAATGAAGACATTTCTTAAAAACTGGTCACTAGAGCATGGGCCATATGGGCTTTCACCCAATAAACCATACAGCTATTGTAAATGAAGCTCCTTGTTATTAACAGACTTTAGAGAAGTCCTTTACAAAGCAATTTAGAAGTAGGCAGAAAGTTGTAAATTTCCCTTGTTATTATCTATCATATAAATTAGTTTCATGAATCTACTAATGTAGTTTCATGCTATCAAGCAAATCTTGGGCTCGGTAGCCCCATGAAATATGCAACATACGGGTTTAAATCCAAAAAATATTCTTTTCAAAATGGGTTTTGGTGGCAGGTCTGAGGAGCTGAAAGACAAATTACTCACGCCATTAGGCTGGCAAAAAATGCACAACATATGGCACCTCTACGCTAGACATGATTATGGTGATTGGCAGTGTAAATGAAGACCTCTCAATGCATCACGGAATGCAAGCCATGATGGATGAATGCAAAAGGAAAATAAGACAGATTTTGATATCTGCTGGTGGTGTGGGAATATTCTTTCTGCACATGGAACCTATTAAGAAAAAACACTCAAGAAACCCATCATGGAAACACTTAGTACAGAGGCAAAATTCCCCTATCAAGCATGATTTGGTATGTGAAGTAGAAACAAGTTGGGTATGTGAAGTAGAAACAAGTTGGGCCATATACCCATTAGATAATGTGGCCAAAAATTTTCCCAAGTGGCACTAAAGCACTAAATCCTGTCTTGTCCCCACATGCCACATATGTGAGTTATAAGAGAAAAAACAAAAACATATGGAGCAAGGAAAAAAATCAGATAGGAGATTCAATTCACTTTAATCAAGCCATCTAGGTGATGTTTATCTTATTTTCTCTAATTAGGAGAGGCATGGTTTCAGCAGCACCTTTCATATTTCATCTGAATAATATCTTAACATATAGAGGAAAATTAATGAATATTAAGGGCCTGGTTGATTGACTCATGGAAATTGAATTGTTTCATTATACTATGCTTATAATTTTGTGAAAATCCATCATTGTGATTGGGAAATTCAAAATAATGGCTACTATCAATACAAATGACATTAAGGTTACATTTGGGAATATGGATTTGGATTATCCAAATCCATTGTTTGGCTTCCTTACATATGCAAGGATTTGGATTTCCAAACACAACCTAAAATTCTTTGAAAGAGGGGTGTTTCATGAATTGCTGAAATTGATCCAATACCATCAGTTATGGTTAGGGACTTATGGCTCCAGCTTCGTTTAAAAATTCCCATTCAAGATGATGGATTTGTACCTTCACTACTATGCAAAATGTAAATGAAGCCATTGAATTTCCAAGGGACAACCAAACAGGCCCTTTGTTTCTTAGTCCTTGTATTGCTTCCAAGTTTTGGAGAAGGGAAACAATTAATGTCAAATATTTTGTTACAGATTGCTTTTGTTTCCAAAGGATGAACAACTCAACGTAAAAAGACAGTCACATAATTGTATTAGGCTCAGTTGGGTAGAGGTTATTCTTGTTTTCTCGGGTTCCAAACAGCCAAAAATAAAAAATTCAGGAACTTAATTTCTGTAGTTTTTTCTTACATTTTCTCATCAACCAAACAGAGCTGAGCATATAGGGAAGTGTAATGTCGCACACATTTCTAAGAAATGGCGTTATCACCAACACAAGCGAAACTGAATCCAATAAAAAATGAAGAAAAAGGAAAAGGAAATTAGGAAACGACTAAGTTAAATTTTCACATCTGGAAGACTCGAACTGTGGTTAGATTGAAGATCGGATGTCAAAAAAAATAAAAAATAGCATATATATATATATATATATATATATATATATATAAGAGAGAGAGAGAGAGAGAGAGAGAGAGAGAGAGAACCTGTTTGGAGGATCTAGCAAGAAGACGAGAAGCGAACGCCATGATTGAAGCTGTCCGACTATGCTTTGGGCTTTCCTTGTTTCCGCCCTTATTAGTCAGCGTCCGCCAGTGTGATTTCGCCAGGGAAAGATGGTGATTGGTGTTTTTTTTTTTTTTTTTTTTTTTTTTTTTTTTGGGTAATTAGTGTGTTTGGCGGATCGATTGGGAGAGCCCAGAAAGCCTTTTAGGAAAAGCCATTTTTTAAAAATGCAGATTGAGAAAAGCTTTCAAAATGCCGATTGCGAAAAAGTGAAAAAACATTTCAAATTTATTTTTACCTTCCAATCCTTTGGACATAGAATGACTTTCAAAACATACATTCACCAAATATCAATTTTCTTTTAAATGATTTTTAAAAATGTTTTCTTTTCCCTAAAAATTCCTTTTTATTTTGAAACAATGCGCCAAATATACACTTAGTTTAGTGATTGATTTCTTCCTTCCTTTTCTTTTTTTTTTTTTTTGGGTTCCTTTTTCCACTTGGCTACCATTAATCCTCCAACCTCCAACCTTAAGAATGGTTTGATAACTACCTAAGCACCATGGTTTGATTTCTCCCCCTTTCTACAAAGTACAAACCGCATTTTATACATGACAACTTCAAAGATTTAATAAACATCCAATAAAAAAAAAATAGGAAAAATTAGTGAGAGGTCCACTTTTTAAGACGTATAAAGGCGTAAGTCCAAAAGTAAATCTTATGTAGTCATAAGTCTCCTTTTAAATGAAATGGTAATATTTTTGTGAGAATTTTAGGTGCATAAAATCAATTATACTCTTGAGTTGTTATTTTTTGTTTTCAAACTTTAAAATAATATAACTTTTAATTTATATATTGGTTTTCAATAAAATTTATATTTTTGAAATTTATTCATTGAGACTTTCATAACAAGATTCATGTTAAATATGAAATTATGTATTAAAAAAAAAAAAAACAGTTACATTGAATATATGTAACCATTACAAACAGTTACATGTAACTGTTTCACAAAAATTGAGATTAAATTATTTTTTAGAATTTAAATTTAAATTATTGTTTTGTGAGTACATTTAACTATTAATTATGATAAAAGAATTAATTTTGGTATTAGTGCAAAATATTTTGTAAATTTGACAAGAGATAATGTTTTCTAAAACCATTATATGTAACTGTTTTGAAACAGTTTCAAAATTCAAGACTAAAGAAAATAAAATTAGGAGGAATTGATATGAAACACCTACACTTCTACAAATTACTTACACAATGAAACACTCACACTTCCTAGATGTACCAGAAGCAACAAAAAGCATCACAATTAATATAATAAATTCAAGTGTTTTTGTTAAACTGTTCTGAAGAAATTTTCTGACTAAATTTAATAAATCATTATTCATCTTGTTGAATCTATTGACTACACTACTTGATTCCATCTTGTTTTATGTCATTGCAAGAGAAAAAACACAAAAAATAAGGAAGATGTGTGAAAGCATAAGGTCACCATCTTGTGTTGGCTCAAATAGTAATCATCCTTCACTTGTATCAAATGCTCCCACCCCATGTCTTAAGTTTCCAATCGAATTAGATAAAAAGTAATTTGATCCTCCATGATTTTGAATCTTAAAACCATTTTCTTTCCCTCATACTTATATAGCAATCACCTTATTCACCTGCAATTCCACATTCGAATCACTTTCTTATTTCTTAAATCGAAATTGATGGCGTGAAGTTAATGATGTAAAGTAAAAGAACATCAGTGTGGTTGGAAACATCAGGAAGTAGTGGTTGGAATTCAACTTCTCTGTATCATTAATGATTTTCAGATCAAGAACACTCCATTCGCTTCCATTTATTGTCACTCCTTCGATCAACACTCGTCTGACTCCTACAAGCAGTGTTGCTGTTAATGGAGTTGCCTTTGCTTGATTTGCCGCCGGTGTCATCTTTGTAGCAGCGTTGTTGCTTTAGATCTAACACAAATCTCTTAGCTTGTTTGGCTTAAAGAGAAAATAAATATTTTGAGGGCATTTTGGTCCAAAAGAATATAAGGTGAACTTATGATTGCACAAAATTTCTCTAAGGACTTATGGTTGCATAAGTCCTATTTTGTGGACTTGTGGCCAAAGTCCCCAAAAAAAATAAAAACATAATTGAATATTACATCGAGGGTAGTCGATATACCAAGATGTTTATGATATATCGGTGATATCGACGATATTACAAGCTATGGTGTTAACTTAAGTGAGTGGAATGATGGGAATGTGAATAAAATAGGAATAGAAATGGAGTGAGAATGGTCATTCAATTCCAACGCTTGGTAAGGAGTATGAATGAAATAAGAAAGATTAGGATGTGAGACTTATTGTTTATGAATTCATTCTTTAAAGGGTGTAAATGGTCATTGCTCTTGATTTGAGAATGAATGGTCATTTCCTCCGAAACCTTCTTAGGAGGGAGTAGGGTCTCACAAAGGAATGACCATTCTATTTTTTTAGGACTACCAAACTCTCACTTTTTTGTTGGCTAATAATGGAATCATTATTCCATTCCCCTCTTCATTCACTCATAACGAACACAACAAAGCTGCGTTTGTTATGAGGGAATGACAGAGGGAATGGAAAGGTGATTCACTGATTTTATTACCTCAAAGAAAAGTTAGTGTTTGGTAGTCCAAGGAATGAAATGACCATTCATTTGTTGGAGTCTTTTCCTGCTTGGAGGGAATAGGTAGGACTGCAACTTGGTTCGGGCCAAGGGAATATTTGGACCGGATCGAATTAATTCGGTCCTTTAAAATCTAATCCAGAATCGGACCGGAAAAAAGGGTCTAGTTCTCGGTCCAGACCGAATTTGCCTTGCTTTTTGTTTTTTGTTTTGTTTTTGTTTTTTTTGTAAAAGGTAAGAAATTATTGAATAAGTATTATTATTCAATGAATAATAATAAGTATTATTCATATAAATATTATTATTCAATGAATAATACTTATATATGGAGTATAATATATTAATATTAACATATAAGTCTATATATATATATATATTGGAATTCGGGAATTCGGTTTGGGTCTAGTTTTGAAAACCCCTTACCCGGAACCAAACCAGTTACTATTTGGATCCGACCGGTCCGGTCCTCGGGTCTACCCAAACCATGTTGCACCCCTAGGAATAGCCATTCCTTCTCAAACCAAGGAATGGCTATTCTCACCTTTAAGAAATGAAAATCATTAAAAATGGATCCCACCTATTATTTTCCATTCCAATCTCGACCCTTACCAAACATTAGAATGGAATGACTATTCCCATTCCATTCTCATTCCATTACATTCCCTTCCCTCAAACCAAATGTAGCCTTTGGGGGAGTGGAAGTCTAATATGATGATATCTTGTCCACCAGAATTAGTATGCTGTATTCCATCATTTGGCCTTCTGTTAAAACGAGCGAATAAAAGGTTCAGCTTGGTTTTAAATACAGTAGATCTGAAACATGGTTCAAGAAAACTGGGTTGTCATTGTGCATTACAAAAGAATATGATGACAACCTAATAAATGATGTGAGATAATACTTGGCTCCTCACAGTGGATGAGCAACTGCTCCTCCCTCCCACTCATATTATGCCACGTGTATAACAAACACGAGAATTGATTGTGTACATATATCCTTATGTTATGTTATTATATACATGTATCTATGTGTCCATATATATATATATAGATATATTAATTGGTGCACACGTGCATTGCACGCGAATTTTTTTGAGTTAAATTATTTTTTTCAATAATGATAATAATTTTTAAAATTTAATAATTTTATCGTGCCTTTGCATAAGATGAAGCACTTTGATCACTCAATTCTTTACTTCTTTTGATATGATTATTATTTCTTTTTCATTATCTTTCCCAAATCATAGTGCTTAAAATTATCTTTGAAACTTCATTATACATAGGTTCTTTGAAAGTTTTGTGAAACTTTCAATGTTGAAACAAAAGGCTCTCTCTTTCACTCTTTGTCTCTTTCTCCAATCAAAACATATTTATGCCATAGTTGAAAGATTTAATAGCAAATTATTAGTACATTAGTTTTACAAAAATCAAAACCAAGACTTGCGCAGCTTTGCAAACCCTATGGACATGCCATCATTTTTTTTTATTTATTTATGATTTACTACAATCTACACCCTTCCCGTAGATTCATGCCATAGAAGCTAACTCAAGTTCCTAATATGGCCTACACTACCACCTTTAAAAAATCTAGTATTTATGGGATTGGGAGGTTCTCATTTTATTTTTGAGTAAAGTAATCTTTGATATATATGTATTGGAAAAATATAGGAGAAAACAGTACTCCACGTGGGATCGAAACCAAGACTTACGCAAATCTAGAACTTCTATTGGTCTTTGATTAAACCAAGACTTACGCAAATCTAATGTATGTCCTGTACATTTTTCTCAAATTACCATTATTTAAAATAAAATAAAAAAAATTATGATTTGATTTATATATATATATATATATATATATATATATATATATATATATATATATATTTTCTTCGTCGATGCGTGGTGGATCACTGCTTGTGATTTTATATTTTTGGGCCTGTACAATTTTTTTTTTTTTTTATTATAAATGATTATGAACCTTTTTTTTTTGGGGGGGGGGGGGTTGTGATCTAAGTTGTTTTCTTTTCTTTTTATTTTTTTTGGTTTTGTTTTGTTTAGTTTGGTATTTTGGGTTTGCAGGTAGATATTGCAAAGTTTCATGAAACTCACGATTTGATACGGATTTTTTTTTGGCGTTCATTAAACCTTCCCTTTATATTTTCTTTTTTTCTTGTGCATTTGCTAATGGGTTTTTTTTTTTTTTTTTTTTTTTTGGGTTTTGTTTTGTTTTTGTTCAAGCCTGCTTCTTTTTTAATTTTCCTTCAATTGAATCGTCTTTGATTCTCTTCTTTTTCTTGGTAATTTGACTTGATCATTTTCAAAAATCAGAGATTAAATATGAATTCTCAACAAAATATGAAAATTATGCAACAGCAGCAATTTAAAAGTTCAATAATGCAATTCAAGTTTTTTCTGATATGTAAATCCTTAGAAAATAATCAAAGATTATATGTGTTATTCAAAACTTTACTTATGCAATTCAAGTTTTTTTTTTTTTTTTTTTTTTTGGCCTCTTAATCTGGGTTTTCATTTGTTTTTGTTCAAGCATGCGTCTTTTTATTTTCATTCAACTGATTCGTCTTTAATTTTTTTCTTTTTCTTGCTAATTTTGCAATTCAAATAGAGATTTAAAAGTCCAATCATGCAACACAGGCAGATATTTAAATGTTTATGTAGGCAAAGCTTTAAATGTTTAAACATAATTTGTATATATGAGTCAAGTTTATTGAAAACTACATACCAGACAAAGCACTAGAAGAAAGGAGATGCAATGGAGGCACATAAAAGACGCAAAAGAAGGAAGCAGTAGTTGTTCTTTCCTATGTTAGGGTTTTATGATTTTTATAATGTGTTTATATTTGTATTTATATGTTAACATTGTTAGGGTTTTACGAATTATAGTTTCCGTTTCTTTAGAATTCCTATTTGGATTTCCTTAGAATTCTTATTAAGGTATGTGTTTTATATTGCTATATTTCCTATATATGCAGAAGGGTAGTTGTGTATTTAAAAATTAAAACAAAAATATATTAGTCAATCAAAAGTTTTTCTCACATTCATCTTTTTATAGGTAGTATAGATATAGATATATATGTTTATGTGTCCAACTGAATAAGATTATGTGTATATATATTTGTATTTAAGTGTTCACGTATCTATATCCACATATCTATATTTTTTAAAATTAACTATTACACGTGGCGTAATATGAGTGGGAGGAAGGAGGAGTTGCTCCTCCACTGTGAAGAGCCAAACATTGTCCAAATGATATTATTCCAAAATACAGAAGCACCTTCAGGGAAAAAATATACGGTAAAACACTGAGAAAACTGCATTCCACACTGGAGATGACGGAATCTGGACACTCAAAAAGTAAGGAAAAACAGAATGTCACAACATACCCAGATCCTCACAGAGTCTATCCTGTATAACAACTCTTATGAATTTAATTTCGGTGCTGCATTTCCCAACCAGATTCAGAGGTACATGGATGCAAAACAAACACAAAAAGTTGGTGCTTGTCCTTTACCAACCCGGGCAGAGATTCACATTAACAGGAAAGCAAACACATTTTTTTTGATAAGCAAGAAAGCAAACACAAAGTTGAAACAAAAAATTCTGCAATGCTCTACAATTAACGCTTGATTCAATCTTTCATAAATAATCAATAACAACCCATATTAGGGACACAGGCAAAGCAACCTTAATACAAGGATTGACTGTTAATGCAAATGGACAGGCAAACTTTTTCAACAATCAAAGAATTGACAATATTTATGAATTGCAATTGTATAAAAATTTAAATGCTTGGAACAATGCAGAGATTTGTCAAGAGATTGTTTGCATTATACATGACAAGACAGTATGTAGACCAAGATCCAAATACTCCACGAGCAGAAGAAAGGTACAACATTTTGCATTGTCAGAACTGTATATCCCTTCACAATATAAACCAGGTTGGGCCCACGAGTTTCTTGCTCATCAACCCCACTATATCATCGTATCACCATGAACTTCTCTCATACCTGTTTTCTGCCCTACCGTAAATAAATACAAAGCACTCAAATAATCCCCCCCAAAAAAGGAGAAACAGAGAAAGAAGATATGGGGTCAAAAGTTTCACAAGCATTTCAGATATTTAAAGTGTCAAAGCTTCCCATATATCCAGCTATATAAGTTCTTATATACATAGTTATATACATACATATATATACGTGTGTATATATATATATTTATATATCTATGAAGAGCTTCATAATCGCTTCAACCAGTAGTAACTGAAATGTGTATTGCATCTGATTTCAAATTCATCAAATTCTGCAACAGTTTGAGCACAGGTAATGAGGTATCCAAAAGGCAGGGTTGGCAACAAGCAGACACGTACTTTGTTTCATTCATATTTTGGCAAAACAACAAAAGAATATTTCTAAGTTTATTTCTAAGTTCTCCTGGTAACCATATATATATAAACCTTTTGGAACTGACACCACTCCTCTATCAAACCTCGTAATGGAGAAGGTAATCAAGGACTAACAGATGATGTAATCAACATCTAAACCCACTAATATATGGCAAAGGAGTTACCCAGCTATTCCAACTACAACCAAAATAATATATGGCAAAGGAGCTATTCCAACTAATTTTCCTCAAAGAGTATAATATGTTCTAACCCAAGAGAAGTCACACCAGCTAGAGTGCAATCTTAATACCAGAAGAAAAAAAAGGAAAAAAAAAAGAAGAGAAGGAAGCTAGAGTGCAATCTGTCTCATCAACTGCACATGGATATAATATATATATATATATATATAAGGACAATCCATAATGGAGCTCCATATGGAGGCGGGATTAAGTCTTGGCCTAGCATTCACAAGCAGAAAATTAATCAGGTTCTGTTCATATGTGAATGATGGATCCATGTAACAATTTGGATCTTTTAATAAGTTAAAAACATCTCACATAGCTGTGGCCATTCGAATAAAAGCCAAGACATATAATGTTCAAATAAAAGCGAAGATATACAATGTTTTGTCTCATTGCTATTTGTGAAATTAAGAATATATGCATTCAAAATTTGGGGAGATTTATATCAATGGTCTTGATAAATACATGATCTCACCAATCGATGTGTAAAAGGTGAAACACCAATGGGGTGGTGCCCCATTATAGATTGTCCCATACATATATAAATACATACAGTGGACATAATGCAATCCATATTGCATCTTGGAATACCCTATAAAGATAGCACTAACAGGGTCTTCCCTACTGAAACCTTCAAAGTCACATACTATTGAATAGCGTCCTACAAGGTGGGCAGTTCTCAAATTCTAGTTTCTCCAATGAGGTCATGTAAGGCATTGTTCCTCTTTAAATCGTGAAGCTAAGGAGTGTTTCCTGTAATTGTTAGAGGTTTACATCTGATTAAGAATCACATGGCTGGTTCAAATTTTTGCGTTTAAATGTAATTAAAAAAATATAATCTTATTCAAAATATCTATAATCAAGTTATTCAGTACTTTTTTCCTTATCCTTGCTGGTCAATCAACATAGCCCATGTTAATTGAAAGAATTCTATTTATTATAGCATTTTTTTCCCAATACGTAAGCCAGAGAATAATTTTTTATTTCTACAAACTCCTCATATCAAATTAAGTTGATTTTTGTTAGTAATTCTTCTCCACTCCCCCTTCCCTCTTTCCATTCCATATTTCAGTGGGATTATCTTAGAGATGTTTTACTTCAATTTATTTGTTTCTTTATTTTTGGATTATCAGGTTGAAAGCCCTTAGTCATTCTAGTTGTCAAATAAGCCTATATAGAGCCCTAAATATCGTTTCAGGGGCAGATACAGAAATTTACTATAATGGGGGAGGAAACAAGAATTTACTACAATCTATTTCATTAATTTCTAATTGAAAATAACAAGATCAAAGAAAATTTTTGAACTAACAATAAATATAAAACCTTAAATATTGATAAGTAGTATTTCTATGTAATATCTTTATAATTATCCCCGACAATTCTTTATGTTTTGGAAGCGTTGCATGATAGCCTCATTATTAATGCCATTAAATATATCTTTCTCAATATATATGTTAAGTTTCCAACCTAAATGCCTAAGCTATTAGGTGGAGGGCCCAAACATGTATATTAAGCCATATCAACTTTTTATATTTAAACGATGTGGGACTTCCCGACACTTCCCCTCACGTGCAAGCCTAATAAGACAACAACAGGATTGTCACGTGGACAACAACAATGGGCTCACAAATGAAATAGGCCCAACAACAACAACAACAATAACGGGCTCATAAATGAAATGGCCCAAGAATGACATGCTCTGATACCATGTTAAGTTTCCAACCTAAAAGCTTAAGCTATTAGGTGGAGGGCCCAAACAGGTATATTAAGTCATAACAGCTTTTTATCTTTAAACGATGTGGGATGTGGGACTTCCCAACAATATATATAACAAAGGTATGATTCAGCCATTTATCTCCTATTTGGTTGTGCAATTGGTTGGTAATAATCTCGTTAACAGAAAATTAGCAGTTGCAACTAGTACGCTCAATGGCAGTAGCATGAACGAGTAAACTAGTGGAGATATACTATCTCTCCTTTCGTCTCAACCAATTTCTGAGCAAGAGCACTAATTCCTTTCAATCCTGAAAACTTTCCCCTCCTAGACCACCTATCCATAAATAATTCTAAAAAAAGATCATAAGAGAGAGATGATATTTCAATACAATAGAGGGGGCTATATATAATAAAAAATCTATATAAAAAGTAACAATTAAAAAATTGAGTGGGGGCAGCTGGTTCCACCCGTCACTTTTATAACTACCAAAAAACCATACGCATAGCAAGTGCACTCATCTAGATTTATTTCAACCATATAAGAATATCCATCTTTCTACCGAGTAAATTTCTGAATTCTTTCCATCAATCCAATTATAATCACAAAGAGCAAGTGAATATGCAATTTTCTTTCTTTCTTGAACTTTGACCTCGTATTACTTACAGTAATTGCTAGAATTCAAAACTTAGTCTCTCAGACTTGCCTGTTGCCACTACTCAATAAAACAAGGTAGACTGGATCTTGAGATGATAACTGGAAAAGCTGTCGGACAATGTAGACGCATGTAGTAATGCTGAAAAATTGGAAAGTAAAATATTAATACAATCTTAATAAACATTGATGCAGTATCCATAAACTGATGTCCTATGATTAGAGAGAAAGGAGAAAAGCCTCAAAAATCCATTATACAAATTAGAAGCTTTATTTTTTACATAATACCATTTTTATAATATAATTGCTCAATATTTGTGCCCATGACAAACATATAAATTCCATACCTTTTCTTCACATACAATATATGCTGCTCAGATCCTCATGACTGGGCACATTCTTTAATGAATAGTGGAAGTCTAATATTGCAACAATTATCCATCTACTTCTCCACGCAAATATCATAAATTCACTAGAATTTTGGAGAAGAAAGAGAAAAGGGCATCTACTAATCTTTAAAAGAGAAACTAAAAAAAACCCAAAAAAAACAAGATGAGAGCATGTACTAGAATTGGTGATATTTTTTCTAAAATGTAGCTTATTTTTCTTTTTTTCCTAAGATAACATGTAGCTATTAAAAAGTTTGCTATCGACACCTTATAAGAGATATAACATCGACTAATCATCCATTTTATAATTTATAGGTATCCAGACAAAAAATAATGCAATGTATATATCCTCCAAACACATAAATCAATATTCTAGCTAGAGTTTACTATAAATGAAGTATTAAAAGAAAAAAAAACATAATAGGGTCCAGCGGATCGTAAATTTAATGTATAAAATAATAAACTAATATAAAAAAAATTTCAATTTCTTGAAATAATGAACAAAATTCGTAAAATAAATTTAATATCATACAACATCGATCTAACAATGTAACTATGAAGGCTAATAATATTACTAAGACATCATTTTTTAAAAAGCATATGACTAAACAATTATAACACATCACAATTTATCCAAGATATAAAACAATATTTAGTCATATTACCATAGAATTTAACGGATAAGCATATGATAATGTAGCTTGAAATAAAATATAGAAATATTGTTATGTATAAGATATGTATGTCAATATAGTTCCAAGATAATATTAAAATTATGAAAAGAAACAACCTTAGTAACTCTAGCTTCTTAACTTTAAATATGCCTTAACAAAATGGATGTTTGCATCGGCAGATAAATTAAGTAGCAGCTGTAATTCTAAATCATGTAGGAAAGATTACCTGCCAAAACATATCAATAGAACTATCCAGAAGAATGCACTAAGCCAACTTGATTCCTTGTAGGCAACCCAAACCTGATATTGTATATAGGCATGAACGATTAAGACTAAAAGCTATATATCAAACTGAAAATTTAAAGCCTTTGAAATGCAATCTCAATCAGCAGTTGAAGGTAATTCTATGCATGGATGGTTAAGAACAAAAACTCGATAATTCTGAAAAAATTAAATTAATTCAAGATGCCCATCCCTAAAAAATCCCCATTTGCAAATTTTTTTTCCCCGTCTCTTGCATCCAAAAGCAAAAAAAGTACTTGTAAATTGCTTACCAAATGATGTTTAAAAAAGTAATAAAATAAAATAAAAGCTTTTCTTCTTCTCATTGATGCTTCCAAGAAGCAGAATCAAACCAAGCTTAAATTTTTATGAAAACATCCTTCTAGTTCATTTAATACAAAAGATGAGCCTATTCTACGATATTAACATTTTAAAAAGTTTATAAAGGAGAATAAGTTCATTAATTACATCATGTGAATAATTTAAAACTTCTTGGGGAGAGTTAAACTTGTTGAGTCTCTTGCAAGTTAAAGACAGGTAGGATGACTTTCATGTAACAATGAAAATACAAAGATGTACTTGAGAGTTGAGACATACTGATAAAGCCACAACATTGATATAGAAATCAATTAATGTTGCTTCCATCCACCTGCAAACATTTTAGCAACTTAAGTTCAAATAATAAATGAATGATCTGTCACAACATAGAAACTTGAAAGCATTTACCCTCCCCCCCACACCCACACTCACCCAAATGCTTGGAAAAAATGAACATAATGTACATATAAATATATGCTAAAAATATGTAGAAGGACAAGAGGTTCCAGCAGTTGGCACACAAATGGAACAAAAGTGTCCAGCTGGCTTCGTTACCTCCTTAATCCCATAGAGATTTAAAAGAGAGCAAAATATAGGAGTGACAAAGGTTTGGATTGTGTTGAGCAGCTATCATAATGATGATACACTCAACCCAAACCCACTGTAAAGTCCTAGTTTGCATTGGTTTGTGTGGTGGCTAATTCCAGTGACAAAAATTTGTGTGTTGTACAATTTGTACTTACCTTGTCATTCCATGTATTGAGTCATTGTGGTTAAAGAAGATGCAGTTTTCTGGAGATCCGGTTGTGGTCCAAGCATCTCACCATTAGGCATGGTAAGTGACCTAGAGGTCTAGGATTTAACCTTAGGTGGTTAGCATTCACCTAGCCACCTAGGTGCTTGACGTCGCTTCTTAGGGTTAATGAACCTTAAGACTTGTGTACTTTTCCCCCCTTAGAGTTGAGGATCTTAAGGCCTCGTTTGAACACTAGGCTATATAGCGTTTGCACACCAAGTAGGTTGAGACTTCATTTGCTCTCGAGTTACTCAGTAGCGTTCGAACGTCGAGCCTCCACATTTGAACATTGAGGAGCCAAAAGTTCTCCAAACTTTCTGGACACTCAGTTCAAACACGACATGAGTGGGAAAGGCATAGCTGCTCCAAAAAGTATCTTTTGAGGTTACTTTAACCTTCTTTTAAACCTATATATGAATAGAATATGATACCACATTTCTAGGGCAAGCAAGGAAGAGAGAAAAAGAGAGACGAGGCCTTAGTATAAAAGAGGTTCATATCTTTGAGAGAACCTCTTCCATATCATCCCTTACTCAATAGAAGACACTAAGCTTCACTCACATTTCAATTGTGTTCATCTTCTAGACTTTGTAGTTCAAACCCACATACCTACCTCGCAAGGTTATCGATGAGATTTACTTGCTCCAACAATATCACTTTGAAGAGTTTGTCTATGTTAGGATATATTTGTTTATATTTACTATATTAGGGGTATTATTGGTATTTACCTTGCTAAAGGTTTGTATTTATATATCTTGTATCTTTCTGCTTTATTGCTTAATGAGAATTGCAGCTTTCTCAAAAGCTTACATGGTATCAGAGCTTGGTTGAGTTACATTTCTCTCTTTTGAAGTATTCCTTGGCAGCATTGAAGCAGTGAGCACGTCTGAGAATAATTAAACCCATCAAAGCATCTCTAAGGTAGTCGTACCAATCGAATCAACATTTTCTTGAATAGTCGCACCAATTGCACCCATCGTACCCATTGAATCTGCATCTTCTTCAAATCTCAAAGCTATTGCATCCCCTTCACACCAGTCCAGCCCTAGCAAGACCCATTGACCATGTATCGCACCACTCAGACCCTCGATCTCTCTCTGTCGCATTAGCACCTTCTTCACATATCACACCAAGGCAGTCGCACCACTCAGACTCTCAATCTCTCTCTGTCGCATCAGCCCCTTCTTCTCATAGAACCTTCGCACCACTATTGTACTTCTACTTCACACCTTTGTGAAGTTTTCTCCCAGTCAATCATCTTCTTTAGTCGTGAGCGCAAACCCAGAGAGTTGAATTTCTTTCGATGAACCCGACAAAGACAACTTTCACCACTTACCTATTGCATCTCTTGTTGAATCATGGCTAACTCAAATTCAGATTCTCTTTAAGCAATAAGTGTGAAATTGACGGGTGATAACTATACTTATTGGGCCTATGTTATGAAAAAAAATTTGTTGGGGAAGAATATGTGGGATTATGTGATTGGAATTGTCCACAAACCTAGTGATGCCAAAGTTGAAAAATATGACGAATTGCTTTCAGTTTGGGAGATGAATAATGCTAAAATTATCACTTGGATCAATAATTCCATTGAACAATCCATTGGAATGCAATTGGCAAAGTTTTCTACTGCAAAAGAAATTTGGGATTTGCAAAGAGGTATCAACTAAAACATGACATTAGGGAAACCCTTTAAGGGGACCATAGCATTCAGGACTTTTATGCTATTATGACTATTTTTTGGGATCAATTGGCTCTTACAAAATGTGAACATTGTATATTGTACCTACAGGGAAGAACAACAGTTTGTTCAGTTTTTGATGGCCCTTCGGGATGAGTTTGACGGTATTCGAGGCACAATACTTCACCGTAACCTTCTTCCTTTAGTTGATTCAGTAGTTTTTATTTATGGCATTCCTGCTTTCGACATGTTTCTAGCTCTCGCTTGAAGTATTTAATTTCTACTGGAGCTTTAGGCGATTTGCATAGTCATGATATTTTTGATTGCAGTGGTTGTAAACTTGCAAAATTTACTGTATTGCCTTTCAATAAAAGTACAACTATTTCTTCTACACCCTTTGATCTTGTTCACTTTGATATATGGGGACTTACACCTGTAGCCACTAGAGGTGGCCCTCACTATTATGTATCTTTTATTAATGATTATGGTCGATATTGTTGGGTTTTTCTTATGAAGAATCACTATGATTTTCTCTCGATTTTTGCTGCATTTTGTGCTATGATTCAAACCTAATACTCCACTGTTATCAAATGTTTTCACTACAATTTGGGTGGAGAATATAGAGACACTGATTTTCTTCATATGTTAACCTCTGATGGTACAATTCAATAATCTTTATGCACTGATACTCCTAAACAAAATGGTGTTGCTAAGCATAAGCATCATCACATCATGGAGACTGCTCGTTCTTTGTTACTTTCTGCTTTTGTGCCTAGTTCCTTCTGGGGTGAGGCTCTTCTTACTGTTGTGTAACTTGTTAATCGCATTCCTTCTATTCTTACATCTTGCATCTCACCCTTTGAAAAATTGCATGGTAAGTCTCCTGATTATTATGACTGGCGTGTTTTTGGCTGTAATTGTTTTGTTCTTTTACGCAAAGTTGAATGCACTAAGTTATCTGCACGATCAGCCATGTGTGTGTTTCTTGGTTATGGTGATGGGTAAAAGGGTTACTGCTGTTATGATCCTATTGCTAGAAAACTGTATGTCTCTCATCATGTAGTATTTTTTGAGCTTATTCCTTTCTTTTCCACTCCTTTTGCTATAGATGTTGTTCTTAAATCTGATCTTGTTTATCTTGACCCTTTTCCTGATGATGTTTCATTTGATTCTTACATTGGTGACTTAGTTATCTCTGATTTCCCATCTCAATCCTCTTTCTCTGGTTCTCGTTCTCCTATTCTTTAGGTGTACTCTCGCCTCGCAAGAATAAAAGCTTCTGACCTTGCAGATATAGCTCTTTCCCATCCTTTAACTGAGTCTTCTTCAACTTCGGGTGATGTGGATCCTTTTACTCCTCGCTATCTTAAGCGCCTTCGTAAGTGTCCTGATCGTTTTGGTTTCTCCAATACATATTATTCTTCTGATTTTTGTTTTTTCTTATCTTCTATTCATTCTCTTTTTGAGCCTCCCTCCTATAAGGACGTTGTTCTTGATCCTCTTTGGCAATAGGCTATAAATGAAGAACTTTCTGCTTTGCATAAGACTAACACATGGGATTTTGTTGCCTTACCTCCTGGTAAACGTGCTTTTGTTTGTCACTGGGTTTACAAAATCAAAGCCAAAGCCGATGGTTTTGTCGAACAATACAAAGCCCGTTTAGTTGCAAAAGGGTATGCCCAAGAATATGGCATTAACTATGAGGAAACTTTTGCTCCTGTTGCTAAAATGACCACAGTTTGCACTTTAATTGCTGTGGCAGCGGTTCGCCAATGGTCTCTCTCTCATATGGATATTAAAAATGCTTTTCTGAATGGGGATTTATTTAAGGAAGTGTATATGGTTCCCCTTCCTGGCCTTGCACATTCTTCATGTAAGGTTTGCAAACTTCGCAAAGCTCTGTATAGCTTGAAATAGGCTCCTTGCGCTTGGTTTGCTAAGTTTTCTGCCATGGTTTTTGATTTTGGTTTTATTTCCAGTGCCCATGATTCTGCCTTGTTCCTTCGCGCCACTTCTGCATGGCAAATTGTTCTTTTACTTTGTGTTGATGATATGATTATTTCTGGTGATAACACCACTGGGATTTCTCTTCCTAAAGCTCAGTTGCAGCAACACTTTGAGATGAAAGATCTTGGTCCTCTTTGTTACTTTCTTGGCATTGAGTTTGCTTCCTCTCTTCAAGGGTCTTAATTTGTATCGAGTTCTTGTTGGTAGTCTCGTATATCTCATTGTGACTCATCCTGATATTGCCTATGTAGTGCATGTTGTTAGTCAGTTTGTTTCTGCTCCGACCTCAATTCATTGGGTTGCACTTCTTCGTATTTTGCGCTATCTTCGTGGCTCTCTCCATCAAAGTTTGCTATTTTCTTCTACTTCCTCTTTAGAGCTTCGGGCCTCTTCTGATGCTGATTGGGCTGGTGATGCTATGGATCGCCGATCTACTACTGGATATTGTGTTTTTCTGGGTGATTCCTTGGTTTCTAGGTGGAGTAAGAAACAAAAAGTTGTTGCTCGTTCCTCTGCTGAGGCTGAGTATCGGGCTATGGCTACTACTGCTACTGAGATTGTTTGGTTGCGTTGGTTGCTTACCGATTTGGGTGTTTGATCATTGTTTCCTATTCCCATATACTGTGACAACAAGAGTGCTATTTGGATTGCGCATAATTCTATCTTTCATGAACGCACTAAACACATTGAGATTGATTGTCATTTTGTGCCTCATCATCTTGAGATGGGCATTCTCTCCCTACCTTTTGTTCCTTCGTCCATGGAGTTGGCAAACTTCTTTACAAAGCTCCATACCATTTTGCGTTTCCAGTTTCTGCTTGGCAAACTCTCGATGTTTCCTACTGTCACATCATGAGTTTGAGAGGGGGTGTTAAGATATATTTGTTTATATTTACTATATTAGGGTATTATTGGTATTTCCCTTGTTAAGGGTTTGTATTTATATATCTTGTATCTTTCTGCTCTATTGCTTAATGAGAATTGCAGCTTCTCAAAAGCTTACAGTCTAGAGGAAGGGCTTTTGAAGCCGCATGCGACTTGCAAGCCAGGTCAAGGGATATAGTGTGGTTTACAACAACGAAGAGCACAATAACATTAGCTAAACATGTGTGTCCTAAGTCTATTTAAGTTGTCCATGAATTCTCGTAAGTATTCTTCATAGTGGATGTCTATAGTTTTTATCTATTAAAGGTTTTCCACATAAATCTTTAGTGTTAATGTGAATGTATGGGGTGAATGCTTTTGCTATGTATGTTGTAGGCTTGTGGTAAATGATCTAGGTTAGATCGGCCCTCGCTTGCTATTTTTTTTATGAAAAACGGAATGCACCTATTCACCCTCCTCTAGGAGTTTATCTTGCTAATCCTATGCAAAGGTTGAGATGTGTACAAAAATCATATTTTTCACCTTCCTTGTTTGTGATTGAGTGGAAAAACTCAAGCCCAAACCTGACCCTCCCAACAATCACCGAATCAAACTTGAACAAACGAAATTTTTTTTTCATGTCTCCCTTTGTTACTACTCATTGAATTTACAACAATAACCGTTTAACAATGCAAACACGTTCCAATCTCTGATATTTATTTGAACAAAACAGTAATTTAAAATATAAGATGCGAGTGGATAGGGGTAGTTATTCTCTTCTCTCTTTAATTCCCCATATATCACTCTAATTCCCTCGTAACCACCTTTTTTACTATTTTTTCATGTTTTTTTCGTTGCACATGCGATGCATGTGCTCTAAACTATAGTTTCTTTCCTTCTGCTTTTTTTGTTCCCTCCTTTAAATTGACTGTTATAATAAACAGTTATTATTAATTATAAAACAGATAGTATAATAACATTGAGTCATAACAACCTTTTTTCCAATAACATAAATGTCAAAATGATTAATTTGATATAGATAAAATGTTATAATATTGCATTTTTAATTAAAAAGAATCCTGGCATCATAATCCACCGGGATTGAAAGGGTCAGCTGTCAGCCTAAACCTGACCCCTTTGCAAATAGGGAAATCTGAACCAGACTGAATTATTTAATCAGAACAATAGACCAACCTAAACCCTTGCACTGATTGGGTTTGAGCTGGTTAACAGGTCATGTCAAAAAATGCTACCCTACCAAATATCTCCAAGATCTTCAGTTTCTGATTTAATTACTGCAAAAAGTATATTTTCTCACTGTAAACATGGTGCATTACTGCATTATATATTGAATCTAATTGTCATGTGCATTAATCATCATGATCCTGTAGTTCATACATGTGTGGTACGATTTTAGCTCCAAGTGGTGGCAGTGCCCACATATTTGTGGTTGATATGACCAATATGTTTTAACACTGTACCATCCTTGGGCTTCAATAACTTCCGGAGCACCATTTAGGAGCAAGGCCAGAGGCAAAGGTTTGTCACAATCAGAAGTGAACATAGGAATCTTATAGCTTCAACCTCATTGATCAGACTCTCTGGACATGCCTGTAACTGATAAAGAAAAAATCAATTCTACATTTTGTGAAAACAGTGCCGAGAGTTATTCCAACAATCATACATACACCAAAAGAGCTTACTAACACTTCACTACATCTAGCTTAAATACCTTATTCTAATTTCTAATTGGTGATACTTCCATCATATTCATTCCAGATTCATTATATTTGAATCTGAGCAACCACCCAATTGTAGCGTGATAAAATTTTATGAAAGAACACTAGTTAGCCCAGCAACCTGTTATCTGGATTGTACGATCTGATATGTACATTTCCTTTTCAGAACATTACTCTAGTCGATCCAAAGAAGTTCTTATTCTTCACTATTCAAATGCATAAGACAACATTTTAATTGTTGAATAGGAATCTAAGAGAACTCTAAGCTATTGAAAATAATAACAATAATAGTGGACATAGAAAATAATACAATGAAACTGAATTTGACCAGGAAATACTTTTTATTGTGCACTTCCATGGTTTAATACCATCTTACATCTAATCACAAAACTTTTGCATCTTTCAAAAATGTTTCATTAATCTTGTTCACCCGATTAAATGAGAACCCTGCACACATTCAGAATTTCCCATAAACTGAATCATCTAAATGAATCTAATCAATTATACTGCATTGTTCAATAGGAATTGTACCACATTGCTACTTCAACATACCACATCAATCCATATTCTTCAATTAATCAATTTGTCTATAATTTAATTGGTAGTTTAATTCAGGTGTGGGTCCAGGTTTTGGATTCATCAACTTTCCAAAGATATTTCATCATTATGAAGTGTTGTGTCTGACTTACCAACACCCTTGTTGTGTTGTGTTGCCATGGGTGCTTTAAGCTGAAGCAAAGGGTCCATTTTACATAGGCTTCATCTACATGAATCAACCTAGATTAACGAATCCAAGATATTGTTGAGGTAACAAACTCATGCTTGATGGTGATGACCAAAAGATTTTATGCTCTGCCTAAAAGGTATGGTGACTAATGACTATAGGATCATCCTATCTGGCCTCCCACTTAAAATTAACTACAGATTTACTTCACAGGCAAGTAGATCAAACTGTGACAAATTTTTTAGGTCCATTTCATTTTTGCGATAAGATTGGGCTAGTAAATCTAAGGCATGATCCTCCTGGTTGTATATGAAAACCAGTTATTATTACTTTTGCTATTATTGTCATTTGTAAAGTATTCCCCATGCTAACATATGAATCTTAGCCCAGTGTTAAACTTCCAATATTATCATTGGGATTTTAGAGTTCAAGCCTTGCAAAGAAAAAAAAATTGGAGTCTTCCAAATAACACTATGTGGCCAAATTAGGCTCAAGCCATTTAAATTTACAGCTGTGCCAAGCCCTGTTAAAAGTATGTTGTCCTCTGTGCTAGGCCTAACCAAAAAAAACTGTTACCCCTACTAAAAGCTTATTGATAATATCAGGCAAATTACATTTCATAAAATTGAAATATTTGTTAGGATAATCTCTTCTTTCATGTATTAGGATAACATAAATAATATTTTTTGGTAAGGGAATCTAAATACTATTTTTTTAACAAAATTAGATAATTACTTCCATCAAACCTTACTTCCCATTCAAATGCAATTAATTGACCTAAATATTAATGGAATGAGTAGCATACTATATGAAATTTGAACAGTTAGATAACGAAATGAAGAGAATTCAATTAAACCTGTATTCTTTTAGAATGTTACTCTGACTTACAAGAAAAAAAATCCAGAGAAAAAACTTACGGTGTTAAGAGTTCTTTGCGAAAAGGTGAACCATCAGTCAAGAGAGTATAAAGCAAAGTTCCCAACATCAAAAAACCCAAAGCACCAAAAAGAATTCTCATAGTCACCACAGGGGAAACCTTCCTCTTCTTTTCTGTAACATCCCTGAAGAAAGAGATTTTTCAACGTATGAGTGAATCACATTCTACAGAGAGAGAGACAGAGAGAGAGAGAGAGAGAGCAATAAACATGAGGACTCTGCCAAATAGAATAACAAAAAAGATGCCACCTTAACTGCACCATGAAAACACATTTTCTTCCTCTGAAAATTATTTGGCATCTTAAAAAATTTACCTAAAAGCACCATAGCCAGACTTGTATTTTTAAAGGACACGCAGAACACGGAGCAATTTTCATGAGCATAGGACAATCTATGTTCATCACTGTTTGACATGGTGAAAATTCAAAAGAGGGAAAGATATCAGTCCATAACTTTCCCACTTCTCATACCGTGGAATGCAGAATTTAAAACAAATGGGTTCAGCATTTCTATTACATGCGCTACATGAACCTTTCATTTAATAATCCAAGTGACAAAGAAACGTAATACTGTCTGCATCCCATACAAAATGAAAGTACTATGTCATCCTAACCTAAATTATGGTTTCCCTTGATATTTAGAGAATCTATTTGGAGAAAAGAAATTGTTCAATGAAACAGGAAAGCAGTTAGTCTTTAAACCAGTACATTGCTTAACATCTACTCGTTTCTACATTACTATAGATGAATCCCAACATAGCGACTAACCAAACCGAACCACATGCATTAACCCACCATCTCAACATTTTCTGAATATGGTGTGCAGGCGAATGGGTGGGACACTCAATCTTGTCCCAGGGCTTCAGCCAGATGTCCTTGGAAATATATTTCTCAGGGTTTGGATTGGTTTTTGGACTTTACTTCTTTGTGAGTGGGAAATGGGGCTATGGTGCATTTCTGGGAAGATCATTGGAAAGGTGATGCTCCTTTTTGTTCTTTGTTTCCTCGTTTGTATAGACTCTCCTTGTCTCATAATGTTTCTATTTTTTCTTTGGTTTCATGTGAGTCACATTCTTTTGGCTGGGATTTCAATTTTTTTTGGAATCTCAACGAGAAGGAAAGTTCAGAGTTGGCATCTTTGTTTTTGTTGTTGGGAAGTTTTTCTTTGAGATTGCACATTCCTGACAGGAGAATTTGGACTGCCTATTCTTTTGGAGTTTTTTGTGTAAGTCTTACTTTGAAAGATTCATTGAGAATAATAATTCTTCTCCCTCTTTCCTGTTTGACTTGATATGGAAAGCCAAAGTACCCTTTAAAGTTAAGTTTTTTGCTCGGACTTTAGTTCACAAGAGAATTAATACCAATGACAGGTTTCAAAGGAGGAGGCCTTCCCTTTCTGTGAGTCCTCAGTGGGTGTAGGAGGGCAGCAGAGATTATTGACCACCTCTTTTTACATTGTCCTATGGCTACTCAGTTGTGGCAGCACCTTTTTGGACATGGTTTTGAGCCTTGGGTGATGCCAGGAGGTATTGAAGGAATATTTGTCATTGACTTTTGGGGTTTGGGGAGGGGCAAGAAGGTAACAATTTTGTGGAATTGTGCTTTCTTGGCTGTCTTTTGGGTTGTTTGGATTGAAAGGAAGGTGAGGATTTTTGAGGATCAGGAAACCTCTCTGGATGACTTATGGGATAGAGATGCATTTTTTGGGTTCCTTTTGGGCTTCTTCCTCTAAGAAATTTAGTGGCTTTCCTTTTTTGGTTTTGAAATCCGATTGGAGGCTGTTTGTAGCTAGTTTATTAGGCTGCCTTTTTTATTTCTGCTTGTTCGTATTTTGGCTTTGCTGGACTTCTTGTCCCCCATTTGTAATCTTTCTTATTATCATTAATAATATCCTTTTGTTGCTGTTCAAAAAAAAAATATTAATAAAGAGATTTCTGAGAGGAGTGGCAAAGAAAAGATTCAAGCCTCAACCATTGTAACTATAGAAACATCAAAAATGAAAAATGGCAACCAGGTTCACTCCCAAATCTTTCATGGACAAGGAATTTATTCAGATTTTAAATCTACAAATGACATTTGTGCATTATTACGGACAGATATCTGAATTTTGTGTACATACTTGGTTGGATACCGCAATAAAACATGGTATATGGGATCTTGTGACGATTCTTCAGATGACAGCTTGAGAAATTGCAAAACAATGTACACACATGTAGTAATGCTGAAAGAATAAAAAATAACGTCATTACTATAACAGATAAAACTATAAATATCATTGTGGAAATATATTATAGGAGTATAGGACTGACAGATGAAATTACACTTCCTCATTGCATTTAAAGATCTCAAGCATTGAAAACCTAATAAAAGTATCATCAAAAGCTCATAACAAGTTCACCCTTCATCAACAATACCAATTATAAATAAGAAAAATTAAACTAATTTTTTTTCTTCTGAACTTTAGAAAAATAATAAAAAAGAATGAAAGGTTCAGCACCAACTTTTACCCCAAAATTAAAAATACAAAAAAACAAAAAATAATGAGAATAAAATTTGGAAAAGGCGCAAGGGAAAAAAAGCATGCATAAATACTTTATATAGCACAAAGCAAACTGAAAAATTGTAGAAATGCAGGAATAAAAAAGATGCAAAAATTTGAAGTACCAAAATTAAATAATGATCAAGAGTTTTTTTCTATACCATAAAAACAAGTAAAATAATTGACTATTACAATCATGTAGTGAAGATTTTTTTCTATACTAAAGTAAAAAAAACATATACAGTTATTGATTCTTATCAAATGAATTACAATCATGTAGTGATTAAACAGTATAAAAAATTGTTTCCACCTCCCACATTCCCATTGTTGGGAAGTCCCACATGCCATATCATGTAAATATTGAGTTTAATGTGGATTCCTATACCTGTTCGGGCCCTCCACCAAATAGCTTGGGCTTTTAGGGTGGAAACTCAACATGATATCGGAGCTCTAGTTTACATTGTTAACCCATTCCCTAATAGCTTAAGCTTTTGGGGTTAAATTGCGTTCTAACGTGGTATCAAAGCCCATCATTGTCGTTGTCGTTCTTGGACTAGTTCCATTCATGAACGGTCGTTGTCGTCCATGTGACAACCTGACAGGCCTATTCTTGTCATGTTAGGCCTACATGTGAGAGGGAGTGTTGGGAAGTTCCACATCCCACATCCCACATCATGTAAGTGTTGAGTTTGATATGGCTTCATATACCAATTTGGGACTCCACCTAATAGCTTAGGCTTTTAAATTGGAAACTTAACACCCATCATATGACCTCATATCCATCTATAAAAAGTAACTACCATCTATGATCATTTGATGACAGATTTACACCATGCCGAGAGAGAAAGAGAGAATCATAGCTGGACTCACAGGAGAAGGCTATGTAAAAATTCGGGCTACCTTTAGTTGCAATTCACAATATCACTCCAACATACGAAAATGAATATGACAAAACAGGAAACCAAGTCTGATTGACAATCATAGCTGGACTCACAGGAGAAGGCTATGTAAAAATTCCGGCTACCTTTAGTTGCAATTCACAAGATCACTCCAACATAGGAAAATGAATATGACAAAACAGGAAACCAAGTCCGATTGATTCTTGAAAATCCCACAGCCACCAAAATAAATTAGTAACCTAATTGTGTTTCTAATCAATGAGTTTAGTTTACGCAACCAAATGGGTTTTGGAAAATGACATCAATTTGAGGCTTAGCATTATTCACAGAAACAGAACAGCCTTCATGTCTTTTTACCATCATGAAATTGTACAAATATACATAAGATTAATATTAATGTTATTATTATTAATATTTTCAAAAAAGGAGAGAGAGAAAGAGAGAGAGAGAGAGAGAGAGAGAGAGAGAGAAGGAAAAATACCTGCCAAAGCAAGCAAGAAGAATTACCCAAAGTATTGCACTACTCCAACTTGGTTCCTTGTAGGAAATCCAAAGCTGATATAACAAAGAAGTCTATAAACACACATGCAATCTTGTTTTCAGAAGAAAAGAAAATTCTTATCAATTTTTTAAACAAGAAGATTGAATGAAATTAACAGATAAGCAATTGATTTCCAAGCATACACAAGTTGGACTAAGCTAGGTTTACAACAAGATCCAACGAGTGGTTATATAACACCTCCCTGCCTCACCCCCACCCCCACCCCACCCCCATCCAACAAAATAAAAATAAAAATAAAAATGAATATATTGAGTAGTGTTGCCAAGCGTAAATAGGTTGGGCAAGTCGCTAACTCACTTCTGATTAAATAATCAATATTTACATCGTTAATCACTGTCATATACAATACAAGTATAAGCGAGACGAAATTAATGAAAAATCTATGAGGATTTGAGGAGATAAGACTGATTGCACATATATTTACAGAGAAAAAATGATATCACGCTAACATTATATCCCATGGTCGCAACTATTTTACTCACTATTGGGGGTTGCTCATCCACACTACTCATTTTAAAATCAAAAACCAACTAATAAATTATAAGTGATGATGTTGGGGACAATGTTCCATCTACCATGCTAGACTACAATCTCATTTGAGTACATGGAGATCTTAAAATCTTAAGTAACCACCCAGATGTGCTTATGCACCCAGGCTATTTTTTCAAGGTTACACGATTAGGCACTTAGATTATTTACGTTAGGCACATCCTCGGTGTTCTGGGTGCACGTTTAAGCTCATTACTTTACCAAACAGTTGCCTAAAATACTGTGAGAAAGAATCTTGAAAACTTTAGAAATTACTCTACAAACCATAGAAATATCCCCAACTCATGGCAATGAATTCATGTAGAACAGAAAATATTAACAGACTAGTGACTGCAACATATATATCAAAACATATATGATCAAACATCATGAGAAATCATCAAAGCCACACCCCCTCCTCCTCTATCCAGCTTAATATATGATAATTCCTAAACACAAGACCTGCGAAGCTGTGAGAGACCGATGCAGATATCAAGATTTTATCACAAAACGACCAAACCTTACAAATAAAAACCAAAAATCCAAATTCTGAATTATTTTGCATGTTTTTGATGGTAGGTTCTGGTAGGAGAGTGAGGAGTTCTATTCAAGTTCAGAACATAGCAAGATGGTGCTACAAAGCAAAGAGCAAGGCAACTGAGGAAAAACATTGAGGTGTGGCAACTGGCAGGAAGAGAGGATCCAGAATAAATGCTCTTGATCCATGCAAGTTCTAAAAGTTGTAACCCCCGTAAACTGAGCCATTGATGGCCCTTATATAGGGATTTAGGCCCACATGGTGAAATTCTACTAGTTGACTCCTCAAGCTAATGAGAACCTTTCCACTCATAGTGCCCTGCAGGATTTAGTAGGTGCAAAGCCCATGAGCGGGGCCGACTTGTAGTGCCTACAGGCTTTAATATCTACAAGGCAAGTGATTTCATCTAATAAACTAGTACGGATTGTGACATGTGTAAGATAGATACTATAGACCTTGTTGTCCCTGTGGTGACCAAGGCTGAAGGTTTACCATTCTGATTTTGGGGCAGGTCACTCAACTTGCTTAGTTCATACTCCATCCACCAATCCAAAAACCTTTAAGTATGCCAAAGAATGGGCTAGGGTACCGTGTTTAGCATTGCGATAAGCATCAAGCCTGGTTAGGCCCATCAAGCCCTGCCACCAACCCAGGCAGGCGTTAAGCATAAAGGGTGCAGTGAACGTGTAAGGAACAAGTAGCCTTAACACTCAGAGATGTCCTACTCAATACTCAAGGAGAAAGGCTAATTTTAACCTTAGGTGCCACAAGTCGGTCCACTTATCGAAAATTCAAGCCTTATTAACACATTTAACATTACAATTCAGAGGTGCAAAAGTTCTCAAGTTATTATAATATTTCAAAAATAATGGGGCCAAACCAATCTTCATTTCAATAGGAAATCAAATAGTCTTGATACCAAAAGATTGACGATCAGCTAAAGAAACACATGAACTTAAAATTTATTTTCATGAAAGTTGACTGCAAAAAAATTGCCTAAAGGACTATAAAGTGCAATTATGAGGAAAATTTTAAGCTTAGAAGATATTTAAAATAGTGTAGGCAAGAATGTATTATACATTAAGTTTTTGGATCTCCCATGACTCAACCATATTTTTTCTCTAGCATGTTGAGAAAAGGAAAAGAACAACTAATATCATTTTTTTTATCAGCAACAAAATAGGAATTATATTGAACAAGTATAAAGAAAAGATACAGCAGAGGACGAGAAGTGCTACAAAGCTACAAAATAGGAATTCTATTCAACAACTGAATCATTTGCAAACCTCTAAATGAAATATGCTCTATAACATTGTGCAAGTATATTCAATACAAACGATGATTCTCCCAATTTCAGTCCCCTGTGTCTCCTTTTAATATAGCATAAAAATATTCACATCTCCTATTGATATAGCATAAAAAAACATTCCCAAGTTATTAGTTTTGTGATCACTACAGAATGAAGTTGTCTATAATATGATAACTTTCCAGTTTCAAGGAAAGAATAACATTATGGAAATGATAGCACTTTAAAATCTTGTAAAAGATTGAGAAGCAAAGAATGAGAATTTTGTCATACCGCCAAAGCTACAACATTGATATAAAAATCAACCAAGGTTGCTGCCATCCACCTGCAACATTTTCCAGAAGCATTAATCATTTAATACTTCTTCGTTATTTTCGTAACCCAATTATAAAAGCAAAGTTTGTAAGAGTATACTATCAATAATAAGAATGATTTCAAACCCAATGTCCCATTTATTAAAAAATAGTAAATGTGGAGAAAACAAAGGAGGTATCATGATCATCACCAGCACAGGTAACCACAGTGGAAGTCGTTGGTTACACTGAGGGCAAGATATTTGGAAAATGATATCTCAATTTAGTTTTTATCCACGGAAAATAAATGAATACAACCTACTATTCTCAATGTGAAGAAAGCAACAGCGTGTTTTGAAGCAAGTATCAAACAAAGAGAAATTTAATACATGTGGGATTTATATCCCAAAAGACTAGCTTTGACACCTTTTCTTCATCAACTTCCACTCCCAAAAGAAACGCAGAAAAATTTTCTTGGCAATGTTGAGGTATTAATTAAGCCAAATGAAATCAAATTAAATGTCATGGAATACAGTCATACCATGAATCACGGCGGGTCTTTTTTATAGAAGGTGGGATTCATGGACTCGAACCCCAAGTGGTTAACATTAGTCCTAGACTCCTAGCCTTGTAATGTATGAAACAATCAGGTTAATACATAGAGCAAGTTCTTCGGCGAGAAGTGACAATATAACGAAGCGGGCAGAGCCCAATGGCCTCTGCGGCAACATTGGTTTACAATTCTTTCGAATTGCAATGCAATTTACAAACAAAGAAGGTTCAGATTACAGGAATAGTCATCCAAAATTCGATTTGTAATCTCACAATTCGGCTAGCAGTTTAGAAATACTTTTCTTGCTATCTCAAGAACAAAAATCAAAGCAAATTTTTGCTTCGAAAAAGCAATGAAAGTACTTCCGAAATACAAAAAACAAACGATGCCCAGATGTTAATTTGGCAGAAATTTAAGCATAATCAAGTATGAAGAACCTCATTCGTATTGGAAAATTTTGTGTGGTATATGAGGGCATGAGAGAGAGAGAGAGAGAGAGAGAGAGTTACGGAGTGAGAAGGTCTTTGCGAAAAGGAAGACCGTCGATGGAGAGAGTGTAAACGAGAGTTCCCAACATCACACATCCCAACACGCTGAACACACTCTTTAAACAAGTTGCAACCCAAATAGCCATTGCTCAATGCCCTCTTCTCTGCAGAGATACCAACTAATTTATATATACAGATAGAGAGAGAGAGAGAGAGAGAGAGAGAGGGAAGGCATACAAGTGGGTGAGGGAAAGATGTGGGAAGGGTCACTCCACGTCTATCATAATGACTTAAACCGGGGATATTGAAGCATGACGTTGTTCGAAGGAAGAGAAACGATGTCGCTTCAACATCTTTTCTCTCTCAACGGACAACGGTTGCTTTCTCGTCCAACCATATGAAAGCACCATCGTCCATCGTGCTTATCAAGTTATCATCTCCTGAAGAGCGCCGTTACGTCTACCATGTAAACCGCTGTCGTTTTTGTCATCGCTCAGTGAAAATGGCACCGTGTTTTAAGAATTTCCGTTCCTTCTTCATATAACTGGCCGACACTGATCCCCGTTTACCTCAATTTGGTCCACGGCACACTGTTTGTGTGAGCCCATGACTATCAAACGCAATCCATCTAGGATGTTTTATAGTAGACCATGCAGTTACTTTTCAAAAAAATCTTTCATATTTTTCTTAAACCTTAAAAAAATTAAAACTAGTAGAGTAGGGAGATCACATGAAAGGATTGCAATATCCGAACCCTGTGAAAGAAGTCCAACTTAATCCATGGGCTTGGGCCTTTTTTGGCTTCAGACCTAGGCCTGGGTTCCAGGCCATAAAATTTAGAAAATTATCTTTTGGTAATCACTATTTATCGTAATACCAAAACAGAGCACATTAGTAGTCACTTTTTATCAAATTAACTATTAATTTGTAGTAAAGTAATAAAAATATATCATTTTATTAGTATTAATCTGGGAAGTGGTCACCAAAAGGTACTTTCCCGAAAAGTGGAAGATAATTATAATGCCATATGTTGTCGGGCTTTGTAAACACTCCATTTTGTCCCTCTATTTGATGGTGAGTTTCCGATGATGAGGTCCGTGATGTTTATTGTCAACTTGGGTCTCTTTTCTGCTAGCAAAACAAGCAATTGAGTTAAGTGCATATATATGTGTGTGTATATGTATATAAGACCAATTGGGTAGAGTCCTCCCTAGATATACACCCTTCTCACCTTTCTGACCATTCCCATTCATCTCTTATTCATTTCAACTCATTCCCTCTCAATTGTGTTAATTGTCTCCAACCAAATCCGGTTCACATTTACCTAACATTTGAAGTGGTGATGAATTCCTCTCCCATTAACCAAGTGATATATCCACCATTACCAAGTGTTGTATCCACCATCTATCACAAGTGATTCATCCACCATTTATCTCAAGTGATAAAAATCTGCAGCTGTTTTGCTTCAAAATGACTGTCAACTTCACTTCTGCTGACAGTCAACGTATCTCAGATTGACTGGTAACTTTACTGTTTCAACAACTTGTTTTCTTTTTAAGCTCAAACAAGTGAGAAACCCACTCCCCACTCCAAAAAAGGATAGAAGTGGGGAATGGTGGGGGAAATTAGATAAGTGAATAAGCTTGCATTTTGATTCTTTCTTATAAATAGCAAGAACTTGGGAGAGTTCAAGGACACCAAAAAATTGGAGGCCAGAAAGCAATGACGAGACTTTGAGAGAAAACAAAGAGAAAAGAGACGAAGAAAATAACATTGAGAGAGAAGGAAAGCTAATAGAGAGAAAGAGAGACTTGGGGAGGAAAGTTTTTGTAAGGAAAATACTAAAAAAGAGAGAAGTTGCATTGAGAGAAAATAAAAGAGAGATGACTTGTGAGGAAGGAAAATAACTTGCTTGGCTCAACGAAAAGGACGCTGCCAGATTGACAGTGGACCTGAGGAATGGTTTGAATACTAACCAATTTCATTTGCGAGAGGTATCAATTTATATTTGATAGTTGAATTGTATAAATTATATTTATTGTTTATTTGATTAATATGTGATTTGTGTGTGTTTTAATTATTGCATGACATATGGGTGATCCAGATTAAATTAAAATACTAAACATATTCAATGAACACAAAATGAGGGCTGTTTTATTACTGGGCATTATTGGGTGCTTAACACCTTCCCAACATGTACCCTAGCTCCGAACCTTCTTTGGTTAATAAAAATGATTCTTAGGTCCTTTTAGGTGGCGACTCTTATTCATATGCTAATCTCCCGGGGTTAACACCATCAAAAGCAAAAGTAGATAAAATGCAGGTAAAAACAATGTGCGTGAAATCGGTGCGGTCACAGGCTTGACATGGGTTCAAGTTGGGCTACCCGTGGTTTGGGCTTTAGGTCGGGCTTCAACTAAAGGCCTAGGCCTACCCTAAGGGCATTCAGGCTAGACTTAGGCCTTTTTGGGCTTGTGCAAGGCTTTTGTTTTCGAGCTTTGGGCTGCCTATGGGCCTTGGGCTTTTGATGAGGCCTAGGATGTGTGTTTATTCCTAATTTTTTGGCAAAAAGGGGAAAAAAAATGTATCATTTTGATTTTCAATGTCCCCTTCTCTAGGTAGAGTAGTGATAATGTGCTATATGCGTAAACTGTCTGCATTAATTCACATGGTAAAAGATGTAGAACTTACTATTTTTTAATTGGATTGATATGACGAAGTTACATCATCTTCCACGTTAGTTAGTGCAAAGAATTAATGCGAGAAATTGATGCATGTAGATTTTCGTTTTAGGTATGATCACACAATTCACATGGCATCCTCAATCTTTTAGCTAAGGAAGAAAGGGAGGACTAATCCCAAGGTATATACACAAGCTAAGGAAGAAAGGGAGGACTAATCCCAAGGTATATACACAAGCTAATTGAGCCATGTGCAGGCTAAAACCCCTAGTTTTGTTGTCATTTGAGATGTAGTATTTATGAAAGATGTGCGTCGGTTAGTTTGGAGCGGTTAGGAGAGAAACTACCAACCAACCTGTTAAGGGTGGTTTGCAAATTTTTCAACCTGCCACCAAACTGTTAGTGCTAAAAACCAGCATATTGGTTCATTTCTTTTTGCAGTTTTGAACCAATAGTTTAGATGGATTGGGCGAGTTGTATCATGCCCTTCATAACCTTGACTATTCTTTCATAATCTCTATGAAAATGGTTTGTTGATTTTTAGCAAAAATTTTTAGAGACAAGCCATTGAACATTCTACAATATCAAGTCACACAAAATAATTATAGACCAAGCAAAAAAATAAATTTGACAACGTATAATCTCTTAACATGTTTTCTTGTAAAAAGTATAGATATATATACTATTAAAGGCGGGTTGGGTTGGTTTATTGGTGGTTTGACAAAGTTTAACTCGCTAACCAAACTGAACAGCCAAATTTATTGCTCAACTCATCCAAACAAATCCATCTATTATCTCAAACTGCTTAGGTCAATGTGAAATGGAGTGGATTGGTTTGGTTTGGTGAATTGAATAGTTTTTTACACATCCCTAGTATTTACAATTACAAGAATATGAAATTATTTCTCAAACCTAAGATTCCAGAACACCCCCTGAATTTTTACATCAAAGGATTGGAAAACAATTTAACTTGTATTAGAAGTTGTGGTATACACAATGCGTGCACCTACTAAATACCCTAATTATTCCCAAGAAGAATCATGGGAAAGTGGGTTAGGGCTTGCTCATTTTGCAAGAGTTGAAACTCTTGAGAAAGTTAAATTCCTACTTCGTTTGATTGACAAGAAAAGGAAATGAAAGGAAAGAAAAGGAAAAGAAAGTGAACTTTCTTGCGTTTTTTTGTGCATTTGGCCAACAGGTTTCTTATGGGAAAAATAAATAACTATCCACTATCTTTTTTCCTGTAGAAAAAACTATATCATAAAACATATTTTACATTTTTTTATAGGAAAAAGAATCATGGAAAAGTGATACTATATTTTCCCACAACTTTTTTGTAAACCAAATGTATGCCAAAAAATAATTTTCTAACATTATTATTTTCCTTTACTTTTATGCACTTTCCTTTCTCACATCCTAATTCCATCAAGTAGATAGAGGGTTCAACTTGTAGGATTGGTACAATTTACATTGTTCGGTTTATAAATGGATTTTGCAAAGGAATTAATGCGTTTTTTTTTTTTTTTTTTTTTTTCTTCTTGTGGGTAAAAACCTTTTTAATTTTAATTATTTTGTGACTAAATTTAGTAGCTCCTTACCAACACCCATAGATGACCCAACATCAAATTAGTATGTAAGAGACTATATAAGGAGCACCCACCATTCGATCACGTTGAAGAGTCTTGATTAGGTGGCTAATATATGCTATGTAAGGACATCCATATAAGAACATAATTTTTTGTTTTGGATAATTGATATAATCTACCAATACCCTAACTCCCTAATATTAACAAATGGATATTAATGCTTCTTAATGAGCTTGAATCCGAGATCGCTCACTCAATAGGTGAGGAAAATGCCACTATAATATCAGAATTGTATATATAAATATGTGGGTGTTTAATTTTTAAGATTATGTCATGATCTCAAATCTTGAAACGGATTTCTTTATGCCCAAGCAATGTTTCGTCATCGACAATTGCCCACATCACCCACTTTCTTATTCCTCTTCCCTCTTGTAATACCCTAAACCTCTGTTAACACTGACAGTGCATTACTTCACCCTCGTTACTTCTTAGGCCATGTTTGTTTGGTTGGAATGGAATCACATTCCAATCCATTCTAAACAACATATTTGGATGAGGTAATTAAATAAGAATGGAATCAAACAATAGTAGTGAATCGTAATAATATTCATTTCGTAATATTTATTTCAATCTCATTCCATTCTAGACTATTTTGAGCATGAAATCAGATTTCATTTCCACTCATTCCATTCTAACCAAACAAGCATAGCCTTAGATCTTACTCCTTAATTTTTATTTTTTTACTTTAAAAAAAAAAAAGTGACAATTCGGCACTTGTTTCTTTTTTTATTTAAATTTTTGTATTTATCATGTGCGTGGGAAAACCTCGTGCTGAGTAATAGCACAATCAAGATGAAGCAAGAAGGAAAGGTAAGTTCGAAGTACAGCCTAGCTACAAGGCTGTTAATTTTATTTTAATTTTTTATCGTCGTTTCTTATATTTTATGAATATATTTATTTTTAAATAGAAAATCAGTGATCATATCCATTTTTTCCTACTAAATATGGAGTAGCAATCTATTAAGATCAATGATCATATTAAATTTTTTTTTTTTGGTGCAATATTTATTTTTAATTGTTTGGTGTTGCCCCTAAGTGATACCATTCTTCATGAAACTAAGAAGCATATCTTTTACCCAAAAAATTAGTAGCTTGAGGAGTCCTATTAAGATCGAAATTCAACCTTGACAAGCACAACTTACCTTAAAGAAACTCATACATGAACTTGGATCCAATGTCTATTATATAGTAATTAATAAAACATATACCGATCTTTCATGCGTGGTCCATATAGAAAATAATTTAATTAATGCAAAGTGCGGTTTATATACTAATTAAAATTGCCTTGTACCAAATGATTTAGATCCTAGATGTAATCCTAGTGGACTTCATATCATATGATTTCTCCATAGGCTCTTGAGTCATTTTTGCCAACTCCTGTTCGAATTTTTCCATGACTCGTGAGGGCAAGCGTATAGGAATAACGATTCCATTCTCCCCGCTACTCTTCTTGAACCTTATATAGAAGCTAATAAAAGATATGGCCCCAGCAGGCCCTGCATATAAAGGCTTCCCCCACCCAAAATCAACATCTCCAAAGCCCAAACGTGTATTATCTGAAACTATGAAGTTCCATGAGGTCGTATATAGCGGTCGTCCCTTAATTACCATAAGATCGGCCACTGATCTTATGTATTCTTCGCTCACTGATGCTTTAGCCATTTTCACCAACTCCAAAGCGTATGCCAAATGGTTTCTACATAAAAGGCCAGCCTTCGAAAGGGCAGCCGGGAAGACGAATGCATTGCCATAGTATCCACGAGGCAACAAAAGGCCCTTTTTACCACGCCCATTCACAATGCATGACATGTGGACACCTTCGTTGGGGTCCACTTCAAATGCACGCGTGCGACACCTCCATAGACACGCAGTTAGCAGCTCGAATGTAGAGCACGTGCGATGGTGTGGCGGAAGATGTTTGCGGATTGCATTTAGCTCTTTAGGTCCAATAAAGAATGATCGGTGGAGTGTGTTATTAGGGTCTGAGAAAGTTGCCTCATACGAGGTAGTTTCCTGGGTGGCATCCCCCTGCGAGTATTCGTGATGTGTACGTGTGATGTGAGGTGGGTTACGTGCATTTAGTACCTCTCTGTGCCACACAGGAGGCAAAGATGGTGCACGTGCACCTCGTGCCATCTCGCCAACCGCGTTCAAGAATTGGAATAGCCCAGGTCCATCACTCATCGTGTGGTTTAGACGTAATGCAAAGACAAATCCTCCACATGTCAACCGAGTCACCTACATTAATTATAGAGAGATGATATCAATAACTAATGAACATGATATATTCAACAAAAAATGGGGATTATATATGAATCAACGACAATTTATCTTTATTATAAAAACCTATTTAATATAGGAAATTTCCTTATACATTATTGTCATTGTAGTCATCTCATAATCAATATCGTTCTTTTCTTCTCCATAAGCCTTCACAATCTTGTAAACTTACGCGCAACTTTCTTAAGATGAGAAAGTGGGATCTTTGCCCACAGAGTCTACACGACAACATATGTAATTTGTAAATGGGGCTATTTTGGTTAATGAGTAGTACGTGTTATATGAACCAACTCTCTACACTAATCTATATGAGCATTTCTTTACCTACCATACTTGTGATCCATAAACAACATTTCTAGTACATGGACACGATAATACACTTTCATGAAATAACTATGGAGTATTTAATTTCATGAATCTAGATTAGGTCTTTCTTTCAAGGATTGATTCCATTATAAAACACATTCAAATCCCAATGAGAAAGGAAGAAACAAAAGAAGAGTACGAGTTTCATTAAAATCCATGTGACAATAAATAGTAAAAAAGTGGTACAACAATTAATATGAGGATATTTCTGAAATTTTATTTCCAACTTGCACATATTAAACATATCATAATGTTGATGGAGATCTTGTGAGGTTTCAGGGTAACAAATGAGGAAATTTCAACATTGCATTGTTCTCCAAAGCAGTACATCCGCAATTTAACACCAGGACCTCGCCATCCTCTATTTCTGCAAATGAGTGTTTTTATATAAAAATAGCTATGGAGGTAGAAGTCCTAATGTTACATGTAGTTGGCTATCAAATTTATAGGAACTGCATGCATGTTGGGAAGTGGAAAGAAGAACGAGAAGGATTCTAGCTACATGCATGCATGTTTAGAAGTATAAAAGTGCATGTTGGGAAGTGGAAAGAAGGAATTGAGGAACAATATTTCTCTTTGTGGAATGAAATCTTCAAAGTTTTATAATTATGTTGAAATTGGAATTTAAAAATATATTTAAAATAAGAAATAATGAATTAATCCATAACAAAGGGTAAAGAAAGTGAATCAATTAAAGTCCTGACTATTTTCAGCAACATGGCTAAAACTGTGTTTACGATTTCAATGGGGCTAAATAGGCTAATTAAAAGTTTTTCAACTCAAGCCACTTATAGAAGTCGTATACATATAAATAGGTTAAATTACACTTAAACCCCCTCTAGTATCTGACAATTGCAGATACACCGTATCCCCTTTCGTTTATGAAATGACACTGCCATCCCTTACTTTATAAAATAAACTACAGAAACACCCCCTCCTTTTAACTACCATTAATAACTTTGTCTAAGTTAAGTGATGTTAGTTTCAATTTTGGGTTAAAAACTCTTTGGTACCACATACTTTGCCCAAAGTTTCTATTGAGTCCAAGTTGAATTTAATTTTACAAATTAATCTAGAACGTTAACAACATAATTTCAATGTAGTCCAATCATAGACGTCCGAACATTGGTCAATTGTTAATTGGTGACATGAGGGAAGAGAGGGAATTTAAAGTGAGTTGAATCGGGTCTGAGAATCACCATGATTTGGGCTTGTTAGAGCTAAAATCTAGGGGTGTTAATGGTTCGATTTGGTTCGGTTTTAGGGGAGATTTCAAATCAAACCATTATACTTCGGTTTTGTTCCTCCCAAACCAAAACCGAACCACACTATAAAAAAACGAAACGAAACGAAACCAAACCATTATATTTCAGTTTGGTTTGGTTCGGTTCGGTTTCGGTTTTAACCTATCAAGTAACAACAAATAATTAAAAATGAAAAAAATGACATGCCAAATTCCAAATAAAAACGTTTTTAATAAAAGCATTACATTAGCAACTAAAGAAAAACACATTATATCAAAATAGAAACATATTGACATATACCAATATGTCAATATCACACACAACATTAATACACACAACATTAATAGCTAGTTTAATACATGCCAATCTAAAAAAGGGAAAACAATAAGAAACTTAAAATCAACAAAAACAAGCCCATTACCTATTTTACCCTTATTAGAATTGGGAATTTACAAACTTTAAGTTTATATATATATATATTATTTTTCGGTTTTTTCAGTTTGGTTTGGTTTGGTTTTTTAAAACTGAAAACCAAAACCAAACCAATTGAGTTTGGTTTTCTAAAATTAAAACCATAACCAAACCTAATGACAAAAAAACCAAACCAAACACCCGGTTCGGTTTGGTTCTCAGTTTTAACCAAAACCATTAACACCCCTAGCTAAATCAAATCAGTTGCCATGGCCCATGGGAGAAATGAGAGAATATTAGTGCACGTGAGTAAGGCATGGGCGGGAAGTGGGCCCCATTCTACTTCATAGTCCATGTTAGCATCACATAAGCATGCATGTGATTTCCACGTGCGCGAAATCCATTAGTAAATAAACGGACGTCCACAATTGGAGTACATTGAAATTTTGTAGTTAATGTTTCATATTAATTTGTAAAATTAAATTCAACTTGGACTCAATAGAAACTTTGGACAAAGTATATGATACTAAAGTGTTTTTAGCCCTTTAATTTTTCTCAAAATACCAAAGTTAACCCAAGATTAAGAAAACAACAAGAATAAATCATCAAGTGAAATAATTTTTCATTTTAGAAACATGAACATAAAATAAACAAATTCTTTTCTATTCCACAGTTTGCTAGACAACCAAACACGAAGGGCATGAAGGAGTGTATTGAATATTCTCACCTAAAAATTAAAAGTAATTTATTTATCAAAAAGACTACCAAAATAAAAAAAAAAAAAAGGAAAAAAGAAAAATCCCAAAGCTTCTCCTTTGTCCTTCTCTTTCTTAGTCTTATCCACTATGATTTGGCTCCCTACCCTATGTTTTACATGGTTTCCAAAAGTTGCGTTTTTGTTTAGGTGGGATTAAAAATAAGAAACATATTTAAATGTTGCGTTTTTATTTATTCTTTTCAAATGTTTGTGACAGCTATATTGAGATCACGGATAAATCCCTGATTTTGATTGGTGACAAAAACCAAACGTGGCTGCTCAGTTCAACCACATTTTGGCCACGGCTCCAAATTTATCGGTGGGGGTCTCTTAGCCACATATAGGCTACTTTTAGCCACGTATTGGTCCGTGGTAATGTTCTCTTTTTTTGTAGTGAAACATGGAGGAAAAGAAAGTAAATTACATTTACGAAATGAATACATTTATTTTTTTTATTTTCTTATTATTGACTGGGGAATAACTTTTCCTTGTACAAAATATAAGGGAGTGGAGGAGCATGAGAAGTACTCTGAGGAGCACGCTTATTAATTTTCATGTATGAGTGATATTAACGTTCTCTTAATAAGATAGATTGAAAGTGGGGCTAGGCAGTGGCTAGCTATAGGCTTGTCTAGGGGGGCTAGGCAGTGGCTAGCTATAGGCTTGTCTAGGGTTAGCATCCAAAGTTTGAGTCTGTAAGTTAAGCTAAAGATAGTTTTATTATTCTGAATATAAGTTAAAAAGGTAATACTCCTAAACCTAGTTAAAAAGAATAATTAATTTAAAAGGCAACTCTAAACCTTGTTAAAAAAAGGTAATAATTCAACAGTAGTTCTTTCCTAACTTATCTTTTTTTTTTCTTTGGTCTCTAAACTCGCAAATAAAGCGTATCAACTGACCTGTATTAACAACAAAGGGCAACCAAGGATGCCTGAAGAGCCAGGGACATCGTATAGAAAGTCCTCCAAATATGGACATGGTGGCTGAATTGTGTCGCCAAGTTGCTTAAGACTTACATTTGCATCAGCTTCTATAACAAGACCCCTTCGCCACTGCAATCCACCTTAAGCTTTCGGTTAGGGCCTTCAATAAGTCTACCAGCATATGGGTAGTAAAAGACGAGTGCTTTGGCTAGTGCTTCTCTAATAACACCGGCGGGATCCTTTCCTTCAGTTAAAGGATCACTTTGATAAAACATTATTACGGGGACCTGGAACCGAAGGCCCTCTTGGTCATCTATATCTGACAGTTCTTTTATTTCACGTGGTGTTGGTTTTGTAGGCACAACTAGTCGTGGCTCGCGGCGTCTCACAGAGAATGATAGAATGGAAGATGTGGCCATTTTCAGGACAAACAAAGGCAATGTTTTGGAAAAGCCAAGAAGATAGAGGAGAGGTTTCTGGTTTTCTTTGTTTGGGAGTGTTGCAATTGCAACCTTATTGGAGTTGCTATTTATAGATTAGCAACCAGGCAAAAAAAGGGAAAAAAAAAAAGAAAAAGAAAAGAAGAGCAGCAAATTATTCACATTGAACACGCCTCTTCCCACATGGGCACATGGCCCGAATTCAACGTCCATATCTACGTAAAGGCGCACGTTTTTCACCTTTAGAAAAACCAACACGGTGAAGGCGGACCACCCCAAGACGGGGTGATTGCTCAGAAAACAATTGGAGAAACTTTGTGGTAACTCATTTACAATGGTTTGGATCAGGTCATGCTGTTGGAAAGTATTGAGATTATCTCAAACCTTTACCTTCTATTTGGTTCATGGATTCTACCAAGGAAAAAAAAGGAAAGAAAAAAAAATGAGGAGAAAGAAAATGAAAGGAAAAGATAAAATCACATCAAGCCAAAATTATTACAATTCTTCATTTTCTTCTAATTTTCCATTGCAACCAAATGAAAAAAAGTAGAATTCCATATATTTTATTTTTTTTCCTTGATAAAATCACAAACCAAATAGAGCCTTAGAAAACTCAATGGAACCAGAAATTCAGAAGACCGAAAATATATGTATCGTACGAGAAGAACTTCCATGCAACTTTGTGTTATGGGTCAACGAGAGTCAAGCAAAGTGAGATTATCTGAGTGTTTCTTGGTCCCTTAGTCTTATTTCATAATCTCACTTTGTTTGACTCTTATTAATCCGTGACACCACGTGACCCACGTCATAGATGCATGGTAATTCTTTTGGTATCGTATTGATAACACCTTTGGTAAGTCAATCTCTCTGCTTTAATTTCTGTTTATTTTTGCTTCCTGAACTATAAATTTGAAGGGATTTACTACTGGGGCAATTTGAACCCTACGATGGAAAATTGCTTTCTAAGCCCAAAAGATAATGTATCCAAGTTTTGGTTCACATCTAGCTGTGGCTCTTGACTCAGCCCGCGGAGGGCATTCTAGAGACGGAATGCAGCCACGTGGTTCAAACCGATGGCGACATAAAGCTGAAGCTGAGTGATGGAGATGACATTATTGCTGATGTCACTGCTGATGACAATATTTTGAACACGGAGGGCAGATCATTCCTGATCCTAATATATAGAGCAGCAACCGATTAAGCTAAAAAAAGGTAAAATAAAATAAAATAATAATAATAATAATAATAATAATAGAGAAGAGTAGCAAATTATCCGCATCATACATTCATACGAATTGAACACGCCTCTTCATACATGGCCGGAATTAAATGTCCATATGTACGTGAAGGTGCACGTTTTTCACCTCTAAAAAACCAATTCACACGGTTTGGTTTGATAAGCATGTACTTGTCGATCAGTAGGCCCACGTGTTCCTCAAGGATTTTCCAGCAATCTCTAGCTATTGTTCCAACTAGGGGTCTTAGACAGGGTAATCCAATCCGTTATCTCTTTATTTATTTATTATGGTGCTGAATGTCTTATTAGGAGCCTTTGTAAATGACCAAATGATAATAAATCAAGGATTTTCCCCCTTTATTTTTTAATTTTGTTAATGTGCCTTCCTTATGTTTTAATTTTTGACAATGTACATCATCATCACTTATTATTAATGAAAATTGACGAAAATTAGTCACGTAACTATACGCGTGATACCATTAATAGACTTATGTTGCCTAAAATCACTGAACCCTCGCCGAAATCATGTCCAATTAGGTGACCATCGATGATTGATTTTGTCTTCTGTTCTCACCAAAAGTGGTAATCCTAGGTCAATGGATTTTGCGGGCGTGCTAGGGCCAAGTTCAGCTCGAAGTTGTGCGTTCACAACCCCTTATGAATTGTGTTTGAAATGTCAGGCGATTGTATGAGAAAAATGAGTGATTTCCTCAAGGTTCAGGCGTGAATGATAACAAAGAAACAAGACAACATGTAAGCATTAAACTGAAATTAAAAGAGAAGGAATACATTATCAAACATGATTTGGAAAAGCAATCCACAAAGCTTGAACTTCACACGAACTTAAGAACAAGTAAACACGAAATTGTTTGCAAGATTGAAAGGAAACTGTTTGCTAGAAAGAGTTTGAAAGTTAATCTAATTTAAAGCTACTCCTATGATAAAGGTATCCTGAGAAGGATTGTTGGTTGTGGAACCCTTCTTTAGTCTTCATTTCTGCACTTTATAGTGGGCTGTCCTCTTCAACCGGTCGGAAGTTATTCTCCCATAACTGCTGTAGCAGTTACTCCATTTTCTGCAGAAAAACCAGCCTCCATTGCCCACATTTTAGGCTTGCTACTCCCATGTTTGTAGCTTCTCTATGCTCCATACTTACCCCATGATTGCAGTTACAGCCCGCTTCTCTTCCATGTTTGGCAGCAACCCCTGTTTTCTCGCCCATGCTTTGTTTTTCCTCAACGTTAACAACAGTAGTTGCAAACGAAAAAAAATCAGCACATGCGGATTCCTTACCATCTGTCACTCTCCCATAGGCCACAATTTCCAGTCAGCACTGCTTAGCTGTCAGCCAGGTGGACCAATCACAAAGCTTCCTACCAAAATTCAATTTTGATGGAAACATCTTCCAATTGAACTAGGGGGCATATTGACAAAATTAAAACATAAAGGAGGTTATTTGCTAACCCTATAATATTTTAGGGGGGTTTTCTGCAATTTACCCATAAATCAAATATGGGAATTAAATTATGTACTGGTAATTTGATTGTTTTTAATCTTATGTTTGCGGGTGATTGTATTATTTTTGCAAAAGCTTCTCAAAAGGCTAGTCAAAATATCAAGGAATTACTTGATAAGTATTGTTCTATTTCTGGTAAAGTGGTTAATTATCATAAATCGTGTATCTATTTTTCTCCTAATGCTGAAAAGTGTACAAGGCAATCTCTCGGTGGGAATCTTCAAATAATGCTGACTAATAAGTTAGGTATATATATATATATATATATATCTTTTTGATAAGAAACAGTCAAGAGATTTATTGAATGCTAGTAAATTAACCATTACATTAAAGCAAATCACATTGGAAACATTCTCTTATAAATGTTGGGACCTCCTCAATCCAAATTAAAATGTCCTCCACTAACCTAGCATGATGTGCTAAACTATGCGCAATTGTATTGCCTTGTCGCCCCAACGTGGGTGAATTCCATTGTGGTGAAGTATGTACTGACTTCTTCCCATATATCCTCTATGAGTAGTCTCATTGAAGATAGAGAGTCATTCTTCTTGTTGATTGAGCTAATAACCTCCAAGTTATCCCCTTCGAATACCACTGAATGCAGTCCGAGATCCTTCGCAAAACTTGCTGCAAACCTCATTGCCATGGCTTTGGCAATCAAAGGTGGAAAACAGCGTAGTGACCTTTTAGAAATTGCTGCAATTGCTTAGCCCTCATGATCCCTCACCATTACACCTACACCCATACTATTACTGTCTGCGAAAATAGCAGCATCCACATTTATTTTGTACACTCCATCTACCGGCGGTCGCCATCTTATTTGCTTGGGGACAGCATCTCCCCTATTAATATTCTACACTTTTAGGAAATCTTCAAGAAGTGTGCATGCTGAAACAGCTATTGTCTCTGGATCTGCCCTTTTACCTTCAAAAATGGCCTTGTTCCTATTATTCCAAATGGCCCACATTAACATGAGTGCTAGTGCCAAATTTCCTTTATCTAATACCTTCATCATCTCAACCAACCAGGTTTGTATATCAGTTGCCAAAGAATCAGTACATCGCAAGCCAAGAGGGATACAAAACCATATAAGTTCAGCCACCTTACATTCTTTTAGGCTGTGAATAGTCATTTCTCTATCTGCACCACATAACTCACTTCTCGGATCAACCTGCACCTTTCTCCTAATCAGATTGCATTTTGTTGGGAGAATATTTTTGCACGTCTTCCACACAAAGTGTTTCACCTTGGGTGGTATATTCTGCTTCCATATCAAAGCTTCTAGTGACTCCTGAATATTTACTGTTGAACATTCCCCCGTGTTCCTCTTACCCGAGGCCCGTTGACATTCCATCTCTAGATGGTAAGCACTCTTAACTGAGAAATGGCCCTTGGGAGTGTAATGCAATATTAACTTGTCTTCTGGTAATCACTAAGTTATGAGTATTTGGCATATATTAATTGCTTCATAAGGGAGAAGGATTGCCTCTACTAGTGGTTTGTTCCATGCCTTCAAGTCATGGTCTATCAATTCACTCACTAAAGCATCTTTGTTCAACACCTTGACTGGCGAGACTACCTTGAAAGTTGTCGGCACAGGTAACCATTTGTTTGCCCAGATATTTATGCCCTTCCCGTCTCCGATGCGCTATCTCACCCCTTTTGCTACAACATCTCTTGCCTCCCATATGCTACGCCAAGAGTAGCTCGGATTATTCCCCAAACGAGCCTCTAGAAAGTTACTGTGAGGAAAATACGTATCTTTAAGCACCCGAGAGACTAAGGAATTGCCGTTCATGAGAAGACGCCATCCTTGCTTGGCTAATAGTGCTTTGTTAAACACTTGCAACTTTCGGAAACCTAATCCCCCTTCTGGTTTAGACATGCAAAGTTTACCCCATCTGATCCAGTGAAGCTTCCTCTCCTCCTTTTTTTGCCCCCACCAAAATTTCCAGATCATGGCTTCTATTTCATCACAGATGGAGGTTGGCATTTTGAAGCAGCTCATAACGTACGTTGGAATAGATTGGGCCACTGTTTTGATGAGGATTTCGCGCTCCGCCTTGGAAAGCAATTTCTCTTTCCACCCTTAGACTCTTTTCCACACTCTTTTCTTGATGGCATTGAAGGCTTCCTGCTTAGGGTTGGCAAGCCTAAATATTTATCATGGTGATTCCCTCCTTGGATCCCAAATCAGGTAAATATTTGGGATGTGCTGTAATTCCTGATCCTAATATATAGAGCAGCAACCAAGCTTAAAAAAAAAAAAAAAAAAAAATAATAATAATAATAATAATAATAATAATAGGGAAGAGTAGCAAATTATTCACATCATACATTCATACGAATTGAACACGCCTCTTCAGACAACACGCCTCTTCATACATGGCCAGAATTAAATGTCCATATGTACGTGAAGGTGTACGTTTTTTACCTTTAAAAAACCAATTCACACGGTTTGGTTTAATAAGCATGTACTTTTCGATCAGTAGGCTCACGCGTTCCTCAAGGATTTTCTAGCTTTTCAAAAACATGTTTTCAGTATCTATTTCCTTATTTAACATGTTTTGCTTGAAGTAGATTTGATAGTAAAGAATATACATTATGAGAGAGTAGTTTGTTTGTTCTTTTCGATTAGTAAAGGGTAATATTACTAAAGGAAAGTCAAAGAAAGTCTCAAACTCTCAACACCGACATGAGTGTAGCTAGGGTTGATGATCGGCAACAATTGCTGAAAGATACTAGGCATTGGTTCATGCTCCCCTCCTGCGGTTTGAATTATGGGAACGAATAGGCCGGGGGCTGGTCTTCACAAGTTGGATTATTTGTTGGATATACTACCCTTGCATAGCATGTAATACTTTGGGATCCCATGCATATTAATTGACTATAAAAAGTTATTGCACTACATACGTAGACTTTATTCTCTACTTAATATGACATGTTTTAAAGCCATGAGAGATAACCCAAAGCAGACAATATCATGTGTCATATATGTATAGAGTCTTATATATCTATGCTTGCGTTCAAGCCATTGATGTGTATCTTTTTCATTACCTCTTTGCAATTTTGAGCTTGTGAATGGTTAGTCACTTCACAAACGTTACGAATGAGTGAAAAATTGGATCTTTAGAAGGCAATTGTGTTTCATTTTTTTTAAAAAAATAAAAATAAAAATAGCAATTAGGGGTATCTCAGGTTTTAGTTTTGCCAAAGTTTCGATCCAAACTATTTCACTAACAGCCCGTGTAAGATATTCCATACTTATACATGTAACGATCTTTACGAAAAGTAATCAAAACTATGACAGCTAAAAAATACACTTAGTACCTAGCTACTCGACCAACCCACAGGGATAACAATTGTGTTTTATAAGGATTTATTTTCCCATAAAATCTTAGTGGAGCATGGTAAATTTTGAAGTACCTTACTCTATGTTCTAATTGTGATTCAAATGATTTTTCATTTAATTTTAAGTTCTTTTCATTTTGCTTACTCGTAAAGGAGAAACTGTGATGCGTCTATTTTTATTTTTGGTTTTTTATCTAAGAGGAAATTGGAGCTGTTTAGTTGTTTGTGTAGACTAATGATATGAAGGGCACAATTGAGATTATATTATAAATTAATTAGAGAATAAATTCAAATCAAAGACCTTTGCCGAACGACACGTCAATATCTGAGAGGGAAGGAGATTTTGAGAGGTTGTCAGAAGTTAGGTTAAACAATTATGTCAGTCTACGTCACACAGAAATTTCTTAGTTTTATCACGTGGTTTTCTCAACATTGTCCACACTCGTACTGATGGAACCTTATCTTAAATTCCTTTGGAGTGAATGAAAATTACCCATTCCCCACTGGTTATTGTTGTTTTATCCTTCCCACAATCGCACGTCCTATATGTTATGGCATCGTTTAATTAAATTATTGCCTTGCTCTAGCTTTTATATTCACGTAGTATAGTACGTGCACCTTTCATTTAACTACAACAGATGATGCTCCCCACCTTACTATTGGTCCACAGCAACTTTGAGTCTCCAAGATCTAGCTACTGGCTTTTAGAGCCTCTCCTTAGAATGATAGTTGGTGGTCCTCCTAGCTAGTGGTGATGGTGGGAACTAAAACAAAAGAGAGAGTAAAAATTCCGACGAAGATGAAAACATTACATTTGAAAAAAAAGATATCTGATCTTGTTTGTCTATAATCTGATGTGAGAGAGAGAGATAGTAATATGGGTAAGTCTCATAAAATCTACGTAGGAAGAGAGATAAAAGGTTTATTTTGGGTCAAAAAACTTAATATAAGCTTTGGGACCATATATGAGAAGAGCAAAATATGGTATTCATATACAAAATAAAGGTAAATTTGATATATTTTAAAAATTATTGGTCAAATAGTTGAATTACCATTAGTTGACCAAACGGTAGACCTCAAATTGAATACATTTGAAAATCTGAATACCTAATTGATCCCTTTTAAACTTGCGGGTACCAAACGAAAATCTACCCTAAATTTGGGAGTAGGTTTTACATTTTACCCTTATTAATAAAAGTTAAACCTTTTAGCATTTAACGGTGGAAAATATTATCCGAAAAATTGGCCAAAGATTCATAAGAATATTATATATTTTCATAATCCAACTGAAACATTTTTTTTTAATTAATTAAATGTTGGTATGGGCAATGCAAGATCCCATTGGCATCGAATAAGCTACAAATTTTTGAAGGCGTTTGATGTTGTTCATTTGTCATAACACGGGATACTTCTACTTTTGACTTACTGATAGGTATTTTTAAATTGAGTGGTTGAAAGACAATGGTGTAGAAAATGTGTGAATGGAATATAAATAGTATCTCAAAATATTAAATTTTAGGATTAATGAATGAAATTCTTATGGTTGTGACTGCTTACAAACATAAACAAAACGCTTTAGATGATCAAGCATTTCATTTAATTATTACTGGTTTTACTGGCCAACTCAAAGGCTGGTGAGATCACTTCCTACATGAACAAGACAGATATAACATTGAAAATGCAACAAAAGTTAATGATAATAACAATCCAATTCCAGATACCAAAGGACAACCTATTTCCGATTACATTAATACTTTTGTATATACAATTATTAAACATTTTCTTAGAGATCCATTAACTATCACAGAAAAAGCTAGTAAAATACTTTCACATTTAAGATGTTCAACATTAGACGATTTTCGATGGTATAAAGATGTTTTCTTAAATAAAGTATTATTAAGAGAAAATTGTCAAAATGATTATTGGAAAGAAAGATTTATTGCAGGATTACTTAAATTATTTAGTGAAAAAGTTAAATAGAAACTAAGAGAAATTCAAGGTGGCTCAATTAATTATCATGTTTTATTTTATGATGATATTATTTCCTTAATTCAAATAGAAGGATTAGTTTTATGCATAGATCTTAGATTAAAAGCACAAATGAAGAAGCAACAAAAGCTAGGAAAAAGTGAATTAGGACAATTTTGTAAACAATTTGGATACCCAAAAATAGAAGCTCCATCTTCTAAAAATAGAAAAACCCAAAATAAATCATATAAAAGACCCAAACAAACTCATTCCTCTAAATATTGTTATAAGAACAGAAAGTATAGTTGGTTGAAATACCCAGTAAAATATCAAACCAAAAAATTACATACCTCCAGCAAACATAAGTCCAATAAATTTAACAATCCTCAATCTTCTTTTAGAAGAACTCCTAAATGCTGGAAATGTGGAAAATTAGGACATTACAAAAACAATTGTAAGCTAAAAGATAATATTAATTCTTTAGATATTTTTGATGATCTTAAATTACAATTGTACAACCTATTAAAAGAACATTCTGATATAGAATCAGATATACAATCTATAGAAGATATTAATGAAATTGAACAAGATGATATTCCAGAAACATCTACATCTTCGTCCTCTTCTGGTTCTGAATCTGAACAAGATGAAACACCACCAATAAAAAATTGTACATCCCTAACTTGCTGTAATAAACCCCCAAAAAAATATTTAATGCCTTTAACAAGAGAAGAAAGACAATTATTAGATTTTGCTTATACAATCACAGATCCAAATCTTAAAAGAACATATTTAGATAATATGTCCAACACAATAACTCAATCCATTAAATCAAATAATGATTTGTCTACTGGTTATAACTTAAGATCTATTTTAAATAGATTTGATAAAACCAAAACTAGACCTATAACTATTCAAGATTTACAACATGAAATAAATCAAGGAAAGACAGAAATTAGATATTTAAAAGAACAAGTTAATTCTTTAGAACAACTTAGAACACAGGTAAAAGATTTACAAAGAAAATAGAACTATTTAGCACAACAGTAGGCCCATGCGTTCCTCAAGGATTTTCCAGCAATTTCTAGCTGTTGTTCCAACTAGAGGTCTTAGATTAGGTCCGTTATCTCTTTATTTATTTATTATTGTTGTTGAATGTTTTATCAAGAACATTTGTAAGTGAGCAAATGATAATAAATGAAAAGTAAATTGCAGAAAACTTCTTTAAAGTATGGGGTCAACAGATGCCCTCTTTATGTTTTAATTTCGTTAATATGTCTCCTTTATGTTTTAATTTTTGGCAATGTGTCTCACCATTACTCACCGTTAATGAAAATTAAGGAAAATTAGTCACGTGGCTGTGCATGTGATACCATTAATGGATCTGTATTGCCTAAAATCGTTGGAACCCTCACCGAAATCATGTCCAATTAGGTGACCATCGATGATTGATTTTGTCTTCCAATTGAACTAAAGGGCATATTGACAAAATTAAAACATAAAGGAGGTTATCTGCTAACCCTCTAATAATTTAGGAAGGTTTTTTACAATTTACCCATAAATCAAATATAGGAATTAAATTATGTACTGGTAGCTTGATTGTTTTCAATCTTATGTTTGCGGGTGATTGTATTATTTTTGCAAAAGCTTATCAAAAGGCTAGTCGAAATATCAAAGAATTACTTGATAAGTATTGTTCTATTTCTAGTAAAGTGGTTAATTATCATAAATCGTGTATCTATTTTTCTCCTAATGCTGAAAAGTATACAAGGCAATCTCTCGGTGGGAATCTTCAAATAATGCCGACTAATGAATTAGGTAAATATTTGGGATGTGCTGTAATTCCTGATCCTAATATATAGAGCAGCAACCATGCTAAAAATAAAAATAATAAAAATAATAATAATAATAATAATGGGGAAGAGTAGCAAATTATTCACATCATACATTCATACGAATTGAACACGCCTCTTCAGACAACACGCCTCTTCGTACATGGCCAGAATTAAATGTCCATATGTACGTGAAGGCGCACGTTTTTCGATCAGTAGGCTCACGCGTTCCTAGAGGATTTTCTAGCTTTTCAAAAACATGTTTTCAATGTCTATTTCCTTACTTGACATGTTTTGCTAGAAGTAGATTTGATAGTAAAGAATATACATTATGAGAGAGTAGTTTGTTTGTTCTTTTCGATTAGTAAAGGGTAACATTATTAAAGGAAAGTCGAAGAAAGTCTCAAACTCTCAACACATATATGAGTGTAGCTGGGGTTGATGATCGGCAACAATTGCTGAAAGATACTAGGCCTTGGTTCACGCTCTCCCCCAGCGGTTTGAATTATGGGAACGAATAGGCCGGGGGCTGGTCTTCACAAGTTGGATTATTTTTTTGGATATACTACCCTTACATTGCATGTAATACTTTGGGATCCCATATTATTTGTTATAAAAAGTTATTGTACTATATATGTAGACTTTACTCCCTAATTAATATGACATGTTTTAAAACTGTGAAAGATAACCCAAATTAGCAGACAATATCATGTGTCTTGTATGTATAGAGTCTTATATATCTATGCTTGAGTTCAAGCCATTGATGTGTATCTCTTTCATTACCTCTTTGCAATTTTGAGCTTGTGAATGGTTAGTCACTTCACAAACGTTACGAATGAGTGAAAAATTGGATCTTTAGAACGCAATTGTGTTTCATTTTTTTTAAAAAAATAAAAATAAAAATAGCAATTAGGGGTATCTCAGGTTTTAGTTTTGCCAAAGTTTTGATCCAAACTATTTCACTAACAGCCCGTGTAAGATATTCCATACTTATACATGTAACGATCTTTACGAAAAGTAATCAAAACTATGACAGCTAAAAAATACACTTAGTACCTAGCTACTCGACCAACCCACAGGGATAACAATTGTGTTTTATAAGGATTTATTTTCCCATAAAATCTTAGTGGAGCATGGTAAATTTTGAAGTACCTTACTCTGTGTTCTAATTGTGATTCAAATGATTTTTCATTTAATTTTAAGTTCTTTTCATTTTGCTTACTCGTAAAGGAGAAACTGTGAGTCTGCGTCTATTTTTATTTTTGGTTTTTTATCTTAAGAGGAAATTGGAGCTGTTTAGTTGTTTGTGTAGACTAATGATATGAAGGGCACAATTGAGATTATATTATAAATTAATTAGAGAATAAATTCAAATCAAAGACCTTTGCCGAACGACACGTCAATATCTGAGAGGGGAGGAGATTTTGAGAGGTTGTCAGAAGTTAGGTTAAACAATTATGTCAGTTTACGTCACACAGAAATTTCTTAGTTTTATCACGTGGTTTTCTCAACATTGTCCACACTCGTACTGATGGAACCTTATCTTAAATTCCTTTGGAATGAATGAAAATTACCCATTCCCCACTGTTTATTGTTGTTTTATCTTTCCCACAATCGCACGTCCTATATGTTATGGCATAGTTTAATTAAATTATTGCCTTGCTCTAGCTTTTATATTCACGTAGTACAGTACGTGCACCTTTCATTTAACTACAACAGATGATGCTCCCCACCTTACTATTGGTCCACAGCAACTTTGAGTCTCCAAGATCTAGCTACTGGCTTTTAGAGCCCTCTCCTTGGAATGGTGGTTGGTGGTCCTCCTAGCTAGTGGTGATGGTGGGAACTAAAACAAGAGAAAGAGTAAAAATTCTGATGAAGATGAAAACATTACATTTGAAAAAAAAAAAAAAAAAAATCTGATCTTGTTTGCCTATGATCTGATGTGAGAGAGAGAGATAGTAATATGGGTAAGTCTTATAGAATCTACGTAGGAAGAGAGATAAAAGGTTTATTTTGGGTTAAAAAACTTAATATAAGCTTTGGGACCATGTATGAGAGGAGCAAAATATGGTATTCATGTACAAAATAAAGGTAAATTTGATATATTTTAAAAATTATTGGTCAAATAGTTGAATTACCATTAGTTGACCAAACGGTAGACCCCAAATTGAATACATTTGAAAATCTGAATATCTAATTGACCCCTTTTAAACTTGTGGGAACCAAACGAAAATCTACCCCAAATTTGGGAGTAGGTTTTTACATTTTACCCTTATTAATAAAAGTTAACCTTTTAGCATTTAACGGTGGAAAATAGTATCCGAAAAATTTGCCAAAGATTCATAAGAATATTATATATTTTCATAATGCAACTGAATCAGTTTTTTTAATTAATTAAATGTTGGTATGGGCAATGCAAGATCCCATTGGCATCGAATAAGCTACAAATTTTTAAAGGCGTTTGATGTTGTTCATTTATCATAACACGGGATACTTCTATTTTTGACTTGCTGATAGGTATTTTTAAATTGAGTGGTTGAAAGATAATGGTGTAGAAAATGTGTGAATGGAATATAAATGGTATGTTAGAATATTAAATTTTAGGACTAATGAAAGAAATTCTTATGGTCGTGATTGCTTACAAACATAAACAAAACGCTTTAGATGATCAAGCATTTCATTTAATTATTACTGGTTTTACTGGCCACCTCAAAGGCTGGTGGGATTACTTCTTACATGAACAAGATAGATAAAACATTGAAAATGCAACAAAAGTTAATGATAATAACAATTCAATTCCAGATACCAAAGGACAACCTATTTCCGATTACATTAATACTCTAGTATATACAATTATTAAACATTTTCTTAGAGATCCATTAACCATCACAGAAAAAGCTAGTAAAATACTTTCACATTTAAGATGCCCAACATTAGATAATTTTTGATGGTATAAAGATGTTTTCTGAAATTAAGTATTATTAAGAGAAAATTGTCAAAATGATTTTTGGAAAGAAAGATTTATTGCAGGATTACTTAAATTATTTAGTGAAAAAGTTAAACAGAAACTAAGAGAAATTCAAGGTGGCTCAATTAATTATCATGTTTTATTTTATGATGATATTATTTCCTTAATTCAAACAGAAGGATTAGCTTTATGCACAGATTTTAGATTAAAAGCACAAATGAAGAAGTAACAAAAGTTAGGAAAAAGTGAATTAGGACAATTTTGTAAACAATTTGGATACCCAAAAATAGAAGCTCCATCTTCTAAAAATAGAAAAACCCAAAATAAATCATATAAAAGACCCAAATAAACTCATTCCTCTAAATATTGTTATAAGAACAGAAAGTATAGTTGGTTGAAATACCTAGTAAAATATCAAACCAAAAAATCACATACCTCCAGCAAACATAAGTCTAATAAATTTAACAATCCTCAATCTTCTTTTAGAAAAACTCCTAAATGCTGGAAATGTGGAAAATTAGGACATTACAAAAATAATTGCAAGCTAAAAGATAATATTAATTCTTTAGATATTTCTGATGATCTTAAATTACAATTGTACAACCTATTAAAAGAACATTCTGATATAGAATTAGATATACAATCTATAGAAGATATTAATGAAATTGAATAAGATGATATTCCAGAAACATCTACATCTTCTTCCTCTTCTTGTTCTGAATCTGAACAAGATGAAACACCACCAATAAAAAATTGTACATCGCTAACTTGCTTTAATAAACCCCCAAAAAAATCTTTGATGCCTTTAACAAGAGAAGAAAGAAAATTATTAGATTTTGCTTATACAATCACAGATCCAGATCTTAAAAGAACATATTTACATAATCTGTCCAACACAATAACTCAATCTATTAAATCAAATAATGATTTGTCTACTGGTTATAGCTTAAAATCTATTTTAAATAGATTTGATAAAACCAAAACTAGACCTACAACTATTCAAGATTTACAACATGAAATAAACCAAGGAAAGACAGAAATTAGATATTTAAAAGAACAAGTTAATTCTTTAGAACAACTTAGAACACAGGTAGAAGATTTACAAAGAAAATAGAACTATTTAGCATAACAAGTAATTTCTTCAACATCCTTTCCAGAAAACATTCTAGAAGAAGACACTTTACCAAAACAAATCCAAGATCTTGATGCTATGTAGATAGAAACATTAATTGATTATAAAAAATGGCATATATATATATATATATATATCAATCTAATTATTAATAAAACATTAACAATAAATACATTTGCATTAGTAGATACAAGGGCAGATATAAATTATATAGTACAAGGCCTCGTTCCAACAAAATATTGTCAAGAAACAACAGAAGAACCATTAACTAATGCAGATGGCACTAAAATGTACATTGATTATAAACTTGAAAAAGTACAAGTATGCAATCAAGGAATTTGTGTTGAAACTCTACTTATCTTTTTAAAAGATTTAACAAAACCAATTATTCTGAGAACTCCTTTTTTTAAGACTTATCACTACATTTAATGTATATAATTATGGTATTCATGCAACACTAGCAGGACAAGAAATAACTTACAAATTTGTTAGACCACCACAACAAAGAGATCTTCATACTTTTGATTTAATAAAAGCTAAACTAATTACCACAATAAATCTTATCTCCAAAAAAGAACAATATCATAAATATTTACATTACGAAATCTAATCTTTAAAAATAGAACAAGCATTGCAAACTCCACAATTAAAAACTAAAATTGAACAATTTCATTCTCTATTAAAAAATATTGTTTGCTCTGATTTTCCCAATGCTTTCTGGAACAGAAAAAACATATAGTTAGTTTACCTTATGAATCAGATTTTAAAGAATCACAAATCCCCACAAAGGCTAGACCAATCCAAATGAACCAACAACTTTTAGAATATTGTAAAAAAGAAATTCAAGGATTATTAAATAAAAATTTAATCAGGAAAAGCAAATCGCTATAGAGTTGTTCAGCTTTCTATGTTAATAAACTTGCAGAAATAGAAAGAGAAGCTTCTAGGTTATTTATTAATTATAAACCATTAAATAAAGAATGGATAAGATATCCCATTCCCAATAAACAGGATTTATTAAATAGATTATACAATGCAAAAATATTTTCCAAATTTGATATGAAGTTTAGCTTTTGGCAAATTCAACTCAAAGAAGAGGACAGATATAAAACTGCATTTAATGTTCCATTTGATCAATATGAATGGAATGTTATGCCATTTGGATGAAAAATTGCTCCATCAGAATTTTAAAATATTATGAATGACATTTTTAATTCATATTCAGCATGGTCTATAGTTTATATAGATGATGTTTTAATATATTATGAAAATATTGAACAATATTGGAAACATTTATATACATTTATAATATTATTAAAAAGAATGGTTTAGTTTTTTCAGAATCTAAAATCAAATTATTTCAAACATAAATCACATTCTTAGGACACAATATTCATCATGGAACAATAATTCCAATAGAACGAAGTCTTGAGTTTTCAAGCAAATTTCCAGATGAAATTAAAGATAAACAGCAATTACAAAGATTTTTAGGAAGCCTTAATTATATTGGTAATTTTTACCAAGATCTGTATAGGCTTTGTAAACCATTGCATGATAGACTCAAGAAAAATCCTCCGACATGGTTTCAATACTATACTGACATTGTAAAATTAGTAAAATCAAGAATGACTCATTTATCATTATTACACATCGCCAATCCTTAGGCTTTTAAAATTGTCAAAACAGATGCTTTAGATAAAGGATATGGTGGTATTCTCAAGCAAAAATTAGATAAAGAACAATTAGTGTGTTTTACTTCAGGTATTTGGAATTCCTCTCAAAAGAATTATAGTACTATTAAAAAAGAAATTTTGAGCATTGTTTTATGTGTTTCCAAATTTTAGTCTAATTTTTTAAATTAGCCATTTCTTATCCGTGTTGATTGCAAAAGTGTCAAAACAGTTTTAGAAAAAGATGTTAAAAACATTGCCTCAAAACAAATTTTTGCTCGATGGCAAGCCATTTTAAGTGTTTTTGATTTTGAAATTGAATTCATCAAATGAGAGAACAATAGCCTTCCTGATTTCCTCTCATGGGAATTCTTGTAAGGCTATCATAAGTGATAAGCCCAAACCAACCAGTAAAACAGATTATGCAATGAAAAAGAAGGAATCCCCTTCTTCCAAAACATCTAGCTCTCAAGTACAATATACACAACAACATGGCATTCGACCTCCATTATCCCCTTCAGGGAAACAAACTTGTTCATTCCCAACTTCTCCCAATCCATTTGCACCATTAGATTTTCCAAAACTCTCTAATTCTTCCATTCCTCCATTAAAGCCTCAAACTTATGTCAAAATGATAGCCACTCCTTCCCATTCTTTATCTTAACAAATGGTCCCAAATTCAGCACAATTTGATGAACCAAGGAATATCAACCCTTCTTCATACATTTATAATAAAAATCTTTTGCCCATTATCGCAATTGAACCAGAATTTAAATCAGCCTCTATTTTACAAATCTCCCAACAAATATTTCTCCCCAAGAGACATTGGCTTTCTCTTCTAGGAGACAAATCCCTAAACTATTATGAATTCATTCTTGTTGATACTGATTCCATTGTTATTACCCATGTTCCACACAAGGAAAATCCCAACCATTTTAAGTGTAGGATCCTTAAGGTCCTATCTTATTCTGATTGGAACTAAGCTTCTATATATACTTTTAAAAGATTCTCACAAGAACATTATCCTCAAGCCTATACTTACTTTGATTATATTGATGCATGGTACAAAACCTTTTCCTTCCAAAATTTCAATAGGAACCATTCTTGGTTCTTCCATTTTTGTCAGAACACCATTCCAAAATATCCTGCCTGGTTTAACCAATGGTTCTCCTAGTTTGGCCCAGACAATAGAATACTTCCTCCTCCTGTCTTTGAAGGATTTGAACATTTCTTTAATCATTATTTATTTCCAGGACAAGAACATAGTCCTCCACTTCTTATTTTTCTCATTTTATTCCAACTCCCACGGATTTCTAAATGGGATTATGTTATTTCCCCCTTTAGCAACCATCCTTCTACTCCACATTTATGCAGGTTGTTCTCATTCAAATGGTGGGATAAAGCTGTTGCTCAGAAAACTTATACTCCCAACATTATCTTATTTCTACATAAAAACCCAACTTTTTGTAAAACCCTAGTTCAAACAGATTCAAGCAGTGAATTTTTAGTTGTCAAGTCCAAACAACAAGCAAAAATAGCATCCTCTAGATCCAAAGCAAAATACAAGCAACATTTACGTGAAGCTCTTTCGCAAGTAGATTCAGATGAAGAATATTCAGACGAAGCCCCTTTGTCTCATCCTTACAACCAAAATGAAGATGACTGCTATGGCATTGATTTCTTTTTCCAGATGTAAAGCATCTGCTATTTCCACATTTTAATTGGCACAGTATAGGTTTCAAGCCAGTTGGCTTCCATGGCTCCTGCATCGACAACAAATCCATTGGCTCAGACTTTGGGTTCCATTATTCCACGTGATTCTACAATCTTTAGACAGCATCATTCCATCAGACATGATTTTAGCACAATCAGACAACAATAGTACATATTCCAGCACCAATATCAATGAAAGTCAAAAGTGTTACAGTAACTTACTGTTCATATTTTTACTATTCACATTACGCCGATTTGATCCCTTGTCGGCCACATTCCTCCTTTCCAGCTCAAGGATCACATCCAGATTAGTCCATCTAGCACTAAAGATTAGCATCAACAAAAGCAGACAAGACAGTATATCCACAGATTTGTTTGAAATCCGTCCAAGCTTAGGTTATAAATAAGAACCAAACTAGTTGGTTCAGTATCTTATCCTTCTGTAATCTCTCCATATGGTAATCCCTTCTCTAGCCTTGTAATTCTCAACCCCCTTTTCTTACTATAAGCTTTCTGTTTTCTCCTCAATTACTTTTGTAAGTATTTCTATCTTCTATATTTTATGTATTAAACTTTTATGTACTTTGCATATAGTTTGATTTTGTAATATAAGAAGTGTGATATTACTATTCCTGGGGTAGGTATTTTTAAATTGAGTGGTTGAAAGACAATGGTGCAAAAAATGTTCTTTTAATTAAATTAATCTTATTTTTAATTTCGTGGCATCCCATGTTTCACGCTGCTTAGTATATATGGTAATGATGTTATAAGATATTAGATTTGGAAACCCTAAAATATTTTATCCAAATCAATACAAAAATTCTTAATCTAATAGATTTAATCCCCGCAAATTTAAATGCGTACTATTATTATTATTATTATTAGTTGACTTTTAATATAAATTTAGTTGGTCTGGGCATATTCTAATCTGAATGGCAACACAGGATTGCCGGGATGGAAAGAGCTCAACCCACGTGCTTGATAGAGAGAGAGTGGGGAGGGAAGAGACCCCTCAAATCCACTTCTTCTCATCCTCCCAATTTGGCGATGAGAGAGCGAAGGAAAGGTCTTCTTGCTAAAATATCAATAATGCCCTCACTTTGTTTCATTCTTTTAAAGTGAGGGTAGAATGGTCAAATGATTATTCTTAGGTCTTCATCTATTTATCTTACAAACCACACATAAACGAAAGAGGAATGACTGGAAATTGTCTTTTCATCCTTTTTGCCAAGCACACAAGAAAGAAAGAGTGCCTCCATTCCTTCGGAATGAAGAGTTTATCCCTGACTTCCTACATTTCATTCCTTCTACTTTTCTATCATTTTAACTAGTACTAGTGATTCTTTGGGCTTACGTAAGGCTATTTTAACAATCATTGAACTTAGCAGTAGTATTGGCCAATTGGGTGGGTGGGAATTTGGGTGGTTAGGTTTAAGAGTTGATTCATTTCCAATTAATGTAACAAAAAATTAGAGGTGGGCGAAAAGACTATTTATGATTGTTTACTTTTGACCTTCTCACTAGTAAAACCCAAACAGGAAAATCACATGCACTATCAATTTAATTATTCTTTTCGTCCTCAGAATTTTTCACCTCAATTATAAACTTATTAGTGGTTTTTTTTTCTTCCTTTTTTTTTTTTTGCTTAAGAAGATAGAATATTCTCAATTACATTATTGTTATTAAATATACAAGTTGCCAGGTTGTGTTATTATTCTTGACTCACCCATTGACCTAACCTTTAAAAGTTTGGAGCTTTTGCTTAACTACGTGTTTGTACTGTGATCATGTTTAACTTTACATCATAACATATTATGTCACATACGTGAGATACCATTGAACAGACCAAAAACAATTAGCATGTTAAGGCACATTCGAAATAATGGCATCTGGTAATGTATTTTTGTCTATTTGTCGAATGGCCTTTAATTTATGCATGTGACATGATATAGTACAAAATCGAGCACGATGAAAACATGAAAAGTCATGGAGAGAATTTGAACTCTTTTTGCAAACGAACTAGAAGAAATTCTAAGCAGCATATCCAAAAAAAAAAAAAAAAAAACCCCAAGAAATTCTAAGCAATGTGAATCTTTTAATTTACAAAAGGAGTAGGTAAAGTTGATGTAAGAAAACAATAACTTACTTTATATTATGTGACAAATGAAAGTCAAAAAGGGGGAAAAATAAGTGTTTATAACATGAATATGGTTTTATCGTTCTCTTCTTTGGGTTTTCGAGGTTTTTGCTTCTGAATTAAAAATTGTTTTCTTCTCGGAGTTTGTAGGGTCTTGAGTAGACTTACGAGATACACACACATATATATAATATATATATATATACACATATATATATATATTTGCTCTTCTTTTTTTCTGTTTTTTTTCCTCTAATAGTACAAAACATATATAGGGGATCGAGGAAGGTTAATTTGGAAAAGCAAGAAAATTAAATGAATGCCCAATATATTGGGGTCCAGTTGCTTCCATGGAAGATCACGAGGTAGGTCAATAAGACAAAGTCTCCACCTAATTAACCCAATCAAAAGCAATCCAACCAACAAGCAGTCCACTAATAGTTACCAGCTAGTCATGGATATTGAGAAGGCAGTATTAGCTGCTTCTATATAAAGAATGCTCTCCAAACAAGGAGATCGACCAAGTTCACAAAATTAAGAGAGAAAGTGTGAATGTGTCTGTCTGTCTTCATCTAATACTACTGTTCTTCTATTAAAACAGGGTTGAAGATGGGCACACTATCAGGATTTGCAGGGTTTCTTTGTCTGAGTGTGACGGTCCTCAGCTGCATGGCTCAAGACAATGACAATGTCCATTATTACGACTTTGTTGTAAGTGCCGCATGCTTATGAGCCATGGATTGGCTATGATCCCTCTCCCCACCTTTTTTTTTTTTTTTTTTTTTTTGGTGGAGCTTAATATCTATGAACCTTAAATATTTTTTGTTGTTGAAAATATATGATTATTTGTTTGTTAAAATAATTTTTACTAGCTATTTCGTTTTTTATTTTGTTTGCATTATAGTTAAGGGAGAGCAATTTTACAAGATTGTGTCGTACGAAGAGCATGTTGACAGTAAATGACAGTTTTCCAGGACCTGTTATTCGCGTCAACAAAGGGGATAGAGTGTACATGAATGTTCACAATAAAGGGTAATATGGTGTCACTATTCATTGGTATTCATTCTCTCTCTCTCTCTCTCTCTCTCTATGCTATGTTTGGTAGAGAGGATGAAAAAGTGGGAGGAAGGAATTAAAGGTAAGAAGGATGAACTTCTTATCCTCCGAGAAGGGAAGTCCTTTTTCCTTCATGTGTGTTTGGTAGGATGCAGGAATTTCTTTCATTTCTCTTTTCCTTCCTTTGTGTTTGGTAGGATGGATGGATTAATATTAAAAAATATGATTTTACGTTTTTACCTTCACATGTAAAAGAAGTTGTGAAACTGTGAGGGTAATATGAGCATTTTAACAACCCATTCTTTCCCTCCACCTTTCCCCCCAAAATTGGAGGGATGAGAAAAATGCGACTTGAGGGATTCTCTATCCCTCCTCTCCTTTCCTTCCTTCTCCATTTTCCTCCTACCAAACACACTCCTTAACCTTTTTCCCTCTTTTTTCTCTCCTCCCTTTTCCATGCTCTCACAAATCCCTTGTACTAAACATAAGGTTACAGACTTCTTATTTGGAAAGTAATTGGCTGGTTGCAACGGTTTTCACTTCACATATCAACAAATACGCTTTTGGAAGGACATCATTTTCACCAACCATCAGCCATGTATCAATAAAAATCATTTTTCCCTTTTCTGTAACACGCACATTGTCCCACATAGTCACATCAAAACAAAATCATGAAATGTAAAGAAATTGTAAAAAACATGCCATGTGTCATAATTAATTTTAAAAATTATTGATACATGAATATAGGTAAATAGACACATGAATACAAATATATGAATACATATTCATATTCATTTGGACATATAAACATATATATATGGACATGTAGACACGTGTTTATAATTAACATAATATAGGGATACATAAACATAATAAATTCTCTTTTGTTTTATTAAACACGTGGCGTAATATGAATGGGTTCTCTTTTATTCTCTTTTGTGTTGTATTATCCTATAGAAAATATAAGAAAAACCCGTCCAATAATTCACCAATCATCGCAAATCCAACACCATATGCCCAATATACAAGTTTAGAACTCATACTCACACAAAAAACCTATTGATAGTAAACCCATTATTTTTATATTAAGCCTTTTTTATTTCTCCGCTACTCTTCTGACAGGGGACAAACACCACACATGACCAACTCAATCAGCCTTGATCATGCTTGACTAAATAGAATAAACACGTCGTTGGGTTTCCCTTGGATACTGTCAGAGAGTGGTGTAATTTGAAGACACAAATAATTTTTTAAAGGGTACGTTACGTATACGCCTCCTGTTCCACTTGCACTATTTGCATCGTTTGCTAAATTGTCGGCACTTGTTGACGCGCACAATAGGTTTGGGGTTTGTGGGGTCGATCTTTAGCCAAGTTCATTGTGTTGGCTCCATGTGATGCACCATAGAAGTGAGGGAACAATTGTTTTGATCTAGACCTCCTTAGAGTACGTGCATCATCGTTTTGTAAGAAGGCCTCTTTTTCATCAATCCATAATTAAAGAAAGGAAAATGCTATGAAGTATTTTATGGGCAACACTAAAATATAACACATTATATAGCATTATGTGTATAGACCAAAATTCTCTTAATTTATTTAACAGATTTTTTTTTGCTAATGTAATTGAGTGCTGCATGGGATGCTGTATTAAAGATGTTTCGTATTTAATGAAAATAATAAAGAAAGACTCTATGATGGTATGAAATCCATATTGGTGGTCTTATAAATGTAAATGCTTTTTTTTTATTTGATTTGATTGTCATATCGATTAATATGCATTAATTAATTTCAAAATATATGGAGTAGTGTTTATTATATCTCTAGAGTTGTCTAGTAGATTATGTGATCATTTTTAATATTATTAATAAAATCTTAAAATGTAAAGTAAATGGGGGATGAAAAGCAAGTCTTGGGGTGCCAATAGTGCCCCCTTTCTTGAGGAGAGTTATTGCAACCCCTAAACTTTATTTGTAAACTGCATTTATTTTTACATTTTAAGGTTTTATGAAAAATATATAAGTTTTTCATAAAAACTAATTGTGTGGTATCTTATAAAACATCATTTTGAACAACTTTGTAGAAGAAAAGTTTTCCAAAATTTATCGTTTAAGTTGATTTTTTAGCCATTTATAATTTCGTTTCTGTAAATTTGAAATGGAAACTGTAAATGGCCAAAAAGTACTCTTAAACGATAGACTTTGAAAACAAATTCTTCTATAAAGTTATTCAAAATAATGTTTTCTAATTGACAACACAGCCAATTTTCATAAAATATTTTTATATTTTTAATAAAATCTTAAAAAATGAAAAGAAATTGGGTTTACTAATAAAGTTGAGGGATTGCAATAGCCCCCTCTCATCACTAATTTTCCCTAATCTTTTTCCAAGTTTTTTTCATGTTTGTTTCTCGGCCCATGGGCCAATCTCATTCAATCTTACGGCTTGAAAGGTTTTGTGTATTTGTCTTTAGGCCTAGAGTCGTCCTTTCAGACCTCACTTACTCCTAAAGCCCAAGAAGTTGCATGTTCTATATCCTGAGGCCTAAGAGCTCAAGCCCTATGCGGCTATGCGCCTCATTCATCAATTCATTCTCAAAGCTGAGTGCTTTTGCATGAATGTTACTGGGTTTAAGGGCCTATTCTTATCATCGGCCTAAAGGGTCTCATTCAGCTATTCTCAAGGCCCGAGGGCCTTTGCATGTCCACATTTAGGCCGGCCAAAGTCATTCATTCACATGGTCTCAAGGCCTAAACGCCTTTCTAATCCATGTTTAAGGTTCAAGTGTCTCATTCATTTCAGTCTCAAGACCTGAGCGCCTTTCTAATCTGACTTTAAGTCCGGAGTGCCTTACCCTTTTTAGTCCTAAAGCCTAGGCACCTTTCCAATCGGAGTTTAAGGCCCAAATGCCTCATCATTTTCAGTTTGAAGGCCAAAAACGCTTCACTCATTTTTGTCTCAAGACTCATCCACGTTTAAGATATAGTGCCACTTTCCTCATCAAGTTTGTCAAGGCCTGGGAACGAGAGTACGGCTGCCACAATTACTAGTGATCCCGGCTTAGCAAACAAGTTGAAAACCTGTAATCCGAACCGAGGGTGAGCTTCTAGGTCAGCTCACCCTCACGGATTGCGACCTTTTGTCCTGGCCATTGTACCACATATACATAGATGAACCCTCAACTCTGAGAATAAGAAATTCTGCCATTTTCTACACTTAATTAATTATGAGGGGTATGAGGCAAGAGAGAAAAGGAATGGAAAACAAAAAAAAGAAAAAAAAAGAAAGAAAGACATCTTTATCAATATTTATGGTAATAATAGCATGAAATATACGTATACACACACACACACATATATATATATATATATATCAAAAAATCATAATATAAATTATAATGTTTGTAGGCACGGAGTGAAACAACCGAGAAATCCATGGTCAGATGGTCCTGAATACATCACACAGTGTCCAATTGAACCAGGATCAAACTTCACCTACGAGGTCATATTTTCTAGAGAGGAAGGAACCCTTTGGTGGCACGCCCATAGTGACTGGACACGAGCCACTGTTCACGGCGCTATTGTTGTGTACCCTGCAGCGGAAACCACCTATCCCTTTCCCGAACCTGATGGTGAAGAAGTCCTTGTTCTTGGTATGCATATATTTTTTTTTTCTTTTCAAGAAACCCATTTCTTAAGCCATAATCACATTATTATTTAACTGGATTTTAACTAGTGCACTGCATCTAATATTGATTAGAAATAAAAATGTCAAGTCAAATTGTTTAGTTTCTCTAATTAGACTTACTTTTTATTAATTGATCAATCAAGTAGAATAGTTGAATGGTCAGTTTGAGTTGCTTTTCAATGCTGGCATGGGATGATTTTACGTCGCACTTATTATGTTGATTCCATTTTAATGTTTTCCTGGTTAGGTTTGATTTTATTAGCTATATATTGTAATATTTTTGTTATCTTACTCTTATTCTTTTTTTGTTTTTGGTTTTTTTGTTGTAATGAGAGGGGCTCGAACCCTAACCTATCCAACTCCTATCATTTACCTCACCTTCCCTTTTATTCTTCTTCTCTTATTGTACTTGCAGCATCTTGGTTTGAGGGAGACGTGAACCAGATGGTACAAGAAGCCCTCCAAACAGCTTCGGAGACTCCCCAGTCTAATGCTTACACCATCAATGGCCAACCAGGAGACTTCTGTTCATGCTCTAATGGTTTGTCAATATATAACCATGATAAATACAGTATAAGAAAAGTTATTAAGAATATTTACATTCAAACTCATACAAAATTGTTATTAAAAGTTTTTGCAATTTAGATAGATGATGTCCTTATAAAGTTACTCCCTCCGTTTCCAAATAAATGACCTACTTTCCTTTTTGTGATGTTTCAAAATTATTGTCACATTTGAGAAGTCATTGGTTCTTTTTTATTAATTTCCTAAAATACCCTTAAAAATGTATTCTCTCTTTTTCTAATGTTTTGCACACTTGAGGGCAAAATTGGAATTTCAAAACATATGCATTGATTTGAAAGTATTTAATAGCGTTTCCTTAAAAAGCATGTTTTTTCAAAGGGGACGGTCAATTTGAAACGGTTGATTTATAATATACTCCATATTAAGTGTTTTGAACAAATTGTCAAGATTAGCCTTGTGTTTAGAGAAGGAAATAAAATGGTTGATTTTACGGGGAATCATAGATTGGCCGACCAGGCTACGGGCAAATAATTATAATTAGTAGTCATTCTTGGTTAAGTTAGTAATCATTAACTAGAAAGTTAGTAATTATTTGTATTGAACTGTAATTATTTGCTTGTAGCTTGACCAATCTATAATTCCCCCTTTTAGGCTATCAATAAAATGTAATCTTTTTCTATTTTATTTTTTGGACAATTGATATAACTTGCTCATATCTCTAACTCCCCTTAATATCAACAATTGGGTATATATCAATATTTTTCTACAAGTTTGAACTTGAGATCACTCACTTAACAAGTGCGGCAAATGCCACAAGACTACCATATATACCATAGGCAAAATATAATTAGATTTGGGATGCTAATTTTCCTACAAAAATTTTGGACATTCTTTGGGAAAATTTAGTTGGTACATCTTGTATTTTGTGGTGTTGATTTCCCTTTTATAAAAAATAATTTTTATAATCTATGTATATACACACACACAATATGAGAAAAAAAATTATAGTATCCTAATCATAACTACACAATATGAAAGGGGATCTTGCAACATGTATATTTTTCCTTAAAATGCTATTTTCTTACGTTTACATTAATATTAATTAAAATTAAAGGATAATTTAATACTTGTACAATTAATTAGTTAAAATTTGAAATCCAAGTTAATTTTATAACTAATGAATGTGGTCAAATTGATAAACTTTTAAACAAATGGTGAAGTATTGAATGAAAACACTAAGGGCTTGTTTGGGTGTACGTTCAATTTAAAATCAAACAATTCAAGAAATTTTACATTCTATTGAACGTACAAATCCACAATTAGAATATTCAAAAAATTAGGAGTCATCACTATCGTTAATGAAATGCCACTATTTTGAATTTTCACTTTTATTTGAAGTGATAACCATCATTGTCTTAAATATGCTAATTCAATGTCATGGATTATACTTTCAATACTATGTAAAATATATTGAATTGTTTAATTTTGAATTAGACACCCAGACAAATCCTAAATTTTGAACTATTCTAAATTTAAATCACAGTCAACTTAATCTCATACAGTGTCGTAGAAACTGACTCTTGGGAATTTTCACAAATTATCTCCCCTATTGACCTAGTTTTAGAAAGAATGGTCACAATAATCATCCAAGTTTTTACTCTACCAGATTTGGTATTTTGAAATTAGACATCTGGGCTCAAGTTTTAAACATGAATTTGGACAAAGGACACAAAAATTCACAATGAGAAACTCCCCCCTAGCGTGTCCCCCACCCCCCCCCCCCCCCCCCCAAAAAAAAAAAAATCGAGGGGAAAAATTTTGGTTAAGCTATTTTCTTATCATTTGAAAAAAAAAAGAAAGAGAGGGGGTTGGGGGGGGGGGGGGGGGGGGGGGGGGGGGTTGTGGGGTTGTGGGTGTTAAAGTAAGGCCTAAACAATAATGGTGAAGAAAATTTGGATATTATGTGTGAATGTGTGATTGCTATCATTCCATGTGCTGCAGGATCAACATACCGCCGGCTAGTTGATTATGGCAAGACTTACATTCTCCGTGTAGTGAATGCAGTGATGAATGCAGAACTCTTCTTCGCGATCGCTCAACATAACCTTACCGTAGTGGGAATGGATGGTGCCTACGTCAAACCCATAGCCACCAGTTACATCATGATAAGCCCAGGCCAATCAATGGACATTCTGGTCACAGCAAACCAGTCTCTAGGCCACTATTACATGGCCGCAAGACAATATGACAACGCCGACCAAAGTGACAACTACGACAAAATCAACGCTACGGCGATTCTGCAATACAGAGGCAACTACACTCCCCCTTCATCTCCTTCCTTTCCCACCAATCTCCCTTCGTATGAGGACTTCAGCGCTGCCACAAATTTCACGCAGAGCCTTAGGAGTTTAGCAAACGAAGAGTACCCTATAAATGTCCCAATAAATATAACCACCCGAATGTATGTAACTGCTGTTATGAATGCCATTGTGTATCCAAACAACCTCAGCAACCTTGCTTCCAGCTTAAACAACGTAAGTTGGGCCAACCCCACTACAGATATACTACTCGCCTATTACAGGTATTCTCTTTTGTCTTGGTCTCCTTTTTATATTTCAGAGAGGGGAGAGGGTGGTACTAGCCAGTGTCGATCAACCCCAAGGGTTAACTCAGTTGGCAAGAGATCAATTACGCTTGTCGAAAGGGAGGTTTTAAGTTTGATTCATGCTAAACTTATTGGGGTTATCCACATGACATTTCATGGTTCTCATGACTTACCTGGTCGATATGGGTTGTGGAGTCTTATATATATGAGCTCAGAGTTTGTTCAAAGGGTTTCCTTGTTATCAAAAAAGGAAAAAATAGTGCATGTAGATCTGGTAGGGGATATATTGGAGCTGCCTTCGAGACGAAGCTTAATTTTTTGGGGTATTTTGTGGCTACTTTTGTTATTAGATCAGGTATAAATAATCTTTCTTTTTTTCGCTAATTTTGCTATTAGATCGGGTATAAATACTCTCTTGGGGTTATGAGATAATTTGGATTCAGAGACAAGTTTTCTAGGATATATGAGAGCTTAATTTTATAATCCTAATTCAATCCCTACTGCTTTCTCATTAGTAGTAATTTGTATGAAACTGTAATTTTTTTCCCGTAGCCCAACCAATCTTAAATTCCCCAAAAACATATTGTATCTGTTTGTGTCGGGGGTGGGGGAGGAAAATGCTTGATTTTTCTTTTTATATATATATATATAGATTTATTTATTTCACTACTTTCTCATGGAACCTTTTTGGCAGGAACATGAGTGGGTTTTACACCACAGATTTTCCAGATTGGCCGCCTGCATTTTTCAACTTCACAGGGGAGGATGTGGAAACTAATGTAATAACAAGCAAGGGGACGAAGGTGAAGGTGGTGAATTACAATGAAGCAGTGGAGATAGTGTTTCAAGGGACTACTGTGTATGATGCACCAGAGGATCATCCAATGCATTTGCATGGCTACAGCTTCTACGTGGTTGGGATGGGTTACGGCAATTTTGACAATGAGACTGACCCAAAAGGCTTTAATTTGGTCGATCCACCAGAACTCAATACCATTTCAATTCCTAAGAAGGGATGGTTGGCCGTCCGATTCATCGCAAATAATCCTGGTATGTCCTTTTTAACAGAACCTTTTGGTATTCCCTTCTTTTGGGGGAATTACAGGTTGGCCCCATTACGGGCAAATAATTACACTTTGTAGGCCTTCTTAGTTAAGTTAATAGTTATTTACTATGAAGTTAATAATCATTTGTATTGATGTGTAATTATTTACCCATAGCCAGACCAATATGTAACTTCCCCTCCTTCTTTAACTTTAGACATGCAAGCAAAAAATAAAAATAAAACTTTCTATGTTTATGCTTATATCATTGATGTCCCTGTGGCCTGGGTTAGCTGAGCAGTTAAGTTTTGGGTGTACTTCTTGAAGGTCTTCGTTTTGATTTCTTTCAGTTGTTATTATTTGTGTAGATATAGGGCATTGCCTGTTAGGAGATTAATTTATGCTAAAACCTCGGCGGGAATAGGACTTGGAATACCCTTAATCGTTAAATTATTAAAAAAAAAAAAATCATATATTATTGATACTAACATTAATTGATTGTTTTGCCAGGGGTGTGGTTTTGGCACTGTCATTTAGATAAACATCTCAGCTGGGGTATGGAGACTGTTTTCATAGTGAAGAATGGTGACACTCCTGAGATAAGTATCTGTGACCCTCCTGCTTACTTGCCTCCTTGTAGAGATTCATTTGATAGTTGGCTTCAAGAATTTGATGATTCAGCTGGAAAAATGCGTAAATTAGACAATAATTGATTATGGTGTTACCTCATATTATATTAGGATCTGAAACGAGGAATCGGCAAAGTAGAATTCGCAAGACCAGAAAGGGCAGATCTAGTTCGACCTTGTAGGTAGGTGAGAAGTATTGTATTGGCCCTTTTTTTTTTTGGTCGTAAAAAATGAACCTTTTTTTTTTTTTTTTTTTTTTGTTGTAAAAAATGAACTTTTATAATTGATAAGTTCAAGTTCAAAGTAATCTAATATATATATACTAGTAGAAATCCCGGGCAATGGAAAAGCAAACAATAACTTAATCAAAAGTTCTTATATGAGAGATAAAAATGTCATTATCCACTGTTGGTCCCGTTTGGCAGGATCATTGTTCCACAACTTCTATTAAAAGAATGAAAGATTGTTAATAGTTCCCCAACATAACAAAGTTTTGTTTAGTCTTACCAAGTCATAAACCTATAGCAAAATATTTTAGTAAGCATTTTGTAAGACTAATTTTTACCTTAGGTGCCACAAGTCGGTCCACTCATCGAAAATTCAAGCCTTATTAACACATTTAACATTACAATTCAGAGGTGTAAAAGTTCTCAAGTAATTATAATATTTCAAAAATAATGGGGCCAAACCAATCTTCATTTCAATAGGAAATCAAATAGTCTTGATAACAAAAGATTGACGATCAGCTAAAGAAACACATGAACTTCAAAATTATTTTCATGAAAGTTGACTACAAAAAAAATTGCCTAAAGGAAAATAAAGTGCAATTATGGGGAAAATTTTAAGCTTAGAAGATATTTAAAATAGCATAGGCAAGAATGTAGTACATTAAGTTTTTGGATCTCCCACGACTCAACCATATTTTTTCTCTAGCATGTTGAGAAAAGGAAACAACAACTAATACCATTTTTTTTATCAGCAACAAAATAGGAATTGTATTGAAAAAGTATAAAGAAAAGACACAGCAGAGGACGAGAAGTCCTATAAAGCTACAAAATAGGAATTATATTGAACAACTGAATCATTTGCAAACCTCTAAATGAAATATGCTCAATAACATTGTGCAAGTATATTCAATACAAACGATGATTCTCCGAATTTTAGTCCCCCGTGTCTCCTTTTGATATAGCATAAAAATATTCACATCCCCTATTGATATAGCATAAAAAAAAAAAAAAAATTCCCAAGTTATTAGTTTTGTACGTGATCACTACAGAATGAAGTTGTCTATAATATGATAACTTTCCCGTTTCAAGGAAAGAATAACATTATGGAAATGATAGCACTTTAAAATCTTGAAAAAGATTGAGAAGCAAAGAATGAGAATTTTGTCATACCGCCAAAGCTACAACATTGATATAAAAATCAACCAAGGTTGCTGCCATCCACCTGCAACATTTTCCAGAAGCATTAAAGTTCTTTTCGTAACCCATTTATAAAAGTAAAGTTTGTAACAGTATACTATCAATAATAAGAAGGGTAAAATACATTTACACCCCCTGTATTTACTGACTATTACACTGACCTCCCCTGTCCTTTCTGAAATTACACTGCCCTCCCCTATTTTAGAAAATAATATACATATTCCTCCATCCGTTAACCAGCCGTTTAAAAAGTTAATAGCTATTGCTGACGTTATGTAAAAAAGGGGCTAAAATACCCATTTTACCCTTATTGAAACCAAAACACTGCGTTTGGCGTGGAGGCTGCGTTTGGGTTTAATGGATTCGTCGGTAATGGCGTTCATCTCTAAGGACCCAAAACATAACACAACCAAAAAAAAAAAAAAACAGAGCATCCCCCTGAAGAAGAAGAAGAAGAAGAACAAGAAGAGAAGCAACAACGGCACACATGGCTGCACCGGCGTTCTTTTTTTTTTTTTTTTTTTTCTTTTTTCAATGCCATTTTCCTAGCCAATTCCATTTTTTCCGGTGAAGAAGCACGAATAAGAAGCAACAGCTCAAAAAAAAAATTTTTGCCCCCTATTGCAACAGCCTCGAACGCTATTTTTTCCGACGAAGAAGCACGAAGAAGAAGCAACAGCTAAAAAAAAATTTTTGCCCCCTGTTGTAACAGCCTCGAACGCCGGCGACGCTTGGGTCTAACGCCGTCTTCTTCCCTATTCTTCTCTTCCTTTTTTTTTTCTTTTCCTCTACTCATCAGATCTGCGTGGGACGACAACCAATACCCAGATCTGGTTCGACGGTGAGCTTTTTTCTGGTAAGTTTGGGTTTTTTTGGGATGGCTATCCCCTCGCCGGCGTCAGAGATCGTTGGAGTGATAATGTCAATTGATGAGGACGAGTTTGTATCCAAGATTTCCTGGCAGTGGTGCTTCCCTCTCTCTCCCTTCTCTTGCTCCCAATCCCCCTCAACGTCGAACTCACCTCCATCCGCAGCCTCATCTTCTTCCTCTTCCCTCTTCCCTCTTCCTTCTCTTCTGCTGATCAGATCTGCGTGGGATGGCAACCATCTTCTTCCTTCTTTTTCCTCCTCTTCCCTCTTCTTTTCCTTTTTTTTTTTGTCTTTTCCTCTACTGATCATATCTGCGTGGGACGGTGACCAGTACCCAGATCTGGTTGGAAGATGGGTTTGGTAGAAGGAATCAAAAGCTTGGAATTGTGCAAGGGACGGCGACCAGAACCCAGATCTGAAGCAACCCATTCACACGAACTTCTCCGCCTTCGGTAAATTCCATGGATGGGTGAGATGGGTTTGGCTGGATAGCCATGGCTGCCAGCGTCAACCTTCGTCGGAGATGAAAGGTACCCTCTCCCTTGTTTTTTTTTTTTTTTTTTTTTTTTTTTTTTTAAATTTTAAAAATGCTGAATTTAGGAAAAAGAAAAATGAAAAAGAGAGCCGTCGACAAATTCTATGGATGAGTGAGATGGGTTTGGCTAGATCAACAGCCATGGTTGCCGGCGTCAACCTTCGTCGGAGATGAAACCTACCCTCTCCCTTCTTCTTCTATGTGTTTTTTTATTTTATTTTATTTTATTTTTAAATTGCTGAATTTAGGGTTCTTAATCTTACAGAAAGGAAAAAAAAAGAAGGAAAAAAGACGCTGTTTAGTGCTTCCTTATTGCACCAAATCCAGATCCCACTTCGTCCCCAATGAAACGACGTTGTAGACACCCCATTTTCATCCCCATGAGTTCATGATAGCATTTGGTTGGATTTAGAAGCATTTAGGAGTCCCTAAGCCTTAAAAGACACTTTTGCCCTTTTGGGCCTTAGGAGAATAGGTCATCATTGCATGCATATTTTTGTCTCTTTGTTAAGTCCCATCACTTACATTTAGTTTCTAGGATCATTTTGGATATGTGTGTCAAATTTGGTTCAATTCCAGATAGGTTTGGATAGTTAATTAGAACTTTTGCGACTTGAAGAGCAATTTCATTTTTTACTTCGTATATTTTCCAATTGACTTCCAAATTTTTTTTGGAGTGTTCCATTGATCTTAGAATGATGAAATAAACCTAATTGAAGTGCCAATTTAATTTATTGATAGGTTTTGGATTGGTTCACCACATTACCCTATGGTTAACTGACCTTTTTTTTAGTTAATTGCCTCATGAAAACCCAACCACCTGACTGTGATCAGGGATTTTTGGTTCAACAATATTCTAGACTTATTCTACATTGAGTCCTTGAAATTTTGGCTTTTGAATCACTCAAATCGGAGTTAAAATGAAGAATTTGTGTCCGTTTGAAGTTCGGAGTTCGAAATGGGTTAGAATTTCAAAAAACCGAGGAAACCTGAGATTGGTCTCGGGTGACCGGTTCACCCCAACCGGTCACCCGAGCGCTCTGTCCTGATTTGTCTCTCTTTAAGTTTTTGACGGAATAGAACTCCACCACTCCGATTTTCAGCCTTCTAAAGGATTTCTAAGCCTATTAGGAGATGGTTTTGAGTTGTTTAATATCCATGGAATTTAATTACAGCCCTAGATTGGTTTTATGGTGACTTAATCTCAACCATTGGTTCACATGGTTAGTTGGTTATAAATAGAGGCTCATTCATCAGTATAAGGGACTTTTGGACTATTTAACACTTCATATTCATTAGAAAGAGAGGGAAAACGAGTTGGCACTCACCCATATCACTTGGAGAAGGCTTCCTACTGCAATTTTAAAGGAGAACTAGAAGGGAACCAAGCCAAAGAGAAGGAAGAACGCAGTGAAGACCTTTGCTTTATTGTAAGTCTCCTTTGCATCCTTTTACGATTCCTTCTTCTTCTACTCTATTCTCTGCATAGTTATGGCTTAGTATTGATTTAGGAATCATATATACTCTATATTTTAGAGTGTATATGATTTAAATATGATGTAAAAGCATGCTAGTGGAGTAGGATTGCGAATTGCTTGCTGTTAAGATAGTTTCTCTCTTAATGATAGAGGTACGTTTTGTATAGGAAATTAGTTGATGTGTTTAGGCCGTTTTCTCTTCATGGTTCAATTATATGCATGATTTTAAACATATTTTGTATAGGACACTTGCTGTATAAGCCTTATCTTTATAGGTGTACGGATGATTATTCTTTTTGAGGATAATTATCATTCTTAGAGGTTGAGGTTGTGCATAGGTGTTTTCTGGAATGTGTTTAAGTGCGCTGTGAGTTTCTTTGCATTCTTAGGTATATATTTTAGGTAGGATATGTGAAGAAACCATTTATACGGAGTGATTTCTACGTAAAATTATCTCCGGGTAGTTTTACTTAAGAAAGCTCGCCGTAAGGCTGGTTATTTCACATTCTTACATAAAGTACTTACCTAAGGCATCATGTTAGATTTTATTTTCATGTCTTGAATTGTCATATGATATTTTCATCATGGTAATTCATATTTAGCATGTTTTTGATAGTTTTGTGCATGTTAGGGTGTTTAGGGCATATAGGAGCATATTAAGATTTTGTCATTCTTTTGATTTTTGTTATTTGCATGAGTATTAGGTCATTATATGCATGTTTAGTATTCTGTCCAGATTTGAATTAGGTCTTCTAATGATGATTTGAGCATGAATATGGTTTATTTGAGCTTAATAATCGCCCTATAGAATACATGGGGTGATTAATTGGTGATTTCTCGATGTTTCGAGATAATTTGCATATGGTGAGTGGTTCATGGTAAGTTTTGTGTGAATTGTTTTCTTCTCCCCCTCAGGTTATTGTCTTTACTTTGGATTAAAAGTCCTAAGTTTCTAACTTTTATAAAATTCTGTTTTATTTAGAATTCTTTTCTACTTTTGAATTCAAATCATTTTAGAAGTCTATTTGAGTTAGAATTCTATTCTTTCTCAAATACCTACTTTTTCTCAAACTATTTTTGGAAAGTCCTAAGTTTTTAAACCTTTCTTAAGTTGGAAATTTAGGGTTTATAGTTCATTGTGAAGGGAGTAACCCCTTCTCAATCGAACTGCGTGGACTTTGATCCTTATATCTTTGCATGTAAAGTACGTAGGCGCTCCTTTGATGTTCAAGTCCGCCCTATGATACTAAGTATCCTAGGTTGTCTTTTCTTTTCCTTTCTTTTTCTTTCTTTTATCCATTTATCCATCACATATATGCTAGAGGAGTAGGATGGACCTATGCTTATCTATTTGTCTATCACATATGTGCTAGAGGAGTAGGATGGATCCATGCTTATTCATTTATCCATCACATATTTGCTAGAGGAGTAGGATAGATCTCTTTCTTATGCTTTATCTCTCTTACATGCTTTCCATACCTCTTCTATTTGTTTGTGGATGTTTACATGCTTTGTGGATGTTTATTGCTTTATGGATGTTTATGGATGATTCTTTACATCTGTATGGTGACTAATTAGGAAGTGATTGAAATAGTCCATATAAATTCAAAGACCCATTTTGGGGCGATGTGGGTGCCTATAGGATGTTTCCTAAAACCTTCTCATACCATAACTTAGTCTCCGAATCCTCTCTTGTTTTGTAAGACTTGCTTTTCCTTGATCGGAGTCATGTAGTTTGTTTTCAAAGGTTTTCTTTTAAAACTGCTTTCAAGGTTTTCCCTTTTTTTCCTTAAAAAATGAGATGGCGACTCCTTGTTTCATTGTTTTTTGTGAACCTTTTAAAAACCAAATTTTTATTAATTTAAATTTCTACAAGTCTTTTTAAAAGAAGGGTTTCCCTCCCCCCGACCGAAACCCGTGGTTCACTGACGTTGTTTTAAAGGAGGGGCAATTCAGTCATTTCACCATTCCGTTTACTCCATTAGTTAAGCCGTTCTGACAAGGGAGGTCAATATAATTTCAGAAAGTTTAGGGGGTCAGTGTAATAGTCAGTAAATAAAGGGGTGTAGATGTAGTTTACCCTAAGAAGAATGATTTCAAACCCAATGTCCCATTTATAAAAAAAAAAGTAAATGTGGAGAAAACAAAGGAAGTATCATGATCATCACCAGCACATGTAACCACAGTCGAAGTCGTTGGTTACACTGAGGGCAAGATATTTGGAAAATGATATCTCAATTTAGTTTTTATCTACGGAAAATAAATGAATACAACCTACTATTCTCAATGTGAAGAAAGCAACAACGTGTTTTGAAGCAAGTATCAAACAAAGAGAAATTTAATACATGTAGGATTTATATCCCAAAAGACTAGCTTTGCCAACTTTTCTTCATCAACTTCCACTCCCAAAAGAAACATAGAAAAATTTTCTTGGCAATGTTGAGGTATTAATTAAGCCAAATGAAATCAAATTAATTGTCATGGAATACAGTCATACCATAAACCACAGAAGGTCTTTTTTATAGAAGTTAGGACTCATGGACTCGAACCCTGATTGGTTAACATTGGTCCTAGCTTTGTAATGTATCAAACAATCAGGTAAATACATAGAGCAAGTTCTTCGGCAAAAAGTGACAATATAACGAAGCGGGCAGAGCCTAATGGCCTCTGTGGCAACATTGGTTTACAATTCTTTCGAATTTCAATGCAATTTACAAACAAAGAAGGTTTATATTACAGGAATAGTCATCCAAAATTTGATTTGTAATCTCACAATTCGGCTAGCAGTTTAAAAAGCAATGAAAGTACTTCCAAAATACAAAAAACAAACGATGCCCAGATGTTAATTTGGCAGAAATTTAAGCATAATCAAGTATAAAGAACCTCATTTGTATTGGAAAATTTTGTGAGGTGTATGAGGGCATGAGAGAGAGAGAGAGTTACGGAGTGAGAAGGTCTTTGCGAAAAGGAAGACCATCGATGGAGAGAGTGTAAACGAGAGTTCCCAACATCACACATCCCAACACGCTGAGCACACTCTTTAAACAAGTTGCAACCCAAATAGCCATCGCTCAATGCCTTCTTCTTTGTAGAGATACTAACTAATTCATATGTATAGATATATATATATATATATATATATATATATATATAGATAGAGAGAGAGAGAGATAGAGAAAGAAGGAAGGCATATAAGTGGGTGAGGGAAAGATGTGGGAAAGGTCACTCCACATCTATCATCATGACTAAAACCAGGGATATTGAAGCATGGCGTTGTTCGAAGGAAGGGAAACGATGTCACTTCAACATCTTTTCTCTCTCAATGGACAACGGTTGCTTTCTCATGTAACCATATGAAAGCACCATCGTGCTTATCAAGTTATCATCTCTTGAAGAGCGCCGTTACATCTTCCATATAAACCGCTGTCGTTTTTGTCATCACTCAGTGAAAATGACATCGTGTTTTAAGCATTTTCGTTCCTTCTCCATATAGCTCGTCGTACACTGATAGCCGTTTACCTCAATTTGGTACCTGGCACACTGTTTGTGTGAACCCGTGACTACCAAACGCAAACCATCTACAATGTTTTCTAGTGGACCATGCAGTTACTTTTCAGAAAAACCTTTTATATTTTTCTTAAACCTTAAAAAAATTAAAATTAGTGGAGTAGGGAAATCACATGAAAGAGTTGCAATATCTGGACCCCATGAAAGAATATATAAAGCCCAACCTAGTCCACGGGCTTGGGCCTTTTTCGGCTTCAGACATGGACCTGGGTTCCAGGCCATAAAATTTAGGAAATTATCTTTTGGTAATCACTACCTATCGTAATACCAAAATAGAGGATATTAGTAGTCACTTTTTATCAAATTGACTATTAATTTGTAGTAAAGTAATAAAAAAAAATATTATTTTATTAGTATTAATCTGGGAAGTGTTCACCAAAAGGTACTTTCCCGAAAAGTGGAAGATAATTATAATGCCATATGTTGTTGGGCTTTGTAGACATCCCATTTTGTCCCTATATTTGATGGTGAGTTCCCGATGATGAGGTCCGTGATGTTTATTATCAACCTAGATCTCTTTTCTGCAAGCAAAGCAAGTAATTGGGTTAGGTACTTATATTTTCTATAAGACCAATTGGGTAAAATCCTCCCTGTACACCCTTCTCACCCTTCTGATTATTCCCATTCATCTCTCATTCATTTCAACTCATTCCCTCTCAATTGTGTTCATTGTCTCCAACCAAATCCTTCTTTATATAGGCTCACATTTACCTAACATTTGAAGTAGTGATGAATTCATCTCCCATGCATTAACCAAGTGATATATCCACCATTTATCACAAGTAATTCATCCACTATTACCAAGTGTTGTATCCACCATCTATCACAAGTGATTCATCACCATTTATCTCAAGTGATAAAAATCTGCTGCTGTTTTGCTTCAAAACGACTGTCAACCTCACTTCTGCTGACAGTCAACCTCTCTCAGATTGACTGGTAACTTTACTGTTTCAACAACTTCTTTTCTTTTTAAGCTCAAACAAGTTAGAAACCCACTCCAAGAAGGGATAGAAGTGGGGAATGGTGGGGGAAATTAGGTAAGTGAATAAGCTTGCACTTTGATTCTTTCCTATAAATAGTAAGATCTTAGGAGAGTTCAAGGACACCAAAAAATTGAAGGGCCAAAAGTGAATGTTGAGACTTTAAGAGAAAACAGAAAGAAAAGACATCAAGAAAATAACATTGAGAATGAGGAAAGCTAATAGAGAGAAAGAGACTTAGGGAGGAGAGTTCTTATAGGGAAAATACTAAAAAAGAGAGAAGTTGCATTGAAAGAAAATAAAATAGAGATGACTTGTGAGCTAGGAAGGGAAATAACTTGCTTAGCTCAACGAAACAGACACTATTGATAGTGGACCTAAGGGATGGTTTGACTATTAACCAATTTCATTTGCAAGTGTGAGCGCCGTGTCCTCGACCATACCGGGCTCGAGAGTACGCCACTAACCACGGATGATTAAGGCAGAGAGGGAGTCGCCACCCGATTTGGCTTCAGAAACCAATTGACCTTTAGGAAGGGTCTAACTTGCCATAACCAGAGATTGTTCGGGTTCGGAGCTAGGGTATGCGGATGGGAAAGTGTTAGGCACCCACCTACGCTCGGCTGAGGCCGACCCCCACATGTACTTATTGGCTTTAATTAAAAAGAGACTTAATTGGATTTAACCATATTCAAGCAATTATATGATTTAATTCAAATTTTGGCACACAATGATGAAGGAGATAAGAAATCAAAAGAAAACAGTATGAATAAATATGTACACAGAATATAAGAGCATAACAGAATCAAATCACACTTACACAGCCTGCAAAACAAGGATTAATCTGTCCAAAATATGTTATGCACGTACATACATGTGATAAGCACGTACGTACATCACACATTCTCATATACTCATACTCTAAGATCAGCGTATGAAAAGATGCAGATTCGAACTTATAATGCTACCACCATGTTTATGCAAACCTACAAGTGATTATATCATGCTAAAAACTACCTAAACATGCTTTAGAAACAATAATAATATCCTAGATCTAGATGTTAAGAAATCATGGATTGATTCTATGAAATAAATGCTGAAATTGACAGATTAACCTATACAATATAATCATAATATTATATGCAGATGAACGTACTCATATTTAATGGGATGATGAACAGATAGATATGGTCTATTCTACATGTACGCTTTAGATATGCAATAACTACATCTTAAATCCTTGATACGTATATTAAATGGTGAAATATACGCGAAGAAATCTAGGCCTATTTTGTTAGAAATGATCAAGAGATTTGCCAAAATGAAAGAGAGTTAATAAAGAATAGTTACCCTCAGGCTTGGGCGGCAGCAGGAACTTCATAAACTCCTTCTTCTAGACTTTTCACAATCACAACTCTCTGGTTTCTTAGGGTTTTTTGGGAGTGGTGACTGAGGAAAAGATTGGGTAGGGGTTAAGAAGAATTGGATAGAGGCTGAAGAGAATTCCCCCCTTTCTTAGGTTCAAAGTAGGGTATTTATAAGAGGCTTTTAGGGTTTATTTTCGAGGTAATTAGGGTTTCCAGCCGCCACAACATGGTTGGCATTGAGGCTTCATCCCTATATGGCAAGGAAGAAAATGCTGAAAAATGGAGGATTTTGCAAATCTCGGGTGATGCACGTACGTGCATGGGAGATGCACATACGTGCATGAAGCATGAACATACGATCATGGATCATCACTTTGTGCTGAATTGAGCTGTGATCGCACCGGTCCTTCAGGATTCACTCGTAATAGTTCTATTTGACACCACCCTTCATCATTGGGCTTAAAGGTGGTTTGAAATGTCAGGCGGTACAAAATTGGGTGTCAACAGTAAGACGTATCAATTTATATTTGATAGTAGAATTGTATAAATTATATTTATTGTTTATTTGATTAATATGTCAGTTGTGTTTGTTTTAATTATTGCATGATATATGGGTGATCCAAATTAAATTAAAATACTAAACATGGTCAATGAATACAAAATGAGGGCCGGCTTATTACCGGGCATTGTTGGGTGCCTAACACCTTCCCAACATGTACCCTAACTTCGAACTTTCTCTGGTTAACAAAAATGGTTTCTAGACCTTTTTAGGTGGCGACTCTTATTTATATGCTAATCTCCCGGGGTTAGCACCATAAGAAGCAAAAGTAGGTAAAATGCAGGTAAAAACAGAGCACGTGAAATCGGTGTGCTCACAAGCTTGAGATTGGCTCAGGCGGGGCTACCCATAGTCTAGGCTTTAGGTCGGGCTTCAACTAAAGGCCCAAGCCTACCCCAAGGGCATTCGGGCTAGACTCAGGCCTTTTCGGGCTTATGCTAGGCTTTTGCTTTCAGGCTTTAGGTTACCTATGGGCCTTGGGCTTTTGATGAGGCCTAGGATGTGTGTTTACTCCTAATTTTTTGGCAAAAAAGGGAAAAAAATGTATCATTTTGATTTTCGATGTCCCCTTGGCCCCTTTTCTAGGTAGAGTAGTGATAATGTGCTATATGCATAAACTATCCGCATTAACTCATATGGTAAAAGATGTGGAACTCACTATTTTTTAATTGGATTGATATGACAAAGTTACTTCACCTTCCATGTTAGTTAGTGCAAAGAATTGATGCGGGAAATTAATGCACGTAACTTTTTGTTTTAGGTATGATCACATGATTCACATGGCATCCTCAATCTTTTAGCCGAGGAAGAAAAGGAGGACTAATCCCGAGGTATATACACAAGCTAATTGAGCCATGTGCAGGCTAAAGCCCCTAGTTTTGTTGTCATTTGAGATGTAGTATTTACTAAGGATGTGCGCCGATCAGTTTGGAGCGGTTTAAGAGAGAAACTACCAACCAACCCGTTAAGAGCGGTTTGCAAATTTTTCAACCTGCCACCAAACTGTTAGTGCTAAAAACTAGCATATTCGTTCATTTCTTTTTGCAGTTTTGAACCAATGGTTTAGGTGGATTGGGTGAGTTGTATCATGCCCTTCATAACCTTGACTATTCTTTCATAATCTCTATGAAAATGGTTTGTTGATTTTTTAGCAAAAAATTTTAGAAACAAACCATTTAACATTCTACAATATCAAATCCCACAAAATAAATATAGACCAAGCAAAAAAATAAATTTGAAAACGTATAATGTCTTAACATGTTTTCTTGTAAAAAGTATAGATATATATACTATTAAAGACGGGTTGGGTTGGTTTATTGGTGGTTTGACAAAGTTTAACTCGCTAACCAAATTGAACAGCCAAATTTATTGCTCAACTCATCCAAACCAATCCATCAATTATCTCAAACTGCTTATGTCGATGTGAAAAGGAGCGGATTGATTTGGTTTGGTGAATTGAATAGTTTTTTTGCACATCCTTAGTATTTACAATAACAAGAATATGAAATTATTTCTCAAACTTAAGATTCCAAAACACCCCAGAATTTTTACATCAAAGGATTGGGATACAATTTAACTTGTATTAGAAGTTGTGGTATACACAATGCGTGCACCTACTAAAAACCCTAATTATTCCCAAGAAGAATCATGGGAAAGTGGGTTAGGGCCTGTTCATTTTGCAAGAGTTGAAACTCTTGAGAAACTCAAATTCCTACTTCGTTTGATTGACAGGAAAAGGAAATGAAAGGAAAGGAAAGGAAAAGAAAGTGAACTTTCCTGCATTTTTTGTGCATTTGATTAACAGGTTTCTTATGGGAAACATAAATAACTACCCACTATCTTTTTTCCTGTAAGGAAAACTATCTTACAAAACATATTCTACATTTTTTTATAGGAAAAAGAATCATAGAAAAGTGACACTTTATATATATTTTCTCACAACTTTCTTGTAAATCAAATATATGCAAAAAAATAATTTTCTAACATTATTATTTTCCTTTACTTTTATGCACTTTCCTTTCTCGCATCCTAATCCCATCAACTAGACAGAGGGTTCAACTCGTAGGATTGGTACAATTTACATTGTTCGGTTTATAAATGGATTTTGCAAAAGAATTAATGCGTTCTTTTTTTCTTTTCTTTTTTTGTGGGTAAAAACCTTATTAATTTTAACTATTTTGTGACTAAATTTAGCAGCTCCTTAGCAACACCCATAGATAACCCAACATCAAATTAGTATGTAAGAGACTATATAAAGTGCACGCACCATTGGATCACGTTGAAGGGTCTTGATTAGGTGACTAAGATATGCTATGCAAGGACATCCATATAAGAACATAATTTTTTGTTTTGGATAATTGATAGAATCTACCAATATCCTAACCCCCTAATATCAACAAATGGGTATCAATGCTTCTCAATGAGCTTGAATCCGAGATCGCTCACTCAATAGGTGAGGAAAATGCCACTGTAAGACCAAAATTGTATATATAAATATGTGGGTGTTTAATTTTTAAGATTATGTCATGATCTCAAATCTTGAAACGGATTTCTTTATGTCCAAGCAATATTTCATCAATGACGATTGCCCACGTCACCCACTTTCTTATTCTTCTTCCCTCTTGTAATACCCTAAACCTCCGTTAACGCTGACAGTGTATTGCTTCACCCTCGTAACTTCTTAGGCCATGTTTATTTGATTGGAATGGAATGGATGGAATGGAATCACATTCCAATTCATTCTAAACAACATATTTAGATGAGGTAATTAAATAGGAATGGAATCAAACAATAGTAGTAAATCGTAATGATATTCATCCATAATATTTATTTCAATCTCATTCTATTCCAGACTATTTTGAGTATGAAATCAGATTCTATTCCTACTCATTCCATTCTAACCAAACAAACATGGCCTTAGATCTTACTCCTTAATTTTTATTTTTTTACTTAAGAAAAGAAAAGGCAATGACAATTCGGCACTTGTTTCTTTTTTTATTTTAATCCTTTGTATTTATCATGTGTGTGGGAAAACCTCGTGCTGAGTAATAGCACGATCAAGATGAAACAAGAAGGAAAGGTTAGCTCGAAGTACAGCCTAGCTACAAGGCTGTTAATTTTATTTTAATTTTTTATCGTCGTTTCTTATATTTTATGAATATATTTATTTTTAAATGGAAAATCAGTGATCATATCCCTTTTTCCTACTAAATATGGATTAGTAATCTATTAAGATCAATGATCATATTTAATGTTTTTTTTTTTTTTTTTGGGTGCAATATTTATTTTTAACTGTTTAGTGTTGCCCCTAAGCGATACCCTTCTTCATGAAACTAAGAAGCATATCTTTTACCCAAAAAATTAGTAGCCTGAGGAGTCATATTAGATCGAAATTCAACCTTTACATGCACAACTTACCTTAAAGAAACTCATACATAAACTTGGATCCAATGATTCCAATGTCTATTATATGTCTATTATATAGTAATTAATAAAACATACACCGATCTTTCATGCTTGCACTACAAGAAAAAGGTTGATAGATGACGCTTATAGAATTTAAAAAGATGACCGTTTTTCAAAATCCAGTCATCTTTTGATTTTTAAGATGAAAAGATGACTAGAATCTAAGGTAAACCTTAAAACAGTCATCTTTAAAAGAATAAAGATGACTGGGTTTTTAAAACCGTATAGCAAAAGATGACTAGTTTAAAAAAAACAGTCATCAATCCACCTCTCTAAAAAAATAAAAATCTAATATGAACCCTCCCGTGTCTATCAGCTCCCCGATCCCCTTTTAACATAAGCTATTTTTTTTTCTCTCTCAATCTCTCTCTCTCTCTCCATTCTCCATCCCTCAGCATAGAGCCCTCACGCAACAATCACCACTGCCCTTGCCCTCATCGTCGCCGTCGCCGTCACCTAAGGCCAGCCTCACCCCCATCGCCCAACGACGCCCTTACTGTTGCCGTCGCCCACACCGTTGCTTCCGTTTTCCCTTGTTGCTGTCGTGGTCTCCATAACCAGGTGATTTAAAGTGGTGCTCTTCGTTTCTCATCAGCGATGGTGAATCTCAAGGTCCTTTCTCTCTCTATGTATATTAGATATTTGATTTTTTTGTTAAATTTGTCTTCTGATTTCAAGTTTTTTGTTCTCAATCTCAGAATCGAAGCTTTTCGTCTCTCTTAATCTCATTCTCAGAAACCCTAAGAGTTGGATTTGAGTGATTTGAAGTGGTGCTCTTCGTTTCTCACCAACGATGATGAAGCTTATGGTCCTCTCTCTCTCTCTCTCTCTCTCTATATATATATATATATATATGATATTTTTGTTAAATTTGTGTTCTGATTTAATGTTTTTTGTTCTCAATCTCAGAAATTGAAGCTTTTTTGTCTCTCTTAATCTCATTTTCAGAAACCCTAGAAGTAAGATTCGAAGTGTGCTCCTCATTTCTAACTAGCGACCATCATTTGGCTGAAGAGATCCTCTCTATTGTGTTCTGATTTCAAGGTTTTTGTTCTAATTCTAAAAAATTAGAGCTTCTCCATCTCTCTCAATCCGTCTGTTCTATAATTTCAAACTTTTTTTTTGTTTTCAATTCAAATTTAGTAGAATTTTTATGTATTGATTTTATGTTTTGCTCTTTTGAAACTGATTTTGTTTTGTAAATTATTTTATTGAATGAAGTTGGAAGTGATACCTGCGTGCTCTGCAACTAATGAGCTACCCTGCTCAAGAGGTACTACTCCCCCTCGCAACAGCTTCTATTCCTTGTATTTTTCAATTTTCTAGATGATGGGTAAAAAGTTTTTTTTAGCTCAAGCTTCACTCTATATTTCTTCTGAAGCATTGATCTTTGATCAACGTAGTAGAGATTTTAATACCCAGATGGGATTCTGAATTTTGGTTTGAATTTTATTTTATTTTTTTCAATTTTGCAAATTTATAAGATTTTTCTTGGTGTCTGTATGCATAAAATTCTATTTATTGAAAGACGTGGTTTGAGATTTTGACTGATACTCCCTATTATGTTGTTGTTGGTAGATTAGAATTTGCTGCTAATTATTGGAATTAATTGTCTCCACTAATTACATACCCAGGTTTCATAAATTTCAACTCACCAAGAATTATATTTGATTGGCATTATTTGAAATTTAAGTAGTAATGGGATGTTTGATTTTCTTTCTTTCTTTCTTCTTTTTCTAACCATTACATCACAATTGGGTAATTTAGTACATTAGACTTTGAGTCTAGGGTTGATGTTGTCAGGAACTTTGGCATTTGCTTCTTCCTTGCCTACTTTAGGAGATTGAGGAATGGTATTTTCTAACCTAAATTATGGTTTTCCTTAATCTCAAAGTATTAAAGGTGTTCAATGTTTCAGAATAGCAAATTCCCAATTTGCTCTTTTGTATTTATTAACTTTTATAAGTTGAGTAAAATGCTTAAAGTGCATCTCAATATAAAAGTCTGGTAATTTACTTCTTGTATCTATAATTTTGCCTTCCTGTTAGTGCATTTTCTCATAAGGCCATCTAGTGTAGCTTTAGCATTTTCTGCTTCTTTTTGTAGTATAATAAAGTTCCTAAAGCAATTCAGGTCATTATTGGCCACCGGGTTGAATCTGCCCATCAAACTGAATTCAGTAAATGGCCTTAATATCCTATTTATCTGCATTGGTATTGGGCACCATGTTTTTAGCAACCCATTGTTGTGTATCTCTATGTGATTGAGTCCATATATTTTTGCCACTTAATCTTGTTCTGAGTGACCCTCTTAATTTTAATTTATGTAACTTATGTATCAATGATGATTTCATCATTACTACGAAGGCAAAGCCTGTTTGATACTATATTCTTCCATTGGTGAGGTTACATTTTGTTTTTTGGTATTGATTTTGTTTTTATTTTTATTTAGTATTATGCACTTAGGCCTATAGTGTTTTTCTTGGAGTGTGAACTGTGGAGCATATATAGCATAATTTTTTAAAGATTGCACTGCCTACTTAGTTTCAACATAGGGGTACTTACAAGTCCTAGCCCTGCCTCTGCTTAAATCTCTGAAAATGTATCACCGAAATCATTTTTTTATTTTTTATTTTTGGTGAGGAAATGTATCACCAAAATCATGGAAGAAATTGTGATGAATTATTGAGTAGAGCTTTTGGTTTTGTGCTTTTCAAGAAGATCTTTGTTTTGGGATTGCTGTTCTCTGTATATAAGGTAAGAAAACCGAATTAATTTTGTCAAATTATTTCAATTTTTAGATTTGGATGGCATTTTTGTTTGCACATTTTTTATTTTACTAAGCTCTTTGGTCATAATTTGTTTTTGTGAGTGATTGTGGGCTATATATGTGGTTAAACTATCTTTCTAAACTACCATATTTTGCGCATTTATTATTGTCAATAATAGTTGTTGAGGAATAATTCTATTGCTGTGTTAAAGGTCCAATTTAATATAAAAGTTACTTTACTTTTTGAAAAAGTAAATATGATATGGTTGTAATTAGTCATAGTATACTTTAAATTAGTGTGTTATAGTAGTCTAAGTAAAATAGATTTAGTGTCTGCAAATTTCTTTTACTTCATATTGTAGTGAGTTTTGGTGGTCTTGGAAATGTGTGTGTGTGTGTGTTTTTTTTTTTTTTTTACAGTAAGTTTCTCAAGATAGAATTTGGCAATGCTATGGTTTTTTTGTGCATCAGAATATGGTGCAGGTTTCAAACTCTAACATTTTACAAGAATATGGAATTCCTTAGTTTCCGTGTGTTTATTTGGGCAGCATCTTTGTTGCAGTCTACCAGAGAGTATGGCAGTATGCAGAGTTTTTGTACCCATGTCATGTTCTTGAATGCAATGTTTTTGTATCATAGAGTATGGCAGTATGCGGATAAACCTGAAGGTAAGTTTATTTTGTTTTTACTTTCTAATTTCTAATTTTGGTTGTGATCCCTCCCTCGGCTAACTTATCATGTAGTACTTTTGGGAGATCCCTTGACTACTGAGCAGGAAGGAAAGGAGAGACTATTAGAAGAGGTAAGTGGATCACTTAATGTAGTTTAATCTTTTGAAGTTAACTTGAAGCAGTGTTTACATATATGAAGAAAATTACACATGGTTTACTACTACTGTTTTAATTTTATGTAGAAGATTATTGTTTTCCTTGATTTGTATACAAAGATATTTCTTATAATAATTTCACCTGGGGTGGTGTCTAACTGCAAATCAAATTTTATTTTTTTCTCATTCCACAACATTATATAGAATGATAATAGTAGATCCTTTCATTCATTTCTCCAGAAACTTAGTAAAGCTAGTAGTGCAAAATCTATATATATATATATATATATATATATATATATATTGGTTTGTGTGCATTAGCCTGTTTATTTTTGGTTTTGTTATCTTAACATTCTGGATACAATGGTTTACTGTAGGAATAGAGATCTAATGAGCCATGTGGCAATGATGGCATGGGCCTTCTTAATGCATTTGACCTGATATTTCTTTCTTTCTCAAGGCTTGAACCTCTTGTCACTGTCCATGGCCAGGTATTAGTTATTAGTTTATTGTATATATTCGATCTAGTAAATATATATCTGATACCTACTTGACAATTTCACTTTAAATCATACTTGAACATTTTATAGTTCAATGTCATCCACATCAAGTTACTTCCAATTCTTTTAGAGTTTTTTTTTTTTTTTTTTTTTTCCCTATCAAGTTCTTGAATCCCCAGTACTATTAAGCCATTGTAAAAATGATAAATCTCACCCATCATAAGTGATATTGCAAAATGACATTGCCATGCAAGAATATGTTTACATTTGATAGTTAAATACTCGGGGTATATACAGTTTCCTAATTTAGTTTTTTATGTCTTTTTAATTTTTAAATTTTTTTTTTTTTTTTTCAGGTTGAGGACATGAGAGTGCAAAGCTAAATGAATGGGTGCTCTAGTTTAGAGACTTTTGTGTTTGCTTGGTTGATTTATGGGTACTTTTGTGTTTGAATTTAAAAAATCTTGATGCAACATATTGTATTTGGTTGTTTTGGGTACTTCTGTAATTGAATTAAAACAGAAAATAGAAGTATTTATTATTGGTTTATTAAATAGATTTTGTTATTTCTCAACAAAATGGTTAAGATTGACATGTCTGCCTTACCCTTTTGCCTACCATTTAATTGATTGGGTGTAAAAGGCAACTCTCAGCAGTTTGGTTTGCCCATTACAGGGAGGGTAACATGATACTTAATTGGATATCAGTAATTACATTGGTTTGAAAAGGCTTGGGCTTGGGCTTGGGCTTGGGTTTGGGTTAGGGCTAGGTTAAATAAGTTGGGTCAGTTCACACGGGCTAGGCTTTTAGCCTATATTTAATTAGTTTTGCTGGCTGTTGAGTAACTACTTAGCCAGCTGTTTAATCTGCCAGCTATGGTCGCTATTATTGGTTGTTTGCATTACAGTTGGAAAAGCTTTTGCCAACAGTGGATTAGCCAGTTGAAGTTGTAACTGCCAACAAACGTTTTCCCAGCCCAAAATGCTACATTAACGGCTGTTTTGTCAGCCAGCAAAGCATATAATTTTTGTAGTGTATGGATTCATTTAGTAGCCAATGTCAAATTTCTTTTAATAACAGAGTGGAGAACTTGTGGACATTATTCAGTATTGCTATCCATAGCACACCATAGAATGTTTGATATTGCTGTGAAGTCCACAATTATGATTTTTTTATTCAATATTTTTTTTTATTATTATTGTAGATTGTGGAGAAGCTTGTTAACATTGTTACTTTTATATATCAAGACATCTTGGAAGCATTTGGAGATGATGGTCTGAGCTCAACATCTTTAGAAGTAATTAACCATCGAGTAACAAATGAATTTGTTGTATACTGTGTGTGTGTGTTTTTGCATGTAGTAATTATCATTTTTTTCCCCTTCTCCATGCTCCAAAATATTTAGGCTCATATGAGATCGTTGCATGTTTTCCTCTTTTTTAACAAGATACCAGCAACCTTTTTTTGTTTTGTTTTGGGTTTTTTCGGAAGCCTTTGAAATGCTTGGTATCCATAGATGTGGCGACAATGGAGTGGGAGTGAGGTGAAGGTGGCTGTAGTGGTGGTGATCTGCACATTTTTTATTTCATGTTGTGTATTTGTTTTCACTCTTTTTTCTTTTCATTTCTTCCCCTCTTTTGTGTGTGTTTGTAATAGTTCCCACTTTAGAATCTCCCTCACCCACGGGGTGAGTCTTATGTTTTCCTGTTTTTTATTTTCTAAAGGCAGAAAAACAGGATATGGTCTAACTTGCTTATTTACCTAATCTAAAACATGCTTTGTCATTGCTTGCTTACATTATGATCGTTAGACATTTTAAGAATTGTACTAGTTTTGCTAGATTTTCTGAAGAACTTCAATATTTTGCATTATTGGAGCTTGCGTAGAGAACTTTTAATTGTATGTTGTGGTCTCATGTGTAAGAATTAATCTAAAAATATTGCATTCAATTTTCTAATGTTATTGGCTAGCTAAGAATCATAAGAACATATAGTGGGATTATTTCAAATATGTTATATTTTGATAATTCTGTTCTGCTTCTTGGTTTTATCACTTCTACCCCCTTTGAGCTTTGTTTGTTTTTGTTTGGTTCTGGCCTTTTTGCTGATTGTTAGGCCTTATGTAGTTTTTGCTTCTTTTCTCCTCTTATGCCTCTTTGATAAGGATTGTGCTTTGCTGGGCTTCTGTTTTTGTTTCTCTTTGTTGGACTTCTTGTCGAATTTGTATCTTTCTCTTTGATTAATACAATTTGTTTCTTATCCCAAAAAAAAACAAAAAAAAAACCATTGTGGGGTTCTGTTAGGTTTTAACTTTTGAGTGTTGCCTTGTTAAAATTTTGCCACTGTGTTTTTGCTTGTTATTGGGAAACTTGTAGAATATTTTATGTGCAAGACAATGAAAAATACCATGGAAACATATAGAAAAAGGCTAGTGTATGTGAAGTGTTTTTTATTTGTTTTGTACTACAAGAGTATTGTGCAGGAGTATAGAAAAGCAACATGGCTATCGATTTCATTGCCAAAAAGGGCTAGTACTTGATTTCTGGAGAGTTTTTTCTGTGCTGAGAATGTGTGCATTTTTGGAGAGTCTTTATGTGCTGGACAGGATATCTATCCATTTATGGTGGGCTTTGCGCAGAATATGATCTGATTTTTTGGTTTGCTCTCTGTTTGTGTGTACATCTAAATGTTGAAAGATCTATCTTTTTGCTATTAGCTCATTGTTACACAAATGATTTCGCTTCTTGCAAGTAATAGAGCATTTCTATGCATTTATTTGCATTCTAAAGGGAGAAATTTGATGTTGACATTGATTGGGCCTTAATTAGTTCAAAAGCTGGTATGATTTTGTGGAGATTTTGTTTTTTCCCATTTCTGCATTTTTAGCTCTTTCTTTTTGCGATTAGCACACTGTTACATAGAATTATGTTAAATAGATTTTGCCTTTTGCAGGTGCATGTAGGTGAGATAGAGAGAGAGAGAGAGAGGAAGGGATATTTTGCTTTGATAGAGGCAAAGAAATGGGAGCAAACTAACACTGAAGCTTTTGTGGATGCTCACTCTTCTAATTCATCCCTTTTTTTTTTTTGTTTTTTTGTTTCTCACCTGATGGCTTATTCTTTTTGTGTAGTTGAATCATGCATCATGGCAAAAGGTGAAAATTTTTTGAGGATGTTGCCTTTTTAGATTTGTTTTTCATTTTAACATCAAAAATTTTGTTGCACTAGTTAAGTCAAGGGAACGGTGATGACTTTTGAACCTTGTTATTGTAATCCAATTAAATGAAAATGATGGTTTTATAATTAATATGAGTGATTTAATTTCCTTTGTTATTTTATTTCTCTCTTTTTTTTATTTGTCTTAATTTTTTTCATTTCATATTGAAAATTTAATTATTGAGTAATTTGTATAAACAGGTTGATGTATCAAATTTTATAACAAGTTTGTTGGGTAGTAAATAGTATATGACGAATTTTTTATATATGAATACCAACAGCAAAAAAAAAAAAAAAAAAAAAAAAAAAAAAAAAAAAAAATGGAGCCATAGATAAGATGACTGTTTTTTATAGTCATCTTTTAATACATAAGATGACTAGTTTTAAGAACATAAGATGACTGTGAAAAGCAGTCATCTTATATAGTTATACAGTCATCTTATATAGTAATATATGATTGCTTTTAAGAACATAAGATGACTGTGAAAAACAGTCATCTTATATATTAATATATGACTGTTTTTAAGATAAACCAGTCATGTTTTGTTGAATATATGACCGTTTTTAACGGTCATCTATAGCACAAAAGATGACCGTGTTAATGAATAAATGATCTTTTTTCTTTGAGTCAAACATGACTGTTTTTAAAAAACGGTCATCTATTACTCTCAAAGATGACTATAAAAAACGGTCATCTTCTTTGATGATAAAAGATGACGCCTGAAGAGATGACTGTTTTTTCTAAAAACAAAGATGACTGTTTTGGTAAAAGATGACTGTTAAATACAGTCATCTATCAACGTTTTTGTAGTAGTGTTGGTCCATATAGAAAATAATTTAATTAATGCAAAGTGCGGTTTAAATACTAATTAAAATTGTCTTGTACCAAATGATTTAGATCCTAGATGTAATCCAAGTGGACTTCATATCATATGATTTCTCCACAGGCTCTTGAGTCATTTTTGCCAACTCCTGTTCGAATTTTTCCATGACTCGAGAGGGCAAGCGTATAGGAATAACGATTCCATTCTCCCCGTTACTCTTCTTGAACCTTACATAGACGCTAATAAGAGATATGGCTCCAGCAAGCCCTGCGTATAAAGGCTTCCCCCACCCAAAATCAACATCTCCAAAGCTTATACGTGTAGTATCTGAAACTATGAAGTTCCATGAGGTCGTATATAGCGGTCGTCCCTTAATTACCATAAGATCAGCCACTGATCTTATGTATTCTTCGCTTACTGATGCTTTAGCCATTTTCACCAACTCTAAAGCGTATGCCAAATGATGTCTACATAAAAGGCCAGCCTTCGAAAGAGCAGTTGGGAAGACTATTGTATTGCCGTAGTATCCACGAGGCAACAAAAGGCCCTTTTTACCGCGCCCATTCACAATGCATGACACGTGGACAACTTCGTTGGGGTCCACTTCAAATGCACGCGTGCGACACCTCCATAGACATGCGGTTAGCAGCTCAAATGTAGAGCATGTGCGATGGTGTGGCGGAAGATGTTTGCGGATTGCATTTAGCTCTTTAGGTCCGAAAAAGAATGATCGGTGGATCGTGTTATTGGGGTCCGAGAAAGTTGCCTCATATGAGGTAGTTTCCTGGGTGGCATCCCCCTGCGAGTATTCGTGATGTATATGTGTGATGCGAGGTGGGTTACGTGCGTTTAGGACCTCTCTGTGCCACACAGGAGGTAAAGATGGTGCACATGCACCTCGTGCCATCTCGCCAACCATGTTCAAGAATTGGACTAGCCCAAGTGCATCACTCATCGTGTGGTTTAGACGTAATGCAAAGACAAATCCTCCACATGTCAACCGAGTCACCTACATTAATTATAGAGAGATGATATCAATAACTAATGAACATGATAAATTCAACAAAAAAATGGGGATTATATATGAATCAATGACAATTTATCTTTATTATAAAAAACCTATTTAATATAGGAAATTTCCTAATACATTATTGTCATTGCAGTCATCATAATCAATATTGTCTTTTTCTTCTCCATAAGCCTTCACAATCTTTCAAACTTATGCACAACTTTCTTAAGATGAGGAAATGGGATCTTTCTCCACAGAGTCTACACAACAACATATGAAATTTGTAAATGGGACTATTTTGGTTAATAAGTAGTATGTGTTACATATATGCACCAACTCTCTACACCAATCTACGTGTCTAATGATATGAGCATTTCTTTGCCTACCATACTTGTGCTTCATAAACAACATTTCTAGTACATGCACACCATAATAGACTTTCATGAAATAACTATGGAGTATTTAATTTCAAGAATCTAGATTAGGTCTTTCTTTAAAGGATCGATTCCATTATAAAACACATTCAAATCCCAATTGGAAAGGAAGAAACAAAAGAAGAGTACGAGTTTCATTAAAATTCATGTGACAATAAATAGTAAAAAAGTATTACAACAATTAAACATATCATAATATTGATGGAGATCTAGCTTGCGAGGTTTTGGGGAAACAAGTGAGGAAATTTCAACGTTGCACTGTTCTCCTAAGCAGTACATCCTCAATTTAACACCAGGACCTCGCTATCCTCTATTTCTGCAAATGAGTGTTCATGTATAAAAATAGCTATGGAGGTAGAAGTCCTAATGTTACATGCATGTAGTTGGCTATCAAATTTATTGGAACTGCATGCATTTTGGGAAGTGGAAAGAAGAATGAGAAGGATTCTAGCTACATGCATGCATGTTTAGAAGTGTAAAAGTGCATGTTGGGAAGTGGAAAGAAGGAGTTGAGGAACAATATTTCTCTTTGTGGAATGAAATCTTCAAAGTTTTATAATTATTATGAAATTGGAATTTAAAAATATATTTAAAATAAGAAATAATGGATTAATCCATAACAAAGGGTTAAGAAAGTGAATCAATTAAAGTCCTAACTATTTTCAGCAAGATGGCTAAAACCGTGTTAACGATTTCAAAGCGGCTAAATAGGTCAATTAAAAGTTTTTCAACTCAAGCCACTTATAGAAGTCGTATGGATATAAATAGGGTAAATTACACTTAGACACCCTCTAGTATCTGATAATTGCAGATACACCCCTTTTTGTTTATGAAATGACACTACCATCCCTTACTTTATAAAATAAACTACAGAAACACCCATTCCTTTTAACTACCATTAATAACCTTGTCTAAGTTAAGTGATGTTAGTGTTAATTTTTCTCAAAATACCAAAGTTAACCCAAGATTAAGAAAACAACAAGAATAAATCATCAAGTGCAATAATTTTTCATTTTAGAAACATGAACATAAAATAAACAAATTCTTTTCTATTCCACAGTTTTCTAGACAACCAAACACAAAGGGCATGAAGGAGTGTATTGAATATTCTCACCTAAAAATTAAAAGTAATTTATTTATCAAAAAGACTACCAAAAAAAAAAAAAAAGGAAAAAGAAAAATCCCAAAACTTCTCCTTTGTCCTCCTCTTTTCTTAGTCTTATCCACTATCCGATTTGGCTCCCTACTCTATGTTTTACATGGTTTCCAAATGTTGCGTTTTTGTTTAGGTAGGATTAAAAATAAGAACAAATTTAAATGTTGGATTTTATTATGGGCATTTGTGTCATATTATTTGTGTTGTAATCATTAAAGAGATAACTTTGAGGAGAGTGTTTGTGTAATTTCATAAACGAGAGAGGGTGTATATATCTATAGTTGTCAAATTTTAAAAAGGGTGCGAATGTAATTTAGCCATATAGATACAGGGTATATAGGGTTGTGCCATTTTCTCTCCAAGTGAAACTTCTCGTACCCTTCTTCTCCCTCATATTATAAACAACGAAAAATTTGCCCATATCAACTCTACTCTAATTTAATGAAAAGTTTATGTGGGGCCCACATCAGACATTATGACCTTGATCCCCTTCTTCTCTCTCTTCTGTTTGTGTATCATTCCGAGAAAACCTATTCCATATTTTGCATGTTCTCCAAGTCCACATAGTAAGAAATTGAATTAGATTTTTTATTTTTATTTTTTGGATAATTAATTGAATCAGATTAATTGAAAGATGCTCAACTTGGGCATTCCTAGATGTTCTATAGTTGGGTGGATCCAATTTTTCCCATTTCCCATCTACAAGTTCTCTGGCTGACTTTTTTTTGCGTATAAACATTTCTTATTTTAAATATTATCCATAGCCACATATGTATATGTAGCCAAGGGTTTTATTTATTCTTTTTAAATGTTTGTGACAGCTATATTGGGGCCACAGATAAATCCTTGATTATGATTGACGACGGAAACCAAACGTGACTGCTCAGTTCAGCCACATTTTGGCCACGGCTCCAAATCTGTTGGTGGGGTATCTTAGCCACAGATAGGCTACTTTTAGCAACGTAATGGTCCGTGGTTAATGCTCTCTTTTTTTGTAGTGGAACATGGAGGAAAAGAAAGTAAATTACATTTACGAAATGAATACATTTATTTTTCATTTTTTATTTTTTGTTATTGACTGAAGCATAATTTTCCTTGTACATAATATAAACAAGTGGAGGAGCATGAGATGTCCTCTGAGAAGCACGCTTATTAATGTTCATGTATGAGTGATACTAACGTTCTCTTAATAAGATAGATTGAAAGTTGGGCTATCAAAGGTTAGCATCCAAAGTTTGAGTCTGTAAGTTAAGCTAAAGCTAGTTTTATTATTTTGAATATAAGTTAAACATTTGTAATCTTAGTTTAATTATCTCAATTTATTTGCAAATCTAAAAGAAATCTTGAAAAGATGACGTAGTAGTTTGTGTGAAGAAGCAGCAACACTGTCATCTTCTTTGACAAAACAACTTGAATCCACGAGTAAGAACAATTCCCAAAGGAAATAATATTTTTCTTTTACTAATTCAACAGAAGTTCTTCTTTACGTACGTATAGCAATGGCCCTATATAAAATGAATAAACCCTAAACCTTGTTAAAAAAAAAAAAAAAAAAAAAAAAGTAATAATTTAAAAGGTAACTCTAAACCTTGTTAAAAAAAAGTAATGATTCAACAGTAGTTCTTCTTTCCTAACTAATCTGTTTTTATTTTGGCCTCTAAACTCGCAAATAAAGCATAATTAAACCATGTAAGAGGAAATAGGAGTAAAGCGGCACTACCCTAATCAACTCACCTGTATTAACAACAAAGGGCAACCAAGGATGCCTGCAGAGCCAGGGACATCGTATAGAAAGTCCTCCAAATATGGACATGGTGGCTGAATTGTGTCACCAAGTTGCTCAAGAGTTACATTTGCATCAGCTTCTATAAACAAGACCCCTTCGCCACTGCAATCCACCTTAAGCTTTCGGTTAGGGCCTTCAATAACTCTACCAGCAAATGGGTAGTAAAAGACGAGTGCTTTGGCTAGTGCTTCTCTAATAACACCGGCGGGATCCTTTCCTTCAGTTAAAGGATCACTTTGATAAAACATTATTACGGGGATATGAAACCGAAGGCCCTCTTGGTCATCTATATCTGATAGTTCTTTTATTTCATGTGGTGTTGGTTTTGTAGGCACAACTAGTCGTGGCTCGCGGCGTCTCACAGAGAATGATAGAATGGAAGATGTGGCCATTTTCAGGACAAACAAAGGCAATGATTTGGAAAAGCTAAGAAGATAGAGGAGGGGTTTCTGGTTTTGTTTGGGAGTGTTGCAATTGCAACCTTATTGGAGTTGCTATTTATAGAGTAGCAACCAGGCAAAAAAAAAAAAAAAAAAAGGTAGCAAATTATTCACATTGAACACGCCTCTTCCTACATGGGCACATGGCCCGAATTAAACGTCCATATCTACGTAAAGGTGCACGTTTTTCACTTTTAGAAAAACCAACACGGTGAAGGCGACCACCAAAAGACGTGGTGATTGCTCAGAAAACAATTGGAGAAACTTTGTGGTTACTCATTTAGAAAGGTATGGATCATGCCATGCTGTTGGAAAGTATCTAGATGATCTCCAACCTTCAGAAAACTCAAGTAATGGAACCAGAAATTCATAAGACTAAAATATATGTATCGTACGAGAAGAACTTCCATGCAACTTGATGTTACGGGTCAATGAGAATCAAGTAAAATGAAATTGTCTGAATATTTTTTGGTCACATAATCCCACTTCATAATCTTAATTTATAACTTGACTCTCATTAATCCATGACACCATATGACCCGCGTCATAGATACATGATAGTTCTTCTTGTATCGTACTGGTAATACCTTCGGTAAGTCAATCTCTCTGCTTTCTATTTATTTTTACTTACTGAACTGTAAATTTGAAGGGATTTATTACTGGGGCTATTTGAACCCTATGATGGAAAATTGCTTTCCAAGGACAAAAGATAATGTATCAAAGTTTTGGGTCACATCTAGCCGATGTCACTGCTGATGTTATAGTGAGAACGATATTTTGGTACAGAAAGAGAGGGTTGAGATTATTCATCTGGAATTGAAACTGATTGGGTTGATATAAACTTATTGGGCTATTGGGCCGCTAATTGGGTTATTTGGACAGACAACTTTGTGGGTTCATTCTATTGGCTTTTCTATGAGGAGGGCTCTATTGGCATCCTCAGACTTGCTTGATACCTCCTAATCTTTTGTGATTTTTTTAAGATTTAGGAAAAATATAAAAAGTTTTCATGAAAATTGGCCTCGATATTCTTTAAAAAACATAATTTTGAATAACTTTGTAGAAGAAAGTTTTTCCAAAATTTATTATTTAAGTAAACTTTTTGGCCTTTTGTAGTCTCAATTTTGTAAAAATCCAAAAAGACCACTTAAACAACAATTTTTAGAAAAACTTTCTTCTATAAAGTTTTCCAATTCTCTTAAACACTAATTGTAAACGAAAACCTTTAAGGTTTGATGCCACTTGGATATGGAGAATATTGTTAAGAATGCTTAGGAAGTCAATCCACAAGGTTCTAACTCATTTAAATTAGCCCGGAAAATATCAAAGTTCCAACACTTAGCTTTAGCATGGAAAAAATATTCTCCTGGAAATATTAATTATAATATTAAGGATATATACTCAAAGCTTAGTACTGTTCAAATGACTCTCATACAAGATCCAGTAAATACCCAACTTCGGTCTAAGAAAAAGGAATTATCTGCTAAATAGGAACATTTTTTTCAATTGGAAGAAGTTCATTGGGCACAAAAATCCAGAGAGAAATGGATCAAATTTGGGGACAAAAACACAATTTAAATATTTCCAAACTATGGTATATATTAGAAGAAGATACAATCGAATCTGAAAATTAAAGGATGATTATGGTTTTTGGCATGATGATCATATGGCCATATCAAACTTATTTATTAAAGAATTTTCAGATAGATATAAATCTGCAAATGGACAGAGTAATTCAAGTGTTTGGGATACACTACTTGAAATTTTCATTCTGTGTGTATCTGATGTTGAAAATGCAGATCTAATTCGAGATGTTTCACAAGCAGAAATTTTAGAGGCTTTGAATCAAATGGCACCTCTGAAAGCTCCAGGTCCGAATGGTCTTCAAGTTTTCTTCTTCAAAAAATATTGGCCTATTGTAGGTGAGTCTATTATTAGAATGATTAGATGGTTTTTTTCATACTGGTCATTTATTAAAAGAAATTAATAGAACTTACATAACATTGATTCCCAAAAAGGAAAATCCATAAATGGTTAGCCATTTCCGGTTGGCCCATTAATTTGTGCAATGTTTGTTACAAAATAATAGCCAAAATTTTAGTCAATCGACTTCGGCCTCTGTTGGAGAAATTTATACCTCCATTTCAAGGAGCTTTTGTGCCTTAAAGGGCAATTAGGGATAATATTTTAATAGCTCATGAATTAATTAAGAAAATAAGAAAAAAAAAATGGCAAGACATGTTTAATGGCAATTAAATTAGATTTGGAAAAAGCAAATGATAGAATGGAATATTGGCTATTTTGAGAAAATTAGGTTTTTGTGAACAGCGGATTTCGCTCATTAGGAGTTGTCTTTCCACGGTATGTTACTCTGTTATTGTTAATGGTAAATCCAGAAGGTCATATTGTTCCAACTAGAGATACTCTTAGACAAGGTAATCCGTTATCTCTTTATTTATTTATTATTGCTACCGAATGTCTTATCAGGAACCTTTGTAAATGGGCAAATAATAATAAACCAAATATGGGAATTAAATTATGTACTGGTAGCTAGCTTGATTGTTTTCGATCTTATGCTTGCAAGTGATTGCATTATTTTTGCAAAGGCGTCTCAAAAGGCTGGTCAAAATGTCAAAGAATTACTTGATAAGTATTGTTCTATTTCTAGTCAAGTGGTTAATTATCATAAATCATGTGTCTATTTTTCTCCTAATACTGGAAAGTGTACAAGATAAATCTATAAGTGGGAATCTTCAAATAATGCTGACTAATTGATTACATAAATATTTGGGATGTCCTATCATTCCTGATCGTATTCTGGGGATCTGAAACTGAAGGCTCTCTTGGTCGTCTATATCTGATAGTTCTTTTATTTCACGTGGTGTTGGTTTTGTATGGAAAATGTGGCCATTTTCAGACAACACGCCTCTTCATACATGGGGTAGAATTTAATGTCCATATCTACGTAAAGCAGGGCCGGTTATGAGATTTTTGGAGGCTCTAGGAGAATTTTTAAGATTTTTGGAGGCTCTAGGAGAATTTTTAAAATGAGACCGTTCATACTCAATTTTGTTTTTTTCTTAGTACAAACATAAGTTTGTTTGCACATCCCATTGATTTTAATTTCTTAAGACTTTAGAAAAATATAAAAGGTTTTAAGAAAATCAACTATGCTATCCACTAGAAAACATCATTTTGAACAACTTTGCAGAAAAAAGTTTTTACAAAATTTTTCATTTAAGTTGACTTTTTAGCCTAAAATTAACAAAGACAATAAATGATCAAAAAATCCACTTAAATGATAAATTTTGAAAAAACTTTCTTCTACAAAGTTATTCAAAATGATGTTTTCTAATGGATTACGTAACAAATTTTCATAAAAACCTTTTAAATTTTTTATAAAATATTGATAAATAAAAATTAGTGGAGTGTACAAATAAAATTAAAGAATTGCAATAACCATTCTCTTTAGAAAAGAAAAAAAATTAAACCTACTACAAGGGCTAGGGTTAGTCCCAAAATAAGACCCTCATTTTTTAGTCAAAATGTAAGGCCCCAGGCGGCCGCTTTGGTCGCCTTGCCCCAAAACCGGCCAAACGTAAAGGCGCACGTTTTTCACCTTTAGAAAACCAACACAGTTTGGTTTAATACGGATGTACTTTTCGGTCAGCAGGCTCACGCGTTCCTCCAAGGATTTTCTAAGCAATTTCCAGCTTTTCAAAAACAAAATATTCAACATGTTTTCAATATCTACCCGTATTTCCTTATTTGGAAGATACATTATGAGAGAGTCTGTCTTTCCTTTTTTTTCTTTTTCTTTTTTTCGAGAGATTAGTAAAGGGTAATATTATTAAAGGAAAGTCGAATAAAGTCTCAAACTCTCAATACAGATATGAGTGTAGCTGGGGTTGATGATTGGCAGCAATTGCTAAAAGATACTGTTAGGGATATTCGTGGATTTTGTAAAATTCGTCACAAAATATGTATTAAAAATTAAACATGAATATAATTTACAACACATATTAAAAATTACAATTACAATGAAATTGAACATGGATAAACAAAATAATATTCACAATTTGAATTAACAAAAATCAATACAAGAAATATATTTAATTAAAATAAAATAGAGTAAGAAGAGCTGGCCTGTGGGAAGGCACATGAGATCACGCTGTCCTAAAGGAACTATCGCCTCCCTACGTACAGGTGCTGACGGACGATAGAACCTCCAAGATACAACCCCAAAGGTCGCAGCTCCCTCTTCTATGGGTACATCTACAAGAAGAGTATGATGAACCCGTCCACGATCAGTTGCCCGTAAATACAATATATAAAATAACTCAATAAAACTCTTAGAGAAATATAGTGGAAAAGGATTGAAAAGATAATGTAAAATCTCCTCTTGTTTATGTAGAGAAGCCCACTATTTATAATAGTAAAATGCTGAAATTGGTTTGGGCTAATAAAGGCCCAAAATAAATATCATAATGATTCTTATAACAACCCAATTAATAATATGAAATAAAAGTCCAACGGCTAGTAACGGACACCCATAAATCATAGAAATTAAGGTCCAACGGTAAAATGAAATAAACTCATATAAATAGGCCATTAAGTCACGCGTGCGCCACGTCATGCGCCACATCACGACACGGCCGGCCGGTCCGAGTCGAGGTGGGCTATGTAGGTGCGTATACGTATGTGGTCCGAAGTTTTAAAGCTTTAAAGAAAATCACATATTTTCTAACAGATACTAGGCCTTGGTTCATACTCTCCTCCTGCGGTTTGAATTATGGGAACGAACAGGGGCTGGCCTTCATAAGTTGGATTTTTTTTTTTTTTTGGCTATACTACCTTTACATATATAGCATGTAATACTATGGGATCCCATATTATTTGACTATGAAAGGTTATTGCGTTATATATGTAGATTTTACTCTTTAATTAATATGACGAGTTTTAAAGCTATGAGAGATAACTCAAAGTAAATAATATCATATGTCTTATTTATATAGTCTTATATATATATATGCTTGAGTTCAAGCCAGTGATGTGTATCTCTTTCATTACCTCTTCGCAATTTTGAGCTTGTGAATGGCTAGCCACTTCACAAACGTTACGAATGGGTGAAAAATTGGAACTTTAGAGGACAATTGTGTTTTATTTTTTAAAATAAAAATAAAAATAGCAATTAGGGGTATCTTAGGTCTTACTTTCGTCGAAATTTTGACCCAAACTATTTTACTAATAGCCTGTGTAAGATGCTCCACACTCATACATGTAACGATCTCTACGAAAAAGTAATCGAAACGATGACAGTTGAAAAATACACCTAGGACTTAACAGCTTGACCAACCCACAAGCAGGGGCGGACCCACGTTTGCCCTTGGGGGGCTGTGGCAACCCCAAAATTTTTTAAAAGCTTCATAACTCCCTTTAATTTGATGAGTGGGCACCCCCATAGTTGATAAAGTGGCACCCCCAATTTCACTTTTTCCCTCCATACTTGATAAAGTGGCACCCCAATTTTATTTTTCCACCCTTATTGTAAATGCCAGCTAAGCTTGAAAGGTAACCAAATAATTAAGCGAATGCATAGGTAAATATTCATCTCTTTGTAATAATTCCCCTAACTATCAAGTTTAGGAGTTTATATTTTACATAAACGCATGCATACACGCCCAATACATAAAATATATGAATATATGTGCTTATTTATGTATGTTAGTATATAAGTGGTGACCCCAAACAAAAATTTCTAGTTCTACACCTGCCCACAAGGGTAGCAATTGTGTTTTATAAGGATTTATTTTCCTACAAAATCTGGTAAATTTTGAAGTGCCTCACTATATGTTCTAAATGTGATTCAAATGATTTTTTTTATTTAATTTTAAATTCTTTCATTTTGCTTACACGTAAAGGAAAAATTGTGAGACTGCGACTATTTTTTTATTTTTTATTTTTTTGGTTTTTTTCCTAAGAGGAAATTGGGGCTGTTTAGTTGTCTGTGTAGTAGACTAATGATCTGAAGGGCACAATTGAGATTATATTATAAATTAATTAGAGAATAAATTCAAATCAAAGACCTTTGCCTAACGACACGTCATCTGAGAGGGAAGGAGATTTTGAGAGGTTGTCAGAGGTTAGGTTAAACAATCATGTCAGTCTAAGTCGCACAGAAATTTCTTGGTTTTATCATGTAGTTTTCTCATTGTCCACACTTATACTGATGGAACCTTGTCTTAAATTTCCTTGGGATGAATGAAAATTACCCTTTTTTTTTTTTTTTAATAAGCAAGAAATGAAAATTACCCATTCCCCATTCTTTATTGTTGTTTTATCTTTTCCACAATCGCACATCCTATATGTTATGGCATAGTTTAATTAAATTATTGCTTAGCTCTAGCTTTTAGAGTGCGGTTCTCTTAGGTCTGTTCCTTTTTGTGTTTTTTCCTACACGAAATTAGGTAATAACCGTTTAAAACACATCTATAACTTAACAAAAACTTTCATGTAATTATGATACAATCAAATGATATCACAAGTTAGATTCATATAACTCACCAATTCAATAATTCACCTTTAATGGATGATAACTTTCATGTTAAATACATATAACTCACCAGTCTAATAATTCATCCAATACTTTTGAATTTTTTAATTATTATTGATAAACAACTAAAAGATAATATATATATATATATATAAGAAAAATGCTAAAAAAAAATTTTAATTTTCTGTCCAACTGATGTGGCAGCTGTCAAATTTGCTCCTTAGAAACAATTATTTATTTAATTAAATTTTTAATTGATTTGCAAAATAAAAAAAAAAAAAAATTGATTTGCTAAGTTGCCACCTCATTTAAGTAAGTAGATTTGAGTAAAAATAAAAAAGGGGGGGCTATGTAGCATTACTCATATGTAGAAATAAATAAAAAAAATTATTATAATGGAGATGCACGTATAGAAGTGGCAAATAAGGTGGCAACTTGGTAAATTATTTATTTATTTTTTTACACATCAATTAAATACATAATTGTTTCTAATGAGCAAATCTGATGGCTACCACATCAATTGGACAAAAATTTAAGCTTTTTGGCATTTTTCTTATATATATATATAATCTTTTAATTGTTTATTAATAAATAAATAAATAAATCAAATGTACTAGATGAATGTGTTGGACTGATGAGTTATATGCATTTAACATGGAAGTTGTCATCCAATAAGAGTAATTAGGGTATTTTGAAAAAAATTGAAAGTGATTTAACGGATTAATGGATGGAGGTTAGAGAGAGAGGTCTTTTTATAGTTTATTTTGTAAAGTAGGGAGTCTTAATATAATTTCAGAAACGTGAGGACATCCATTTGTAATTGTCAAATTTTAAAAGGGGTCTTAATGTAATTTACCCTATTTTAAATTCCTTTGGGATGAATGAAAATTACCCATTCCCCACTCTTTATTGTTGTTTTGTCTTTTCCACAATCGCACGTCCTATACGTTATGGCATAGTTTAATTAAATTATTGCCTCGCTCTAGTTTTTATATTCACGTAGTACAGTACGTGCTCCTTGGATGATGCTTCCCACCTTACTATTGGTCCACAGCAACTTTGAGTCTCCAAGATCTAGCTACTGGCTTTTAGAGCCTCTCCTTAGAAAGGTCGTTGGTGGTCCTCCTAGCCCTCCTTGCCAGTAGTTTTTTTTTTTTTTTTTTTGGGGGCGGGTTACACTCTAAACTCGTGGTCCTCCTAGCCAGTAGTGACGGTGGGGTTACACTGTAAACTGTAATTTTCCCTTGAGTGTGAGTGTAATATATATATATATAGGATGATGATCAAATAAGCACGTGCTAATATATTTTATATCAAAACCTGTATTGAGAGTTGTACCTTGTGCATTAGCGAGATGTGAGATGCATTGAATTAATGCAAGGGGTACAACCCCTAATGTATAGTGTTGATGTAACTTATATTAGCACGTGCTGATGGGATCATCTCTGTATATATGTATATATATGTATGTATGTATGTATATCGTGCTGTGCATAATCGAAAGAAAGAAAAAAAATTTTGAGGAACTAAAAAAGGAGAGAAATGAAAACATTATTTTTGAAAAAAAAAAATCTAATCTTTGAAAAAAAATCTGATCTTGCTTGTCTATGATCTGATAAGAGAGAAAGTAATATTGATAAGTCTTGTGAAATCTACGTAAGAAGAGAGATAAAAGTTTTGCTTTCGATCAAAAAACTTACTATAAGCTTTAGATCCATGACAGGAGCAAAATAGGGAATTTATGTACGAAATAAGAGTAATGTTGATATATTTTAAAAATTATTAGTCAAATAGTTGAATCACGATTAATTGAACAAATGGTAAGTCTCAAATTGAATACATTTGAAAGCCTGGATACCTAATTAACCTTTTTTAAACTTGAGTACTAATCAAAAACCTACCCCAAACTTGGGAGTAGTTTTTTACGCTTTACCTTTATTGAAAAAAGCTAACCTTTTAGCAAATACTATCGGAAAAATTGGCTAAGATTCATAAGAATATTATATATTTTCATAGGGTGGAGATAATGCCAGAGGGCATATCTCTTCTTCCACGCCTATTAAATTTACATTGTTTCAAATGGACTATTTTACCCTTGAGTCAAAAAGACCAATTGATTACCAAACGGTCCAAATCTTCTCTCTAGCCCCTCTGCGTTTCTTTCTTCTCTTTTCGTCACCGCCATTGTTTTCTCTCCCCTTCCTCTCTCTCTCTCTCTCTCTCTCTCCAAACCACCATGGCCAGTCTAAACCTCAACATGTTACCCCATTTTTTTTCTCTGCTTTGAATTTGTCTTCACCCAAGTTTAAAAAGACCTCATTCCACAACAAAGCTTTCTTTATTGCTTTTATTTCTACCTACTCTGTTCGATAAATCCCATTAATAAAAAAAAAAGTACCACCTGCTTGTCAATAACCTGCCACAATCGTTGTAAGGTATGGGAACAAGTATCCATCTTTAGCAACGCTTTCACTTCCCCCTAGCACAGAACCAGACCCCATCAACACTTCTCCATAACGCACTTTCATCTAATTTATGGGTGAGATCGATTAGGGGATGAAGTCTCTACATAGTCTCGTATAGTAGCTTTAGGGGGAAAATTAGAACCTAGCCCAAGGGATAGGGTGTCCAAGGCATAGGGTGTTAGACTACCCAAAAGAATCCAACCAAAAAATTCAATTCAATCCAATTCCATGAAAATGTTTTTAAAGATAATATTAAACATTACAAAAATCCTTGATTTATCGAAAAAAAAAATGTGATAATTGTTATTGCAAGTCCCTAGCTATTTTCTTGGCATTCACCAGAGCCACTTCCACTTCTTCTACCTCTATTTTTATCATCTCTGCATGTAATCCTTCGAGCGACTTCTCTAAACTCATAACCGTTGAATTTTGAAAAGGCAAAATAAACAATGTATTGTGCATAACCGTGGAAATAAAGTTTTGTACTCTGACAATAACGCCACCCTTTTCATAATGCAACTGAAACATTTTTTTTTTATTAATTAAATGTTGATATGGGCAATGCAAGATCCCATTGGCATCGAATAAGCTACAAATTTTGAAAGTTGTTTAATGTTGTTCATTTATCATAGCACGGGATAATTCTACTTTTGGCTTTCTGATAGATATTTTAAATTGAGTTGTTGAATGACAATGGTGCAGAAAATCTTCTTTTAATTAAATTAATCTTATTTTTAATTTCGATCCCATGTTTCACGCTGCTTAGTATGGTAATGATGTCATAAGATAATAGATTTGGAAATCCTAAAATATTTTATCCAAATCAAGACAAAAATTCTAAATCTAATATATTTAATCCCGGCAAATTTAAATGCGTACTATTAATTTTTTTTCTTTTTTAACTTTTAATATAAATTTAGTTGGTCTGGGGCTCTAGGCATATTCCAACCTGAATGGAAACAAGGGAGAGAGAGGGAAGGGAATAGACCCAACCCACGTGTTTGATAGAGAGAGACCCCTCAAATCCACTTTTTCTCATCCTCCCAATTTGGCTATGAGAGACTCACAGTGTGAGAGATGGGAGGAAAGGTCTTCCTGCTAAAATATCAATAATGCCCTCGCTTTGTTTCATTCTTTTAAAGTGAGGGTAGAATGGTCAAATGAGTATTCTTAGGTCTTCGTCTATTTATCTCACAAAACACGCATAAACGAAAGAGGAATACTGAAATTGTCTTTTCATCCTTTTAACCAAACACATAATAAAGAGAGAATGTTTCTCTTCTTTTGGGATGAAAAGTTTATCCCTAGCCTCTTATATTTCATTCCTTCTACATTTTTATCATTCTAACTGTTATTAGTGATTCTTAATTTGGACTTACGCAAGACTATTTTACCAATCTCAATAAAATAAAATAAAATAAAACTATTTTAACAATCATTTAACTTAGCAGGTAGTATTGGGTGGGTGGGAATTTGAGTAACCATAGGTTTAAGAGTTGATTTCTTTCCAATTAATGTAACCAAAAATTTGAGGTGGGGAGAAAGACTATTTATGATTTTTTACTTTTGACCTTCTCAGTAAAACCCAAATAGGAAAATCACATGCACTATCAATTTAATTATTCTTTTCATCCTCAGAATTTTTCACCTCAATTATAAACTTATTAGTGGTTTTTTTTTTTTTCCTTTTTTTTTTTTTCCTTAAGAAGATAGAACATTCTTAATTACATTGTTGTTAGTAAATATACAAGTTGCCAGGTTGTGTTACTCTTGACTCACCCATTGATCTAACTTTCAAAAGTCTAAACCGATCTTTTACTTAACTACGCGTATGTGCTGTGATAATACTTAATTTTACATCATAATACATTATGTCACGTATGTGAGATACCATTGAAGAGACAAAAAAAAATTAACATGTAAGGCACATTCGAAATAATGGCATCTGGTAATGCCTTTTTGTCTATTTGTCGAATGGCCTTCAATTTATGCATGTGATATGATATGGTACAAAATCGAGCACGATGAAAACATGAAAATCATGGAGAGAATTTGAACTCCTTTTGCAAACGAATTAGAAGAAATTCTAAGCAGCATATCTAAAAAAATAATAAATAAATAAAAGGGAAGAACAAGAAATTCTAAGCAATGTGAATTTTTTAATTTACAAAAGGAGTGTTGTCGTAAGAAAACAATAACTTACTTTATATTATGTGACGAATGAAAAGTCAAAAAGGGGGAAAAAAAAGTGCTCATGACATGAATATGGTTCTCTTCTTTGGGTTTTCAAGGTTTTTACTTCTGAGTTAAAAAATGTTTTCCTCCCGGAGTTTGTAGGGTCTTGACTAGACGCACGACACATATATATTTATTTGCTCTTCTTTTTTATTTTTTTGGGAAAATTACATATTGCTCTTGAAATTTTATGCCAAAATCATTTTTCACCCATCGTCTACAAAATCAGACAAATCATCCTTAAACTATTAGAAATAGATTTTAGACTGTTGCAATTAACAGAATGATTGAAATGACAATAATGCCCCTTAGATTCACATTGTTTTCTATGATATTGCAATAGTACGAGATTACCCATGTTATCAAGTTCCATTTCCTTCTCTTTTCTTCAATTTTCTCACCAACCAAACAGAACCTTTAGGTAAAAAGATTGATCAAAGTGTCAACCTTTAAGAAATACAATGCTTGAACCAAACATGTAGTCGCTACCAAGAAACTATCAGATTATTATGATTGTTTGGAAGAAGAAGACGTTGAATTGGAACTAGAGGCGTGGTTGCTTCCATCACCACGAACACCTATTTCCATGGCCCACTCAAAGACTGAATTTTTTCTTTTTTAATACTCTGGTGGGCACATTTATTTTCAGCCATTTAAGCCTGGTAATGTGGATAATGGATCTGATGGAGCTAACCCAATCTCATTGTTGGCGTGGTTGTTTTCCGTCACCACGACCATCAACACTTCCATGGCCAAATAAAAAATCCCTAACCCTAACCCTAAACGTAAATCTAAACCTAACCATCCATTTGTTGCACATAAAACAAAGGAAAAATAAGAGAAAATGAAAGAAAATCTTAAATCCTATATTTTCAGTTGCTTCCAAACACACATATATAAATCTAAACCTAACCAACCATTTGTTTGCACATAAACAGAGGAAAAATAAGAGAAAATGAAAGAAAATCTTAAATCCCATATTTTCAGTTGCTTCCAAACACACACACACACACGCATATATATATAATTGAAATCAAATTTTGATCAGTTAGATAGAGATATTACTTTACAAAGTTCAAATTGATGAAAAAAAATTGAGGATTCAAAGGTTTTAATCTTGTATCTTGGATGGCGAACACGTACCCTTTGCCGAGTGAGATCCCCGCCATTGCCATCGCACATTAAGATCGAGGCCAACTCCTTCTTCTTCAACAAGTTCACAGCAATTGCAACGACAATTGCGAGTTATGCCACCAGCTCCAGGCCGAATGTGATTCGTCCCTCCTCAACATGCTCATCACCTCGACCCTGTTTTCTCTTTCTCTCTCTCTCTCTCTCTGTATATATATACACACACACAATGTTATATATATGCATTGTTTGGTTTTGTTTGAAATTAATAATTTGGATTTAATTGAGATCATGATTTGTACAGATTATTGGGAAGAAATGAGTCATTAATGGGATGATGATTTTTTTTTTTTTTTTTTTTTTTTTGTAGAATACAAATATTCAGTTCAAGGGATTAAAAATATGGTACGTGCTGAAGAAGACGTTTGGAATTGTGGCTAGAGTATAAAAATATTAGACAAGGGTAGTTTTGATTGAAAAATGTAATAAGTTGGTCACGTGGTGCGCAGATGGCCAATTTCCGTTAAAATTCTAACAGCTACTAGCTGGAGAGGAGTAAAGTGAAAAAACCTGCAATTATGGAAGGTTATTTGTCCGATTTTGTAGATAAAAGATAAAAAACGATTTCGGTCTAGAGTTCTGGAGAATAATATGTAATTTTCCCTTCTTTGTTTTTTTTTCCCTCTAATAGTACAAAACATATATAGGGGATCGAGGACGGTTTGGACAAGCAAGAAAATTATTTTTTTAATTTATTTATTAAATGAATACCAATTGGAGTCCAGTTGCTTCCATGGAAGATCCCGGGGTATATCAATAACATAAAGTCTCCACCTAATTAACCCAATCAAAAGCAATCCAACCAACAAGCAGTCCACATAGTTACCAGCTAGTCATGGATATTGAGAAGGCAGTATTAGCTGCTTCTTTATAAAGATAGCTCTCCAAACAAGGAGATCGACCAAGTTCACAAAATTAAGGAAGAGAGTGTGTGTGTGTCTGTCTTCATCTAATACTACTGTTCTATTAAAACTGGGTTGAAGATGGGCACACTCTCAGGATTCACAGGGTTTCTTTGTCTGAGTGTGATGGTCCTCAGCTGCATAGCTCAAGACAATGTCCATTATTACGACTTTGTTGTAAGTGCTGCATGCTTATGAGCCATGGATTGGCCATGATCCCCCTCCCCACCCTTTTTTTTTTTTGGTGGAGCTTAATATCTATGAACCTTAAATATTTTTTGTTGTTGAAAATATATGATTATTTGTTTGTTAAAATAATTTTTACTAGCTATTTCATTTTTTATTTTGTTTGCATTATAGTTGAGGGAGAGCAATTTTACAAGATTGTGTAGTACGAAAAGCATGTTGACAGTAAATGACAGTTTTCCGGGACCTGTTATTCGCGTCAACAAAGGGGATAGGGTGTACGTGAACGTTCACAATCAAGGGTATTATGGTGTCACTATTCACTGGTATTGACTCTCTCTCTCTCTCTCTCTCTCTCTCTATGACTATTATGTAGGTTTGGTAGAGAGGATGGAAAAGTGGAAGGAAGAAAATAAGAAGGATGGACTTTTTATCCTCTGGGAAGGAAAGTCCTCTTTCCTTCATCTGTTTTGGTAAGAGGGATGGAATTGTAATTTTTTCCTTCCTCTTTTCCTTTCTTTGTGTTTAGTAGGATGGATGGATAGATGGCTATTAAAAAATATGATTTTACTTTTTTACCCTCACATGTAAAAAAAGATGGTCATTTTAACAACCCATTCTTTCCTTCTACCCTTCCCCCCAAAATTGGAGGGATGAGAAAAATGTGACTTGAGAGATTCTCTATCCCTCCTCCTCTTTCCTTCCTTCTCCCTTTTCCTCCTACCAAATACACCCCTTAAACTCTTTCCCTCTTCTTTTCTCTCCTCCCCTTTCCATCCTCTCACATATCCCTTGTACCAAACATAAGGTTACGGACTTCTTATTTGGAAAGTAATTGGCCGGTTGCAACGGTTTTCACTTCACATATCAACAAACACACTTTTGGAATGACATCATTTTCACTAGTCATCAGCCATGTATCAATAAAAATCATTTTTCCCTTTTCTGTAACACGCACATTGTCCCACATAGTCACATCAAAATAAAATCATGAAATGTAAAGAAATTGTAAAAAACATGTCACATGTCATAGTTAATCTTAAAGATTATTGATACATGGATGGATATGGGTAAGTGGATACGTGAATACAAATATATGGACACATATTTATATTCATTTGAACACATAAACATATATATATATATGGATATGTAGAGACATGTTTATAATTAACATAATATAGGAATACATAGATATGATAAATTATCTTTTGTTTTATTAAACATGTGGCATAATATGAATGAGTTCTCTTTTATTCTCTTTTGTGTTGTATTATCTCATAGAAAATAGTAAGAAAAACCATCAAATAGTTCACCAACCATCGCGAATCCAATACCATGAACCCAATATACAAGTTTAGAACTCATACACAAAAGGTCTAAACTTATTGATAGTGAATCCATTATTTTTATATTAAGACACCTTTTTTTACTCCCCTTCTCTCCCGCCGGGACAAACCCCACACATGACCAACTCAGCCTTGATCATGCTTGACTAAACAGAATAAACACGTTGGTCGGTTTCCCTCGGATACTGTCAGAGAGTGGGTTTAATTTGAAAGCACAAATAATTTTTTAAAGGGTACGTTACGTAGACTCCTCTTGTTCCACTTGCGCTATTTGCATCGTTTGCCAAATTGTCGGCACTTGTTGACACGCACGATAGGTGTGGGACTTGTGGGGTCGATCGATCTGTAGCTAAGTTCATTGTGTTGGCTCCATGTGATGCACCATAGAAGTGAGGGAACAATTGTTTTGATCTAGACCTCCTTAAAGTACGTGCATCATCGTTTTGTAAGAAGGCCTCTTTTTCATGGATCCATAATTAAAGAAAGGAAAATGCTATGAAGTATTTTTTGTGCAGTCTTAAAATATAACATATTATATAATATTATGTGTATATATCAAAATTCTCTTAATTTATTTAACAGATTTTTTTTTTTTTTTTCTAATGGGGATTAAGTACTGCATAGAAAGGTATTTTGTATTTATTGAAAATAATAAAGAAAGATCTATGATGGTATGAAATCTGCATACGTGGTCTTAGAAATGCAAATGCTTTTGTTTCTTTGATTTGATTGTCATAGCAATTAATATGTATTAATTAATATCAAAATATATGGAGTAGTGTTTATTATATCTCTAGAGTTGTCTAGTAGATTATGTGATCATTTTTTATTATTATTTTTTTATATTATTCATACAACCTTAAAATGTAAAGTAAATAAGAGATGAAAAGCAAGTCTTGGGGTGCCAATAAAGCCCCTTTCCTTTATCCTTAAGAACATATTATTGGGAATTTTTGTCATAGCCTCATGTTATAAGAGTTTTTGAACAATAGCTCCATAAACAAATTTATTAATCACATAATCCTTTTGACATCAAATTGACGGAATTACTCTTATCTCACAACAATATCATTTTTGTTTTATCTTTACCTCCATATTAACGGTGTTTCCATCTCTGCAAACCAATAGATCCATTTTTTTTTTCCCAAAATTATTTAGTCATAATGGGTATTGTTTCGAAATTCACAACAAGTAGATTTCAAATATACAAGTTCTATCAAAAACAGATTTGTATCTTGTAAGTTATGGACAAATAAAAAATAAGTTAGTTACATAAGGTACCTTTAATAACAAAAAAAAAAGGAGTGCCCTATAAGTAAATAAGGGTAAATTAGGATTTTAAAAAAAAAGATGAGTTACTGCTAACAAAAATACTCATGTGTGTTAAGGGGTTAAGAAATTTTTTGATGGGATTCTTACTAAAACCATTCTTTTAAATGGGGTTATTACTAATTTTCCCTAATCTTGTTCCAAGGTTTTTTAATGTTTGTTTCTCGGCCCATGGGCCAATCTCACTCAATCTTAAGGCTTGAAAGGTTTTGTGTATGGGAGCGGTTATTGCAACCCCCCTAAAGGTTAAGCCAACCCCACCTGTTATCCCCACCCCCCAAAAATATATACCCACCCCTTTAAAAGTCTAAAATACCCTTCACCCACCCCTCTCACCTCACCCCACTCTCCCCAGACGAGATCTGGAAGAAACTCCGGCACCCTTACAGCAGACCGGCGAGCAACGTCGACGGCGACGGCGACGGCGACTGCCGTTCTCCCTCTTCTCTCTTCTTCTCCTCTTCTTTCTTTCTTTCTTTCTTTCCTCTTTTTTTTTTTTGCTCTGGTCAGATCCGTGTGTGAGGCAACGGAGGTTTTTTTCAAAACCTCCATTTTTTCCGGCGAGTGAGCACTCTTTGTCCTTCTTCCTCTTCTCCTCTTCTTTCTTACTTTCTTTCCTCTTTCTTTCTTTTTTTTTTTTTTTTTTTTTTTTTTTTTTTTGGGGCTCTGGTCAGATCCGTTTGTGAGGCAAGGGAGGTTTTTTTCAAAACCTCCATTTTTTCCGGCGATGGTGACGGTCAGATCTGGCCATATCTGCTGCCGACGGGAGGGAAGAGGAGAAGAAAAGGAAAGAAAAAAAAGAAGAAGAAGAGAAGAAGAGGGAAGAGAAGGAAGGCCGACGGGAGGGAGGGGAGGGAGGGAGCTTTGCCGGCGAGAGAGGGGTGCGGGAGAGGGTTTCTGGGACGGAAAGAAAAAAAAAATGAAGAAGAGAAGAAGAAGGAAGAGGAGGAAGGAAGAAGAGGTGGCGGAAGAGGAGGAAGGAAGGAGAGGATGCCGGAGAGAGTCGCCGGAGAATGTCGCCGGAGAGAGGTGCAGGAGAGAGGAACAGGAGGGGTGGGTTCAGCATTTTGGTTAAAAAAACAAAGCCCTTTTTGGTCATTTTGCAACATCATTCTTTTCATTAAAAAATTGGGGGGGTGGGGGGGGGGGGGGGGGGGAAACTTAACCTTTTTTGGGGTTGCAATAACCGTTCCCTTTGTGTATTTGTCTTTAGGCCTAGAGTCGTCCTTCAGACCTTCACTTAGTCCTAAAGCCCAAGAGGTTGCATTTCTATATCCTGAGGCGTAAGAGCCTCCACTTGTTATATCAAGCCCTATGCCGCTATGCGCCTCATTCATCAATTCATTCTCAAAGCTGAGTGCTTTTTGCATGAATGTTACTGGGTTTAAGGGCCTATTCTTATCTTCGGCCTAAAGGGTCTCATTCAGCTATTCTCAAGGTCCGAGGGCCTTTGCATGTCCACATTTAGGCCGCCAAAGTCATTCATTCACATAGTCTCAAGGCCTAAACGCCTTTTCTAATCCATGTTTAAGGTTCAAGTGCCTCATTCATTTCGGTCTCAAGACCTGAGTGCCGTTCTAATCCGACTTTAAGTCCGGAGTGCCTTATTCTTTTTAGTCCTAAAGCCTAGGCACCTTTCCAATCGGAGTTTAAGGCCCAAATGCCTCATCATTTTCAGTTTGAAGGCCAAAACGCTTCACTCATTTTTGTCTCAAGACTCATCCACGTTTAAGATATAGTGCCACTTTCTTCATCAAGTTTGTCAAGGCCTGGGAACGAGAGTATGGCTGCCCACAATTACTAGTGATCCCGGCTTAGCAAACAAGTTGAAAACCTGTAACCCGAACCGAGGGTGAGCTTCTGGGTCAGCTCACCCTCACGGATTGCGACCTTTTGTCCCGGCCATTGTACCACATATACATAGATGAACCCTCAACTCTGAGAATAAAAAATTCTACCATTTTCTACACTTTATTAATTATGAGGGGTATGAGGCAAGTGAGAAAAGGAATGGCAAAAAAGAAAAAAGAATAAAAAGAAAGACAATTTCTTTATCAATTATTTATGGCAATAATAGCATGAAATATATGTACACGCGCACACACACACATATATATATAGATATATATATCAAAAAATCATAATATAAATTACAATGTTTGTAGGCACGGAGTGAAACAACCGAGAAATCCATGGTCAGATGGTCCAGAATACATCACACAATGCCCAATTGAACCAGGATCAAACTTTACCTACGAGGTCATATTTTCTAGAGAGGAAGGAACCCTTTGGTGGCACGCCCATAGTGACTGGACACGAGCCACTGTTCACGGTGCTATTGTTGTGTACCCTGCAGCCGGAACCACTTACCCCTTTCCCGAACCTGATGGTGAAGAAGTCCTTGTTCTTGGTATTCAAAATTTTTTTTTATTTACTTTCAAGAAACCCATTTCGTAAGCCATAATCGCATTATTATTTAGTTGGATTTTAACTAGTGCACTGCATCTAATAGTGAATTAATTAGAAATAAAAATGTCAAGTCAAATTGTTTAGTTTCTCTAATTAGACATACTTTTTATTCAATTGATCAATGAAGTAGGATAGTTAAATGGTCAGTTTGAGTTGCTTTTCAATGTTGGCATGGGATGATTTTACGTCGCACTTATTTTGTTGATTCCATTTTAATGTTTTCCTGGTTAGGTTTGATTTTATTAGCTATATATATATATTGTAATATTTTTGTTATCTTGCTCTTATTCTTTTTTTGTTTTTGTTTTTTTTGTTATAATGAGAGGGGCTTAAACCCTAACTTATCCTACTTCTATGCTTTACATCACCTTCCCTTTTATTCTTCTTCTCTTATTGTACATGCAGCATCTTGGTTTGAGGGAGACGTGTACCAGTTGGTACAAGAAGCCCTCCAAACAGCTTCGGAGACTCCCCAGTCCGATGCTTACACCATCAATGGCCAACCAGGAGACTTCTGCTCATGCTCTAACGGTTTGTCAATATATAATCATGATAAATACAGTATAAGAAAAGTTATTAAGAATATTTACATTCAAACTCATACAAAAATTGTTACTAAAAGTTGTTGCAATTTAGATAGACGATGTCCTTATAAAGTTACTCCTTCCATTTTTAAATAAGTGGCCTACTTTTCCTTTTGGGATGTTTCAAAATTATTGTCACATTTCAAAAGTCATTGGTTCTTTTTTATTCATTTTCTAAAATACTCTTAAAAAGGTGTTCTCTCTTTTTCTAATGTTTTACACACTTGAGGGCAAAATTGGAATTTCAAAACATATGCATTGATTTGAAAGCATTTAATAGGGTTTCCTTAAAAAATGTGTTCTTTCAAAGCAGACAGTTAATTTGAAACGGAGGGAGTATAAATTTATAATATACTCCGTATTAAGTGTTTTGAACAAATTGTCAAGATTAGCCTTGTGTTTAGAGAAGGAAATAAAATGGTTGATTTTACGGGGAATTATAGATTGGCCAACCAAGCCGGCTATGGGTAGATAATTATAATTAGTAGTCATTCTTAGTTAGTAATTATTTGTATTGAGCTGTAATTATTTGCCTATAGCTTGACCAATCTATAATTCCCCCTTTAAGGCTATTAATTAAAATGTAACCTCTTTTTTTTTTTTTTTTTTTTTTTGGACAATTGATAGAACTTGCTCATATCCTTAACTCCCCTTAATATCAACAATTAGATATATATCAATACTTTTCTATAAACTTGAACTTGAGATCACTCACTTAACAAATGAAGCAAATGCCACTAGGCTACCATACCATAGGCAAAATATAATCAAATTTGGGATGCTAATTTTCCTACAAAAACTTTGGACATTCTTTGGGAAAATTTAGTTGGTACATCTTGTATTTTGTGGTGTTGATTTCCATTTTATAAAAAATAATTTTTAAAATCTATGTATATACACACGCAATATGAGAAAAAAATTTATAGTATCCTAATCATAACTAAACAATATGAGAGGGGATCTTGCAACATGTATATTTTTTCTTAAAATGCTATTTTCTTACATTTACATTAATATTAATTAAAATTAAAGGATAATTTAATTCTTGTACAATTAATTAGTTAAACTTTGAAAGCCAAATTAATTTTATAACTAATGAATGTGGTCAAATTGATAAACTTTTAAACAAATGGTGAAGTATTGAAAGAAAACACTCAGGGCTTGTTTGGGTGTACATTCAATTTAAAATCAAACAATTTAAGAAGTTTTACATTCTATTGAACGTACAAACCCACAACTAGAATATTCAAAAAATTAGGAGTCATCACTACCATTAATGGTGTAGGATCAATTCTTAGAAATGAATGAAATGCCACTATTTTAAATTTTCACTCTTATTTGAAGTGATGACCATCATTGTCTTAAATATGCTAGTTCAATGTCATGGATTATATTGTCAATACTATGTAAAATATATTGAATTGTCTAATTTTGAATTAGACACCCAAACAAATCCTAAATTTTGAACTATTCTAAATTTATATCAGTCAACTTAATCTCACACAGTGTCGTAGCAACTGACTCATGGAAATTTTCACAAATTATCTCCCCTATTGGCCTAGTTTTAGAAAGAATGGTCACAATAATCATCCAAGTTATTACTCTACCAGATTTGGTATTTTGAAATTAGAAATCTGGGCTCAAGTTTTAAACATGAATTTGGACAAAGGACACAAAAATTCACAATGAGAAACTCCCCCTGCATCCCCCCCCCCCCAAAAAAAAAGGGGGGGAGGGGGGCGGTTGTGGGGTGTAAAGTAAGGCCTAAACAATAATGGTGAAGAAAATTTGGACATTATGTGTGAATGTGTGATTGCTATCATTCGATGTGCTGCAGGATCAACATACCGCCGGCTAGTTGATCATGGCAAGACTTACATTCTCCGTGTAGTGAATGCAGTGATGAATGCAGAACTCTTCTTCGCAATCGCTCAACATAACCTCACCGTAGTAGGAATGGATGGTGCCTACATCAAACCCATAGCCACCAGTTACATCATGATAAGCCCAGGCCAATCAATGGACATTTTGGTCACAGCAAACCAGTCTCTAGGCCACTATTACATGGCCGCAAGACAATATGACAACGTCGACCAAAATGACAACTACGACAAAATCAACGCTACGGCGATTCTGCAATACAGAGGCAACTACACTCCCCCTTCATCTCCTTCCTTTCCCACCAATCTCCCTTCGTATGAGGACTTCAGCGCTGCCACAAATTTCACGCAGAGCCTTAGGAGTTTAGCCAACGAAGAGTACCCTATAGATGTCCCAATAAATATAACAACCCGAATGTATGTGACTGCTGTTATGAATGCCATTGTGTATCCAAACAACCTCAGTAACCTTGCTTCCAGCTTAAACAACGTAAGTTGGGCGAACCCCACTACAGATATACTACTCGCCTACTACAGGTATTCTCTTTTGTCTTGGTCTTCTTTTTATATTTCAGAGAGGAGGAAGGGCCGTATTAGTGTCGATCAACCCCAAGGGTTAACTCAGTTGGCAAGAGATCAATTATGCCTGTTGAATGGGAGGTTTTAAGTTTGATTCTTGCTAAACTCATTGAAACTATCCGCATAACGTTTCATGGTTCTTATGACTTACCTAGTCCATATGGGTTGTGGAGTCTTATATATATGAGCTCAGAGTTTGTTCGGAGGATTTCCTTGTTATCAAAAAAGGAAAAAATAGTGCATGTAGATCTGGTAGGGGATATATTGGGGCTGCCTTCGAGACAAAGCTTAATTTTTTGGGGTATTTTGTGGCTACTTTTGTTATTAGATCAGATATAAATACTCTCTTTTTTTCGCTAATTTTGTTATTAGATCGGGTATAAATACTCTCTTTGGGTTATGAGATAACTTGGATTCAGAGACAAGTTTTCTAAGATATATGAGAGCTTAATTTTATAATCCTAATTCAATCCCTACTGCTTTCAGTAATTTGTATGAAACTGTAATTTTTTTCCGGTAGCCCGACCAATCTAAAATTCCCCAAAAACATATTGTATCTGTTTGTGTCGGGGGTGGGGGAGTAAAATGCTTGATTTTTCTTCAAAAAAAAAAAAATTAAAAAATTATATATATATTTATTTCGCTACTTTCTCATGGAACCTTTTTGGCAGGAACATGAGTGGGTTTTACACTACAGATTTTCCAGATTGGCCGCCTGCATTTTTCAACTTCACTGGGGAGGATGTGGAAAGTAATGTAATAACAAGCAAGGGGACGAAGGTGAAGGTGGTGAATTACAATGAAGCAGTGGAGATAGTGTTTCAAGGGACTACTGTGTATAATGCACCAGAGGATCATCCAATGCATTTACATGGCTACAGCTTCTACGTGGTTGGGATGGGTTACGGTAATTTTGACAATGAGACTGACCCAAAAGGCTTTAATTTGGTCGACCCTCCAGAACTCAATACTATTTCAATTCCTAAGAAGGGATGGTTGGCCGTCCGATTCATCGCAAATAATCCTGGTATGTTCTTTTTAACTGAACTTTTGGTATTCCCTTCTTTTGGGGGAATTACAGATTGATCCCATTACGGGCAAATAATTACAGTTTGTAGTCATTCTTAGTTAAGTTAATAGTTATTTACTATGAAGTTAATAGTCACTGTATTGATGTGTAATTATTTACCCATAGCCAGACCAATCTGTAACTCCCCCTTCTTTTTCAACTTTAGACATGTAAGCAAAAAATAAAAATAAAAATAAAAATTTCTATGTTTATACTTATATCATTGATGACCATGTCGCCTTAGTTGGCCAAGTGGTTAAGTTTTGTTTGTGCTTCTCAAAAGTCATCGTTTTGATTTCTTGCAGTTGTCGTTACGTGTTTAAGTATAGGGCTCGCCTGTTAAGGGATTAGTTTATGCTAAAACTTCGGTGGGAATAACGCTTGGAATACCCATATTCATTAAATAAAAAAAAAAAAAAAGACTTATATTATTGATACTAACATTAATTGATTGTTTTACCAGGGGTGTGGTTTTGGCACTGTCATTTAGATAAACATCTCAGCTGGGGTATGGAGACTGTTTTCATAGTGAAGAATGGTGACACTCCTGAGACAAGTATTCGTGACCCTCCTACTTACTTGCCTCCTTGTAGAGATTCATTTGACAGTGGGCTTCAAGAATTTGATGATTCAGCTGGAAAAATGCATAAATTAGATAAGAATTGATTATGGTGTTACCTCATATTATATTAGGATCTTAAACGTGGAACCAGCAAAGTAGAATTTGCAAGACTAGAAAAGGCAGATCTAGTTCGACCCTGTAGGTGAGAAGTATTGTATTTGCCTTTATTTTTATAGTCATAAATAATGAACTTTTATAATTGATAAGTTCAAGTTAATCTAAGATATATATATATATATACTAGTAGAAACCCATGGAGAAGCAAACAATAACTTAATCAAAAGTTCTTATATGAGGGATAAAAATGTCATTATCCACTATTGTTCCATTCCGCAAGATCATTGTTCTATTAAAAGAATGAAAGATTGTCAACAGTTCCTCAACATAACAAAGTTTTGTTTAGTCTTATCAAGTCATAAACCTATAGCAAAATATTTTTTGCAAGAAAATGAAATATTCACTTCTTGCAAATATTTGTACAAAATGCTTACTAAAATATGTTGTTTACAAAACTAAAAAGTTTGGTACAATAAGTCCTGTTATCTAAACTCAATAATGTAAAATTTATTCTATTTTGATAAGTCATTGGCAGAGTAGTCAAATATATTACCATTCATGTACCTCAAAAAACAAAAAAAAATAAAAAATAAAAAAATAAGGTTAAACATAAAAGGTAACACACAACCAGCAAATTTAAAAATCATACTGAAGTTAACAATACTTTGTATGACTATTTATAAGAGATGTATTATTATACTTATGTAATTCATTAAATGTGGACTCGATCGAGGTGCCCATGAAGCCTAAAAGGATTTAAAATAATATTAAAAAAAAAATCAATAAAACATTTGGACTTAAACCGCCATCACATAGACATCTGACACTGTTAGTACCGCACCATTACCACCATCACAACACTGTTGCCCCATCACCATCAGTCATACATGTCAACACATAACTTCACCAAAACCTTTACCATCACCTTTGTTATTATTAACATTCCAACCGATACATATCCATCAATGCACTTATACACCACTTCACAAAACCATCAACAAACCAGTGATAATTTTATTGTTGCCCCATCGTAGGTATCCACTCCATCCATTATTGAAATTGTCATTTGTGGGGACGGAGGGAGTAACTATATATGAAATAATTTTTTATTGAATTAATTTGTTGACCCAAGAAGGAAAAAAATCGAAAAACAAAGGTAGCTTTATAAGAAATAGAAATTAGGAAATGAATGCCAAATCTCCCCTAATTCTATTGCGAAATGGTAATTTTTTTTTTCCTTTCGGAAAACTTGAATAAAAAAAATAAAATAATAACCATTATAAATGCATTTCCGACCCAAGAAAGTTATTTTGGTTAAGTTAAAAGTTATTTTTAACTCAAAAAGTGTAAAAATAGCTTTATATAGTAAAAATAACTCTCTGCAATAAAGTGGTTACTCTAATGTAGTAAAAGTTATTTTTAGCTCACCTAATTTTCCTTTTTTCCAAGTACCATTATTTCATATTTTGGTGATATGGCAAAATAATTCAGAGTTAAACTAAAAGCTCTGAGCTATTTCAGCTCACCATTTAATTATATCATTCGAGAACACCCTTTAAAGGTAAAAACTATTTTTAACTTTAGCTCACCATTTAACTTTCCCATTAGAGATGCTCTAATTTGTGGCATTAGATACCAAAATTTCAAATAATTCAATTGAAATTAGGTGAGTGAGATCCAATATTTAAACACTGCAATGCAATAAGTTTATCTTATGGGTCATTGGTCAATTGTCTTTCTATTTGTCAAAAACCAATTGGTTGGTTGTTCTATGTTTGATGGGTATGTCTCCATTCCCATCTGACGGCTAGCGATCAATGTACATGGGAATTGACAACATTATAATTACATCTTAACCCTTGGTGTAAAATAAAGATGAGAGGAATGTGTAAATGGTTATCTCTTAAAGTTTGTGAGAGTTTTGAACTCTACAGGGCTGTTATTTATAAAAGATAACTGGTCCTTAGAGTCTCATAAGGTGTTCGAACCTACCCATCAATAAGGCTGTGGAGGGAGTCGAAAATCAATACCCAAGTTCTTAAGACTATGTTTGTTTGGTGGAAATGGAATAGATGGAATGAAATATGATTTCAATTCATTCCAAACAAAATGTTTGGATAGGTAATTAAATGGGAATGAAATCAAACAATAGTAGTGAATTATAATGATATTCATCTCGCAATGTTTATTTCAATCTCATTCCATTCCATACTATTTTGAGGATGAAATCTAATTCCATTCCTATCCATTTATTCCAACCAAACAAACATGACCTAAGTTCAATTCACTATTGCTACAATGGTTGGAATTTATTTCACATCATTAATTTACTTAACCACGTGTCAACAATTTTACCAAATGCTTGGAATCTAAATTAGATTGATCCTAGCCAAATTTTTAATCCTACATAACCTGCAGGTGGCCAAGGCTGCAAATGTTTAGACAAAATAATTTGGAATTAAAAATATGGCGTCAACATAAATTCAATTACTAAACAAAACCGCCAATGGCCTTGTACCCAAGCGGTATCAAGTTGCCCATAAAGATTTGGAGTAAAAAGGTACTTGTCATTTATCCAAAAAAATAAAAAGGTACTTGTTCTTAATATATATATATATATATATATATATATATATATATATAATTAAAATAGTTGTATTTGAATTTCCTGTTTGTTACCCCGTTTTCCATCCTATCTCTTCCACTTAAAAAGTTTACTTAAATGACAGATTTTGAAAAAACTTTATTTTGTAAAATTGTTCAAAATAATGTTTTTCAATGAACAACGCGTAATTAGTTTTCATCAAAACCCCCTATATTATTCATAAAACTTTGAAAAATTAAAACAAGTGGAGGATGCAAATAAAATTAAGGGGTGTTTGCCATTTGCCCCTTTCTAACAATTCAAAATGGAAAAACATTAGAAATTGAGCTACCTTCATGGGCCACAAAGTTGTTCAAGGTTATATTTTCTAGTAAGCAGCACGTGGTTGGTTTTCATAAAAACTCTTTATGTTTTTCATAAAACTTTGAAAAATTAAAACAAGTGGGGGGACACAAATAAAATTCAGGGGGGTTTGCCATTTGCCCCTTTCTAACAATTCAAAATGGAAAAACATTAAGAATTGGGCTAATTTCATGGGGGGCTTCAAAAGCCCAAGGTCTTTCACGGGAGCAAGAACAGATGAGGCACCACTCCCTAAGATAAAGAGGGCGGCCATTGCAAACCCTTAAATTTATTTGCACATCCAATTTATTTTAAAGCTTTTTAAGGTTTTATAAAAATATATAAAGTTTTCATGAAAACTAACTACAGTGTTCATTATAAAACATCATTTTAAATAACTTTGTAAAAAAAAAATTTCAAAATCTATTGTTTATGTGGATTTTTTTGGTAATTTACAATTTTCATTTTTATAAAAATAAATTAAAGACTATAAATGACCAAAAAGTTGAGATTTTGAAAAAAAAAATTTCTACAAAGTTATCCAAAATAATGTTTTTTAGTGGACATTGCAGCCAGTTTTTATGTAAACTTTTTATATTTTTCATAAGACCTTAAAAAATGAAAAGTAGTAGGGTTTACACAAAGATGAGAGGTACGTTGCAATAGCTGCCCCTCTAAGATAAATTAATTGTCAGATCATGTTTATAGGCTAAGTCCAACCCAAAACACACCGCTTTGTCTTCACCAACGTCAAGAGGACCCATAGCTCGGCTCTCCATTGAGGTCCAAGAAAAAAGAAAGGAGCCATCATGATGACAAACAACCTAAACACCAAAAACCATAAAAGGTGGGTCTCATGCAGCAAGGTCAATATTGATACACAACCTTTGAAGTAGGACCGAGTAGTCTTAGAGTCTCCTGTTAAGAAAGAAGTCTTAAGTTTTACTTTCACCACTCCCTTTTAAGGCCATCCCCATAGATTTTGTCCTATAATTGCTTGGTGCATGTGAGAAGGAAGGACTAGCAAGCTGCATGTGCTTAGGGGATTAGTCGGGTGCAAAACATGTAGAACCTCTTTCTATATATATATAGGATGATGATCACATAAGCACGTGCTGATATAACTTATATCAACGCCTGCATTGGGAGTTGTTATATATATATATACTAGTAGAGACCCGTGCAATGCGCGGGAATTGGAACCTAGTAACATCATCTTTGAAGCTATATGTTTCGATCTTTAAGCCCTAAACTCTAGAGATGAATCACAAATAACATTTTTATATTCACATATATCTTAAAATCACACACACATATTAAAGGAAAATTTCAAAACAATGGCTTACCATAATGATCCCCATCCTAGCACTGTTGCAAGTAGATTTCAAACCTTTATATATAAACCACCATGAACAAAAACCAAAACCCTCTCTTTGTTTGTTGAGGAAAATGAAAAAAAAAAAAAAAGAAAAGAAAAAAAGGATGAGCATGCTAAGTCATGAGGGAGAGATCATACTTAACTCCTATACTGCCTACTGCCTCACTGTCCTTTGTTCTTTTCATCTACTCCGCAATAGACATGGATTCATGGGTATTGTGGGAGCTTGGGTAAGTGTGTGAGAGAGAGGAGAGCTACAAATGTGTTTATGGCCTTATGGGTATTGTGAAAGCTTAGGCGAATGTGAGAGGGGGAGCTAGAGAGAGAGAGAGAGATGAAGTTTTTGAATTTCAAAATGGATTTACCCGTGCAAGCTGTGAGGGGACGAAGCTTTTGAATTTTGAAAGCACATGTCCATAGGACCCACTTGAAGGGTAGATGGGAAAGGATGGGAGAGATTGAAATAGAGGATGTGTTTGTTTGGAGAGAGAGAAAGGGAGAAGGCCATAAGGGAATAAGATGCTGACATCATAAAAAATATGAAGTGTGGGCCCAAAGTGAAGGAGAATGAAGGATTAAAGAGGGAAGGGCTATTGGAGTGCCAACTCAACATTTGCTGACCTCATCAAAAACTCTCTTTTATGGTATTAGAATAGATATATATATATATAGGGTTATGATCAACATACACAAATTCTTACACAAGTTTTTAAATAACTTACCTCTAATTCATATTTTGCGAAACCCACCGTTGGATTAGATAGTCTTCCCACATAAATCATGCATGTCAAAAATGAAGTTGATCCGAGATTGAGAGCCTCTTCATCCATAAATGTGAGATTTTTAATGATTAAAAAAACAAGTTTTCTCACATTTATGGATGAAGCGGTTCTTAATCTCATATCAACTTTATTTTTTACGTGTATAACCTATATGGGAAGACTATCTAATCCAACGATGGATTTCGCAAAATATGAATTGGAGGTAGGTTATTTAAAAATTTGTGTAAAAAATTGTGTATATTGATCCTGACCCATATATATATATATATATATATATATGTAAAAGTGTCGATACACAATCAAAGGTCAGGGATGGCTTCCTTTGAGAGCAAGAGAAATTGCTAGAATCTTGGAGTTGACCGTAGAGGAGAGATGTTCAGCAATGGTTAGTGGTCTCCATCAGCCACCAAACCTTTAAAAATGACTCAATTCCTGGCTGGCAAGCCCCACAATAGAACTTGCACTTCAAACTCTTTTGTATTTTTTGAAACAAATCACTGGATTATATAATCTTCTTATATAGGCCATCCATGCTAAAAATCAAATTGACTAGAGACTAATTGCTATTTGAGTCAAAGCTTATATCTTTTAATCAATAACAATCACTCATTTATTTATGAGCATTTATAAGTGAAGCAACTCTCAATCTCGGGTCGATTTGAGTTTTGACATGTATGACTTATCAATCAAATTTAATATAATATATGGTTTCGGAAAATATGAGTCACAAATAAGACTTTTGGAATGCACTTAATGCAACACTTATTTTAAAAGGTCTCATATATATATATATATATATATATATATATATATATATATATATATATATATTGTGTGTATGTGTGTGTGTGAGAGAGAGAGAGAGAGAGAGAGAGATGTCCCAAAAATTAGAACGGAAGTCAAGTAATGAACGGAAGTCAGGCCAAAGCAGATTTTTTCACTTATTAGTATTATAAATTTTTATAGTATAAAAAAGAGAGTCCTTTAAATATCAAGTGTACTTAATATTAGAAATTTGCATCGGGTGCATTAAAAAATTCTTATCCATGGCTCGTAATTTTTAAAATCAATTGTTAGATTAGATAACATTCTTATGTTCAAGCTAAAAAATGAGTTAATCCGAGACTAATTATTATTAGATTCAAAACTTACATTTTTCTATCAATAACAATTGCCTATTTTTTTTTATTAGAATAACAGTTCCTCATTTCTGAACATTTATATACGAAGCAACTCATAACCTCAAACCCGTTTGATTTTTAACATGCATAACTTAAATACAGATCAAATTTAATCCAATAATTAATTTTGTAAAATAGAGACTAAAAAGTATACTCGATGTAAAATTACATCTAAGTACACTTAGATATTTAAATGACTAATAAGAAAAAGGAAATTTTATCCTTTGGCGACCAAGGAGGCAAGGATTTGTCCACTTATCACGTGGTGTCATTCTTCCTTCTACGAGTCCAACTAGCATTCCGACAGGGTAAATCTCTTCTTTATGGATGGTCCAATCCAAACCCTCTACTCCTAGCTACTTGACCAATCGGAGTTTAAATTTATTCCCTTCTCATATATAAATAATAATAAATTTTATTATTATTATTATTTTTTATGCACTGGGCTTGCCCATTGTGGGGGAAAATTGCATTGGTAATGATAATTCTTTTCCTTCCAACCTCTCTCTCTCTACTGGAGAAGAGACGACTCACGTGAGGCTCAGTCTTTGATAATTCGAGACACAAAAGGATGGGAGGAGACATTAGTAGACACCTAACTAGCCGGTCGGTATGGCAATAATTTCAAACGCTGCCCACTACGAGTTTCAACCTTATAAGCTATATATATATATATCACATATTAGACCACTTGATAGTAAGTTAAGTACAACTCAACCACTACCCTCAATCGTCGGATGAGTTGCTACTCTGACTATTAGGAAAGTAGCCACTTACAAACTATGAAGTGACGACCGACAAGTATAAGTTTAATAAATATGATTTCACGTGGGTATTGTTTCCTTCTCGTTTTGTTAAGATTGCTAATAAGTCAAAAGATCTAGAGTGATTTTAGTTAGTTTGCATGCCTTTCTTGTTTATATTAATTTTGGTATAAGATTTTCATCAGATCCCAACAATCAAGGGATTATATTTTATTACAATGTGTATATATTTACTAGCAATGTTAATGAAAAAAGATATAGCACTTTAATTTTGGATAAATTATACTTGCACCCTTCTAATATTTGACAATTTCAGATACACCCATCTCGTTTATGAAATTACACTGTCACCCCCTACTTTATAAAATAAATTACAATGACAACCCCTCAAGCTAACCACGGTTAATAATTCCATCAAAATGGCTAATCTCATGTTTATTTTTTCCAAAAATACCTAGAATACCCTTAGATACTTATTATTTGAATATTTAAATAGTACTAGATGTAGGCACATGTGCGTTGCATGTGGTTATTTTTCAATAATATAAAATATAAATGAAAAAAATAATTTTTAAAGAATTGGATAATAATATTGGTTTAGGTTAGATTTTATTTCTAATGAAACTTATAGTGAGTGGTATAACTAATTTGAAAAAATTTTAAGTTGGTCACAAATAAATTTAGAATATAATAATTCCCAATAATATATAGTAACACAATATTATATTGATTAATCACAAAACTTCAACAATTTGAAATGATAATTTAAATAATAAAAAATTAATCATTATTGAAGATATGTGTTGTCACCAATTTAATAAGTTGAAGGTATTATATTTTGGTAATTGATAAATTCGAGTAAAATAAAATAAAATAAGTAAACTATTTGCACAAATCAAACTAACTTTGATAAATTTCGTAAATATATCATAATCATAAAATGATCATCATACTATGGAGAAAAACAATTAATTCAAGCTTACCAAATTCTAACGTCTAACGATTGAAAACTCATAAATCTCGCTATTTCCTTTGAAGTTTTGATGGAGAAACATCCATTTACAATGAAAAAACTAAAAAATGACCCTGCATAGAACTCTAATGAAATATAAAGAGAAATGTTTTCTATATAAGTTAATTACAAGAGTATAGATGTCTCCTATATAAACTTTACTATAATAGTAATTGTTTCCTATATAAGTTAATTATAAAAGTATAGATGTCTCCTACATAAACTTTACTACAATAGTAGTTGTCATCTATTCAACAACAATAAGATTAAAAAGATGTAAAAGGATAGTTGTGTATTTAAAATTCAAAATAACGGTATATTAGTCAATCAAAAGTTTTTCTCACATTCACCTTTTTATAGGTAGTATAGATAATTCTATATAATCTTACCTTTGTTGTTTTCCCAAACAAACCAAACATCTTCATGTTTTTTCTCTAATTTGTTAATATCTTGAGGTAACAAAAAATAAAAAATAAAAAAATTGTTAATGTATTACTTATTTATTCATTTATTTTTTGATAAATAGATGATAGTATTAATGGTAAAAAGGAATAATAAAGCAACCACACCACATCCCATAACTCTTTAATAGATCCTTCAAAGCTTTGCCTATTTTGATAGTGCCAAATTGTCCACATTAGCGTCATAGCTAGCTTGATCTCATTTTCATTAATATTAACTTCTCAAGAATATGATCCTAACTTGAACATTTGAACTCAAGCATTCCCAATAATATTTTAATATATTTTTAATTAAAGAATAAAATAAAAATCCAATTAAAAATGAAGTTATGGTGTAGATTCGATTTTATCTAATTGCATTGATGAAGAGGAGAGGGAAAGGAGGAGAAAGATTTGTTAAACAATGTAATATACATCAAGGGTGTTAATGTCATTTTATGTGTATGGTTAGCACCATTAAGTTAACCATCCTGACAGGGGGGTAAATGTAATTTCATAAATGAAAAGGGGTGCATCTATAATTATCAGATATTAAAGGGGTTATAGGTGCAATTTTACTCTTTAACTTTTTATCAAGAGTAAAGCGCTTGGTTGTGATAGTGACACCACGTACCTCTTTAATTTTCTATCATTTTGTTCAATTCTTATTGGGTTATGATATAGATAGTATGGTGGATGGTTATGTTATACACAAGTCCTTTTCTTTAGCTGACTTTGCTGTTACCTGATTGTCAATAAACACTATTTGATTGTCAATAAGATAGGTATGAAAGAGAAGGTTTCCACTCTCAATTGAGGTGGTTTTATTAATTAGTAATGATTTTATAAAAAAATATGGTAAAATGAATTCACATTACCACTTTAAAATTGAAGGAAACTTTGTTCAAACTCGATCTATTGATCAAAAGAGGACATCACATTTTGATTGCCACATTTGATAAAAAAACATGTAACATATTTTGCTACACAAAGTTTAATTTGCCCCGTGTTTTCTTGGGTCGTTTGGGTGATCGAGGTCCCTCTGTTTTCTTGAGCTTGGTTTTGGGGGTTTGATCTTGTCTTGGAATCTTGTATGGGAGTTCCCAGCTTCATGTTCCTTTTATTTATATTATTAATCTCTCTTTCGTTGAAAGAAAAAAAAAATTCATGAAGAACCCACCTGACTGTCAACATTTCTTATTGGTGGTTACAATATCATTTGCAGAGCAAAATAATTAAAAATAAAAATTATGGTTTCCTCCACAGTGTTTTGCAAATAACTTTGTGAATAAGGCGTCCCACGTCTGGTCCCTAGCACATCCAACAACACCCCCCCACCCCCAAAAAAAACACCAAAAAAAAGTATATATATATAGTCTTGGTCTTCCCTAGACATAGGGAAAAGGCCCCCCCAAAAAAAAAAAAAAAACACACCAAAAAAAAGTATATGTATAGTCCTGGTCTTCCCTAGACATAGGGAACCCCCCCCCCCAAAAAAAAACACACCAAAAAAAATATATGTATATAGTCTTGGTCTTCCCTATGAAAGGTGCTTTTCATGACTTTTGAAATGAACTCACTTTCTATCAAAAGGGAGGATGGGTAAATTACATCAAGATCCTTGTAGAATCTGACAAATACAGATACACCCCTTTACATCTATAAAATTATATTGACATTTTCTATTTTACAAAATAAACTACAAAGAGAACTCTCCCTCTAACCTCTGTTCATTAATCAGTTATATCATACTATTTTTTTTTTTTCAAAATACCCTAACTACCCTTATTAGATGACAACTTTATTGTTAAATGCATATAACTCATTACTCCAACTCATTCATTTAGCACATTCAATTTTTTTTATAAAATTTATTGATAAACAACTAAAAGATAATATATATATATATATATATATATATATATATAAGAAAAATGCCAAAAGCTTAAATTTTATGTCTAACTGATGTAGTAGCCGTCAAATTTGCTCATTAAAAACAATTATTTAATTAATTAAAATTTTAATTGATGTGCGAAAAAAAAAAAAAATTGATTTGCCAAGTTACTACCTCTATACATGCATCCCCATTGTAATAATTTTTTAAATTTATTTCTATATATGAGTAATGCTACATAGCCCTTCTTTTTTTGCCCAAATCTACCTACTCAAATGAGATGGCAACTTGGCAAATCATTTTTTTTTTTTTTTGGCAAATCAATTAAAAATTTAATTAAATAAATAATTATTTCTAATGAATAAATCTAACAGTTGCCACATCAATTGAACAGAAAATTTAAACTTTTTAGCATTTTTCTAATACATATTTAAGCTTTTTAGCACATCAATTAAAAATTTAATTAAATAAATAATTATTTCTAATGAGCAAATTTGACAACTATCACATCAATTAGACAAAAAATTTAAGCTTTTGGCATTATATATATATATATATATATATATAGAGTCCCCTTCTTATGAGGTTAACCTAACCTAACTTTAGTTTCGGTTACCTTACGAAATTATACATGTGATTCATATTTTACGAAATCAACCATTAAATTAGATTTACTTTATGTGAAAGTCATGCATACCGAAAATGAAGTTGATCCAAAATTAAGAACTACTTCATTCATAAATGTCTAAAATGAGCTATTGTCATTGATTAAAAAAATGTAATTTTTGGATTGAATAACAATAAATCTCGAATCAACTTGATTTTTGGCATGTATCATCTACATGATAAGGTTATCTAATCTAATGGTTGGTTTCGTAAAATATGAATCATATGTATAGTTTTAGAAGGTAACCTAACCTAAAGTTAGGTTAGGTTAACCTCATAAGAAGTGGACTATATATATATATAGGATGATGATCAGGTAAGCACGTGCTGATATAACTTACATCAAAACCTGCATTGGGAGTAGTACCTTGTGCATTAGTGAGATGTGAGGTGCATTGAATCAATGCAAGTGGTACAACCCCCAATGCATAGTGTTGATGTAACTTACATCAACACGTGCTGATGGGATCACCTCTATATATATATATATATATATATATATATATAATCTTTTAGTTGTTTATCAATAATAATAAAAATTCAAATATACTATATGAATGAGTTGGATTGATAAGTTATATACATTTAACATGAAAGTTGTTATCCAATAAGGGTAGTTAGGGTATTTTGAAAAAAATTGAGTTTGATCTAACGGATTAATGGACGGAGGTTAGATGGAGAGGTCTCTTTGTAGTTTATTTTGTAAAATAAGGGATGTCAGTGTAATTTCATAAATGTGGGGGAGTGGATCTGTATTTGTCAGATTCTACAGGGGTCTTAATGTAATTTACCAACAAAAAAAAAGAAGAAAAAACAACTACAACAACAACAACTTTCCAAGTACGGCATAGAAAGTTTGACATGGAATTATCATATATCTTCATCCTGGAAATATAATTTTTCTGATTAGTATTCTTTTATTTTTTATTTTTTCAATAAAAAAAAAAATAGAAGCATCAATAAGGACATCAAATCCCAATTAGGTTGGCATCCAAATATCCAATGGCCTCTAAATCATGTGTTCATTATTCAAAATATTATTAATCAAGGAAAAACGACTACAATAAGAAAAATAGAAGAACATTAGAAAGCTAGATTTGATGGCAAAAAACACAATGCAAATCATAGCTAAGAATTAAAACATCTAAAACTCAAACCTATAAAAAGTCAAACCAATCATGTCCTAACTAAGAAAAGCATGAAGATTAGAGGGGACAGATCATTGCCAACGGATACCATCATAAAGAAGACCTATATTCATAACTTTATCTGTCACAGTATTCCCTTCCCTAAAAATCTGATAACACTAAAACCGCATAAACCTTAGAAAATGTTTGCAATTCCATTAGTGTTATTTATTTTAAATCATTGTCCTAATTAAATTTTGTCTCAAGTGGCATCTCAATATTACATTTTTTTTTTACTTATTATTCAAATTCCATGCATTTTGTAGGTTCAACATTTGACCAAAATAGTATTACAACTATTCTCATGTGTCTAGAGTGTGGTTTGTTTGTTTGTTTGTTTGTTTTTTTTTTTTTTTTGTTTTTTTTTTTTTTTTTGGTCAAACAAGAGATATCTCAAAGCATAGGCTTTAAATTAACTCATTAAGCACCCGTAACTGGTAGAAAGAGAAGTGCATCCGAGCGACAGGTTATTCTGTGATTGTCGTTTACTTTTGAAGTTGTCCTTTAAAAAACCAAAGGGATTTTTAATTATTTAGTTATTTATTTATCTTTTCAGATTGGGTTCAAAGATATGGGTCTGCTCTTTGGGTTACAACTTACAAGGTTTTTGTTAATATTATTTATTTATTTTCTGAGATTGAGTTTAAAATTAGGGTAAATTACATTAAGACCCCCTCTAAAATCTAACAATTACAAATAGACCCTCTCACGTTTCTAAAATTACATTAAGACCCCCTCCCTCTAACTTCCGTTCATAATCCGTTAAATCACTTTCAATTTTTTTCAAAATACCCTAATTACCCTTATTGGATGACAACTTCCATGTTAAATGCACATAACTCATCAGTCCAACACATTCATCCAATACATTTGATTGATTTATTTATTTATTGATAAACATCTAAAAGATTATATATATATATAAAAGAAAAATGCCAAAGACCTTAAATTTTTGTCCAACTGATGTGGTAGCCATCAGATTTGCTCATTATAAACAATTATCTATTTAATTGATGTGTAAAAATTTTAAAAAAAATTTGATTTGCAAGTTGCCACGTCATTTGCCACGTCATTTGCCACCTCTGTACGTGCATTTTCATTGTAATAATTTTTTTTATTTATTTCTACATATGAGTAATGCTACATAGCCCCCCCTTTTTTTTTAACTCAAATCTACTTACTCAAATGAGGTGGCAACTTAGCAAATCAATTTTTTTATTTTTTATTTTGCAAATCAATTAAAAATTTAATTAAATAAATAATTGTTTCTAAATAGAAAATTTGACAGCTGCCACATCAGTTGGACAGAAAATTTAAATTGTTTTTAACATTTTTCTTATATATATATATATATTATCTTTTAGTTGTTTATCAATAATAATTAAAAAATTCAAAAATATTGGATGAACTATTGGACTGGTGAGTTATACGCATTTAACATGGAAGTTATCATCTACTAAGGGTAGTTAGGGTATTTTGAAAAAATTTGAATATGATTTAACGGATTAATGGACGGAAGTTAGAAGGAGGGGTCTCTTTGTAGTTTATTTTGTAAAGTAAGGGGTGTCAGTGTAATTTTAAAAACGTGAGGGGGTGTATCTGTAATAGTCAGATTTTAGAGGGGGTCTTATTGTAATTTACCCTTAAAATTATGGGTCTTCTTTTTGAGTTCCAACTTCCGAGGTTTTTATTTCTTTAAAAATTGGTAAAAATAGTCATTCAATTCTCCCAGCCTCAACTGTCAGTAGACACACACTATGGTGCTATTTGTCCCAAACTCTCAAAAAGAAAATGCCTCATATTTTTGTTTCTTGTTTTTTTTTTTTTTCGGTAAGTAAATGCCTCAATTTTTTTTACATAGAGTGGGAGTGTGTAACATGTATCTAAAAATTGACTATTCCTTGGAGTTTCTAGCAAGGGATTAGTTTTGACTTACAAGCATGTTTTTTCACAAATTATCGTACCTCTACTCGCTGCGCGCAAAGTGCAAACCCACTATGGATAATTTTTTTTTAAGGGATTTTTGGCCATAGCCCCCTACTATAAGATTCTTTTACAATAGACCTACAAACAAAACCACTTTTTTGATAACCCCTTTTTACTCCATAGTGACAAAAATATCCCTCATTATACTTTCTCAAACAATTTACAACCGTTCCATTTGGGAGACTTTACTATTGCTACCAACAATTTAGGAATTCCACCAGCAATGACATCCATTGACGATCGACCTCTGACCTCTGACCTCTTCCATCTCCGACGAAGTAGCTAGTCGAAGTCATCATAGTACTTCCCTACGAGAGTCGAATCTAGTAGAAGAGGCACAAATAGGAGAAGAGAAGAAAGGGTCTTCGTCAAGTAGTGGAAGATGTCGAGCTGGGCTGTCGGGACTTTCCAACAAGTCACCGGTAGTCGTTGAGGCTTCGAAAAAGGTTGCCAATCGTCGATTCTCAAAGAAGACTTACCATCAATGGTCGATTCTCAACTTGGCTTTGATATCATGTTTTATATAGTAACAGTTTATTATTTCCTACTTTGAAAAAATTATATCAATAATAGTAATAGTTTATTATTGTGTGCTTTGTAAAATTTATAAAAACGATAGTAATAGTTTACTATTGTGTGCTTTAAAAAATTTATACAAACAATAGTAATAGTTTACTATTATTTGCTTTGAAAAAATTATACACCAAGTAGTAACAGTTTACTACCGAACTCAAACACCAAGCAACAGCCCCCCAAAAATAGACAGATTTGGAGTTGCAAACAAAGACATAAAAAAATAAAAAAAATAAAAAATTCAAATCTGGAGTTTAGAGATGAAAAGAAGAAGAAGAAGATACGATAGCCATAAGGCAAAGCGGTGGAAGAGAGAAGGAGTTTAGAGAAGGCCGTCATCGGAGAAGGTCTAGTCATGGCCTTGATGAAGAGCTATCGGAGAAGATGCTACTGTCGACGTCAGAGAAGAACATCCACGCCGGAGAAAAGCCTTCGTTGCTACAGTCATCGGAGAGGGGGGCGTCACTGCTGGCCGTCGAAGGAAGAGATCCATCGATGTTGGAGAAGAGTCGCCGCCGTCGCCATCATTGCTAGTAGGCTTTGATGAGTTTCTATGGAAACCAAATCCTCGTTTTTTAAAATCAGTTTATAACCTTTTAAAGGGCAAAGTGGGGATTTTAAAATTTTGTTTTCCTTACAGTTAATAAAACTATTAAACTAAGGGGTTATGGAGTTAAAAATTCTTATAGTGGGTTTACTATTAAAAGCAGTCCCCTACTAGGGATAATTGCTAATTTCCCCATTTTTGAAAGAAAAATTTAAATTAATTAGCTTAATGATGTCGTAAATTTCAAGAAATGAACTGGGTTGTATATACCTACGTGTAGTAGCCCGCACGATATGTGAAATAATACATGATAAATCATTACTAATTAAAAAATTAACCTTTTGAACATTCTGGTATGCAAACAACGTTACATGATTGGTGATTTTCATGCCTTATTTATTTTTTGAGTCAAATGAATATGATCCATGTCAAAAATTAAGTTGACTTGAAACTGATTAATATTCGATCGAAAGTTTACATTTTTTAATCAATAACAATTGCTCATTTGTAGACATTTATGGATGAAGTTAGCAACTCTTAATTTCATATCAATTTTTACTTTGGCATGAATAATCTACGTATGAATCAGTTTTAAATCAATGAATTTTTTTTTTTCCGCGAAATACAAGTCTTAGATTAGAGTTTTGGAGTCCATATATACCTGATATTAAAAACAAAACCGAGCCATATTTAGATTTGCTGATATAAGTTATATAAGCACCTACATCAGCGGTTGTACCCCTTGCATTGGTGGATTATGGTGTACATATATCGGGCCAATGCAAGGGATTGTATGACCTCAAATGCATGGTGCTGATATAACTTATATTAGCACATCCTCATAGGACCGATTTTGTGTGTGTATATATTTCAATATTTAATTATTTTATTTTACAAACACTTTTTAGAGGCAATATATGAAATCCTACCCCCCTTCTTAAATTATTGGCCTTATTTCTTTTTTGGTATGTTTCAAAATTATTGTCATATTTCAAAAGTCAATGAATCTTTTTATTTCATTTCCTAAAATGCCCTTAAAAAGCATTCTCTCTTTTTTTCAATGTTTTGTACATTTGAGAGCAAAATTAGAATGCCAAAACTTATATATTGATGTGTATTGATGTGAAAGCATTTAATAGGATTTCCTAAAAAAATGTACTGTTTTAAAGGAGACAGGTCAAATAGGAACAGGAGGGAGTATATCTCTATATAAATCTTATTTATAAAAATCATTTTAAATCATATTTCATATTTTTTAATAGTTTTTTAATCAAAAGCAACAAGGGCAAAAATAGTCAAAAAAATGACAAGGGCAAAAACGTCCTTTTGTAGATGTCTTTAACAGCATTACGATTTCACTTTAGTACCCTGAACTTTTAACTGAAATGATTGGTTTAAAGATTCAAAATATCAAAGTGAAAAAGCACCTAAAGCCTATGAGTGTTTTTCGTAATTTGCCCTACTTTTTCATTAATCGAGTTGATGAGAAAAGAGTAAGTGTAATTTTTTGAAAATAATAGATTTACTTGTATTTATACCATTCGAATATACTTTTTCTATATATTAGCAATAGTGATGTTAAGACCTTTAACTGCTATTTTGTCTAGACCATCCCTTTTAGTGGCGTAGTGATAAAAGGTGTAAGAGGTTATAAGGTTAAAGGTTAGGGGCAGCTTGACACAAGTTGAGGACCGGTTTAAGGCAAAATTCTAATTGAGGTCTTTTTCTAATTAATAAATTAATATACTTAATACTTTGTATTAATTAAATCTAATTATAATAAAAATATTATCTAGAACTCATTCTTAATTTTTTGCTGTTTGAGATGTAAGTTTATTAATTAAGTTTTTATATTCAAAATAAACAGCTCTCTATAATGAATGACTATACTAAGATTATATATATACATCTAATTTTAAAAGAATAATAGAACATGTTTGTAACAAATTTGTATAGGAAGATAAAGCAGACTAACACTGTCAAAGAAAAAGAATTGGGTGGTACTAGTATGACAGATTGTCATTAATTTTATATTGTCGAAGAACAAGAATAGAGTGGTGCTACTATGACAAACTATCATTTCATTAAAGCAATGAAAGTCAAATCAAAATTACAAATTGGTTTGTTCCTCTTACAGAAAAAAAAAAAAAAAAAATCATGATTTATTAATTTTTGTGATCATAATTTAACTGTTATGTAAGCATTTTTCAAAAAACATTAATTTGATAACACACTAGCACCTTAGTGGAGAAAATCCAAGCAAAAGAACTTGTTAGCACTTCACGTCTTCACAGTAGGCTTGTAATAGAGAGAGAGAAAGTAGTAATTAGAATACTTGCCCAAATAAAAATGAAAAATAGTAATTGGAAAAATAAGGAGTTTTTCTTTCGTTTTTTTTTAGGCACACTGCGCAGTCTGCACGGTTTTTTTTTTTTTTCTCTAGAGAGAGAGAGAGAGAGAGAGAGAGGGAGAAGAGGTATTTCCAAAAGCAAGTGCAAGTCATTTATTGTGGTAGGATGAGCAAGCGTGTATAAACCATGGCATGATTCCCCTTATTAGTACACATGTATCAAGGTAAAAATCTATTGGAACAAAATATGTAAGTCATTTAGTGTGGTGGAATGAGCAAGCAGGTATAAACCATGGCATGATTCCCCTCATCAGTACACGTGTATCAAGGTAAAAATCTATTAGAATAAAATATGTAAACATCTTATCACCATATGGAGAGAACTTGCATTAATGGTGTCACGGGTTAGTAAGTGTATTTTTACCATCTCACTTTACTTCATTTTTATTGGTTTGTGACATCAAATCAGTGATATCATAATTACATACAAGTTTCTCTCATTCAGACTTGACGAGTCAATGTATACATATACATAACCTTCCCCAATTTTGAAGTCTTAAGCAACTGCTTAGGTATCCTAGGCAGGAGCCGGCCTTATTAAGGATTTAAGTTTTGAGGATAATAGTGCAATCTTACTCATATGTTGGAGTTACTAATTTTTTGTAAACTTGAGGTTATATTATAACTCAACCAATTTGAGGAGCATTTGCAAATCCCCACTCTATAGGTTTATCTAGGTCCTTATTATCATTGGTTCCTTAATAGTTGAAAAGTTATTATAGTCATGTTTAAGTAAATTCGCTCAGCTTAGACTAATTGTCTCATACTGATATTTATTGCTTCCTTCGTTTTAAATTGACCATCCCCTTTAAAAAAACAAGTTTTAAAAAAAAATCCTATTAAATGCTTTCACATCAATGCATATGTTTTAAGATTTCAATTTTGCCCTCAAGTGTGCAAAATATTAAAAAAAGAAAGAATACTTTTGTAAGAGTATTTTAGGAAATGAATCAAAAAAAACTATTGACTTTTAAGATATGACAATAATTTTGAAACATTACACAAAAAAAGAGTAAGTCACTTATTTAAGAATGGAACGAATAAAAAATAATTGCTCTTCTGGGAGTCCCTAGGGGTTGCCTGATTCTCTGAGTCTGGCAAGAAGTTTGACACGAGACGTACAGGATGCATTGGGACAACCCAATTAACCAACCCTATGTTTGGTGATGGAAGGGAGAGAAAGAAAAAGGGGAGGGAAAAGGGGTGTATTAGTAGTCATTATTAGTTAAGTTAGTAGTCATTATTAGTTAAGTTAGTAATCATTTTTATTGAAATGTAATTATTGACCCCAAGCCGGACCTGTTTGTAATTCCTCCAATATCCCAAAAGAAAAAAGAGTACCAAAAACAATAATACACCCCTGTGGCCGTCTTCACGACTCCACCTAATTATTGATAGTAAAAAGAGCTAGCTCCAGCCAACAGCAAGTCCAATCTAACCAGTCAATAACGGCCACAAGGAAATATAGTTCCTTGCCTTCTTCCTTCTTTCCCTTCTCTATATATAGAGATGGCTACTTGTCTAGCTCCCAAAGGAATGAGCCTCACCAAAGACTCTTACTGGGTTTAAGATGGGTTTTTCAGAATTGGTACGGTTTGTTTTATTGAGTGGGATGCTCCTCTCCGTGGCTGAAGGCAATGTCCATTATTATGACTTCGTTGTAAGTTACTGACCACCACTGCACGTACTTTCTGCCAATGAATTTGCACTTGCTTTCTTTTATGGGATTGTTTGTGGGCGGGTTTTGTCCATGCCAATCCCACTCCACACCCCCACGGCGGTCTCCCCAGGGGCCTTTCTTCTCTCTCTCTCAATATCCTTTCTATTGTTTTTTTCTTTTTTCTTTTGACAGGTTAAGGAGACAAATTTTACAAAGCTGTGTAATACGAAAAGCATGCTGACTGTAAACGACAGTTTCCCAGGACCTGTGATTCGTGCCCATAAAGGGGATACAATTTTCGTAAATGTTCACAATCAAGGAGATTATGGCATCACCATTCATTGGTACTCTCTCTCTCTCTCTCTCTATCTCTCTTATCTCGTGTATGCATGCAAATCATATCATATACTTCCTCCGTTTCAAATTGATCATATTCATTTGAAAAAAGATATTTTTTAATGAAACTCTATTGAATGCTTTCACATTAATACATATGTTTTGAAATTCTAATTTTACCCTCAAGTGTGCAAAACATCAGAGAAAGAGAGAATACCTTTGTAAAGGTATTTTAGGAAATGAATAAAAAAGAACCAATGACCTTTAAAATGTGACAATAATTTTGAAACATTAAAAAAGAAAAAAAAAAAAAAAAAGGGACCACTTATTTAGAAACGAAAGGAGTAATGCCAAATACTTCAGTTTTAAAATCACGTGATTAGCATGTGTACAAGGACAGGTATCAGCTAAAAAACGTGCCTACATCAGCCTTCTCCTTGTGTGTGTGCAGCGAAGTATTCTCCTAATGTAATTAATATAGGAGTAATATAAAAATTAATTTTTTTTTTAAATTTAAAAATTATTAGAAGTTAGATTTCATTTTATATACGAGGCTTTTTTTTTTTTTTTTTTTTTTTTTTTTTTTTTGTGATGAAGTATATACTAGTATTATTTTGAACTTCAAAAATCTGAAAAATAGACCTCCACTGTTAAAGTCACCCATAATCAAACGTAAATGGATTCAGTGTTGAGTTGTACATCGTGCCCAACTGATCTCAGCCATTAGATGGGATTTTAGACGTTCAATATTAGAAGATAAAATATTACTATTAAAATTATCAAAATAATCTTAATGATAATTTTTTTATCTTTCAATCTCGACCGTCTAAAATATCATGCAATGATTGAGATGAGCTCGGTGGTGAGTTTTTTAATCTTAGCACCGCATCCGCATCTTAGGAAGAAAATTTGACATTTGCAGGCATGGAGTGAAACAACCAAGGAATCCGTGGTCAGATGGTCCAGAATATATCACACAGTGTCCAATTGAACCAGGATCGAACTTCACCTATGAAGTCATACTTTCTAAAGAAGAGGGAACCCTATGGTGGCACGCCCATAGTGATTGGACACGAGCAGGCGTTCATGGTGCAATTGTTGTGTACCCAGCTGCCGGAACCACTTATCCGTTTCCCAAACCTGATGGTGAAGAAATCATCGTATTCGGTACGCAAATATTTTTTCTAAGAAATTCTTACTATAAGGGGCATTAAGTATTTTTTTTTAAATTTTTTTTAATTTTTATAATCATCTTATCTTTACTATTAGATTAATTAGGTTTTATCTAGTGCGACGCACCAAATACTAAATAAGTGTTTTTAAGGGTAAATAATAGTAAGCACCCCTGAACTTTGGGGTGTTTTGCATGCACTTTGATATCTCGCACTCTAAAACCAATCAATTAAAGTCTAAACTTCAAGGTGTGAGAGTGAAATCACTCTTCATCGACCCAAAATTTTATTTTTTTTAAATAAAAATGTGAAATCACTAACCAATTTGACGGAAATCATGAAAAGATGAGTTTTGCTTCTTATGAATGACGACGTTTAACCATTGTTTCATAAAATCTTAATAATACCAACAAAAAAAAAAAATGAAACTTGATTTAAAATAATATAATAAAATAATTATATATATATATATATATATCAGCAAAATAAATATTAGAATTTTTTATTTAAAAATAAGTTTGATAAACAATATTTATAAAAAAATAACCCAGAAGGATTACTCGGGTGCGAAACATATAAAACCTCCTGATATTAAAACAAAAAGGTGCATTAAAAAAATGTGAAAATGTATTAAAAATATATATATAAATAACATAGAAAAATATGAAAATACATAAATAAATAAAAAAAAATGGTGAAAAACAATAAACGCCGACACAGAAGAGGAGATCGGTAGTGTAGTTGCACGGTAATCGTCGGAGGTGGTGCATTGAGGCATCGTTGTGAGTGAAGCTGTACGTGTTTGGGAACGGAGTCATTGTTGGAAGAGGAGATCGGAATTGAAGTGCATTGAGCCATCGTTGTAAGTTACTCATGAGTGGTGCACTCTCTCTCTCAATAGAATTGTTTTAAGAGACTCTACATTTAGCGAGTCATTGGACCTTCTAGTACTTATTTATTTATTTTGTAATGACATTGATTTTTGGTTAATTTTGGTTAAGTTAATTTATAAGGCTAGATCAAATATCAGCCTTCATATATTAGTACGAATGACTGGATGCAACATACCCATGGGAAGATTGATACTTCGTCGCAAAGATTATTATTATTTTTTTTTACAATCGATAGAGTTTACTCATTCCCCTAACCTCCTAATATCAACATATATATGAGTATCAATGTTTTTTCTTAAGTTTGAATATGATATAACTCACTCAACAAGTGAAGAGAATGCCACTATCAATGTTTAAGTACCGCATGTCTTACTCCTCTCCTATTGTACTTGTAGGATCTTGGTATTTCGGAGATGTGAACAAGATGGTGGAAGAGGACCTCATAACTGGTTCAGACACTCCCCGATCGGACGCTTACACCATCAATGGCGAACCAGGAGACTTTTGCAATTGCTCGAGCGGTATGTATGTATATAATCATTGACTAAGTTATTGTGGTCACATATAAATTAAAATGGTATCTATTTATAGTTACATTAATATTAATTAAGATTAAAGGGTAATATAATAGTTATACAATTAGAGATTATAACATTGTACACTTTAATTAAATGAAAATTAATTATATAGTTAATTTCGTCAAGTTAATATACTTAAATGTTGTAATGAGGGACAATTAAGGGGAAGAAAATCTGGATATCATGTCTGATTACCATCATTCATGTTGTGCAGAAACAACATTCCGTAGGGTAATTGATTATGGCAAGACCTATCTTCTTCGCTTAGTCAATGCAGTCATGAATGCTGAACTCTTCTTTGCAATCGCTCAACATAACCTCACCGTCGTTGGAATGGATGGTGCCTACCTCAAACCCATAGTCACGAGTTATATCATGATAAGCCCAGGACAGACAATGGACATTTTGGTCACGGCAAACCAGCCTCTGGGCTACTATTACATGGCGGTGAGACAATTCGACAGTGTGAGGCCAGACGACACAGACTATGACATGACGAATGCTACGGCAATACTCATGTACAGAGGCAACTACACTCCCCCGTCGTCTCCTTTCTTTCCTTCCACCCTTCCTCCTTATGAGGATGTCCTCGCTGCAATAAACTTCACAAAGCTCCTTAGGAGCTTGGCAAGCCCAGAGTACCCAATAAATGTTCCACGACACATCACTACCCGAATGTACATAGTGGCTTCTATGAATCAGATTATCTTTCCAAACAACCAGACTAGCCTTGCTTCAAGCATGAACAACATAAGTTGGGGCAACCCAACTACAGATGTACTACTCGCCTACTACAGGTATTAATTCCTTTTAATCTTGTTTTCCATTTTGTATTTAGCCATTTAAATTAAATTATAATTAATGAAAGGTAGGGTAGTGTAACAATTAAATAACAAGCTGGAATCATAATGCTGTGATTGTTAATGTCCTAAAAATTCTATGGTAGGAAGGTGAAGTAATTAGAGTAAAAAATTTCCCCACAATATAAATCAATGAAATCAAGCTAGGCTGAAGTAGCAGATGGTGACCTTTTTTTTGGGATTTAGGGAGTGAAGGGGGGGTTTATGCCTCCGGATTTGGTGTTTGTGCACAGCATTATCGTGCTGTGTACTTCCAAGAGCTGAAATTTTGCCAACCGTGCTGTTCACAGGAGGCAAAATAAAGCATCTACGGTGTTGGCAAAATGTTAGCCTTTTGATGTGCACAGCACCAAATTAAATCTCGGATCGGGGTTTACCCTTGGACAAGGAAGTCCTTGCTGCATTAAATCAACGTAGTGTCAAACAATATAATGGACTTACTCTCATGGATGCCTTAACGCAGGAACATGAGTGGGTTTTTCACCACAGATTTTCCCGACCAGCCACCGTCTTATTATGACTTTACGGCAAAGGATCCACCGAGCAGTGCTGAATTAACAGTGAAGGGGACGAAGGTGAAGGTGTTGGATTATAATGAATCAGTGGAGATAGTGTTTCAAGGTACTAATGTGATGGATACGTCAGAGGATCATCCAATGCATTTGCATGGTTATAGCTTCTATGTGATTGGATTTAGTCATGGGGATTTCGACAACGAGACCGACCCAGCAAGATTTAACTTGATCGATCCACCTGAAGTGAATACAATTATGATTCCTAAGAATGGATGGGTTGCAATTAGATTCATCGCAAGTAATCCCGGTATGTTCTTTTCATTTTATGTACAATTAACATTGCATTTAATCAACCTAGCTAGCAAAAGTTAATTAGTCCAAACATTCCAATTTGCCTTGGCCTCATGCATGAATTTTTATTTTTTTATTTTATTTTTTTGTGGGACAATTGATAGAAATTACCCTTATCCTAGCTTAATCCTACTCTTGATTAATATCAACAAATGGGTATCAATACTTCTCTATAAGTTTGAATCCGAGATTACTCACTTAACAAGTAAGACAAATGCCATTAGACTATAATACCATTATTGCCGCTTGCATGAGTAGGATCAGGCCTTTGGTAGAAACCAAAACTTTACTTTAAGCTTACACTTTAATTAATTATATGCTTATCACAAATACTGAGATGGATCAATTTGCTAGGTGTATGGTTTTGGCACTGTCATTTGGATCGACATATGAGCTGGGGTATGAACACTGTTTTCATTGTGAAGAACGGTGGCACTCCTGAAACGAGTATTCGCAACCCCCCTGCTTACTTGCCTCCATGTACTGGTACGAGTAAGATCGTCACTCACTCTGCATCGGTTAACAATAATCAATTAAGATAAATCCAACTGATATCTAGTCTCAAAGAGGAGTGAAAATAGAATATAGGACCGCCCACTTCTTGAAGCATATGCCCTAAGAACCACCAATTCACCCTTGGGATTTGCATAGGACAGAAGTTGCGCGAGGTATTGATTTGTCTTAATTATTTTGTCCGAGAAAAAATATTTAATAGTTCAATTTATGTAGCACAATTTTTATCTTTCATCTTTTATTGTCTTCTTTCTTTCCTTCTATTAATTCTTTTCTTTATTGATAATAGAGTTGTTCGCACAAAAAGGTGAACAACTCTTTTATAAAAAAGGAAAATGTAGCATAACTATGTATGTTTAATTTGAAGTTATTTCCACAATAAAAGAATGTAATATGTGTGTTTTGGTTTATCTTTGTGAAAACTATTAGACTAGAAATATGTGTAGTCGGTACGTAACACCTACCCTACAAGAAATTGAGTTAAACTCTTGAAAATATATTAATTAATTTTATGGATGCTTCAGCCTATAATTTAATTGTGGAAGGGTTCCTAAGCTGTAATCTCACTTATTGTCTTAATATATATCAAATTGTTTTTCTCTGATGAAAAAAAAAATAATAATATGATCTAAATGGGGTAAATAGGTATGATTTAATTTTGCTCAATTCATGGCTAATTATGAAGAAATAAAGTTAAATGTATTAAATCTAGAAATAATCCAACCATAACAAACGTACCCAATAGGATGCCAATGGCATGATAGCCTTGTGACATTCTCCTCACTTGTTGAGTGATCTCAAATACAAGCTAATAGAGAGAGTAAATTCTACCAGTTATCCAAAAAAAAAAAAAATCCTAATACGATAAAATAACTTGCAAGAATGCAAGCAAATTAATTGATGAATGAATATAAATACATCACAGACTAATTGCGAATTTGTGATCCTTCATGCATAAACAAAGGATACGCAAAATTTGGGTTGTTATACTAATATTATTAACATGCAATTAACACAAAAAGTTTCATTTAGAAACAAAGGCTGGGAGAAAATTGCGTGATAATCCAAAATCAAATGCACCATGAGAGCTACTTGATTCAGACGACACAAATGCAATTAATTACCCATAACCTACATGAGAATACTATCCAAACCGGCCAAGTTAATTGTGACAAAATCCTAAAAAGAATACAAGAAACTATTAGAACATCTCTAACCCAAGAGAGCTATTTTGGTGAGATAAGAGCTATTTTTAGCTCAAAAAGTGTAAAAATAACTCTCTACAGTAAAAATTGCTCTCCGTAGTAAAGTAGCTACTCCAATGGAGCAAAAGCTTTTTTTGAACTTACCTAGTTTTCTCTTTTTCCAACTACCATTCCCCATATAGCCAAAAAGTTCAGAACTAAATTGAGAGCCAAATTTGGCTCTCCGTTTAGCTCTGGGTTATTTTAACTCATCATTTAACTCTTTAAATTTGGCTCTCAGTCTAGCTCTGGGTTATTTTAACTCATCATTTAACTCTCCCATTTGAAAATGTCCTTTAGAATTAAAAACTATTTATAACTTTAATTCACACAATAGCTCTCTATTGAAGATGTCCTCATTAGAATCCCTTTCCCAAGACAACTTTTCAGCATAATAATTCAAGATCCCTCCTATTCAATTCAGACTCTAGACTTCTCCACATTCTCCACTACAAAAAAGTGAAGACATGCATCATTCCATTACCCCAACCAAAAAAGAGAAAAGAAAAAGAAAAAAAAATCTAAGATGGAAGACATCATGAAGAGATTCCATGCAATAGTCTATATTCACATATATAATGGAAATTAAAGCACAATTATTGAAGAATTCAAATTCTAGACAAAGAAACAAAATATAGCTAGAAAAGGAGGCTTTTTCCTGCCAACATTCAATCTTGTGCTCCCAAAGCTCAATAGCTCTCTCTAGCCATCTCGCTATCATCCTACCAGATTGAGGGGGGACGCTCAAGGTTCATGAACAGATAGCAGATTGACTTTGGCCCACAAAGTGGGTATACGTCAATATACTCTTAAAATTCTCACGACGTTTTCTAGACATTACGAGATTTTCTAAAATCAATTAAAACCTTCCTAAAATTGTTGCAGCCTTCCACGACGTGCTTACCTCAATTGTGATGTCAATACATTCTTAAAATTCCTACTACGTTTGCTAAATAACACGAGATTCTCTAAAATCAATCAAAGCCTCCTTAAATTTGTTGTAGCTTTCCACACGTCCTAAACTCAATTGCGATATCAATACATCCCTAAAATCGGTACGACACTTTCTAAACACCGTGAGACCCTCTAAAATCAATTAAAACCTCCTTAGAATCGTTGTAGCCTCCCACGGCGTCCTAAACTCAATTGTTATGTCAATACGCTCCTAAAATGCTCACAATGCTTTCTAAACACCATGAGACTCTAAAATAAATTATAGCCTCCCTAGACTCATTGTAGCCTCCCATGGCATCCTCAACTCAATTGTGATATCAATACACTTCTAAAATCTCCACGACACTTTCTAAACACCATGAGGCTCTCTAAAATCAATTATAGCCTCTCTAAACTCGTTGTAGCTTCCTACCATGTCTTAAACTCAATTATGATGTCAATACACTCCCAAAATGTCCACGACACTTTCTAAATACGACGAGCTCTTTAAAATCGATCATAACCTCCCTAAATTCGTTGTAGCCTCCCACGATGTCCTAAACTAAATTGTGTTGTTAATATACTCCTCAATATTAGATGGGGATTAATAAGCAAATGCTTAATGAAACTCTCATATAGACATTCAAATTGGATCTCTTGGCTTAATTGAAATTCAAAGGTAATATTATATTCAATTTTCCTAATTACATGTGGGAGAGGCATCAACCATGTATCTTTAAGGTACGATTATAACGAATTAATTATAATATCTTCCAACTCCGAAAATATGAGGTCCACCAACGGTCCAACATAGCTAGGATTCCAACCACATTCCATCAGCAAAATTGTACCTCGCATGAGTTACATTCTCCATAATAATTACACTTTCAAAATTATTTTTCATAAAATAAAAAATGGCAGAGTGAGTGAATTGAAAAATATGATGAACTGAACAGGCATTAGGCAGGCCAATCTCATCATGCTGATTTTCTTCTCATTTGTGCGGACCTTGGCTGGCTTCTGACATGTTAATAGGCAACAGCACATTGTGTAGAGGCATCACTTCCACTTGCAGTGGGCGCTGAGTTTTTGGGCTCTTCAATTCTTCATCACTTTCACCTAACAGATATTGTCCCAACCCAACCAGTCATTCACTGTAAGGACTATGAAGGGTAGCTGCTTCTGGAGAGAGCAGAGAGGAGGAGGAGTTGAAAGGAGTGATTGAATGGGTGAGAGATCCAATTTTGCATAATTTTGTCATGTGCAATAAAATGCCCTCTTGTCAGTGGTACTTTTCGAATCGTCGAGGTTTGACTGGTGGATGTATGATACATTGATTATGCCAATCCAATTGTGCATAAATTTGTCATTCGTCAGAACCTCGCGGTTTGATTGGTGTCAATGTAGGACACATTGATACGCCCATGTAAGTCTCGCATCACGTGTCAATCGAGATGTCGTCGCTGAATCTCCAAACTTTGGAGGCGTGTGTGATGGGCACTTGGGCCCGATCCGTCACACATCAGTATTGGGTCGGGTAGTAAACTACCTGAAAATCGTTGCTTTCAGAAATAAGTTAAAAGTCTAATTAATAAATCGATCAAATTAATGCAATTTGGATTTGCATGTATTTTTTAAACAATATGTATATGGGGTTTCAAACCAAAAAATAAAATAAAAAAGTGGGGGAGATGCTTAATAAAATGCACTGTAAACTTGAAATAATGATTTGTGATGGGTTAGGAGTTTGAACCCAAGCATTTACTTAAAAGAAAAATGAAAAAATGAAAAAAGAAAAGAGAAGTCTGTCTATTAAATCATAAAGGAGAAGCTAACTATTTACATGACTTTGTTTTACTACTAACCGGTTACATATGTTTTTGTAAACCACAAATTACAAAGAATTTCATAAGGGCAATGTTGGAAATTGATTTATATGGGAAAATATGGTAAAACAATTCAGATAAAGGAAAACTTGCCATTATTGCCACGAAACTTGCTCTCCGCACCCACCAATTAATGGAAATTTATATTACCATTTAACTTCTTACCAAAATGACTACTAAGAACAAATTGATTTTAGTACAAAAAAAAATAATAATAATAAATAAATAAATAAAAGAGGATTTCTTTCCACCACCAAACTTTTACCCATTCTCATAAACCCTTACGCTTTCTCTAAAACCCTAGTTATTATTGGCACTCCACTAATGCCCTAGGCACATAGGGTCCTGTCTCACTTGCAATGGATAATTAGAAGACAAAATATATGAAAATGACTTAAGAGAGAGTGATGAGAGTTGAACTCAAAGCCTTTTACTTGGCAAGAGTCCTAAACCACCCGATCCGACCCTCAAGGTTGGACATGGGTTAATTATTTGCAAAAAATTGTCTGATGTTTATTAACGTGTTGCATTTACATTAATTTGATCACGCTTCTGTGGAGCCAAGACGTGACACTACACGCCTCCATCCATAAATTATCCTTTTTTCTTAAACAATTCCTACAGTTTTATTGTAGCATTTTAATAATTTACCAATACCAGCAACTGCATCTTGAGCGTCAAAACAATTGAGCAAAGAACAAAAAGTTTCATAGCCAAGAAGATTAATTTCACAACTAGAACCATTCAATAGCAAAGCAAAGTGAAACAATTAGTGGTAGATCAATCCAATATGGGCTTCTACAACTTTGAATTTTTGAACTTCACCTTTCCCAAAACAAAATTACATTCTTCTAAAATGGAAACAAAGAGAACACTCAAACATTCAAGCATCCCTTGATCGCGAGAGCTTAGCATACAGTGGGCACTCCCCCCAACATTATAAAAAACCAAAAAAAAAGAGGAAAAAAGAAAAAAAGAAAAGGAAATCACAAGGACCCCAACAAAGATGAAACTAAAACAAAATGGAAAAGGAAAAAAAAAAAAAAAAAAACCACCACATTATTCTTTGAGATGAGTCTTGTCAAATCATTTGGTATTCCAAATCAGCATGCACAGCCACCTCTGTGTTCATTTTCTGAAACAGCCTCAGGGATGCCCTGGAAGTATCTGTACATTTATTTTTTCAAGAAAAAAATAAAAGGAAAAAGATTTAGATGCAAAACAAGGTCATTCAGCATCTAATAGGTTGATCCAACAACTAAAACATGCCAGAATACAAATAATAATAATAAATAAATAAAGGAGGAACATGGGTAGTGATTGGGAGCATTTAATTTCTTTTGTAATAGAGAAACAATATGATAGGAACCAAAGAATAACTAAAGCTCGACACATTATAATATACAAATGCTAAAAAGTTGAACATGCAAAACATACCAAGAGAAAGGATTGTTGTTCCAAAGGATGCTATATTGTTCCAAAAGATGCTACAGTATTCTACCATCAATAGTGAAAATAGGACTTGCTTAGAAAGGAGTCAAAGCGAGGAAGAGACATGTAAAACAACTTTTGAAATATAGGGGACTAAAGAGGAACAAGACTAATGGATGATCTGGACTTCATTTTAAAGCAACTCGAAACATGGAGGTGTTTGGACATCCTACAAAAATTAAGAGCCCAGAACTCACTTCAGGTTGTCTCAGTCATCAATGGGCCTCCATTTTTTTGAAACATGAAAAGTGAATTTGGAAGTTTCCTGAACCAAACTGTTTTTGGGAAATTTTCTAGAAAACAGTTTTTTAAAACCAAACACTTCTTATGCATCACTTTCATTATTTTCTGTTTTCAAAAACACTAACAACGTGTTTTCAAAATCCATCTACCGTTTTTCATACAGCATTTTAACAACAATTTGATAATGTGGTATAGATACTGGATACATTACCAAAAATCACCACGAAATACAAATAAGCCTGTTACATCTTAAACCGCCCTATTAATTAACTGGTGTTAAATTAAAATACGTAGACCCATTAAATGTCATTGAAAATACAACTGGACAAATACAATGTGAAAAACACAAAGACCGACTACCCTATGAAATCATAAATTGATGGCCAATATTGAAGAATGACAGAACAACCTATCCTCAATGAGGATCTAGTTCAAATAGTAATATGAAAAGACCCTAATCTTTGTGGAGGTCATTAAGTGCAAAGCCAGCACCTAATTAAGGAAACATTTCAAAGATAAATCCAAGCTATAGTGAACAGCACATCAGCAGCACAAACATGCTTGATAAGACTCTAATAAGAGTCCGAAATTCTCCAGAGATGACAACTTTCCTCTTGACAATAAGATTTTCAATTTCAGATTCGTCAGCAATATGAACCAGATTGAAACTCGAATTAAATTCTCAGAATGTAAGAATGACTTCTAAATTTTTATCAAAATATTTTATATCGAGTTATGCCAAAATGTCCACCAATTTTTTGTTGAAACAAGAAGCTTTTATTTCGAGATTTAATTTCTATTTTCAGAAAAGCTCAAAATTTTTTTTTTTTAAATTAAAAAAAAAAATTTGTCAAAAGTTTTAAGGTTTTATTGAATTCTCAAAACCTTACTTGACCATGGGCATATTAGAGAACACTATCACAATCACAATTTTTTGAATTGGTATTGCCATTATAATCACCAAAGCTATAAAAGTATTTCATCAACAACTACCATTCATCATAGCAAGGAATTGAATCAGTACCACCACCCACAGGACAACCATCAATATATGCACATGTTTCCACCTGCTCATGCACTCAAACTTTATCACTTCTGACAAACCTTAGGTAGGTAATCACCTAGTCGGTCAACCCATGCCCACTTATTTTAGTTCATTTACTAGCAGTGCACCTATGCAATGCATAGGATAAAATGCAAGGACAAAAATAATACAAAAATAATTCTAACATATAATATAAAATTTCAATTCAAAATCAATTATAAAAAAAAAAAAAAAAATTAAGAGCACTCAAATTCTTATTTAGAAAAACACCTTATATGCAATTAAAATAAACAAATAAATAAATAAAAGAAAGAAAGAAAGATAGAAAAATAAGATAAAACTATCCAAAAAAAGATAAGATAAGAGATAACCACTGGAAATCAAAGAAGGCGCCACATGGTTGCATAAAAAGGCACCACATGAGGGCCATGAATACTACTTATATATAAATAAATAAATAACTATATATAAAGCTTTGATCATGTGCGGGATATCCTGCACATGATCAAAGCTCACTATATATATATATATATATATATATTAGATGACTCAATACAACTTAATATTATTACACTTCAGCCAAACTTCATTTTACCTAGTCGATTTTGTTTCCCCTTTTAGGGCCTTACACATCTTTTGATTGTCAGATTCTTTTGATTGTCAGATTAGTGATATAGTGCCAAAATCAGGGCTCAAACTTTATTCAACATTGTAAAACGTTTTTTGGATAAGGTAATATGTATTGAATATCAAAAAAGGGCTTAGACCATGTACCTAAGCCATGTACAATGACTAACCACACATCCCTCTAAAGCTTAAAGGAATCCAAAAAAATTAACAAAAGAAAGAATACTAGCATTTGTGTGGCTAGAATACCAAAGGAATAAAGACTTAACAAAAGAAGACTTGAGGTCAATGATAGACTTCTCAACCCCCTCAAAAGTTCTAGCGTTTCTTTCCTTCCAAATCAACATTGTAAAATGTTGACACTCAAACCTTAGTTTTGGTTGGGTAAAAACACAAAATATTTAGGAGGAAATAAAAGGAATTTAACATTGAGAAAGTCAATAAAAATGGACAAAGGCGAATGCATAAGATGAGATGTTTTACACTCTGTGACGTAATGTGTAAGCCCCTAGGCGTATCTTACACGATCATGTCTAAGTGTTCTTCACATCAAAAAAGAAGATATAATCCTCATCTTCTACATTGCCTAGTCTATGGATGTTCTTTTCCAAAACTATAGACTGTTACAACATTTATATCTATATCGTGTTGTGCCAAGTCAATCCAAACAGAAGATCAGCAATCAGGGTAAACTTACATGTCCTGTTCATGTTCATTGGCTAGAGCAGTTTTGGCAATACACAGGAATGCAGCATCAACATTGTAATCTTCTTTTGCTGATGTCTCAAAATAAGGTATATTTCCTTTCGAAGCACACCAGTCCTTTGCTTTCTTCTCAGAAACCTGTACATAGATATATTAGAACCAGATCTAAGAAACCATAAAACTCCATCAGCACCATCTACTAAAAATCCATACCACTCGGCTATTTCCACCATCTATATCAATCTTGTTCCCAAGTAGTATAAATGGAAATGTCTTCGGGTCTGGCGGGTTTGCCTGGGAACAAAGGATCACAGAAACCAAATCAAAATTCAAATAAAAAAAAGATGAATGCCTAAATAAAAAATTAAGTAACAGAAGTGCAAAGTTCAATGCTTCAAGACTTCAAGATAGCCAAAAGAATTTTCATGCACATCCCCATAGAGAATTAAGCTGAGATAGCACATGTTATCACCAGATAAGTTCAATCACCATACAATTAAGCCCCAAAACCAGATCTCTGCTCCCATCCACAAGCCTAAAAAACCACTTATCCCTTCCACATGATTGACACAAAAATTATAAATATTGGTGACACATTGACCTATACGCCCTCTCTAGACTCTATTTACACTTCAACTCTTTTCATAAGACCTGATTCAACCATTTCTTTAAGAGTAAAAGTATCGGAAAAAAAAAAGGATAAAAGGTAAAAGAAAAAAAGAAAAACAAAACAGGAAAACATCCATACACAATCGATGCTTAATGCACCAAAGCATAATGCTCCTCAGCTCTCACAGATACATGGGACGATATGTTGCTCAAACCAATGAACCAAATACCATCTTTCAACCAAAAGTTCGGAAAGTGTATATGTATCTTTGTTTCAAATGAGCTTCTCATGAAGTTTTCAATCTAAAATTCTAAACAAATAAAAAAATTAAAGGGCTCCAATGATGTTAATTTTGGTAAAGGCACAAATAAAGTAAATGGTGTGACTATGATAATAATTATTATTATTTTATGTTATTTTTATGAAGATGGTGTGACTATTTATGTTTTAAATGAAATTTTAAAATTTAGAGAAAGCGATCACTATTTCAATTAATGAAGAAGTTGATATCAATTTAATATATGGAGGCAAAATTTGATAAATCCAAATACATCACAAACAAGCCGTTAAAGTAGAAAAATAAGGTTGCCTATAGTCGAGTATAGATGAACAGAACTTTGTATTCCTTAGGATTTATAAAAGGGAAGATGATTTTAAGGTTGTACTTGGAGGAAGGGTTAAACACTTAAGCAGGTTGTTATTTAAGGATGAATATGGTGTGAAACTAAAGATAAAACTTGCTGTAATTTCTAAACAAGAGAAATCTCTAGTTTTTGAAGGTTGTTTCTGCAGAGAGGTATGGTTAATTTTCGTGAACTGTTTTGAAGTGGCCACATAAGATGATGGGACAGTTGGAGAACCTTGGTAGTAATGAATCTTACACCATAACCCTGCACGAAGGTACTAGGAGCATTAGTAAACCCAAATGGTATAATAAGCCAATCAAAGATCCCATTATGTGTCTTGAAAGTGATTTTCCATTCACCCCCTATACAAATTTGGTGATAGCCACTTCTAAGATCAATCAAGAAGACCCCTTTGCACCTGCTAAACAATCCAACATATCATCCAATCCTAGAATTGGAAAGCGATACTTGATGGTAATCTTGGGTTGGAAGCTTCAATTTGTCCACCACCTCCTGTGAAATAACATTCTCACAACTTCCTCCATCAATGATCATGTCGCACACTCTTCCTTCAATGCTACAAGTGATGTAGAAAATGTTGATGCCCAACCAATCTTCATCAGATTCTTGCTTGGCACTAATAGAGTCTTCTTTAACATAATACCATGCCTTCTTCCTCACACCACCAATCTCCTCATTTACAGGTTGGTCATAGGTTGGTGGCTCATCAAAATGCACACCTTCATCTATTTCTTCCATCAAACGTGCTCTATTACGATCCCTTCATCGCCTTTCTACAATCTAAAGACTTGTGTCCAAGTTCCCCACACTTCAAGTATTTAAAATTCCCTCCTTGGAACTGACTTCCAGCAGCCCCCCCCCCCCCCCCAACCCCCACCCCGGTATATGACTCATACTAGGTTGAATTTAAGGAACATCGTCAATGAAACTCATGAGAGATGAGCATAACAAACACCCCCTCCCCCCCCCCCCCCCCCCCCCCCCCAAAATACACACACACACACACACAAAACAAAACAAGAAAAAAAAAAAACTTGGGTCAATATTTTCTCCATGGTCATATCTTATGCCAACAAACAAGTAGAAAATTCATAAACTTATATAGCTATGAGTTGGCCTTTCTATATGTGTTTGTCCAGATTCAAGAAGCAGCTTACTAGCAATTTTTCCCCCCCCCCCCCCCTTTTTTTTTTTTTTTTTTGGGTTCACCGGAAACAGCCACCACCAAGAAGAAATGGTGGAATCTGATGCCTATATTTACTGACCTCATCTTTGCTGCCAAGATCACTTCTTGGGTCGACTCGACGTGGCAAAGAACGCCACACTGGTAAACTGACTCTTGGACTGACTTTTTTACCAATTTTATTGACAAATAATGGGTAGAAACAAGTGAGGATGTGGGATTGGGTGTAATGGGATTTAATCAAAGCTCTAGAGTAGATAGTTACAAGGAATGGCTGGAGAGAGAGGAAGCCATGGCATATTTGAGGGATTCTAGAAGGATCCCATCTCGGATACTAGTGTTGAGCAAGTTGCTAATTAAAAAAAAAAAAAAAAAAAAGTTATTTTGGAAAAAAAAAAAAAAAAAGAAAGAAAAGGAAAAGAACAGTAATTTCCACATTCTCAATTATTTCTAGGGCACATTCAGATAGTGGAAAATGCAGCAGCAACAACAACAAAAGGAGTTAACCTTTTCATGTGAAAGGTTTTATGCTGCAACTAATTTTACTATGTGAAGCATAACAGATAGAGCCTAAAAATAAAAACACTCCACACTACACATGACATAGGGCATCTTTGTCTACTAGGCTACTCGTACTCTAATACGAACTAATTTTTTATGATATACTACATTCACATAGCAAAGAAAACCCCCCAAAACAGCCTCAATTTGAAAGAAGGTTAAGCCACCCTCACCCTAGTCTTCTGAAAATTCCTCCCTACCCTGTTAAATGTCATTGCAAAGTAAGACTTAACAGTAAAAAACCTCGAGTATTCCTTGTCCACACAATGCTATCCTCATCACCCCTCCTAGCAGCCCCCGAGTAAGTTGTCTAGAAAAAATAACTTCCTTCAATTCCCAATCATGAAAAATTCTAATAAACACAGCTTCCCAATTCACCTTATCATTATTCCATCTAATGTACTTACTGATCCATGCCTCCTTATTAGCTGCTACTTCATATAATCTAGGGTATTCATTCCGAAGAGGACCCTTCCCACACCACATGTTCTTCCAAAGTTTCAAAACTTCACCACCCTTCCTTCCCCAACCTTAAACATGGTATTCCCTACAAATATAGGCCTTTTCTGACAGCTTTCCAAAGACCAACGCCATAAGTTCCCTTCACCCCTAGACCACCACTCCCCTTCCTCACAACTTCCTCCACCCCTCCACTTTCCTCCACAAAGCCACATTTTCTGTAGTGTACCTTCATAAACATTTCCCTTAATTTATTGAATACGATCAAAGGTTTGAATCCAAGCCCACCAACACCCTTTGGAGAACAAATCACCCCCACTCCACTAGATGCATCATCCGTTCCTCTCGTAAACCACCCCAAAGAAAGTCTCCCTGCAATATTTCCAACCTCTTTGCCATGGACCCTGAGATCTGAAAGAGGGACATAAAATAAGTAGACAAACTAGCAAGCGTACTCCGTATGAAAGTGATCCTTCCTCCTTTAGATAAATATTCCTTCTTCCACCCCCTCAAAATACCACTCTTTGTGGGGGTGGCTTGTTAAGGTAAATACCTAACTCCTGACAACTTGCAAAAAAGAGGTTTTGCAATGCCGAGTAGATTTTCGATGTGTAAGGTTGAAGTGGAAACACTGGATCATTTATTTCTCCATTGCGAGGTGGCTAGAAGGATATGGATTACATGCTTTAGTGTGTTTGATGTCCAATGGGTGACCATGCATTCAGTTTGGTCATTTTTGGAGTCATGGAGATGCTGGAACAAGGAGAAGAGCATCATTGCTAATTGGAATATGATGCCGCACAAGATTTTCTTATGCTATATGGGGAGAGCGCAATAGGAAGACTTTTGAGGGAGCAAAATGGGATATTGAAAACTGTTTTGAGTGGGGCGAGACCAATTTTAGACGTTGGCTCTCCCTTAATGAGTTTTTGGATAGGGAGAGGATATAGTTCATAGGTTCTGTTTTTTGGTGGCAAGTGCAATGCATTTATACCTTTTTTACTATTAATATAATACACTGTACTCCATCAAAAACAAAAACAAAAGCCCATACATGACCAACCCAACTAACCACATCCATGCCCAAATCTGAAAATCCCAAAATACTCTTGACTCCATAAAACTCAAATAAAACTAAACCAGTATATATGATCCCAAATAAATAAATAAATAAAATAAGGCCTAATTCTAACTCAACTCAATTAAGCAAGGTCCCAAGCAGGAACCATCATGAAATTGAACCAATTTCCAAGGCCATAATGGTCAATAACTGGCCATGGGAACAATCAATTAATCCCTAAAAAATATAAAAAAATTTCAAATCCAAACCAAAGGGAACAATGGTGCCACTGGAACTGTCAACCATCACAATTTCAACAAATATAAAGCATAGTTCTCAAGCAACCTGGGGACCTGTAAACTATTGAAAACAAATATTGAAGGTCTAGATGTTGGTTTTTGATGGATTTATGAGATTATTTGCGTTAAATAATATTTCAAAACTATATCTTAAGAGAAAGTGTATGGGTAACAAACACAGAGACCCCAAGATATAGGGCTAGATCGCAAATCACTCAAAGCAACAAAGAAAGAAGGAAGAGAAGACGTCATAAACCTGTTTGAGAAACTCTTCATGCCAATTGTCAAGAGTATCAAACGACCTCATCACATTAACATCATAAACTAAAACACAGCAATCTGCCCCTCTATAAAACGCAACACCAAGACTCTGAAATCTTTCCTGCCCAGCTGTGTCCCATATCTACCAATGCAAAGACACAATGTTTCAGAAAGAGCATTACCCATTAAGAATGCTCTAAAAAAAGACTATATAGCAGATAAAAGAATACCCTTGAACTAGAAAACCCACTTGTAGAGTGACGAGCCTGTCATCAATCTGGAGTTCCTTGGTCACAAAGTCAGCACCAATTGTAGCTTTATATTGTTGACTGAACTTCTTATGTACATATCTAGAGAAGCAGTTAATGACCCACATAAACTAACATAATGCATTTACTAATCACAACATTGATCTCCAAATTGAAGAGAATCAATGATTAAGAGATCCGTAGAAAAAGGACATTTCAAGTAATGGGTATAACTTTTGACATTTGAGAGATCCAGACCAAAACAGATCATCACTTAATAATGCTATACAAATTCGTGTGCGCATCTATCTATCATTCATTTCAAATAAAATCCAGCCCCAATATCCTTTAATTTTTTTATTTAAAAAAATGAACTTTTTAATTTCACTTTTCATAGTGTTATGACCTTTTTAATTTCACTTTCCATAGTGTTCTTGAAAAGGGGGAAAAAACCTTTGTAAAGAATTTTTCTCAATACAATGGTACAGATACACAGCAAAGAGAAATGTAGCTATAATAAAAAAAAATAAATAAATAAATAAATAAAAATAAAAAAAAAAACCAACGTACAATCTCAACAATCTGATCCTTAATCGCAATTTCGTTAAATGTCAAAAGAAATCTAGTAAAAGAAGGTATCCCACATATCAAATTCAAAACTTCATGAAGGATACTGATTCATCAACGACGTCTTGCCAACCCTGGCATTGACAAACAAGAATTAACATGTAAAATACACAACAAGCAAAGTTGGCGAATTTCATTCCAATAAATCAAAAAAAGAGGATCAGGGAAACCCTAGAAACGTACCCACTGTCCCCAAGAACGATGACCTTGAGCAAGGTTCGCCTACGCACGGACATGGCGATATACAAGTAGAATATGTATTCCAATGTATATATGATGATGAATCTTTTCCTACTTTGTGTGTATAAGAGAGAGAGAGAGAGAGAGAGAGAGAGAGAGAGAGAGGGCGTGTGTTGAAGTTTTAGGGCGAGGAAATAGAAATGAGGAGGGAGAAAAGGGGCGCCAATTTGGATCTCTCCGTGTCTGTGGATGAATTAAATGAATGCCGACAAAAACAACCCTACGCGCCGGCGAGGTGCTTGCTGCTTTTAAATTGGCAAAAAATCGGAAGAGATGGACGATCCGGATTCAAGGAGATTGGATCAGATGGAGCGGGGCAAGGCCCGTGGATTCGGCCCTCAATTGCAAAAGTTGCTCAACTTGGGAGTCCAACACATGTTCGATGCGTCGGTTCCTTGTACCTTTCACGGACACGTGTGTGGGTTCCATGTACCTTTCACGGACACGTGTGTTTTTTTAAATCTTTATCCTTCAACCCCTTTGCCCCAAAAAACAAAAAACAAAAAAAAAAAAATCCAATGCAAGCGCAAGTGTCAATCACATAATAGTTTAATGATGTTTGTCAAACTTGTTAAATAAATGAATCATTGATTCAAAATTATAAAGAAGTATTGATTTTTATTTGATTTTTTTTAATAAACTAATACTCGTTTGTTGATATTAAAAAAAAGTTATGATTAGAATTATGAGCAAAGGCGAAGGCAATAAGACTCATGGTGGTTGGTCCTGCTATTATTATTATTATTTTTTTTTTTTTTTTTTTCATCACTTGTAATTTCTTACAAATTAAATATTTGATCCTTCTCAAAAAAATTTGACCCTCTAGATTTATTCTTACCCCTTTCTATTTAGTCTTTTATTCCTTTCCTTTTAAAATTTTTTTCATTTTGTCTTCATTTAAATTTTGTTTTTATCCCATATTTTCATGTTTTCATCACTTTTCTTTCATCTTTCCCTTACTGTAATTATAATTTTTTTTTTTTTTTTTCATGTAGTGAACAACATTAAATGGTTCAAATTTTTTGCCCAAATTAACTTCTTTAAATGCAAAATTTAATTTTGCCTTGTGATTGTGGAGTAGGCGAGGAGAAAAATTGTAGTTTTTTTGAACTAGGATAAAATTTTAAAAATCAATTAAAATTTGGTCCTCCTTGATTAAATTTTTGGCTTCGCCACTAATTAGGAGTAATAGTAGATTTTATCGATTATTTAAATTTTTTAAAAAAAAATGCAAATGCAAATGAGATGTTAAAAGGAAAAAAAAAAAAAAAAAATTCATATTCAATCTAAGTGCCAAAGAGGTGCTAACTATTAAGTTTCCAACTTAAAAGTCTAAATTTATAAGTAGAGGACCCAAATAGATATATGAAAACATGTTTAACTCGATATTTAATCGATGTGAGATGAGGTGTATTTCCAACACTCCCCCTCACGTGCAGGCCTAACAAGATTCAAATGACTTGTCACATGGACAACAAAGACCGACTCACGAGCGAAACGAGCCCAGAAACAACATGCTCTGATACTATGTTAAGTTTCCAACTTTCAAGCCTAAGCTTTTAAGTGAAGCACCTAAACAGGTATATGAAACTATATCAAACCTAATATTTGAGTGATGTGTGATATGATATATTTCCAACAAGCTAATAAGTGGAAGGCCCAAATAAGTATATAAAATTATATCAAACTCAGTATTTGGCAATTCCAACACTCCCCCTCACGTGCAAGCTTGACATAAGCCTATCACGTAGGTAACAAATGCAGACTCAATCCAAAAACGACATGCATTGATACTAATGTTAGATGCGCAACCTAACTCTCACCTCGAGATATTGTCTATTTTGGCCCAGCATACAAGCCCACCTCATGCATTTGTCCTTATGGGCCTATGCCCAAAAGACGCCTCTACAAGGAGGGTGTTCAGCGCCATCTTATAAACTTATTTAAAGCATTGTCCGCGACCGATGTGGGACACTAACATCCTCACCTCGACGCCGACACGACCCTAACTCCGATACCATTTTAAGTTTCCAACTTAAAAGCCTAAACTTGTAAGTGGAGGGACAAAACAAGTATATGAAGACATATTTAATTTGATATTTAATCAATATGGGATGTTGTATATTTCTAACACTAATAATAAAATATTATTGAATCTATCAAAAGCCAATGTAAAGTGGGTCTTACCTAAGTAAAACAATAGTATTGGTACCCCATTTGGCACTCTTTCATTGAAGTACGTTAAAATACACTATAGTATTTAGCATTGTAAATATGTCAAATTATCGTTTAAGTGGATTTTTTGGTCTATTTTTTGTAAAAATCCAAAAGGTCTATTCAAATGATAATTTTTGAAAAATCCTTTTTTTAACAAAATTGTTTAAAATGATATTTTCTTAGTGAACAACATGACTAGTTTTTATTAAACTTTCTATATTTTTTATAAAATTTTGAGAAATCACAAAGGGTTGAGACCAAATACAAAGCATATCTTGAGATACTAATATAAGCCCACTTTTTTGTTTTTTGTTTTTTTGTTTTTCCTTCTGTCTTGTGTAGGCTTTTTTCGACTCTTTTCCCAAAATATTAAGTTTTTAAAAATTTATTCTGATTATTGTATAATTTTCAATTTTATTCCCAAACACCGATTAATCGTGATTGCTATCCACGATTTTTAATAAAATCATGGCTAGCAACCACAATTTAATGTTGGGTACACGATTTCCCTATTTTGTTTACTGTACCCGTATAAATTTTATATTCACAAAAATCATGGCTAGCAACCACAATTCTATGTTACAAACTCATCCCCCTTATAACGAAAAAGAGTAGCACTTTTTATAAAATAAAATAAAAAAGAGAGAAGAGAATGGCTTTCAATCGACCTCTTGTGATTTAGGGCAGAGATACCGACATCTACCATCGACACCCTCCATCGGCGTTAATCCTTGTCCTCCGCCAACATCGATCCTAGTCCTCCATCAGTGTCGATCTTCGTCATTGATCGTCATCTGCAACACCCATTCTCTCTTTCGCATTTAGGGCTTTGACAACATCTGAGATATGCGACTTGCAGAGAAGCTCCATTCACCGTCATCGCTCGTCAACATTAATAGGTAAACATCATTCTCTCTCTCCTCTTTCTCTGCTCGTCTTTATCACTCAATTGTAACGCCCCAAAATTTATATACCATAACACGTACAATTTTTATATGCTCCGTACAAATAAACCTTTTCAAAAATACATTCCATTTGAAAATACAGAGTATTGCGCAGCTGCTATTAGTCATGGTTAACCCAAAACTCATCATCAATATACATTGGCCAACCAAATGAATAAAATTACCTCAGCTTCAAATAAAAATAAATGTACCCGATAACTTTTCCAAATCTCGACCCTAATTCTACTACGTGCCTCCAACAATTATCACCTGAAAATATATTGGGGTGAGCAAACAACAGCCCAGTAGGAAATCTAATTCCTATACAATAAATAATGTTTTAAAAATCACATACAAGTATTTATATATTCAAAATAATATATAAATCAAATAATGCGAACTCCAAATCATCAACCTCAAATATAATCCATGTGTTAATAAAATCAACCATCATAATCCATGACATCAATTAATATCACCATTAATAATTATCACTTTGCATAGATCAAATCTTAACATATATTTCAAAATAATCATCATTCGCTGTACAAGAATTAAACCCCCTACCTCAAAATAAGTGAATAAAATGAATAACCATCACTGTAGACGTGTAAATCAGCTTAAGAAATATAAAATCCATACTCGCATGTGTGATTAGAATTCCCCTGATCCGGCAATGGACCGTCGGCCCTTCTGCCTCTCAACTTCTTCCCTCTCCCTGCTCATTCTTCCTTTCACTCTATTCTTCTCCTTCTCTTCTTCTTTATTTATTTCCCTCTTTTCTTTCTTCCACTTGTACGTCCTATCTCCTACCATCTTCTTTTCTTTTTTTTCTCTTTTCTTCTATTCACACACCACTTTCTTCCTTTCTTTCCTTTGTCTCTTTTTTCTACACCTACCCACCACTTTTTTCTTCCTTCTTTGACTTTTCTTCTCTTCTTTTTCTTCTTTATTCTTTCTTTCTCTCTTTTCACGTTCTCTCTCCCTTCCCAATTCTTTTCTTCTTTTGTCTTTTCCTTTCTTCACCTATATATATATATCTCACAAATTAATTATCCTTCTCCACACAAAATAATTTAATGCAATATCTCTCAACACCCAACTAATCTCAAAAATATTTAAAATTATCACTCTGTGTACAATTTCACCGAATATACACATAAAATAAATCAATAAATAAATATTCGGGGTATCACACATGCTTTGTTCTTTCAAACCTTAACCCTAACCCTAACCTCAACTCCAAACCGATTTTTGCAAAAAAATTAGCATTTGACTCCCAGATTTTGGCATTTGACTCTAAACTTGAAAGTGAGTTGTTTTCATTTATTTTCTTTTCATTTTGACTATTACCCTGTTTGGTTAATGGATTTTTTAAGCGAAAGGAAAAAAATGTAATAAATTGTTGTAGATTTGTGAAACTGGCCTATAGTTTAATAGAGTTTCGTGTAATTTACCCTAATTAAAACTTGCAATGGAAACCAAAATTTATAAGAAGAAGAATGGTAAATATATCAATAAGAATAAAAGCACACACTTTAATAAAAAACGATTCATAAGGTTAAGAAAGTAAAAGGGGAATACAATTGTAAAAGGAAATGGACGTACAGGAATGGGAATCTATTCCCATTCCGATTGATTCCCATGTTTGGGTAACTAGTTGACATAGGGATTAAATCTGGGAATGGTATTTACGTGGGAATGAAATACCCAAGTTCATGGGAATCTCAAACTCATATTAAACGTGGGTTTCTAATTGCCATTACTTAGGAATGAAATAAAAACCAACTCCGTATCCTTGATAACCCACGATCTCTAGTCTATATTTATCTCCAGCACAAGCACGTTCTAATATCTTGCATCAAGAAGCCTCACATCCAAAAAACAAAAAAAAAAATGCTCCAACGATTGGGATTGAATATAAATTAAATTTTTGAAAGTTTTGCATTTCATGTTTGCTGGTTCGTGTGTATACATAAAATATAATATATATTTATTGACCTTTGAGATCGGTTTGTCCTGTTGCCTTGTTGAGCTTAAGGCCAAATAAAATAATGTTTATTTATAAACCAATCAAATTTGAATTTTGTTTAAATTATTTAAAATTTAATTATTTAACCAAATTTGTTGAATAAATAAAATATGCCTTACATAGCAATCCAATATTTAGGAAGTTTATATTACGTGTGCAAAAAAAGGGGGAGGAAAAGAAAGAAGAAACAGAAAAGGGGTATTTTTGAAAAATTATATTAAATTTGATTCCATTCCTATGTTACATTGTGCTAAACCAAACACTGGAATGGGAATAAAAATTTGACTCCCCTGTAAGATTCCTGGTGCATCCAAATGCTGGTAAGGTAATGGGTATGGGCATCCTATGAATGGGAATCTGACTCCTAGGAATGACCATACAATTCACCATAAAATTGACCATATATATATATATATACAGTCCCGGTCCTATAGGCTTCAGCTGATTCAATGCTATATCAGCGTGAGCAATCTTGGCCCTTCGTTCAAAATTGCAGCAAATCAACGGCTGGGTTTAACTGAAGAACAAAGCTGCAATTTGAGTCACATCACGTTCTCTCTCATCTGATATCACGTTCTCTCTCTCTTTTTTCAGATCACGTTTGAAGCTCTCTCTCTCATCACGTTCTCACTTTCTCTCTCCTTCTCTAGATCAGGAAGCTCTCTTCATCCTTCTCTCTCTCTTTCATGGCAGCTCCTCTCTTCATCTCTTTCTCTCTCTTCAGCTGAAGCTTATCCACGAACCACGAACCACGAACTACGAACCTCATTGTTAGCAACACACGACCCTCACCGCCGCCCATAGCAGCTCCTCTGTTCATCTCTCTCTCTCTCTTCAGCTGAACCACGAACCTCACTGTTAGCAGCACACGACCCTCACCGCTGCCACGCTGCCTTGACATCGCCAGTGCCGTGAAGCTGCTCACTGCTGCTGCCGTTGAAGCTGCTTACCGCCGCTGCTCTCCACGAACCTCGCCGCCGGCAACCAGCTCTGGTGAGTCCTCCATGTTCGATTTCTGCAATTTGTTTTTTTCCCCTCTTCTCCAAACCCACATCTTACAATTTGTCAATCTTTATTGCATTTCACCACGATGATATGCTCCTCGATTAATACCACTAATACACTTTCTCTGCTTATTCTATTATAACAAATGGATCTTTAATTTATTTCTGTTCTCGACAACAGATTTTGAAGCTCCTCCAAGGTGATGCCAACGTGAGCAAGTAGGCAAGGCTACAAGTTAATGCTTTGGAGGAAATCTGACATGCTCGATGATAAAGCTTTTCCATGTTCTAATCTACAGTCCCATCTTAACCTTGCATTGCTTGATGTGGAGGATGATTCACTATTATTAAAAAAATTTGTGTTAGTTCTCTTTCTCAGTTTAAAAAGATTGAGAGCTGAATTTGTTGTAATGGTGGAAGACGAATTTATTGTAATTGTGGAATATTATCTGATAAAGTGAGCATGAGTAACCATTGCTCCTATACATACCTGAGGCAGATGAGAGGAATTATGCTTTTGAGCTTGTTTCTTCATAATTTCTTTTTGGATAAGTTAAAATTTTTTTTTTTGGATAAGAGTTTCTTCATAATTTCAATCCTTACATTTCCTTTAGTCCATTTGTTAATGACACTCAGATGCTCACAAGACTCAGTACGTTCTTAAAGTGGGTAAACAAGGCTTTCAGGACCGTGTTTTGTCATTCTCAACCAACTGTGATTTTGGTTGAATTGGTTTTCATGGTGCTTTCTGACTTAAAGCCACTTGTTTTTTCATGGTTTTCATGCCTGTTATTTTAGCTGAACGTGGAAGAAAAGTAGTAATTTGTGGGGACCGTAGAGCAGAGTTTTATAAATTATCATTAAGATTATTTGAGTTTGTATTTTCCAAACTTCTTAGTGAATAGATCTTGCACTCTGTATATACCATTCTATTCATCAAAACCAAGCTTACTAGCATAAACAACATAGAAAATACCTAGTTTTGCATTATCAAATGTTTCCTGAGAGCATAGTGAAAATAAATTATTTACAAAGAAATAAAGCTTGGCTATTGAACCACTAATTTCTTGTTCATCAGCTCTTCATGCCATAGTTTTGGTTTTGTTTTGTTTTGTTTTCCCCTCCTTTCAGGGAGATTGAGCAACACCGCGCGAGTTTGGTTGCACTTATTAATTGTTAAGGTGGACTACATAATTGTAGCCAAGCCAAAGTCATTTTAGCATGGTGGTGAAGTCATCTAAAGGAGAGGGTTTGGGGTTTAAATCAATCCTTACTGTTGAACCACCCCAACCCCGCAGGCCACAGCCCTTCCTCACCCACTATCCAACAAAAGGGCATGTAAGTATGTATGTAACAATATTACACTTTATGATGGTTAAAGGGAAAAAAGGAAAGAAAAAAGTATAGTGCAGTTTAAAGACGGTTATGAATTACGAAAAAAAGGTGTTAAGTTTTGGGATTTAGCATGTCAATGTACCTTTATGCATCAAGATACTGGGCAAAACATATACCAGAGATTGTTAGTTAGGGGTGACAGGTTCTGTGGTTTGAACTAGCCTTTCCGGCTTTGGTTATTTGTAGTATGGGCCTGATTTTTCAAGTGGAGGACATTATACATTGAGGCCATATGGCCTGCTATACATTATAAATTGGAAAATTGCAATGCCTAGAGCACCATTTATCTCATATAATAAGCTCCAAATTGAAAACTTTACCGATGTTTTTAAAAAAAAATTAGAAGAACAAGAAACAAAGGCCAAAATGGATCTCAAAGCCTTCAAGTAGACATAAAGATATGATTCAACTTTGTAACTCCAAATCAAACTTAAAATTTCGACTTTCTACAACAAGAAACTCAAAATCAATATGACAGAATTGAAAACAATTAAACAAACAAAAACAATGGACAAACCAACCAATTAAATCATCATATCTGGTTCATAATTAATCATAACCCAATAAAGATGCTCAGCAATTAATTCCATATTTTTTTTCTTGTTTTGTTCATATATCCTAGTCCATAAACAACTTCATTTTTCAAGTGAGATCTGGTTGCCTATTGGGTTTGGGCTTATGATACGGAGCTGGTTGCCGGCGGCGAGGGGCTGCTGCAGCGGTGAGACCTGAAGCTGCTGTCGGCGGTGGGTATGCGGCAGCAATACCTCCTGCTGCGATGGGAGAAGTTACACAAGCAAGTCCGGTAAGGGTGTTTGGAGAAGAGGGGAAAAAAAATTGCAAAAATTGAACATGGAGGACTCACCGGAGCTGGTTGCCGGCGGCGAGGTTCATGGAGAGCAGCGGCGGTGAGCAGCTTCAATGGCAGCAGCAGTGAGCAGCTTCATGGCAGCAGCGATGTCAAGGCAGCGTGGCAGCGATGAGGGTCGTGTGCTGCTAACAGTGAGGTTCGTGGTTCAGCTGAAGAAAGAGAGAGAGAGAGAGAGAGGAGCTGCCATGAAAGAGAGAGAGAGGGATGAAGAGAGCTTCCTGATCCGGAGAAGGAGAGAGAGAAAGTGAGAACGTGATGAGAGAGAGAGCTTAAAACCTGATCTGAAAAAGGAGAGAGAGAACGTGATATCAGATGAGAGAGAACGTGATGTGACTCAAATTGCAGCTTTGTTCTTCAGTTAAACCCAGCCGTTGATTTGCTGCAATTTTGAACGAAGGGCCAAGATTGCTCACGCTGATATAGCATTGAATCAGCTGAAGCGTATAGGACTGGGACTGTATATATATATATATATATATATATATATATATATATATATATATATAAGAATCGCACATATAAGTCCAACTACAAGTAAGCAGTCATTTCAATACAAATGACTATTAACTTCTTAGTAAATGACTACTAACTTAACTAGGAATGACTAGTAGTTGATGTGAACAATTCAAACTTAAAGTCAAGGTTTGCGAACAATATGAACAATATGAAACCACCATGTGCCGTCTAGGATGTCAACACAAGAAAGTCGTGGTTGCTAGCCACGATTTTCCACAAAATTTATAAATCGTGGTTGTCAACCATGATTTTGGAGAAAATCGTGACTAGCAACCACGACTTTAGTTCTAAAATTATTTCTAGAATTTTTATTTTTTAAACTTATTTAAACTTCACAATCGCTTCTAGTAACCACGATATTGGTTTAAAATCGTGGCTAGCAATCATGATGTAAGTGTATATAAATTTTATACCAATACGATTGACAAAATGAGGGATTCATATACCTAATTTAAAATCGTGATTGCTAGTTATAGTTTTATTAAAATCGTGGCTAGCAACAACAATTTATCGATGTTTGGAAATAAAATTGAAAAACATACAATTGTCGGAATAAATTTTTAAAAACATAATATTTAGCGTAAAGAGCCGGCCTTCTTCCTTTTGATGTTTGGCTTTGTTGACCAAAAAATAGAAGGCTTGTTTTAATGCTGCTATTTCATAAATAAAACCCTTTTTGCTGACTAAAAAACTGAAAGTCACGCCGTCTCCTGCAAAACCCATATATATACATAAGTAGTGTTGAGAGGTGAAATTGCGATTTTGGATTTTAAATATCAAAAAAAAAAAAAAAAAAATCAGAGTACTTGAAAATAAAATAAGTACAAAATTAGGTGAAATAGAAATTTTAGATTTTTTTTAAAAAAGAAAAGAAGAAAGAAAGTGGGAAAAGGATTCGAAAGTTCCATCCTCGTTCTTCGATCTTCTTGTACCAAGATAAGATGATAATTAAGGTCCCACTTCATACCTAAAATATATATGTAAATTAATTAGAAATATATGGGGCCCCAACACCAAAACCAAGACCAAAGACCCCCCCAATAATCAAAAGCGACATTTAGGGCGATTCATATGGCATTTAGACCTGACATTTTTCCCCAACTGAAGTCAACTGTGACCATTGGGGAATGGTTGCCATTGTCCTCATTGAGTGGCGATTGCTTTCAAATGAAGCTTCCTGCACGGCCACATGCAACTCTTATTGTACAATTGAACTCTCTGATCAAAGTCAGACTCTTATCTTCTCACTGGCAAAGCATGAACTAAGAGATAGATATGTGCAACGTACCCAGAATATAAACTTGATCAAGTCAAAGACGTCTCATTTATTTCTTTATAGTAGAATCATTTTCCTTGCACTTTCTAGCTTTGCGTCCCTTTCGAACAAATTAAAATCATGTGGTGGCCATTGTGATGGCTAGCTTTGTTTAGAGTTGTGGGCTTTCCTAGACATTGCTTGTCTCATTCCCGTACCTGCAAAATGCTCTAAAACTTTATTCCAACCACGACCTCTTTGTTTTATAGTGAAGGAAAATGCCCATAAAAGGTTTTGTTTAGAGAGCTCCGCAAGTTTAAAACTCTTTTTAACAGACGTTTAGAAATAAGAATGCTACTAGAGTAGTGGCAGTGGGTGGCATGGGGTTTGGATTTGGCGCGTGCGCATGCACAAATATATATATATATATATATATATATATATATATAGGATGATGATTAGGTAAGTACGTGCTGATATAACTTATATCAAAACCTGCATTGGGAGTTGTACTTTGTGCATTAGTGAAATGTGAGGTGCATTGAATCAATGCAAGGGGTACAACTCCCAATGCATAGTGCTGATGTAACTTACATCAGCACGTACTGATCGGATCACCTCTGTATATATATATATATATATGCATTTTACCATTGGATAAAAGACTCGATCTTTAAGGATATCATATCATATGCAAATTAAATTTGATATATAAGAATATGACATGTGATTTGTTCACTTTCATCAATCAAAGTTTGATGTTTTTTACCGTTCGTCTAACAATATTTGGTTAACCAAAATTCTCTGTTAACTTTCACCAAGCTAGGATATGAACCCATTTGAACATATTATTGACTAAATTTTTATTAGTAGAACCCTTCAATGTGATAAAATTGACGCATATATTCATGTTTTGTATTACATGTTCAAAATACTTGGAAAAGTAAAAGAGATCATAGAAAGAGAAATGAAGCCAAAAAGGCCATCTTTTAAGAGGGGGAAAAAATGCGAGCCCATGGTAAGTAGAACAAGGGTGTGCTCACGCTACCTTACTTTACCGTGAGGGGGAAAAAAGAGAAGAAAAACGGGGGGCGGGGGGATTACAGATAGTTCCGGCTTACTATAAACTTAATAGTAAATGACTACTAACTTAACTAGGAATGACTACTAACTGTAATTATTTTCCTCTACCCGGCCTATCTGTAATTCTCAAATAATAAAAATAAAATAAAAATAAAAATAAAAATAAAAAAAAGGAAAAAAGGAAAAAAGAGATGTACTGAAACGACTGTCGTCATGGTGATGACGCAAGGTGGTAACATGAAAATATGCATGCACCGTACTTGGTACCAATGAAAAGAGCACGTTTGTTCCACAAGGAAGGTGTCAATGAAAGCTCCCCCAAAGTGGAAATTATAAGCAAGCCATCACGCCAAACTATATCAAAAGAGATATATATTGACATATTGCCATCTCCAAAGTCTCTTATGCCTCTCACCCCACAACCTAGGCCGCCATGTCCAACTCCACTTTCCTAGTGGCAAACATCCCTCAAAACACTAATATTCTCAGCCATAATAATACTATCCCTGATTCCTCTTATATGTTGGATAATTTTGATCATCCCAGCTATGAACTCGTCGATCATCTCTTGCTATTAGATGGGTCTGAGGAAGATTGCACCTCCACGTTTTCATCATGTCTTTCACAAACTACCCCTCTCTCACCACAAAAGACTAACCGAAATTCAGATGTTTCCGCCGGTGACGTCCCAAGAAGCAGTACCATGCAAGTGTTAGCAACTAAGTTTTATGTATTATGTTCTATGCACTATACATACACACACACAGTAAGTTTCTTCATTTCTTAACTATTCTTTTATATTAATTTTTTTTTTCCTCGTGTTTGCTTCATTTCCATGTGTAGAAAATGTAGAGGGATGAAGAGAGTCAAGATGGATGTTGGGTATAGAATCGCATTTCGAACAAAGTCTGCAATCGACATCATGGATGATGGATTCAAATGGAGAAAGTATGGGAAGAAGACTGTCAAGAACAGCCCTAATCCAAGGTAATTAATTAAAGAACAAGTCAGTCTTAGCTTGCAGTACTGCCATATATCTCCAAAATAATTTTGTCTTCGATCGTTGATGGAAGTGAGATCGATCATTTAATTTATATACAATTCTCTACTTCTATTGATTGAATTTGATCATGTTCTCAATAGGATTAATTAATAATGAAGATTCAATTACATGGGTTCATAATTTACTAATAATTTGCATACCCAAATTTTAATTCACCATATCGATCTTTCTTGGAAAAACCCATTAATGGAGCATCAATCTTTAGGTGTCCCATACCTCCCCTTTGGTTTGTTCATCATATGAATGGTTAACATCCTAGCTAGCCTTCTAGTCATTTAATTAATTGCATGGAGTATAATTAGTGCTTCATGAGTTAGTAGCTAACGTACCATGTGTATATGTGGGTGACAATTGATAAGCAGGAATTACTATAGGTGCTCCGATGGAGGGTGCAATGTGAAGAAGAGAGTGCAAAGAGACCGAGAAGACCCGAGCTATGTGATAACAACTTATGAAGGTGTGCACAACCACGAAAGCCCTTGTGTGGTGTATTGCAGCCAAATGCCTCTCATTCTTCCCAAGTACTGATCGAGATGGATACTGCAAGCCTTCTCAGTACTGCAAGCCTTCTCAGTACTGCAAGCCTTGTGTATTATGAAATGAGACATATTCTGTTACTTTAGCTTAGCTTCCTCTGTCTGGTTCCAATTTTAGCTTCAAGGAGAACAAGAAGCCGAGGCATGGAGCATGTGGGAGAGAAAAAGGCAATCTTTTGAGTCTTGAAAAACAGTGATTCACGTATCTAGCTACGACCTTTTTTTCCTCTTGATCGGTGGAAAGTTTTGAACATACCACAATCCATCCTAGGCGATGTTAGCGCCATTGCGCTATAGAGGCTTTGGCGATTTACCTTGTTAATATCCTTCTATTAATTAATTTGTGAAGTGTGGCGTGTCTATTTATATCAATCATATGTACTACTTTATTACCTTTATCTAGTCATGTCGATATATAATCTTCTGAATATCCCTCCCCCTCCTCCATCTTATTCAACAAGTGAAAAAAAAAAAAAAAAAAAAAGAAAGAAAAAAAATAAGATTGTGCAATTCAATTACAAGTCATCACGAAAACATTTAACCAAATTAAAAGTAATTATAATAATCGAATGAAAAACAATATTCTAAATAAAATAGAATTAAAAAAAAAAAAAAAAAAAACAGATTGGTCAATTCAATATAAATTGCAAGTCATGGCGAAAACATTTGACCAAATTAAAAATATATGTTAATAATCAAATAAAAAAAATTCTAAATAAATGGAATCAATTGAAATGACAGTATATAGTTTATTGTTTTTTAGTTTTATTAAACATTTAAACAATATACTCCGTACATGTTTCATATAATCATATTCAAGTGGAAGTGGCCAAGTGGGTCTTTTTTATTTATTTTTCTTAATTTTTGGTTTTGTTAAACATTTAACCAAGACAGATAGATGTTAATGTATATATTTCAAGTGGCCAAGTGGGCAATTATTTTCAGCTGCAGTGTAGGTGCAGACTCTTCTAGCTAGCTGCTAGGTCACTTGGAGCTGGGTTCTTAATCCAACGCAATAAGAATGACTTGAGATAATGGGTGGGTCCAAAGGACCTGTCATGGGATGAATATTCCACCGTTATAATATATATATATATATATATATATATGACATCAACGTGGACAGGTCAAATGGTAAGTTTGGTAACTTGCATGGACCCAGGGGTGGAACCAGGAACTCGAGGTTGCTAGGGTCAAAGGTTAGCCTAAGAAATTATAATAAACTAGTAATAATATTTTTTTCCTTTACCACAAATTTTTACTATATAAATATTATTAAGAAGAATTCTAAAATGAGCTTATTCATAAAGCAAAAGGGCTTTCACAATTCATAAATCATAATCCACTAAGTACTATTAAAAAGGAAAATATTTGAACCAACTTTAACGAAGATGTTACAAAATCAAAAATGAGAAAAAGACCATACATCTTCGTCATATATCTAGTCAAGTATGACAAAGAGAATATGTTATATGTGAACTGTGGTGTTGTCTTTTCGATTTTTTCCGAAATCCAAAACTCAATTTCTTTTTAGGCTCTATTTGGTTTGTGGATTTTATCAAGGAAAAAAAAAATATAAAAAATTCTACTTTTCTTTATTTGGTTGCAATGGAAAATTGAAAGAAAAAGAATTATTAGAATAATTTTGGCTTGATATGATTTTATTTTTTTCTCATCATTTTTTTTCCTTCCTTTTTTTTTCCTTGGTAGAATCTGTAAACCAAATAGAGGGTTAGAGAATTAGGGGAGATTTCTTAGTGGAATAGTGGTGGAGATAAAATGATAAAACTCATAAAAGGGATTTACTGATTTAGCCATTTAGGGAATTAGGGATTTCACAGTTTCACCAGTTGCAAAGAAGGGTTAGAGGACCAAAGGAAGGGACGGAAGAAGAATAGGGGCTGTTTGGGACTGAGGCTGAACAGGGATATCAGATATGGGTATGACTGTGTATATTGGAAACGACATAAAGCTGGAAAGGCACGTGGATGTATGGCTGTGTGCATTGGAAACGTAAAGAGAAAGGCAAATGGGTATGCTGCCATATAGGGATTAGGGAAAAATTGGAGTGGTTTGACCAAACTATCCCCTTAAAGTTATTTTTTTTTTATCTAAAAGTTGGGCTAGTTTGGTAAAATTGAAACATTAACTTTGATTTGGTAAGGTGCATCCCACCAATTGTGGTGGTAACCTAATATATTTTGTACACATGTTGCAAAATTATTGGTAGGGCCAGTTTTTTTTCCAAAATTTTGGAGGGGCCATGGCCCCCCCTGGTCCCTTGTATGTTCCGCCCCTGCATGGACCGACAATGGGAGCGGCTCACCTCCAGTTTCATATTTGTCAAGTTGGGTTTAGTTGATGGCTCCCAACAGTCAAGCGAAATTCAAGGATTCACAACGCGTCACGTTGTCTACCTATTTCCTCCTCACAATTTCTCTCAGCAACGTTAACATGCATTCCGTTAACCAGGAAAATCTCTTCCGCATTTTTAAGAACTTCTTTCCTTATTTTCTAAAAACCTCTCCCATTCTTAGAGCTTTGCAAACTTTCTTGTTCTTTTTCTCTTTTTTTTTTTTTTTTTTTTTTTGCAAAATCACGTCCATTCTTGGAGCTCTGCAAATCATTTCTAAAGCCATGAATACTGTAGTACTGTTCTACCCCTATTTCTATTGATTCAAGATTTTACCCTCAATAAGTAGATGTTTGGTTACACCATTTCATCCAAAACACCTTTAAAGCACAGCAAAAGCTGTCAAAACAACCAAGACTTCATAAATCTAACCAATTCAATACAAGTTTAAGTAAACTGAAAATTCTGGACCCCCTCCCCCCCTCCCAAAAAAAAAAAAAAAAAAAAAAAAAAAAAGAGGGAGAGAGAAAATTAATAGCTCACAGAACAAAGATTATTCAATTCAAATGAGATGATATGCACTAGGAGAATCCATCCATTCATTTCCTTTGTAATGCGGATCTGAACCACATATCAGCCTGATTATTAGAAAAGATTCATGTTTAATTTGAAGAGATTCGAACCACTTCATGTCGTCAAAATCTAATTGAGGGCAGAACAGATCGGGTATGACTTCTTGTAAATTTGGGTAGAAAGAATTTCAAAATAGAATATTTAATTTACCAAAATGATCTGAGAGCAAGCAAGGAAAGAACCTAAATTTTCCTGTGTACTTGGCTTTAACCGAACGGATGTTAACGTTGCTAAGAATAGACCGTGAGAAGGAAATAGGTAGATGACGTGGCGCGTTGTAAATCATCGGCTATTGGGAGTCGGCGACTGGACCCAACTTGACAATATGGACTGGAGGTGAGCCGCTCCCACCGACGACATCCTCACAAGCCAAATGACTAGCTTTTAATATACGGAGTATGTACATAGGTGCCAATATTATATGTACCCACTGGTTGTTCTGTTAACGTATTCTTGGATCTTCTTCTTTAATTCTATTTTACATTTTGAGGATAAGGTAGGTTAATTTGAGTACTCTAGTGGCCCGCTCAGCAATGGTCCCAATTCATCATCCAGGTTCATGTCCTATATTTAAATGAAATTGCAAATTTCATAAGGTTGTTTAAGTATGAGATATATTAAATTATACCATTCAATCACGGTCATTCGTGAATGGCGTGCGTGTATTTATGCGCAGGCGTGTGTTGCCTACAGACAACTATGATTATATAAGATATTTGAAATATTCCCCACATAATCAATACTGTATATTTTATATATCTATACTACCTATAAAAAGATGAATGTGAGAAAAACTTTTGATTGACTAATATATCCTTATTTTAATTTTTAAATACACAACTACCCTTCTGCATATATAGGAAATACAGCATATACCTTAATAAGAATTCTAAGGAAACTATAAAACTACCTTTCTACATATATAGGAAATATAGAAATATAAAACACATACCTTAATAAGAATTTTCACAATCACAATCCGTCAAATATACTCCAAAAAACCCCTAGCCGTCTAAAACACTTTTTCTTGGTGTCCTTTTAGCTTTACAATACCGGTGCATTCTCCAATATTTTGGGCATTCAAACTTATCTACCTTGCATGATTACTGGATGCAGTAAGGCTGGGGCAAGCCACAACACCATTAATCATACTATTCACATTGGCAATGTAGCATGGTAAGAATCTCAGTACTGGAAGGGGTGAACAAATAACCAAAGGAGATAGTGGGGCATGACGTGTAGTATAGAGTTTTGATTAATTAGAGACAATCTATTTGTCTTTCTTCTATAAGGTTTGTGTCAGGTATGTGTTTAGGGCTTAGGGTATTTTTTTTTTTTTTCCCATTTTCGTACAATCTATTGGAAACCATACAACGACCCTTTTGCATATGTAAAAAATATAACAATATAAAACACATACCTTAATAAGAATTCTAAGAAAACTATAATTCGTATAATAATTAAATAAAACCAAACCCAAATAGGAATTCTAAGGAAACGGAAACTCTAATTCGTATATAATAAATAAACAGCCGGATTGTAAATTCCACTTTTTTCCATCAAGAGTAGCTTCAATCTTCTCTCTACCTTTTCCATTAATAGCGATTTCTCCCTTCTCTGGTAAGTTTTATAATATATATATAGTACTGTGCTGGAAATTTGTTGAGTTGGGTTTTGTTTTGAATGCTAATAATCACATTAGGCTTTATTTAATTTTGTTCCTCTATCTGAGAAATTAATTTTATACAATCATATTTCATTTAAATTTTATATATCTTTCCTAGAGTTTCTTTTTTATTTAAGTTTTTGGTTTTGTATTTTTAATTTTTGCTGTGAGTATTTTCACTTACTTTTGATTTGATTGGTAAAGTTTCATAAGCAATTTGCTAAAATTCTTTTGTGTTTGAATGCTAAACCCTTTATTTTACGTGGTAAATCATCTAATTATACTTTTTCTTTTGATGAAAAATTGCTCATGGAAATATCCGATGAGAATTGAAAAGCTATTTTTATATGCTCATTCTCTTTCTAATTTTTTCTTGCTAATAAAAAATCCCTTGTAAGAGGTATGTATTTTATTTATTTATTTTTTTTAAATGCTCAATCTCTATGTTGTCTTTATGAATTTTTCTTAGAGATTAAAATTCTCTTCTCAAGACTACATTGTTTATGGGTAATTTGAGGGGTGGATCGGAGAACAAAGGCCTTAGGTTTCTAAATGTTCTTGATGAGGCATCTTGCCTTATTTTTTGATTTGTAATTTTTCCCATTTTTTGAATCCTTAGATTAGTTTTCGTGCTATGTTATCTTTGGTTGTTTCAATTAATAGGATGTTGAGCTCCAATGATGCATTGTGGAATGTCTCGTTACAAAGTGGGGATCTATAGATTCTTTAGTAAAAAATAAATAAATAAATAAATAAAATACAAAGAAGTTGAAGAGAGGTAATAGTAAAGTTTCATTTGAATGAAGTGGAATAATAGCCCATGATAATAATATGGTGTTAAGACTATTATCTTTTTGAGCATGTACTTGTTCTTTAAGTAATCCAAAATGTATTAGAATTTGTTGATATGTAAGTCACATTATATAAACTACTAATTCATTAATAAATTTAATCTATTCTTTTGCATATAATTTCTACGATACAATGGAATTACCATATGGTTAACAATTCAACCAAATTAAATTCTCTCTAGAGATTAAGTATATACTTTCTCCATTTATTTTGGTTTTAATTATTCTCTTTTTTATTTCTTCATTGATATGTTTCTTATTGTAAGTGTGTAGAAAATTGGTGGACAATAAATAAATTATTTGTCAAGATTCTTGGTAGTTATGTGTCATTATGTATTAGCATTTCTTTCCAGATCATTTGATGTACACGAACTAAAACCTTATACGGAGTAATAAATAATTTTTTAATATTTCAAATCTTCACACTTGATATGGATTAAATGTTAAAGAACAAATAACCGCACAACCTTCCTTAAGTAAATAAAGTTTATATTTAATCGATATGGACAATATTGAAGAGATAATTACCACTAAATGAGAGGCTATGCTACATAAAGAAGGTCAATCCCTATTCAAGTTAAAAAGATCTTGGGAAGCATCAATCTTTTATATGTTTATTTAAGAAAAATACTTGATGATCTTTAAATCATTTTATTGTTGACAAAAAATCCACGTGCAATGCACGTGTGCAATAACTAGTATATATATAAGTCTTGATTAGGGTAGGTCAATTAGTAAGTGTTGATATAAGTTATATCAGTACTACACATTAAAAGTTGTACCACGTGCATTGGTCTAATGTACTTTGTAACCTATTAATGCACGAGGTACACCCTCTATTGCGGGTATTAATATAAGTCATATCAACATGTATTCATCTGATCATCATCCATAAATATATAATCTTTTTAATAAGAACTACACCTTATGTAACTTGTAACTTCAAAAATATTCTTACTTATGACTCGTACATACGTTGCGAAATTAACCATTGAATTAGATAATTTTTTCATGTAGGTGATCTATGCCAAAAATCAAGTACGTTAATCCGAAATCTCATGATCTAAGAGTAAATTTCAAATCGAAATGTAGAGGATGACGTGATAGAAGGAAGAGGAAGAAGGGTGGATGTTGTCATCTTTTATAAGAAGGTATTTTTGTCAAAAAATTTGTAAAAGGACCTATTTGGTACGGTCAAGGAAAATATGTCGGATCTATTATATAATTACTCTTATAATAAGAGTCTATGACTAAATCCCTCTTGATTTTTTTTTCCTTTAATTTTTATAATTAGTTAGATATTAAATTTGATAAAAATAAATTATAAATTTTATGAGAATTTTATAAAAATAATCATTAAATTTGGTGAAAGAAAGTATCATATTTTAATGACACATGATCAACTTCCATCTAGTAACTTTTTATAGAATTCGTATTTTGCTAAAACTGATCGTTTGATTTTGTGCAATTATCTTATACTACCTGCTTACAAAATATCAAGTTTATCGGGGATTAGGAATCACGCCATCCATGAAGCACCCTAAATTACAAATTTGTTTATCAAAAGAAATGTGAATTAATTATATATGAGATGTTTAACAATATTTAATCAATATGAAATTTGACATGCATAATTTACGTGAGAAGAGCATTTAATACAATAATGGTAGACTTGACAAAACACGTATTCTACGCAACACGAGTTCACTTCATTCTATAAATTTAAAATATTACAAGTAATGGGTTTGATACTTAATTTTGAATTTAAATTTTACTTTATTTATCATAAGTATTCCTTTTTATTTTTTACTTTAGATCTTCTCCCATCATCAAATGGGTTTACCATTTTAAAGTATTTGTTTAAGACCTGTTTGGGTGTCCAATTTCAAAATTAAGCAATTCAAAAAATTTTCCGTAATAATAAAGGTACAAATCAATTACATTGAATTAACAAATTTAAGAAAATGATAATCATCATTATCAATAAAAGTGGAAATCCAAAATAATGGTATTTCATAAATTTCTAAGAATTAATCATATGGCAGATTTCAAAATTTTTAAATATAATAAACTTGTATTTTTAATATATATAAAAAATTTTAAATTATTTAATTTCGAATTAGACACCTTGCCTTAGGTCCGGAGTACATTTGTGAAATTGACCCGTGTCGTGTAATTATCTGAGAAGGAATAAAAAAAAGGGAAAAAAGGAATAGAAGAGAGATAGAACAGGGAAATTCTCACAGAATAGAAGTGTCTGCTCATACGAATTTGGAGAGGCAGTTATTTTTCGTAATTAAATTGAAACATTGAGGATTGATCGGAAATCAACGATTTGAAGAGCTGGGTTTCTGGGCTTTGCACAGAGAATCAAAACAACCGTCTGAGAGCTCTAAAGAAGAGGATTGTATCGAGTGTATATAATGGTTGGTTCCTTGTGTTGGGGTTCTTGAATTTCTCCCTGAATTCAATCTGACATGGACATTAGGCTTGAATTGAGAATACCCAGTTCAGATTTTTCCGTTTTTGGTGGAGATTTTTCCGTTCTTGGGTGCCTTTGATTGAATTGTGTTCACACAATTCAAAAGGATATGTTTTGGAGGGGACGTGATAGGGAGATTAAAGAGCAGAATGGCGGCCCGCCTTACGGTCAGGTTCGAGTACTCGTTGTCGGAGACTCTGGTAATTGATTTAATCCCTGTTTTCTTTCTCTTTTTATGTTGCATTTTGAGTTTTCAGTATTGAGAAGTATGAATATTATTTTCCATTTCCTCTGTATAGTGGGATGCTCAGTGTATGTATATATTTTGTTTACTAATTCACAATTGGTTAGAGCACTATGAGGGTTTTTTTTTTTTTAATTTTTTATGTCAGTGTGATTTTTATGTGGTGATCTTCTTCTTTGACATTAAAGACTAAATATGTCCAATTGCAACGGTGAAAATGTGTAGTCCAAAAATGAAATGGTGAAAATGTTTAAGTGACGTTGCTGACGATGAAGGGATGGTGCTTCTTTACTGCAAAATTATGCTTATTTTCTACGCCTTATAGGTTGGTTTTAACGCAATTGGGTTTAACAATTAGATATGGTGTTATACCAGTAAAGGGGCATAATCCCTTTTATTATGTTGGCAAATTATGACGACCGTATAAGAGAAACGACTCATTGCTACATGCATACATTGTTACAATTGCATTGTTCACTGGTTTGCCACTGGAGCTATCAGTGTCAGGTAGAAGTAGCATGGTCTAGTCATAGGCTCCCCTAGCTACTGTGTCAAATTGCCTGACTTATGTGATTTGTTAGTGGCTTTAGCTGGGCGACAACTAGGCGATGCCTTGAAGCCACCAAAGCAACGAAGAAGTAGGCTGATTGTTTGCATTGATTTTCAATTTAGTATCTTATGGGTGGGTTATGAATGTGGATTTAAGTCTTGCTAAGGCCCTTGATTGTTTGCATTGAAATTCAATTTAGTATCTTATGGCTTATGAATATGGTTTTAAGTCATTCAATTTAGTTTTTCTTCAGCGTGCACGAGATACAAAAGTTTCTTTGCGACAAATTAGTCTGTTAGGGCTGGAACTGATGGCCTAATGTCACGAAAACAATTAGAAAACACTCTGAAGTCCTATAATTGCTCCAATAAGGTGGCCTATACCAACTTAAATTGTGTTTATAGATGAATAATGTTTGGAGAAATAGAAACATTTGATTACTATTTAAGCTCTAACCAATTGTGAATTAGTTAGAGCTTCATTTCAAATGTACTCATATCATTTTCCATTTAAGCTCTTCATTTCAAATGTACTCATCAAAATGTTGGCAGGCGTGGGAAAAACTTCAATTGTCCATTTGATCATGAAAGGTTATTCAGTTGCCCGCCCTCCTCAAACAATTGGGTGTGCAGTTGATGTAAAGGTGAGTATTTATGTCCCCCATTTTTCCCCTTCTTCTTCTTCTTCTTCTTCTTCTTCTTCTTCTTCTTTAAGCTAGTGTAAAGTTTTGGCTAGAACAAAGAATTCTCCACTAATTGTACATTTGTGGTAGATCTTCTAGTAGCGTTACAGATGACAAGGAGAGGGGTTTTTTTGTTGAACTTTGGGATGTTTCTGGGCATGAACGATACAAAGATTGCCGGTCTCTTTTCTATCTGCAAGTCAATGGTGAGCATTCATCGCTATTTCTTGCTGCACAAAATGTTTGTCGTTAGACCATACTAAGGAGTTGCAACTTTTTTTTTAATTGCTAAGTGTGTGAAAAAGGATGTTGATTTATTCTCTGTCCAGCTCCCTTGGGCATTTACAATAGCTATTTCTAGACTTATTGGGGTCCCTTTTTCTTGGATCATAGATCGGCAAAAGGGAGGTGGATTTACTAGCTAAAAGAGGGGCTATCATGTTGGAAGTGTTCATGGAACATGTTTATCCCCCTCTAGGCATTTTTTATTGCTTTAATGCTTTAATTTAAATTTTATTTCTTCATGGCTTGTAAAGGACCACTAGGTTTGGACTGTTACGCCACATTATTTTTATTTTTTTGCGGTAGTCTGGGGCATGGGAGGCCACTGGATTTAAACTGCGAAGAGTTTGCCCCTTTGCTATCTGGTGGTCTCTCTGTGAAGAAGCAAACTTGAGATTCTTTTTCGCTGTTCGGTTTTATGTATTGCAAGTGGCCTTTTGATACACGACCTTTGTACTTCCAAGTATGGAAAGCTGTGTTTTGGAAAATGGGAAGGGTGATTCCTAACATTTGGAATGTGACCTGAAATAATTCTAAAGCATGGATGCTATTGAACCATCATAAATCCCACTTTGGAACAGTGATTCCTCACAGCATGCTTCCCATGGTGTGGACGTAATTTTTGCAAGGTCATTATCATGGACGCCATTGTCGATCATGGATATGGATTTTTTTTATTATGATCTGAAAATAAATTGATATGTCATGTGGCCATCGATGCCCAAAACAATGTCTGATACCTGTGTTGTTGTGTTTCATTTGCCCAAAGATAAAAGTAAGTAATTCCCTTTTGACACTGCTTTTTGTTTTTTAGTATAGTAAATTCTCTAAGTTAAACCATTAATAAATATCTACAGTGTGAGTATCAATGTATTTAGCTTCTTTTGGCTTGACATTCATGTGCAGGTGTCATTTTTGTCCATGATCTTTCTCAAAGAAGGACAAAAACAAGTTTGCAAAAGTGGGCTGCTGAGATTGCAACGAATGGGACATTCTCAGCTCCTCTAGCATTTGGTGGTCCTTGTGGCCTTCCTGTCCCATATATCATTATTGGTAACAAAATAGATATCGCGGTGAAGGAGGGTGCAAGAGGAAGCAGTAGCAATCTTGTTAATTCTGCTCGTCAGTGGGTTGAGAAGCAGGGTTTACTTCCTTCTAGTGAGGAACTTCCTCTTACAGAGAGTTTTCCAGGAAATAGAGGCCTTGGTGCAGTAAGAACTCCAACTTTAAGTGTGTGGCTAAATTAATTTTCTCTCCATTATGATCTTTCTTGGCATTATATATGTAACGCCCCAAAATTTATAAACCGTAACACGTACAATTTTTTTATGAGCTCCGTACAAATAAACCTTTTCAAAAATACATTCCTTTCAAAATACAGAGTATTGCGCAGCTGCAGGTGGCCATGGTTAACCCAAAACTCATCATCAATATACATTGGCCAACCAAATTGATAAATTTACATCAGTTTTAAATAAAAATAAATGTACGCGATAACTTCTCCAAATGTCGACCCCAATTCTACTACGTGTCTCTAACAATTATCACCTGAAAATATATTGGGGTGAGCAAACAACAGCCCAGTAAGAAATCTAATTCCTATACAATAAATAATGTTTCAAGAATCACATGCAAGCATTTATATATTCAAAATAATATATATAAATCAAATAATACGAACTCCAAATCATCAACCTCAAATATAATCCATCTGTCAATAAAATCAACCATTATATTCCACGACATCAAATAGTATTACCATCAATAATTATCACCTTGCATAAATTAAATCTTAACACATACTTCAAAATAATCATTATTCACTGTACAAGAATTAAACCCCCTACCTCAAAAATGAGTGAACAAAATAAATAACCACAACTGCAGACTGTAGATCAACTCAAGAAATATAAAAATCCATACTGGCAAAAATCAGATTGGAGCTTTCCATGCTCCGGCCGGTGGACCATCTGCCCACTGCCTCTCTCGGCTTCTCCCTTCCTCTTTCTCCTTCTCTTCTTATTTCTTTCCTTCTCTTCTCTATTTCTCTATTTATTTCCTTCTCTTCTCCCGTCCTCCTCTCCTTTCCTCTCTCTTCCTTATCTTTTCTTCTTTTCTTTCTTCCACCCGTACGTCCCCTCCTGCCATCTTCTTTCTTTTTTCTTTTTTTTTCTCTTTTCTTCTATTCACACACCATTTTCTTCCTTCTTTATCTCTTCTTTTGACTTTTCTTCTTTCTTCTTTCTTTTCTTCTTTTCACGTGCTCTCTCCCTTCCCAATTCTTTTCTTCTTTTGTCCTTTTCTTGCTTCACCTATATATATATATATATATACTCACAATTTAAGCATCTTTTCCATTCAAAGCAATTTAATACAATATCTCCCAATATCCAACTAACCTCAAAAATATTTAAAATTATCCTCATGTGTACAATTCCACTGAATATACACGTAAAATAAATTAATAAATATTCAAGGTATTACAACACACACACACACACACACACACACTGTGATTTTTTTTTTTTTTTTTTTGGGAGTGGGGAGGGGGATAGTACTAGAGCGAAAACCTTTCTTTATTCCAATATATTATTGTATGGGGAAAAATCCTAACAATCAGCGGAGCTCTTCAGCGAAGGTGGTCCGATAATTTGGAGCATCGTGATATGGTAGTCGGAGAGAGCAACAGCGGCGAAGATGAGAATGAACAAGTGCTCTTGGTTGATTGATGATTAGTGTCGCTTGATTCTCTGATGAATAGTAGTGCTAGGTATCCTGAAACACACAAGAAATTGTCAAGGGAGGCCGGGGTTTGCTTGGCCGAAGACCTTCTGACGTTCAAGTTAGTTCTTAGCATCTAGAGAAAGAAGAAAGAGAGAGAGACAGAACTAGGGTTTTGAGAGCGGCGTGCATACCTGAGAGAGGATGAACAGTGTTCCTTTGATAGTGGATGCTAGGTCTAAGGTTAAATAACCGTTTTGACCTGACCACAGTTAAATTAGGGTTTCGGTCCCTGGTTATCGATAGTTGTTCAACCTTGGTCAAGTTAGTGGTAACCGTTTTGACCAGGGTTTGGTTTCTTGCTACCCTTTGTGGAGCTTAACTAGTGTTTTAACCCTTATCTAAGAGTCTCGCTCTCGGAGTGGTCGTTGAGACCGAGCACGTTGTGGACCGAGGACATACCTCTTATGTAATCATGGTTGAGCTTGGTCATGTGCATTTTGGGCCCGAGTATAAGCAAACCGAAAGGACGATTGTTATGATCATATCTGGGCCTGAGGGGATTACCCGAAGGGCAGGAATGTTCTGCCTGGGAATTTTCAAACCCAATGAGTTTGAGACCTGAAGAGTTTGGGCCCGAAGAGTCTGATTCGAAGGCTGCCACGCGTCAAAGACTTATTAGTTTACAGAAATTTCCCACACAATTATTGATATGTAATTTTCGCATATTGAGATTAATCTATTAATATTTTGCATGATTATTCTCAAACAGCCTTAATCATGCAACATAATTTCATCATAGAAAAGAAAAAAAAAAAGGAGTAATTCACAAATTTGTAGCTCCCAAAGGAATTGAAATTATTGTTGTTGATGCTATGTGGGTTTGCATTTTGTGTAAGTTTCAGGTATGGCCGTATGGGTATGTGTCTAGGAATCGAACTTGGCTAACCCTTAGTAATCACAACAAATTATAAAAATGCAAGAACACAAGTGGTGAAATTTCCAGAGCATCAGCTCATGTTAATCAGAACCAAAGTTTGACTGTTACACTAAAATGCCTCCAAATATGAGAATTCAATGGATGTTTGTTGAGAAAGTAAATACGGGTGTTCGTGGATTATATAGAGAAATGAAAAGTTCTAGTGAAACTTTAAAAATCTTGGAAGTGGCCATTTGTCCAATTAGATATCTATTGACAAGGCTAGGTAATGGAAATTCAAAAAGATATGTCAAAATGTCAATAGACATTTTAAACCTGCATGACATTGTTGCAAGTAGTGAGTTTTTTTTTGGAGATGATGACCTGCTTATCAGATCATTATACAAGCAGTAATAATTTTGATGTTTCTTGTTGAACTTTGCACTAATATTAGATCATTGGCGGTAATATATTTATTTTATTTTATTTTTTTCCTAATTGAACTTGCAAAGTGGAAAAGAATTGACTTAACTAGATGAGTCTTGATCTGAGTTGGTGTTTTTAGCACCTTTATTAAGAAAGTGGACTGTTGATGAGCAAAAGATATTCTAAAGTTGGTTAGATTTTATAAAACTGAACACAGGTTCTTTTGTTTTTGTTTATTTTCCATTTTGTAATAAAATCTAGATATGATAATTAATTTGCATTTCATTTTTATGTTCTTGTTTCTCTTTTCTTGTTTCTTTTTTTCTTTCTTTTATATCAGTTGGAAACCAATGTAACTTTTCATTTGTGTTTGAGATCTATAGGCTGCCAAGGAAGCACAGTTTGACAAGGAAGCAGTGATGAAGTTCTTTTGTGTGGTCTGTGCTCTGGTTTTGTCCCTGTTGTGATGATTTGTTTGAATGTGGATAGCAACAATGAAGTGAAACTTTTGTGGGATTCATTTTTCAGTTGATCAAGAGAAGATATTTTTCAGATGACTTACCTGCACCAAACCCATGGTCTATTCCATTAGTTCAAAGAACTGTCCACCAATGCAGTGACAATTTGAGTGACGATGATATCTTCCACATGAGTGCAAGGTAGTGTCTGCTGAACTACTACGTTTCGTAGATAGTTTTTTTTTTTTTTTGCTTGTACTGTTTATTAAATATCAAAATTCTGAAAATGAAATCGTATAATTTTTTCGTGGATTGTATTTATCGTATAGTACCTTTTGGTTCTAAAATACTTTTATTATGGTATATGACTAGTGAATTTTTATAAGTAAATTTGTCATCCTCTTTGGAAGTTGTTAGGTTTCATGTACGTAAAGTGATTGGAGTTATCCTTCATCACAAACAGAATTAGTAGCTATGAAACACACCAGTCCCTTTACAGTTGGTAGATTTGTTATCAGGTGATACAACATAGAAAATGGTATTAAGACCCTTACAACTAGCTTGATAATCAAGTTCAGTCCATTTATCCTGTGTTTCTCAATGATTTTCTCATCTTCGGTCAAAGTTAAAGGTTTCATCCTTTCTTTACGGTTAGCCAAATTCTCTCGTACATGGATTTTAAAAACGCTCATTTGATCTTTCCAGTAGGCACAACCATTTCCATTGAGCAATGGTTAACGGGAGATAGAACCACCCTCATGCTGCAAATTCATATTCAAAATAACAGCAAGATCACACACAGGTTTTTAAGCCTTTTAGAGTAAACTTACTGCTCTGACAACAATTGAATTTTTTTTTTTTTTGGGGGGGGGGGGGGGGGGGGAGCGGCTGGGGTTTAGAGGAATAGGTTTACGAAAAAATTATCAAGTACTTAAATACTCCCTCCGTTGCTAATTGACTGTCCACTTTGAAGAAGCATGATTTTTTAGGAAACCTTTTTTTTTTTTTTTTTTTTTGGTGACGAGGAAACCTTCGGACAAACCCCAAACCCATATAGACTAGGTAAGTCCAAGGCTCATGAAAACCATGAAACCTTGTGTAGGTGGCCCCAAGGAGTTTAGCAGGAGTTGAACTCTTTTTAAATCCTTTTACATCAATATATATGTGTTAACATTCCAATTTTTGCCTCAAGTGTACAAAACATTGGAAAAAGGTAAAATACTAATGAGAAAGTGTATTTTAGGAACTCAATTAAAACGAGTTATTGACTTTTTGAATGGGACAGAAATTTGGGAACATCCCAAAAAGGAAAAGAGGACAATAAAATAGGAATAGATGGAGTTATCAATTTAAAATTCCTATTCGTTTGATTTAGTTAGAAACTAAATCCTAGTACATGATGCAAACACAAATTTAATCCTAAGGTCAAGTGAAGTAAAGAATCTTATTAAAACTAATCACCTAATCATATTGGCACTAGGTATTTAAGTCTCTTACTGTCCTAAAGTTAGACCAAAGCTTTTGCAAAGAAAGTCTTGAACATTGCACGAACTTGCTTCAATTCTCAATCTCTCACAATGCCGATCTTGACTCAAATATTTGACCTTGACACTCACTACTTTGACATTGTTTTGACAACGGAATTTGACATTACATAATATGGACTTTACAGAAGCCATTGTTAAAGCATTTTTTAAGTATTTTCCTTTTCATTGCCCACTGTTTCCGGGCAACAAAACAAAGCCTAAATTGTTCGTCATTTTGAGTTGTTCTTCCCTTGACAGTTTAATATACTTACTAGGGAAAATACACCGAAAATGAATAATCCAATTTATTGTGTATTGAAGTTTATATTTTTGTTGTTCATAGTGTTTAAGATGAGTCCATCTGTAGGATGTATTGATTTTTCATGATGGGAATTGATTTTCCTACTAATGATTTAACCAACAAAACTCATACCAGCTGATGTGGCAAGGTTAGTTTTGAAGATAATGAGTCATTTTGCTTTGAAATGTAAAGGAGAATTAAAAAACCATGTATGAATATCAGAAAAACTTAAAATATATTGCATTTCCCTCTTTCTGATGATATCACAACTGGTGGAATTATTCATTCAGTTCTGTTTGAAACATACTGAAATGATAATAGCTTCTTGAGGCGTCTAACCCCCTCTCCCTTGATCGTAACTTCATTTTATAAAATGATTTAATGAAATCACCCTTTTCTTCGAGAACCTATGGTTTTATCGGATCATATCTGCAATACCTTTACATTTCACTCAGAAAATATGTGCATGCATGCATATATAATATGTTAATTTTGTTTTCGTAGTTGAAGTTACTATTATTAGATGGATATTAATTCAAGGGATTCTTGCCTGTTTCAGATTGAAATGCTTGCTACTTTTTTTCTGTGTTTTTTTTTTTTTTTTTGCTAAGAGATTGAAATGCTTGCTAAGATCTTACTGTTGACTGCAGTTCAAGTGGTGACCCCTACAAGTATAATGTGTTTCCTCCACTCCCAGCTCAACAGGAATTTCACACCTCGTCCCAACCTATATCCTTAGCAGCCAGCAGTCCATTACTGAAAATTACGACGTCCCAAGATTTGCATTGAGTGGATCCCCAGAAATCAGCAACTCCAGATCAAAGTGTACAGAAATTAATGTCTGATAATCTGGGCTCAGATTTTGTTCAAGTTAGAGTTCAAGCTCAGCAGACTCAGTTACAAAGAGGCATATAGGTTATACTGTGTCCATTTTGTTCATTTTTGTTTCCCTGATGGGTTGAGGCTGCTTTTTATACTCAGCCATTGTAGGTATTCCATCATGTAGCCCTCTCATTTTATGATATGGCTGAACGTATAGGATGACTGGTTGCGTTATTAGAATTCCAAGCGATTCGTTTCTTCCTGCTTCCTCCTCTCTTCCTGTTATTCGTTTCTTACTGAGGCCTGCTATATAGACCGAAAGAAGTGAGCCGCAGCCCGAACGTAGGCATTCAAAAAACATCGTTTTCCCTTAACAAGCTTAGAAATCAGATTTCCACATATGCCCTTCTTCGGAAAAAGGCTCCCTCATAAAATCCGGAATTCCAATCCCTTAAAATTTGGGTTTTCAATCCCCATAAAATCCGGTAAACTTGAGTTTTTTTCCCCCCCAAAATGATGTTATGTTAACAACTTAAAATCCAGCATTTCCGTCCTATAAAATTTAGAAATACCTAGTTTTTCCCCCTCTATTTAAACTTCACTTAAAATGAACTAGAGTTTGTGGAAAAACAAGTTAAAATAAAATTGATTTTTGTGAAAAATCAATATAAGAATAACTTAATCTTGTGAAAAAAAAAATTAAAATGAACTTGACTCTATAGGAAAATGAAGTTAAAACTAATGTTATCTGTAAAAGAACAAGTTAAAATAAACTTGATTTTGTGATAAATCAAGTTAGATCTAATCAACGGCCAAAAAAAAAATTTAAAAATTAAAAATACGAAGATCCAGACAGTGTCCTCTGGGCAGTGAGGGTCCTGTTGATGGGTTCCTTGCGTTCATATGTAGTTTTAAACTTAGTCAAGTAGCAATGAGTCAAGGAGCCTCAGAATATTATCATAGATCTACAAAAGCTTGGACTCAATCTTGGATCTGTAGTCACGGATCATGGTGACATGGTCCTTGTTGCCATGGCTCTCCTCTTGTTGCCGATCAAGTTCTTGCGACATGATGGAGATAGGGTTGCACTCTTCGCCGTAAAGCTAAAGCTTATTCCACGAGATGAATCACAGGGGGGATGGGTACCTGGATGACCGCGAGAGGAGACACACAAATTTCTGGCGAAAGAGAGAGTGTGTGCCTATAGATATAAGGTGACACAGTAAGATACAGTAACCAAGACAATGCTGTACGCTCATACTTCAAAACAACAACACTAAACCCCACCTCTCTTTCTTTCTCCTTTCTGTGTAGCAAAGGCTTTTTTGTTTCTTAGATGTTTTATTTTTAAAATTTTTTTAAAGCTTAACAGAAGAATCTCTGATATGAAAGCTATCACTCTGATTCACATTAAACGATCATCCTGCATCTCTATCCTTAAGTTATCGGACTACTTGTTTTAAAATTAAAACAACTTCAAACAAATATCGATGTAGCAACTGCAATAACCCACTGATATATTTCTCAACAGGTGAGACTACACAATTAATCTGCATTTCAACAACAGCAGCCTTTCACACTCTAAAAGTTGAGAGAATGTTACTTAAACTGACCAAATAAAACATCTACTAAAGAAAACAATCATTGTGGAATAACAAGTTGCAAACAGTGTTTTTTTTTTCTTTTCTTTTTTTTTTGGGGGGGGGGGGGGGGGGGGGAAGGGAAGGGAAGGGAAGAAGACTATCACTCCATAAGCATCGATGGCATCTATTCACCAACCATATTTTTTCATAAAATCCTTTGTTCTCTTCCGCATGCGGGTGAAAACGATAACGACACAAGCAAGGATCCACGGAGGGAAGCTCCCACCTATGGAATGTAATTTCTGAATCCATTGAGGATTTTCCTTCATGACAAATGTTATCAAAAAGGTTATAACCACTACTCCAAATAGTATCTTCGTCACAGGTTTGATCAAGGAGTCCTGCAATCAGACAAATATAAATGAGACAAAGAAGCAACCGCACTTTATGCTTCCCCATGTCTAGATGAATATTACGCAAACATGTAGGCTGAAATTGACAATATATGTAGAAGTATCATTTATATTTACGACAGATTCTACCATGTTACAAAAAATAAGAAAATAAAAAATAAGAACACCTCAATATAAGTCCATACACTGGTCATTTTAACTATCAAGTTTTAACTACCAAAACCACCCCCATATAAGTCCATAACCAATTGACTTCGACATTCTACTCTTACTTCCTTTCTCTTTCCCTGAGTTTCTACCCTTCTATTTATAAATTGTGGAGGGAGACTATTGCCACTACATAAAGTACTCTAAGCCCTGTCTTAGTTTACACTTTTTAAGGCTTTAATGAAAAATGTAAAAGGTTTCTATAAAAACTAGTCGTGTTGTCCAATAGAAAACATCATTCTGAACAACTTTGTAGAAGAAAGTTTTTCCAAAATCTATATAATTGGACTTTTTGTCCATTTACAATATCTGTTTCATCTTTACAAAATGTTAGCATAAGAATGGCCAAAAACTCCACTTAAATGATAGATTTTGGAAAAACTTTCTTTTACAAAGTTGTTCGTAATGATATTTTCTAATGGACTATGTGACTAGTTCTTGTAGAAACCTTTTATATCTTTCAAAAAACCTTAAAAAGTGTAAAATAAATTGGGGGCTTCGAGTACTTTAGTGGTGGCAATAGCCTGGCCCTAAATTGTGTTCAAATGCAAAAAGTAAGTGCAAGTGCATCTGTGATGATGAATAGTTCTAAAAGAGATGATACAAGTAAGTACAACAAAGATTCATGCAATATCTAATGATTGAAAAAAATTTATATAATGAAGTAACGAACAGTGGAGCACTCTTAAGCTTCCATAGTATGTTTACACAGACAACATTGGTATCAGTAAAAGAGAGATGTTAGGAATTCCTCGCTAACCCTAATTTACGGTAGTCATAAAAAGAATGATCATGTACTTAAAAATTACATTTCTGAATATAGGAAAACAAATGTCTTTGCATCAATAAGAGCAAAATTATAATGCACCTACTCTTTTATGCTATATTTTTTTCTCATGCTATATGAATAACAACCACCTTCTCCATCTCTGGCCCGAAAGAAAAATTATTCAACTTCTTGAAGCACAAAGAGTGGCTCATGAGTGTAAGATTATATAGAGTGGTTGGATGGTGGGATGCATTGGGATCTGATTTTTGTCAGAAGTTTTCATGATTGGAAGTTGGACTCATTAGGGCTCTTCTTTGATAAATTATGCGTTTCTAACATTTTGAGGTACCAGGAGAAACTACAAAGGCAATTCATAAATGGCATTTCAAGTCAACAAAATAAGAAACAAAAAAGGCAATCTATCAATTTCATGGTGCATGAATTCTCTGAATCTCAATTAAGAAAAGTAGTGCATTATGCAGCATTATCTTTTCTATGGTGAAGCAACCTATAAAGTATAAACCCAATAACTATGCAACAGCTGCCTATGGCATGATAGCATAGTGGCATTCTCCTCACTTGTTGAGTGACCAATCTCGGGTTCGAGCTTATTGCTTAGAAATTTTTTATCACAACATGTTATCATAGAATAGACTAAAATGTTAACCATGGGTTAAAGCTAATCCTGTATAATCTTAGACTATTGTTGCTCATTGAAGATCAAAACCAAATCCTAAAATATTTTCTTTAAAATTTTCTCCACCCATTACTCTACCTTCTGAGAAGCTACTGATTTGCCGAATAATTTATGACGTTCACTACCTATTCATGGGTTAAAGCCAACCCTGATACAGTATGCTTCTACAATTTGGCAAAGAATTCGGCCAAATTAATTCAAAATTCGGTTGAATCTCGTTCAAATTCGCCAGATAATTATAATTTAAAGAGAAAAAATTGTTGGCCCAATTGTGGCATAAAAAAAAAAAAACTTAAATCAAAGAAAAAAAGGGTACCTGGGGCTCTCCGTCAATAAAGATAACGGATCCATCTTTGTATGGAAGCAAGGATCTTCCATTTTTAGCGCTGAACCGGATCGGAAACCCTCGGCCTGACTCCGTATTGAATGCGAAGACGGACTTGAACCCGTATTTCTCACAGATGTCTCGTACTTCCAACTGATCTTGCTGCCAACCAGCTAGCTTCGATTTGAAGACGCCGATCGGACCTTTGCCCTTTCGGAACAGGTGGACCTCGATTTCTGGAACCTTGGTCGTGACGGTTTTTGGGTTCGGGTTAGGATTCGTTGTAGATTCGTGGGTGGTTTCCTCGATTTCTCTGCTTTCGTTCTTTGTCTCCATTTTTGCCTTTAGGCTGGCGAGAATGGGGTGGCCTAGCCTTCACATTTCACATTTATAAAGCTTTCCGCGGGGTCTATGGACATAAGCCCCCAACTGGAACCAAGGGTTAGGAAACAAATTTTTTTGTTTTTTAACTTCCGAATTTTCGTGTATATTTACTTGCTTACGAAGCCGAGGCGATTAGCCGACAACAGAACAAAAACAAGATTTTATTTATTAAAAGGGAAATGATTTATAGGACCAAAGGGATAACCGATTCATGGACCGAAATTGTAAAAATAGAAGGTTACCCTTAACAAAAAATACAAACAATTCGTTTAATTGTTTCTCTCTTTCTGCCTTAGGCCCTTAGAGCATCCACAATGATGCTGTTAACTCCCATTTTAGTGTCAGCCTTTTATATTTAAAAGGCAGGTGATGCTTTTTGATGCTCCAATGGACATGCTAAAGCAAGAGTTAAACCAGTTAGAAGTTAAAGTTGCCGTTACAGTTAGTAGTGTTAGTAATGTGCCATCTTGGCACTTATGAATTGTTTATCATTTTTTTTTCTCGTTTCTTGTGTTTGACAGATTCCAAACTGGGAAAAAGCGAAAGCTGTTTTCCTCTAGAAACCATTAAAAAATATATAAAAAATAAAAAAGAAAAAAAAAAAGCTGTTTTTAATCACATGTGAAACATGTCAGTTGAAGACCATTTTCAGCTACACGTTTAAATATCAATAAAAAAATAAGTGGCCATTATTCATTCCAATTGGTCATAAATCAAAGACACTTCTACATGGTTCAGCATCCCACTCAATTTCTTTCATTCCTACAATTTTTCACTATGGATCCTTGACTTCCATTTTTTTACACTCAATTAAACCAACAACCGCAATACGATTCTCAATCGTTCACTCAACAATACCCATTCAATCCACAATACTCACCCATCCCAGTTAATTCTCAATTTTTTCCTGGACAATCACAATTTCGATCTCATTAACCTTCTCAAGCTAGTTATTTTCAACCTCCCACAACGCAAAATAAAAATAGGGCTCAAGGGCAACAGAAGGATAGAGGTCCTAATTGGAACTAAAGAGGAAGATGAAGCACTTTGTAAAGCATGGTTGTGTATCTCAGAAGATGCACTTATTGGTATTGATCAACAAAAGCGCATACAATGGGATCGAGTTATGAATGAGTTTAATAACATCTTAGGTTGTGAGACAGACATGGTTAGCACAGGTTTGGCGAATCGTTGGTCGATTATTCAATCCCACCTCAATAAATATTCTGGATTTGTACGCCAACTAAAGAGGTCTCCAACTAGTGGCTATAGCGTTGAAAATATAGTAAGTTAATTAGTTTACAAAATTTTTTACTTGTACAATTTTATTTTAAATGTAACTAATTTTGTACATTGATTATTTTTTACAGATAGTGGTTGCAAAATAATTGTATTACGATTCTAAGGGACATCATTTTAAATGGGATGATTGTTGGGAACTCCTAAAAGATAGCGCAAAATGGTATAACTACACCAAAGAACAGGAATCAAAGAAGCAAAAGACTGCACAAAGAAAGAGAGGCAATTCCAATATGGATGTTGATGAACCTAAAAATTCCTCTAATCCATCTACTCCTACAACAACACTGGGTTCAACCGCAGGGTCGGTTAGCCTTGACGATGACAATTCACCATTTAGTCAAGCATCGCAGGAGTCACCACGACCCATTAGACGAAAAGCAGCCAAGAATTTGTGTCAAAAGAAGAACGTCGATCAGTTAGAGGCTGTAAACTTAGTTGTTGAAGAGTTTAGTAACTTGAGAAAGGAACAAAAGGAAATTGCTAAACAGGAGATCGTTGTGGTAAATGAACGAGAACGGATGAAGATTTAAGCCAAAGAAGAGCAAGAATGACGAAAACTAGAGGATAAACTTGAACAAGAGCGAATAAAGACTTTAGCCAAACGTGAACAAGAAAGAATGAGGTTCGAAAAAGAGATTATGATGACCGATCCAAATTTGATTCCTATTGAGGAAGGAAAAGCTTGAATCATTGCACAACAAAAGGCGATATGGGCACGTACAATGCAAGAGGGTGTTGGATATGGCTCAAGTAGTAGTGGAGTTTAACACTATTATAAGTAATAGGTAGTGTTCTGAAGTCCATATATATGTAATAGTTAGAGTTTTAATTTCCTATATGTAATAGGTAGAGTTTTAATTTCTTATATGTAATAGCTACTGTTTTAATTATTATTGCCTTTTTTTTTTTCTTTTTGCTACAAGCTAGTGTTTTAATTGGATGAATGAAATTTGAGTTTAGAAGAAAAGTTCTTAACTACTTAAATTAAAATACATTCTTCCCCAAAAAATAAATAAATAAAATAAAATACATTACATTAAAATACTTTCCAAAAAAACCAAAAAATTGAAAACATTCTTCAAAAAAAAAAAAAAAAAAACACACATACAACTAGAAAAAAATACATTACATTAAAATTGAACAACATTTTAAACAGTTTGATCACCGAACTGGGTGCACAAATGTTCCATGAGATCTAATCTCAGTGCTACATTTGTCCCCCTATTGCGAATACTGCTAAAGCGAGAGGAGATGTGTGCCACCAAAATTGCAGGGTTTCGAGCATAATCTGAAACAGAGATAGTCTCATCTAGCGGTGGTCTCCATATTTCGACATCGGTGCCACGCTCATCTTCAATGATCATGTTATGTAGTATAATGCATGTTTTCATTATATTACAAAGGTCATCTTTTTTCCAATAATGTGCCGGTCCTTGCGTTATACCCCACCTGATTTGCAACACACCAAATGCTCATTCGACATCCTTCCTAATAGCTTCTTGTTTTTTAGCAAACAACCTCTCTTTCCCTGTTGTTGGGTGTGCTATGGTTTGCATTAGAGTTGCCCACCGAGGGTAGATACCATCAGATAGATAATACCCCAATGTATGTTGATGCCCATTTACTATGCAATTAACAGGAGCATCTATCATAGATGATAGTGTCGAATAGTGGGGAATGATCTAGAACATTTAAATCATTATGTGAACTTGGCATACCAAAGAAAGCGTGCCAGATCCATAAATCTTTCGATGCAACTGCCTCCAATATAAGGGTAGGCTTATGATGATGGCCCCTGTGTGTCCCATGCCACTGCAGTAGGACAATTTTTCCATTCCCAATGCATACAATCTAAAGAGCCGAGCATACCTGGGAATCCTCTTTCCTCCCCCTCTTGAAGTAGTCGTGCAATATCCTGTTTGTTCGGTGAGTGTAGGTATTGACCCTCATACAACGCAATCACAGCATCACAAAAGCGCTTTAAGTTCTTAATCGCAGTAGTCTCGCCCATCTTTAGATACTCATCACAATGATCTGCTGAGAATCCGTATGCAAGTATACGTACTACAGCCGTCATCTTCTGTATGGAAGAGCACCCCAATCAACCACAACAATCTTTCTTTTGAATGAAGTACTCATCATAAGCTTCAACATTGTTTAAAATGTGAAGAAATAGCTCTCGTCTCATGCAATATCGTTTGTGAAAGTAGTCAGCTGGATAAGTACAATTTTCAGCAAAGTAATCTTTCCAAATCTATTGATGGCTTCCCTCTCGATCACGCTTCAGATGTCATCTTGTAATCGGTTGTGAGAGCAATGTTAGCATTTGTGGGGGAAGCAAATTCGTCATCTATTGCACTCAGTTTTTGATAATTATGGAAAACTGTTTCTTGATTTTTATCAGATGAGTTGTCGTCACTCGAAGAACTCGAAGATGTAGAAGAACTAGACTCAATGATAGGAATAAATTGCGACGATAAAGCCATTAATTTATTGTAGAAGAAATTTCAAATGAATATAGATCAAGGAGATGCAAATAATAATTTCAATGAAGATGAATTAGTGGATTATATAGATTTATAAAATATAACCGTTGGGTTAAATAGTAAGAGTAATTTAATAGCCATTGGATTAAAATATAGATTTACAATAAATAGCCGTTGGATGCCCATAGCCGTTAGGTGGTTTTTCCAGCTTGTACGGAATTGATGACGCGATGATGCTTCAGCCCAATGATGACTCCATTGAAGTGATTCCTGCCTGACATGAGCACTAAAAAGAAGGAGCTTTAACAGCCCATTGGAGCACTGTCTAACTTTAAAATAGTGGGTCTCTTTAGTCAAAACTAAAGTGTCCACATGTAGCTTTTTAATTGGTTAAATTACTTTAGCTGGTCAGAATTTTAACCCCTCCATTGTAGATGCTCTTACCTCCTCTCTGATAGGTTGACAGCTAGCCAGTTGTTATCTTTTTTTTTCTTATACTCCTTTTAGTTTTGTCAAAGTCTCATTTATATTTTTAAAAAAGCTGGTTACAACATTTAATGCTCCTTGAAGCATGTGAAGTGTACTCAATTCACTTCAACCTTTAGAAACCTTTAGTCTTCTAGTGGGAAATACTCTCTCTCTCTCCCTCTCCTCCTCACACCAAGTCACTAACATGCGTAGTTGGGTATGAGCAGAAAACTCCATTGATGAAGTTTCGAGCTCCACTACAGCTGTCACAGGCCATGACCACTTGCAGCCTATTTGGCGCATCCACCACTCCTTCAAGGATCTGCTGCTTAACACCGCGTTCTTCCAAAGGTTTGCTCAATTGCACAAGTATCACAAGATCTTCGTTGATCAAGAACGCTTATCTTTCTCATCCTCAAATCTATTTTCTAAGATAATTATCTTCATTTTCTAGATAATTATCCTGATTTTAAAGATAAGTATCATGATTTTACTGAAATACTTGATTTTAAAAATAATTATCATAAAATTATCCTGATTTTCAAGATAATTATTCAGACTTTTCATGATAATTATCGTGATTTTTCAAAATAATTTTACTGAAATTATCTTGATTTAAAAAATAATTATCCAAACTTTTCATGATAATTATCGTGATTTTTCAAGATACTTATTGTAAGTTTCTAGTTTTTGTGAAAAATCTGATTGTATATCAAATTGGATAAGTTGCTTGAAATTGCAAGGATGATGAAACTACATTTTGTGGATCTGAATCGCGAGGATGCCGGAACTACCTTTTGTGGCTAGGGTTTGGGTTAATAAAGTGGTTTGCTTAAGTAACGGTTCCATTTGAAAAGAGCCAATCACAAATAACCTTTGTGCATCGTCTCACAAGTTGTCCCTCACACGTTGTCCTATGTATCACTACTCTTATTAAAAATATATTTTTAATATTTTAGTAATGGGAGAAAAAAGAAGGGGAAATAAACTAGAAGTCCAAATCCAATGTTTGAAGTTCTACCACAACTCTTATTTAGTCGTAAATCCTAGTAAAGTTAGAAAACATTATCATTTTAGCATTTTATTGGGTTAATTTATTACAGGATACCATCATTACCCTCTCTCTTAATATGGTATGTTAGCAACCTGTTGACATTTAATATTATGCAAGATTCTCCTTGCACTTATGCTGCATGATTTACGTGACAATCATTTATATTACCATGTTTATCTCCATCATCATCAATTACTTATATTACCATGTTTATGTTCAACATCATCAGTTGGCCAATTTTAAATTTGATACATTGGGGCTTCTACCATGTTTATCTCCAACCTTGTTCCATGTAATATTTTTGAAACAAGTCATCAAGGTGTAACTGGATTATAAAATAGTTACTGTCTTTGCATAACAATTAACACAAAGTGATATATTATGCGAATAGATAGCTCTAAACATCTCCACTAAAGTCCGATCTGTTTGGACTAGTCACTAAGATGTAATTCAATAATAGAATAGTTACACACGAAGCAACTACGAATCCTACAAAAATGGATATATTTGCATATGGGTAACTCTATTATTTTTCAACAAAAATATGCTAAGTCTAAATGATTGAAGCAATTTCTAGAGACGTCGTATGGGGCTATTAGCTTTCTTCTAAATATTTCAAACCCATTTAGATTGATGATACATTTTAGAAATTCCTTACTTGTTAAAATGAAAAAGTTACACAGAAACGTTAGGAAATGTTTCATGGAAATCTTTAGCAATAATGGTGAAATCTTTTATAATAACGGGGTGTTGGATAGTGAAATCTTCGACAATGAATGACCATGATTCATGGAAATTTGGGTACGAAAATCTCTCCAACAATAATAGTGAATTTATTTCGAATCACTTACCCAAAAAAGGAAAAAAATAATCTATTTCAAAGCTTTTAAATGGGCTGCACTTAAAAGTGCAAGGACATTTTTGTCCTAACATCAATTAAGGGGCTTCCGGCTTGACAACTTTTTATAATGGGACTTACATGTACACAAGTCTTCAAAATACAACGTCTACCCAAATACCCCAAAAGAAGAATTGGCTATCAAACATTTACACCTTTTTTTTTTTTATTTAAATTTTTATCATTATCAAAAAATTAAAAATAAAAAAGCATTTTCAATTTTTTTTTTCAAATTTGAAATTGGTTTCTTAATTGTATGGGTTTGTCCATCAAAATTAAAAGGGCACAGGTTATTTTAAAAAAATAAAATAAAATAAAAAAGGAAATAAATATTAACTTTTTACAAACATAGCATCATCTGATATGAAAATCATGAAAAGATGTCGGGTTTGGTAGAGCCACCGTGGGTCACTAAGATTTCAAATTTATTATCACAAACAAATTCTATAAGAGCATCTCTAACAAGAAGTAGCAAATTTGAGGTAGCAAATTGTACTTTGCTACCTTATATGACAATTTGCTACATCATCTAAAATGGAGAGTTTCAAAAGAGATAGCAACTCTTAATATTTTATTATTATTTCATATATTTTAATGCTTTAATACCTTAACCAAAAACTCTCTCCACAGTCACACACACGCCCCCAACCCTTAACCAAAAACTCAACCCTTTTCCCCTTTCCCTGTCTCTGCATTTCCTCCCACAAAGACTACCCCTTTCCCCCATTTCGTCCCCTTTCCCACTCTCTCCACAGTCCATCTCTCTCCACCAACCCTCCGCATCCCTTTCCAACTTAAAAAAATGATTTTTTTTTTTTTTTGGTTCCAGTTTAGGGCCTATCATGGCCACTGTGAACATCATCATCATCATTGGATGGGTCAGAGAATTTTGAGGGGTTCTCGTCCACATCATCAGGGGCGGATCTAGGATTTTTTTCCAGTGGGTGCACACTTGTACATAAGAACCAACAAATCAAACTTTAGGATATGGAGAATCAGTGATGGAAGAGGATAGAGACCAATGACTCGACAACGAAAGATGGCGTAAAGACACACAACAAAGATAAACCAAAATTTACTATTGAAAAAAACATAGTTGAACTTGAAGATAAATAATTTTATTAATGGTGTAGTAAAAGCACACGTACTTTTTATTTTTTGGTAATTGATAGATTCTACCGTTACCTCTTAATATCAACAAATGGGTATCAATGATTCTCCATGAGCTTGAATCCAAAATCGGTCATTCAACGAGTAAGAAAATGCTGTTAAGGTACCATGCACTCATTTAATTATTTTTTTATTAAAAAAAAAAAAAACATGTAAATACCCACAACTACTCACATCAAGGTAAAAGATACTCTCAGTCTCACATATGGACAATTAACACTCCACTAACTTTAACAAACCACACTATACCACTCTTTCATACACACACAATATACGCAAAAGAAACACCCATACTGTACTACTTACACCTTAGAAACATTACACTCAAGGGAACTACAAACTCATAGACTTACTTTGCTCTACACTAAACACACTATAGAAGCCATTACTCACATACACATTTGCTTTGCACTTCACGACTTGCACCAAATGGGGACTCGACCTCCCATTTATAAACTGGTTTCACTGATTTAAGTCGGTTTCTCCATTGCTGATTTTGCTGAACTTCAAGAATGGCGGTAATGGAAGATGCAACATCAAGATAGAAGAAGATAAGGAGAGAATAAGAGGTAGAATGATGAAGGAGCTGGGTTTTCTAGAGAGAAAAACAAGGGCAGATGAAGGAGAAGAAGGGAGAAGGATCTAGAGGGAGAAAGAGTAGGGGGTGACTGGTGACTCTTCTTCAACAATTATTATCTTTAAAAAAGAAAAATAAATAAATAAATAAACCATAGATTTGAGTGGTTGCACGTGCCCTCACAGGCACCCATGTGCAACCGCCCGTGCACATCATCACCATCATCATCATTAGTTGCTTCTAAAGAGAAATGAGGGGATGATGATTTTGATAGGGGAGAAGTCCTAAAATCGTGAATCAAGGTATTTTTTTTCTTTAAATTTCCGTTCATTTTCACTTGATTTGGGTTTTTTTTTTTTTTCACTGAAGAGAAAGGAGGGGATGATGATTTTGATTTGGGTTTCTTTCTTTTTTTTCACTTGACAGTGATGCGATGGTGAGGCGTTCCACCGGATTTCTCCGACTCCGGCGACGGCGACAGCGACGGCAAGAGTTTTCCGGCGATGACCGTTGGGTTACCGCCCTATCTTTGTTGCAATCCCCTGTTGGAATTCCATGTGATGACCATCAATTTTTTAAGCAAATATATGATTTGCGACCTTCTCTCTCCTCTTCTAAATTTAAAGCGAGAGAAACAGGTAGCAAATTTAAGGCTATACTTTTGCTACCTCATTTGACGAAATGCTATCTCTGTTGGAACGTTTTTTTAGAGGAATGAGATAGCAAATCCTATTTTGCTACTTTTGTTGGAGATGCGTAAATAACCGAATATTAGAAAGTCATTTACCTTATCGCGTGCGTGTTTTTTTTTTTTTTTTGATTAAAAGCGATCATACAATCAAAGAGAACATTGAGACAATTCGGTCAAATATTGATCCCTGACACAACTAGGAATTTCTTCCATCCATACCATTGACCCCTCTATATGCTGAGCATTCCTCGCTAGACCATGAGCCACCTTATTGCCTTCTCTTCGGGTATACCCAAAAGTGATGGTATCAAAATGCCCGGTCATTGAAACTCGGACATCCTCAATTATTAATCCCAGAGCTGACAAATTGATCTCCTGGGAATTAATTGTATTGATGACCTCTAAATTATCCCCCTTTACCATAACAGATTGAAGCCCCAAATCCCGAACAAAAAGCACCGCGAAATGGACACCCAAAGCCTCCACAACATTAGATGGAAAATCCCCATCTATATGTTTATCGCGTGCGTGTTTAGCTATTAAAATAAATAAATAAATAAATAAGGGAAAGAAAGGTCTTTAAATCGGCCCACTAAGATTGGTCTTAAGACTGTAGTGTGTAAAGTTGCACCTCATCTTTAAGGCTTCAAAAGCTAAACCCTTTGAAAGTAGAGTATAGGTAAACACGCACACAATAAGAATCAATGGGCACGTACCCCAATAAGTCCCCACTTGGCTCCACCCCTACCTTCAAATATTTCTTTTTTGTTGAACACACCTGAAGAAGACACAAAACATGTATATAAAATGTAACCTAAAATTTGGATTCTTTCTAGGTTATTTTCCTGTGGTGATTTTGTAACGCATTTCATGCCTATCGAATTATTTGATTTGTAAATGAATTATAAAAAAAAAGATTAAAGAATCAATGGATCACCAAATTGTGTATAGCATGAAAAGTCATACAAGAAAAACCCTACAAGGATCCAAGTCCCCAAAAATGACCATGCATATGAATTAGTAATGTTGGACGTAGGTTTCGGGTTAAGGTTTGGGAGAATCCGTCCCAAAAAGGTAATTTTTTGACATTATTACCAATCCTAAAAACATGGAGAGAATCTATCAATCACCCATATAATTTATATGGAAATTAATATTTTTTCGATCGGTTATATGATATGGAAATCAATTAGTAGAAGTGCCCAGCAAGAAATACCATATTTCATATATTCACTTCAAATTACCTTAAAAATCAAGGTCTTCAACTCATGGGAAACCCTAGAGCTCCATCCGTCTCTATATAAGGGGGTTGTTTAGCTCCTACAGAAGCTACGTGAAAAATATAGAAAAGGTTTGTGCTAAAGAGTCGGTCAAGAGAGGCTTTTGTGAAAGAAAGAATGGAGTTTTCCAAGACTCAATTGCTTGGAGAATTGTTCACCACTCTTCTCTTGATATCTGTTGTCGCTGCTGCTGTTGGTGATGATGGTTATGATGGTCCTCTATATGGGATGAAGAGGCTCGTTCCTTCTGGTCCAAACATGGCTGAATCTCCTGATCCCCTGGGCTCACAACCACCACCACCTAAAATGAATCACCTTAATCGGAGGTTCCTTCCGAGTGGCCTGAGCCGTTTCCAGCCACATGAAGTGCCATCAGATTTGGAGACAGCTAATGGGATCAAGAGGCTTGTTCCTTCGGGTCCAAACATGGCTCAATCTCCTGATCCTCCGAGTGGCCTGAGCCATTTCCAGCCACATGAAGTGCCATCAGATTTGGAGACAGCTAATGGGATCAAGAGGCTTGTTCCTTCGGGTCCAAACATGGCTGAATCTCCTGATCCTTCGAGTGGCCTGAGCCGTTTCCAGCCACATGAAGTGCCATCAGATTTGGAGACAGCTAATGGGATCAAGAGGCTTGTTCCTTCGGGTCCAAACATGGCTGAATCTCCTGATTCTCCGAGTGGCCTGAGGACATGATAGCAGTAATAATTAGGAGTAGGAATATTATGGGCCCAGTATTATCATCTTTTACGTATTAGCCTATATTTATTTAGTCCAATAATACATTTGATGCCGGATACTAGTTTGGCATGCATGTGTTGGTTCTTAAATCGAATTACTCCAAGTAATATTATTTTGGCCTTTTCCTTTTATTGTCTTTTCTAAACCAAATTGAATGGAATTTACCAAGGGTTATTCAAGTGCCGAATATCTAAGACTATTCATGATTACGACAATCTAGTGGATGTGTATGTTGCCTATAAACAACCGTGATTGTATGGGATGCCTAGAAATTTTTCTTCTGTGGTGAATAGATAATTGATAGATTTTTCACGAGATTGAGATCAAATCAATATTGAAACCTAAACAATATATAAACAGTTTGGAATAAACCATATTTTTCTTGGCAGCCCAAATAATAAAGAGGCTCATCTGAGTCGGTCCAACCAACCAAGATGCATCCATGCACGTTGAGATTGCCATGGTAGCAGTTTTCTTCGTATCTTATGTTCTTTTAGGAAACTTATGTTTCTTAATTTAAAGTGACAATGCTTTGTTCGATTTGTTTTCTCTTGATATTTTTGCTATAACCAAAGTCAATGAAAAATACTTGCATGGATTCCTCGATTCACCAGGAAACCAAAGATGGAAGTCACGACTCACAACACACATATTAAAAAAAAAAAAAAAAAAAAAAATTCAACATAATTAAAAACAAAATTTGCAGCAATCAAGTCAAAAATATGTTTAAGACAATGCAAAGTCATTATCTACAAGGATGGGCCTAGGCAAGTGCAATCCGGCTTGTTTGCTACATGGATTTGGATTTGCTCAAGTTTGCAGGATCTACTGGAGGCTCAAGTGGACCGTTGATGGCTGCCACGTGGACATTAGCCTGATCCAACGGCTCAGGTGAAAAGGGGCAAGGGAGCTAACGCCGTTAGTGGGGGGGGATGGCATTCAGATGCACATGACGCCGTTTTGCACCTATACACAACGAAATCGTGAAAATGGGGGGGGGGGGGGGGGCGGGATCTGATTTCATTTTGATTTTGCCCTCTCTCTCTCTCTCTCTCTCTCCCTCTCTCTCTCGCCTCCATTTTCGATTTGGAATCTGCATCCCCTCTCGCCGTTCCTCTCCACTCCCGCCGTTCCACTCTCTCTCCCCTCCCTCCGCCGCCGCTCCTTTGTCGGGTTAAACCCAGATCTGGGTAAGGGGTTGCTCTGTTTTTCCGTCCACCACCGGCCGCCGCTGCTGCCGCCACTGCTGCTGCTACCCCTGCTGCTGCCGCTGCTGCTTCCGCACTCTCCGTTCTCGCCTTGAAGCTTCGACGGTGAGTGTGGAACCTTCAATTTTTTTTTTTTTTCCCCTGCCAGTTGGGGTTTTCGACAGTGAATTTAAATTTTTTTTTTTTTTTTTCTAGTTTGCTGCCAGTCAGTCAGCCATTCCCGCCGCTGCTGCTGCCGCTCCTTCCTCCTGCTGCGGCTGCTCCTTCCTCGGCGAACGCAGGTATGTTATTTATGTTTAAATTTGTTTTTTTTTTTTTTTTTTTTTTTTTTTTTTTTTTTTTTTTTTTTTTTTGTTTCTGTAAACTGTGTAAACTGGGTTTGGGGGGTTTTTTTTTTTTTTTTTTTTTTGTTTTTCCTTTTTCCTGCCAGTTTTTGTTGTGTAAACTGGGTCTTCTTGTCAAAATGGGAATGTAAACTGTGTAAACTGGGATTGTTGTGGAATTTCAATTTATTTTGTAATTTTTTTTTTCATATGTTAATCTGAATTAACCATGTATGTGTGAGATATATATTTGTGCACGCATGTGCGTGTGTGTGTGTGTGTACATTCTTTGTTCACCCTTCAGTGTAACCATTAAGCCAAAAAAAAAAAAAGTTGAGACACAAGGTACATACCTAATTGGTTGATAATTCTGGGGAGAATATCCTGCAATTCTGGAAAATAAAAAAATTTAAATGTTACGTTTTATCTCAATTCAATCTAATCTAAAACTAATGAAGAAATAAAATTAACAAATTTGGTAAGTGATGATTGAACATAGCTTAAACGACCAGATGTATCTTTAAATTCAGAAGTATCTTTCTCCTCTGATTTTGAAGGGAATGGAGCACAATCAGTTGTAGGGCTACTGATGTGATCTTTCAATTGCCTTCCGAAACACCCTGACAAACTATCAGCCTTCTTAGTGCCATGGACTCTTAGAGTGAAGTCCTTTCCTGTTGAAATTTCATCATTGTTGTGGTCCACTTCTTCTACAACATGTGAGCACTGAATGTCCCTTTTAACTGTTCCGAGAAGAATGTCACCCTCTGCAATCTGTTCCTCACAGTATAGCTGTTCTTTAGGATCACTTTCATCTAGAGAAATTTCTTTGGAAGAAAACTGCAATCCACTATGAGGATAAAACTTAGAGCAGATTGTAGAAGTATTTTCACTAACAACCCAAGTGTTGGCAGCGATAGAGGCTTGAAATGAAATACAAAGTGCATTAAAAATTTTATTACTTAAAAAAAAAGAGAGAGAAAAAAAATGGGAAAAATTTATTATATGGTTGTTTCTAGCTATATGGGCAACACACAAACACCGTTAATGGATGATAATATGAGGGAAAATTTAATTGAAATAGTTTATTTATTTGCGCCAAAGGCCTATTACAGCACCTATGATGAGTGTTGTTTTACAGCTTGAAGGCTATATTCAATTCGCATTAGATATCGATTGAAGTTAAAGATTATATATTGGTTTTTTAAGTTTCTAATTGAATTGCAAGGTTTTGCCCATATATTGGCTTTCAATAATGGAATTTTGATCAATACTTTAGGTTCCACAAGTCAATTAAAGAGAAGGCATAAGTCAATGGCATCTGAAGGTTCCACAAGCAGTGGTATGCATGTTCCAATAAGAAAATGCAAATGTTCTCGTGCAAGACCATGTGAATTAGCTATATCTGGATCTGAACGAAATCCCGGTAGATTGTACTATAAATCTACTTGCAATGTAAGTTTTTATGGTTATGTTTTATATTTGATATTAAATTAGCTTATTTGAAACATAATTTTTTACTAACGCAATGTAACTCTTGTGTAGACTCGTAATTGCTCAGGATTTGTTGACTGGGTCGATAGGTACAACAACGTATGCACTCCATTTCAAGTACATGAGCGCGAGGAAGTAGGAAGGAGCCCAACAAGAGATGCAAAGAGCTCAACAAGAGATGCATTTACATCTGGGTGCACTAGTTTGGATCACGTTTCATATCGTGAATTTTCAAGATTGAGTGATCAACTTGTTGAGTTAAGATTAATAATGACATGTCTTGTTGTAATTGGATTGGTTGTTTTAGTTTTATTAGTTGTACTTTTGTCAATGCGAAACTAACAAAAGCTATTGGATGTGAGAAATGTCATTTCTTAGTGTTGCCAAGGTTTTGGGAATTGGAAATATATGAGGTAAAGGAGTACTGTGCTTTGGTTATATTTTTATTTTGCTAATTTTATGTAGTTTAATTGAAGCTATACTGTGCATGGTTATCGAGAGAGAGAGAGAGAGAGAGAGAGAGAGAGAGAGAGAGAGAGAGAATTATCATGTAGTTCCCCTCTTTTGAGGCATAAATAACTCCTGTACAAGAGGTTTTCTCTCGTTTTGTTTTCAAAACAGTTCTAAAAAATAAACTACAAATACCTTTATTATAAACTAATCCTTTAATTATGGCATCAGTTTGGTTGGATTTCCTTAATAAAACTTCAATAAATAAAAAAAAAAAAAACTTATGACAAGTTGTGTTGCATCATTTGTCGCGCTATCTTCCCAAACCAACTAAACCTTTGCAAATAAAGTGTATTTGCTATATTAGATTTTAATTTAAAATGGACTTTTTAATTCCTTCAAAAGTTTTATTATTTCTTTCCTTCCAAAGGATAAAAGGATATGAAAAATTGAATGAGGCACCATCTTCCAAACCAATAAGAGGCAAGACATTACCACTCCTACACCACCACCCTTCAACCAATTGGAGGACCATTAGACATCAAACCCAATTAACTCCAAACATGCCAAAAGAAAAGTCCCACAATTCACGAGCCACTTTATAACATAGAAAGCGATGATCTTATTATATTGTTGGGTCATCCAAACTTCTTGAAGCCAACAATTAAAATAACAAAAGCACCAAATTTTTTTAGAAAATTTGGCATGACCTTGTCTATAATATAGACATCCCAAGTTATCGACTAATCAAACCTGTACACAATCAAACTACCATTAACTATTCAAAAACCAATGATATATCAAGAGCACCAAATTTTTCCCAAGCAGTTCTACCATGACCATTTTTCATGAAATTCTACCATGACCTTGTTTATAACAACAATTAGTCCCATAAAAAAAATGTAGAATTCAACATACACATTAAACCAAAATGTAAACAATTAGTCCCCTAAAGAACTAAAGTGTACATCTAAATTTCACGTCCATATTCAATGTACACGTTAAACCAAAATGTAGAGAGTTCCAACTTAAACAAATAGTCCCCTATAATGCTTCCCCCATCATGCTTTGCACTTTGTTCCATGACTGTTCAAATGCCCTGAATAGAAAAATCTTTAAGAAGAAAAAACCATTAATTTCCAAAAAATTGTCAAAATAATAGATTCACCCTTAATACCTCAATATCAACAATTCCATCACGATGTCGGTCCATCCAAATAATCAGGAGCATTAATGTCAACCTATAAGTATCAAGTGGTAATTATTAGCATTTATGTCATAAGGATATTATAATAACTAAACTAATATAATGTATATATAATTTTTACTTGGCTAGAAGATATGTTATTTGAGCCTTGACAAGGCTCAAATGTCTAATTTGAACCATCAATATTTGTTGTCAACAATGCTTGGATGCTGTTTGGTGGTGTGCACAAGGTTGTATTCAATGGCGGACCCAAAGTAGAACCCAAAGTAGAACCACTTATCTGTAAAGACAAATAAAAATATTAAGATATATGTAAAAACAAAATATATATATACATATATAAAGTGGTGGAATGAAAGATTTTCACCTGTGATTGTTGTATTTGTTCTGGTGGAAGGGGAATATATACATCTGCATCTTGTTCAATACGACGTGCCTATAAAATAATAAAATGTTTTATAAAATGTCAAAGATATACAAAATTTATAAATAAAAAAATTTCACATATTACATGTTATATAATATATTTTCTAATCTATTTTAATGTAAACATTATACTTTATATGTGGACTTTGATTTGGATGTTGTGTTGGATTTTGGTATGGCTTTTGCTTTCGCCTTCGCCTTCGCCTTCGCCTTCGCCTTCGCCTTGTCTATGCTTATTTCCATTCCACTCTTTGCCCTACGTTTCCCCTTGAATGGGTCATTTTTTCTCTTCAGGGTGTATGTATCCATTGAGTTGTCATCATCAACAGGTTGCTCAACTGTTTTTTTTTTTTTTTTTTTTTTTAAAGAAAGAAACAAATTATAGTAATCAAGAATATGAATACAAAAAATACAAGATACGCATCTTAAAAATGAAAAGAAAATAAAAATAAATAAGTTGGTCACCTATTCCCTGCGTAGAAGCTGTTTCATGCGCTGTCACTGTTTCCTGCACCTGTTTCATGTGCATGTATTACAGCTTCCAATTTTGCTTGCAAAGTGATTTGACTCTCAATAACACAATGATACGCATCTTCATATTTGGCAGCCCTGTCTGCTAGTTTCCTCCACCCTGTCATCATCATGGAATATCAATCAGCTTCTTCCAACTTTCCATTTGCTTCAGTATTGCGGGCAAGCATATCGTGTACATCTGTGGATCTTGCATCTCTTGTCCACCTCTTCAATATATATTGGTCAGGGAGTTCCCCGCCAAGTAATACTTCTCTAAAGACCTTTAAGGCATGTCTGCATAGGATGCCACTCATTTCAAATAGTCTACAACTACAAGAGAGATGATCATTAGACTTACACCTCTTCACATGGACAACTCCACGTCCATCATCATTACAGACCATATAAATTATATTCTCATCATCTTCAACATCACATCTAACCTGTAGTACAACAGATTTGAAATACTCAACTTGGAATGCCTCAAATATATCCCTTGTATAAATTTTTCCTGCTTGCACCAACACTTTATAAGGCACAAGCACTTTTGGCTGTTTCTGAGACAATGCAAATTCAGCTTTCAATTCTTTGTGGCGCTTGTTAGATAGCAATCTCTCAAAGTGCATTAAAAATTGCATCAAATCATGATCTGATCTCAAATAATTTTTCAAAGAGGCATTAAAACTCTCACTTAGTTGAGTGCTTTTCATTCCTGCACACCAATGTAACCTGACATATGCATGTGCCCATTTTTCCTTCATTTTATATAAAGTGTCCAACCAATGATTGCCACGCACATCATAATCATCAAGCATTTGTTCCCAAGTAGTTAAAAAATCGGCCTCCTCATCTATGTGGTCCATGAAATATGCCAACTTTCCTTTGACAGATGTAGTCGACATATCAGAATCAGTTTCACCTCCAGCCGTTGTAGTAATTCTACTCACATGTTTCGTGGCATTTTGCATTATATGCCACTTGCATAACCTATGGAAAGTATTGGGCATTACATTAGGGATGGCTTTTGCCATTGCAGCATCCTGATCGGTTATAATGGTTTGTGGAGCCCTATTGGACATCGCTTCCAAGAATGTTTGAAATAACCATTCAAATGAATCGATGGTTTCATCGTACATTAGTGCAGCCCCAAAAACCACAACCTCTCGGTGATGATTAAATCCCACAAAAACAGCAAATGGGCGATGTTCTTTGTTAATCTTGTAAGTTGTGTCGAAACTTACAACATCCCCAAATTGACTGTAATCAATAATCATGCGAGCATCCGCCCAAAAAATATTGGTAATTTGTTCCTCATTGTCAAATTGAACAGCATGATAAAATGATGGATTCTTCAATGTTTGTTCTTTAAAATATCGCATCAAACTACCTGCTTCCCCATATGCCAATTTACGCATTCTCCTACTTCGAAGGTAATTCTTCTGATCAAGTTTAGTAAATCCAAGGTATTCCCTTCCTCCAGCTTGTGTACTCATTAAAGAATAAGTATCCCGAATAGAAAGCCCAGCTTCTTCAGCCATAACCAATTCATTGCCCTGCAATTCAGAAATGCACCTTTGAGATCGCAACATATATGAGCATCCCTTAGGCGCAAGGTCATGATTATGCTCCTCAACAAACATGTTAACTTCATACTTCCGAGTATTTTCATTGAACCGTATCCCCATTTTAGCCAAACACCCCGTCCTTGTGTGGCCCCTAGGATTTTTAGGGGATTTTGCTCCAACCTTTTTCCTTAGCACCCCCTCATTTGAACAAACATACAAACATGTACTGATACAACCATGTGTTTTACTCTTATTTCTATATTGTCGTCGGATGCTGAAGCCTACTCTCCTGCCGTATTCATTATAATAGTCATAAGCCTTTGTTTCTTCATCAAACTCCATACCCATCCTAGGCTTCCATTCCAATTGCTCAACACTGTCATGTAATGGTAACTCCATTCCTGCACACAAAAAATAAAGCAACTTTAAGATGATGTTATATTTCTATTTCTTGCATATTCAAATCCACAAGTGGCAGCAAAATAACAATATGCCATGTAGAAGAAATGTTTTGAAATAATATGGGGCTCTAGGGTTATTACTTATTAATTAAGATTTCCTTTAGAGTAATTGTTGATAATATTATATTTAAACAATTTTTTAATATTGAATGCAATTCTTTAAATTGAGGGCATAATGGTCATTTGAATACAGGTGGCCTGCTCTGCTAATTATCTAACACATGTGGGATGGAGGCCTGCTTGATCCCATGGGATTAGTCTCATCCCAAAGGGATGGAGATACCCATGCTAAGCCCAAAAAAAAATATATAACATCATCTTATGAAGTGAGCAAAACTTGATTACTACCACTAAATAAAAATATTTGTGATGCTGATGCTTGGTCTGTTACCACACAGCAAAGCAATACCTGCACCTTATCAATGAGACTTATAACATGATTAACTTACACGTGACCAATATGATCATTTGCACTTTATTTTTTTTGGAAATACTTTTCCTCCTCATTACATTTTTTTTTTCATCTATAAGACTGTAATAGTACTTAGTGTCATGATGCCACATCATCAAATTATATCTAAAATAATACATGTGAATTATAAATTTTGAGACCAAAGACGTGCCCAAGTGATCAAGCTTGACTTATGATATGTTCGATAAAAAGCTCATTTGATCGAGTTCATCCGTAATATAAAGAAGCCAAACTCAAATCTTATTTATGGGTTTTTTAATTTATTGAGTCAAGCTTGAGTACTATATATTCGGTTCAATGAACTTATTAGCATTTCAAATGATTGAACTATTAACCCTAAGCAGCCTACAACTCAACTTGTTTACAACCCTAATTGTCATGACTCATGCCACGTAAGGACAAATAAATTAAGTTGAAAAATGCCTGTTGTTTTCGTTTTTTATTCTTCCCACATGCCCCTCCCCTCTAGATAAACTGCATTTTAGTCTATTAACATGATATGGATGCGTGGTGACTTTCCAATGCCATTCTAAAACTAGTCATGACCCATTAGTTTATATCAGAATTGCATGATTTTAAAACTAGTCATGCCACATTAATTAGTTTACACACACACACGCACACGCACATGCGTGCACATATATATATCTCACACATACATGGTTAATTCAGATTAACATATGAAAAAAAAAATTACAAAATAAATTGAAATTCTGCAACAATCCCAGTTTACACAGTTTACATTCCCATTTTGACAAGAAGACCCAGTTTACACAGTTTACACAACAAAAACTGGCAGGAAAAAGGAAAAACAAAAAAAAAAAAAAAAAAAAAAAACCCCAAACCCAGTTTACAACGTTTACAGAAACAAAAAAAAAAAAAAAAAAAAAAAAAAAACAAAAACAAAAACAAATTTAAACATAAATAACATACCTGCGTTCGCCGAGGAAGGAGCAGCCGCAGCAGGAGGAAGGAGCGGCAGCAGCAGCGGCGGGAATGGCTGACTCACTGACTGGCAGCAAACTAGAAAAAAAAAAAAAAAAAAAAAAATTTAAATTCACTGTCGAAAACCCCAACTGGCAGGGGGAAAAAAAAAATTTGAAAACCCAAACTCACCTCACCATCGAAGCTTCAAGGGGGGCTGACTGCCGGCGAGAATGTTGGTGCGGAAGCAGTAGCGGCAGCAGCAGGGGTAGCAGCAGCAGCGGCGGCAGCAGCGGCGGCCGGTGGTGGACGGAAAAACAGAGCAACCCCTTACCCAAATCTGGGTTTAACCCGACAAAGGAGCAGCGGCGGAGGGAGGGGAGAGAGAGTGGAACGGCGGGAGTGGAGAGGAACGGCGAGAGGGGAGAGAGCGTGACTGCAGATTCCAAATCGAAAATGGAGGGGAGAGAGAGAGAGAGAGAGAGAGGGCAAAATCAAAATGAAATCAGATCCCGCCCCCCCCCCCCCCCCATTTTCACGATTTCGTTGTGTATAGGTGCAAAACGGCGTCGTGTGCATCTGAATGCCATCCCCCCCCCCCCCCCCCACTAACGGCGTTAGCTCCCTTGCCCCTTTTCACCTGAGCCGTTGGATCAGGCTATTGTCCACGTGGCAGCCATCAACGGTCCACTTGAGCCTCCAGTAGATCCTGCAAACTTGAGCAAATCCCATTCCTTGCTACATGGTTGTATGCGTAGAAATAAATAACAATGCTAGGGGTATCTTGGCCAATCACAGTGTTGCTCCTCCGAGAGTAAAGAACCTGCCTAGGCAGAGCAGTCAAACTTTGTTTGTTATAATATATATATTTTTTATTATTATCAACGATTAGGGGTTTCTTATCTCGCTGAAATTTCAGTTCAGACTAACATATTTTTTATTTCTCTGAAGGATGTTTAAGTTTTCATTATTCTTTATTTCCATCAATTTTTATTATATTTCCATGTATTATAAATTTCCATAATACTTATTTCCATGCGTGTTTATTTGCATATTCATTTGTTTCCATACATGTTTTAGCTTTTTTATTAGATTTTTCACGAGATTGAGATCAAATCAATATTGAAACCTAAACTATATATAAACCCACTTTTTTTTTTTTTTTTTTTTGGTATTTTGGAATTTAAAAATAGTGGTTATATATGGTTTGCTAGCTATATATTGTTGTATCTTGCTGGTGCTCGTGCAATTGTGCTTTGTGGCATAAAATAAGGTGGTCTAAGGACCACCATGCACGGTACGTCGCTACCAAACAATAAAAAATAAAATAAAAATATCCTCCGGAGCCTCGTTTTATAATTATGTTGGACTCGACTAGTTCAAGCAATTATTTTTTTTTGGGTCGAGGAAATTGGTTCAGAGTGGACTACACCGTACCCTTAATCTTTTTTCGATTGTCTCCATAATTACTAATTTAGCCATTTAGTCGTCTCGCCCTTCGGCCTAATAAACTTGGTTTGGGTATCACTATTTTTTTTTTTTATTATTATCATTATCAAAAAATTAAAAATAAAAAATCATTTTCATTTTTTTTTTTTTTTAATTTGAATTGGTTCCTTAATTATATGGATTGTCCATCAAAATTAAAAGGGCATAGGCCAAAATAAATGTGAACTTTACAAACATAGCATCATCTAATTAATATGAAAATCATGAAAAGATGTCGGGACTGGTAGAGCTACCGTGGGGCACTAATATTTCAAATTTATTACCACAAACAAATTCTACAAGCAGATGCACGACATATAGAAAGTCATTTATTACCTCATTGTGGCCGTGTTTAGCTTTAAAAAAGGGAAAAAGAAGGGGGATTTGGCCATAGGTCATATATACGATATCTATAAATATTAGATCCCATCATATTTTTTTTATATTCCCATATATATTACGGAGTAGTTTTCATCATTTTTTATTTCCTTGAAGAATTTTTTACCTTTCATTATTCTTTATTTCCATCAATTTTTGTTATATTTCCATGATACTTATTTCCATGCGTGTTTATTTGCATATTCATTTGTTTCCATACTTCTTCGTTTCCATCTTTAGTTGTCCATCTCCATCTATATATATATATTATACCGTGTATTTTTTACCTTATTCGTTTATTTCCTTGTACATCTGTTTCCATTCTCATCCATTCCCATATTTGTTTACTTCTTTGTTCATTCATTTTCTTATTTATTTCCAACCCAAACCCAATGTTTGGTTTGAGTGAATGAAATAAGAATGAGAATAATTATTCCATTCCGATGTTTAATAAGAAGTAAGAATTAAATGAAAAAGAATCTATAGGAGAGACCCACTTTTAATGATTTCATTCTTTAAGGGGGTCACTCATCTTGGTTTGGAAATGAATGACAATTCCCTCATTAGAAGGAATAAACCCCCACAATCGATTGACGATTTCATTCCCTTAAACTATCAAACAATCAATTTTTTTGGGTTAATGGAATTACAATTCTAGTTCCTTCCTTATTTTCTCATAACAAACACAGACATTAAAGAGTCTCCTATCATTTTGGTCAAGGATTCAAGTAGTTTGGGGTTGAAAAGGCTTGTACCACACGGCCCAAACCCCGAGAAGCCCCCTGTCATGTTGGACTCAACTAGTGCAAGCGGTTTTGGGTTAAAAAAGGCTTGTACCTCAAGAGGCCCAAACCTTGAAGAAACTCCTGTCATGTTGGACTTGACTAGTTTATGCAATTTTGGTTGAAAAGGAATGTACCTTTGGAGCCTCCTATTTCGATAATGTTGGACTTGACAAGTTCAAGCAATTTTGTATTGAGGAAAATGGTTCAAAATGGACTTCACCATCAATCCCTTTGACAAGGAACCACCTTCAGCAATGAGGTCAACTCTACAAAACATCTTGGATTAAACTGAACCTTTTTTAGCAGGCCAAATAATTAAGAGGCTCATACGATAATTCAGGCATTCTATTCTGGGATCATGGGCCTAACAAGCATGATATGTAGGCCATCTAAATGATAATGAACAAATCTTATTTCCATTACAAAGCCCATGTCTAACCACCATTTCCCATCAATCTTTACTGCTTCTTGTATCAAAGTAAAATGACCATCATTCTCTCATCTTATTAAAAACTACCATTGCCACCAAATTGTAGCATTTTCCTTTGTTTTTTTTATTTGTTCTTTAAAGTGACGATGCTTCAATCCACTGTTTCCTTTCGGTTTTCACTATAACCAGATTCAATGGAAAAATAATTGCATGAATGATGGATTCCTTGATTACCCACGAAACCAAAGATCAAATTACAACAATGACTATAAAATATTACAAAATAAAAACAAAATTGCTGCGAATAAAAAAAAAATTCACTATAATAATGCGAGGGGTATGTTGGCTAATCATAGTAATAATGCTCCTTGGAGAGTAAAGAAGCTGCTTAGGCAGATTATGCAGTGCAGTCAAACTTTGTTTATTGTTCAATTCCTCATGTGTATATACAAACTAACCATGTGATTACTTGTTTCTTATGCTTCATTTTTTATAATAAAAATAAAAAGAGAAAGAAGGAACAATCATAGTGCTGGTTCCCCATGAGTTTCCAGTTGGATCTATGGAGTGGGTTGTAATGTTAGTGGTCATGGTTATCGGAGATAATTCTTTAATAAATTCATCAAACAAATAAATAAATAAATCAACCAAATGAGATTCTATTTATCATTCTATTCAAATGCTCCTCAGTATTTACAATATCTGAATAATGTAATTAATCGGACGGGTGATCTAGTCAATTTTCACCCATAAAAGAACATCAACGGGCTGCTAAGTGTTTGGATGGAAGCTCCTAGGAAGACAGCTTAATCATGTCATTCTTCCTAGAAGTTGCTTCAAAACACACAATTCCATAATTCAGCTAGGAAAAGAAGTACACTTATATCCAGCAGACTAATCGTTAAAAGGCTTTTTTCACACATATATATACATACATGTGTATCAAGTTTTGAAAATTTCATATGACAATAATTGGCAGTTGAAAAAATTCAAGTCATTGAAGTATCAATTAATTCATTGAAACAAGAAAATAATGGAACACACAGGAAAAATTGCAAGTGACCAGACATTGTGTGCACGCACGTGTGCACGTGCATGGTTATGCGACCAAGAAGAGAAAATAGACAGCCTACCTAGATATCATAAACAGGAACCATTCTCTGTTGCATGTCCTGATTTGCTGAAACAAAACGATGAGTCCAGCCACCCTGCAATCTTAGCTTGTTCAACATAGTGCAAAAATTGTTTCTCAGCATCAGGCACGTCCAAAGCCAGGTCATCAAGAGATTCAGCTACTCTCCCAAAACCTTTCATCATCTGATTCATAGTTATGAGTCCTGAGCTAAAACACTCTCCAAGCAAACCCCATAATCTGTCATTCCTCTTCTCAGTAAGTGTTACTAATGCTTTCTTGACAACCTCATGGTGAAAAAATGGCATGCCCAAATCCTTTATGCAGCGACAAGCTTCCCTGACATCCCCTCCAGACTCGAACTCCTCCAACAGCTTTCCAATCTTGTCTTTAACATCCTCCACTGCCCATCCAGGCCTACTGCTGCCCCCACCACCCCAACACCTTAATATCCGCTCCCCAGAAAGACGGGCCTTAAGTACTGACTTTGCCATTTGAAGTGCTTTGCTTCCAATTGAATTTGGCCCCAAACAGTTGCATCCTATCTCTTCCAAGTGTTGAGGAGCCAGGACTTCATCCACCACTGCTCTAGCCAAAAACATTGCAAGATCCTCAACAACAACAGGGATATCCAAAGCGGTGTCATCTGCAGATTCTATCAGCATTATGAACCCATTTACAACATCATCCGCTGGAAAACACAAAGATGACAACAAAACAGAAGCCATTTCTTTCTCCCTATTCTTTCGATCCATGGCTATAATTATCAGTCTCTTTACAAAGATGGCATTTAGTTCGACAGAAGAAGTGTTGTTCTCTGATTCTAGACAACTACTTACCTCTGAAATATCACCAGACAAGAAATACTCTTGAATAATGGATTGAGCCTTCGTCTTGAAAATCCTGGCATCATTGTCTTCTAATGACTGCCTTTGTGGCTCTAATGGTAGCGTCTTCAATGATGAGGCACACAACCACCCCTCTGATGCTGCCTTGGAGATCAAGGACCGTAATATTCCCTTTGCATTTGGTATGTCAAGTGATAAGTCATCAACAGTGTCAATCATACGACCAAATCCTTTTGATATCTGACTCGTATTAATCAAACCTTCTTCAGCAGCTGCCTTCAATAAATCTAGTAATCGGCCTTCAGCTTGCCACCTCTCCATTGCCATTACGAGAGCCTGTTTAACTATCTCATGGTGAAAGAAAGGAACTTTCAAATCCTTGATGCACCTGCAAGCCTCTTTCATATCACCACTCACTACATACTCTATCAACAGATTATTTATCCTAGCCTTCACATCCTCGACTGTTTTATTCTTACTACCTCCCCATCGCCGTTCTATGATTTCTGCATGGAGAGGGGCTGCCAAATAGCCCTTCTCTGCTCTTCTCAAAACTTCAACCCCCTTTGACTCCTTGGATAAGGAAGCCATTTGTTTTGTCAAAAATGCAGGAGGAAGTATGTCATCAACCACAGCTCGAGCTATGAACAGCGCAAGAACATCAACTGTGTCTGGGATATCTACAATCAAGTCATCCGCGGATTCCACCAACTTACTGAAACCCTTGTAAACTTGCGGGGGATCAATGACATCGGCATAAAGTGCGGATAATAGAACAGCAGCCATTTCTTTCTCTTTATCGTGCCTATCGATAGCCATAGAGATGAGCTTCTTTACAAAATAATAGCTATAGCCTGGTATTCCAAGTTCTCTTAATTCATTGGCAGTTGAGACAACATCGTCAGTGGCAAAATATTCCTCCACTATAATTGTAGCTTTCTTTTTGTACTCCTCAAAATCCCCTCTCAATTTTCTCGCAGTTGGATGTTCATAATCCTGCAACCAACAAAGTACATTATCAGCATAGAAACTTAAAAATAAGAAGGGGAAACTATTGGGTTTTGCATGTCTCAATAAGATGTTTCATGGTTGCAACTATGTTTCCAACACAAATGCCAAGGAGAGTGTAACTGAAAATATTAAAGCCGATAACTGAGTACCTCATCACTTTTATAGTTTGGGTCATTTGGGTCAAGAAAATAGCTGCCTTCTGTATCTAGTAAGCCTCCCCAGGTTCCTTTTCCCCCAGAGCCACCTGCATAATGATATTATCTCATTATAGGATGACATAAACCTTTCACTCTAAAAAGAGGATTCAACCCAGGATGTGATTCACCAATAAAAATATAGAATTTGAAAACTCGCCCATTTCTTCATCTGCATGGTATTTATCAAGACCGTTTTGATCATACGGATTCACAACTGAACCATGACAGAGCCTAACATGTGATAAGGGCTGCTATCTTTAAAATTTTTAAATACCATTACCACAAGGCCATCAGTTTTCAAATTCTCTAAATCAAAGCTCTCAAGCGCACTTTTTCTACCTACTAAATGTTTATTTGTTTGTCTGTTTTTTTTTTTTTTTTTTTGATAGGCGTCCACTTACTAAATCTTGTGACAGAAAAATTTCATGTTATAATCAGTATCCAATACCTTTTTTAGGACGCCCATCCCTTGGAGAATGCAAATTCTTTTCTTGATGCTTGAGCGGACTCCCGTTGCTTGTGCCATGTTTGGCATGATGGACCTTAGGGGACCTCGGAGACTTTGGGGACTTTGGAGACTTTGGAGACTTTGGCGACTTTGATGACTTCGGGGATATGGAAACCTGCAATGGAGAAACAGCAAATGGATCTGCACTCTGTGAAGCAGACTGAAGAAGCTCCTTGTGCTCATTTGATACAAACCCATCACTGAAATCCATTATACTCTAATTCTGAACTCCAAAACTACCTCACTGATTGCAAGAGCTAGACAACACAGATTACCATTATTCTGCAACTAATAATTCCGTTGGTCAGAAACTTTGATGTTTCAAATGGAACTGGGACCCATTTCTCCCATCAAACATTCAGAAGAACCCTTCAGTTACCTTGATCCTCCAAGAACCTCACTAATATTCAGAGAATAAAGCAAATACAGCCTGAAACATTTAATTGGGAGAGGAAATAATTACTAGGAATTTGTAAGAAGAATTCTTGATATAGCATGAGTTGATGGTACAACCCCACATAACCAAAAATAAAGTCATAACCACTGACAGTTAGCAAAAGGCAATGCTTTAAAACAGTTCCGGTAAACCATCTTATCTGGAAAACATCTACTCACACCCATGGAATTAAATGCCTACCATGATATCAATCAGAATCTGAAAAATATTTAATAAAAGTATATGCAGTTAACTATCTTTTTATTACTTGTTATGATGAAAACAGTGATAAGATTCAAAGTAGAATAAATACAAATAAAATGCAGAAAGATAACCCAGGGATGCCAATAGTCCTATTGATTATTGATCAAAACTGAAACCAAAAAATAAAATCACCATTTCACAAGTAGAAATTAAGGCAAAAATCCAATGAATCTATGCACAAATGCAATTACTGTCAAGTGTCAACAAAAGGCCATGTTGATCAAGCATCTTATCTCAAAATTTGTGAGCCTAAACAAGAATATAAATTCACTCCCCATCTCAAAATTCTGGTTTGTGATGGATGAAGAATAATGGTGACAAGAATACATTAAAGCTTTAATCATGTGCGGGATATCCCGGAGCATCCTATTAGATCATCGCTGTCTGTGAGTGACACGCGTCCTCTATATCTATATAATGTATATATAGATATAATGTATGCTATAAATTCACTGAGAGAAAGCAGAAATTATAGTCGTAAGAAATTTATGGGATAAATCCACAGAAAGTAGAGTTATAAGCATCTCTTCAACACATACATGTATAATTCTGTTTCAAACTCACAACAAACAGATCAATGTAACAGCCCTGGCCAAAAAAAAAAAAAAACCATATAAAGAGGTTTTGTAAAAAGGAAAAACATTTAGGTAATGTCATTCAGCTATATTATCTGAGAATCCGCGTGATATTGGATAAACAATGTTAAATATGTTCAGCCTATCCTAGCTAGAAGGCAGTCCCAGAGATAGATTTTTATTTAAAAAAGAAAAAAAAAATACCCATTTTCCATTTGGGGGTTTTCTTTCCAGGATCTAGTTTTCTTACAAACCAAACAGACCATCAGAAAAAAGAAAAAGGAAAATTTGAGACCTAACCTCAACCACAGTTCGCCCAAGTAACTTCGGACTGCCCGCGGCCAAGATACAATCTGCCAGTTTGTAATTGAGTGTGTGGGTTTGTTTTTTCCTACTTCGGTTTTGGGTTTTTTTTCAATCTGGTGAGAGAGAGAGACAGAGAGAGACAGAGAGGAGGTGGTGGTGGTGGTGGTGAAAGGGCAAAGGTGAATGGGTGAAGGGAGAGGTAGTTGCAAAATAGTTGTTAGGCTCCGTTGGCATTCAACACTGATCGTGAGGGAGTTTCTTCATCCGACATCTTAGCGCGTCTTATATCATGCCTTTTGAAACGGCAAAAAGCCCGGGAGAATTTATGCCGTTGTTATTCAAGTCAACCAACTGATTGTGTGAAGTCTCCTAAAAATGTGGTCATTTGTAAGGAACAAATAACTGCTTGTGTAAAAGTCTCCTCAAAATGTGGTCATTTATAAGGATAATTTATTCCTGTCTGTCGGGTGAATTGTGCCCTTTCTCTTATATTTCCATCCGATCATATATTGGTTACGTGATGATATGATTAGTGAATGTGAAATAAGGTATATCATATCCGGCACATGAAATAATTTCTAAATTAGACCCAACGTGTTAGCAATATTAAGTGGCATGCAACAATACATTGATTTGATGTGCATCTCCAATTTAATGTATGGGAGGAGGGGCCATGAGCCCTTGAATTAGTCTACTTTCATTCGGGAAACAAGGATTCTAAGGTTTGTGTCATTTTTTGTGTGGTGTGGGACTGCGGGTCACTTATTTCGAGTGTTAATGGATCCATTATCCGGAGTACGTAGTATCACCGACCCGACTATATGAGATCATTACTCTTAACCTGGGAAATTCCATGGGACTGCATCGAAAAATTGTGGTACCATATCGCAATAAGATGACTGATCAGGCGATCACATTACCAATGTGTGACCACTTATCTTTTGCTCCTTTGATGAGACATTAATTCCTCCTAAGTTGTATTATAGCCTCAGGTTATGCTTATCTATTACACTTAACAAATAACAAATAATTAAATAGTTAAATGCAATAATATATATATATATATAGATATTGGATTAGATCTAAGCGACATGATTTTTCTATAGTCTATACAATACAAATCTATGAAAAATTAGCGTGCTAAGTGTAACGACACTCAAAACACATTCAAATTTTATGAGTTCCATAAAATAAAACTCTTTCAAAATTAAATTTCCTTTGAAAATTACAAAATATTATACAACTGCGGAAAATAGTGGCTAACCCAAAACTCATGTGCATGTTCATTGCTCAACTCATTAAATAAAACTTACATCAACTTATACAAATAAAATAAATAAACACAATAATCTCGACTCTAATTCTACTACGCGCTTCCAACGACAATGACCTGAAAATATATTGGGATGAGGTACAGCTGCCCCAGTTCTTATACAATAAATAATATTTCAAACATCACATGCAATACGCACATTTATATAAAAATAATAGATAAGCCAAATAATAAGAATTTCAAATCATACAACTCGAATATAATCCAACGATCAATAAAAATTCAGTTTCCAAATATATTGGCCATCTAAGAACTATCATAATTCATGACATCAAATAATACCACTATCATATTAATCACCCTACGCATATCAAATCTCGATGTCTATATCAATATAATCATCATTCGTACAACAATTAAACCCCCTACCTCAATTGATGTGAATATTAATTCTCCATCTCCATTCTCTCACTCACTCTCTCTCTCTCTCTCTCTCTCATGTTTTTCTCTCTCTTATCTGCTGCACTCTGTCTTCCGCTCACCCTTCTTTCTTTTTCCCGTCCCATGTCACTCTTAGTCAGTAGTGGGTATATATATAGGATAGAGGACTAAGTCGGTGCCGAAGATATGCTTCCCATTATATAAGATAATAAAATAATATAATAATTCATATGTTAAGTCGGTAGTGGAAAGTATACTACTATTAGATTCTTCATGTAATTTCTCAGTCCGTTAAAAGGTCTAATTCATATTTTTCCCAAGCCCAAAATTCTTAAAGCCCATTAAAAAATTCTAAGCCCAATAAAATAGTCCAACCCAATGCATATATAATAATAATAAATCTTATTTCATGTAAATAATATATATTATTTTCAAATAAAATTCAATCTAGTATAATTTCAAATTAACATATAATAAATATCTAGGGTATTACTTCAAGTACCACTCATTATTATTGTTCGTCAAATGATCTTGTGTCAAAAAGTTATGTAGCTCTGATCAACGACGTCTTACAAATGATCGCACAATTAAGAGCTATGCGTGGCAATCACACATTTGCACTTAAATCCCAATCATGCCATTTATCCTAGACGTCCCAAACTTTGATCAGCCCTCTAAACTAGTAGTGACCTGTGCCTTCATGAATATTAAAGAAAATTTTATGAATAAATGAATAAATAAGAGGAAAAAAATAATATTAAAAGAAAAAAAAATAGCAATTGCAAAAAGGGCAAAAAGGGGGAAAAAAAAGAAGAAGAAAAGAACGCAAATAAATCTAAACTAGGAAGCACGGACACTTCTCTAGAGGTGCCATGTCCGTGTCGGACACGACACTCCTCTGACACACTTCCGACACGACACCTCTCTCTTTCTATCTTTTTTGTCATTTTAATATTTTTCCTTTTATTTTTTGTTATATTTTATCAATGAATAACTTCATTAGGGTTTACAAAAACAATACAAAGGATGCATTTTGAATGATGGATGTAAAATTATATGATATTATCTAGTTATAGACATAAAATATGCATTTTATGAATAGCGTGTCCTCAACATGTCGTGTCTTAGATTTTAAGGATTTACTGTGTCGGCGTGTCCATGTCGTGTTGTAACCGTATCGCGTGCCCGTCTCCGTGCTTCTTAGAATCTAAATAATTGAATAAGAATATGAATAAGTCTAAATAATTGAGGTGTCAAGGGAGAGAGAGGTTTTGGGGGGGGGGGGGGGGAGGGGGGCTGCCAACCTTAAGAGCAATGAAATCGAGAGAAGGATTTAATATTAGGAAAGAATGAGAATATACCCAAAACATAATCAGCCCCACTAACAGCCAAAAACACCCAGACCACCTCTAGGCTCGAGCTAGACCTTGAGACTAGGGAAAAATCTATCACAAGCCAAACGCCAGCCTTCCCCCCAACAAAGTATCAACAAAAACCAAACACCACAGGCAAAACAGCATAAGCTAAATGCTAAAACATACATGTGATATAAACAAAACCTAAAACCATGACATGCAGAGAATTGACAGATCTGCACTCATATTAAGAATGTACAGCACCTAAAAGCATGAGAATGACTCTAGCTCCAGCGATAATCAAGCACAAACGGGAGAGCAGCCAAAAAAAAGAACCTCAACTCAACAAGAGCAGCGGGACAAATACTCACTGAACATGCTCCATACATAAGAACTAGCAAGCCAAGACCCGAACAGGAGAGCATTACTGCCAGTCTGCCACATGGCAACCTCAACGCCAAAACAAATAAATATTTCCTTGGTAGCTCTCGAACTAATCTCAGTCTCTCGATTCCCAATTCAAGACTTACTCTTCATTTCCAAACACATTAATCCAATCTCTTTACCCAATTCCAATGTTTTGTTAGCTTCTTCCGTGGTAAGTCTATTTCTGTTAGCAATCCCCTTATCTAACACCAAGTTTTCACTGGCACAAAAATCCCCCAAATCATTATTTTTTATGATTCCCTCCTACCTGCATTTTTCCTTTGAATCCTTTTCCCCTTTTTCCAGCCCCTCTAAATTTCCTTTTTACTCTTCTCAACTTTCAAGTTTTTCTTACTATGAGAGAGTTTTCCAAATAACTATAACATGGCTGATGTAATGTTATAAACAAATGAGAGCTAAACAAAATGAGATTGTCATAATATTTTTTTTATCAATCACGCTTATAAGCCCCTTCCACGGCTTCATTAATCAAATATTGCATCAAAGAAAACCTCTTCGATATGTTTCAAACTGCAAACACGAAGATCTCTATTTAACTTCCATCAAGCTATTTCGCAAGCCCAATAATTGACTGCTAAGACTATATGGAACCATTAAATTAAACTCACTTTATCCCACACTTTGAGTTAAGTCCAAGGTTATGGCAAAATCATTAGGATGGAGGTTGTGTGGGTGTAGAGAGAAAATGGGGGTAGGGAGGTGGTTTTGTGTTGGGGGTAATTTTGGTATTTTGATGTGTGTGAAGAGAAAAAAAAAATTGATTTTTAAAAGGATCATGTTATTGCCACCAAATAAAATATTTTAAACCGCACACTTAGTTATATTTTTTAAGGTATTACGAAAAATATAAAAGATTTTTATGAAAACTAATCACAATTTTAAAAAATTTTGTAGAAAATCTTTTGCTCATTTAAAAAAATAAAATAAAAATTATATATGACAAAAAAGTCTATTTAAATAATGGATTTTAAAAAATAATTTTTTTATAAAGTTATTTGGAATAATATTTTTTAATTGATCAAGCAATTAGCTTTTATAAAAATTTTTATATTTTCATAAAATCTTAAAAAATATAAACTAAGTAGGGCGTAGAATATTTTATGTGTCGGCAATAATCTCCTTTTTTTAATTTGAATGGGGTGCAGAGAGAGTGCGTGGATAGTAAAAATGGTGGTATAAATGGAAGTATAGAACCACCCATTGTCTTCCCCAGAACAGTCATCGCACCAACTGTAGCAGACTAGCAGCGAAAGCAACCGAGCAGTCGACCATGTCGAAAACTGTAGGTGATGACCCGCGTCACTCGGAGGGCGCCCCGTCACCCGATAGAGATCTCATCACCACCCTTCAATCCCAACTACAGTCTCTCAGAAGCAAAGTTGAGGTATTTGCTCTTTTCCCATATCCTCCGTTTGGTTGCTGAGAAAACTGAGGAGAACAGAAGAAAAGCAAACTAAAATTTGACTCGTTATGTTTATTAGGCCAAAAAAATAAGTAGTATTAGGCTCGGTTGAGTGAGGGTTTTTTTGTTATTTTGTTGTGTCCCAAGCAATGTCGGATATCCAAGATTCGAAACTGTAGTTTCATTTCCGTTTCCTACCTTTTCTCAGCAACCAGACGAGGTATTAGGCTCCTTTTTTTTTTTTTGTTTTACGGGTTCCCACAAAATTCGCTATGATATATTCGTTATATGCGAATTTTATTGATTGAGTTTTTTTAATACATGAGCCAGGAATTAGAGGCTGAAAATGCGAAGCTATCATCTCGAGTTTCAAATTGTCGCTGTCACAAGGTTCGTTACAACTAAAATATTCATATTTCTATTTCGTTTGCAGTTATTGTGTTGATGTCAATACATGGTGGAATTTGAATATATTATTGCGATGCAGATAGATGGAAGTGGGGAATTGAGAGCAGATGGTAATAAGACTGAGAAGAAGAAATCAATAGAGAGAATGCCAGGTTTCATTCTACTTTCTCTTTGTCTATGTATTGATTCCATTGTACTCAATGTTTCCTCATAGAATACACTGTACTTTATAAAAAGATATGTTGATATCACAAATATATTGTGAAAGTATGATGAAAGATTGCTTAAAGAAAAATTGAACAATTTTGTTTGAATCTTTTGAAAATGTTCAAACGGAAATTTCCGTGCTTAATGAACTCACAATGCTAGAAACCATATGATGAGGAACAAATATGAAAACAGTAGGTATGCATGGATGCCAAGGAAATTATGGGGAAAGACATTGAGAAAATTTTAAAATTTCTTTCAAATGAAGGAAGGGTTACAGATAGTCAAATAGCATGTTAATGTGTTAAAAAAAATAGAAATAAAAAAATAACATTATGAATGTGTTCCTGTAGCACATGTGAAATAACATAGAATATTGTGTTGGCTTGAAAATATATCTCAATGATTTACTTATCCACAAATTTACAGCTTATAGTACTAATGGTAGCTAATTGTGTGATGGCGCCAATCCATAATGACACAGACATGTGTTTGATACCTCTTGTCTAACATGTGTGTCTGTTGGACACAGTTGGTAGTTGCGAGAGTCACAGCATGACAATTTTTAGGAAGTGAGATCCATATCCGTTACTGATGTGTTGCTTACAATCTTGTCATCTGTGTTTACACTTTGTTCCCATTCTTTTCTCTATATGCAATTTGATATAAGCTGTGCACAATTTTGTTCATTTGTGCATTTCCTTTTGTGTTTATTCTTTGATTCTATTACAAGAGTTTTATTATTTAACAAAAACTGTCAAGTGGCACATTGACACTTGAGGGTTTAAGATTGAGCATCATAGCTTGAGCTAAATGGTACCTAGCCTTGAGTATTCTTTAAATTTTCCATTTTGAATATCTCAAATTTATAGTTTTGTTGATGACACATACTAATGGAATATATGGATGCGTTGACATGAATTTGATGTGATTGATTGTTAGATATTTTTTAAACGCTAAAAAGGTGGTGAGTAAAGTGTGAGAAAAAAGGAACTCACACCTTAAGGAGCAATCCTTGCAAATTCTTGATGTCAAATCCCAAACGAGTCCAAGTATCTCAAATCTGTGAAAATAGTAAGCATTTGGAATCTAATATGAGGCTTTCAAAAAGTGTTTAGGTAGCAAGAAGATAAACCTTAGAGTCTCACTGAGAGTTTCCAAGAGTTTCACCATGAAGATAATCCTTGGAATTTCACCAATAATTATTGAATGCAAAAGTTGCAGAGAATTCTTATAATTTAATTGCATGTACCTGCGTCTATTATAAGCCTTGATTTTATAGGGAGCCATAAAATCTAATCACTAAATTCCTCTTCCTTGAAAAATTAGGAAACCTGACTAAAAGTCTAAAACAAATAAAAAAAAATCTTAATAACTGAATAAGCTAACTCAAGTAAGAATAATAATTGACTAAACTTATAACCATATGCCTACCGACTTTAATACCAAACAACCCAAAGTCTATTAAGTTACCAAAATTACCCCTCGGTGTGGAATTTTCAAAATTTTCCAAACTTACGGAAGCTAGAACCAAGTATATTTAACCATATATACCAAACATTCTTCTCTTCATGTGGCACCTATGGTGAGACAATTATTCATTAGTGGGGCCCACACAACCTTTGCAAGGCTTCTAAATGTCAACTTCATCATAGGACTAGTAGATTATACCACCTATTCATGCGCTAATTTATTGCCCTTTGATGGTTGTTTCCCTCTTTAGTAATGCCTTCTTTGATGGAAAAGGATTCATGTAGCTGACCCCCTTAAGGCTTTGTTGAGTAGAATGCCTTTCTTTGAGCACCAACTTGAGTACTTGTTGCATAAGCAACATGACTTTTACACCCAAGTTGTATCATTGCGTATTTGGCACAGGCTAGAATTATATATTACCAAACTCAATTGCCATTTTGAATTACTTATGTCATTATTTCATTGATTTGGGAGTTTTATACCCAAGTTGTATCATAGCGTATTTGGTACAGGCTAGAATTTTATATTATCAAACTCAATTGCCATTTTGAATTATTTATGTTATTATTTCATTGAGCCTATTTTCTTCTATTGTTCTTGTCAGAAGTATCAATCTGCTGAATCATGCTACAACATTATGGACAGCACTTGTAGTTTATATATGCATTAAACTATATACATCTGGGTGCAGGTTATAGCATGAAGAGCATGAATCACCATTCGAAGAGATATGTTGCTTTAAAAGTCATGTATTTTGGTCAGAGGTACACAAGGCTGCTCTAATTTTCAGCTCTATCCACCTACTCTTTCCTTTTTTCTTGGTCTACAGGTGGAATTCCTTTGATCATAACTAGATTCCCCTACCTCCACCCCAACCCCAACCCCAACCCCAAAAAATAAAATAAAATATTAAAAAAAAAGCACCTTAATAGGCTGCTGAATAAGTATTATGAGAGGAACAAGGACAACTTGTCACACACATGCGTGTGCACAGTCACACACAAAAAGAGAAAGAAAGGAAGAAAACAAAGATAACAAGCGATGGAGAAAACTATAAGCAAGAATAAATTTAATAATGTGTTGGAATCTCAACAGTACTAAACAGCCCTCTATGCTGCCTTATCACTGCCAACCTTTAGAAAGAATAAGATGTTAAATGTTGAGCCAAGTCTCTTCTCATTTATGACATGCATCCAGGATGCACAATTAATAATGTCCCTTAATGTCAACCCCAAGGGGTAGCTCAATTGGTAAGGGATCCTGCCTCAGGAAGCGGGAGGTCCTGATTTCGACTCTTGCTAAACCCCTTGGGACTACCCACACATGGTTCTCATGGGTCTTGGACTTTCCTGGTCCATAAGGGTTGCTGGGTCTTATATCAACCTGGGGTTGCCTGAAGGGCTTTCTCGTTATCAAAATAATAATAATAATAATAATGTTGCTTAATGTAAGTTTTTTTAAAACATGATATGCTGAAGGCCTGAAGCCTTATAGTTTCTGAAACTTGAAGGCTTAGTAATCTATCACTTTGTTGAATAATTCCTCAACCATCCTTGTCCATTGTACTCATTGCTTGCAAGTTGCATCAGTATTACAATTCTGAACAATCTCTCTCTCTCTCTCTCTCTCTCTCTCTCTCTCTCTCCGGGAACGGGTTTGATGCTAGCTTAGTTTTATGCCTTCAAGACCCACACTTTGCCATATACAAATACATTTGGTATTTCCTTATTAAAAAAAAAAAATACATTTGGCATTTCGAAGGGCACAAGGTTATCCTGTCTTTGGGAGATTGATTACCACATCTGAGTGGCACAGTAAGTTTGCCCACATTTTGTGAAGGTGGTGATATGGTAAAGACTATAGATGTACTTTTAACCACATCTATGCCCTCCCTCAACATAATTAACGCAATAAATATATTGCCTACATGCATAAACTTCATTCTTCTGTTTTTTGGGCAATCTCAAAACTGAGGCGAGAGAGTGTTTCATTATCTCTCATAAACATTATGACTGTAATGACTGGTGGGCAGTGGAGAAATGATAATTTTGTGATGATAAGTTGTGATTATTTTCATGTGCTTTCCATGGTTATTAATATGATGCAATGCAATTAATACTGTGAAATGCACTATTAAGAGCTGCTTTGCTTGATCATACAGAATATTAACATGCAGCTCATGGTTCCAGAGCACCTAAAGGATCTTAAATTTTGTCCATGGGATTGGTTACTTTACTCACAGTTTTTAAAATTTGATCTACACTTAGGGTAGGTTTCTCATGGCTTGTAATAAAGTTTGGTGGACTTTTATATGATAAACATGAACAATTATGTGGGTTGTTTTAAGAGTTAAAATTTATTACAAAAGTTAGTTGAGAAGGTATGGAATTCAAATTGATTTCTTAAGGAAATTGTTGATAGCTTAATTTAGAAATTTAGAAGGGTAATTGGATTTTAAAACTCCTCCAAAGTTTAACTCTGTTGATCATGTAATGTTGGAGAGCATTGTTCGAAAAAGGTGGAGCCAAAAGAGTTTCCATAGTTTAGAAAAATAGGATAATTTTCTAAATACAAAAGGTGGTGTGTTTCTATTTGCTTCAATGAGTTTTAGACTTTTAGTGTCTTAGAATGATGATGCAGACTATGGAGTTTTACTGTTGCCTTTTGTTTTGTTGCTGCCTCCTAGAGAATGGTAATATTTTGGACCTTTCAAAAATGCTTAAAACTTCACACCATGAACCCAAGCCTGAAGAAGGAGTCCTTGTCATTGAACCCCTATGAACATTAATCTTGAAGTTTTTCCTTATAAAAGAGCGTACTGGAAAAAAGGGTTTGTGTCGCGGATCCCAAGTTCCCAACCAAAATAATTTGGATGAGGCTTTGTTGACTTGACCATTTTGTCTTCAAGAGATTATCAACAGTAACTGGTTACATACGGCATGGACCATGTTTGATTTTAGTGAAATTAATGAATTTTTTTTTTTTCATATGTCTAACATTATAGGTTAATGAGCTCATACACTGTTTATAACTGATAATGGAGATAATGAAGGCCTTGTTCCTATATGTGCCACATTACAGGTTTTACGGTTTTGCTTCAGAAGCAGCAAATGGATCCAACTGTTGAGGTGTGATTCTCCATCTTTTCATATTTTTTATATTTTCAAACTAAAGAAAAATATGAACTAGTGATGCACAATGTTAGTCATTCATGCTTGATTTATAGAATTTCTATCTGATGTAGACTCATGTACAGGAGTTTATGAAGACTGGAAGCAATAACTACGTGGAAAAATTTTAATTATGGATAAAAGAAGATGTTAAATATGATCCAAGATGCGTTAAGTGCAATACTGATTGCACTTCAGTTTCAAATCTGGTCTTCATATTCCTTTTCCATCAACTCTTGAGGCTTGTTCTGCTAATTCTGTAGTTTTTATCTGTATGAAGTATACATACTGTATTGGAAAATAAATTCTGATACATACCCCCCTTTTTGCTGACTTTCCCATTGCCTGACTTGTGGTTCATTTTAAAATGTTATGTTGAACTTCCACAAAAACCCTCTCACTTGATGGGGGTCCAAAATGTCGAGAGAAATTAAATTTATTAATACCTAGATCATTGTCATCAATAAAGTTGCCTTATTGCACAGGAATTTTTAAACATTGACAATCAAAGTCACTCTAATTTTGTAATCACCACATGATTACATGAATGTTTCACAAAATTGGATTGACCATGCAATTGGTTCCAATATCAAAAGATGTCATCAATCTAACTCCTCCAAATTCCTTAGAGAGAGAACAACCAATTTGTGGAGTGCAGACCATCACCTTGGCCCTCTAGGATAGGATTGATTAATTGTCATGTAAATTCTTCCATGTCATTCTGACACCAGACTCCCAACAAATTGTGTGCAGATAGCACTTCTAGAAATTTACTCGATTCACCAAAAGAGTTTATTAAGTTTTTTTATCTTGCTAGGAAACACTAACGATTGGCCAATAACTTCAAGATCCATGTCACTAGCCATTTCATAGCATGTGAAAAGATGGGAGATCCATTTTCCTCCTCTCATACACAACATCAGAAATAAGAGGGGAAATGGTATTTTTTTTGTCCTTTTTTGGTACATGTTTTTTGTTGATCTCACAAAGAACAACCATCTTTTTGTCACTTTGATTTTGGGTTGTCCTTTCTCTTTCTATAGGTTCTATCATGAAGAGACAAGTGGCCAGTTGATAACTTGTTCAGTGTGTATATATATATATATATATATTTTTTTTTTTTTTTTTTTTTGCGTGTGTGTGTGTGTGTGGAACGGGGTGTGGGGGGGGGGGGGGGGGTTGGCTCATCTCAGTTTAGGGCTAACAAGTGACTAGCAGATTAATTGTTTGGATCTTTAAAGAAGCATAGAGTGAAGCAGAAGGTTTCTGAAGCGGTCATACTTGAATTGAAACCAGATATTGGTGTGCTGAATAAGAAAACCTATTTTGTGTAAAATGTATCAATAAGTATAACATGTGTTTTTGCTTTGTATAATCTTTAGTTTTCATGCAGTCTGAAATTTTCAAAGCTCTTGAGAAGACAAGGCTTTTAGTTGGTGACAAGAAGGAGTTACAGTACTCAAGATGTGGTAGAACAGACAAGGGGGTTTCCTCTGTTGGGCAAGTAAGTTGATCACAAAAACACCTTCTTGTTTTACATTTTCCTGCATTCAAGATTGCAATGAATTTCAAAATCATCTAGCTATTTGTTTTTCATGGTTTTTATAGTTTTGGAAAGCTCAACCTCTAAATTATGTTTGTTCTGTAGATTGCCATTTTTGCTATTGTATGAGTTATCAACTAATCTCGACCTTTTGTGACCAAAATCATCAAATTCCATTCAGCATAAAGAGATGTTAATCATGATGCACAAGACTAGAGGGGTGGTTGGACACATTAAAATGAAACTGTTTCTCATAGCATTTAAATTGAGTCTATACATTTTTATTGCATTCAAATGGGCCTATATATTTTTCTTAATAGTTGCTAAAAATAATGTTGGTTTTGGATTTCAAGAGATGATGTAATTTCTGGTTTTATAGTTTTCGTTTGTTGAGTTTGGTGATAGTTCCATTTTACGTCATGAACTTATGTTTATTTCATTTCTTTCTAGTGTCTGTGCGTGAATTGTGATCAAATCAGAACACTTTGAGCTTGAAATTCATATTTTCAGGTCACATGGTAATATGGGAAAGATTAAAATGCCTAAGGACTTTAGATGCTAGAGATTCTTTTTTTTTTTTTTTGCTAGTTGGGCATTTGTGATTCAAATTCGAAATGTGTGTATTAAAGTACCCTGAACATGAGAAACACAAATCTGTAATGGCTGCTGAATGTCAAAAAGTTCCGCTGGAGCTTACTGAAGAATGAAGATTATTGAATGGAGTTTTTGTGAACGAGTTGCTTGTCAAATTTTACATTTTCTAATGGGTGTGGGGTTTTTTTTTTTTTTTTCTTTTGGTTGTGGGGGTGGGGTACTTGAGGTTGTTATAGTTAGAACACCACTTAAACCCAAAAGCTTAAGCTATTAGGGAAATGGGCCAACAGTGTATATCAAGCCAACACTTCCCCCCACATGCTGCCCCAGACCTCTCGTGGAGAGATAGACAAACAAACAACAAAAAGACAAATAAATAGACTAATGGGGAAATAAACAAATGGAGGTAATGATACTAAAAGCCAAGACCTCCTGCAAACCAAAGCTTTGATACCATGTTACACCGCTTAACCACAAAAGCTTAAGCTGTTAGGGATTGGGCCAACAGTGTATATCAAGCTAACACTCCCCCTCACGTGCTGCCCCATCCCGCACATGGAGAGATAGACAAACAAACAACCTAAAGACAAATAAACAACCTAATGGGGATACAAACAAATGGAGCTAAAAGACTAATCTACCCTTAATAAACAAAAACATGTACATCTCACAATTATTGTCAAAGATGTGGGCAGGCAGATTTCCACAGGTAGGCAAGATGGAGGCATTTGCGCTCTTACTGGCCATGGAATAGGGGAGACACTTCTGTAATTGGAGCTTGTTCTCATTTCGCTTTCTTGTTTTTCTTTTTTCCCCTTGTTTTTTAAATTCGTCCTCTGTAGTTCTCTGGTCCAGATTAATTATCCACTTCTCCCCTCAACTTTGAACTTGAAATTTCTAAAGTTTTTTATCTTTCCTTTCCTTCCTTCTCTCCCCCTTACCCATAAAAAAATTACACAAACTGGATGTATCCTTCTGAGCAGAACAATAAAAAATAAAAATATGTTAGTTCTATGGAAGGGTTTTGCCAATTTGACAAATTTTTTTCATAAATATTAATAGGCATGCTTAGGCATCTAGATCCAGAAGTTGATGCTCTTACCTTGAGAGATGAGGTGAGATAATCTCACCCTATATAGGTTCTGATTCTTTTTGAGGACATCTTTTAGTTGTTTATGTATTTAGTGAGTAAAATAACAAAGAATAAGAAGAAAAATAAGAAAGATAAGGAGGGAGATTGAGCGTAGAAGTGACAAGAAGAATAAGTGGGAGCTATAGGGTTTCTCTCTCAGCAGTATTATTGTATTAGAATCAATGAGCATTTACAATAATACTCTCAGCATAATAAACCTATAAAATAAAGACAATAATGACTCTCCAACACTCCCCTCTCAGGCTAGAGTGGAGATATTACGCATGTCAACGTGTCTGAGACTGATTGAAAACTAATGCCCAATAACACCATTTGTCAAGATATTTGCTAGTTGATCTCCCATTCTAATAAAAAGGAGTGCAAATCAAACCATTACTCAATTTTTCTTTAATGAAATGCCTGTCAACATCAATGTGCTTGGTTCTATCAAGATATATTGAATTATGAGCAATGTTAGTTGCTGCTTTGTTGTCACAATACAATCTCATTGGCTCCTTAGAGTCAAAGCCAAGATCTTGCAACAATGAGTCATAGCTAGAGATTCTACCTCTGCTCTAGATCTAGCAACAACTAACCATTTTTTACTATACCAAGTCATGAAATTTCCTTCTTTGTGGTTTGTAAAAATAGTTACCATTGCTGATCTTTGCTTGCATTGAGTGTAGGAGGAAAGACATGATCGTAGAATTTTCGGTCTCCTATTTTTGATAAGAAGGATCATCTATGATCTACCTTAGAGCCTTTGATCTTACCGGTTAAATACCCCATTTTCTCTTTGCTTATATAATTTCACTATTGTGATATGATTAGCGTGGGGTTCCAAGCTGACCCAACCCCTCTGGCATGGTTTTGTGAGACCACACTTCTTCGAACATAGTGCGATTAGTCCATACTCCATAGTTCCACTTGGCTACTTCAAACACCCAACAAAACTAGTAAGATTGGCTACACCGTAAAGGGAAAGGCACTCAAATCCAACTGCAATGCTTGCTTACAGCATTAAACAAATACGATCACACCACAAAAATCATCCAAAAATAGTAAATCTAAAAATTTTGGTCTCCCGGTGCAACAAAAAATCCATTGAACTAATTTATTCTTGCGAATAGTAGTAGAATACACTCATGTGGATCAAACTAAACTTTGAATCAGACCTTTTAATCATTTTTCTAAGAAAACAATTGCTCCCAAAAATGGTAAAATCTTAATTTTCATGAAACACCCCTTTTTTAAAATAAAATAAAAGAAAGATAGGAAAATCATACCAAACGAAGTCGGATAAAACTAAACTTCAAAATCAGACCCCTTGATTATTTTCTAAGCAAAATATTGCTCCAAAAATGATGAAATCTTTATTGTCATGAAACGGCCCCATTTTTTGAAAAATAAAAGAAAGATAGGGAAATCATACCAAACGAAGTCGGATTGAATTGAGATTTTGCAGGTGAGAAACCATGAGAGAGGCGCTCCTGGAAGTAGGGTCGTGACTTGCTGACATCGGCTTTCTCCCTTTTCACATTTAGTTCCGACTGATACCAAGTTGTTTTATGTATTTAGTGAGTAAAATAACAAGAGAAGAAGAAGAAGAAAAAAGAGGAAGGAGAAGAAGGAGAGTAGTAGTGATTACAAGAATAAATGAGAGTGCCGTAGGGTTTCTCTCTTAGTATTATTCATATTAGTATCAATTGGAATTTCCAATAATACCCTCAGCATAATAAACTTATAAAATAAAGATAATATTAACTCTCTAGAACTTTATGTAGGTGTTGGTAACAGTTGTATCTTCATTGAAAATGCTTGTACTTGCAATGTAATTTTCTAAAAATAAAATTTGAGGAGAGTAAAGTTAAGTGTCTACAAAGGATATAAATATATAATGACATAAACTTGTTAAAGGTCTAACCTATGTGAAATGGCATCACTCATTCTTCCCTTGGAGAAGTTCTTATGAGTGTCCCCTCTTTTTAGTGAAAAACTTTGATGTTTTTCCATGTCTATCTAGGTTTGTGAAGCATGTTGTTGTCAAATATTGGATCATTAAAAGCATGAAAGGTGTTTGATGCAGGTGATTGCGCTTTTTTTACGATCAAACCTCAAGGAAGCTGGGGCAAAGGATGAAAACTCTCTGGATATTGTTCCAGAAGATAAATATGGTGTGCCAAATTATCCTTTTAAAAAATTATGATGTATACTTTTGAGCTTTAGTTATTTGTCAAGTCTGTTCTGTTGGGTGAAACTTTGCTGCTTCTATTTTTGAAATCATACAGTGTCATCATGTTTTCAATGCTTATTCGTTCAACCCTCTAATAACTTATAATTAATAACGGTAATAATCTCTAATAACAATTAAGTTTTTGAGGAACCAGCATGTTTCCTTGCCGAATTAACTAATGATTGTAAATTTGTAATGCCTATTAGTCAATATTCTTACTTTGAAAAATTCCACTATATATGGACTTTATTATTACTTGTTAGAATAAATATATATATTTTTACAGAAAGAATAGTCTGTTAAAGAATTATGAGTGACAGATTAGTTACCTTCTGACCTGAAGTTTCTCATTAATAATATAAAAAACAGAAGTATAGTCAAAGACTCAAAATTTGAAGTCAGTTGTCCTTTGACATTTTGAACCAATTTAGTCCATTATTTTCTCCTCTCACTTTCTTTTCCGTCATTCTTCTGCATTCAAGATCAAATCCACAAGGTACAATTTAAGTCTTGTTTTTCACGTGTGAAAGTTGCCAGACAAGTAGTGCAACAAGCTCAGTCTTCCCTAGTTCACATGGACTTGCATCCCTTAGAAGTGAAACAATACATATTTTTTGAGAAAGATATGTATTATATATTAATTTATAAATTTTATGTCTCCCATGAGTAGTATTATTAGAGGGTTGACTGTAGGATGGGTCAGCAAAACATTATTCATATAGCTGTGTCCAACTAGTTGAATGAGGCTTTTGACGAAGATGGTGGCAGCTGGTAAGATCATCATTATTTTGGCAACAAATATGGACTGGAAAAATGATAGAAAAGATGCAAGTAAAAGGAAATATAGCCTTAATTAGGGTAACAATCAAGGACCATTGCTTGGCTTATTTGAATTTGTTTTAGCAACACACAAAAAAAGAAAGTGAATTATTGATTTCTTTTATTTAAAATGACTTGCATCGCGTTGGAGGGAATTTGAATTAAATTAAATTATGCTGCCATTTTAACCCACAAAGTTATTTTTTTTGGTATCATTATATCCCAGGAGGAGAAATTGATTACGTGAAAGTGCTGAATAGAGTCCTTCCAAATGATATTCGAGTTTTAGGCTGGTGTCCTGCTCCAATTGGTTTCAATGCAAGGTTTGTTTTTTCAAAATTTCCCTTTACTTTTCTTTGGGGTGAAGGTTCTTTTTTTTTGGCTTCAAATGCCAACCACTTGGGTTGGCTACATGGATTTTTTTTCCTCTTTTTTTTTTAAAGGGTAAAAAAAAAAAAAAAGGAACCATTTAGCTTATATGGGGTTGTATCCTCTGTTTAATCATTGGTTTACATAATATGATAATAAAGTTATTACACAAATTTTATTTTGCTGAAGCACACATTTTTTTTTTTTTTAAATGAAAGTCTTTTCTTAGAAGTAATGTAATGAGAAAAAGTTAAAAACCTTGGGAGAGGAGAGTTCCCAAAAGGGCTAGATTCCATTTATACTGTTTGCTGGTTAAACATAGCTTATCAGAATTTCTAAGAGAATGAAAAAGAGTGAGTGGAAAGCCACAGCTAGTTCTCAATGTGGTCTCCGTTTTTTTGGTTTTCATTGAGGGTTCATTTTATTGATTAGACCCCAAACGGTCTAAGAAGAATTATTTTCAACAATGCTGCTGTTAAATTATCTTTAAAAATCAATAAGATTTTCAAAAGGGTTTTATGATTGCTCCGCATACTTCATATTTCATAATATCAGCCAAACCCTCCCCCCAAAAAAAAAAAATTTTAAAAGAAAAAAAAAAGAAGAAGAAGAAAGGAGAATATCCAATTTGTCAAAATTATTGAATCATTTCTATAAGGACTTGTTGAGTCTTAGAAATTTGTAGTTGGTATACCCGCATTACTCTTTTGATCTAAGGGTTGTAAAAAATTTCTGAACTGTTAAGTCCTATTTGATGATTTACTTTATCACAACCTTTTGCCTCTTAGATATGATCATCAATTCATTTTTCCTTTCAAAAGTGATGGTTAATTCTAAGGTTCATCTTGTATATTGATTTTTTTGTCCTATAGTTGCACAAGCATATACTGAATACCTTTGTTTTCAAATTACATTCATATTCAAGTGGCTTGATCTTCTTCACAAGTGCAGGTTCAGCTGTTTAAGCAGGGATTACAAATATCTTTTTTGGAGAGAAAACTTAAATCTGGTGGTACGTAACTCTTCTAATTTTTTGGGTAACATTTTGTCCACTCATTTTTGTGCTGCTCATGTTAAAAAGAGGGCTGAAAAACTTGCTTTTCATTGTTTTTTGTTTCACCAGGCAATGGAGAGTGCTGGTAAGAAATTTGTTGGGGAACATGACTTCAGAAACTTTTGTAAGATGGATGCAGTGAATGTGCACAACTATAGGCGGCATATCACAGTCATTAGAAATTTTTCCTTGCAATAAGAGGTTGACATTGGTAGACGTAAATCATTTAATGCATACTTGTTTTGGAATTTGCTGGCTGTACTTCACTTATTTTGATAAATGCCATTTATTTTTTTAATTGTTTGGCTGTTCATTCTCGACTCCTTTACTCATTCAGGTTGTCTTGTGATCCCATGAGGATTGATTTTCGTTCACTAGAACATAATTTCGAAGTAATTTTGATTGATTTCACATTTTATGTCTATAAGTGTGTGTGTGTGTGCGCGTGTATAGGATGGTGGTCAAGGTATAGACGTGCTAATATAAGTTATATCAGCACCGCATTGAGGATTGTACCCCCATGCATTGGTGGGTTATGGGGTATATGGGGCCAATGCACGAGTATCAGCACCAAGCATTGGGGTTTGTACCCCGTGCATTGGCCCCATATACCCCGTAACCCACCAATGCATGAGGTACAACCCCCAATACAAGTGTTGATATAAGTTATATCAGCATGTGCAAAGAGAGAGAGAGAGAGAGAGAGAGATGATTTTCCTGACAGGGTATAGGTCATCAGTCATCAAAGTTCTATGATTGCATCCTTAAGTAAGAGTTCTACTGATTTGATATGATTCTAGTTAAAGGTGCTACAAGGACAATGGAAGGTGTAAAAGGATGTGGTCGAGGCTTTGAGATAGACATGGTGACTTATGAATTTCTTAATTATAAGTTTAAGGTTCATTAGAAGTGTATAACAATGCACTGAGGTACATCCGTACTTTAAATGTATAACTTCGTTGTTATACTAGCAGTATAACAAATAAAGGATTTGTATAGCTGATGCCATGTGATTGATACCCTTATGGAGTTGAGTTAGGGCAGCTCATTGGTTGGAACCATGCTAAATTAGTGAAGCTCAATGATTATAACTATATAGGTGGTGTCATTTTGGTCTAGGGTTAACAATTCATGCATATATATGATGAGTAAGATATTGAAACTTAAGGCACTTTATACTATCTGATGCAACCTCCCTGATTCTCATGTTCAGGATCATGTAATGTGACACTAGTGGAGGATATTGAGATGGATTCATGGAATTAGGTTTAATAATGAGTTACAGGCCCAGTCAACTGAATTGAAATACCAATCTAAAACGATTCTCAGATTGACTTTTTACTTGAAATGTTTATAGGCTATATTCAATTTGCATGCTAGGAAAGGCGATCATGCATTCATGAACATCTAGGAGTCGCTTGATGGTTGACGAGAATCTATATTTGATTTTCCTGTTATGAAAAACAAATCCTGCATTCATGAACATCTAGGAGCCACTTGATGGATAACAATGAGTTTGGCTACATTTGTTTTAATGGAAATGTAATTGAAGAAACTAACTAGATTGATATTGTTGGGTGAGGTGTAGCAGTTATGATTGTAATGTTTGTATGCTTCCAGGGCAGTAATGTTTGCATCCTTTATAATCAAAGTAGTTGCAGTGAAAGGACATGAATGAGATATGGATAACCAGTACCCACCATATGCATCTCAACAAGTTCCTTTGTCACAAAGTGGTATTGTTAAACCACTGGAATGAAGATACCATTTCTTCACTGAGTTTCTGGGTTTACAGGTGTCCATTGGAGGTGATATCCATTCTTTCATATATGCACAGCAGAGCTTGTCTTAATTTTCTTGAATAAACTTTTATCGTAGTTCTCAGAATTAGGTGGTGGACCTACGTTCCAAGTTTCAATACAGGTTACAGGCCTTGAGTTAATTTGTCAAAATGATTATATGAATTCTAAAGCATGTATTTCAGGCATTTTGATGTATCTTTTTCTGTAATATGATGGTAACTTATTTCATGTCAGGGTTTGGTTGGGTTAATCTTAAAGTGTGACAGGAAGAAGATATTTGTCTATTTGAATTGGTTGGACTGAAAATCTGCAAATTGATTGTAAAAATTTCAAATCATCTGCAGGTTTGTAGGCAATCAACTTTGGGCGATGAAAATAAAAGGTAGTGCTTTCCTGTGGCACCAGGTCCGATGCATGGTTGCCGTACTATTTATGATTGGCCAAGGTCTTGAATCCCCTGATGTGCGTAGTAAATGTCTTTATCATGAGTGGTTTTAAATCTTATTAATGTGGCTCTTGGTAACTATGGAAGGAATTCTATGGACATAAGAACAGCATGTTGCCTCTTTAAGTTTACAGCTTTTTTATTATGTCCAGGATCATAGCTGAATTATTGAAGTAACATCTAAGATAGCTGAGATAGTCATTAACTATTGAAGTAACATCTAAGATGTGGTCAAGTGGACTGAAAGGATGGCTAACAAAAGTCTATTGATACATGTGACACATCCATATGACTAGAAAACATGCACATATACATGATTGAAACACATGGAAGGGGTGGAAATCATGTTTAACCGGGCTGCATCTAGCTTACCTATTGTTGGGAAGTCCCACATCCCGCCTCGATTAAATATTGAGCTTGATATGACTTCAAATACCTGTTTGGCCCCTCCACCTAATAGCTTAGGCTATTGGGTTGGAAATTTAACATGGTATCAGAGCATGTCATTCTTGGCCTGTTTCGCTCGTAAGCCCATCTTTGTTGTTCACATGACAGGCCGGTTCTTATCTTGTTAGGTTCGCATGTGAGGGGACGTCCCACATCAATTAAATATTTTGATATGGCTTACCTGTTTGGGCCCTCCACCTAATAGCTTAGGCTATTGGTTAGGAAACTTAAAACTTATGGGCCCTAAATTCTCTAGATGCAACCTTACCCCTTATTATTTGGATCATCCATAAAGTTGACTAGGGTTGCTTTTCCATCAGGTGTGGACAATTAAGAGATAACACCTCCCCCTGCATGCTCTATGTTTACTCCTATATTTGAATGAGCCATCTTTAATGTGAATCCTGTAGGTGTACTAAAAATTTTTAGTTTGATGATCCAGATGATGGCATCCTATTTTTCTGTTCTATTTAAATGATTTATGTGTCCAACATTTTGATTACTTAAGCAATAAATAAACAAGCATGACAACCAATGCAAAGTTATATACGATTTGAAAATTTTGGCATAGGAGGTCTAGAAAGCATTTAGCAAATGATGGGCTTCACGTTTCTTATGAACCCCATTGGCTGCTTCTTTGAAATAGTTTTAATGGATGGTCCCCTTGCCTAAAAGAAATTTAGATTTCCAGCTCTTGAAAAGTGGTATCTATTTATGAATTTTTTGTTACTATGATATGAAACGGAACTCAGATTAATTGTTTAAATGCGTAGGTGATAGATGCATTACTAGATACTGACAGGACACCAAGGAAACCTCAATACATCATGGCTCCAGAGATCCCATTGGTTCTTCAAGCCTGTGAATTTGAAGGTCTTAAGTTTACTTGTTCAGTCAGGTACGTGAAGTAATAACTCATAAAGCTGCCTGTATCTGAAACTGCGCTGCACATCCTTTTTCATGATTAGATCTGATTCTTTGCCTATCACTCTATCTTCTCTCTTTGCTGTGTCACTTATAACTAATTCAATATTTTAATTCATGGTCTTACTGGCAATCGTGTACTGAAAGCCAAATGTACTGGCATTTGCTAGCAAAAACATAATGGAAGCAGTCAATCGATCTCCAAAATCTTATTCAAATCCAATATAGAGCCTATTTTAATGACAATAATAGCATACTTGAGCTAGCCTGTTCAAATTTAGACAAGTCACACACTTTATTTTCATATCTTTTCCAACGCTTATGATTTCTGACAATGCCTGCTGAGTTTGTGAACTGACATGCAATGCTGGAACCACTTCTGACTGTTGTAATTGGCTTCATGCATAGATGCGGGGCAAGCTTTGCATGCACACTTGGAGAATGAATGCCGAAATTACCAGCTCCAAGCTGCAATCTTTCACGAGGCTCTGCTAAGCTGTTCATCTTCAGCAAATGGTGCAGAAAGCAATATTCCTTGTTCACTTTATGTTTAAGCTTGAATTCACTATCATTTGTTTCTGTTGTCTGTATTGATGTTACCACCTTTGGATTTTCAGATCAGGGTTCATTGGATAATGAAAGAGTCAAGAAGAAGGCTTCACATGTTTCTCTCATGTCTCGGCCAACTGAGCGTGAGTCTTACCATACCTTAACATTTTTATAGTTTTATTCTTAGACATTTTCATACTATAAGATGGAAATCCATAGTTGCTAGACCTTTTTATGTTCCTCTAGTCGTATTTTATTTTTTATTTTCTGTTACATATATTGTTATGTGTTTTCTAATGCATTTATTACTACATGGAGAAAAGAAACTTATATTGGATTATTCAAAGTTTCTGGCATGTTTATTGATAATAATATTAGTTCACAGTTGAAAATATGTCCACTTTTGTAATACGTTCCATAGTCTATCATTGTAGTAGAAACTTCTGTTAAATAAACAGAGATCTGTGCTTATCAAAATATAAACAGGGTTTCTCTGTGTCTGTGTGTTTGTAAATAATCAGACAGCATATAAATCTTCAACACTGGTTTGAAATTAAGAGAAGCGTGTTGACTGTCACAGTGATTTATATTTGTAAAGTGACCCTGTTGCTATCACCTTCACCATAGTCAATAAGGGAAATATTTCTGTCAAAAAAATAAAAATAAAAATGACAGAGTTATCAATTTAAGTATGTCTTTTTATTTCCTCCCTTTTCTTTTTTCCCCTATTGGTGCTAAGCTGTTTGGCAGGGGGTTAATTAGCCATTCTTTTCTCAGTAAATTTTTGACCCACCCAATATTCCAAATGCATATCATAAGACTCGGCACATTTCTATTTTTCCTCCAATTTTTATAGTATCGTATATTTTATGTTTCCACTTGGCAAGGTGTTTACTCATCACTGCTTGAATTGGTTCCAGCATCATATGTGGAGCGACGTAGCCAAATTAAACACAGGAACATGAAGTTAAAGAGTCTATTGACATACCATCAGGAATCAAAGAGAGCAGAATATACAGCGTGTAAAATTGTGCTTTTTTATGTACTATGTACCATTTATCTACTACATATTCAATTTTGTCACTTAATTTCTTAACCTAACAGTTTTGTTTACCAGTATAATTTTTTTTTTTTTTTTTTTAAATTAGTGGGAAAATTGTTTCCATTCAATGAATTGGGATCATTGTATATGTGGTCCATTAATTATAATCTTATTTCCACAAGAAAACTCGAATGACTGGGTGGGGTAGGTGTCTTCCAGAGCCCCAACCAGGGGTTGTGGTTTTCTCTTACGGTAAAGTTAATTACTTTTGAATTGACAAATGTTCAAGGTACAAAAATGGAATATGGATTGAGCTCTTCCTGGTTCAAATTTATCAGTGTATTGAAATACAGGCTTTGTTTTTATAATATAAATTATTGTGAAACAGGGTTGAATGTAACTTATAAGCCTCGGATTAAAGGGAAAAATTCCTGCCAACTAAACTAGTTTCTACCTCAGGGTCTGTTTGGGAACTGAACCTTGGAAGACCACAAGGTTCCACAATAGTGGAGCATGATTCCCAAGCAGGTCCACAGTTTTCTGGCCAAATTTATGATATTCCAAACGGCCCCCAGCATCATCATATCATAGATAGGTAAAAGAACACAGCCAATGTAGGCTGGTAATCATTTGATCGACTTAGTCGAACTGCTTGTGGGTCCAATTGGGTACATAAACAAAAGCCATATTTGAATTTTCCCACTGCTTGGCTTGCCTAGGCATGTGCAGTGCCTTAAAATCAACTCTTCGTTACCTATCACAGTCATAGCTGTAGGGAAAGTAGAACCAAGAGGGTCCCAAAAACAACCCACTCTATACATATATCCCCACTTTTTCCCCCACCTTGAGAATGAGAATGGGTGAATGATGACCAATGAGTTTGTGATAACATGCATAACAATTCACAACTCATCACCACCCACCCAACCCTTTCGATTTTCTCTCTTTGTACAAATGATTAGTATGAGATGACCCACGATGCCCCCGGTCCCACTTTAGTAGAGAGGTTTGCGTCGCAATAACTTGAACTTTATCTTGAATATTAACTTTACTCTATATTTTTAAATTAAAAAAAAAAAAATGGACCGGAGGTTTAGATATTATAAATTTTGAATGATTTTTTTATACACTATTTATAAGTACATAATTTTAAAAGAAAATGCACAGTCTCTTCATCTTCTTAATAATCTGTTTACACAAAAGGAAGGAATTCAAAGGTTGTAACTAAATTAAACAATCATATACTTTGTTGTCATTCTTACATAAATGCATAAATTTTTTTCATTTATATTTCCTTAAAAAAAAAAAAAAATTATGTCTCTGAGTAAAAAATTTATTTCACAATCATGGGTACTCTTAATTATTTTTTTCTTTACAATTAATATTAAATTTAAACAGTATGTTATTTGTTATAATTATTTATTTACTTTTTCCCTACAATCTATAACCTACATCACACGGTTCGCTCTTAATTAACACATAATGAACATTTTCTTTTTTCTTTCTTTGTTTCTTTTTTTTTTTCCTCTTTGTTTTTTAGATCAGATTTTAATTCGAATTTGATTTGATAATTTGGATATAGTAAAAAATTTGTGCTATGTTAATTCATCAACAATACGAATCCAATGATACTTAATTTGATCCGTTAAATTAAATAATATATTAGATTATTCATTTATTCATTGTGTGTTATTAATTCATCGGATTACAATTGTTCCGCAACTGATGGGATTTGGATATACTTTGATCTGGTCCGTCCAGAGGTTTAGGGAAAAGTCCTGATACTGATAAGATATTTTCATTTGTGTATATAATGTTGATCTCAGTATTACAATATGAGCTGCGAAGCATGCGACAAAATGAAGAGAAAAAACAAATCAGGAGGGGCATGTACATCATACGGTTCCCGCGAGGGAAACTCGGATCAAACGACTCGTCTCTCTCTCTCTCTCTCTCTCTCTCTCTCAAATTTCCCTCAGGAGAGGAAGAAGCTAGGTATTGTTGGTCACTTCATCTGGTGGTGGTGGTGGTGTTGAAGGTTAGAGAGAGACACAGAGAAATGGAGGCAGCGATGGGATTGATGAGAAGGATACATCCAAAGAATACTGACACTGCTCTCTCTGCTCTCCTTAGCCTCCTTCCTCACCACTCCTCTGATCTCCTCTCTCAAGTCGATCAGCCTCTCCAGGTCTGCCTCTCTCTACAGTCTACACTATGTCCACACACACACTTCTATATGTTATAGTTTCATTCTGTATTAGCTTTCATGTGCCTCATGTTGTTTGTTGTTTGAATTCGAGTTCGATTTGTTTCTACCTCTCTTTTCATTGATTGATCCGCTGCTTCCTCTTCTTTGGGGCCATCGGTGTAGACTAATAGTTTTTAGTTGCGCACGTAGGGTTTCTATTCATCGATCAATTTTCCTCTTTTTCTTTTTCAAAAAAAAAAAAAAAAAAAAGTTTCTCTTGTGATGCCCCCCTTTTTTTTTTTTCCTTTCTTAATTCCATGTTTGGTTGCTGAGAAATGTTGGAAAGTGAAAAGAAATTGAACTCTTAAGGTGACTTTTCTGAAATCAGAACTCTAATGTAATATGAGATTTCAAATTTGATTTTACTTTCTTCCATAGTTTTCTTCTTGGCAACCAAGCGGAGGGTTTTGTGTTTTTCAGATCTTGTTCGATTTGGAGCTCAGCTGGGTTGCTCTGTGTTGGACTTATTTATCTGTTGCTTCGGGCTTTTTGTTTTGTTTTGTTTTTTTTTTTTTTTTTGTTTGGGTGGAGATGGGGGGATTAGTTCAAAAGGGTAGTCTCCTTTCGTTTTATTAGGGTTTTAAAATGTTTAATACTGCTGCGTGTTTGATTTCATGAATTATTTATGCTCTTGCCAATGATGAAGAGTTTTCTTAAATAGTTTCAATTAGATTTTATTTTCTGCTTTTGGTACCCTTGGTTTGGTTGCCGAGAAATCCTTAAAAAAGAGGAGAGTATTTCATGTCTTTTGTTGTTCTGGTTTACAAACAATAAAAGCCTGACTTCAGCTAAACCAAACATTAGTATCGGGCTTTTCAATGTGTCGTAACTCTTAAACGATGACAAGTAATAGTTCAGGGCTTTAATTTGTTGTCCTTTCCTACCTTTACTCGGCAAACAATCAGACGTTAATTGCTTTTCTTTTTCTAGATTCTCCAGCAACCAAACATCTCTCTCTCTCTCTCTCATTTCAAGAAACTCACACTATTATCAATTTCTACGATTTTTATGGCCTTCATGGAAACATATATTTATTTATAAATGAAAGTAGTTTTTGAGTAATCCTATTTCCATTACTTTTTTTCATGAAACATGATTCTACTGCATCCACAGAAAGTTCTGTCACAGCATTAAGTGGATGCTTGAAATTCGGTGGTGAAATAGAATTACCAAGTTATATCCAGAAAAAAGGCATGACTGCTGGATTTTTTTTTTTTTTTTTTTATTGTTTTCCCTTCCATGTGCTTAAATCTACTATCTCTTGGCATTTGTTAAAGTTTCCATTCACATTAGGCAATAAGTATTTCCTGTGTTGCAATGATGATGACGAAAACACTGTACATTTCAACGTACAATTTCGTATTATGAAAAACCTGCTTTTCTTTTCTTTTCTTTTTTTTTTGGGGGGGGGGGGGGGATTGTTGGGTACAAATTTCCAGTTACTTGGTTGTTGTTTTGGCATTTTTATTGTAGGTTTTTCCTTTTGTTGGGAAGTCCCACATCTATTGATTAAATATCGAATTAAAAATAGTCTTCATATACTTGTTTGGGCTCTCCACTTACAAGCTTAGGCTTTTAAGTTGGAAACTTAACATGGTATCAGAGCATGTTGTTCCTGGCCCGTTTCACTCCTAAGTTCGTCTTTGTTGTTGACATGACAGGCCATTTAAATCTTGTTAGGCCTGCACGTGAGGAGGAGTGTTGGGAAATCTCACATCCTACATCGATTAAATATCGAATTAAACATGTCTTCATATAACTGTTTGGGCCCTCCACTTACAAGCTTAGGCTTTTAAGTTGGAAACTTAACACCTTTTATATAATTAGGAATTACACATAATGCCTTCACTTGTACGTAGGAGTATGGACTACCTGATGCTCACCGCCCATGAATTTTAGTTATTGTAGCTTGTGACTCTGTCCCTCTGTCTCTCTTTTGGTCAATTTCTTATCTGTAATGAGAAGTTGGTGTGGGACTTTTTTTCCTTTTATGTGAACAAATAATGAAAGGCTTTTTTTTTTTTTTTGGTATGAGTATCAGTTCCCTATACTATTTCTCCTATTGATAGAGTTGAAAAAAATTTGGACTGAGGAAACAGGTTCTATGCGATGTTGATAGTGGAAAGGAGTTCATATTGTGTGAATACAACAGAGATTCTGAATCTTACAGGTAAATTTTCGACCCTATTCCTGAAAGTTTGTACAATTATATACCCATGCATACACAAATGCAATGTTCCCTTAGATATTTTTAAAATTGATGTTATTCTTTGCTGGAAGTGGTTCCACAATAAACAAATATTGTGCCCCTGCCCCCCCAACCCACCTTCACTTGACTCCTAAAGCTTAGAATGACTTTTAAATTGGTTGGATTATTTTAGCTTCCGCCATCCTCTCTGTGTGTGTGTAAATTGTCTCATATAGTTATGCTCATCATCCATATTTGACATGGTTTTATTGAATATTTTATACTTTTGCCTTTATTATAGATTTTTTAAATAAGGGGCTATTGTCTCTGCAATGGTCAATGTCTCTTGCTACCAAGCATGAAGGCACAAGTTCAAGTATTGAGAGTGGCCACTTTGTAGTAAAAAAATAAAGTTTATGACCCTATCCAGCTCACCCCTCCCTAGACCCTGCTCAGTAGGACTGACATTGAGTTATGACCTTTAGATACTTTTAATACCCCCACCCCCTCCCAAAAAAACGAAAAAAAGGAAAAGAAAAGAATAAATCTTGAATCCCTGGCATTCTTGTAAACCTTACAGTTCGGCCACAACTTAGTAAAGCCTTTTCCCAAGTAATACGGGTTATTTTTACAAATCTTGTTTTGCAATTCCACTCCAGAGACAAATTCAGTTATGTCATCAGTTATTGCACTCTTACTATTTATTTTTGTACTATTATCAGTTATTCTTCATAGTTTATCAGAATTGGAGTTTTCATCTGTCATTGTAGATCACCTTGGTCAAATAAATATCATCCACCTTTGGAAGACGGGTCTCACCCATCTGTGGAGTTGAGGAAACTTGAAATTGAAGCGAATGACGTCTTTTCAGTTTACCGTGACCAGTGAGGTCCTTTACTTACCTCGTTCTTGAGTTTGTTTTAATATTTTATTATGTGATTTAGCATTTGAAGTTCACTTTTTAATAAGTTTCTCAATTGATCATGTGTTCAAAAATCAAAATTAAACACAATTCAATGTGGAACTCTTTTATATTTCGCTTGTGAAATTTGAGATTAGTGTTAGCTTATGGAGATGAAGGAACTTATTTTTATGTACTTGTTCATTTTATTTATTATTATTAGTATTATCATCTTGATTCTGAAGAATTTGTAGCAACTTGATTAACCAATAAATTGGTAGGTACTATGAGGGTGGCATTTCATCAGTTTATATGTGGGAAGATGACAATGAAGGTTTCGTTGCCTGCTTCTTAATTAAGAAAGGTATTATTATTTTTTAAATCACTGGACAAAAACTGTTGTATCCTTTTACTAATTTTCAATTCTTCTTGAGGATGAAGACGGCTCAAAGTCAGGTCAGGGTCGAAGGGGTTATCTGCAGGAGGGAGCATGGGATGCTATTCATGTTATTGAGGTAGACTTTATGTGCCAGAGATCCGACGATAGGATATAGATGTGATATGGATGTAGCATTCCTCCTCCCCCCCCCCCCCCCCCCTTTTTTTTTCTTTTATGCTCTTTTTAAGTATGTTTGTCAGTCATTGTCAGTCATAGCGCAATTCTCTATATTTCATCTAGGTGGGGCCAGAGGAGGAAGGAACAGCACATTACTGTTTAACCAGTACTGTCATGCTATCATTGACTACAAATGATGAATCATCAGGCACATTCAGTTTGTCCGGATCTATTAGAAGACAGGTACTTTTTCTTTGACTAGTTTGTGTACACGTGCGTTACATGTGAACCATTTTAAGTAATATGTTTGTTGTATGTATATCCAAGGACTTAAATAGAATATGATTAGAAGAACTCAAGGTGCTAACCTAGTTGGGATCTTGAGTTTCTTTATGATGCTTAATAATAGCACTTTCCTTTTCTCTTTATATATATGTGTGTGTATATATATATATATATATATATATAAGAAGAAAATAGTTTAAGGAAGTGAAAGTTTACTTGGCTGTGAATTTCTGAAAGTAAAATCTTGCTTAATCTCTTCCCGTTTCAATTTCATGATGTTATATTAAATCAAAAGACATCAAAGCATTAAATAATAATAATATTTATGAAGCAGAAAATTATTGAGTACCCTAGATTTAAACAAGACAACTTGGAAGTTATCACCCAAAAACCTAAAACAAAATTAATATGCATTTACATTTAATGGATTCAGAAGATAAAAATCTCTGCACAACTGGTATTCTATAACCAGTTTGATAGGGACAGCATGCACATGGTTCAATAGGATGGTCCAGCTGAGCCAATTAACTTGAAGACCAAGGGTTTACCATAATTATTTAAGCATATTTATTTTTAAGAATAATTAAATAATTGCCTTTTAAATTCCTAAAATTTAGGGTTAAGTTTTACCATATTTGATGTAATTGGACCTCTATATAAAGGCTTCAATAACTCTTTAGTTTTTTAGCTTATTATGAATTAAAATTGGATTTTTCCAACGTTTGGTGTCGATTCCAAACACCCCTAGGTGCCGACTCCTAGGGTTTTGCTTCTTTCTTGCTTCTTCTAAGCTTCGTTTCTAGCTTTTTCAAGCTTCTTTTTCTCTTTCATTGTTCTCTAAGAGGGTTGTCCTGCATCAGTTTGGTATCAGAGCAAATCTCGATCAATGCATCACAAAACAGTCCTGCCATCTCTCTCTCAGCCAATTGAACCTAGCCAACTCATTTTCTCAAACCAGCCGAGTCAAACTAGCACAATTGAGTCGATCCCAAACTCCATCCCCTCTCTCCATCGTCGATTCCATCACCGGCAACCATCATCACCATTAAACCCCTCTTTCTCTACCCAACCTACCTTCACTATTTACACCACTGCCACACCAAAACCCAAAACCCAAAGCCCAGAGCACGAGCCCATACCCGACATCATCAAACCCAAATCGCACCACATTTGAACCCACCCAGACCCTCGATTCATACAGACCCATAACCACTGTCAACAACAAACCCAAAACACTAACCATTCCACCATAGATTGAACCACAATCAGCCTCTACTGACATCTCATGAAACCCATCATTGACGTCATACCCAAAACCTCAAGCCTTTGCGTCATCTCATTCCACAAGTTGCAGACATTGCCGTCGAGACACCATCGCCATAATCTCAAGTCAACACCTGCTGCCACCTGAGCATCGCCATTAATCCACCATCGTCGAGCCACTGTGAAGGAACCATCGTTAGGAACCACTATTGCTCACAGTTGATCTCCTTGCCGTGGGATTTTGCTGGCAAATCCTTGCCATTGAAAGCCCTCTTGCCGGTGACCTGTACCATCGAAGATTCCCCTCCCACCAGGTGTCCTTTTCCGACAGTTTGCCATAAAGAAGACCCTTGCCGGTGACTTTTTTTTCCAGCAAACCTCCCTTGTCGGCAAACCTTTTCCGGCGTGCTCGTTCGCTGCCGATGCCGTGAAGACTTCAGCCTCATTGCCTTCTCTCTCTCCCGATGTGTTTGAGAAGCATTGGTTTTGATATAAGGCTAGATTGGGCCTGTTTGGTTTCAGATTTTTGCTATCCAAGTTGCAAATCAAGAGTTTAAACCTTGGATAAGGATATGCTTACCCAGGAATACCATATTTCAATTTCGGACAGAGGTATCCTCACTTTAGTTCGGGCTATTCTAACCGAGGATAGGCTATCCTTGCTAGGTCACAATCATGGACAACAGTTGTCTTTCGACTCGATCCAGGTTATTCTAATCCAAGATACTCTCTATTCCTATTCTCTAGTTGATTTAGTTTTATTTATTTGACATTGTATCAATTAATTCTTCATGTTTGATTAGAAATTCAAAAAAAAAAAAAAAAAAAAAAAAAAAAAGAGAGAGAGAGAGATAGATGATTTCTTCAGAACAATTGCTCGAAAAAAGGATTATAAATGTTGGAAAAAGTCTTGTATTCCCTCCATATTATGTTGGTAATCTTTTCAATCTACTTGATAAGCTTGTATATAACTTATCAAAAGTAGGGCCATTCCCATCTCGATCAATGCAAGATGCACTTTGGTCTTTAAAGCATGTGTTGATAGCTCTTAAGCTTTTGAGGCATCCAAATACCGATGTAAGAGTTTCAGTTGCATTATGCATCTGCAAGATTTTGAGGATAACTGCACCAATTCCTCTTTATAGTGATGAGCAAATGAAGGAAGTCTTTCAAATCATAGTTGCAACATTTGGTACATTATCTCCTAAGTATAAATGTGATTATACATCATTTTCCATTCTTAATAATGTTGCTAGGACCAAGTTATGCCCAAAGATGTTGAGTCTCAGGTGTGACAAGCTACTTATTGAGATGTTCCAGTAGTTTCTGACAGTTGCTTAATTCCATTGTCCTGATGGTATATTTCTCAACATGGAAGCAATCATGACTATGGTTTTAGAAGAAAGCAATGACATCTCAAAGGAGCTTCTATATCGTCTCTTGGATAGTGTACGAAAGAAGAATAGGAATGTTGGATCTCTATCTTGGAAATTAGGAGAACAAGTCCTCACAAATTGGGCTGATAAATTGAAGCCCTATCTCATGGAATTAGTGCAATCCTTGGGCTTTGACTTAAATGATTATGCTCCAATTGTTGCTTCTATTTGCAGAGAAAGATCTGGCGTAAATCTCATGGAAGTCACTCCTAAGGGATTACTCACTCTGGGAGTCCATGATGAAGCTCCTTCAGGACATGAATGCCAAGCTTAAACAAGAGAAGTCAGAGAAGAAAATACCACTTCCGGACCCCTGCCTAACTTCAATAGTCCAACACGTAGTGAAACAAGTGCCTGACTCCACAGGTTCTTCCTCCTGCTATTTCGTCAGACTGTGTTCTCCAATCAAAAAGCAATATTTAATGAGCCTGAACCTATGCAACAAGACGTTGATTCGCCCCATGAACCTGCACCAGCTGTAGAAGTCTTAGACGTTGATATTGAAGTCAACATTGAAAATTTGGAAGCTGAAGAAAGTGTTGTGCAAGAATCTCATCCTAAGGAGACCAACTTGTCAAAATCTGTTGCTTGTCCATCCAATCTACTCGAGGTTCAAAACATAGATTTTCTTGGTGTTGAAAATTTTGAGTTGACATGTGACCTGCTATTTGCTCAAGTTCTTTGCTAAATTGAAGATTTTACTTCTGGTTGCACACTTTGAAGTGGAATTAACTCAACGACTCAAGCAGTTGGCCTATTCAAAGTATCTGTTTATTTGGAACGGGCGAATTCAGTATCTCCATCCAAACTTCAAACTCGAGGTCGAGTTTCTCCCACCCCGGAGAGTTGATAGGGATAGCATACACATGGTTCAACAGGATGGTCCAGCTTGGCCAATTAACTTGAAGACGAAGGGTTTACCATAATTATTTAGGCATATTTATTTTTAAGAATAATTAAATAATTGCCTTTTAAATTCCTAGACTTTGGGGTTAAGTTTTACCATATTTGATGAACTGGACCTCTATATAAAGGCTCTAATAACTCTTTAGTTTTTCAGCTTATTATGAATTAAAATTGGATTTTTCCAACAGTTTGGTGTCGACTTCAAACACCCCTAGGTGCCGACTCCTAGGGTTTTGCTTTTTTCTTGCTTATTCCAAGCTTCTTTTCTAGCTTTTTCAAGCTTCTTTTTCTCTTTCATTGTTCTCAAAAGGGTTGTCCTGCATCACAGTTCCAATCCACAAAATTACCAAATAAAAAAAAAAGGAATGATCAACATAAGAATAATAAAATCTATAGGAATAATATCCTCTAATTACAACACACTGTCTTAATGAAATAGTGTATTCAACAAATCACTATAAACATAAGGTAAAATATAAAATACAGAAAGAAAGGGGAAAAAAAAAAAAAAAGATACCTCTTACGGTGAGACATTGAATCTTTAAGAGAACATCAAAGAGATATTAAGCATATACCAAAAAAAAATATATATATATATATATATATATATACAAAATATAAAAAATAAAGAAAACTATATCTTTGATGTGGGATTTTCAATCTCCAACTAAGAATAAGAGAAGATGAATGTAAAATTCATAGGATTGGCATAGGGATACTAAAGGGATACATAATGGGGGACGAAGAGGGAGAGATGTATGAGTTTTTCTTATTATTTTTTGCTGCAAAAAACAAATGAGTTAATGGGGAAGGAAAGTATGGGCTAATGGAATAGGATTAGTAGAACTCCAATTAAAGTAGGGTTTGGGGAAGGAAACATATGAGTTAGTGGAATAGGATTGTAGAACTCTAATTAAAGTAGGTTTCTCCATAATTTAATTAATTATTTATCTTTTATCTTTTTGTCTTTTGGATTACTTAAGGGTATTGATGTCATTACATTTTAAAATAAGGGTATTTTAGAGAATCAAAAGTTTTTCTAGGATTCACCCTTTCATAGGTAGTATAGATATTGGTTTAATCTTATTTATTTATTGATCCTATGGTACCGAGAACATGAAGCGTTTGGTATGGGAAGGGGAATGCATTATGTCATATACCTATAAATGTGGTATGGTAGGGGTTAAGCTTATTTAGATTATAATGTAATTCTAATTGAGAGAGTGATGTTTTTTATAAAATAGCAAACGAAACATAGTATCCTTAAATTGTACTCCTAGTTTCTTAACATTTGAAAACTTATCCTACAAGAATTTTTTTTTGATGAAGTAAATATTTGTATTAAAAAAAAAAAAAAAACTTATCTTACAAGAATTAATCATGTAAAAGCATAGAACGAAGTGCTTTAGTATATATTAAGATCTGTCCCTTTCCTTCTATTCTTCCATTTGAAAAAATAAAATATAACCAATATCATTTCTGTAAGCTTTCCAATTATTATACTTGATACTTCGAAAGAAAAGAATGGAAAAAAATTCCCAAAAATGAAGTTGAATTGTTTTGAGATTAGGATCTACCATGATTATAGAGGCATACAAAACTCCATATGCTATTGCTAGCCTTGGATATAAATTAAGGTGTTATCATATTTGGGAGTCTAATTTTCCTTTATAGATCCTGCTCATCCTTTGGGAAGATAGGATAGGTAGAGCTAGTATGAGGTGGTGTTGATTCATGTTTCCACCAAAATAATAGTAACTATAATAATAATAATAATAATAGTAGGATCGACCATCAAGAAGGCAAATGCTCTTGCATTGTTGTAAGTGCCTTTTTTCAATAGGCTGAATTGAAATTCTGAAGGCTAATAGCATGACAGAAATTTTGGTGCAGCCATTTTTCTGAGGGCCAGTAATGATTTTTACGATTACATTGATGAGTTGCATACATCGGGGTTTTGGAGGGCAGCGAGGATTGTTGAGCAGAGAGGTCATATGAGTTTACTTTTGTTGTTGTGAATTATGTAATAATTACGTCTGCTCTGCAGTTTAATATAATATAGTTTGACCTTTGGGGATGTCCAATGGATTGCACTGCTGACTGCTCTCTGTGTCATCTGATCCAGTATCATGGTTGTGGGTTTTACCCTGGAGAAATTCCATTTATTTCAATGAGAGTCAAATCATGGAATAGGACCTCATTAACTATGTTGGATGATCCATGCATCAATTTGATGGTGAGCATGCTATATTTTTAGTATATGCACATCAGAGATGAATGAGATATGGAGAAGGAGATGAATGGGATACATGGAGGATGCAATATTATTACTATATGCACATCAGAGATGAATGATATATGGAGAGGGAATCTCTTTCCTGGAAAGCAGCCAAAATGGGCAAAAGCAAAAGAGAACAAAACAAAAACAAAGACTAAAAAGCGCAAAAGCCAAAAAGAACAAAAAAAAGAAGAAAAAAACAAAGCCAAAACTAAAACTAAAACTATAAAATAAAGAAGGACAAGCCAAAGCAAAAGGGCAAAATAGAATGTGTAATTGAATTATATAGTTTTGGAGATATTTTGCCCTTATTATCTATCAATCCTAGTGTGCTGCATAATGACAGCATGGTGAGTTCTTGAGTTATTGTGAGAATTTTGTACGGGCTACAAATGTGATGTGGTTCGTAAAATATTTTGGAGCCAAAGATTTTTTGTAAGAATATTGTACTGGCTTCTAACCTGATGTGAGTTCGGTCTGGGGTTGGGACCAGCAAGCAATTCAAGGCAAGCCACTCTACCTTTTAGTAGTTTATGGATGATGTTCGGACTGCTTGTATTTTCATTGTCCTTTGCTTTAATGAAATAGAGAACTTCACGTATACCCACCATGAGGGTTGTGTGGATGCTATGGGGCACTCATGTATTGGAAATCAAGTAAAATTCTTCTTTTTTCTTTTTTTCCAGATGAATATGGACCTCTCAGTCTCTGAGGGTCACCTTTGTAACATGGGAAAAATGATAGAAGAAATGGAGAGTAAGCTGAGAAACTCTCTGGATCAGGTAATTTGTAAATTCTATTAGTATTCTTTTATCAGCATGCCTTTTTTTAATCTGGTATTTTGCAAACCTTAAACATGTCGCTTCTTGAGGGATTGAACTGTTGTGCCATTCTGGTAATGAAGTGTGGCATTTAGTTTTTCTATTCCTTTATCCTAGAATTTTGAGGTGATTTATGGAGCATATTACGAGTTCATCATCCTCAAACTCGAACAGGTTTATTTTGGGAAGACAAAAGAGATGGTTTGCACTTTGAGACCACCAGCTGAAGTGGTGCAAATGAGACTGCCTGACAGCTGATGCACGTGAATATATGGCATACTGATGGAAAACATGTACTATTTGTTTGTCTCTAAAACGTTATCAATATTGAGTGAGATTTCTTTGATATCTTGGGTTTTTCATATGTTTGCAATATTTGTGATCATATTTGATATAAGAAGTTGTGCACATTTTATTTCCAGTATAGACTTGGTCCCACACCAGTTCATGATATTTTCCAGACTTTCATATTGTTTCCAGTATTCACAATCATATTAAATATGGCATAATTGGATTACAGGGACTTGCGTAAATAGTATGCTCTGGCCAGGTTCTTTACTCAGGTGGTCTTGTAATAACTGAAATACTGAATAATCAGAGGCTCTAATTTTCATTGTTATTTTTTTTTTTTGGTGCCAAAACTTGGTAAAATTTCAAGAAATTAAACCTATTCTGATTCCATGTGGGTTAAAATTTGCCCGAGGATTTGGAGTTTGTTATTCTAACACGCAGCCCAAGCTCCCAATGGAGCCTGACCCTGCCTTCAAAATGGTGGCAAAATTAACAAAGCTGGTTTTTTATATGATGGGTCCCTTTGAGTTATGTCAAAGCCAACTGAGAAATCAGATAGATAACTACTATCCACTATGGATTTCCTTTTCTGGTAACATTCCAAGAGTTTTTCCACCAATCACCATCCGCAGAATTTATTCATACTAGTAACTAGAATCATTTAATAGAGCTGATTTTAGACTTCTTTTTCCCCCTTTCCTTGTTATCAGAAACAACTAAATAAATAAACCCACGTTATTTGCTCCATTAAGGCAGTTACTTCAATTCCTCACGCAACTTGTGATGGTGTTCACTACCATTTGTACCATCCAAAGCCAACCCCATGTGATTAGTTTGGGCTCAAATCCCTCAGCTAGAATACCCTTAATTATTAATCCAAAAAAAAAAAAAAAAACAAACAAAAAGAAAAAAAGAAAAACACTGCACGTCAACATGATTGAACAAAGATTATAAAGTATCAAACCAAAAAAAGTCGGACCTAGTGGTAAGAAAGTTAGGTCTCAAGGTGGCTAACTCGAGTGGAAGTGAAAGATCCCGAATTTAAGTCTTGGCACCTTGGTTAAAAAACCCCTGACCAACAGTTCCCTCCTCCTGCGAACAGTGATTAATCTCTAATTGAAAGCTTTGAGAAAACACTGGGTCTTGACCGAAAAAAAAAAAAAAAAAAAAAAAAAAAAAAAAAAAAAGATTATAAAGAATCACATATAACTGACATGCATAACTTTTATGGCGCGAAAACCTACATTTATAAAAACAGTACGAACACCCCCTGCTCAATGCTATCCTAGTTGCGTTACTTAAAAGCTTCGTTGCATTAAACCTCCAACTTTAGAAAATGTCCATATTGAAGTATTCACAATACACAATCCACAATCACAAGGTCATATGTAGCTGGGAGCTTACTCTATTGTGTTTTTGGCTTCCTTCTATACTTGAGACCGATCATGCCCATAGTAAATCTCCTTTTCCCTCAGCCTCACAATTCATTTTGTTCCCTCCTTCTCCAGAGTCTAAACCATGCGGATCTATATAAAATTTAAAATTTGGATTCGGCTCCAGAAACTGTCTTAACAGGATACCTAGTTTACACATCCCAAGCATATAACTGCATCTCAAAGCCTCTCATGCTAAGATGCATCAATAAAAACCCTCTTACTAATCAAGCTCAGCATCTTTAGAGTGAAGGGAGTTTTATCATCTAACTAATCCCAAGTAACACAACAATCCAATTTTACAAAAATGAGATGCGGAATTCAACAGACCAAATGCTTCTGCAATATCTCTTCTTTTCAACTAAAGCATTAATATCTTACCAAGGGAAGAAAAAAAAATGCTAAAGCATTGATACCACTATTTTTTTTTTTACTTTGGGAGTAAACCGTCCATTAGAAAGTAAAAGATAGAAGTAAACTGAGAGTTCAGAAACATCGAAAACACATTTTATGGAAAGGCTTAAACTTTTGACTCAGGTTCAGCAGATGCAGATGGTGCGTCTCCCTTGTTCAGATGTTCACCACCAGCAGATGGTGCTTCCTCTGCATTCTCCTCTTCAGTGTCGCTATCATAATTTGCTGCAAGCAGACCAAGGCACTCAATATAATTGTAAATGAAACGGTAAAGAATAGCTCATTCGAAATCTGAATTGGGATTCCTCCTCCAGCATATTAATATGTATGCTTGGAGCAACAATTTGAATGCAGGAATTATAGCCTTACCTTCTTCCTTGTCAGCACCACCATCATCAAATTCTTCACCACCACCCATGTTCAGCTTCTGAAATAAAAAGGAGAAAGCAATGAATGAGTCTAATGAAAAAATGACATGAAACCTAGCAAATCTAATAACTTAAACTCCTACTCACCGAAAAATCAAAGTTGCCAAAGTCCATATCAGCTCCAGCTGGAAAGCAAAATGTCATGTAAGTGAAACCAAACAAAAAGAAGCTACCTTGAATCGATATTAATACTGCTAAAAAAAATTTAGAGATAACACTCACGTTTATCTTCCTCATGTTTATCCTCCTCCTCATCTTCATCAACCCATTTGTCCCAATCGACTTTTATAAACACAGGAGGTTTTCCCTCCTGCTTCAACAATCTGCTCCACCATTTATTCTCAGCCTTTTTCACAAGATAGCAGATATTTCTCAGGCCAACACTAGCCTTGCTCTCCTGCAATTGTCATATTGAACTCACATTATTTGCCACTTTGTTAATAGAAAATACCAGTGAAGAAAACTGCAACAATAATCCGGGCACCTACATTCACATCAACTTTGTCAAGCAGATCAATATCAACTTCATAAGGTATCTTATCTACTCCACTGGTGGCAGAAAAAAAGAATTTTCCCTCTGGATCCAGTTTAAGCTTCACATCCTTCGCATCCGGCAAGTCAATAGTGATGAACAGCTTATCAGTTCTCTGGGCCCATCTTACCAAGGGATGATGGCTAAAGTTGAAATTTTTCAAAAGGAAATTAGAGAAAATAAATGAAAAAACAAATGAATATATGTACACATATATATAAATAATATTATCTCATCTAACAAAAAGGGGAAAAAACCATATCACTTATACTGTGTATTCACCCCAGTTAACAATGTCTGGAAAAATTCTCTATATTGAGATAGAACAATTTTAATAGATTAAATGAAAACAAGCAGGAGGTTTATGTCCAGACTCCACATGGTTCTACAAGACAATACACATTAAGAGTCACAGGCTTTAAAATACACAAATAAGGCAGTTTTATAAGATATTGCCAAAGAATACATCTTATCCTATGACAGATTAGGAGCCAGGATAAGTTAAAGAGTTATAGGGATCAAAATTCATACTTATTAAAACTTGCAAGCCTGATTTAGGTGTATAACTTGAGTCAGTTTGGTTTTCACATATCGAAAATGGACTATAGGTCATGGTTATTAAAACTGGACCAGACCAACCGATCGGACCTCTACAACCCTGTTTAAACTGGAGTGAACTGTGCAACCGGCCATTTCATTCAAATGAACCAGTGGCGGCTGGTGGGCCCACTGTTTCAGGCATGTGAGCTGTTTGTTTTAAAAATCAATGCAATATGAAGGCACAACAGGATTCAAACCTTGACTTCGTCAAATAAAGGTAATAAAGGCTCCCTGCCACTAGTCCAACTACCTGTTATGTCAAATTCTTTACCAAATACATTATTTAACCACTTTTAAACACATAATAATAACTGAAGCAAAACATATCTAATTAATATTAAGCGGTCTTGCCGATCAACCCACGATTGAACCAGCGACCAATTACTTGGTGTCATGACCGGGCCGATGTCCAGTCTGATTTTAATAATTATGCTTCAGTCCAAGTTGGTTCCAGGTTGAGGCGTCAAGTAAACCATCCCAACCCAAGAACAAGCAATTAAATGCATAAATGAATTCTAATAGTATGGTAAAAACATAGGCATATATAAGGCGCAAAAACATTAAAAAAAAATACCTGCACGCACTTATACATCGATTTTATTTTAAATACAAATTGTCACTTAACATAACCCATCCAAGCTCCATGGCATTGGGTTGGTTCAAATTTAATTCTCAGGGTGAAAATTTAGTTTCAGATTAGTCCTCAGGTAAAGTGAGTTGGGTGTTATATTAAAATCATGCTCTAAACCCTCGAGTAAGTCTAGGTTTGAAATGAACCCAACCATAGTCAAACTAAGTTGCACTCCTGGCCTATTTGTAAATCCACCCAAATTTAAAAAGATTCCATATTGCAATTCAAATACTTCTGACTTATAATTCCAGGTCATGAGTCATGTATAAACTCATAATCCTAGTAACGATTCCAAGTCATAATCCAATGCACAATACAAGTACTCACAAAAATCAAGGAACCAATAATGGTAATATCCCTCCTCTTATAAGGTCAGCAGTCAGATAACGGCCCTCAACGTCCTCCAAACCGAAACAAACCACAATCATAAGCAATAAATGCATGGAACAATGCAGCTAATTGGACTTGGGTTCCAAATTAGTGAAAACTACATCAAAAACTACTTCAAAGCATAAAATGGATAAAATAAACCCTACATAATAGTGAAAAAAGTCTCATTTCCACTCAAGTTTGCATATAGGCAAAACTGAAAACCCTAGGGAAAAAAAAAAAAAAAGGGAGATTAACCTTTCAGAACAATCGGAATTCTGACGTGAAAACCAAGCCCTTACACATGAAAACTAAAATCCTAGAAAAAAATGGATTAACCATATAGAACGATAGATAATCAGACATGAAAACGAAGCTCATACACACACATACACAAATATTCCTGATGGTCCGTTTGGTTGCTAAGAAGAGGTAGGAAAACAAACTCTTATCACAACCTACTTCAATTTCGCCAAACCCTAAAACCCTAATGCCCCGTTTGATTACTTAGAGAAGCTATATCTCAACTAATTCACTAATTTGGACCCCAGAAAAAGAAAAATCTACACAAAACTGAGTCGAACACAATCTTACCCACTTACTTAAAACGAGTTTTTCGTTACTCGAAAAATGATTTGCCTAAAAATTTTCTTGCCGTGTTTCCCTCCATTTTCTCAGCAGCCAAACAGAAGATAAACGCCCACGAAAAAAGGTTCTCTTATCTGTGAAGAAACGTACCTCATCTTTGCGGGGATTTCAAGCAAAACCTGAGGCAGGGCTTGACGCTTGGTTCCTTGCTAGTAACAGAAATGATGAATGGAATAGATACCGAGAGAGAGAGAGAGAGAGAGGTATATATAGGCAAGGAGTATGGAGCAGTGTGACGGTGAATCTTTATAGATGGTAACACACAAGTGTTGTAGGTGTCTCTAGATGCTTCCTTTCGGCGTACGCCGCGCCGAATTGGCAATGGCATTTAGGCTGCGTTTGGTCCGCGACTTCAAAACGGTTTCATTGTTTGGCCTTTTTGTTTTTGGGGTAAACAAATTGCTTGCATTTTCAAGAAGGAAAAACAGATTGTTTTTTTGGGCCTTGTTTGGTCATAAACTCTAAAAACTGTTACCGAAAGTTTTTTTTAAAAAAAAAAACAAGTTGAGAAGTGTGTTAAGAAAAAAAAATGGTCACTAATCACTTGCTCGCCATGTGAAAATATAGAAAGGCAAGATAAACATTTTCTGAAATCAAGCATTAAAAGGATAAGACTAAACAAGAAGGCAAAAGCGTAGACCTATATGGTTATGCGTAACGACATGCAGAGTATTATATGTGTTATAAATTATTAAACGACAAAAGTGAAGATCACCAAAAATCCACCCAAATAGGATGGACCAAGCTACCAAATTAGGACAAATCGAGTCCACCCTTGTCAGGCCAACAACTCATCAAACTGCCATATCTCTTTTATCATTAATGATATTAACCAACTTAAGGTTTTCTCTGGTATGATGAATGCCATTAGACATACTGTGAGTAATGGTTTTTGTTTTTGTTTTTGTTCTTTTTTTTTTTTTTTTTTTTTTTCACTCAGAGGTCATGCCAAAGGAAAATATTTTGCCCGTTGGTCACCCCTCTATTTTAGCACTTGTTGAAGGCACTTTGTAGCCTTAGTTATTCATTTCCACATGTGATATAAGATTGGCCATATGTAGAGGTTATATGCCATTCAAACTGATGGACACGCATGTTTATATTTTGATGTTCATGCTTATGGCTTTTTATCAAATTTGGATGTTCACTAACATATACATATGCCATGTAGTTGCATTTTGTTAATAATCGATAACAGCTTCACATATCATTCACTGAATAGGTCCATAAGCATTAAGGAAAGAGGAAAAAAAAATGAGGTCCATAAGCAATGTGGCTATTTTAGGTTATTTTTTTCACGTATGCCTTATAACCACATTTCCACATTAAAATGGTGACATATGACAGTCAAACGAGAATTTGATTTGAAAAAAGTATAATTGGCATTTTAAAGGGTTATTGGCATGACATCACCATGATTCGTCAATTAATTAACCATTTGACGGAGAGGGATCTAGGTGCAACTACTATACATAACAGGAGGAGCAGAGTGTAATTTCAAAAAATATGAGAGCCCATCTGTAATAAAGGTAAACAACAAGGGGTTTGAGTGTAATTTACCCTAAGATAAAATATTTCAGACTTGCATTGCAATTTTTATAAAATCGGAGGGGCACTTTTTTCACTTTCACAATTTCAAAACGTCTACTTTTCCCTCGCCTTGGCGTCTCCCATGGCATGGCCTCTTCTTCCTTCGACTCTCTCTTACAGAAATGCACTGCTCTACCACACATCAAACAACTCCAAGCCCACCTCATTACCACCGGAATATTCCAATACTCCCCCTGCCGCACCAAGCTTCTCGAGCTCTGCGCCCTCTCCCCCGCCGGCGACCTCTCCTTCGCCGCCCTCATTTTCCGGCATTTCCAATTCCCATCCACCAACGAATGGAACGCCCTCATTCGCGGCCTCGCCCAAAGCTCCGAACCCACCAAGGCCATCACGTGCTACCGTACGATGGCACGTGAATTCCACAAGCCCGACGCCCTCACGTGTTCCTTCGCCCTCAAGGCCTGCGCGCGTGCTTTGGCCCTCTTAGAAGCTAAACAGATACAGTCTCATATATATCGTCATGGGTTTTTAGCAGATGTGTTGTTACAGACTACACTGTTAGATGTGTATGCAAAAACAGGTAATATAGATAGTGCACAGTACGTGTTTGATGAAATGTCAAAACGGGATGTTGCGACGTGGAATGCATTGATTGCTGGGTTGGCTCAGGGGAGTCGACTCAGTGAAGCTATCGCTTTGTTTCATAGAATGAGAGTAGAGGAGGGTATGAAGCCTAATGAGATTACAGTCCTTGGCGCTCTCTCTGCATGTTCGCAATTGGGTGCGTTGAGGGAGGGCGAGAGGATACATAGTTACATAAGAGATGAGAAGTTGGATATGAATGTGCAAGTTTGTAATGTGGTTATTGATATGTATGCAAAATGTGGGTTTGTTGATAAAGCGTATTGGGTGTTTGAAAATATGAGTTGTAGGAAGAGTGTTGTTACGTGGAACACCATGATTATGGCGTTCGCAATGCATGGCGATGGGGTTAAGGCACTTGAGCTTTTCGACAAAATGGGTCAAACCGGGGTGCGTCAGGATGCGGTGACATACCTTGCGGCGCTATGTGGGTGCAATCATGCAGGACTAGTGGAAGATGGAGTGCAGTTGTTTAATTCGATGGCAGGTTGTGGAGTGACTCCTAATGTTAAGCATTATGGGAGTGTGGTTGATTTGTTGGGTCGAGCAGGGAGGCTTGAAGAAGCTTATGAAATTATAAATTCAATGCCTATGGTCCCAGATGTTGTTCTTTGGCAGAGCTTGTTAGGTGCTTGCAAGACTTATGGGAATGTGGATATGGCAGAAATCGCATCGCGGAAACTAGTGGAGATGGGATCTAATAGTTGTGGGGATTTTGTGCTGTTATCGAATGTGTATGCGGCACATGAAAGGTGGGATGATGTAGGGAGGGTTAGGGAGGCCATGAAGAATAGGGATGTAAAGAAGTTACCAGGGTTTAGCTACATTGAAGTGGAGGGTGTGATACATAAGTTTCTTAATGGTGATCAGAGCCATTCAAATTGGCGGGAGATTTATGGGAAGCTGGATGAGATTAGGTTTAGGATTAAGGCACATGGGTATGTGGCAGGGACTAGTTTTGTGTTGCATGATATAGGGGAGGAGGACAAGGAGAATGCATTGTGTTATCATAGTGAAAAATTGGCTGTGGCTTTTGGTTTGATTAGTGCGAGTGAAGGGACCCCAATTCAAGTGATTAAGAACCTTAGGATATGTGGAGATTGTCATGCCATGATTAAGCTTATTTCAAAGATTTATGATCGTGAAATTATTGTGAGGGATCGAGCTCGGTTTCACAGATTCAAAGAAGGGTCTTGTTCTTGCAGAGATTATTGGTGAACTTAATTTATCTATTTATTATATTTAAATGGTAATTTAGAGATGCAATTTCCCATTCTCTAAGTGGACATTTAGAAAGAAAAAGAGAAAAGAGAAGGCAATGAATCAGACTCTATTAAAGAAGAGGATTCGAAGCAATGATCATTTGTCATGTGTGGTGTTCAAGTCGAATCAGTTTCTCATATGTTCTGCCAGTGTCAGTTTGCTGCGAATTGACAATATGGTTGAGTTCTCCTTTGCAGCTCCAGTCCTTCAAATTGAAGTGCCCTCTTTTTTCTAGTGGTATAGAGAGATGTTGATGGTGTTGCTGAAGAGCTTCCACAAATAGCATCATTTATTGTGTGGAGAATGTGGGAAGCACGCATGACTAGCTCTTCATAGGAAAAGGTTGGGATCCAGTAGTTCAGAATGATTGAAGGGCTACATATGAGGAGCCTCTGGAGAGCATATGATAAGGCCATTAAAACCTGCACACCAGGGCTAGGAAAGGATGGCACTGCGAAATTGATTCTACCTCCTGAAAGAATAATGAAAGTGACTTCGAGGGAGTTCTGGAGGCAATTAAAGGTCAAGGCATGAAAACATCAAACAAGGTCATTGAAGCTCTAGCAGCCAAGGAATCTTTAAATTTGAGTTCCCCTCCCACAACCCCCCCCCCCCCCCTCTTTTTGTTTTTGTCATCGATCCCTTCCCTATGGTGAAAGGATTTTTTAATTTTTTTTCTCGATAAGGTATTGTGAAGGGATCGAGTAAGGTAGTACATTTGGTGGCCAACTATACCTTTGAAATAGAAGATCACTGAGACCTGGGTTGAGTCCCGTCCACCTTGGCTCTGTAATGTTCTCGCATCCGACGACTGTAATTTTTTTCCAATTGAAGCTTGACAAATTAAAAGAAAGAAAAGGCTCTTCTCCTCTACTTACTCTCCAGGAGGGTCTATGCATTTTCTTCTGGGTTTATCATGCATGCTTTCTGTTCACATGGTGACTGATGGCATATTACTACAGCATGGTGTGGAGGTGCTGCACTTAGTTCTCAACGGTGTTCACCAGACACCAGCTAATGGGTAATGCATTCTCGAAAATCTTACATGAAATTTATTCGATTTTGTTTGCAAACTGGGGGACTCCATGTTAGTTATAACAGAGATGGTTTTGGCATTCAGGTCGGGGTTGAAGCTGCCCAGCCCGAACTTGGTTTGTTTATGCTTTAGGGTAAATTGTAGAAAATCCCCCTGAAATATGGGAGGGTCATCAAATAACCATTCTTATGTTTTAATTTTGTCAATGTGTCCCTTAATTCAATTGGAAAACAAAACTAATTGTCGATCTTCACCCAATTGGTCATGACACCGGCGAAGGTTCCCGCGATTTTGGGCAACATGGGTCCGTTAACGGTATCACGTGCATAATCACGTGATTAATTTTCGTCAAATTTTATCAACGAGGAGTGACGGTGGGGCACATTGACAAAAAATTAAAACATAAAGGAAGCACATTGATAAAATTAAAATATAAGAGAGGTTACCTGCTGATTCCCATACTTCAAAGGGGTTATTTACAATTTACCCTATACTTTATAAGGCCAATTTTGAAGATCCAACCCAAAACTTGACCAACCCACTTATTATAGCAAGGTTGTATTCGGGTTTGCCCAAAAAGGAAAAGAGAAAAAGGAAAAAGAAGAGATGGTTTGATTTAGCTTACTTGAACCAAACACGTATAGTCCTTCTAGCCATGGCGGTTCTAAGATAGATTTTGCCGATTAATTTTTTAATTTTTTAATTTTTTTTGGTTTGACGGTCAAAGTGTCTAAATCAATTTGCGCGTACTTCGACTAAATCTCTCCTTAGACGATCTTAAGGGTGCACTCTTCTACATCGGCTTGGTGCATTTATAATTTTGCCAATCATTTACGCTCATTAGGAGGGGTGTTTAAAGGAGAAAGGTACGAACCCCTACCAAACCAAAAAAGGAGAAAGCTACAAAGTCAACAAGAATTGGCAATCGCTTCAAATTTTTATAATTTTTTTAAGGATATAGCAAAATATATGATTCTTTCCACATGGTGAGGAAGATATCAGAGCAGTTTAAGCATGGTAGCTTGAATATTTAAGCATTTTAAATTAAATAGTCCTGATTCTGCAGAGAACTTCTTGCACAGTTTCAGTACATATAAATGCAAACATTTGGTACATCAAATTTCAGCCGGTAGGGAGATCTGATTACTGCATAACAATAAACAAATATGCTACGCAATACATAACTCAGGAGTAACAAAGTTACAACGCAAAAGGAAGGTAGAATTACCAAAACCAACTAAACAGAAAACATTGTCAATCAACTGGAAAAAGAATGAACAGCTCGAATCAACACCTGCTAGAATTTGAAGCATCAGAAGCACAAGTCTAGTTCATCTTCTCCACAAATGGCACAACCTCAAGCAGAAAAGCTTCTCGTAGCAATGGGGGACTTGAAATAATACATTGACAAATGGTCATAATGCAGTTAGTCTTTTACTGGTCTTGCCTCAAAACCCCCTTCAGGTCGCTTTACAAGATTGTAAGGCATGTAGGTCCCCAGAAGTTTATCCCAGATAGGGAAGAACGGCTGAGAATAGTTGTACTTAAAGCCTTGGAGTTGATGGTGGATGTCATGATAAGCAGTGTTGTTCTGGAAGAAAAGATGAAAGATATTACCAGGCAACCAAAGCCCACAGTGATCATCTACGGTTTTGATCACAGCAAAGCAAAAGAAAACCACAGCCGTCCGTGCAGTCATTCCTGAGACGAGGAAAGAAATGGCCCCGCCTAAAGTGTCAAGCAAGAGACCCTCAAGTGGGTGATTATAAAGGGCCCCAATTGCATATGGGACAACCAGCTTGTGATGTTGGGAATGGACATGGCGGTACAAGAATTTGTTCTGGTGCATGTAGCGGTGCACAAAGTACTGCCATGAGTCCATGACTAGCATTGCAACAACAATCTGCACAATCTGGACTGAAATGGAGGGCTGAATTGTGATCCCAGATGAACTTGCCTTTGAGGTCAACTGTAGCAAAAAATGCAAGTGGATTAGTAGTTAATTATCATCTGACAAATACATTTACATGTAAAAACTTCTAATGAGTCCCATTTTGGCATTTCCCAACATCCAAATATGAGTTACATAACACTATAAATTGGTTGATGTTCTTATGGTCTATGGTCTACCATTTTTTTCAATCAATCAGCACATAAACCCTGTTAAAAAATAAGAAAAACTACTGGACCCACTGAACAATCTTTCACCAAGCTTAAGAGTTACAGTTTCAAGTTTGTTCATCACCAAGGTTTTAGAAAACTTGTATTGCCTGTAACAAACCTATTTGGAAGATAAACAGGGATGATAAACAAAAGAGAAAAGAAGAAAGTCATCTGAAATTACTTTTAAATTAAACATTCCAAGTGATCCTCTGGAAGTCCATTTCAACCATTAAACTGATATAAATAATTTAAATTTCCTCCCAAACTATCAGGCCTTTTAAATTGAATATGCCCATCACTGACTTGCACGGGAACAGAATGACGGGGAGAAAATTAGATGAGTTCAAATCAGAAGGGGAGGCGGGGGGGGGGGGGGGGGGGGGGGGGTTTGAAAGCATAGGATTGTGATGGCAAAATAAGCTACAAAAGACAGAGAATATTTCATGATGTACATGTGTTGATATGAGAGGTGGTAATAGGATTTGGTGGGTGAACTTTCTCTTTTGTCCAGTCACAGATTTCGCAGGTGAACTTTCCTCCTGGTCCTCTTATACAAAATGGGACGTTATTGTCATTCATATTCTCCAGCTAGTGTGCAAGGGCTTAAAAGCCATCAAAAGCATTGTTAGCAATCTAATGATAAATTTGCTGAGTGCTGGGATCCTATGAAAACAAAGAAAATGGATGATTATTTCAATAGCATCTAGAAGTTCGCACAAATGATACTCAGATTTGATAAACACAAAGAAACTCCTTTCCATAACCTCTTTCAGATTGCTAGTGTGGCTCACATATGGAATATAAAGCTAGTTTTCGCTTCATTAAGAAAGCACAAAAATGGTTTGTCTCTTGAACTAAAATCCTACCATAGAATAGCAATTATAATGAACAATGTGGCTCATTTTCTCCATACAAAAGAGAGAAGGAAAAAAAAAAGAGGGGGAGGGGGGGGGGGGGGGGGGGGGGGAGAAGGTGGCAGGCTCAATAGAAAACATAAATTCCCCATTCATAGTTTAGAAAACCAATAATACAAGGATAATGTCAACCCAGGAAAATGGTGGAGAGTAATCTTAAGAAGGAAATTTACTTGCAACAAAAAAAGCAGAAATGGTGAATATTGATGGCTAAGAAATTCCTTAAAAGCCGACCTTTGTTTCAACAGAAGATATTTCCAGTGAAATTTTTTCACAAGAAAGAAATAAATGTCAAGTGTAGAGAGATTTTTTTTAGAAGGTAACTGAAGAGACATAAAAAATTTTCCCCAAATGTCACTGTAAAGTATACATCAATATATACAGAACCTTGAAGAACAAAAATTCCAGAAATCCTGTCTAGGAAGTCTTTTCCCAGTGTTTAAGAGTATTATCTGATTAATGTATGGCCATATTATAACCACAAGAAGTCTTTTGCTTCTTTTGTAAAATTTTTCTTACTCTAGCTCTTTTTGTTTTGGCTAGCTCTTGTATATCACTTGTGTACTTGGGCTCCGCCCTTTTGTTTCTAATACAATATTTACTTCGTCAAAAAGCCAAAAAAAAAAAAAAAAATGTATGACCATATTAAAAGGAAAGATTCATGTTGAAGCACTAAAAGGACAAGAGGAAAACAAAAGTAATATATATATATATATATATACTTTGGTTGTGACTGATGAAGACAAATGAGTTAACATATGATATAGCAAAATGGCCAAAAATACAAAAATAATAATTATAAATAAAATAAAATAAAACCAGAAAAACAGGTTAAAAAAAAACAGAAAAAAAAAAAAGAAAAAAGAAAAAACATATTATGTACTCTGTAGCTACCCAAGTCACTAGGATGTGGTTTGTGAGTTGATAGTAGTTGAATTTTTCTTTTAAAAAAATTTTTGAATTAATAGACAAAATTTTTTCCATAAAATATAATTGTAAAGAGAAAACTAGAAGTCTAGAACAGGAATGTACATAAAACCAAACAAAAAGACCCCCTGAAGTTTATGCATGAGTCATTTCGCCCCCTTCTGTTAGTCCGCCGTTTGAGGAATTGACGTTACATGGTCTCATGCTAGTCTTCAACTCTCTAAATACAAAAATAACCCTTCTAACTTAAACTGACCAAAATGACCTTACTTTGACCTGGATTGATACCCAAATAAAACAGGTAAAAGTCACAAACTTCATCTCTTTAAACCAAATTTCTAAGACCAGGTCTGCAACTCCCTCTAATGGGTTTTTTACCATAATATTATTTACCTCATAAAAAAAAGGGGTTTTTGACCATAACTTTCTGAGTAAGCTTCGGAATTACTCATGGCCAGGTCCGTTATACACTTAGACTCATCTCCAAAAGGCGAACATTCTGGTACTCTTTTTTGTCAGAATGATCATTGTTGGTAATTCTTTTCCAGTTCCATTAAATCTCTCATTTCTTCATGGAATATTGGTTAACAAGAGCGAGAGAGAGAGAGAGAGAGAGAGAGAACATAAAGTAACTGTGGCCGTATTGATTGACAAAACACTGAACTCTTATAACTTAATATCCACGGTCAAATCTTCTCATCCACCATCTCTCTCTCTCTCTCTCTCTCTCTCTCTCTCTCTCTCCCCTCTCTCTTCATTATGATGCACACAATCTATATATATATAGTTTCTTACAGAAAAACAAAGTAATTGCAGTGTAGATAGAGATATATATATACATATACATACACACAGAGAAAGAGAGGGAGAGAGAGAGAGAGAGAGGAAGAAGAAGATTAAGAAAAAGAATGAGAAGCATAAATGAATAACAAGGAAAAACAGAGTACAAGAAGGAAGGAGGTACAATTTAAAAGAATAGTTCAGATGATTTAACCAAACCGAACTCAATCTAATAAAACTATTTGCAGATTTGAATTATTATTTTAACAATTTTTCCACTCAAATTTATGATTTTGATTCTAAACATTGAAACCTTCATTTGAGGTTGGTCACTTTGCAGAGAGAGAGAGAGAGAGAGAGAGAGAGAGAGAGAGCAATTCGCATGGGAGGAAATGCTGAATACTTTTGCACCATAACGAAATATGCTCAGGGAAAGGGGCCTTCATTAAGCTATGGTGAACAAACCAGCCAACTCTCTAGGGAAGACAACTAGCTATTTTTGCCCCTGATCATTAGTTTCGTAGCAGGTTGAGTGCAATGTGGATCAGCTACGATAGGAACTCTTGGTTCAAATGAGAGAAGACATGAAAGCTGGCTGAGAAGAGAGGTCCAAGCTGTCCAGCCATGGATAGTAGTAATCTTTGGCATGGAGATCTTCTTGTTCCCAGAAAACGCTGAGCAGACCAACACTGCTACAGTTATGCAGTTGAGGGTCCGCTACCTGAAAAATCCCATGGAGGGGGGGGGGGGCATTTGACTCTAGGTGCATACTGAGGAAGGGGGCTCAACAACTGGCTGCTCTTTCAAGTTTCTCATAGACAAACCAAACTACTTCAATCCTATGGTTGTGGGTGTCACCAATAACAGTGAGTGTAAATGATGGTTGTTGGAAGTGAAGTCATTGTTGTGGCACTGCCGACTGTGGCAGTGGCACCGCCAGCCGTGGCAGTGGCACTGCCGGCAGTGCCACAGCCTTATTGTTTAAGGAAACCCACCTTTCTCCCTCTATACGTATAATATGTTTTTCCTACTTTAATATTATAACAATTTTTAATTTCAGAGATTTAATATTTAATTAAGATAATGCAGATTTTCTGTCAATGGGGGGTTGTACAATACAGGAGGGGTATTGTGTAATGGGGGGTTGTATAATACAGGAGGGGTTTTTTGTAATTTATCCTATAAATATTTATAAAATAGAAGAATAAAAGATTATAAGATTCCTTAGCTACTTCATCCATTGCAGAACCAATCCTTAATTCAACAAACAATGGAAAAAAATAATAAATATAATAAGGATAATAAGGACAAATATAAAGAGCTTCTTAATTAAAAATTACTTCGTAATTTATACAAGGATCAAGCAAACACATTCAATCATAAACGAGACTTCATAGTAACTATTTACACAAGGTAAAATAAGAGCAACTTAAATAATTTTTCCCTATTTATAGGCATATGAATTTCATTATTTTTTTCCCTTTACAGTAGAACTATCCAAGACCTGAGTCATAATCATACACTTCAACATAACTCAGCCTTATCCAAACTATTTGGGATTGGCTACATGAAACCCCCCCCCCTCTCTCTCTCTCTCTCTTTTTTTTTTTTTTTAATTTTTTTTTTTTGGGGGATAAACAACAAATTTATTGAAAATACAGAGAAAAAGCAGGAGGACAATAAGTCCTTATGAAAGAAAAGAAAATTACATTAAAAAACCAAACCCAAAACAAAAACTCCAAGGAGGAATAAAAATGCCCATGAAAGAATCTAATGTGATAGCACCCCACAATGTCAATCTTATTTCACCACTCCACTCTATGTAAGGAAATATTTTCAATTCAATCATAAGCCCGCAGACCTATCCAAACCACTTCAAGCCCCCGCCATTTCAGCCTTCCCCTAGTCATTGAAGATCTTCCAACCAAATCATTCCTTGTTACAGGTGCAGCTGAAGGTGTTCATTGTACATGAGCACACAATCTTAGAAGTTGTCACTTGTCAGTACTAACTATTGTACCTCCAAATGTTTTCTAATAGGCAGGTAGGTGAAGGTGCTCAAACTCAGGCAAACCCGTCTCTGGTGATTATATATCCTCACAATGCATCGTGTTAGAAACTATAAGGACTGAAGTTGCATCAAACCCAAAATGTATTTGAATAAATTGCAATTTTCAAGGTATAACACAATTAAGAACTCAATATGAAGAGATAAACTGGCAATATAAACTAATTTGAATCTAATTTTAATTTTAAATCCTACAGAATTCTAATCACTATGATACAGTTTACCAAAGTACACCACATTACAAATGCTCTACCTCAGTGATATCTATTCATCTCAACACTACACTTGAATCAAAAGGGCGGATGCTACTAAACACGTTGCCACAAACCTGTGGCTTGGTTCCCAACTCATATCCATTCTGCTTTGTAAGTGCTATTCCCATTACTGCGAACATTCTAAAAATTCCCCTTACAAAAGAAAAAGGATAACAAAATATAGAAGTGCAGCACGTGCTTTCGAACACAAAAGGATCTCACTCACCATCAAACTTGACCACACCATATTTCTCCTCTAAGATTAACTACTCTTAATCACTTTTTGGAATAACTTTCAATCAAATAAAGAACTAATCTCTATTGCCAAATACATACGCAGTCATTTCCAACCAGCGATCTCATATTTAAATTTGGTAAATTTGGTGAGAGGAAGAGAGGTTGGAGGAGGTGATTAAGATTTAATTACAATAAATACAAGGTAAGTACACCATCTAGTTTGGATTCATTAATGCAAACATTCTGTAGTCAAGTCCAATTATAAAAAATCTTCCCAAAACTTTGGACACCTGAGGAAACAAAAAACTTAACCAAGAAAACGACAATCATTTAGATTAATTGAATTAGGTTACCATTCACAAGAACACACCAAAAAATGGAAGAATCACTATTTGTTTTTCTTTTCTTTTCCTTTGTTTTCTCAACAACCTAAAAGAGGGTAATGCTCCATCTAGTTGGTAAAGAAATGTAAAATAAACAAATAAACTAAAGTTCAAAATCAGAAAACTTTCATTATTAAAGACATGATAAAACAAAAAAAATTCATGAAATTGTGCAACTATTCGGCCAAGTTTTTTTTTTTTTTTTGGGGGGGGGGGGGGGGTGTGTGTAGCATTTTCTTTGAATTCAGCAAACAACTCAATGCAGCACAGCTTTTTTATTGACAATTAGTGTCAGACAAATCATTCAACATTCCATTCTATATATAACCACACTTTCTTTTTGTTAAATTATAAACCAATACATCATTTCTCATCATGTCAATCCACAAATTTTCCATGTCTTACTCTCATCCTTGCAACACCTTCAACTTGGGACATGTCTCTCCTACTTATCAGTGCAGCTACTAGTCGTTACTGTACATTGCCAAACCATCTTCATTGGTTTTCTTCCAACTTGTTTGCAATTGATGCTACCTCTAACTTCTCACAAATGTATTCATTTTTACTTTCTTTTCTTGTCACTCATCCATCTAAACATCCACATTTCAACCAACTTAAAAAAACAAAACAAAATAATAGATCACATTTAAAATATTACTTTCTTTTTATTTCCTCAATTTCTTAGCAACCAAACAAGGGGAAGGGATGATGATGAATCCTTGAACTAGGATTTTTTTCCTCAATTTCTTAGCAAACCAATGGCATCAAGTGGTATAGCCGTATAGCAAACATTTTCATGAGTAAGGAATTATTACCTCCTACAATTTCTTTTTCTCCTTTTTTGGGAAAATTGATCCTAATGGCTTTAAGTGCATAACACTCACAATAATCGTACAGACCATATTGTCAACTTACCTTCTATGTGTCATAAATGAATGCAAACCAATCCTTCATGCTCCCTCTTTCTCAAAGTATTCCACTTCCTGAAATAAATTGGTGCCGTAGATGGGAAACACATTCTTATGTATCCAATGATAGAAATCAGATCCCCATCCAAAGGAGAGGTAACCATATACATGATTAAGATTAGTTTAATTTGGAGGAGGAAGCAGCACGGCCTCAGGCCATTACTCTTGGGAAACCAGTGATGAAAACAATGGCAATGGTAATGACAACAACAATGACAGTGGCAATTATAACAACAATGATTTCTTTTAATATGTTTCAATTTTAATTTCCTGAATATAACCTCAGAATTTGAACTCTCTCTCTCTCTCTCCTCTCCCCCACCCTTAGAAACCTTAGAACTAATAAGAGGTGAGAATAATTAGGATAAATAATTTGACAAGCACGCAAGTGAGTTTTTCAAAGGGGAGGAATGTAGGCTTGTTAATGGATAGGACTTTAGCCCAAATCCAGTCCAATTTCGATCCAATTATCCAAATTTTGAAAGGAATTCTAATTCAATACTCTGTAAATGATCGAAATTTGTATCACCTATTGATTAACAATCACATTCAGATGTAGGCTAATCTGATTACTAAGAAAACTGGTATAACAACAATATAATATGAGATTGGCAAAATAAAAACAACATAATATGATGTAGTATATCCACGATTATTAGACCATGAAACATATAGCAGTTTATATATCGAGCATACATATGAGAAGTTAGGGTTACGTGAAAAGCAAATCCAAATTCAAATATAGACCCATCTAATCCATTAGGAACCAGTCCAATTAATTTATAATATAATATCAACCACTAGTGGACAAAATATCCAATGATGGATATATATCCCATACAAGTAAGAAGTTATGATTCTAAAGAATAAAAATCCATTGAAGGCTACAAAAACTCCATAGCCACTCCTTCCATGGCACAGACACTCCTCCATGGGATTCCTGCTCGACTTATGAATTCTTCTCATGCCACTACTTTATTCTTTATTCCACATTTGCTCCTTCCAAAAGCAAGCCGCCTCTCCATGGCATTGCTGCTCCTCTCTTTCCATATAACAACGTCTTCTCCCATGAATGCTTCTCCCACCACTACTTTATTCCTCAAATCCTTTATATACTCCTCGATAAGATGGTTGCTTATATCTCCTCCCATAGCATGCCTAGTCCCATAAATGCTTCTCCAACAAAGCCACAACTGCTTTATTCCTCAAATCCCCATGGATGGGTTACTCCTCCCATGAATGATTCGCCCACAGATACTTTATACCTCAGATCTCCACATATGCTTCTTTTGAAGCACAACCACTTTGCCTCCAACACATGGCTGCTTCTCTATCCTCTAATGCGCAGCTAGTCCTTGATGAATGCTTCTCCAGCCACTGTTTATTTCTTCAAATCCTTCATGTAAGAGTAAGCAATTTTTTTCTCGTTTTGGTGAGCAACTCCTCCCATTAGTGCTTCTTCCACAACAAATTTATTTCTCAAATCACCTAAATGCTCCTTCCATAGAAAGGCCACTCCCCTGGCATGTCATGCTTCTACTTCTCTATCCTCTTAAAGCAATGCTCCTCCACCAATGAATGCTTTTTCCAAAGACTTTATTCCTCAAGTTTGCCCTGGTACTCCTTTAGAAGCATGACCTCTCCCACTCTATGGCATGCTGCTTCTCTCTCCTCTTATGGCATGGCTATGCTTCTCTCTCCTCTGATGGCATGTCTACTCTTCCAATGAATGCTTCTCCCACCACTATATGATTCCTAACATCATTCATTTAAAAGGTAATTAGATTGGATAGTTGACAACTAATGGGTTTGAATTTTGAAGGCTCCTATAAGGATTTGCAAACTGTATTCCCTTTTGAGGTAAACAGATCAAATGAAAATTAACTGAATTTCCATAACTAAAAGATTTGAAATAAGAATGATTTTTTGAAAGCTATCAGATCAAATTCAGAAATTTTCTCAACTGATCAAATTTGGATACACTATGAACCAGGCTAAAGGGAACATATTGCTAGATAAAGCAAAGAGCGATCCTATGCAATGCCAGAGTAGGAGTGGTGATCTTGTCTCAAAATTGGAAAACCCTATGATTCTGCAAGCACCAAGATCTATAGGATCTCATGAAAGTTTCTATTTATTCTTAGAGTTCATCCTTCATAATCTACATATTTGGAGCTCTTATTTTCATTAACAATGGAATTAATCGTCTTGCATTATTAATTATAGGCATCTGAATTGTTTTTGAAATTTGAGAATGTTTAAATTCATTTTATTTATGTGAAGGATTGATAGTTCAAACTTCTAGTCCTTTTAGTTTTTAATTTTTATTTTTTTGTCCCGTTTCTGGACAAGAGGTGTATTCATCCATGGGTGAAACTAATCACCCCATACATGCGCAAATGCCCCTACCCACACTTGTTGGGTAAACCTGGGAAACTCCTATGGGGCTGTCCACATAGGATTTCATCCTTTCCTCTTTGTTATGTATGTTGCTGTCTGAGTATTTTGCTTTTTGTTCAGTATCTTAAGACAACTCACTATCTAACTCTGCTTTAATTTGTTTAAGGTGTTTATGAATGTGTGTTTGAAAGTAAATTGTCTTAAAACTAAGAATACAATTCAGCTTTCCACAATCAAAGTCATTCTCTTCAACAACTCCAGTAAAGGAGAAAATTCTACAAGATGCTTCTCAAGGCAATTAACCCATTAGTTCATCATGCAAATAAAGTCATGTTTTAGTCCATTTTCAAATAAGACTCTCTCAATGACAAAATTTGCCCAAACTGGAGAATCAGAATTCCATAACAAATTGCCAACTCCTCTACGATATCTATATGTGTTGAAGCCATCTCACACAAATTAAGACCTTGCATTTTATGAACAATTGAGCTCAATAAACCTTCTGGTACTGCCATTTTTTCTCTAGTTGTCTTATAAAGTCAATTCTTGTATTGTGCAACTAGGAGCCTAAAAGGCATTAGCATGTGCTATGCGTGCACATCTTACCTCGCTTCATCTCTCTACCTATGTCTACTGAGAGTTGTATGAATAGTGGAAGTTACCCCTTCCCCTTTCTCTCCCCACATGGACCAATTTTCTTCTTTAACCCGAATTCTTCACATGCGGTGACACTTCTATAGTTGTATATTTGTATTAGTCAAAGATAGTGGTTTGGTTTTTGGGGGGCGGGGGGCACCATTAAAAGTAGGATGCGTCGGAAGTATAATTGTCCTTGTATAATAATTTAACTAAAGAAGATCCAAATTTGCAATGATATTAATACAATTACACACGATGCAAATTTTAAATAGTACAATAAATTCAGGAACTGACCATAAATAGTGCCTGAGCAACGGTAGCCTGAACAAGCTGTTGCAGCAAAACGCCCTTAACCACCATCGACAATGGCACTGAGTTCTTCTCCTCCTCTTCTTTTCTTGTATGCAACCGGTAATTGTCCAATGGCGGCAACAGCTGATAAAACCCCGCATACAACCAATAAATAACGATGGGGGCAAAAGTACCCATAGCCTCGTCACTCACATACCCTTCCCAAAAAACCATCTTTTAATATAATTAATCCACGAATTGAACCGATTCAACTTCAAAGCAACTCAAAAACTCGAAATCCGAAGCTGCATTACAGTTCAAGATCTAGAATCGAATGCACCCTCTTTGTACCCTGGAAAATCACAGGACATTGTAAGTGCCGAATTAGAATTCTATCCCCTTCGGTTGGCTGCAGAGAAAAACTGTCAGAAAATAAAAGAAAATTTGAATCACGCGTTTATGTTGTTTTGACTTTCATCATCAGAAAAAATAAATAAATAAAAAATAACTCATTGCAACTAAAACAAACAGTTGCATCAGCTCAAACGAGTTTGAATATTGGTTTTCTGAGACAAACACTGAAAAACCTAAATATTTCAAATTTTTGAATTTTTGAATTTTTGAATTTTTTCCCTTTTCTTTACCTGCATTTTTCTCAGCTGCCAAACAGAACATGTCTCAATTCTCATTAGAAGCGTAAATGCTCGAATTAATTCAAGCTTTGAATTTCGTATCAGACCAAAAAGAACAATTATAAATATACACTTACAGAGATCGAGATTGCGTGTGAATTCATGTAGTCCTCGAGAGAAGGGTTTAGTAATTCAGATCTAGGGCGTGTTTGGATCAACATTTACGACATGGAAACAACAATGTTGGTGGCGACAGTATTGAGATTTGGGAAGAAAATGATTACATTTGGTTTTGGGGGTCTGTGTAGAGAGCGGTCTTGTTTGGGAGACAAGAAAATGATTGTTGTTGCTGTTTTTGCCTTCTTTTTTTGTTTTTTCCCCTTATTCCTTTTTCTGGGTAAAGGCGTACAGTGACTTCTTAGAAGGACGATTTTACGTGGGATTTGTTTGTTTTACAAGGGGAACTTTATAAGCTGTCGATGTACATTTATAGAGTACCTTCCAATCTTATTATTATTTTGGTCCGGTTAAGATATTATACGTGGAATCGTAGCTATTGAATCTGGTAAGAATATTATGTCTTTTTAAGTCTAATGACATGCTACATCTCATTATTATTATTATTTTTTTTTTTTTGGGACTAAGATATTATTCATAGAATCATAATTATTGAAACTCGTGAGAAGACTTTTGAATTTAATGACACATTTCATCCTACAAATATATAAAATTTATGAGAGTCTAATTTCGATATCATGGAAACCAAGTTTTACTCATCACCAATCCACAATTCAGGAGAGGCTACAATCCAGTACTGATTTCATGCTAATGCTATTCACATTTCTACTGGAGACTTTAAGATTATGGTCATTGACCCTTGGAAAAATAATTTGAAATGGCAAAGCACGTGGGATGACAAGTGCACGAAGCAGGAATTTTTTTTGCTGACAATGAAGCCACTCCTGTTGTTATAGGGACATAATGGGATAAATATTATAATAATTATATAAATTTTTCATCCTTATCCTTAATAATATATATAATTGAGCAAAAACTTAGGTCATTGTTTTTTTTGGGTCAAAAGATAGAAGTGCTATTAATAAAAAAATGAAATTAGTAAATAATAGAGGAATAATTCTCCACTAAAGTCAGCACTAGCCAATTAGAAAGAGTCTCTAGCCATACCTTTAGACTTTCTACCCCAAGAGCATGCTTACCAATAGCATCCCCACCTCGATTACAATTTATCGGAATTGAGACAAACTCATCAACCTACACTATTCTAGCTAAGTGAAGAATATCATAGCATATAACTTCCAGATCTACTATATTTATTCTCTTCTTCTGTAATGTGATCACAGCCTGCGCATCTCTTTCTACCTCTAAGCTTTTGAATCCAAGTTCCAAACCAAACTTGAGGGTTGAGGCCATCCCTCATCACATAGGCTTCCACGACTTTGGTTAATGGTGTAAATTCATGTTTTTTTTTTTTAGGTAAATCCTACTAAGAATTCTCCTAATATAACTACTATGTGACCAAACTTATCCTTCTCCCTTCAGGCCTCTAGGCCCCATCCACATTCATCTTAAACTTGGGAAAGTCAGGAGATTGCCGATAATAAGGATGTTGGGCTATAGAGGCTCTCGTGGTTCCACTTTCCTTACCATCCTAAGGTGCATTTTGCATAGTTTTTACGTAACTTATGTAAATTTGATAGTTAAAACTCATCATCATTTTTACATATGATCTGTTTAGCCACATAGCTTAGGAAATCTTATCAACCTTATTTTGTGTTTTTCTTTTTCTTACAACTATATATATATATACCAATGGCTCTTGCAACTTACATTCTTAAGAGCAAAAAGTTATTGATTTAACTTTCTACTTTTTATTGGAGTCACCACCGACTGAGTTTATAAATGACATTAGTCCCTGTGTTGTGGGTGCGTTACCAATGTTCAAGAGATCAATGGCGCCAAAAATCTAAATAGTTTATTGGGTAAATTACAAAAACCCTCACAATATTATTCTTTTTTCACTTTATCCCCCTATATTCTAAAACTCAACAACAACAAAACTGCTGTAATATCTAGGAATGACAAATAGCATCATATGACAGTCATGTGATATTTTTTTTCACTTTAAAGACAAAAATGTCCTTTTATAATGAAAAGATGCTTTTACCCTTCCCCTATCATTGTATTTCCCTCATCTCCCCCCTTCCACTATCAACCAAAGCTTGAGATGAAAAAATGCCCTTTCATTGTATTTCCCTCATCTCCCCCCTTCCACCATCAACCAAAGCTTGAGATGAAAAAATGACATTTTATAATGAAAAAATGCCCTTTCATGAATCGACAGCCATGGCTACCATCGCCACCGGTTGATGCAACCAGTGGTGAACAACCCATAGCCTATGATAGCTACTAGATCCGAAGCAAAGCGGAGGAACCAAAGCTTGAGCCTTGCAATGTAGTGAACCCTAATTTCTTATTGAAAAAAAATAAAAATAAAAAAAATAAACCCTAATTTTTAGAATCCCAAACCTCAACTTTCTAATTCCTCACTTTAACTTCCAATCCTAAGTTTCAAATTAAAGAAACATATATGATTTTCATTGCAGCGTCAATCGGCATTGATCCATGACTTAGATGAAGTTTGTGAAAGATCTCTACGACGATCAACACTTGTACAACGGTTCTAATTTATGAAACTACCATAGTTGTTTGTTTCTTGGGAATTAGATCATTTCATCAAAGAAAATATTTGATTCATGAATTGCAATGTTCTATTCAGGATTTAGTGCGTATGAATTAATTGATTAAACTATGTCATAGTGGGTTAACATTTTCCTATTGGCGCGAAGGTGTAATGTCGAGGACAAGGGTTATGACATGGAATGAGAGGAGGTAGCGGGCGATTGTCGTAAGGGTCTACGTCGATTTGCTACCTCCCTAAGACAATAATAAGGTCTTGAAAGCTCTCTGTAACGAAGTTGGTTGGACCATCGAGGAAGATAGCACCACTTACAAAAAGGTAATGAAACCATGAAAGTCATCATCGATGACTGAAAAATAAAGAGGGTTGTCTACACAATCAAATATATAGGTTTTTTTACTGTCGTCAGTAAGACCCAATTTCCCCATCGTCATGAACTACATCACTGTCATCAATTTTTGCCGTCATCGATGTGTGGGTATTGTCTATGGAATTTACTATCCATTACCCATGACCGCTAATCTCCTCCTGAACCTTAGCGATAGTAAAACCCATCACCATCTTAACTAGCCACCATTGGCATTGGGAACAACTCCAACTCTTCTCTATTGCAATCTGAACCCTAACTTAAATATAGCCATAGAGATTAGCCAATTTGAACCCAAACCCAAATTTGGCCATGGAACTTTAGATCTCCATGGCTATGGTTGGGGTTGGGAAACCATATATATATATTAAGAGACCTAAAACAAGAGGGTTATTTTTGTCTTTTCATAAATATTTTTAAAACATTTTTTTTAACTCACATAACATTATTTTATTTAGTAAAAGCCAAGGGTAAAAATGACTTTCACTCTTCTGTTAACGGCATAACTCCCTAGGATAGTATAGGGGGGTTGTTATTCACTTTTAAAATAGAAGGAGGTATAGTGAAAAAGAGTCATAATAGAAAGGGTTTTTGTATAATTTACCCTAGATTATTTGTGTTTATGTCGAGTGGGTGCCATACCAATATCCAAGGGATCAATGGGGCCAAGAGTCTAAATAGTCGGTTTGTAAAAACTAATAAGATAAATAAATACTAGTAAGTTAATAGCATGCACCTATGCCACTAGCAATGCATTTGATTAAGAGGTTTTCTACCTAACAGGAAAAAGAGCAAAAGATAAAAATGTTCAGTGATTACAATAAGCTAATTAACACATTCTTTTTTAAAATTATCACGCTAAATTGTATCATTATATAGGTACGTATTATTTCATGATGATGATAAAATCACAACACCTAGCTAACAAATACTATGTTTTAATATTAATTAAAAGAGGTATCATCAATTTATATTTGATGTAAAACTTTTTTAATCTTATGCATCTCAATAATTTTTATATAGAAATTACGTTTCGCCAAGCTCACCGTTGGATTCAATGGTGCTCACTCTATTGTCATGGTCACAAAATATAAGTTAATAGAAAATTATAAGCTATCCCATGAAAACAATGCCTCATATTATATATTAATTAGTGTAATAGTACAACACCAAGGCCATGTTTGTTTGGCCGGAATGGAATGAGTGGGAATGGAATCTCATTCCATGCTTAAAATGGCTTGGAATGGAGTGGAATGGTCCATTCCATTTCTCATGTTTGGATACTGTCAGGAATGAGAGAGTAGGAATGACTTTTTATTCCCTGTGTTTAGAAATGAAAGCAATGAAATTTTAAAAAATTTAAATTTCCGATTTTACCCTTATTTTTTTTAGAATATCCGTCACTCCTGTGTTCACTGTTTAACAATGAAATTGAAAATTTTCTAAATTGCTGATTTTACCCTTGTTTTTCAAAAATTTACTTTTTAGCAATGAAATTGAAAATTTTCTAAATTACTGATTTTACCCTCATTTTTCAAAAATTTCAAAATGTTCACTGTTTAGCAATGAGATTAAATAAATCTGCTAAAGGCATAAAACAAAACATAATTGGAATAAAAAAGGGTCCTAATATCATAATTGAAAGGGTCCTAATATCATAATTGAAATCAAATGCTCAAACTAAAGTTTGTAGACAATGGAAAGAAGACATTCAATTCAAAATATAGTTCATCTTAAAATATCATCATATGATTGTCTCCCCAAACTAACCAAAAATCTAAAATCACCACTTTTCCCAAAGCTCAACCATGACATAGAGCAAACAAAAGCTCCAGAAAGTTATCTATCCAAACATTAAAAAAATATTGCTCATCAAAACCGAAAGTGTTTATCAAACTATTTTACCCCATGTTTTCTCAAATTGGTAGCAACAAAAGCCATAGCTAAGAGTTCATTATCTTGTCCACCCAAGTTTTCTTCAAATTTTCTGGGATGCTAAATAGAAGGTTCACTTTTGCCGGATCTTTCATGATAATCTCACTTACATCCAACATGTCCGATTCATTGAGATTAGAAATCTTTGAAACTTCCTCAAACACTTTGCTCTTCTTGTCAACAGGTGAAGATGGTAGAGGCAGTGATGGCTCAGCAAGACAAGCTACCAATTTCTCCATTGATTGAGATGTCTTTGTTATTGCTTGCACCATTCTAGAAAACCCCACAGAATATGTGTCGCTATTTTTTCTCTTTTTGTCGGACTGAGTTGAACTTCCTCCAGATGATGTCGCTGTAGCTGATACATCAACATCTATCTCATTTAAACCAATGTCAGTACTTGCATCCTCCTCTTGGTCCACCTCCTCATTGAGATCAGCAGGTGCAAAAGCTCCTTTCCCATTAGCACGGTCTTTCCCAAAAATGATTCCCAACTCATCCAAATGTGTCTGCCACAATCCTTTAGCATCTTTATGACCCTGCAACAAACCAAATACAAAACAGAAGAAATCATGTTACTAAGCCTATAGGAGATAATTTGAACCTTCAAAAATAAATATATTAGCACTCTATAAATATGAATAAACCTGTAGAATTTAAGAGAAACAATCCATTATCTAAAATATCAATGTTACAAAAGTTTTATGCCTATTGAATTTCTTTTAACTAATAGCCACACATCCTAGACAAGATTTTTTTCATCACTGACCTCTTTCCTTACAAAGGAACAACCTAGAAGCACCATTGAAAGTGTTGCTATACTTAAGTGACTCCTTTTGCTCGGAATCACTGGATAACTCTACCATCACCCATTCTTAAACTAATACTGAGAATAGATCTCTGAATTGTTGCCTAAATAGTAGGTCTACATAAAATTTCCTTCTGTCTACCAAATTGATTGGATACATAAATCAAAAACTCTCGCCAAATCTGCATGCTCAAATTAAAATCAGAATAACTAAAATAACAATACTATCATTGACAAGGCTGTTTAGGTTGAAAAATTAAAATCCAACTCAAGCATATTTAGTGTTCAAAATAAGGGCAAACCAAATTACTGATGTATGTTTCTACAAATCAATGTGCAAGGATATAGGCATTAGACCTGAATTCAACACAATGTGAACATGCTGATATAGTAACTTCTTGAAAAATAATCATACACGGACAAGACAATAGATAAATTTGGGTGAAAACAAATCTTATGACTTCATAATTAGTGTCCCAACTCCCAACACGCCAATTGTTGAAACTAGACAAAATCTTGAAGGCAAGGGATACCGGGAAATCAGTGAACTAAATCAAAAGAAACATTTGAAAATAAGTATACCTTTACCCATAAGTCATATGCTTCTCTCTCACAAATGACCATCTTTCTAGCCGCGTCCCATCCAAATCCACTACCCCCAAGCATCTCTTGTATATTATTATATTTAGATTTTAAAGTCTTCACCCTAGACTCGATATGTGGAGTTGCTTGAAGTCCACAGCCCGGTAGCTTCTCCTCCAACAACTTCTCAATTTGCAGATATGCGCCTGGTTTGAAACCATTATCACATTTGATCTTTCCTGAAACAACTAAATCAAGCATAATTTCAACTAGAATAGCATCCTCCACTGGGGTCCAACCACGTTTGTTTTTACCCCTTCCCCTACTTGGCTCATTTGGTCCAGAATCCATCCTAAAATAATGTTTCAAGCAAAATAGAATTCAACAATATTTTCCAGGTTATAAAGCACAACAAAAGTCATAAAGCACAACATAAATGGCAATAAAACATTAAAATCATAACGCACAACAAATACTTTCTAAAAATATTGATCCAAGTTATAATGATTCGAGTACAAGACATTAAAAAAAAAAAACTACATTAAAGTCATAAAGCACAACTAAATCAATTGCCCTGTCTACTCTCCCTCCAATCATTAAACATTTGGTTCACCAAATTTGTCCTCCAAGCATTCCACTGATTACTTGACTTGATAGTAGTAATTGGTTCACCTTGCACTTGATTCACTTGTTCAACAAATGGCGCCTCTACCAGGTCTATAGGCATCTCCCTTTGTATGAGATTGTGGAGTAGACAACAAGCAACAATTATCTTACAATGTGTTTTCACTGGATAGAAAGAATTACTCCTAAGAATAGCCCAACGTAACTTCAACAGACCAAAACACCTCTCAATAACATTTCTAGCAGCAGAATACTTCATATTAAAAAATTCTTCAGGAGTATTTGGGGTGTTTCCCTGTCTCCAATCATTAAGATGATATCGTTGCCCTCTATATGGAGCAAGAAATCTCTCACCATTTGTATAGCCAGCATCAACAAGATAGTAGTAACCTAAAAATAAAAATAAAAAATTTATAAAAAAAAATCATTTATAAAATAGTTACTTCACTTGAACAAAATGAACAAAAAGTAATAATAAATAAGTAGATTACCACTTGGAACAATTAACCCATTTCTCCAACTCACAGCATCTCGAAGCACTCGAGAATCAGCTGCAGAGCCCTCCCAACCCGGTAAGACATATATAAACTGCATATCTTGGGAGCAAACCCCCAGCACATTTGTAGCAATTTCATTCTTTCTAGTTCGATATCTAGGCTTGTCTTCCTCAGGCACTCTCACTTTAATGTACGTTCCATCTAGTGCTCCTATACAATTCTATATAGAGAGAAAGGGTACATTCCTATAAGTAAAAATAATAAAATTAAATACATTTATATGTAAATTAAATTTAGATATACAACTTGCCTTAAACCATTTCCATCTCCCATCTGTGGAATTCTTAAGAACCGGTTCCGGTTTTTTGAGTAAGACTGCTTGTAAACGAATGACTGCATTCAACACTCTATTAAAATGCCTACTAACAGTCTCTCCAGACCTCAAGAAATTAAACTTTATCACCCGGTTCTTTATATGATGTGCGAGAATGTTTAAGAACATTGCAACCATCTCCTCTACATCAATGTTTCTAGAGTCTTTTAACCGACCAGTTGTACAAAGCATAGCACACAACATAGTGAAAGTACGCCTATCCATCCTAAGGTTATCAATACATTCCAAATCATCAGTATATACCAACCGATCAAGATTTACATCTTGCAAATATCTCCTATTAACTCTTTTCTTCCTCAACAAATACTTCCTATAATGCCTTCTTGCAGCGATATGAATTGCACAAAATATATGTAACATGTTTGCCATCATGAACAATATGAGAACAATTTTTTCTCTCCTTCCCAACATCCTACGAGCCATAACTGCACAATAAGAACCAATCTCCATAATATTACTAGAATAAACTTGGTTATAAAACAAGTTTAGAAATAGGTTTACAACTAGATCCTATACATAAATGAAAACAAAAAAACTGATCCTAAACATATAAAGAGTAAAAAAAATTAACAGTAATCAAACACAGAATATTAGAATTAACAATAGTCAAACAAAAAACATTTAAACAATTTGAACAATTTGAATATGAGAGGGTTGCTTCCTATCTCTTGAAAAATGGACGTTTGAGAAGCGGAGTAGATCAGACACTATATATCAGGAGAGTTGAGGATAATTTTGCAACTGATTAAATCTATGTGGATGATATTATATTTGGTTACACATCAAACACATGAGTTCATTCATTTGCTGATCATATGAGAAATGAGTTTAATTTGAAATTGATAAATATCAATACAATATAGACCAGCTATATATCATTCATCAGGTAGAGCAGGATGTGGGCTGTTTTATTAATATTGAAAGTATGCATTCATATTCAACTAATTAACACATACAATTTTTACATGGATTGAAACCATAAAAGAGAAAAAAAAAAAAAAAAAGGAGGCCTCGTCCAAAATTAAATGCACTATGAAAGGAACCTACAAGACACAAACAAGAACACCCAAATCACTACTATAACCAATTAGCTACTATTGATAATCGAACTGCCTTGTTAACTGCACACTAAATCTATAGCCTTGCAGCCTACAATCCAAACCGTTTCAGAAGGACTTCTGACATACTTTTTGGGCATTCAACTGATCAAGCTTTGCACTCTTCTACCACAATAGAAACCCTCACCAACTTTTACCTTTATATGAGAAAGGAAGGCATATTGTTTCCATTTTCCACCAACTAGAAGGAACCAATTTTTTATTAGCACATACAAAACAAACTAGGGTTTATGATGTTCTGGAAAAATAATCTCTCTTAAAATACGATTGAAAACCAAGGCGTGAGTCATTGAATTTCTTGGCTTTAAGTGCCTTCTATATCTTTAGAACACCCTGATTTTGTTAAACAAAAGGAAATCAATTTCAAGAAGGTAACTGAAATTCACACGGTTAGGCAATTGATTGAATCGAACAAATAAATCAATCAATTGTTATGCTATGAACAAACCCAACTATAGCCATCTATTAGATAGATTCAACCAAATGCATCAGTCAATCAGTATGCTAAGAAAACAATTTCAATCACTTAAAGCCACTCCTTACCAAAGGAGGAAATAGAATCGAATAATCTACCTAATTTTTTCCTTCCCGGTTGATTCCCCCTGACAATCAAGTTGCAATGTCTCAGCCTACTAATTGATCGATCAACTCATCCAAATGATTTAATCGTTTAGTACACCAAGAGCAGAGAAACTCTCAAACATGTAACCGATCAAACGGTTCTCAATGGATCGACCTATTAGCAAGATTTTCGAAAAATAAGAAATTTTAAATTTGAAAAAATAAAATAAAATAAAATAACAATCCAAGTTACACCAAATTAATTCTCAACAAAATCCACAAGATTTACCCAGGTTCGAATAAAGAAACTGACCACTCATGGTTCAATCTAAAGTCTCTCAAGTTATTTACTATCCTAATACTATGAGATTTGAAGATTCTTTGAAAGATGATCCTTGGAAGTGAAATCTTGAAACTTTTTCACATAAAAACTTAATCTCAATGAAGGATATGACCCAAGTAAATTATGATACGGTTTTTAACAAACAGAATTTTTCCAATACATATATAAATCATAACACCTATATTCATAAAAATTGTAAGCTGTCCCAATGAGACAAAATGAATAGAATTTTACCCAAAAAACAGTATGAACAAATCCTAATAGCAGACCCGATGGAATGACTACTCCAATCATAATGTACCACACAGAAACCTGGATGAGTTCATATTAAAATAAAGAACTCATAATGAAAGTATATGATGCAACATTTTGACATACAGAATACAAAAGAAACCTGCTAATAATATTTACGAGAGGGAAAAAATAGAAGTCCGACAGTGGCAAATAGGCCAGAATAGGCTGCAGGATTCTGAAGAGAGGGAAAAAATAAAAGTCTCTTGGTTGCTTTGTATTTGTCAAACAGTTCTCCTCCAGTCACAAACTCAAGAATAATAAGGCAGGGACTCATAGAAATCATAAAAAATAAAAAATAAAAAATAAATGTCACAAACACACATGAACAACATCAATAGTAGAACAAAGAAAATCAGGGGAACCACATACCCGATCAATTCCAATCAACATGCCCTCAATGAAAAAAAAAATGCTTTAAGAAGCTCAGTACATTGATCCTAATAAACAAACCCATTACTTAGATTATAGAGTACTTAACTCCACATACTTGCACAGCAACTTCACAATCAACCACATACCCTATCAGTTCCAATAGAAAGAGAATCGTGCCCAGATCTAAGTAAAGAACATACACACACATTTATGTTGATGAAATCCCACTCATCTATCTCTTAATCACTAGATCTGATGATATTAGAACCAATAGAAAGAAAATCACACACATCTATCTCCTAATTACTAGATCTAATGATATTAGAACACAATCTGCTCAATCGCACACTAGATTGAGGACAACGAAAGAGAAATCGAACCAGAGAGAGAAATATCTTACAATACAGTGCGTTGATGGTAACGAACTGGAGTTTGACAGTGGCGATGAACAGCGGCAGCGAAAGCTAGTGAGAGAGGAAGAAAAGTGAAGAAGCCAGTGAGAGAGGAGGAGAAAAGAGAAGAGGAAATGGTTGAGTCGTTTCTATCGGGCTATCAGGGCTTAAGTGGTCCTTATTTCTTTTTTTCATTCCAGCTAAGTAGCCTCCCGGAATGAACCCATTCCCATTATTTGATTCCATTCCTGTTTCACTACCTCATCCAAACATGCAGTTGGGAATGAAATGGAATGGGATTCCATTCCATCCATTCCATTCCGGCCAAACAAACATGGCCCAAGTATAGTTTGACACTCAAATATAAAAAGGATGATCTGTCGTATGGTACATCTTGATTATACAAAAGTACGGCACATGAGTAGCCCATTGACGCAACCCTAAATAAGGGCATGTTTTGAAAACTTGTTTTTGAATATCGTTTTCTATAAACAAAAAAAAAAAAAAAAAAAAGAAAAAAGATTCTGTTTTAGAAAACATTTTTGTTGGTTTCTGTTTGTTGTTCAATAAAAACAAAACAATTGAAGACAAAATGTTCTTGTTTAGTTTTATTTTATTGCTTATTTTTTTATTTTAGATAACCTGGTAAAATAAGCCTTAAACATTCTTAACACCGTTTTCAGATTCCATGAGGCCATGTTTGTTGGGTTGGAATAAAATGGGTAGAAATGAAATTTGATTCCTATACTCAAAATAATTTTGAATGGAATGAAATTGAAATAAACATTGCGGAATGAATATTATTATAATTCACTACTAATGTTTGATTCCATTTCCATTTAATTATCTCATCCATTTCATTATCTAATTTTTCAGAAAAATACACTCTTAACTCCCTTGTTTAATTTTTTTAATACTTTATTTTGTTACAGCACTAACTATAAGACTTATATAAATACAAAGGATGAAGCAGATGTAAAACAAAATTAAATGAAAAATTAGGATAACAAAAAATAAATAAATAAATAAAAATTTGGCCACAAGGTAAATCTTGACCTTCTAACCCTCTTTTGGGGAGCTTAAGATGATTCACGTACTCATACGAAATCGAAATAATCATGATTAAAACTCTTGCCAGCTAGCCCATATACAAGGGTTATTTGTCCATGTAATATAGAGGATGAAGCAAATGCAACAAGAAATTAAATGAAAAATTAGGATCATCTTTTAAAAGAAAAAAATTAAGAGATTAAGAGAGATTAGATAGACATGTAATCCTTATAATTTGGTGAGCTGTTAGAATTTCAACTATGATTATTTCGATTTTGTGTGAGTACGTGAGCGATCTTAAGCCCCCAAAAAAGGGCACAAAGGCCTGGATTTACCATGTTGCCAAATTATTTACGGAGTTGGCTTTCTCTAAGCACCCAATATCTAAATGATGAATGGGATGTTGTAGTCCTCTCGGCAATTGTACCATTTGAATTCATGCAAAAGATTCTAAATATCCACATTGGGCTACGCAAGAAAATGACTAGAAATTTACAGACTTCTCCATAATTTTAGACAGGCAATTGTTGTGCTGATTGACTTGCTTCCTTTAACTTATTTCATGACTATGAATTGGCTTCTTATCATGGCCCCTGCTGGGCTTAATTCCTTTCTTTGTGCTGGTATAATTAGGGCTGCTACACCTTGCTTTGTCCTTTTTGTGGTTGGGTCTGAGGCCCTATCGGGAGAACTATAAAAAAAAAAAAAAAAAAAAAAAAAAAGAGCTCACTAACCTAGTTCTCATTCAATCACCACCCGATATTAGTGCGAAACCTATAGGAAACTTCGCGCCCGCTACCTATTAGCTCCCATTTTCCTATCCTATTACTTCTTTGACCGCGCTACTTCATCCCAATAGTACACAGCACCCACCCCGCCCGCCCCCCTCATCTCGGCTCTCAGCCTCCGAGAGCCCTATCCCTTTTCTTTTCTCCGCCTCCGTTTCGTTCATCTCAATCTCACAAGTCTTAACTAGGGTTGTACACACCACTCTCTTCTCTCTCTCTCTCTCTCTCTCTCTCCCCCTCACTTTCACTCCCAAATCTCCGATTCCGATTCCGATTCCGATTCCGATTCTGGGTCAATGAAGGTGACGTCGAATTCCTCGTCGGTGTGTTCCGGTGACAAGATGGTGTGGCCACCTGGGTTCAGATTCCACCCGACAGATGAAGAGCTCGTGCTCTATTACTTGAAAAGGAAGATCTGTAGAAAACGGCTCAAGCTCGACATCATCGGCGAGACCGACGTCTACAAGTGGGAACCTGAGGAATTACCTGGTATGAACTGCTCTCTCTTTTCTGCAATCTCGATTTATTAGTGTTCTTGTCCTTTTGATTTGATTCTCATTTAAATCAGATTATACATATACTTGTCTTAGTCGGGTTTGTTTTATTGGTCGAGTTGTTGAATGTTTCGAGTAGTCTCAGAATGTATGGAGAATTAGGGTAAATGCGTTGAAATTTATTACGATGAATGTTTTCTTTGTTTTCTCTCTTTTTTGTTGTTGTTGTTTATTGGTTTGGATTTGGATTATAGTCAAAAGTTTCGATGTTCTTGTCCGTTGACTTGGTTTGTAATTTGATAAGCTTATACATTTATTTGTCTCAAGTGGGTATGTTTTTTCGGTTGAGTTCACTATGCTTCGACTGCGATCAAAATGTGTCCAGATTTGGGTTGAATGTCCTTATCAGAAAAAAGAAGAAGAAAGATCTGGGTTGAATGTTTTGGCAACAAATGCGTGTTTGTGTTTTCTTGTTGATATTGTTTTGGATCGTGGTAGACGTTTTGATGGTCATTTCCATTGAACCCATTTGTTTATCTCAATTGGGTTCGTTATGTTACTTGAATTGTTGACCATTTCAAATACGATTAAGTGTGTGGAGAATTTGGTCGAATGATTTATTGCAATGAATGGGTATTTTGTTGTTTGTTGACTTGATTTGAAATGATATCAGCTTATTTCTTCATCTATCTTAATCGGTTTTGTTTGTTTATTGATTGTCTCAATTGTGATTAGGATATGTAGGAAATTGGGTTGAAATCTATAGAAGTAAGTGGGTTTTTTTCTTGTTAAATGCTGGTTTGGTTCTAGTCAAAGTTTGATGTTCTCGTCCATTGCTTCCATTTCTGATCAAATTAACTTGCCTGTTCATTTGGGTTTGTATTTTTGCTATAAATCTTTAGAGACTCCAATGCAGTAAGAAACTAAGAATATATTGAGATTTGGGTTGAATGTTGTCGCAACATATGGGGCTTTTTTGTTTAGTGTTGGTTTGGGTTATGGTCAAAGTTATGTTCGGTCAATTGAGTGGTTTGGGTTTTTCAATATATCGTTTGGTTGTTGGAATTAGGATTAAATGGTTTTTCCTGTATAGAATTGGTTTAATTACAAGTGGAAGTTTAAGATTACTATATCAGAATTTTTTGAGATTGAAGTCAAAGTTGGTTTATTTGTCTGCTTTGTTTTATTGATACAATGGTTTGGGTTAATTCAAATTTCCGGTTTGTTTGATTGAACTTGGTTTATTGAAACATTGGGTGTAGGGGAATCAACTTGAAGATGTTCAGTGATTCTCTAGAGAATAGAGATAGGCAATGGTTTGTCTATCTCTTGGTTTGTTTTACATTTTAACAACACCCCACCCCCCCTTCCCCGCGTGCGCGCTTGGGTGGTCCAGGTTTCTGATTCTTAACAATATGATTGTGCTGTTATATAGAATTGGGTTTAATGTTTGGTGGGAAATGATTTCTGTTGATCTTAAAGTCTTGGGTTCGAGTTCAAGTTTTGGTCCATTGGAAAGCATTGACTTATTCAAAAAAATGAAGTGCAGGTCTATCTTTACTGAAAACTGGAGATAGGCAGTGGTTCTTTTTCAGTCCCAGGGACAGGAAGTACCCAAATGGAGCAAGGTCAAATAGGGCAACCCGACACGGGTACTGGAAAGCAACAGGAAAGGACCGGTATGTTACGTGTAATTCTCGGACAGTTGGTGTGAAGAAGACCCTGGTGTTCTATAAAGGCCGGGCACCCAGTGGTGAGCGCACTGACTGGGTGATGCATGAATATACCTTGGATGAGGAGGAGCTCAAGAGATGCCAGACTGCAGGGGTGTGTAGCCTGACTAGCTTGGTTGTAATAGTATCTTTTGTTAAATTCTTGTTCATTTGACCTGGCTATTCTTTCTGATTTTCAGGATTATTATGCGCTCTATAAGGCTTTCAAGAAGAGTGGACCTGGTCCTAAAAATGGAGAGCAATATGGGGCTCCATTTAAAGAAGAGGACTGGGCTGATGATGAGTTCACAGAAATTGATAACCATGTCGTCGATCAGGAAAATCCTGTAAAACAGCACTATGATGTTGCTTCTGTTGATAATTTCAGAGTTAATGGTCAAATGCAGTCCGCATTAAATGACATTGAGGAGATTATGAACCGAGTTGCAGATGAGCCTGCACTTCACCAACATCATACTTCTGATTATGCTAATGCACTGCCCCAGGTTGGTTAATTTTCCTACATGTTTTACATTCTGCTTCTGCAGTGATTTTCACACACACACACACACACACACACACATATTTATTTATTTGGGAAATGGTAAAACACACACACACACACACACACATATTTATTTATTTGGGAAATGGTAAAATTAGCGATTAGTGAAATGGTGGTATGACTGGTTGTTAGATTTGTGGTATAATTGTTCTCGTATGACGATAATATGGGATCCAGTTATCATGTAGGGCTACAAATACATATTTTGCCCCTGTTTAAATTGGGGTGAATTGATTAAATGTTGGTCAGACTGCCAGAGTCCTTGGAAGGAATGGTCACTAGTGTTTCTTGTCCTCTTGAAAATGATGTGGGTATACATATTTTTCTTTTGTGCCACAAAATGTGATTGAGTTAAAAACTGCAGAATGCCCCTTAAGTTTTTAGGTGTAATATTAGTATGTATTTGTTTGACATGGTGGCCTTTGAACAGAATAAACTGTATTTGTGTTGTGGCTGACACAAAATTCTAGTTGCATCTATGTTGGTGTCTCTAATGTGGCAAAAAATGCCAAAATAGAATCTGTCAGAAAGGTGGAAACTGGATAGTGTCTGTTTTAATCTTTTGGTCATAGATTTATTCTTTAGTTGGGATTAAGGCTTTGTTGAATTGGGTAGTTATACTTTTATATTGATCAAGGATAAGAAATTTCCCAGAACTTCATTGTGCTGCTTATTACCCCCTTGAATGTTGCATTATGTGCTGTTACATATTCTTCATATAATTTTATATTTGGGCCTTCTTTTGTTTTTTTTGAATGAATAATAAATTTCTTATACACATCATTGATTTGTATAATTTAATTTGTAGGTTGTTGGTGAAGAAGATACACCGAGTGCTGTGGTTGATCCATCTGTCAGGGATACAATTTATACTGAACAAAGCATAGTGCTGCACCCAAGCTATCAGCAAGGTGTGGAGGCTAGTTTTGGCTTTACACAGTCAGCTACGTCTCAATTGCAATTGTATGAGGCACCTGAGGTCACATCTGTTCCAAACATCCATGAGCAAGACCCTCACATAAATGAGGATTTCCTAGAAATGGATGATCTCATTGGCCCACAACCCATTCTTCCAAATGTCAAGACACCCTTGGAGAACTTGCAATTTGAAGAGATAGATGGATTGAGTGAGTTTGACCTGTACCATGATGCAGCCATGTTTATTCGTGACATGGGGCCTATTGATCAGGGAATTACTTCACATCCATATCTCAATAATCTGGAGAATGAAATGGTAAATGATTTGGATTTCCAGCCGCAATTCCATTCAGATGGTGCAGATCAGATTAGTAGCCAGCTGTGGATACATGATCAAAGAAGTTATGGCTTCACTTCAGAAGCATCAAATCAGGGAGCTACTCCTCTACCAACTCCAGGTATATAAAGTCCTCATGGTTTCCATCGTGACGCTTTAACTTAGCTACCACTGAAGCTATGATTTTCCTCAGCAATGTTTTTGATTGGACAAAGTCACTCTGCTTTGCTCATCTACATGGAGTTGATTATAACCCTGTCCATGTGGCAATGAATCCAACTTTTAATGTAAATTAAGCTTAATGTGTGATTCATTAGGTTCTCTTCCTATCCTTTTGTGGGGGGTTAATACTTCGCTAATGTTAGAAACTTCTGGTCATGTTTAGGTGTGGTATATGCAGGCAGTTCTACTAATCTTCCTACTGATGCAAATGCAAATCAAAATCAAAATCAAAGTGGCGACGAGGGTGATGGTGCACCAGCTTGGATCACTTCTGCTCTGTGGAACTTCGTGGAATCAATACCTACTACTCCTGCATCAGCATCAGAGAATGTTAATCGGGTTTTTGAGCGAGTGTCCAGCTTTAGTAGGGTGAGAATAAATGCCAGAAACACAAATGTTGCTGCAGGAAACGGTGCTGCCACTGTGCGAAGGGGAGGCAGAAATAGGGGATTCTTTTTCTTCTCAGTTCTTTGTGTGGTGTGTGCCATCTTTTGGATGTTGATGATAGGGACAACTGTGAAAGTGTTAGGGAGATACATTTCCTTATGAATATGTAAATGGGAAGTTTTGCTCGCTTGTTTTCGGGGCTGGGATCAATGGAAAGGTTAATATCTTGTCAGAATCAGAGGATTTCAACCTTACATGAATTTTGTTATACATTATGGAGAAAGGAAATTTCTATTGGTTCTAATTCTTTCTTGATGTATTAAGTGAAGAACTTAAAATCCTGAGAAAGCAATGCGGAGGCTAACAAATGTTTACCTTAGGTAATTCCTATGTATTATCAATGTGCTCGATTACTAGTAGTGTAGAAGCAACCTGAGTGAGTTGGGCTGTATGTATGGGTGGTTCAAGTCTTTGGTTCCTCTTTGTACAGCTCTATTTATTTAATAGTAAAGACTCTTTGTACAGCTTTGCTGCTTCTGTTTGGCTCTCTTAGTTTCCTTTGATACCTTCTTTTTCTAGATTCTTAAAAGAGTTGGTTGCTCCTTATTACTGGATATAATGTGTTGCAGGCCAACGAAGGAAGAAGTGTGCCCCTCCATTTTCCCAATAATATTATCATATTACCCATTGCCTACAATTATCCTTTATTTGAAAATTAAAATTGACGCGCATAAAGTTGTTTTACAAATTCTTGGTTTGGAACACTGCATTGAGATATCCAACAAAAATCCATTAAAATCTAACGAACAACCCACCACTACGATTGTCACCGGCATCACTCGTATTATTGTAATGCTAGCCATCACCACTGTTAGTTCACAGGCTCGAATCACTGCCACCACCACTACCAATTTATCATTACGATCACCCTAATACAGTCACCTAAACTGCTTCTAGCCAGCTAGTTGTACATAAATATGGGCGTGTAGAATTTATTGATGAAATGGGTTGATCAAATGGGATCAGGATTGTGCCCGTCCTAGGAAGCCAAAAACTATTTCGTAGAAATATTATGTTGGTTATTTCTTTTTACTCTATTGGGCACTATTTGAATTTATGGCCAAACATTTTCACCCAAATCAAAGGGATTATATGCCAAAAGTCCGTTCACTAGAAAATATCTTAAATTGGTGTAGAGCTAGATGAGTGTTTAACCAATCGCTTGGATCATGTGATTTAATATTTCAAAGGGTGAGCTGAGAGTGCGCCCTCATTCCTCCTCCCAAAGGTTCTCTCATTATTTATATTTTTTTATTTTTTTATTTAAAAAAACTATTTTGGACATATAATTTAAGACAAGCACTATATATCAAGTTCATCATGTTGAGACCGACACTTACAAAAGTTTAGCCAAAAATAAGAAAAGAGTTCATCAATACATTCATGAAAAAAAAAAACAGAAAGAAAGAAAGAAAAAAGTTGGGTGAAATTGCCACCTCATGAAATTGGAAAGGGAAAAAAAAAATTACTGTATAAAACACAGTAATTTAAGAATTTAATAAAAGCATTTAGAAAATACAACTTTAATAGACATAGTTGTTCTTGTCGACTTTTTTTTTTTCTTTTGAAGATGTTGGTAATTTAGATAAAAAATTCATTTATAACACTTTTAACAACTGGAATCCATAACATTGCCCCACAATTGTCTAGGGGAGAGAGAGCACCACTAAACTAAAGGCCACAACAATTTTCAAAATATATATATATATATATATATATATATATATATATATATATGGGTCAAAATCCGTGAACACAAAATTTGACACAAGTTTTTATAACTCTATTTGTGAAGCATATTTTGAGAAATCCACAATTAGATTGGATAGTTTTTTTATGTAGACTATGCATGCCAAAAATCAAGTTGATCCGAAATTAAGAACCGCTTCATCTATAAATGTGAGATTTTTGTTGATAAGAAATATAAGTTTTTGGATCGGATGGCAAACGATATTGGATTAACATGATTTTTGGTATGCATGATCTACACAGAGAAACTATCTAATCTAATAGTGGGTTTCTCAAAATATGCTTCATAGATTGAGTTATAAAAACTTGTGTCAAATCTTGTTTAAAACGTTGAAGTATAGACTTTTTTTTGGACAATCGATAGAAACTACTTTTAGCTGTAATTCCCTTGAATATTAATAAATAGGTATCAATACTTTTCCATAAACTTGAACTTTAAATTATTCACTTAACAAGTGATAATACTAAGATATGAGTATACGTATGTTTCTAAATTCTAACAAACTAATTTATTTAACCATATAACTATTTGTCATGTTTGTAAAAAAGAGACATTATCCACAAGGCATGGCTGTTAACTTCCATTTAACTTATATGGGCACTCCATGGTTATTGATCAAGTCAAAACCTAATATAAATACTAACAAAAGAAGATGAAGTTAGGTTACAATGCCATTGTAAGGTAAAGTATAGAAGTATGGACTATGTAATCTATGGAACATTGGCATAGAAAACAAGGGGACGTTTAGATTCGTTGGGTTGTGGGGAAATAATTATAGTTCCTTGTAAAATGCTGTTATATTCTGAAAGTGTGACTATTAACTCAACTAACAATGACTATCGACTGTAGTTATTTTTCTGTAGAAAACCACTCCGGTGGTCCATGTGAGTGATCAGTGATGGACGTTCCGCGTTGGAAACAAATTCCCTTGCAACTTCCTCAATTCCTATTATTTCCCGGAAAGGGAATGGAATTCTCGGGAAGTACGTTTCCATACTAAGGAAAAACAAAGCTCGGGAAGTCAAGGCAGTTTCTGGTAATTTATTTGGATGGACAAAGATCGAGACGCCAAAATAGGAGTGAATAGTCGTCACTCTCTGTCTCTCTCTCTCTCTTCTTTCTGCGTCTCTGAACAAAACTCAACACAGTTTCTGCAATACACACAGATATATATATATATATATACACACACACACACACAGACAAGCATATTCTTCACAGCAACAGCGACAGAAGAAGCGGGAAGTAGAAGGATGCTGAGGAGGAAGAAGATGAAGCCGAGCTTCACCTTCTTCTGACGATTCATGGCCAGTTCTCAGCATCGATGCGTTTTTGGTTAGTCCCCAATCGAGTTCTCTTCCTCTCTCTGTTATTTCTCTTCGAACCCTATTTATATTTCGCTTGGTAGCTGAGAAACCGTTGGAAAAGGAAAGAAATTCTCAGGAATTTTGCTGTAGCTTGTTCAACCTCAAGCTGTTGTAAGATTCAAAGTTTTATTTTTTGGTTTTCCTATGGTTTCTTGGGAATTCAATGGAATTTTTATCGTAGTTTGATGATTGGCTTTGTTTTCTGATTTGCGTATTCGTTGGATTCGTGATATAGTTGGGAACATACCCTATGATGCCACTGAAGAACAGCTTATACAAATTTGCGAGGAGGTTGGGCCAGTCGTGTCTTTCAGGTCAGTTTGCTGAAAAATGAACCCTAGAATTTTATTTTCTCATGGGATTGATAGCCCGATTCAATTCAATTTTTGATTGCTTGTAACAAAGTTTTAATTTCTGACTGCTTACCAAAAAAATTTGATTTTTGAATGCTTGTAAGAAAAAAAGGATAATTTTTTAATGCATTTGATTTGTTGAAGAATGTGTAAACTCGTGTTCTTGCACCAAAGGCACAATCTTTCAGAACAAACTAAGCTATTTGTTTTTGCTATGTTGTAGATTAGAAAATCACGTAATGCTATATGTGAATTTAAATGAGAGCATATTCATCTGTATCCGGAATATGAACTTAGGGAAGCTGGAGTTGGGCTTACAGTGAGTGTTTGGAACGAATGCGAACGGGGTTGATGAAAGGAATTGATAATGGCTAGTTGATTATTTACCAGATCACTCTAAAATTACTATAAGTTGAATGAATCAATGAGTGAATCCCAAATGCACAAATATAGGGTGAGAATGATGTTGAGGCTTTTGAGAGAGCAACTGTTACAGATTTTTGAGTGATTGTACCAATGCAATGCATTGATGACTGCAAAATAGCAACAATTCTGGCAAAGCAAGAGGTTGGCACAGTTGGTGTGGGCAAGGGGGTGGTAGAGACAAAAGTTTATTTACAAAGGTGAAGAGAATGAAGGCTAAGAAAAAAATGTCCAAGGATAAGCCCACATCTTTATTTATGGAAACAAGTAATTGAGGCTAGTGCGTTGCATGAGAAGTTACATGTAAAGAAACATTAGAATGAAGTTATCTACTGGAAAAAAAAATAAAATAAAAGATTGTATGAACTTCATATATATATATATATATATATATAGATATATATTTGATATTAAATGACATTTATTAGGAGGAATTAAAGAAGTACCAAGGAAAACATGAGGTCCTACTTAAATTTAACAATGAAGGCACAAAAATAAAACACATACCTAACTTGATAACACTATACTTCACTCAAAGCTCAAATCTCAAGGCCATTACCTAGTGTTGGTCCTGCCTAGTGGGGTCATGGGAGGGGTGGGGGGTTATTTGTATATGATCCTAACCTTTGTTTTTTTAATATAGTGTGGCTGCTCTCAAGACTCAAACTTGCACCTTCATGTTTGGTAGCTTGATACTTTTTGTATTGTACCCCAGACAATGGCCCCACTCAAAACATAAAGCCAAACCACTCAATTGGGATTTTTTTTTTTTTTTTTTTGGCAAAAACTAGTACAGACCCATGAAAACAACTCAGGGAGGATAAATTACTCCTTATAATGCTCTCCTGTTATCGCAGATTCGCAGTCCTTTAAGCCATATATCTGTCTCCAAAATTTCTAGGAGTGACAACTTCCGTAATCTGCCTCATGATTCAGTCATATCTCCAAATAGTTAGGTGATCAACAACTGATCACATTATTATGTTACTTGCTAGCTAGAGTGCTAGTTTAATGATGCTTATTGGAGACAGATTTGTTTCATGCTTCTTGTATAGACCAATGTCTATCTCAACTCAATGCTCGAGCCCTATGGGTAGGGTGGTTAGGAAACTAATTATTCTTGAGTTTGATAAGAGATTCCAAAGCTGTGTTTCTCTACATAGTGAGTTCTCCCCAATTCATTCCCTCCTAACCGCAGTTCTTTTGTACTCTTATGAGATTGTAACTGTTTCCATTTATACCCTAACTTTCGGAAGGGCAGGGGGCATGAGATTGGGAATCTGCCATCGCATTCTTTCACGTTTTTTCTTGGATCAAATTAGATAACTGAGGTTACTCAGTTTCCTCTAAGTACTGAGGCACTAGACCAAGCTTTTACTATACTACACTTGTAAGGCGTCTGAAAAAGGATATGATTTTTATGAGACCCATTCAAATATGAGGCCTAATAGGATTATTGGAAGTTGTTCTAATGATTGAGTGTTTATTAAAGTTGTTAAACTGGCAACTATACTTCGCAGATGATGACACTTTTCCTGTTTGTCTAGGACCATATACAGTAGGATGAAGAAATAGACTACAACTAGGGGAAGCTCTCAAATGTCAGTATTGTTCATAGTACATTTCTCTTAGAAGTGTGTAATAATTGTTCATATTTGAAACTTATTAAATAAGTGCCCCTTTTTATTGGTAATTCTACTCATTGCCTATCCCACTGGTGACTCGTGAGGCTACAGATGCACATGCATCTGATTGCTGCTAGAGGGTGTAGCTGGTTAATTGAGTTGAAAGAGCATTGTTTACTTGATCCGGTAGTCTCATGTAAGGGTTGTAGTGTGGAAATAGGGGATCGTGAGCCAACATTTGTTTGATAGCTATCTGATAAGACAATATTCTTTGCAGATTATGAAACCTTTCCTGTTTGCTCTAGGGCCAGTATACAGTAGGATGAAGAAATAGGCTACAAGCCTCCAACTAGGGGAAGCTGTCAAATGTTAGTATTGTTCATAGTACATTTCTATTAGAAGTGTGTAATAATTGTTCATATTTGAAACTTATTAAATAGGTGCCCCTTTTTATTGGTAATTTTACTCATGGCCTATCTCATTGGTGACTCGTGAGGCTACAGATGCACATGCATCTGATTGCTGCTAGAGGGTGTTGCTGGTTAATTGAGTTGAACGGTAGTTGAGAGTAAGGGTTGTAGTGTGGAAATAGGGATCATGAGCCAACATTTGTTTGATAGCTATCTGATCAGACAATATTCTTCGTTGTTTACCTCAAGTATGACATAGTGGTTTACTTGGTTTGATTATGAGTTTTGCACTAATCCAAGTTAACTCAAAACACACACACACACACATTCTCGTGATCAAATGGAAGTTGGAAATGCTTGCTTCTTTAACATGCTTTGCAAGAGTGAAGTGTCAAAAAAGCTGTTTGGTTTGTCTGTTATTTGAATTCTAATAATAGAAAAGTGTCATCTAGTAAATGCGAAATTTAGTTCATTTGTTTGAAATGCTTCTTCCCTCTCTCTCTCTCTCTCTCTCTCTCTCTCTCTCATTACTTTTTTTTTTTTTTTTTTTTTTTTTTTTCAGATTAGTTATAGATAGAGAAACTGGGAAACCAAAAGGTTATGGATTCTGTGAGTATAAGGATGAAGAGACAGCTTTAAGTGCTCGCCGTAATCTTCAGGGGTATGAGATCAATGGACGGCAATTACGTGTTGATTTTGCTGAAAATGATAAAGGTGCTGACAGAAATCGAGAACAGGTAAGATATTCAGATATGTAGCTATATTATATTTTTCTAGTAATTCCAGCTATATGTATTAAAAACCACTGATTGGAGTTAAAAGTTAAAATACACATTGATCCTGAATTGAGCCAGAATTCAATTTGAGTTGTTCCCAAATTCAGTTCTGTCCTGTAAGGTTGGGATGGGTGAGGTTCAGGCCTGACAAAGTTATGTATTTGTCAGGGACATTGGATCCAATCCGTAGTTCATAGTTTCAAAAAACTCGTAGAGGTGTGAGGAGAGCACCACAAGGCACAGTCTGGAGGCTTTAGTAACCTGAAGCTTACACCTTGAAGTATGAGGCACCTTCACCTCACTCATTGAGGCTTGCTCAGGGTACGAAATATGTGTCTAATATAGACACCAAACAAAGGGCTCTTATAACAAAATTGGGACTTTTTCCCCCTGATTTATTTTAACTATAGCATCTTTATAATATTTGAAAATTAAGGGTGCATTTTTATGCACTATCATTTTTGCTACCTTTTAAGTTGGAAGTGGAGGTAAATTTTTAATTTTTTGTTTTTGAAACAATTTTTTGGAACTAAGAAGCATGTTTGCAAGTACCAACTGTTAACTACTTGAAGAATCAAGTGGTGGTGGTGGTGGTGGTGGTGATAGGACGTCGCAGTTGTGATGGTAGTTGTGGTGACGGTGGTGATGTGGTGGTGATGTTGTGGTGGTGGTGGTAGAAAATTTCGATAGTTATTTTAAAAAATTGCAGTTGTAGAAAAATTTCATTACCTCAATTTCTTCAAGTGTTGGTAGTTACTTTATCAAGTAAGAAGTCAAAGTGATGCTGCCAAACCTTTACTATCGAAACTTTCACTATTTTTCTTTTAGAAGCAAAAAATAGGAAGTCATAGCTTATCCAAACAGCGCCTAAGTTTTTTTAAAATTTCCACAGCTTTAAGAATTGCCATACAAGTGTATTTTCCAAGTATACACTTTTGTTCTATGTCACTTTGTCCAATTTTTACTCTAAATTTATTCAAATTTTTAGTGATACTCATGCCATATGTTTTGTGGCTTATTGGTTACCTTACTTGATGATAAAAAGCTTTCTACTTGCTTTGTGTCTCTTCAAATTATGGTGCTGACCTACAAGGGCATACTTTCATTGGTTGAAATGTATTTGCACCTGCTGCCCACCCTTCCTCCTCTGCTTTGAGAACCGTGTGAACGGAGAGTGGGCAGAAGGGAAGGAGGTCCTCATACGGAGTCGCACACTTACTTGAGCAGTGCGGGAGACTGGGGAATGGGTCGAGTAAACTCCCCTGGGGCCGGAAAAATAACAGACGAAGCTTTACTTAGATAGGGCTTTGATTTGATTGGTATTTTTTTTTTCTTAGTGATTGGAAAGGAGGGCGCCTGGGTATGTTTATACCAATAAATGTTGGTGTAGAAATAGGTATTGACAGCTGTATTATTGTCCTTACTTAAGAGTAGTAGACTTCCTCCAGATGGAGTAGGTTTAACATGCCCAGATCTCAGATCTTAGATAATGATTTCATATATCCCCTGCTTGGATCATGGCTTGCTCTTTCGCGTCACTGCATTGTTGCTCTGCTTTGACCATTCATCATAGAGTTATAAGCAGTTTCAAATGTCAGTTTTCATTTTAAGATTAATGCAGCATCAATTGCTTTCCTTCTCCTGCAGGGTCGTGGTGGACCTGGGATGGCTGCAAATGTTGGTTAGTTTTCTTCTTCCTCTCATCTTTATCCTGCTTTAAGTTTTATTTTTGTGTGAGAATATACTGTAACTAGCCTTTTCTTAATGTATATGTCAGATCCTCAAAAACAAGTAGGGGGCCCAGCAATCCTTGGAGATTCTGCTCATCAGCAGCCAATTGGTCTCCCCTTGGCTATGGCTGCTGCATCTGTCATGGCAGGAGCTCTGGGTGGTCCTCAGGTTGGAAGCAAGACAAATCAAAATGGTTTGCAGAGTCAGTTGGCGTTAAGTAGTGATCCCTTAACTCTTCAGCTGGCGAAAATGTCTAGGAATCAGCTGAATGAGATTTTGTCTGAGCTGAAGGTAAAATTTGAGTAAAATTCATTCTGCCTACACAAATAGCTTTAGATATGTGGCCTCTCTATATTCTCAATTTCTTTTTCTATTAACAGGTGAATGACCACACAAAAGAAGGAACTAGCTCGGCAACTATTGCTTGCAAGCCCACAGTTGCCAAAAGCTCTTTTTCAGGTTGTTGTCTACTCTTTGGTGCTTCTGTAAATTTAAATGTAGAGATTTTATCTTGTCAGTACTCTTCATAGTATACCCTCAGCCATTTATTCTCTGGAGGAAGGGGCTACTTACCCTGCTATATCCTTTTCTCTGTCCATATATGTGTGTACATGAGAAAAGTTTCTTGTACAGCCCGTCCCAAACTTTCTGTAGATGGGCCTTCCTTTTTCAGCAACGTGGAGGGCTGACGTGGAGTCATGTACGTCCATCTTCCATTTGATACCTTACTGTTTATTCTAATATTTTTCGACAAGGGGGGGTAGACATACTATGTACTTCAAATGAAACAAGTTGTGTCTAAAAAATAGGGGGCCTCTTTGGCTGAAAAATGTCACTTGAAGAGTGTTAGTTGGAGAACACATGAACCCATGTTGATGCTTCAATTTTGCTTTGAAAAGTGTGTGTGTGTGTATTAATTGAGATTTAACTAATCAATCAAGCTTTAGAAAACCATGGATAGAACCAAAGGTTTCTTCTAGTGATGTTACTTTCCCTATTGTTTCTTGTGATTTAACTGTCTACAGAACTTTTGTCTTACAAGTTACTGTCTAACTGTAACTGCAGGCACAGATAATGCTAGGAATGGTGACCCCACAAGTGGTTTGTTTCATTACCTCAAATTATTGTGTTATTATGTGCTGTTCGGCACTGAAAATTGTGTTACAGAAAGACCGTTTTCTTTCTTTGAACTGTGCAGTTGCAGATGCCAAATATTCGACAGGCTCCAGTTCCACTATCACAGCCTGTATTGGAAGATGGAAAACAGTGGTCAGCAGCTGGCAGTTCACACTCTTCCTGGGTTACCCCCTCTTGCGCAGAACAAGATGCAGTTTGCAGTGATGCCCAAAGTACAAGAAGGTCAAGCGTCTGCTGTGCCTCAACATTCTTTGTTTCCTAACCAATTTTCTACGCTCCCACAACCTCCTACACAGCCTCGAATTCAAATTCCACAGCTAGGCCACAACCAAGTTCAACAAACCACATTGCCAGGACAGTCTGGAGTTTTGACTCATCCATCCATACGCCCACAGCCTTTGCCAAGTTTGTCTGTTAGACCACAAATTCAGATGGTGACTTCCTCTTCTTTGAAGCAGCAAATGCAACCCCCTTTGTTACAACACCCAGGACAGGTTGGAGCTTCTCATCTTGGACATAATACTCAGTTGGGTAATCCAAATGCAACTCTTCAGCCTTCACTTATGACTCGCCCCCTGATATCAGATCCAGGCTTTCAGGTTCCTAACTTCACTTACGTTACTCCTTTTTCAAAATAGGGAACCAAAAGAGCAGAGACAAGTACCTTTGGTAGGAAGATGCATTTATCCTTAGGCGGGCTATGGTGCAGATTATGGTTTTATCTCTGTTTTAATTCTAGAACGATCCTTCTTGCATCCCCACCTTAGATCAACAAATAAGAGAAAAAAATAAGCAAGCATAAAGGTAGATAGGTGCCTATTGTGTTGATTCAAATATAAATCTTGTACTTCATAATTTTTCTACAATCTCTTATTAAGCACTTACATCTTAAGAAAAAAAGCTTGCAAAATTTTAAATGATTGTAAAAGATAAATCTCTTGCCAGTCTTGCTTTTTTCCATCAAACAAAACATGAAGCAGTTAGTGGGGAGATTGCTGGATATTTTTTGTTACTAGTGCTAATATACCTGTTTTCCAATATCTAAATATTTTTTGAACGCAGCCTGGCTCCTCTTCATCATCGGGCATATCAGAGACAACAAATAAGGATGCTGATAGATCAATTCAAGTTACCAATAATACAGCTTGGGCCCATAGAATTAACACATATTCAAACGTGCCTTCGGGACCTGAAAAAATAAACATAGTGCGTGATAATTCGGAACCAATAAATCGCCCTTCCAAACTGGTTAAATTGGATGATGGAAGGAGTGCCCCTTTCCCGGTAGGGGGTCTGAATGTGTCCACCGTCACTGGATCTGAACCATCCCATTTTTTTGGTATTGGTTTATCGCCTGCAAACCAAATTCCTAAAGCAGAAGAAGCTTCACCATCTGAGAAACAAGTTCCTCAGGTAATGTATTTTCATTGGTGATATTAATAGTTCATATTCTTCTACTTTTGGCTCATCAGCGTTGTCCATGTATTCATTGGTTTGGTATCCCAAATTGCATTTGGTTTTCCCAGTAAGCTGTCTTATCGCTCAATGTTGGGTACTGGGAATTAGGATGCTTCAATTTCTTTTGATAAAGGAATCATGATGCTTCAATGCCACTACAACTTTATGAAGTACAAACATGTATAATTGTATATCCTGCGCTTGAATTATTATACTCTGAGTATAGCTTTAACGTTGTGACGAAATACTAGGTTTAATGTTTAATAAATAAATACTACTAAAAATACAATATAAACTGTTAGGCTGTTTGGTAGGCAGCTGTTCTCTTGAATAGAATAGTGATTAGTTTTTATACTTCACATATATAGTAGGTGCCATTATTGAGATAGCAGGAAATACTCAGAATAATACAGAGGAGAGGTTGCACTATATGTTGAGATAAATTCAAAACTATAAAAGGTGTAGAAAGCCTTTTCATTTCTCTGTTCATTTATTCAGTCAGTCATCTTTTTTTAGAATCCCAAATAGTTTGGCACCCTAAAATCTCCTAATCATGTGCTCAGTTGCTCCAGTAATGGCAACTGAACATCAAGCAAAGTATAAGTATTGCCTAAGAATAATGGTGTAGAGTGAAAGGAGGGAGGAATAAGCACTACCTTGGAGTCTTGGATGATAAGCATGTCAAATACTATAACCCAATCATCAATTCCTTAAGGCCTTCATGGAGGATAGGATTAAAAAATGAAAAGCATGAGGAGGAAAATTAATTTGAAAAGTCTCTACTTCTATTCGCTCGATTTTTTGATCAACATCATTTCTATTCAACTTTTTCCCGCGGAGATATTAGTTTCCTTCACTTTCTATATATGCGATGTACTTCTTGTTTGTGGGGTGCAGGGTTCAAAGTTTCGGTTGTCTCGGCCGAGATCTCGCCGAGACAATCCGGTCTCGCCGCCCTCCGATACGAGAACTAGGGCCGTTACAAGCATATACGTCGGATGAGCACTTCTCGGCCGAGAATGTCGAGATCTCGGACGAGACGAAACGAGACAGGCGAGAAATCGAAATCTCGGGACGAATCGAAAGAGATTTCGTCCAATTCGTACGAGAGCATCCCATGTGATCTTGCACAAAGCTGTTTGAAATGGAGAAAATTATGCACCTATAGCTGGTGGGTGTCGTCGTCTCCGTCGGTGGAATCCAGATCCTGTGGTGTTGCTGTGGGTGTCTCCGGTGGCTGGCAGCGAGAGCAGCAGCGGCAGCAGTGCCTGTGGTCGGCGATAGTTGCAACGGCAGCTGAGGACGGCGGTAGCGACAACCGCTGTAGTCGCCGGGAGAAGCAGCAGATCAGGCAGGTCGACGGTCGGCGGTCGGCGGTGGAGCTTCGGTTCTCCATCGCGTCACTCCTTCTTTCCTCTCTCGCCCTCACAATAGCAGTGGCTTTGGGGCTTTGGGTTCGAGAGTCGAGACCCACCGACTCATACGGTTATTTTTCCCTTTTTTTTTTTTTTAATTTGTTTTTGTTTTGTTTTTTTATAAGTGCTGGGGAGTGTGGAGAGTGAGACATTTTTTTAAGTGGGTTCCGGGATTTTTTTTGGTTTCTTTTTTTTTTTTTTTCTTTTGGTTTTTTAAATGCCATTGAATACCTATAGTTTTAGCTTTTTTTCCCACATCAGGTATCATACATTTATAAGTGTGAATATTTTTTAATAAATGGTAAATCTTTTTAATAAATGATAAAAAATTACGAAAATCTTAATTTTTAGATTTAGAAAATTGTTACACATTTTTTAATCATCATGAACTCATAATTAAGCATAAATTATTTGGTACTTATAAATTTGAATTTTTTTTTTTTGTAAATGCTAACTCGTTTTCATAAAATACAGATTTTAAAAAAAAAATCACGAAAATACTGATTTTTTAATAAATGGTAAATCTTTTTAATAAATGATATTTTTTTCTTAATTTCAAAAATACTGATATGAGAGTAACTTTTAAATCGGTATGTTACTTACCAAAAAATTATTTATCAATTTCTTTATGATATGTAATGTTATTTACCCATTAATGATATATGATATTTATTGATGCTCTTTGGGTGTATATTCTAATCTAAAACATAAATATAGTGTTATTTCATTATATATTAGTGCGCTAGCGCCTATTTTTATGTTTTTATACCATATTATGTGCATTGAGTTCATTATTTTGCTTATTTGATGGTTCCAATGTAATTATCATATTTTTTAGGAATTTTCTATGATTTTTTTGAATTTTTTCAAGTTGTTTTTCTTGCGTAAAGTTGTATCTCGCCCGAGACGCGACGTGTTGAGCGAGACCGAGATGAACGAGACCGAAACGAGACGGGAACCGAGACCGAGACTTTGAACCATGGTGGGGTGTTAAACTAAATTATATACATTCAATTTTAATTCTCTCTCATTGCATTTTTATGCGACTCTTTTATTTTATTTTAAGAGCTATACTAGAAAACCTGGCTAAGAGTTCACCTACATTGAGATTGTTCAATATAATCAGCTTCTTAATTTCACATTTAGCTCAAATAAACCATTATATAACATAGGGATATTCTAAATTTAATTAGTCATAATAATTATCATTCTACTGGAATTGATAGTTACTAGCATTTACTATCAATACAACCTTACAATGTAATGTGTTGAATATCTCACACAAATTAAGGGAATCAAGTGAGAAGAAGGCTTAGAAGTTTTGAGCAATCGTCAACGTAGCGGTATACTGATCCCATTTAAATTAGCTTTTCTATTTCTTTTTATGTCACATATGAATTTTGTGCTTGTTAAATAAAAGCACAATGAGCCTAGCCCAGTAACTATGATTGATAAGTTATTTATCTTTAGTTTCATCATCACATGCCTGATCCAGCTTTAGCTTAAGGAACAGATTAATAATAGTAAAAGAAAAAAAAATCATATCGAAGTAGATGCCAAGATTATCATTTATGGTGTTTTAGGTAGAAAAGGGATTCCTTGGAACATTTGGAACACAATTACTGATTGCAAGAACATTCTAGTAGAGAAAAAAAAAATAGAAATAAGGATTAACCAATTAAGCATATTTTTTGAGAAGGAAATAAAGCAGTTGATTGCCTAGCTAAACTTGAGAAGATCGGTTATGTGAAATAATGTTATTCCTAAGGATCTTTTGAAGGTAGTGCAAGAGAAGTTTTTGGGCAGAAGCTACCGAGAGGGTTTCCTAGCGAGAAGTTGGGGTGTGAGACTTTCACTTCTGACATGTTGGACTTTTCAGACTTTACTCATCGGAATGAGCTGGTTGATCCTCCTATGGTTGGGGGCTCGTTTACATGGTCAAATAACTAGGTGAGCTTGGCTATATCTAGGTTTGATCGTTTTTTCCTCCTCCCAGATTGGGATGAGTCCTTTCTGAAAGCTTTTTAGTCGTCGCACAAATGATGCTCAGATAATTCTCCTATTATGCTGGATTCAGAAGGAATAACAAGAGGACTAGGCCCCTTAAGTTTTGAAAATATTTGGTTGCAGGTTGTGAGGTTTCTAGTTTAGTCCTAGGGTCAGGGGGGTTCTTTTCAATAACAGGTTCTTCTAACTTTTTTCTTGTGCAAACTCTCAAATTACTTAGTTGATGAAGTGGAATGCATAGGTATGTGGAAGAATAGAGTTTTCTAAAGCTGAACTTCTAGAAGTGATGAACAAGTTGGATGGTTTAGAGGATATGAGGGGAGCTTTTAGCTGAGGAGAGGAAGAGAAGGGATGTAGTGAAAAAAAAAAAGGAGGAGTTTTTAGATTTGGATAAATTGGAGGAAAAGTCTAGGGAGTTGTAGCTTAAGGAGGTAGACAGGAACATAGTTTTTTCATTGGATGCCAGTGTTCATGATAGGTTCATAATAGGCTTAACTTCATTGGAAAGCTAAAGGTTGATGGTGTGATTTATGAGGAGACATTAGCTCTTCTGCTGTGAGTTTTTGTCAGAGGTTGGGGTTAGAACTTCTTTGGAGGGGATGGTGCTCGAGCAGATTTGTAAAGAGGAAGCAGATTGGCTTGAAGGTCTATGGTCTGAGGAGGAAGTTTGGGAGGTGCTGAAGAGCTTTAATGGGGATAAGGCGCTAGGGCTGGATGGCATGACAATGACTTTCTATCAGAAGTGTTGGCATGTGGTTAGAGGTGACTTCATGAAGCTTCTCTAGGAATCAGGAGTTTTTTGATGATGGTGTCTTTGAAAATAGTTTGAATGCTACTTTTGTGGCTTTGGTCCTTAAGGGAGATGCTTTGGATATCAAGGATTAGCGTTCTATAAGCTTGGTGGGAAGCGTCTACAAAATCATTTCTATTAAGTTTCCAACCTAAAAGCCTAAGCTTGTAAGTGGAGGGCCCAAACAAGTATATGAAGACATGTTTAACTCGATATTTAATCAATGTGGGATGTGAGACTTCTCAACACTCCCCCTCACGTGCAAGCCTAACAAGATTTAAATGGCCTATCACGTGGGCAATAAAGACGGGCTCACGAGCGAAATGAGCTCAAGAACGACATGCTCTGATACCATGTTAAGTTTCCAACCTAAAAGCCTAAGCTTTAAGGTGGAGGGCCCAAACAGGTATATTAAGCCATATCAACTGTTTATATTTAAACGATGTGGGATGTGAGACTTCTCAACAATTTCAAAGCTTTTTTTTTTTTTTTTTTTTTTTTTGATGAAGTAATTATGTATTAATGAACAAAAAAGGGCTTAGCCCAAGTACATGAGACATATACAAAGACATAGATTTTGGGGGATAAATTGAAAAGGGTGGTTGGTAAGGTTGTGTTTAAGAGCAAAGTGCTTTTGTGGGGGGTAGACAAATACTTGATGTTGCTTTGTTTGTTAATAAATTTAGTGGACTCTAGATTGAGGTTGGTTGTGCCTAGACTGCGTATACCACATCAATTGGAGGTTTTTATTACACTTGCTAGAGAGGATGAGATTTTTGAAGGAAATGGAGGAAGTAAATAGAGCTATGCATTTCAACAGTCTTTTTCTCGATGATGGTTAATGGGAGTCCGTACAATTCTTTTAGGAGTCCCTGTGGCTTGTGACAAGGGGATCTTCTTTCCCCTTTTTGTTCATTATTGTGATGGGGTGGGCAACCTAATTCAGAAGATTGTAGATGCTACTAATTTATTTATGGATTTGTGGTAGAGTGGGGAGGTCAAGGGAGGGTCTGCATTTCTCATTTGCTATATGTGGATGACACCATTGTCTTTTATGATGCTTCTAATCCTTAATTAAGGTATCTCTAGTGTGTATTGCTTTGTTTTGAGGTGATGTTTGGGCTAAAAGTAAACTTGAGCAAAAGTGAGTTAATTATGGTGGGGGATGGGATGGATGTAGGTTGTTTGGCCTCTTATCATGGATTGTAAGGTGGGGGCTCTCCTTACTTTCCATCTTGGCTTGTTGGTGGGTGCAATTCATAAGAGCACTGCAGTGCGGGGTCTAGTGGCGCTGTGGTGGAGAGGTTTGAGAAGAGGTTGAGCGGATGGAACTATGGAAGAAAGTATATCTTTCGAAGGGAGGAAAAGTAGCATTGATTAAGAACACTCTAATCCAGCTTGCTCAATTTTTGTCTTTGTTTTGGATTACAATAGTTGTGGTAAGAGATTAGAGAAGCTTCAGAGAGACTTTTTATGGTCAGGTTTAGGAGAGAGCTAAGATTGTTTTGGTTGACTAGAGTACAGTATGTTCTTTTAAGTGAGAAGGTGGGATGGGTTTTAGACATTTGTGGATATGAATAAGGCGTTTTAGGCAAATGGTTTTGGAGGTTTGCAGTGGAAAAGGATGCTTTGTGGAGAGAGGTGGTTAGGTGGAAATATGGGAGTTAGGAAGGGGATAGGAGATCTAAGGTGGTTAGGGTATCCTGTGGGTGCGTTTATGGAAATCTATTAGTAAGAGGGGGAAAACTTTGTCAAAGAGGTTGAGAATAGTGACTTTTTTTTGGGGGGGGGTGGGGGGTGTTGGTGGGTGGGTCCATTAGATTTTGGGAGGATGGTTAGTGTGGTGAGAGGCACCTGAAGGACGAGTTTCCGAACTTGTTCGAGATGACTACCAATGAGGATGCTTGGTTAACGGATTTCTTGAGTAGAGTCAATGAATCTATTCACTGGGATATTTAGATTAGGAGGAGCCTCCATGACTGGGAATTAGAATATGTTATGAGCTTCTTTCCATGGTTCAAAGTCTCTACCGTCTCGGACAAGATCTCGCCGAGACAAATCGGTCTCGCCACTGGCCAAGACGAGAAATCCTACCGGTACAAATATATTCACGGGATACTCTCTCTCGGACGACACAAAGGTGATCTTGCTCGAGACGAGGCGTTACGCACGAGATCTCGTTGACACAGTGAGTTTTGGACGAGATATCGCACATCTCGTGCGAGATTATAACAGATTTAGTCAAGTTTCGAGCACTCAATGGTCAACTGATGAGTGGGTTCTTCCGGCACAAGGGTACTCGACAAGTGACTTCTTCCGGCGCAGGGGTACTTGATAGGTGGATTCAAGCTTTGTTTCGAGTTCATAGTGTCAAAATCCAGCGAGAGAGAGAGAGAGAGAGAGAGAGAGAGAGAGAGAGAGAACTTGCTGTTATGCTTGCCGTCGAGAACCTGCTATTATGGTCGCCGTCGACATGCATCGTCATCGACATCGCCATCATCTTCTTATTCTTCTTCTCTTCTTATGTCTTTGTTTTTCCCTTTTTGTGTCAGTCTGATATATATAAATATGTATAAAATCACTTTGGACGAAGGCTGAGTGGCTGGGGTTTCTTATAAACATAACATATTTTTTATTTTTTTATTTTTTTATTTTTTGACCGTATAAAGCTTTGACCCATTGCAAATTACAATATGGTCCCTTTTTTTTTTTTTGGGTTATTTCTAAAAAAGAAATATCTTATATTATAAGATTGTTTAATTTATAAAAATTACCTAACAATTTTAGTCTTTTCAAAACATTATTTTTCATCTTTCATGCAAGTAGGTAATTTTAAAAGGTTATCATTTGTGATTTATAAGTTATTTTTAATTTACTTCTTTTTAATATAGTAATAAATAATAGTCATACCTTTTATTTCAAAGAGAAAAAACACTTATTAAATATTATGTATTTTATGGTAAAACAACGCGTTAACGCTTGTTTTAATGTACTTAACCATAGTATGTGCCCAAAATTATTTTTTTTTTGCTTATTTGATGGTTCCAATGTGTTTCTAATATTTTTTCTGATTTTTCTAATTTTTTTTAGATTTTTTTGAACATTCTTTCATGCGTAAAGTTGCATCTTGCCCGAAACGCAACGAGATGGGCGAGACTGAGACGACCGAGACCGAAACGCGAAAAGGACCGAGACCGAGACTTTGAACCATGCTTCTTTCAGAAAATTTACTTAGCTTGGTTGGGGAGGGGAGGTGGGGTGAGTATGGTGTTGTGTGGAGGAAAGGGAAGTGCAGGGTTTTCTTAGTAAGATCTTATTATCTTGCCTTGGTTTGTGTTGAAGAAAGTAGATTTCTAGCTTCTTGAGATTGGTTGCCAAAAGTTCCCTTCAGGGTGTCCTTTACTGGGTTGCTTGTTGGGGCAAATGTCTTACTATTCATAAATCATAAATTACAAAGGAGGGGGGTTCATCTTACAAATTGGTGCATGTTGTGTAGAAAGGAAGTAGAATCAGTTAATCACTTGCTTATTCATTATTTGATGGCAAGGGAGTTGTGGGGGTATTGTCTTGGTCTGTTTCGAATTCAGTGGGTGTCACCTAGGAGGGTATTACATATTATGGAATCATGGTGTTGCAGTAGCTCCAATAAAGTTGCTCTTACTACTTGGAAGCTAGTGCCTTACACCATTTTTTGGACGCTTTGAGAGGAAAAAAAAAACAAAAAAACAAAAGGATTATTTTTGAGGATGTAGAGAATACAATTCAAATTTTGAATATACATTTTGTGGATTGTCTTTTTACTCGGTGGAATTCAAATAATTTTTGTAATCGGATGCCTCTTAAGAAGTCTATAGATTCTTTAGTTTTGTAGTTTATTCTTGTATACACCTTGTGTACATGAGCTTTTGCTCTTTCCTTTTTATGGACAAAATATTTACTTCATAAAAAAGAAAAAAGAAAAAAAAGGGTTAATGTATCAAAGCTTAAGCTGGACATGAGACCCACCTAATCAAGGCATGCCTTATGTCACGGCCTCGATGTTTCGACTCAACACCTGTGCGGCACTTAAGCTTCATTCCCTACCCATGAACTCTTAAGTAAGCCTACTCGACACCTCTAAGCTTGGAAAGAAGGAAACAACACTCGGACACTTTGTGGAAAGTATACTTGTATTACTCTAAGTAAGCTTTACAACACTTTGTAGGCTACAATGCTTGGATTCCTCTCCAACTCCTTCCAACTGGTTTGGCCAAATGAGGCTTCCCTCCTTTTATAGGCTCCTATGGACCATTCTAGAACACAATTAATGGCTAGGAGAGTTCTAGAGCTTTCTCTGGAAGCTTCCCACCTCCTCAATACAATTTTCTAGATAAAGACTATTCTAGGCCCTATTCTAGAAGTCTCTACATATATACAAGTCTAGAGCCTCCTGGAGAATTCTAGAATATTCCACCAAGTAGGAGAGTTAGCCATTTCCCACTATAAATCCCCTCCTTAGATCATTCTCGCGCGCGGGCCATGTCATTCTCTCCCACCCAATCCTACGACGTCCTCATCGCGTAATCGTACCTTGAAGTGCTCGATAGGTTCCTGTACTACCACAAGGACTCTTCTCACTCCCAGCTTGCCTTGGACTCTGGTAGTCCTTTCCACTTCACTAAGTATTCTATGTACTCTTGCATTCCCTTCCTGTGCACCACGCCTTCTGCCAGAATATCGTCTATTTCTTTGCCTTTAAATGGTGGTTTCTTTGGCAGCTCCTTGGGTATAACTTGCGCCGACTTTTGGGAATCTTCTTTTCCCTTCAAAGCCGCCAAGTATGACGTCTCCCCCTCCTTTTAGAGCGACATGGCTGTTATCTTCTTTGACTTGGTATTGGCTTGTCTGATCATCGGCATCGTACACGACATTCCTTCTTCTGCTATGCACAAGCTACTGGCATAGGGAATAGGGAAGGCCTTTACCTAGTCAAAGAAGTCCATCCCAAGTACCATCGAGTAGTCATCAATATGCGTCACCGAGAAGTCGACCAACCCACTCTACGCGTCGATGTATAGCTTCTCCCCATGAGCTACACCCTCCGGCGACCTAGCAGCTGAGTTAATTGCCTGCAGCAATCCCTTCTCCTTGGTGACTTTGAAGCCCAACCTCTTGGCTTCCTTCACGTCCAGGAAGTTGTGTGTTGCCCCCATATCGACCAAAGCACGAGACGTCTTCCCTTTCACCACTGTGTCGACGTACAATAGTCCCTTGGTTAGGGCCTTAGGTTTCTCGACTTTGGCCTCCGCCGCATTGAGCAACTGAAGAGAACTCACCCTTGCCTCCTTGATTGGCTCTTCCTGCTCCTCATGCTACTTCGCAAAAGCATTTAGGGCCACCCTCTTAGGACAGTCTCTCAAGAAGTGCGGTCCATCACAGAAGTAGCACGCCTGGGCTTGAACTGATCCTTGCCCTTATCTCCCCTCGAGTCCCTTCTCGGGAGTAACCGCCTCGTATCTGCTTTTCTCTTGGCATTCTTGTTTCCCCCACCGTTGCTATCACCATCCTCCCACCCCTTAGGTCTCCTGTTACTCTTCTTGAACTCTATAAGTGACTCCACAGCTGCTATAGCTAAAGACAAGTTCTACACCCCACGACGTTGCAGCTCTTGCCTTGCTTAGGGTTAGAACCCACTTATAAAGAACACAAACTTATCTTTTTCACTGATGTCCGGAATTTCGAACAAGAGGTTGGTAAATTTCGACACATATTCTCGAACAATGCCCGTTTGCTTTATCCATCGTAATTTCTCTTTTTCTTCCAAGTGGGCATTTTCGGGGTAGAAGTGTAACTTAAGATCTTTCTTAAAATCATCCCAAGTCTCAAAGGTGAACGTACCTTGTTCTATCTTGTAACTCCGTCGACGCCACCATAAGAGAGCATTGTCGATGAGAAACAAGCTAGCCGTAGAGATCTTTGATGCGTTATCCTCCACACCCATGTATCGAAGGTACCTCTCGATGTTCCACAAGAAGGTGTCTAGCTCCTTCGCATCCCTCTTGCCATCAAAGGCCTTAGGGCCTTGGAGTATCTATCTTCAGCGCCCCACGTATCACATGAGCCTGACTGACCATCGCCTCTTTGCCAAGTGCTAGTCTCCCTTCATTTCCTTCATCTTCCTTGCGGAATGAGGCCTAGCTCCGCAAACACTCGATCCAATTGGCCTTGGACCTCCTGTCGAAGTTTGTCAGCCATGGAGTTCAAGGCTCCCAACATCTCATCCTTAAGGTCCTCCACCATGCCTTTAAGGGTCGCCTGACTTGGGACGTCCTTCTCAAGCCGCATCGCAATGTCAGCTACTGCTTGTTTCCATTCTGAACCAGTCGTGCCTCAATAGATGACCCCATGTCCTTCGACTTGTCCCTCCTGCCCTTGCCAGTGTCGTGAGCATCTTCCCGTTCCTTATTGAGAAGCTTCTCCGTCAGGTTAGAGGTGTTCGCCATCGCTGCCTTTGCCTTAGTCATACGCCTTTTAACCTTGGCTCTGGTACCAACTGTGATGGGCTCGATGTTTCGACCCAACACCCGTGCGGCACTTAAGCTTCACGCCCTATCCGTGAACCCTTAAGTAAGCCTACTCGACACCTCTAAGCTTGGAAAGAAGGAAACAACACTCCGACACTTTGTGGAAAATATACTTGTATTACTCTAAGTAAGCTTTACAACACTTTGTAGGGTACAATGCTTGGATTCCTCTCCAACTCCTTCTAATTGGTTTGGCCAAATGAGGCCTCCCTCCTTTTATAGGCTCCTATGGACTACACAATTAATGGCTAGGAGAGTTCTAGAGCTTTTTCTAGAAGCTTCCCACTTCCTCAATAGAATTTTCTAGATAAAGACTACTCTAAGCCCTATTTTAGAAGTCTCTACGTATATACAAGTTTAGAGCCTCTTGGAGAACTCTAGAATATTCCACCAAGTAGGAGAGTCAGCCATTTCCCACTATAAATACCCTCCTTGGATCATTCTCGCTGCGTGGACCATGTCACTTATGACACAAGACTATGACACGAGACGCATGTCAATTCAAGTGGGTAAGACACATGTTAGCATGATTCATCAAAATGATGTGGGTCCATTGTAGGTGACATGTGTCAACATTAGAAGGCCACATCACCACATGGAAAGTTTAGTCTTTCAGCCAAATTAAAAAATCAAGTTAATTTCAAGGAGAGAATAGAAGTCCTCATAAATGGGATAAATTCCTTGAATCAAGTGATTTAAACAGGGGATTCCAAGTTAACATTTTTATCGTCAATTATTATTATGAGGCATCAATTCACTGGAAGGATACCTTTTGACAAGCAATTAGAATCTTGACAAAGTTCAACCATTCTTCACAAGCTTGTAGAAGATTATTAAACATTACACAAAGGTGCCTATTATTCTGTTTTCAAGACCTGAAGACAAGAAAACTTGTGGAATTTCCTGTTGTTCTCGGAAACAATCAAGAATTCACAAAGAAATTACCATTAGTTTATTTGATATCAAGCCTTAACGGCCCTTGATCCCCCTCTTTTAATCTTCATAAACTAAGATCAGAAAGCTCTAAAGTTTAGTTAAAAAAAAGCGTCCCTTGCCTTTGCCTTGGATCAAGATTAAGGTAGTGGATATAATTGTAGGATTTTTTATTTTGCAAAGCGAATATATAGGGAATTGTAACCATTTTATAAATTTAAGAATTTGACATTTTTCCATCTTTTGTATTCATTTAATTTCAAACTGAAATTTTATTTACAAATTTCTAGCATGCCTGGTGGGACATCTTCGCCTCTTTTCTCTCCTACATCCAGATTTTGAAGTTTGTCCCAATTAAGTTCATTGGCTGTAAAGAAGATCAAAGTCGTGTATGAGAACAAGAACATTGGCAAGACTGCATTGTTCTAGTGACTCATAGCACCTCAATGATCCCATGGCCAAAGTATGTCTAAGACATTTGCCAGTACTTTTAACTCAATATTTGCTTCAAGCGCTCTTTGAAACCTATGAAAATGCACAAGTTTTGACCATTCATCACTCTAGCCTCTTTGGGGGTAAAGAAGCAAGTTTTTTGGACTTGGGAAAGCTCTTGTTGGCTTCAATGGCCCAAAGGAAAAATCCTCTTACTCCATCTCCAATGCCCATTTGAGCACATGCTCACATTTTGTATCACTTGCTTACTCAACGACTATGACAATTGTGAAGATTGGCACTAGGTAGGAGAAACTTAATGACCTGAGTAATTGCTAAACTCACGAAGATTGTTGGAGAGGACCTATAGGTTGCTTCCCTCATGAGAAAATTGGAAGCGTAGAACACCTGCGAATTGAGCCATGGTCTTACTCCCCTGCACGATTTTACATCTAAAGGAAACACACTTTGTGCATCCATATTGATGTAAGGTGCAAGACAAACAACTCAACCTACGTCAATGGCCATGTTATCCCCTCCAACAACTTAGGACATGATAACAATTCACAAGGGAGCTTATGTGTGTGGGTTAATAGTAGAGAGGGATATGTAGTGACTTGGAGACTGGAGTATCCTATGTTGAGAAGAGACTAGAGAGATCTAAGAGTAAAGTGGAGGAGGAAAATGGAAGTACGAAGGGATAGAACTTTCAGGGCATGATTTTCAGGCTAGAGTGATTCCTAGAATGAGATTATGATTTCCTTGTATTATCTATTCCCTTGATCCGATTCCAAGATTTGAGGAAAAAGGGTTCCCTCCATATGATGACTTTTAGGACTTGTATAGAAGGGGGATGGATGTGACCTATCTAGGTGATTGGTAGGCTCTGCTTAGCTTAGCCTAGTGGGATGGCTCGAGGCTTTGTGGCCTATTATCATATCTATCATCTCAATTGAGTAGGTTGTGCATGCATGCAGCTAATTTTTTGATTGATTAGCCGCTGTTAAGCGCATTAGTTGGCTACATGAAATCACGTTCCTTGGGGATACATCATCCTTGTTTAAAGGCTAAAGTAGGAGGTGCTGCTGCCCCTAAGTGACCCTAGGGGTGATACTTTATCTTTGTGTGCCTCCACTCCAGTTACCAAGTCATGACCTCAACTTATCCTAAAGAAGGCGAGGTCCTAGTTCAATTACCTTGCTAGTGGCAGCGAGCTCATTATTGAGCTCCTTACCTTGCTACCAGTGTCATGCATTAAAATCATTTGGGCACAGTGCTATGAGCACTCTGTAGAGACCTCAAAGAGATTCACTTATCTTGAATTTTATCTTTGAGGGGGAGCCTTCTTTATTGAGGTATGCATCTACTTTGTGGGACATCCATGAAGAAAACATGGGCATCCACTTAAGGTTAAGCATTACACGTGTTGGACATGAGGTCCCACTCGAATGGTTATTTGAGATCTAGGCTCAATTGTCCTTGATTAAACCTTTCCTTTAATCTTCTCAAACTAAGAAGATTAGAAAGCTTTAAAGTTTGGTTAACAAGCCTCCATTGCCCTTGGATCAAGAGTAAGACGGTGGATCAAATAAGATGATTTTTTTTTTGGAGAGTGAATATACATAGAATTGTACCTATTATATTATTTTATTATAAATTAATACAACTTGGCATTTGTTCTTATCTATTTGATTTTGGACACTGAAACTTGTGTTTACACCCTTTGCTATGTTACATGGACTTTGGTACAAGTGTTGAGTGTGGGTATGTGTCCATGTGTTGGATTTGTCTACTTTCCAAAGATTTTTCATTATTTTGAAGTGTCTAGGCAAGAGTACCACTCCCATGTTACATGTGTCTTCACACATTTTGAAGTGTCCATCTAACATAGAACCTTTGTAGGAAACTTCTACTTGGGTGTTTCTCCAACTTTAATTTCAATTGTCTAACAATCTGAAACCATTTGGCAATTGAGAATGTTGTGACTTTATTGAGTTAAAAGCCATATGGTTATATTAGGCATTCATATATTCTTCCATGATGGGATATAATGGTGGAGTTGGTATTTGTTTGAATGTTTGGACGTGGTAGCGTTAATTACTATTCTTGGAAAACAACTACTTGGATTCTTTAATTGTACTCTAATAAACTCTTGCATTGGTCTATTTCTTTATGGGTATGGGTTGTCTAATGCTCGGAACACTTTCTTTTGGAGTACTTTCTCATGAAAGGTTTGAGATGTGTTAGTTTGATGTACATTATTAACCCATTCCCTTACAACTTAAGGTTTTAGGTTAGAAACTTAACATAATATCAGAGCATGTTGTTCTTGACTTGTTCTATTTGCGAGCCCGTTTTTCTTGTTCACATGACAGGCCAATTCTTGTCTATTGGTCCTGCACATTTGGGGGAGTGTCGGAAAATCTCACATTCCACATCGCCCAAATATTGGGTTATATTTGACTTAATATACTTGTTTGAGCCTTCCATCTATTAGCGTAAGCTTTTGGGTTTAAGATGTGTTCTAACATGGTATCAAAGCATGTTGTTCTTGGGTTGTTTTGTTCGTGCGCCTATTTAATTGTTCATGTGACAGGTCCCGTTTGTCTTATTAGGCCTTCATGTGAGTGGTATTTTAACTTGGTATAAGAGCTCTAGTTTCTAGGAGGTCATGGTTTTGAGTTTTCTCACCTTCTTCCCCCTATTCGTTTATTGTTTCATTGGCCATTCATCGGTTTGCCTCTACATATGTGAGTAAGATTCGCACATTAGGGGGAGTATTAGCTTGATATACATTGTTGACCCATTCCCATACAACTTTTAAGGTTTCAGGTTGGAAACTTAACATCGTATCAGAGCTTGTTGTTCTTGAGCCCATATTGTTGTTCATGTGACAGGTCCGTTCGTGTCTTGTTCTTGTTGTACAGTGGGTTTTTTTTTGTTTTTGTTTTTTGGGTGTTGGTAAAGTAAGAAAGGGGTGTGGAAGGACAAGGGGAATTATGATGATGGAATAATGTTCAAGGAAACCAGGTATAGATGGTGGGAAGTCATGGGAGTAGATATAGGTATAAAGACTAATTACACCAAATACAATGATTCATGTGAAGAGCTGAAATGGTATGAGTTGGAAGAGATGCAGGAGAGAGCCAGGAAATCGAAAGGAATTTAGAATCACCTGTTTTAATGAAGGCATATCTTTGTGCAGGTTGATTGAGCTGAAAATCATCCATATATTCAATCATCGGCTTGCTTGTCAGGCTGCTGCCTCATATTGCTGAGTTCAACTTCTTTAAAATTGGAAGTTTGTGAATATTAAAATTGGCCAGCTTTCACCCGAGAAAATTAAGCCACATCGTGATACTGCTCCTATCACATGTGAATCATGATTGTGCCCCTACATTTCAACGAAATGACTGGAATATGAATTCATTTGTGGTGTAGTGATGTCTTAGTTTGTAATAGTAAACATAATGATTGCAGGCTTTCGATTATGAAGGAGCAATGCTCCATATTCTTTTGTGCCAATCCATCAAGTCTAGGTTGCTATGTTTTGTTAATTTGATTCAAAATAGTTAATTTTGAATCGTGTCGAACCAAACAATTCCCCTGCATTTTCTTATGTTTGATTTCACATTGTTTTTTCTTGTCCACAGTCGCAGCTTCCAGCTGATGTGCAGTCCGCCTTACTGCAGCAAGTGATGAACCTCACTCCAGAGCAGTTGAGTTCACTGCCACCTGAACAGCAACAACAAGTCATTCAGCTCCAGCAGATGCTTCGCTGAGTTGAGTTGCAGCCAGCATAGCCTGAGGGAGTGACGCATGAACCCAACCTCATTAGTCTACGGACGGAAAAAAGGCTGGTTGATGGACCATGGTCTCCAAGGCAGCCACTGTAATCCTTCCGGGCTAAGCAGCCATCATTATCTTCCAGGCTTACTGCTCCATATTTTTTTAGTTCTTGAAAAGAAGAAGTTGGTTCTTGATTGATCAATTTGAGTAGTTGTAAATTGATTTCACACAAGATCCATTCCAGGATCTGAAATGCACCGAGGATCATTGCATTCATGCAACGGCTATGAGCTTGTGTTCAGCAGATATTGAAAGGCAAGAATTGACGGAAAAAAAAAAATTTTGGGCAATATTGTTGTATTGAGATTTGAAGATTCAACTCCTATGCATCTGTTTTGCCTGGCCTGTATGCTGCTTGAGCATGTGTTTCACTCCCATCTCTTACCACAACAGGTTTTTATGTTTCTTCCGCGAGATGAAATATAGAGACAAATAATGGGTGTTGCCTTGTTGGATTGGTATAATTGCTTTATTGTATCTGATCTATGCCTTCTATTTAAATAAGTTACTTTCCCTACATATGTATCTTTTTAGCTGAATTACCAAAAATAAAAAAATAAAAAATAAAAACGCTAAACCCACAAAGAAATATATATAGAGGGAAGATCCATTTATACTTGGCATAGAACTTTTTATTCTTACACCCTTCAATATATTTTTGTGAGAATAATATCTTGTCAATCCAATCGGTGAATTAAGTTTTCTATTGATGCTTGTTATGCATGCCGAATTTTTAAATTTTTAAATAAATTGGATATTAAGAATTATGCTACATTGCCACTTCATAAAGTATCCTAAATTATAGTTTTATTTATAGAAAGAAATGTAAGTTTAAAGATTAAACGCTTCCCAATATCTAATTTATTTAAAATTTGACATGTATGATGTGTATGAATAGAATACATAATCCAACGGTAGATTAACACTTTTATACCCTTTAATATTTTTTTGAGAGAGTAATATCTCATCAATCTAATTGTTAGATTAGGTCATTTATTCATGCACATCGCAGCCTGTCATTCGACTTGACACAGGCTTGTTGATTGGTATGCCACAGCCCACAGGCTTTAATTTGATGCTAGCTTGAAGTCTTGAAGGAATGATTTGAGAATCCGTCTGTTTTTAAGACGACAACATGCATGTGTAGGACGAAAGCACATGCCACATGCCTTCATTCTACCCCGCTACCTGTTACGTAGTTTGCATTTGATTTTAAATAATGGACTTAAAAATTATCATGGTTTAAACTAATCCCCTTGCCTCGGTATCAAAACACTTTTGCTTAAGCCACAATTCTTGTGGTTTAATTGTGTACATGCCTTCAATTAACTTAAAAGCGCCAACTAGCCTACAAGCAATATAGCTAGCGCCTAGCTTGCAAAATTGCCCATAAATTAAGGACTTACTCAAACATCGCCTGCATGGACTAAATCTTAGTAGTATAAAAGAATTTGGACGCTGACACCATAATATTTCAATATTTTTCAGTGAAGTAAATAAACCACAAGAATATATTCAGTTGGCTAACACTATTTTTTGCTCAGTGAAGTATACCACAAGAAAACAATGGGCGGAGAGAGGCATAACCCACATGCATATGCCGATCTGCCCTCACCTGACCTTATCCATTTTACACTTCATATGTTTTTGTACACTTCCACCTGCTAGAGATCGAATATTTCAATTTTCAATTAGTGGGGGAGAAGTTGGATCATGGGTTTGAAGGACTACACATGCTGCATGCCAGTGTGTCTGTAGGATTGGTCCATGCCCAAGGAGAAACCTCAAAATTCCCTTCGATATGCTAGCTGGTCTAGAGTTTCCACTGTGACTCTGGAGTTGTAGTCTGATCACTCGTGGCCATGAGCAACAGTATCAGATAATTTGAGACAGTTCACAAAAAAAAAAAATCCCCTAGCCTTATTTTTCTCTAAGGAAATATTATACAGTCAATTGTTAATATGCACTAAGGGAAGTGATGGCATGACAGACTATCATTATTAAAAACAATGACAATCAAATCATGGTCACCAAAAATAAAATATCACAAATTTTTTTAAAGATGATGAAAATCCATTTGTGGTCATGATTTGACTATCATGCTAGCACAACCCCATGTACTAAAACGTGCTAGGACAAGGTGCCATATACTTCCTGTCATGGCAAATGTAGGCTAGGTCTTTTGTTTTCTCTTAGTCCCTCTTCTTTTTTTTTTTTTTTTTTTTGGGTGTAATTAATTTCAGAGCAGGAAATGAGGTGGGTCATGATTTAGCTAGGCATGCAAATGAAATATCTGATGTAGCTGTCTGGAAGGAAGAAGCCAGAGACTTCGTATGGGATCAATTCGAGCAAGATTTGTATTTCTATTCTCCACAATGTTCTTGATGGACCACTTACATATTATGTGAGAGTAGGGGCCAATTATCATTTTCATAGGGTTTGAACTCATCACAAATTCTAAGAGAGAACTATCCACACCTTCCTCCGATGGCAAAATGTAATTAAGTTGTTACCAATTCTTATGTGTCATCGAATAAGGTAAAAGCATGCATGTTAAGCAAATCATTCGATCATTCCAGTTTTTCAGAAACTGGAAAAATAATTGATCCAAGGGGACCACTTACATAATTCCACTTTTTTCTTCTTATCTTTTCAAATGTTACATTTCTAAAGTCAATTTGGTTTAAGAATTGTCTTTTCTTTTACTTTGAATTTCATTGATTAACTTTTATAGATCTATTTTCAAATGTGTTTAGGAGGAATGATAGGTAATATTATATCATAGTTGCAATGGTACGATGGTCAGACCATTGCGCTGTGATAGGGCAATAAATCTAACTCCATGCATCCTCTGCTCATTATGAGTATTATTTTTAGCTTTTAAAATTCAAGGATCCACCATCCAATGATCCCATCCATTGTTGCTTCAAAATTAATTTTGGATCCTAGGGTCATTGAGTGATTCCTAGTCTTTAATCATTCTGTGGTGGATGGTGTTTGTTTTCACCAATCCAGAGTTTAATATGTGGCTGGTAGGTGTGTTGTGGTTTATGGTTGTAAGACAACACTGAAAAGATGAGACAGTGATCGATTGTAGTACACCCAGGTTAGGATTAGGTAGAAACGTATCCAATGTAAGTGTGAGGATTTAGTGTTGAGCTTTTTCAGTTTTGGACGGTTGAGATTGAAAGAAGAGAAAACTATCAAAATGCCCTTATAAAAATAACTTTTTCATCTTTCAATTTCAATCGTCTAAAATCGAGATGAACGGCTGAGATTAACTCAGCACCGTATTAAGCTTAGCACCGAATCCAAGTCCCCAATGTAAACTTTTGGCCCTTCTATTGTATAATTTCATTGAGCAAAACAAAGCCTAATTTCTTAGGTGACAAGCAATTTAAGAGATATGGATTTTATAATACTAACAGAATATCTTGAATTCAATTCTCACCGCTATTCGGACTTGTACAATATCCCATCAACAGCAACAGTAACAACAGCAAAAACGACAACGTGCCTTTGGTTGAAAGTGGGTCAGGTTACTTCTGATTTCTGTCATTATCTTTGTTTTTGTTTTTTTGGGAGTGTGTTTGACCTGTACAATTTGGAGTGTGTGTTTTTAATTTTGTTTAGTTTTCATTAACCTGTTACATCATGTAAACTGTGTCATAATTGTACGGAAGTTTTTTTTTATTCTAGACCCAGACCCAGTGGGGGATAGTACCTATTTAAGGCTGCAATTTTACAAACTAATAGTACATGTACTGTCTACAGCGAAACCCACTCGTTCAACTTTCTAGGGCGTGCACCAGTACACCACTCTCATTGGTAGTTAGGTTACTTGCGTACCCCAGATAGAGAGAGAAGAGAGGGGGGGGGGGGGGGGGCGAATCTACATTTACAGTTTTAATAAAAACAGATGGATTTTAATGTTTTTTTTATAAATTTGAATTTCAAATTCTTACGTAATAAGTAAAGAAAATGTTATTAAACTAATAATAAGTAAATTAAATGTCATTAAATTATCATGTTATTAGTAATAAAAAAATTAAAAATTTAATTATGGGAAGACTAGGATTTGAAAAAAAAAAAAAAAAAAAAAAAAGAAAAAAAAAAAAGAAAGAAAGAAAGAAAGAGCTAAGAGAGTATCCATGAAACCATAGAATCCCGTAAGATGTATCGATATATTTTAGGAGAAATAATATAAGGGTAAAAAATAAAATAAAATTATGAGAAGGACCAAATATATAATTCTTCAAAAAAAAAAAAATTTAAATATACAATATAAAAATCAAAATCAAAATCAAAAGGGTCAGGTGATCCTTCTGGGCTCAAGGATGGATTTTATTATACATATATATATATATATATATAAAACTCAATTATTATTATTTTTATTAATGATTAGGAGTATTTAAGCCTTAATCCAATCGAGTAATAAATTTTGGATTTTTGTTTTCATTTTAAATTATGTCATGTCAATGCTACTTTTTTTTTTTGGTTTGACGCTCAGGATGTTCGGATCAGTTTGTGTGCACCTCAATTAATCCCTCCTCAGATGATCTTAAATACGCACTCCCTCACATGCCAATGCTACTTCATCTATTACTTACTAATCCTACCCTTAGATCTCACTCAATCCAAAAACTTATAATTTGTGTCAAAACTCGTATAATGTTTTGTATCCCCAATCTTATCCCATTACATGTAATTCTAGTTTTAGTGAATAGAAGAGAATTAAGTACCAATGATGGTCCCTAGTTCCTCACTTGGTTAGGATCGCACGTGCTAAGCTCTACTACCATGCCCCAATTCGAACAACGAGTCTCACCCACCCCAACCCCCACCCACACCCAAAATAAGAAATAATTAAAAAATGAAAAGAAAAATGTTTCCCACTCATTTAGACCACATACTGGTTTCCCCTCTTAAGGAAAATTTCCTCCTAGTTTGATTTTTAGGAAGGATCACACATTCACACGTGGTAAGTTCAAACTCCCCCACCAAAACCTACCCCCATGTTGTCAAGACTAGCCCTACACTAATATTGTATCTGCTAGGGCACTTTCTATTTGCTTTGATCATATTTCTATTTTGAAAAAAATATTCATTTTTAACAATGTGACATCTTATGTGATATGATGTGATTATTTATGTGGCATGTATTAAAAAAAAAAATTATCAAAATCATCAAAGATTGACGTAATTATTACTAGACATCATTAGAAAAAAATAAATAAATAATATAAAGATGAATAACACTACTCTTCCTTTCTATCACACACACGCATGCTTGCGCGCACACACATATAGGGTCAAAATGGGATGCTAAAACTATCCAAGAAAGTGGGAATTATCACTATAATTGATAATGTAATTATTATCAATTTTTATAAATTCATAAAATGTCATTGTTTTGAATTTTTATGCCGATGATGACCATTATTCTCTTTAATCCATTCAAGCTAATGGAGTTGTGCCTTAAAACTATGGAAAATACACTAAAGTTGTACAATTTTCATTTGGAATCCAAAATAGGCCCTAGATAATTTTTTATACCATTCTTAAGTGGGTCAAATCCACAATATTTTATGATTTGAAAAAAAAAAAAAAATTTAAAAATCCTTGATTACCAACCTAAATGTACAAGAAAGAAAGAGCAAGAAAACACTAGGCTCTAATTACATTTCACTCCTTTGCAATTTTAGTTGTAAACTAACTTGTGTGATGTAGAGAAAATTGTTCTTTTGAGTGGTGGTATACTTAGGCCACGTTTGTTTAGTTGGTATGCAATGAAATTTAATTCCTCAATTAAAGTAGTTTGGAATAAAAAATATTTGAAATGACTGTCCACATACGTTGTTTGATTCCATTCTTATTTAAATTATATCATCCAAACACATTGTTTGGAATAAATTAAATGTGATTTGATTCGATTCCATCCATTCTATTTCAGCTAAATAAACATGGCCTTAGATCGAAAAAATCAGAATCTTTCGCTTACCCTAATTGGGAGACATTGATGATTACTCTTTACAATATGACTTATTTTATAATTGCCTGGAACTTAAAAAATTTTAATTCCAACTAACTCTTGGAGAATATTATTTAAGCGAACCAAAGTACCCTAATCAATTATAAAAAATAAATAATAATAATAATAATAATTGAGTCAAAGATCTTGAAAACTTGAAGCTTCACCTTTCTTGGCAAAAAATCTTGGACCTCCACCCTCTAGCTAGTAGCTAGCTAGGAAAAGGTCGCCCCGCTAATAATGTATGCGAAAATTCTAGTCGAAAGGCTTCAAGTAGGTAATGGAATCCTTGGCTTTTAATGGGGTTGGTGTGGGGTTCGATCTCAATGTCAATATCTTCTCAATTCATACTTTGGTCTTTGCATTGACCTTTCTACTCTACTAAATTAATATAATTTTTGTTTTTTATTTCTTTAATGGGGAAATTAGTGAGAAGTTTACTAGATGGGACTTATGGCATAAGACTGGGATAAAAACTTTTGTAACCATAAGTTTACTTTTAAGTAAAATGGAAATTTATTACTAGAGTCTTAAATGCATAAAGTCAATTATATCCATAAGTAGTATTTTTTGTTTTCAAACTTTAAAATTATATATCTTTGAATTTACAAGTCGGTTTTCAATAAAATTTATATTGTTAGAATCTATTTGTTGAATTCTTCAAAACAAAACCCATAATGAAAATGAAATCATGTATAAAAGAAAAACAGTTACATTGAGTACATGTAACCCTTTTAAAAATAATCAAATTTAATTCTTTTGTGATCACATTTAGCAGTTAAATTATAAATAAAATGGTTACTTTTAAGTGTTTTGTGATTCAATTTAACTATTTTTTGAAAAAAATTAATGATTAAATCGAAATATTTTAGATTAAATTTAGTTGTTTTGAAGACCATTACATGTAACTATTTTGTGACTAGATTCTAAGTGTTTTGGGATAAAAAGGCACGTAACTACTTCACGGTGCATAATTGGGCTTGCCCATGTGATTGAGTGGTTGTTGTTTTTCATGCCACCATAACCATTGCCTTGGGATTAGAAGTACTTCTTCAAGGAAAGGGAGCATGAGAGGTCCAAGTCAGTAAAGTCCTTAGCAAGATGGATCGAGAGACTTATTGGCGTCATCCTGTCATAGATTACATGAGTTTGCTGGCTTGGATTCCGCAGGTTTTTGAAGACCTTTTTGGTTTGAAGGTGAATGTGTCTGAGCTAGCTTACGTGTACCTCGATTAAATCCCTTTCCAAATGATTTTAAGGACGTACTCCCCCACATTGGCCTGGTGTATCCAGAAATTAATTTATGGAGTACTCTTTAGAGGAATCGAACCCAAGTTGATAGATTCCTCATATTTTTTTAAAGAGGTTGAGTGGCATGCCTCTTTATGAGCAAACTCTCTTTTAATGTCTCCATCAGTCGCACCAACTGTTTGCCATTGTCATCCTCTTCTATCATCTTCATATTTATGAAAGGTAATAAATCATCTTACGCTATTTAATTAAGAATGGAAAAGAAATGGAAGAGTAAAATAAAGTCGGTTTCCTTCATTTTGCGTGCTTGTTGAGGGAAAATTGTGAGCTCTACCACTAACTCCTTTTTTGAAGGAAAGTATTTTCTTTAAGGACTTGCTTTTTTTTGTGGTTTGGTGTGAGAGTTGGATCCAAATCCTAGTTGTGCTTCCTAAATCCTACTATTGGTTTTACATTTGGGTTTGGCTACAGTATGAAATCATTAGTCATTTTTTATTTTTTATTTTTTAAACAAACCTTGCTTACCATACTAAATGTACAAGAAAGTAAGGGCAAGAGAAATAAGAACATGGGACTTTCAACACTAAGCTCTAATTACATTTAATTCCATATGGACAACTTCGCAAATCGCAATTTTAGTTGTAAAGTAATCTGCGTGTGGTAGAGATTAATTGTCCATTTGAGTTGACAAACTTAAATTAAAAGAATAAGAATCTTTGGTTTACATGGATGATTACTCTTTCCAACATGATTTATTTTATAGCCATTTGCCTATTTCTCACTTTAAAAAAAATTAAATTTCAACTAATTCTTCGAGAATATTATTTAAGCAATCCATACCCTAAACAACTATAAATTGAGTCAAATATCTTGAAAACTTGAAGCATTATCTTTCTTGGAAAAAAATCTTGGACCTCCACCCTCCAGGAGCTAGGAAAAGTTCGGTTGGTGTGATTGCGTGCCCACTACTAATGTATGCAAAAAAATCTAATCCTAATGTTTGACTTAGGGTTCAGTGCTAAGTTGTTAAAACTTAGTATCATGCTGAGGTGATGGCATCCCTTACATAAGCTTTTAAACGGCCAAGATTGAAAGATCAAAAAGTTTTCATTGAGGTTATTTTGGTTATTTTAGTAGCACATTTTTTATCTTTCAATCTTAGCTGTCCAAAAAACTATCCAATGATTGCCATCACCATAGCACGGTGTTAAGTTTTAACAACTCAATAGTACTGAATCCTTACTCCTAAGGTTTAAGCAAGTAAATAATGGAATCTTAGCGTAATGGAGAAAAACTTATATGTTACCATGACATGACTATTGTGGTGTAACACACCAATAAAAATATAGTAAACTAGGATTGTTATAATATTTTTATAACCCACAATCCCACTTTACTTTACTTTTATTAACTCATAACACTACGTGACTGTATCACAGTTATACGGAAGACTCACTCGATTTGGTTTAATGGGTTTAATGGGGTTAGTGTTGGGCTCTCAATGTCAAAAATCTATTCAATTATACATTGGTATTTGCATTGACCTTTCTACTCCACTTAATTTTTAAATTTTTTTTAAAAAATATATATATATTTGCCAGTCAGTCTCTAGCTGCAACTTGACTTAGCTTCCACGTGGCATTTTCTTATGGGTGTTTATATGATTTTTTTTTTTGGGCAAATATCCAAAACCTCCCTAAAAAATAAAATCATATTCAAAAACCCCATTAAATATTTTTCCTATCCATCTTCTAATCTAAAAAAATATAAAATCATATCCATTAACTCCTATTAATTAATTTTTTGTTTACTGTTGTTAAAAAAAAAGAGTGATTCAACTAAACTACCGTTCTTCGATATTAATATATTTAATGACAAGTCGTTAGAGCATGCCTTTGTCGCCAGAGTAGGAAGAGAACCCTCCCTATGTCTTTTGCAACTAACACAACAAGAGAAGCAACCTTGACCCACCATGTGGATGGTGCCACGGAGAGAGAGAGAGTGTGTGTGTGTTTATTGCACAAGGGGGGAAGGGGGAAGAAAAAGAGGGAGTGGGGGAGCAGCTATGCACATTTGGGGAAAATGGGTATTTTAGTCAAATCACTCTTTTTTTTTAACTGCAATAAAAAAAATGTTAACTAGTTGGAGTTAATGATATAATTCTTTTTTATTTGGATTAAAGGGATAGAAAAAATATTTAACAGGGTTTTTGGATATGAATTTATTTTTAAGAGAGGTTTTAGATTTCCCCCCCCCCCCTTTTTTTTTTAATAGCCAAACGTCAGAATTAACACAAAGGGTCCAAATGTGGGGGGAATTATAGATTGGTCTGGCTACGGGTAAATAATTACATCTCACTACAAATAATTACTAACTTCATAGTAAATGATCACTAACTTAACTAAGAATGACTACCACCTATAATTATTTGTAGTTACCTGGACCAATCTATAATTCCCCTTTATTGAAGGGTGTGGTTGGTGCTGACTTTTGGTGTCACAGATATATTGGATACTCTCTTCCTCAGATTTTCCTAAAGAGGTTGAGTGGCTGACTCTCGCTGAGCTCTCTGTCTCTCTTGCTCTCTCTCTTGCGAGGTCTCCATCATTCGCACCAAACGTTTGCTATTGCCAACCTCTTCATCATCTTCATAGTTATGATAGGTAATAAATTAACTTGTACCATCTAATTAAGAGTGGAAAAGAGAAAGGTAAATTAAATTAAAGTCCTTTTCCTTCAATTTTTTGTGTGGGTGTTGTAGGAAAGTAGTGATCGCTGCCAACTCTTTCTTGATTGAATATATTTTCTTCAAAATACATTTTAGTACATTTTTACTTTACAAAAAAGTATAACGAGAAAGTTGAGACTCGTATTTTCTTACATTTTTCTTGTAAACCAAACAAATGTGGAAAAAGTAAGTTCTACCATTGTTGAATTTTTTTCTTTCCTTCTCTTTTCCTTTACTATCCTATATTTCACATTTTTGTACAAGTTTCTTTATAGCTTAGGCGAGTAAAATGACAGATCAAGATCTTGATAATTAGAGGCGATGATGGTCAAGATGGCCTCTAGATTACTATTTATGAGTTAATTCTTGAGTGTTAATGTTCGGTTTTTCTTGTAAAATGTAAATGGTTTATAATATATTAAGCCAAATACATCATGTTTGGATTGCTGCAACAACAATCGTTTTAAATTAATAGTAAAATGTTGTTATTATTCGATTTATTTAATTTTTTTTTTTAACGAATTTCTAAAATGAGATACACACAACTGAAAATTTAACAATTTAACAAGATCATTAGTGGAGGATATGGATGAGAGCCTATTGTAACATGGTACACATGAGATAACTACACTTCATCAATATTTAAAAGTCTATATCTAAAAGATGAAAAATCAGGAGATTAGATTAGACTTGTTTAAGTTGTCAAATCAAGTTCACCTTTCAAATTTCAAATTTCAAATTTCAAATTTATGACCAATATTTCGCCTCCTTAGGAAGGAAAAAGCAAATTTGGGTACTCCTCGATCACGATAATCATTTGATTTTAAGATTCCAAAGAGAAGAATGGCAGTGACACCATGTCATAAATTTGCTCCCCCTAAGAATTTTGTTTTTATAGCACCCCCTCGGATGAATGATTGGATAGGGTTTTCTACTTCAAACCAGCTCTAGGCATGAAAAGAAATGAGAACGAAATATTACACAATTAGGTTTGAAAATCATGACAGAATGAGTTGATATTTTGTTAGTTAATGAGAAATAAATATGTTAGAAATAAAACTATTTTGCAAGCAAAATCACCATCAAATGTAGATTGGCTTCGGTAGGAGTATATCAAAATCATAGTAGTCCACTTCTCGAAGGCATGAGATGGATCCAAGGAAGTTGTGGGAACACACAATTTGAATGATGATTGAGATGTTTTAACATATATGCTTAAATTTGACTGGCTATTTTGGAAAAAATATCAAAGGCGTGATAATGACCAATACCTAGAAAAATATTGGTTTGAAAATCATTAGCATAATTCTCCCATTGTAAGACATCCAATAGCTCTTGCTGTCTTAACTCAACAGCTTAAATATATTTCCAGCATGGGGAATTAATTCCTTACTCATTACGTCAAAATCTTAATCACTGCAGCAACATGCTTACTCAATTCCATTGAGTGGGAATTTGATGTTCCCCCTTGGTTGGAACAGAATAATTCTTTTGATGTAGGCTTTTAGCCATCTTTTCTTTTAAAAGTTAATAAATTGTCTATCTATGGGGGGAGAAAAAAAATTCTATTGATGAATGGAAAATCTTAAGGCCAACACTCAAAATTGAATTAAAATTAATTATGTCTAGAAAAGAAAAAAGAAAAAAAAAAACTTTCTAACCTTTTTTTTTTTTTTTTTTTTTTTTTTTTTTTTTTTTTCTGCCAAACAATGAGGTGTCTAAACTGTCAAAGCCCGAAGTTTTTCAATCCCATTTTGTTGGACGCAATCTCGAGGATTTGAATTGTGGAAAATGATGTTAATATATATATATATATATATATATATATATTAGAATAATCCCATTCTAAGGCATCCAATCTATGGCCAAAGGTGTATTCGGATGGTTCTCAAAGCATTACACTTGGGTGCAAATCCCAAAGACCAGTTAATGAATTCACTCTTCGGGATTGTGTAAAGATGGTGTTGGTTTCGATATTAGGAAGCGACGACTTTGATCCAGGCGAGACATACGCCATTACATTTGGCTTTAGTTATACACCTTTATACTGCATTGATGGGTCATGGCCTCATCATATAGAGGATGATGATTAGGTAAGTACATACTGATATAACTTATATCAACATCTGCATTAGGAGTTGTACCTTATGCACTAATGGGATATGAGATACATTGGACTAATGCAAGGAGTACAACCCCCAATGCATGGTGCTGATATATATAACTTTTATTAACACGTGTTGATGGGAACATAACCATATATATATATATATATATATCTAAGTTTTTCTCCGCCATGCCATAGGTCTGGATACAAGTTTTAGAATAAATTTGCTTTTATGTATGAATATTCAGCATATATATATAAATAACAATGGTATCATAAAGTCAATGAGAGGAAAATAAAATGGAATTGTTATAATACTTTTTGATCTCACAATCCTATTTTACCTAACTCTTATTGATCTATGACACAACGTGACCGTCTTATAGTTAGATTTACGTGGAAGACTCGCTCCGCATGGTGGGTCAAGGAGGGTGTCCTCATTTTTTATTTTCTTTTATTTTTTATATTAAAAAAAGGATGGAAAGGAGACAATTAGTCATAGCAATTTTACTCAGGCGTGACCATAGTAACTTTCTTATAACATATGTTTTAAATACATGTTACATTATCATATTTATCACATTTGATGTACTTCATAAGTGTTGAGGAAGGATTCTAATCAACCATCAATTATTAGATAACATAGAACATCAAATTGCGATTGGCGTGTGTATTAAAACTACGTAATACTTTGTAATGAAATTTTGAATGTCAAACTTTTAGATTCTGTCTGGATCTTGAAAAATATAAGAAAAATAATCTATTAAAACGTGGGAGGGAGGATTTCATTTTTAAGCAATTTTAAATAATATTCTCTTTTCATTTTCTTCTCACTTTCTAAGATTCAAACAAAACCTTAAGAATTCATCAGTTTAACGGTAAAACACGTGACTTGAAAAATTCTTACACCAATCCCATAAAATAAGGTGAAAATTTGGGTAATACACCCACCAGAGGCTTTCAAGATTTCTAGGTCAAGCAACTTTGACAGATTCAGCAACCCGAGATGAGCCTAGCTAACATCATCATATGCATCACCTTGAGAGAAAGAGAAAAAGAATGGTGTGCCTGATGAGCAAATAAGATGCCCCCTGTGGTCACTATCAGAGGGCAGTGATTGGATGTTAGCATCATGGGTCCCGCATGTCACAATCTTGGAGGCAGGATTGAATGCAACACAAATCTCTCTGTCATGCATAGGATACAATGTAGGAAAGCCCCATGCAGCAAACCAAACCCAAGGTGGCTGGTGCATACCCTCGTTTTGCCCACCAACCCCCTTGTGTGTAGGTGACGTGGAGGTGGTGGTTGGTAATGAGGTTGGCGTGTGCCCATCTTCGTTTTCCTTCAACTTTCTAGGTAAAGAGGCGTGACTTGGTCCTGTGAGTCAGTCTCACCAAACACCCCGGCCCCTAACTCGATCATCTTAATTAATATTATTCCAAGTACATTTTTATTTTTTAATTATTATTTGGTGAGCAGTAGATAGATTTACTTCATACATATTAATGGTCATTATTATTATGGTTTGCCTGTTTCTTTGGATTGGTTGGTGGATCATTATATCAACTTCCAAATATACCCTCACTGAAGTTTAGTTTAGTTTAGGATTTTTATTTATTTATTTTTTCACTTCTCTGTGAGCTCATTAAGGTCATTGACTGAATGTAAGGTTTAGAATTAGAGTTCAAATTGCAAAAAGAAATAGATTCACAAAAGAAAAAAAAAATGATTCTTTCCAATTTAAACTCCAAGCTAATGGAAAATACTTGTTTCCATATTGACGTAGAGGAACCATATACATATATTCTTACTCTACTGATAATTTTTTTTTTCAAAAAAGCAAAACATTCTTACCCCATTGATATTACATCACCTATCTAAATAATTAAAGAAAATTGGTTGTGTATTATCATGTTTACATAGTTATGATCGTGTTTTTATATGTCAATATCCATGTGTCCATATCTCCATGTGAATATAGATGCATCCAACACATCCGCTTGTTTGTGTCCTTAAATTTACACATACATATACATATATAATATTATTTACTAACACGTAACAAAAATGAACAGAAATAAGAGTAACTCATCCACGTAAGTATGAAAGCAAGGATTGTCTTCCAAGTGACTTCTTCCAATGGAAACTCATGTTCAAGATTGTCAAATAAGGATAGAAGGTTTTTTGAAAGCTGCCAATGATGAAAGGGAATTTTCCTAGGTTTGGAATCAAACAGAATCAATTATAGAGGAAAGTGAGATGGTCAATCGGGAAGTGCGTGTTTTGCAAAGATGGAAACCCACCTGACTTGCTGTATAAACTCAATATAGATGGTGCATGGACTAAAGCTAATGGCATAAGAGGAATGGGTATAGTGATTAGAGACGCAAAAGGGATGTTTATTGCAGGAATGGCAAAAAAGATTTCGTTTATGAGTAGTGCTCAAATGGTAGAAGCGACAGCATTAAGGGAAGGCGTCCAATTTGCGATTGATATGAGAATTAGGGGATTAATTGTGGAGAGTGACACAAAGGGTATCATTGATTGCCTAAATAGGAGAAGGAATATGATTGAAAAAATTGTGATCTTATGTAATGATATTTGGCTTTTAGGCCAAACAGCCCAAGTGATTGAATACAGTTAGAGTAGCAGACGCAATAGCAAAATTTGCGCTTAGGGTAAATGATTTTGATGTTTGGTTAGAATATTACCCTTGTCGGCTTTCCCCTCTTCTTGAGGAGGACTTGTCTTTGAACATGTAATCGTTCTTGTTTTTTATTTTTAATGAAGTTTTTCTATCTTTTGGTTAATAAAAGGAAAAAGGAAAAAAGGAAGGATAGAAGTGAGAATTAATTCCAATAGGGGTAAATTTCAACTTAAAAGAAGTTTTGGCCCAAAATTTATTAGTAAATATCTCTATAAATATTCATGGCTGTTGGCACGCATATATATAAGACTGGTGAATAAAACAAAATAACTACAATAGTACAAAAAGAGTGATTGACTTCCACAAATTTTTTTTGGCTACAAACAGGTCACTAAGATTTACCCAACTATATGTAGCCTTTGTGACCTCCAAATATCAGAATAAAAAAAGAAAAAGAAAGAAAGAAAAAGAAAGAAAGGGACCTCCCAATATAAGAAATTCTGGGGTAGGCACCATTTAAATTTTCGAGTCCTTGTCCTTGCTGCAGAGGGCATCGTGTAGGGATTTTCCAATCTGCCCTATCAACCTCTGCCTCTGGGTATATATATATATATACATATATGAAATAGCATGGTCAGAGGCAAAGAATCCTCCTCTCTTTTATTCCATTTCCATCCCCAACTGATCTCAGTCTCTCTCATTCCTACATCATCAACCACTGGATAACCCTTATCCACTTTGGTGATGATGTAGTACCACCTATCCATCTAGTCTGGCAGAGAAAACTTCTATGAGACCGTTGCATAGTACACGTGGTGATATCAGTCAATAGGAAGTGAGATAAGTGTCTTTCTCAGTGTACTTTTTGGCCCCACAAAGGCATTTTCTCCCCTTTTTATTGGCTAATCTTACCACGTGTACTATGCAGCGGTCTCATAGAAGTTCTTCTCCTAGTCAGACTGATTGTAAAGAATCCCAAAACCTACCCCAAAATGAATGAAGTGATTATATCTAGGGTTTTTACACTTTTTATTTTTTTATTTTTTATTTTATAGATTCATTTTCTTCCATGAGCAAAAGTACGAAAAATGATGAGAAAATAAACCTTCTGGAGTGTGGATTTAGCAAAACGGATATAGAAATTTTCTATGCCCCTCCTATATGTATTGATAAAGAGTGAAGTGTATTTTAATTAAATATCCATCCATTCGTCATCTACTTTTTTTTGATAAGCCATCCATTCGTCATCTACTTACAAGTCTACAACTTTGCGGATGAGTATTAGCTATTTTGGGGTTGAAAATATAGTGACATGCAAGGTGAAGGCCTCACCCGATGAGGGAAGTTTGGAGAAAAATGTAGCAAAAAATCTACCAATGAATTTGAGGAAGAGGAAAGCAATGCATGTTAAGACAAAGAAGATTTGCTCTCTCCTTAGAGTATATCATATATTAGTATTTGTATTAAGATAATAAGAGACAATTAATACTTTGAGGATTACAAATATTAATCCTACCTTTAGAGAATAATAAAGTGATGACCAACTATATATGTATATGTATATCCATGAGTCCCCTTCTTATAAGGTTAACCTAATCTAACTTTAGGTTAGATCACCTTCTAAAACTTTATTTTTGATTTTTATTTTTCAAAACCAACCGTTAGATTAGAGCTACTTTATGTGAAGATCATGCATACCAAAAATCAAGTTCATCTGAGATTAAGAACTATTTCATTCATGAATATCCAAAATGAGTGATTATCATTAATTAAAAAATGTAATTTTTGGATCGAATAGCAATCAGTCTCAGATGAATTTGATTTTTGGTATGCATCACTTAGGTGATAAGGTTATCTAATCCAATGATTAGTTTCATAAAATATGAATCAAATGTTTAGTTTTGAAGGATGACCTAACGCAAAATTAAGTTAGGTTAACCTTATAAGAAATGGACTCTTCTATATATATATATATATATATATATACAAAACCAGTCATTTGAGGATGTACTAATATAACTGATATAATTTATATCAGCACATCCTCAAAGAACTGTTTATATTTATATATATAATTTAAGTCATGTGGTTAAAGATTAATTAAAAGTTTGGAAAGAAAAATGTTCATATAATTTTGAAAAATTTGTTTGGGAGGATATTATTTATGGAGGAGTTGAGTCATGGTTGTGCTTCTAGTTCTCTTCTCACATGTGTACATCCACACACATATTAGAAAAGATAGATACGGAGTAATTCATTCTTGATGAGATTAATGAGTTCAATCCAAAGTACGTAGAGATAATTAAAATATTATAGATAAATAGACAAGTTCAAGCTCACAGCATGACAGCAAACCAGTTTTGTAATAATTGGCTTGGCAGCAGCCAGCAGCAGAAGACCTCAAGTTGTTGTGTCTAATGGCTCATCAGTAAATAATTTTACTCTACTGTGAATGTACCATTAAGCGAAAAAAAAAAGAAATAAAAGAAAAAAAAAAATGCTTCGAAATGGATGTCTTTTTGGGTACTAAAAATCTTTGGATAATGCCAGCAAGATACTCCCATAAACTTTGCAAGAGACCAAAAAAACAAAAAAAAAAAACAAAAAAACAAAAACAAAAACAAAAGGGCTGGAAGAGGAAGGGTAGTTTGGTAATTTCGTAATTTCAATGGGCTCCACTCTGTCCCCTTCGAATGGTAACGAAGGCAAAATGCTTAAAAACTCGAGGATACGAGAAAATTCCGAAAAATGCGTACGGGCCCACATTGCAACGTGGCATCTATGCCACAACTAATACCACCAGCAACCCCAAAAAGGATAAAATAAGATAAAAGGGCAAACTACAAATTAGTGTCATTAACTTTATCCCCAAATTTTAATGTGATGTACAAACTTATAATTTACACAATTTAGTACTACTAATTATGTATTTGTGTTTCAATGTGGGAAAACACTGAACGGACATTTGGTCTCTAACGGAGAAGCTCACATGCGCTCACGTGGTGGCCAGTTGGCGCTGACGTGGCGTCCCCTCGTGGCCATTTGACCTATTTTCCTCATTCTCTCATGCGCGGGTCTAGGGTTATTTGGAAGGAAATCTACATTTTCTAATCTAGAACTTGACGGCGAGGATTGTGGGTTTGTAGGATTTGCATTAGTTTGTTGGTCTATGGGTTTTGCTCGGCGAATAAAAAGTACCATGAGTGATTGATGGAAAAAATGGAGTTTTAAGTGATCGGTGACAGGAGATGGACGGCATTCTCCTGTCGTATAAAGATCTGTTTTTCTGGTTCGCCTTCCCTCTTTCTTATCCGGCGAGAGGTTCTTCAATGTTAGTTTACCAGAAAAAATGAAGGATTGGTTGCTCTTGTCGAAATCGATCCAACCAAATGGGGAATAAAAAAGGGGAGAAGAAAAACAGATCTGTGAAATCTTGGAGGGACGATCTAAAATTGATGGGTTGTTGGGCGTTCACCGGATTTTTGGTATATTTTCCTCCACTTGAGATGGTCCGGCAATGGCAACCATGGCTCTCAACGCCTTCTTCTTCTTCTTCTTCTTCTTTTTATTTTATTTTTATTTTTTAATATAGAGAAAATCTGGTTTAGATCTGTGTGGGAGTAGATGGAGAGATGTAGATTAGAAAAAGTAAATTCTCCTTAAATCTGAACCAGATCTGACTTATTGGGAGAAAAGATCAGATGGAGATCTGAGAAAACATATGAACTTGCCCCAATTTTGACCTACAATCCATTATGCTTTTTCCTTCTCTCATCTCATTCTCATTCTCAATCCAAACACCTAGATTTGGCTTCCTCATCCTCAAAACCCTCATCTTCTCATAAAGCTCACCAGCCCCGCTCATCGCCCTTCTTCCTTTCATTAGTAGCTCACCAGATCTGAAAACACATCGTAGCGCATTCTTGTCAGATCTGAAATCCCATGACCTCAACGCGACGCTGGACCTTGTTCACCGCCATTACTACTCGAAGCTCATCACCCCTCCTTCTCTCACCACCAAGAAGCTCAGTAAACACAAAGCTCATTGGAAAAAATGGCCAGCAAGCTTTTTTTTAGAGGTTTTTATAACTTTTACATTACTGTAAAGAAGATAAAAGGTGGCCAGTAAGTTTCGTCGGAAAAAATAATGGGTCAAATGGCCACAAGGGACACCACGTCAGCGCCAGCTGGCCACCACGTGAGCGCACGTGAACTTCTCCGTTAGAAACCGAATGTCCGTCTAGTGTTTTCCCACATTGAAACACAAATGTATAGTTAGTGCACTAAATTGTGCAAATTATAAGTTTGTACACTACATTGAAATTTGAGGTAAAATTAATGACACTAATATCTAGTTTGCCCTAAAATAAAAAACAACAAAAATTGGAAGGAGACTTCTATTAGTATCCAATGACTTTGCTTTTCTTCCCCATTTATTTTATATTTTAAGATTTTATGAAAAATATATAAAGTATTTATAAAAACTTATTGTGTTGTCTATTAGAAAACATTTTTTTGAACAACTTTTTGGAAGAAATTTTTTTCAAAATCTCTCGTTTAAGTAAACTTTTTGGTTATTTATGAAACGAAGATTATAAATGACAAAAAATTCTACTTAACTGATAGATTTCAAAAAAACTTTATTCTAAAAAATTGTTCAAAATGATGTCTTATAATAAAATACATAATCAGTTTTTATGAAAAACCTTATATATTTTTTATAAAACTTTAAAGTGTAAAATAAGTGGGAGATGAAAAACAAATCTTAGGGGTGCCAATAGAGGCCCAAATAGTAAACCCCTACAGCCCTGCCGAATATTAATTAATAACATTAAATAAATAAATTGGAACTTAAAGGAAAATGATTCTTAAGACCACTGTTGTAGCCCAATAAGTAAGACCAAGGTATTTTTGTAAATATAACAATTAATATATAATAGTTTCCTATTCTCATGGGATACTAACATTTTCCTTAAAAATGCAATAACTTTTTTTGAAGAGTTTGATTTCAATAAAAATCATATTTTTGGATCGTACTCATCAAGATTTTCAAAACAAAACCTATGTTGACTATGAAATTTTATAAGTTAAAATTTGAAATTAATTTAGAAATCAAATTAAGTTTAATATAACTTGAAAATATTTCACACTTATTTACGTTAAAAATCATTACTAACCAAAGAATTTGAGACAGTTTTGAGATAAGGGTATTTTGATAAATATAATTAAGTGGGATAACATTAGCACTCGACGGTGAACTATAATGTTACCCAATTAGAAGTCACCGTCTCATTGGTCTAACAATGTCGGTCGACTCCATCGGTCCTATATAGTACTATTAAAACTCAAAACATCTCCCGAGAAATTGAGATTTTAAAAATTCAATTAAATAAAAAACCCATTTTTTTAAAAGTGGGTTCGACATCAGCAGGACGGGCGATTATAAATAAGCCGAAAAAACCGTTCATCGCCTTCTTCGTCTTCCGCCACTCTCTCCACCTGTCTCCCCCTGGTATCATGCGCACCTACTCCTCCTCCTCCGCCTCCTCCTCCGTACCCTGCGCCGCATCACCTTCTCCTCCCGGTTTCCGGTGAAGCTATTGCTCTACTTCTTTCCCTCACATCTCTTTAATAGGATCGCTTAGCTCCAGATTCTCCGTTTGTTTCCCCGGAAAATAGTTCCCCGGATACATTTTCCGACGAGAAAGCATTTTCTCTGAGAAATTGGCGGAAAACTAAGGAAAATGAAAAATTTTGGATCTTACGAGTAAACACAATAGAGCGTAAGTCAATGTGTTGGACTCAGCTGAGTCGAGAGGTTTTTAATGAAATTTCCTGAGGTTTGAAATTCAAATTTCATTTTTCTTTTCCTTCATTTTCTGACCAACCAAACGGACCACATAAAGGCTCCATTTTGTCCAATACGTCTCGAGGTGTACTTGTTTTCTGTTTCGGTGAAAATGTTTTCCGGCGAAACAATGGTTTTCGATTTGTAAGCTCAGTGTTCGTAAAAAGCTGAAATTTCCAGGTTTTTTTTTTTTTTTTTCCCTAGGGTTTAATACTTTGATTTTATGGTTCGTCTTGATTGAATTAATGGCGAAATGTTGTTTATGTTGCAGCCTTGGTATGAGCAGTTCAAATCTTTTTCTTCTCCTTAGACGGTCGAGATTTCTCTGAGAATCGTTGGGATTTAAAAAAAACAAAAAAAAAAAAAAATTTTCTGGAGTAAGTTTTATACATTTGAGGCGTTGTTTGATAAAGAAGAAGCATGGAGGCGGCTGCGTGTGGTTCGGCGTTGCAATTCTCGACCTGGATTGGTTCAGAAAAGAAAGGAAGGAGACGGAACAGTTTTGTGGGATTTAACCATAGATGTAGGAAAGAGTATAGCTTTGAGGTGATTAATTTAGATGAATTGCAATTGAAAAGCGTTTCGAATGGGCGGAGGCGGATTCATATGGGAATTCCACACTCTTGTAAGGGCTCAAAAGGTGGGTCAAAAAAGCATTGGTGCTATATTTATTTGTTACTTGCTTATTGCTTATATATATTTATGTTCAATTTTTTCTTACACGATGTAAGCTTCAAATTTGTGCTTTGTGGCATCGAATGCTCAATTTTTGGGCTTAAGAATGAGAGAAAAATGTTGCCGACAAACTATTGCACCTTTTGGTTAGCTCTGTAAAAGCACTTAGTTTAGTTTTGGAAGTCAAAAAAAAAGAAAAAAAAAAAGGAGTAGGTGAAATGGTAAAAAAATTCTTGTTTGGTTAGGCATTTGAAAGGTAATTTTTGAAAAGTCCAGAAGCGGAAACAAAAGATTGAAAACGAATTCTCTGATTGTCTTGGAGCCTCAATATAGAAAGCTTGAGCTTTTATTTGTTCTCTCAAGAGGGGCTGTGGTACACTTTTCCTTGCCTCTCCGGCAACAATCATTTGGAAGAGAGTTTCCAGCGCCATTTGTTGGCTCTTTGACAACATCTATGCACCTTTGATTATGCAATTTTCTATGATTTACTTCCGTCTCTGATATAGTTGTTGCTTTGAATCCATAAATTGGTTTGATTTTTATGTTTTGGGATTTTAAGATATGGGATTTTTTGAATTAAAATGATTTTGGAAAATCTCCAAAGAACTTTGGAAAATTCAATCATCATTTCTTTTGCTAGTTTGTTTGAGACGATTGAAAAGACTTCGAATTGAAAAGCAGAAGCTAAAATTTGGAAAGTATCGAAAAGGAAGCTTCTATTATAGATCTGAAGCTTAATTTTGTGAAGACCCTTTTTTGGTGGTTTTGTAGTCATACTTGCGATCGAAACCCCTCTTTTGTATCCTTTGTAGATTCTCTGAAAAAATTTTTGGGGGGGCTCTCTGTTTTTTTCTGATAAGATTAGAGGTGCCTCTTTTTTGTGGTGAGTGCTTGTATATGTCTTATCCACTCGGGCTAAGCCCTTTTATTTATGATACAAATATTACTTCATCAAAGGGGGAAAAAATGTAAGAGAAAAGGAAGAGGAAAGTGCCAAACATGCTCTTGCTTTAATAGCAAATCAATGAGTGACTTTTTTTTGCTTATCAAAAGGATGAATCTTTTAGGAGGGAAGAGAATTTCTGAATATGTAAGTGACTGAAGATAAATTTAACAAGAGGAGTTGCGAAGGCATCTCCATGACATTGCATACACAACTCTACTAGGAGAGAGTCCTTGTAATATCTGTTCCTAGTGTGTGAGGACAGGCTCATTCATCTTCAAAGGAACTGCTAAACAAGCTTCATTATATGGGATAAGCACTGGCAGCATTTTTTTTCACCAGAAGCTCGACCTATGACTTACTGAAACCACCTACAATCTCTTTATAAGCTTCAAATTAATAGCAGTTTCATGGCCTTGAAGGTGGGTTACAGTTCCACCTTGTCTTGAGTTTCATTTAAGTTGCGTGCCACAAGTCTCTAGTGACTTTTATGAGAGATTTCGTTGTATGTGCTGTGCAAAATTTTGAGAGAGAGGACATGTATCATGTGAAAGAGATTACAGGACTGACAAGTTTTAATTTTATTTGTGTTCATGGTTTACCATCTATGCAGGATTAAACTGTATGTCATACACAATCAAATGTCATTTTTCTACTTTTCTACATCAATTTTATTGGAACCTTGCATGTATTTCCTTCTCCTTGTCATTGACTTTTATTTTAATCATAATTTTCTTGTAGCTCCTACACTGGAATCAGGAAATTGTTGCACTTCTTTTGATGGAAGATGGTTCTTAAAGGTTTGTAATTCTGTTCAACAAATTATTGGAGCCCTTAGAGCTTGACACAATGTGAAGTTATTATTATTATTATTTATGGTGGCTATGGTGTTGTATAGCTGGTATATGGTATCTGAAACTGAAGTTTGAGCTTAGTTTTTGGTTGATATAATGCAACTTTGTGCATCCATTTAATCGGGTGTTGTTATACTAACAGAAGAAAGCAGAGGAGGTTGCCTCATGCTTGGATGGACGCTGTATTTTTCTTGTTGGTCAGTTCCCTTTCTGAAACCTTTCTTCTGAAATAACCATATTAGTTATTCTTGTGATTAAACTCTATGGAGTGTGAAATTCAGGAATGATGGGCTCTGGAAAAACAACAGTGGGAAAGGTTTTGTCAGAAGCACTAGATTATGCTTTTGTTGACAGGTTTGTGCCTTGACTGTATTCTGTTTGGTTTTGTGGAGAACTTTTAAGAAAAATGGCTAGGTATATGCTTCTCAAGCCATCTGGTCGACTGTAAAACAGCTTAGGAAAGCCATAGCAGTTTGTGTTGATAGATAGGATCCACCAGTTTATGGCATCAGATTTAGCTTTTCCTTTGAGTAGATATAGTATGGACCTTCTAATTTGGTTCTTATTCTGTGTCTGTTGGTAATTATATTAAATTGGTGGGGTATGATTGTCCGTATTTGACACTAGCTATGAAGTAGTGAAGCACGACTACAGATATAAGGATATAGATACGATATGATACAGATACATTGATTCGGTAATTCTAAAGAAATGTAAGATACGATACAGTGGGGATACGTTATTTATACAATAATAAATAAATATATTAATATTAATATTTGGTCTAAAATATCAATAATAAACATAAAAAAAAAGTTCAAAACATCTACAAAATCAATTAATATGCAAAAAGAAATGTTCAAAGAACACGTCCATAAACATTAACCATGTCCATCATTCATATAAATAAATAAGAAAAACCACAATGACATTAACATTACAAAATAACAATTTAGCTCTATTACTCTACAATGGTTGCCTTAAGAGAGAAATAAAGTGGGAAGAGAACAAAAATGGGTTTATTGTTTCAATAGAAGTATGGACATTGTGTTTTTTTACAATATACATTTAATCTTTTCTTTAAAAAATAATTGCAAACTAACCCTAAACGAATCCTAAACGTATCCGTTGCATATCGGATACGTATCGGGGAGTATCTTAGGCATATCAGTATCCAATACGGATTCGTTGTGGGTTTTGAAGTATCCGTGCTTCATACGACACTAGTACGGGGTTTGAATACAGCAAATTCAAATACTAAGATCTCTGGGTAATTGCAGTATATTTAAATAATGTGGTAGAGCATAATTAATTGTGTCCATCCAATATAGGTCAGTATTGCAATGAGTTTACTGATGATTAATTGTGTTTGTGGGTGTTCTAGTGATTCTTTTGTGGAGCAGGCTGTGGGTGGAACTTCTGTGGCTCAGATCTTTAACCAGTGTGGTGAGAGTTTCTTCAGAGATTATGAGGTTTGTTAGAAAACAATGCATTTATGTCACCAGCTGCATCATCCCTTCTCTTAATTCTAGTCTAGATATCATTTTTTCCCTAAAATTTTAAGTTTACTTCTTGTTGCTTGAAAGCTCTCAATTCTGTACATCACTTATTATTCTCTTTTATAACATTACGGTTTTTATGTTTCATGTTTCTATCATAAGTATACATTTCATTAGTAGTTTTAGTATCAATCAGCATGTTGATATATACAATATTTAAGGGTGTTGATTGAAATCTGAACTAATGTTCCAAACTGCCAAAATGTCTATCAACTTAATTAGATACATCTTGACAATTTGTCAATGTGTTGATGATATTCTCAATATCTTTGTTTGCATGTTGAGATATCTATCAGTAATTTGTTATGATCACAATGTCCATTTTCTCTGTAATGTGCTACACTAGTTGCATTACTGCTCACCTTGGAAACTCTACTATTTTATTAAGTATTAGCTCTAGCCTCTTTTTTTGCCCCCCTTCAGCTACAACTTCCTATCTATATTGTTGTCATTGTAAAAAATTCGTCTTTCTTTAGTTTGTTGAAAAAATAGAGACCCAAGGCATATATTTTGAAATCAAAGTTGGATGCCTGTGTTAGAAGACTTAGAATTCAATGATGAAATATCCATGTTTATGATTGATTCTCGATTTTTCTTTCTATTTTTTATTTTATTTTAATTACTGTAGCAAAGATCAGTTTACTGAAATTCAGAATGCTTTTTTAGCTGCATATATAATAATTTTAAAAGGTTTATTTACAGTAGTCACCAATATGAACAACATTCCTTTGTCATGAGGGGAAAAATTAACCTTATGGTCCCTTTGGTAAGGGAAAAATAGGCATTATAAAAAAAAAATAATAGCTGACATCAGTGTTTTCCATCCAAGAGAGTAACGGTTGGTTGATGGAATCTGTTCTTGACAAGTGAAGCAGAGGAGAGGTCAGTGTAATTTCAAAAAATAGATGGGGCTGTATTTGGACTTACCACATGGGAGGTCTCTATAATTTACCTTGAAAATTAAATTGCTATTGCTTGAGCTTAAATTAATCATATAGATTTTTCTTATCAACTGATCTTTCCTGATGAATTCATCCAATAGGATTGTATCTATATGGGGATAATGTTAAAGGAAAGGCATATAAATATTTTCAAATAACAAGATTTATAAAATGGGTGCTTAGACAATTTGAGGATCTCTGACAGACAATAGTTTGAAGCACATATTGGGATGGGCATGTGTAGACAACTTTTGGGCAAGTATCCCGTCTCCCTCAGCTAAAGAGTCATTTCTTAAGGGTCAGCGATATAGTCACCACCTATGTTAACTGGCTAGCATTTTGTTTTTGTGATAAACAATCATTCATATGTATAGTTTTAATCTACAGTGAACGTTCTAATAATGAATTTTTTCTATATTTATTGGAAGCAAACTAATGGTTTCTCTTCTTTTTCAGAGTGAGGCATTGCGGAAGTTGTCTTTAATGCCCCAGCAAGTTGTTGCCACAGGTGGTGGTGCAGTGGTTCGTCCTGTTAACTGGTATGGTGGGGCTATCAATAGATATATAATAATCATTGCTTTCTCTTATTATATGTAACGTTATATTATATTTCTCAGTTGTAATGAGCTCCATGATTGTTTCTTACATTTTCAGGAAATATATGAAGCAAGGGATCTCTGTCTTTATAGAATGTACCTCTGGATGCCTTGGCAAGGAGAATTGCTGCTGTAGGAACTGATTCTCGCCCTCTTTTGCATTTTGAATCGGGCGATCCTTATACAAAGGTAACTGTCAGTTCGATCATTCTGAACGCCCGTCCACCAGGATAATTTGTCCAGCATTTCATAGGCTAGTTATTATAGGCTCCAGTTAAGAAGTTATCCAAAATTTCTTTATTGGTTTTGACACTTAATTCTTCACATCTTCCTGCAGGCTTTTGTAGGACTGTTCACTCTTTCGAAAAAGAGAGTTGAAGCTTACGCCAGAGCTGATGTTACAGTTTCTCTTCAACGTATGTCTTCTCATAGGCATAGACTACTTTATTGTCTTGTCTTCTTCTTCTTCTTCTTCTGTTATCATGGTTGCTTTTATCATTGCCAGGAAAAGTGGATTCTGGAAGTGACTCCAAAAGAACTCCTGCTTTCATGTTTGTGTTGAAATTATTGTTGATGTAATGCACAAAATGAAGCAAATGGGGGTGCGGCCAGCCTATTCTGTGCATGGGCCGCATTTTGGATTCCTCTACTTTTCTTGGAAGTGTCGAATTTGGCTACAGTGTTTTAATCCACAGCCAGAATGTACCAAACAGCATCAAGTGTATTTGAAATTTGTCATCAGTAAGATGAGACGTGAGACTATGATATTTTGCTGCTTAAAATTGGCGACTGATGTTTGGAGCAACTTTCCAGTTGGTTCCATTCGTGGGGAGCTATCTTGCTTCCTTGTGTTGTGCCTTCTGCACTACTTGTACCAAACAGTTGGAGCAGCATTTTAAGGCTAGGAGAACACTTGCATTGTTGTCACTAAATTGGTTTGGATACCCACAACCTAGATCATTGCCACATGGAAGGTCTTTGATGCATGTGTGTTTTATTATGTGGATTATGCATAAATGTTGATATTGTTGAACCTTTTTCACTTTTCAGATATGGCAGCCAAGGCTGGAATCGAAGATTTATCCGATATCACAGCAACAGCTATAGCAATCGAGGTCTGTTATCATCCTTGTCTTAGCCTCTGCTTTTTATTTTTCCATTTATATCAAAAAAAAAAAAAAAAAAAAAAGGGAAAAAAAAACCATTCAAAAAGGCATCCACGTGGGTTAATTCATGGAGCTCCAACCCTGCTTGGCTATTATTTTTTATTTTTTTGGCTAAGGAATAAGATAGAAGAGAGAAAAAAATGAAGAAACGTGTATTTCTAATGTTTAATTTTACAGCTTAATTGACTTGATTTGACATTTGGCAGACACTCGTACAAATTGAGAACTTTCTGAGGGGCAACAATGGCATCTCCATCAGAATGTTTCCGTAATTTTCCAACCTCAGTTTTTGTTTGTTTTGTTTCTTCTTTATTTATTGTAATCTCAATGTTCTTAATTTTTTTTTTCCAGTTAATAGAAAGTGTCAATGTATACTCACCAATAGGAACCAGAAATTTAAAGAAGTGGTTCTTTTGGTCTGAGTTGTCGCATACTCTCATCAGATGTACAGATGAAATAAAGTCTCAATTATCTATTTCATATATTTCTTTTAGTCTGAATTGTGCAACTCTTAAGTCATCTTGAGGTAGTTCAAGAATTTTTGTCGTGGCCATTTATTTTTGTAAGGAAAGAGAATACATTGATTACTGAAGAAGGGATTGGAATGCACCGACAGAATTTGCTAACATATTATTGTGTATATATATATATATATATAAGCTTCACTCAGCGTGCACGCCTTAACACCGTGCCAACGGAGTAAAATCCTGGCCATTACCGGAGGTGGAAAAAGCGTGCACACTTATAGCAGTGGTGCAAGAAAGAAACGTTATTATTGGTCTAGCCATCAATTAGTACCATTTTAGGTGACCAGGTTTGCCCAAACCCAATCAACCATTGCTGTCATTTGATTTGAGAGGAAATATTGTTGTTATATTTGCAACCACCAGCTGATCCTATTCCACCATTTTCTTGAACTCATGTAATTATCCGATAAGTTGATTACACTCACACTTGATTGAAAAGCTATAAATTTTTTTTTTTTGAATTGGTTAATTCTTTGTTTTTCTATTGGCTGAACCACCTCACCTATTCATTTCAACAGTAACTCACTAACACAATCCTTTTTAGTTCTTTTTTCTTTTCTCATTCCGCAGATTTATAAATTAGATTCATTTGATCTCGTGAGGGGTCTGGTTTGGCCTAAATTGCAGGTTGAATTCTTTCCCTAACTCATGTATCGTTTGGTGCTGCTTGCACTCCCAGGCTTGCACCTTGTTATGGCACCTAAGAGCTGTTCTTTCTTTTGGTTGCACGTTCCAGTCTCCTGAACTCAGGACATCATGCTGGATTGAAAATCCTCTCCCCAACTACTGCATGAATTAATGTTGATTAAAATTGATGCGACATTTTTAAGATTTCATAGAAATATCCATGTGTCTATACATGCATACATAACATTTCCAGGTTCCAATGGCACTTCAGATCTTAGCGAGTTTTCTGGGCACCAAGCTAGAAACGCATAGTAGCATTCATGTCACTCAAAAAGTCACTTCATTACCAGAATACTTGGAACTATCTGCAACAAAGTACTGGAAATTTCCAGAAAGTTCACTTTGATAGTGCTCAGAAATATCTTAAATCTTTCTATAGGCATTTTGAACATCAAGTTTCCTTGTCTGGCGTTGTCTACTCTATGCAGCTAGCTTAAATGTTAAAAATGATATTGATCAATATACATGTATTTGAGTGCACCAAAAGTTTACCTGTTTTCAGAAAAATTTTAACGTATGTAAACCCACCAAGGCCTGGTTTTCAAAAATCCTATTTGTATGTGCTATATGAGGTTTAAGTTACAAAACATCGAGCCATGGCATTGAGTCGTAGAGAGGAGCATACCAACCCCCTTAAGATTGCTCTGATAATTCATTTAGATTATTCATCATAAAAAAATCCTCTGGATTGTCCTAGCAGCAAAGCGAGAAATCAACCTTCCAGCCAGATCAGCCGGCATACGAAGTAACTGCTCTTGCGATTCTGGTGGGAGCTGCCAAAGAGAAAATAATGAGGTGGTCAGCTAGACCACAAGAGTGCACCTACAGAAGCATCAAGATTCAAGAAGGGGGCTCAAGTTTTAAATATAACTTCCTCGGGTAAGATGACGTCAAGTTTATAAATGTAACTTTCTTTTAATTATAGAGAACATCCATAATTTACAATTATTTTATTTATACAAAAAATATGAACTCTGGAGAACTTCAGGAAATAAAAATCTGAAACAGGAAATCAAAGAAAATAAAGTCAAAAAAATTCCATGGAAATGTCTCACTCTACAAGAGATTTCACTGATCCATGAGATAGGGAAAGAATTTAAGAAGCCAATACTGTAAAGTCATTAGTGTTCACAACAATAATATCGGTGTTCCTGTGAGGAAAGTGTATTGACACAGCCATCTGATCATTTCAGAAAGCACTGTGGTTCATTTAAACAACAATTTTCAGAGTTTACCAATCAGAAATTGGAGGCCATTTAACATTTCAACTTTGAGAATAAGTGAGTCTCCATTTAAAGACTGATGCCTCATTCTAATATATGCTACTCCTTCAAATTGTCATTTAGTAGACAATCCATTTCTCTACCGACCTATTGAATTAATAGCCAACGGAATAATTAGGCTCCATCTGGCTCTTGGAAGATAGGACAGAAAGGAAATGCTTAAAAGAGGTTGGCTTCATTTTTTAAGAATTTTTAATTGTTTTCCTTTCTTTTCCCTTGTTCATCTAGTAGAGGATTACATTACCGAGGAATTCCCTAACAGTTGTGTGAAAGCTACCCAGTTTATTTCAAACCCCCCATTTTCTCAAAAATGACCGAACAGTCCCAGCGGATACAATTTTACATTTCAAGACACTGTAGAACTGGGAGGTCCTGGGTTCAAACCCCATTATGTTGGGGTAACCATTTCTTTCAGCTTGAACATGTTTATCCAGGGCTTCCACAGTGCAAGAGTGGTTTGTGGGATTTTGTGTGAATCCACAAGGATTACTCTCGCTCCCCTAAGGGGGTCGGGACACCATTTTGTTAGCAAAAAACACTCCAGAAACTGTATCAAGGAGCTTTCCGTGTATATATGATGTATTGAATTTGTGGGATATAGGAAATTGCATGGATTTTGACCTTTATGGACTAAAGTGTACAAGTACAAGATAATTTGAGAATTTTTATGTGAGACTGATTTTCTCAATAATATAAACTGTTAGAGTTTACTAACGAATCCAAGATAGCTTGAGCCAAAAATGATAAAATTATAACTAAGTTGAGCCTTGAGAACTGTCCAAAAGCAGTACAGTCAACTCAAGTGCCATTATGATGATGGGTAAAATACATCTACACCCCTTGTATTTACTGACTATTACACTGACACCCCCATACTTTCTGAAATTACACTGGCCTCCCCTTGTCAGAACAACTAAGTTAACGGAGTGAATGGAAGTGCGAAATGAAGAAGATGCCTTTCTATTAATACACAGTCGTTTTAGTGTTTCACTAGATTAAAACACAAAAGGCATATGGAACCCATTTGTGCTTCGATCACACAGAGACGAGGAGAGAGATTTGAACCATGTGTGCTTCGATCAGACAGAGACGAGACATCATCCCCTGCCACCGGTGAACTTAGCTGCTACTTCTTCTCTTCTTCTTCTTCGTGCTATTTTTTTTTTTTTTGCTTTGTTGAATCTGCTCCTCTTTGTTGAATATGCTCCTCGTGTTGGTGATTGATGGGGATTATTGGGATGGCCAAAATTGAAGTTGGGGTTTGTTTAAAAAAAAAATAAAAAAATAATTGAAGTTGGGGTTTTTGCCATTGGTGTCGCCGGCGTTGGTTTTGGGTGAGGCAGATCTGGTGAAGTACGAACCAGTTCCCTGCCGTCGGTGCCTCATCATCATCCCTTGCCGCTGGTGAACTTGGTTGCTTCTTTTCTTCTTCTTCTTCGTGCTATTTTTTAATTTTTTTAATTTTGCTTTGTTGAATCTGCTCCTCGTGTTGGTGATTGATGGGGATTATTGGGATGGCCACAGTTGAAGTTGGGGTTTGTTTAAAAAAAAAAAAAAAAAAATTGAAGTTGGGGTTTTTGCCATGGGTGTCGCCGGCGTTGGTTTTGGGTGAGGTAGATCTGATGAAGTGCGAACCAGTTCCCTACCGCCAGTGCCTCGCCATTATCCCCTGCTGCCGGTGAACTTGCCTGCTGCTTATTCTCTTCTTCTTCTTCGTGCTTTTTATTTTTTTATTTTTTATTTATTTTTTATTTTTTTGCTTTGTTGAATTTGCTCCTCATGTTGGTGATTGATGGGGATTATTGGGATGGCCACAATTGAAGTTGGGGTATGTTTAAAAAATAAAAAATAAAAAATTGAAGTTGAGGTTTTTGCCATGGGTGTCACTGGCGTTGGTTTTGGGTGAGGCAGATCCGGTGATCACCTTTTTCATCGTGGAACACTCCCGCTCTAGCTAATGCACCCGCGTCCGCATGCTATCCATGTCTAGGCGCAACACTTGATTCTCCCTCACTGCCACTCTCCACGTGGTGCTATCTTGCGCGGGCGGTGTCGATACCCCCACATCCTCGTCCTTGTCCTCTTCTTCTTCTCCTCGATCCTATCACAGGATAGAGGGCCTGGTGGATTCTGACGGAGGCACGTTAGTGGCGATGAGGGTTCCGGCGATTGCATGGCGGAGCTGCAGTTGCTCGAAGAAGAGAACCTGAACTACGGCACGTAATGGAAGGCGCTTGTTCTGTGCAATCAGCTTCTATCTTCTTTTTCTTCTTCCTCAAGCCCTTTTCTATCTTCTTCTTCCTTAAGCCCAACCAAACCCTCCCCTCATTTAAAGCATTTGAAGCAGCGGAGAGATAGTAGAAGGTGTTTTAAGGCATTTAAATACCAAACACACTGTTTGGCTACTAAATGCAACGTTTTGGCTTTAAGAAGGTTAAAAAGGGTATTTTCAACCTATTTTTAGCTGACATCAGCAACAAATGTAAAAGGATCCTAACGGCTGTTTGATGGATGGGGGGAAGTGTATGTTTTTTTCCAAAGTGAGAAGTGCAATGTATTTTCATAAACTATAGGGGGTGTCAGTGTAATAGTAAATACAAGGGGTGTAGATGTATTTTACACTATGATTATTTGATATGATCTCTTTATGGGCATATAACCAAGCTTCACCAATGCAACTAAGACAATGCTATCTATTTATCTATCAATATATACATACACACATACATAAATACACCCACCTCACTGTGACACAACTGCAAATAAGAATTATATATTTTTCCTTTTATATAGATCAATTTTAAACATTAAGTTTCCAAACCAAAAGCCTAAGCTATTAGGTAAAGGGTCCAAACTAATATATGAAACCATATCATTCTCAATATTTAGACGATGTGGGATGTGAGGTTTCCCAACAAACATCTTTCAAAATGATATATAGATAAACTATGCAAGTGCTTCAATTGTTCTATGGAGGCCCGTTCAACACATGCAAGCTATTAGACGAGAACATGTGAAAACATATATGTACATATATATTATGGAAGTTTATATTCATGCATTTACATTATAAACATGCCAATGCTTGATTCTTACCTCAGGAATAACAGAAAGGATGGGTAGAATCTCCTGAACAGATGCAAGTTGATAAAGAACTAGTGATGCTTCTTCTGAGACTGTTCTCTGGTTCTTGTATGTGCTAACCCCTTGAACTGTCTACATAACAGAAATTCATAACTTATATTGCAACAAAAACCATTTAATTGCAAGCTAAACTTGCAAGGTTTTTGCATGTTTTATATTCCATGCACTAAATGGATCAACTTGGCATTGGCTAGTGTTGCAACAGACTAAAATCTGTTCTCCTACTTGATGACAGACCTTATAAAAATTCCAAGCGCCATTGTTGGAAGATTTTGTACTTGACATGTTATTAGACAAATTTTTACTAATTGTACATCCTATAATTTATAAAATATTTATAGAGTGAAATAATGTTATAAAATCTCATAGCAATGGTGCTTGGACATAATGCCGCCCCATATGTAAAAAATTATAAACGGTAAGGGGTTTGGTTTTTTTGTTTTTGCAATTGCATTAGAAGATTTGGACAAAGTTGGCCTGTTTCAAGTTGTCCAATATAAATTTAGGGAAATTCTGAACGACCAATGGTTTTTTAATTGAGGTTTGAACTGGTGATGGTTTACCAGTACCACCACAACTAATATGCCAAGCAGTTGTCCAACCAAGAACTGAACCCAACCCCATTTTTGCCACCCCTGCTTGCAATATAGTAGATGATGTGTAACTTTTGGTAAGTTCAATAAACAATAAAAGAGTTTCTTGAAAAATTTTTCTTTTAGTTTTTGGTTCTCGCTTTCTCTCTCTGTACAAAAAAAAGGCTTATAATTCATGTGTATTCTTTGAATCAACATTAAATTTATGAATAGGGACAATATACATCCTAGACAAATAAGGACCAATTTCACTATCATTCAAAACCCATAAATATTAGCTATATCAGACTAAATGTTATAATTTATTAATTTTACAAACATTTTATGGTCACTTGTTTATTTATTTTTTTTTGGGGGGGATTGTCTAATTTGAATTTCTTTAAATTCTTTTGAACTTTAATATTTTGGATGCCGTTGGAAATTTCTTACGACAATATTAGCTATACATTGGCCGATATTTGCTACTACTTGCAAATGCATTGGGATTTTAGAAATATTTAGCTTCATTTCGGTCAATTTTGCTTGAAACATTGTCATTTAGTGATAGAAATTTTGTCATTTAGGTTGAAATAAAAAAATTTAAGATTACTTCCATAAGAAACTTCCTTTCTCGTTTTAATGAACACTGTAATATACTTAATCATTGTGATATAAAACAAGAACAAGCTCTTACCATGTTAGAGCCTTCATTTCTTTGAAACCCTGCCATCAATAGCACAAGACGACGCAAGGTTCTCAAGTTGATGATATCTTCATCAGTCATTGAGCAGAATGGAAGGGAAGCAGCAAAGGGTAGGCGTGGAGTAGTCACAGAAGATATGGAATCTAGGGTTGCTAACCCTAGTGCATCCAAACCCTGTACTCATTTGCAGAAAGAAATCAGAATTACCAACAACAATTATAACATATCACGTATGAATGCACTAATACAGGAAATTTGAGGTTTTGATTTGATCAGACTATTTGGCTGGTCAGCCGATGAGAAATCATTATATGTGGAATACATTCACAAAACAACAACTCCCACATATAAGATCTTTTATTTTTATTTATTTATTTATTTAGAATATTTCTGGTTCAGCCACATGGAAGATCTTTCATGCTAAAGATAGATCTGCTTAAAGATCACAACAGTCCAATCTCATTTTAAGTTTTAATTTTAATATATATATATATATATGGGTTAGGATCAACATACACAACTTTTTACACAAATTCTTACACAAGTTTTTAGATAACCTATCTCCAATTCATATCTTACGAAACCCACCGTTGGATTAGACAGTCTTCCCACATAGGTCATGCACGCAAAAAATCAAGTTGGTCTGAGACTAAAAACTGCTTCATCCATAAACACGATATTTTTAGTGATTAAAAAGATAAGTTTTTGGATTGAGGCAACAAGTCTCAGATCAACTTGATTTTTTGCATGCATGACCTTTGTGGGAAGACTATCTAATCCAACGGTGGGCTTCACAAAATATGAATTGGAGATAGGTTATCTAAAAATTTGTGTAAGAATTTGTACTATTTTCTAGTAATTAATCATATTTCTCTTTGTTGCTTATCAAAAAATTACAAATATATGTATTTGCACTTCTCTTAGAGAGAAATTGTCATGGATGTTGGGGGAAAAGAAGTTGGCATTACTGTTAGAATAGGGTGGGTTAAAAATAAGCCACATGTGAGGTGATTAGTTGTGTACTTGTATCACAAACTTACACATGTTGCATTGAAGAATTCCCTTGCAAATCAGACTAATTGGATAATCCAAAAGATGGACTTGTTTTCCAGCCATGTCTTATCATCCATCACATTGTTAATAATATTTATAGTATCATATGTTAACATAACAAACAGTCCCCTTCTTATTTTAGTTTTTTATAATTTTTCTAGATATTATTGTTTTTTTAAAGGGAGGTGGTAACGAAATTTCAAGTGTGCCAGGTACAAGAGCATTTTACTGATTGATTGTTACCTTCTTTCTATTCTCTAGAAAGAGCAATCTCTAAGAGACTCAGACAGAAATAACATCTGTGGGCGAAAAAACTGTACCTTAGCAAACTCTTGAAGAAGTATTTCCCTCACAAAGGCACCCTGCAATCAGAATAAAAACCAAATGACAGATCAATTTGATCTCACTTCAATGATCTTCCCTAACTCAACGAAATTCTGAAAAAATTCGTGCAAGTTCTTATTACCTTCTCAGTTAATGTGAAAGAAAGGATTTGCTTGATGACTACCCTGGAATCAGTGTCTTCGATTTGTACTTTAACCAAGGATTTCTCTGTTCTGGCACGAAGGGACTGCGACAAGAGTATTTGAGGTTCTGAATAAATTTACCCAGTAGGACTGGAATATAAAAAAAAAACACAGTTGGAAAACAAACCTCAAAATTTAGGACTTTGTGCTCCTACTTTTTTAACTAAAATTTCAACAAACTTACTAATTTCTTTCTTCCTTCTATTTTTTTATTTTTTAGTTTTATTTTTTTATTTTATTTCTTTGTGGGGGGGGGGGGGGGGGGTGTCAATAAAAAGAGCTTTCAATAACTTCTAGTTGTTTGTCGTACTGATAGCATAACACAAGACTAAGATAATTGCAGATACTTTAGAGGGTGCTAAATATCTATATAAAACATGCAAAATTCCTGATGTAAGAGGATCAAAGGCATCTGAAAATGGGATGATTTTCATACCCGTAATTCTGACCAATACTTTGAAACCCAGACCAAACAAGTTGATCAAAGTGTGGACCAGATCCCACCTTAAGTGGATTGGTTTAAAGTTTTAAACCCTTTGCTGGATTGAGATAAAAACCTGGCTTGCTCAGTGTGACCAAGACAAGCTAGGGTGGTAGAACAAGAGTGAACCGTTATTCATGTCAATCAATTCTCATTATACAATTATGTCTATTAAGTCGTACAAAACAGGACTGAAGTGGCCAACCTTCTTTCAGGGTCAGTCACCGGCCTGGTCCTAAGACAATGAGGCTGGGTACTGGGAATCGGTGCTGTTATCCATTATATATCTCTTGTTTTCTTCTTTTGCAGGAGCAACAAGGTCTATAGTGGGCTGGCTGGAAATGCCCATGATCTTGCTTCGTTCACCGATGACATGGTGTGTTATTTGTTCAACATGTGTCTCCCATCCACATGCCTCTCACATGATGATTAAAAACTTGTTTTTATTAGGAAAGAAAAAAAAAGGGAGAGGAGAACAAGTTCTCTCTCTGTTGCGCCCAACCTTGGTCACCTTCCTATGCCACCTCAACAAAACCCTCTCTGGCGAAGATCTGACCTTAGAAACTTGCAACCACCAGAGTTATCAACTGAAAAATAAATAAATAAATAAATCCCATATATGAGAAGGGTTCTCCCTACAAATATGGTTTGGCCCTATAATTTGGAGGCGAAGGTGTCTGGACCATGCCAAGAGACCTCTGAATTTGATTTCGCTGGGGTTGCTTTGTTTTGAAATGTATGTGTCTTTGTTTTGTGTTGGAGTGTGGGGTGTAGCTGCAGAATGGATTGTGCCCGCTCTTATTAGATTAATAAAAATTTTCTGTTGTCGATCAAAAAAGGAAAAAAGAAAAGAAAAAAAGATAAGGACATTATTTGATCATTAATTCATTAGGTATTTATCCAAATTGGCCGATGGCCACTGAGAATTGATAAAATCATGCCAAAATTAATGGCATTAATGACTGAATAGACCCATCAGATTATGTTTTCTAATATTTTTAATTTCTAGTTTTTGTGGCTTTTGTTTAGTAACAGTCATCTCTTATTATGCCATAACCAATGGTCAAGAATGGTGGTCATTGAAATCTGATGTCGAAGTAAAAAGCTCATGTTGGACTTTGAAGGAAGCTTACGCACTAGATTGGAGCGGGAATTTGCATGAACATGAGCATAACTGTTGTTTATGAATAAGTTGGGTTTGGTTTATGATCTCAGCCCAAATGACCCCATCAACATTACCAATATTTTTCTCATTGCAAGTTGATAACTCCGATGGTTGAAGGTTTCTGCTGTCGGATCTTTGGCAGAGAGTGTGCCAGCCGGATGGGGAGACAACCAAGTTGAGCCAAGAAAGGACCTGTTCTCCTCTTCCTTCCTTTTCTCTCCTTTAGTAGTCAAAACAGGTTTAATGGACATGTGAGAGGCATGTGAAATGGGGGTAACGTGTTGATCAAACAGCATGCCAGCATCATTGGTGAGGAGATTGAAAAAACCTTTTTAAGCAACTTGTACACACTTAATGAATTGGAAATCCAATGTAAGCCTAGATAGTGATGTTTGTCGGTAAGTGAGGTCAAACAAACCCTAGGGATGTCTACACCAAATTTTAATCTAATAAATTAGGTTCACCTGCAAGAAAACACATACCAATCTCCTCTTTCACAAACTTCAATGCAACACACAAGCACTTTAATATTCATCCATATTCATTCAATACAACAAGAATATAAATGGAAAGCAATAAAGGGATGACCATAAGATTTACGTGGAAAACCCTGACATGGGCAAGAATCACGACCCTACACCCAAACATTCCACTGTATCAAGAAAGACTTACAAGAAAAGGTAAGAAATACATTACAACCCTACACCCGGTGATTGACTCCATAACTTCTTCCTCACATTTGCAAACCAAGCTTTATCCCCAAGCTTAGCCCACAAATGCCATGTGGATTCCAAGATCTCCTTCTTGGACAACTTCCTTGAGATCTGAATAAATGGAGAGCAACCAAAGCCCCACTCAAGTCCTAGATGACCTAGGTATATGCTAACATTCTAGAGTTTGAGATTTCAATTTTTTTCAACGGAGTTCACTCTAGATGCAAGCTCTCAAAAATAGAGGTCTCTCTTTTGCCTCAAAAACCATAATCATCTCACCAAGCTGGCTTACCTTCTTAGGATACATAGAGAGTATTTATATCTAGGGTTTTAGTGTGTGTAGGGTTTCCAAAAAGGGCAAGAGACACAATCTCTAAATTGCTCTAGGTCCTATGCTGTTCGAACAACTATCATTGTGCGTTCGAATGGTGCGATGGTTGCAAACAGAGTATCCACATAGCCACTATAGCGCTCGAACGATTCATGCTGCACGTTTGAATGCAAGGCCTTCAAAGTATAGAGTTATATCTCGGGTTACATTACATTGGAATGGAAAAAGCCATGCGCTCGAACGAGACCTATAAAAATCCAAAACTGATCTCTAAACCACACAAGATAACCCAAAATCATCTCCCACACACACTAAGGCCAACAAGAAACAGAAACTCACCACCAAAGGTAGTTCTAAGGCCTCTAAGTCACTTACCATGCCTAATGTTGAGACTTGGTTCATTCAATCCACACACAAGGTCTTCACTTCTTCAAGTCTTCAACTTCATTGTAGCACAAGACATGGATAGGCATGAACAACCGTAGACTCAAAATACAACAAGTCCCTAGGACTTAACAGAATTTAGGCAACACGAGTCCCTAGGACTTAACGGAGCTCTTCTACACAAGTGTGAAGGCATGGTCTGAGCATTTATGTCAATTAAGACACAAAATAGTTCAAAGCCACACATGTATCAAAAGGACGGCTGCAGGTACAACCAAAGCCTCTTCATTCTTTTCATCAAAATTGCTTTTATAACTTATTTATAGGTTTAAATTTTCAAATAGTCATTTTGTAACAATAATTATAATTTATAGGTTTAAATTTTCAAATAGTCATTTTCAAATAGTCCATTTAAACTAGAGCTTTGATAAACAAAAGAAATGAAATTGGACGTCATATAACTTAAGTCAAAATACACTCAGAGAGAGAGAGAGAGAGAGAGAGAGAGAGAGAGAGAGAGAGAGAGAATCACAGAAAACTCACCTCTTCTAGCAAAGACTCCAAACGATCAATTCTGAACATACCATCCTAACAAGATGCAATTTAGGAGTCAGGATTATGGTACAATAGTGAATATGACTCAAAGTAATGAAGAAGAAAGCAAGAAAAAATAAAGAAGAGACAAGAAAGAGTTAGTAAGAAAACTCATACTTAAAAGTGAAAAAGGTCTGTATCCTTACCTCATATAGAAGAGCTTGCAATGAAGACTGCAGCTGTGGTGAGCTGTCAGTTAGTACTTTTCTGGCAATCAATGGGTATGTACTACTCAAAACTTTGTAATCTGGTTTAAAGCTGATTGCGATTCCCTCCAAAACAGCAAGGCTGAGATATGTCGAAGAAAGAATTTAAAGTCTTGAAGAAGATAATATCAATAGGTATGTGAAGATTAGAGTGACCCAAAGTTGTTTAAAAATTTTAATAATGCCAGAGAACCATCTACATCTACATCTCTTCAAATAAGCATGAATACCTCCGAATGACAAGAGAAAAATATGAAGGTATTCGAAATTTGAACTTGTACCTGCAAAAAAATGAAAACAAAATCATTTAACTCATCTAAGAGCAACATCGATAATGCTTTATGAAAAACCTCAAATGCCATCATAGAGAGTTTAAAAACAAACTCATATACAACTTGAGAGGATGAACACTCTTTTTTCTTTTCTCTCTTTCTTTTTGTTTTTTTTTTTCTTTTCTATTTTGCTTTATTTCTAATATTTCTTCTTATAGTTTGTGGAGGATTTTCTATTTAGTTCAGGCATTGATCGTGAGTGTAATAAGGAATTTATAAGGCATGATGTTCTAAAAAATTGGGCATGTGACGGTGAAAGAAATTAGACCTCACTGCAGGCGAAAGAAATTAGACCTCACTGCAGTATTTTGTAAAAACAATATGGCATATTGGCATTAGATCCTTCAAATATTCAGGCACCTACTAAATACAATACAGACATAGGTACACATTACCAAATACATTTATCAATGGACCATTTGTTTTCTATTATTTGAAAGATCTTCTTTCTATGGATTAGAGGCTTGATCAGTCATTTATGAATTACAACATTGCTCAAGAGTGAACATACCTAAACTCAGGATGTCAACAAAGGCAGCCTATAGGCCCTATACTATGTGATCCTCAATGCTCACTTCTGATTTCAAGCTGTTTGGCTAAATAAAATGCAATTTACGATGAGATTTCATGAGCACTATGGTACTAGATCCTCTGTATCTACAGAATATGCAATCAAGATGGCTACAGCACTGGGCATGTAAAAAATCAAGTTTCTGCCCAGAAAAGGCATTATAAATCAAGTCATGCACAGATATACACTGATCCAATATTTTATCTAAATCAAAAAAGATCAAATCATGTTATTACCTGTTAACCAACGGAATTTCACCAGGGAGCCTCATTCATCAAAGACCCAGGTTAGGCGAATTTATAGAATCTTCATGTAATTCGTACACTTGGTTTGATCTTAATAGGATTTATTTATTTATTTTATTTATTTATTTTTTTCCCTGCCATAGGATTAATGTTTTCTACAACTATCAGGTGTCATATAGTGTCAAGTTTCAGCAATAATTCTTAGTAGCATGCTATTATAGGTGAGTAGATGTATTCCCTCTGTTTATCTTACATGGATAAGCTAGAAAATTGTGGGATATGAATTGTGACCGACTTCCTTTGTATCTCTATTCATTAATTAGACATTTAAACCATGCTTATATTTACATACAAGTTAAATATTTCTTAAGGAAAAAGATGAAAACATTGTTGAACAAACTAATTTGGGGCCAGTATGAAAAAAAAAAGGAGCTACTTTGGGGAGTTTTCTCAATTATAGCATAAATGTGCTTGTGTTCTTTCTTTAGTTTGTTTTCCTTGTGTCTGAGATCTCTTCAGGTTGCTTCTCATCCCTTGTATTCCTCTTTTTTTCCTACTATTTTCATTTTACTGTTAGGCAAAAAAAGAAAGGAAATAATGTGGTTGAATGTAACCTAATGCATGGAACCATAGATTTAGTGAACAAATAAACTGAACATGTACGCCCTTATCTATTCAATATTTTACACTAGCACGCCTATACACCCTGATTGAGTGATCATTCAGTTTTCTAAAACCTTAGAAGAGAATTTCCACTATAGAACATTATACATTCATTGATGTAAGATGTCTAGCTTGCAAATTGGAAAAAGTGGTCTTTGAAACACCTTACATGGTCCTTCCCAAATTTCCTAAAAGATCACCAAAGCTTATATTGCGGACTCCTTTGGCAACAGCATCTTGGAACACACCTACAGACAAACAATACTCAAATTAATGACAGCGAGACCAATTAACAAAAACCTTTCCAGTTATAGAAGTCAAAGCAGATAAAATCTTCCAATGAGCCATATCTCAGATGGCATCTGGGTGGGGTGGGGTTTGGGTAGGTTAGGGGTGCAATTCCCCTTCATTGTAAACCAAAACAAAAGAAAAAAAAATCAGATAAAATCTTAAAATGAGCAACATTCTAGTCTTTTAACAGAACTATTGGAACCAATAGGTTCATGTAGACCTAAAGACAAACCTGTTAATGCCTTTGTAACCTCCTCCCTTTCTGCAGTTGGTGGAAGAAACCTAAAGAATTTAAAATTAAACCAGCCTTATAAATACCATCATCAATGAGAATATTTTCTTCAGCAACTGAAGGGGGATATATATAATCATGGTACCCAAGAGTCACAAAGTCCTTAGCCAATGCATCAAAATCACGGTTTACAAGATGAAGGCAGGCTTCAATAAATCCTTCGCGGAGTTCTTGTTTAAATTCACCCATCATACCAAAATCTGGTGGAGATAGATACCAAATGTAAGTTCTTCATGATAAATAACTTTCAATAACACATAAAAAGTAGAACCATTCAGCTGACATAATGTGGGCTCAAGAAAATGGTTACAATGATAGATAAATTCAAGTATATATGCAGCTGAAAGAGATATATAGTGAATCCGTAATAATGATCTGATGCAGTGGCCAGTAAGAAAAACATCACTTTAAATTCCATTTCACTCTGCTAGGATATGTTCCAGCCAAAGCATGATTTGATTGTTTTGAGGCCTGTTAGACAACCACTTAACACCAAAAGCTAAAGCTGTTAGGAAATGGGCCAGCAATGTATATAAAGCTATTCTAACACCCCTCTCATGTGTGGCTCCTCATCCATGTAGAGAGATAGACAGATGACAATGGATAATTAACAAACAAACAAATAAATTGATGGGGGGAAACAAACGAATGAAGGTAGCAAGATTTGAACCCAGGAGGTCTTGTGTTCAAATCTCTGCAAGTGTATTTCCACCTTGATGCGTTGTCCACAAGTTTGAGAAAACAGCACATGAGAACGGGGGGTGGGGTTGTTAAAGTCCTTTGATATATATTGTCTTCCCCCTCTCTAATAACTTCGGCTTTTAGATAAGTTGGCAAGTTAACATGGTATCAGAGCAGGATGTGTGGTGTTCGAATCCCTGCAGCTAAATTTCTGCCTTGGTACTGCCCCTTTATTCTCGCACGGAAGTCTCTTCCCAAGCAAAACACTGGATGTGTGTTGTGTCAACAGAAGTGGTGAACAAGGAAATATCGTGGTGCTACTGAAACCTCTAACCAATACAGCATACAAAATACCATACAGAGATATAAACAGAAAAGAAGAAACCATAAAACACAAGGATATACGTGGTTCAGCCCTCCTTGGGTAAACATAAGGAAAAATGTGGTTCGATCATCCTAGTCTATGCCCAATGCTGAAGACAATCAAGAAATATTACTATTTAATGGAGATTACAATCCTATGAATTTTACCCCTACAAAATTTCACCAAAAAGGTACCCAATCCAAAATCTTAGGTGTTAGGAAGTCCCACATTGCCCAAGTATTGAGTTTGATATAGCTTTATATACCTGTTTGGGCTCTTCACTTGAAAGATTAGGCTTTTAGGTTACAAAATTAACATGATATCAGAGCATTTCCTTCTTGAGCCTATTTCTTTTGTGAGCCCGTATTTGGTATCCATGTGACAGACCTGTTGTTGTCTTGTTGGGCCTACACGGGAGTGGGAGTGTTGAGAAGTCGCACATCGCCCAAATATTGGGTTTGATATAGCTTCATATACCTATTTGGGCTCTCCACTTAACAACTTAGGCTTTTAGGTTGGAAACTTAACACTAGGTTAATATTTGATACAATATGGATTTATCCCAAAACCCACAAAACATGGTATGGAAGGAGAATCAAAATGAGTCGCTAAGAGTAACTACATTGCTTCATGAGAGTCTACTTTGCTAAGGGCCACTAGGTTGTGTTCTTCTCTGTAAAAAGGCACTGACATGCTCCACCTGAGTTGCGTAAGAGCCACAATGAAATGCCTTCCTCTAAGACGCGCTTCCCTAAGAGGAAACCCCCAGTTTCCTTTCTTGGTACACCAAGAGCCAACCTGGTTGCTCTTTTCTGGACACCCACAGTACTCACAGCGCACATAGTACACTTTGGAAACTTAGGTTTAGTTCCTTTATATAGAGAACAAAACCCAAGATCCAGAATAGGAGAGTCCTACTTAAATTCAGAGTCCAAAACAGAATAAGAACTAAATTTGCATCCGGTTGAAAACTAAATCCACGTTGGCCTGATTGTTCGAGAGGTTGGCCGGATCATTCGAACGATTGTCTTGATCGATCAATTGATGCACCTCCTGTGAATGGACTATAGTCTCAATCACATTATTGATCAATCGGTCTTGGCCACCAATTGATCAATCACTTCCATGAAGTAATTATACCTCCAACTTTGAGCCCAATCTCAAAAATTCTCCACCTTATCAGAGCTCTAACCACTCAGGAATAATCTCCTCCTCGACTTGAATTCCATCAAGCTGCTGAAAAGTCTTCTACACTGTATCAAAATCAGATGCCTGAATCTCCACTTTATATAATAAAATCATCCTCCAACAGTTATTGACCTGTGTAAACCTGCCTAATTGCAAACTTAAATCAACTATTCTTTTTGTTCAATTTCTCCAACTTAAACCACAACAATGAAATTCCCTCTGCCATTGTAGAACCCAATTCCTTCCAACTCTATCTTGAAGCTTGGACGCACCATAATAAGAAAAGACCCCAGGTTGAACCATCTGCTTTGATACCAAATGTTGTGCCAGTGAAAACGGTGAACAAGGAAATATTTTTGTAAAATTGAAATTGCTTACCAATATGGCATGCAAAATATCAAGTAAAGGTATAAAGATAAACAAACCATAAAACACAGATATATGTGGTTCGGTCCTCCTAGCCTACATCCATGGTTAAAGATGATCCAAAACTCATAAAAAAATGAGTTTTATGATGATTCAGATGGAGAATCAAAACGAGCCGCATAAAAGTTACTCCATCGCTTTACAAGAGTCCACTCTAATAAGATCCATCACCCCTAGTGTTCTTCTCTTTTAAGAGATATTGACACGCTCCACTTGAGCTGTGCAAAGGCCATATAGAAGTGTCCCCTCCAAGATGCGCTCCCCTGAGTGGGGAGACCCCCAATTCTCCTTTTTGGTACACCAAAAGACAACCTTGATGCTGTTCTCTGGATACCTATGGTACTCATGGCACAGACAGTACACTTTGGAGACTTAGGTTTAGTTCCCTCACATAGAGAAAAAAAAAAACCTAGAGCCATAATAGGAGAGTCCTACTTAAATTCAGAGTCCAAAATAGTTGGAAACTAAATCTGTGCATGATCGTTCATTCGATTGGCTTGATGGTTCAATCGATTCACCTCTTGCAAATGGATTAAAGTCTCAGTTACCTTATTGATCGATTGGTCTTGAGCATCGATCGGTCGTCATTTCCTTGAAGCAATTATAGCTCCAAACTCAAGCCACATCTCAACGATTCTCCACCTTGGCGAGAATTCAAGCCAAAACTCAACAACATGCAGGGTGTGTTAAAGCCGTTTGATATACACTGCTCTCCTGTATCAACTTGGGCTTCTAAATGAGTTAGTAAGTTAACAAGGTTTTGCATAATTTGGAAAAATAGTTCATCGCAACCCTTAAAACCAGTTCAATTTCTGACAGGACAGGCAATAGAACTTCCAGTACTAATGTTTTTCTGTTTGGAGAGGGTATTTGGTACTTAAAAGAAGTGTCGGAGAGGGTTCCAATGTTAATAACATGAAAATGAATTGGTTTCATTTTAATTCCATAGCATTTGAAGGCACAAATTAAACTAATGGTTGGCCTGACAACATCAGATTAGGTAACACAAAAATAAAATAAATAAAATAAAATAAAAAGCTGTAAATTAGAAAAGTTTACCCTATAGGGCTATTGATGGGTTAAATTGCATCGATACAACATTTGTTCGTTAAAGGATCTGCAAGACTGCAACCGTGTGTATGTTCTGTGCTCACATAATTACATATATATATTGGATAAATGATGCAAAAACTTTTGATTCACTAAAATATCCCTATAAAATTGTGAAAATAAATTAATGTACATAGGTCCATAAAATTCCACCAATTACAATAAAAGTCCTAACCCCTTTTTAAAAATTAAAAAAAAAAAAAAAAAAAAAAAACAAAGTGACTACTCTCAAGACTTGAACCTTGGCTTCTCACTTGGTAGCCTGAAACTTATACCATTGCACCAAACAATGGCCTCAATATATTTATGTTTGTGTATATATATAATTTAAAAACAAAATCTAATATGACTTTGTTTGTGAGTGTGTCTTTGTTGTCCATGTGATAGGCCCATTCTTAGCTGTAAGGTCTGCACGTGAGGGGGAGCATTGGGAAGTCCTACATCCACATCGTCTAATATGACTTATATACCTGTTTTGGCCTTCCACCTAATAGCTTAGATTTTTAGGTTGGAAACTCAACACAAATAGATCAAATACAATTTTTCCTAAAATATAAAAGACCAAATATTGAAATATATGCTACTAAGACATTAATTTAAAATTTCATCTGGCAGCCATACTTTGTGGTAATCAAGATATATAGTATATAAGTACACCTTTTCGATTAAAGCATTCTATCATAACGAGAAACGGAGAGAAATAATATTATGTGAATACTGTTAGGATTCACTACATTCCACATTATTTATAACTCTCTTAAGATTTTTCAAATTAGTGGAATTATTTATAAATTATAATAAAGGCTACTACCCAATATTGGTTCTACGAAAGCGGGGTTCTAGGAAGGGTGAACTAGATATAGTCCTAACCTTAAAATACAATTTTCATGGAGAAGCCACTCTCAAAACTTGAACCTGTGCATTTGTGCTTGAGAGCCTGAGACTTTTATTGATGCATAGACAATAGGCCCTAGTGGTATTATCTGTAGCTTGTTTTATCAAATGCACAGAATTAATTGTCAAACAAAACCTAGAGGAAAAAAATCAATAATTCAATACACAACAACTTATTTGTTCATAAAACATAATTTTTTTTAACACATATAAGATCTAACTAATTTTTATGGAATACAAAATATAAAAATATAACTTACTCGTATATTAAATGAAAATTTTCTCAGGTTGCTTTACTTTTGGAATCAAGAAATATTAGATACTACACATGTATCATTTTCTATGCTTTCTTTTTTTGATATTTTTTTTTTTTATCAAAAATAATATTCTATGCTTGAGAAAGTTGAATACTTGAAGACACTATCTATAACCCAAAATTTTATTATTATTATTATTATTATTATTATTATTATTATCTGTGCCTAAAACGATACATCCATACTTGATTACCTAGAAAAACACATTTGATTGCAATTCAAGTAATCTTGATTTAATATACACTACACATACTCTAGGAATGACTAGAAATTTGATTTTATATCTTCAATTACACTAATATCTCATTTGAAGTATAATTTGTAAAAATAATGCTCATATATCTTCATTATTTTTCAGTAAACTGCCTATAATTTACACCAAAAATGAAGAATTATTAAAAAGTTGGATAAGGTATTTAAAATTTTAAAAATTTTGTAACTTTCAAATTTGTCTATAATTTTGAATTTCTGGAACAAAAGGTTTAAATTTCTGTTAAATATAATTCAAAAAGTATCTCATATATATATATATATATAAAATAAAATTTATAATTACAAACTTATTAAGTGGCCTCCGACATTTTATAATTCATTATATGAATTGTGAATTATCAGCTACATTAAACTAATGCATAATTCCAAGACATTTAATTATTAATTTTGATAAACTCACATCTAATTTTATTTGAAAGAAAAAATAAAAATGGAAGCACTTGAAATCAATGAAGTCATACCAAATTTGCTGTATAAAGATTACACCCACAAAATATATGTTACCATATGTTCACTTGTCTATTTTTTATTTAGATTGTGTCTACGGGAAATGTAAGTATGTAACATTCTGCGGCAAGGAAAATGTGATAAATATCTATACTACCTATAAAAAGATGAATGTAAGAAAAACTTTTGATTGACTAATATACCCTTATTTTAATTTTTAAATACACAACTACCCACCCTTCTGCATATATAAGAAATATAGCAATAAGAAAACTATAATTCTAAAACACATACCTTAATATATAAAACACAAATGAGAATTCAAAAAAAACAGAAACTATAATTCGTATATAATAAATAGAAATATATAGGAATATGAAAACTATTATTCTAAAACAACAGCCGGAACACATACCTTAATACTCCGTATATAAAACACAAATAGGAATTTAAAGGAAACAGAAATTATAATTCCTATATAATAAATAAACAGCCGGATTATAAATTTCACCTTTTCCATCAAGAGTAGTTTTAACCTTCTCTCTACCTTTTCTATTAACGACGATTTCTCCCTTCTCTGGTAAGTTTTGCTCTGTAAATCTATACTACCTATAGAAGGTTAAATCTCAGAAAAAATTTTGAACGATCAATATACCCTTATTTCTTTAAAAATATACATATCTACCCTTCCTTTAATTGAAACACATAATAAACATTCTTATCATTTGGGAACAAGTAATGAAATATTTTAATTCAAACTTTTAACAAATTAGAGTTAGATTTTTACTCAAATTCATTTTTTAGAGCAACTATCAAGTTGCATGCTAATATATATGAATATGAACTCTTTAAATATTCCGTTTTATGAAGAAAAAAAAATTTTGAATATATATCTAAAGAGGTTTTAATCGTTCATTGTACTTTCGAATTTTAAACTTTATCTTTTATAATTAATATTATTTAAAAATATTCACGTGCAATGCACGTGTGCTATATCTAGTATACAAAAAATGAGTATTTATCATATTCTCATTTTTTTATTATTATTATCTAAAGTGTCCACATGCAACACATGTGTTCTAGAATTAGTAAATAGAAAAGAAGCAAGGGGGAAAGGGAAAAAGGCATCCATTAACCACTCTTCAAGATTGTAACCAATCAGGACTTCACACAAAATAACCAACCTTGCCCTCACATTGTATCAATACACATATCAACATCAACAACTAGAAAAGCGAGTAAAGAGGAACCATGATGTTAAGTTTCCAACCTAAAAGCCTGAGCTGATAAGTGGAGGGCCCAAATAGGTATATGAAGCAATGTCAATTTATAATTAACCAATGTGGGGTGTGGTATTTTTCCAACACTCCCCCTTACATGCAAGCCCAACAAGATAGAAACAAGCCTATTACGTGGACAACAAAGACAGGCTCATGAACGAAAATGGCCCAAGAATGACATGCTTTGATACCGTGTTGAGTTTCCAACCCAATAGCCTAAGCTTATAGATGGAGGGCCCAAATAGGTATACGAAGATATGTTAAACTTAATATTTAATTGATGTGGGATGTGGGACTTCCCAATACTCCCCCTTACGTGCAGGCCTAACAAGACAATGACGGGCCTATCACGAGGGCAACAAATATGGGCTCATGAGGCCCGAATAGGTATATTAAGCCATATCAACTTTTATATTTAAGCGATGTGGGACTTCCCAATACGCCCCCTCACATGTAGGCCTAACAAGATAACAACGGCCTGTCGCATGGACAAAAACAATGGGTTCATGAATGAAATAGGCCCAACAACAACAACAACATGATAGGCTCTGATACCATGTTAAGTTTAGCTTTTAGGTGGAGGGCCTAAACAGGTATATTAAGCCAAATCAACTTTTATCTTTAAAGGATGTGGGATGTGGGACTTCCCAACACATAACATACTGGGTATGAGCATGCCATCTCAGTTTCAGATTAGAAATAAATAAGAAATTAAAGATAAAAAGGATTAAAGAGAAAATTAGACTCATTCCTTAATTTTTAAAAATAAAAGATAAAAAAGGATGAAGAAGTTACAGAATGAATATGAAATAGTAAACATGGTCATTTTCTTTCATGTGCCAAATCATGAAAATTTAAATAAACAACGAATACCTAAATAAGCTAGTTTCCCATCATATGTACGTAGAAGGTTTCCAGGGTGTGGATCTGCATGATAGAACCCACACTCTAGAAGTTGATTAAATGAGCAATAAACTCCTACCTGTACAGTGCCGGAAACAAATATTTCCTTTAGCCATATTGCAAAACAATAAAGGTGGCGTATATTAATTTCTTAAAACAAATCACATTATTGCATTTTTTTCACAAACTGACCTCAACTAAATACAAATCCTTCACTTCAGATAATTTATTGCCCTGTAACATCCATAAAAACAGAAGAAAATGAGCAAGAAATCTAAAGCGTAATTACCATCATTTAACTTAAATTACATTAAAATAATATATAGAAAACAAGGATTTGGGTTGGATTGGCACTATGTAGATTATCTATATAGATACTGTAGGGGAAGATGGAAGAAGAAATAACATTGTGTTCATAAAAATTAGGTGTAGGTAGACCAATAAAGATTTCTATTTCGATTCATCCCTCAATTCACCTTATTTGAAAATTGTTTTTGATCCAGATCCACAGGAATCAATAGAAAGGCAAATCCCTTATGATGCACCAGATCTGGCTCGGTCATTCGTTGACCAAATAGATGTGCCATTTCCTGAAACTTCTCTTCAGATTTATCCACTTTAATGATTCAGCTGGTGTTATTGTGGCACATATCCCCAGAAAATTTTCCATTGCAATCTTAAGATTACTGCCTCCGTTCTTCTTTTATTATCCTCCATTCCTTTTTGGGATGTTTCAAAATTATTGTACCATTCAAAAAGAGTCAATGACTCTTTTGAATTGATTTCCTAAAATACCCTTTCTCATGAGTTTTTTTTTTTTTTTTTGGGTACACTTGAGGGCAAAATTGGAATGTTAAAAACATATATTTTGATGTGAAAGCATTTAAAACGGTTCCCTAAAGAACACTATTTGCCTCCACCCCAAGATGGAGGAGATCCTCCCCAAGGTGGAGGAGCTCGTTGTAGAGGATCTCCTCCCGACCTCCATTCATTTTTTGCCACTTGTCATAAATATTTTAGAAAATATGAATTTAAAAACACGAACAAACAAATATGTAGATATGCACATGTGGACACGCATTCATGTTAACATAAACATGTAATATACAAATATGGACTTGTGAAAATGTGCTCACAATTATGTAAACATGGGAATGCATGCACACAATCAATTCTCCTTATTTATTTGAACAAGTGAAGAAATATTAGTGGGAGGAGGGGAGGAGCTCCTCCACCCTCGTGTGGAGGTATTTTCCTACCTTAAAAGACCCCGTTTTTTCAAAGGGGAGAGTCAATTAAGAACGGAGAGAGTATCAATCAAGGTGAATCAAGTATGTATGACCATGGTCTTAAATATTGCCTGAATCAACGAAATTTCGGTCGAAATATTGTTTCTCAATAGATATTGACATAAATATTGGTGGTATATCATTTTTGGTAAATATTGACAAATAACGGGGAGCATAGTAATGATGACTAATTTTGATATCTTTTCTTTCGCAAGGTTTATTTAGGTACTTTAGGAATATAAATGATATGTATTTCAATGTTCTATACCATTTAAATGGTAAATTAGGCTATTTACTATGAATTTGTGTTTTTTATTTGCTCGACAATGCTCACTTTTTGCACCCTACACACCACACACTTATCTTATACATATTTTATCTACAATCCCTGGATATTAAATTCTTTAATATAGTTTATTTCATTGGTTTCCAAAGTTTCATCTAAAATTTACATGGTTTACTATAAATTTCCATCATTTCTCTAATTGATATCCGAATTTTCTTCTCTTGGTATTACTATGTTTTCGGACCCTCAATATCGTTATTGTATGACTATTTACTTTTCATATGAAAATAGAAGGGTAACTTTGTTTGAAAAATATTGTTTTCATTTGTACTTGCAGATTGGAGGCAAAAAGAACATTTGTGTAGAATAGCTGCCCTTTTTTCAAAGATCTACCTTAACAAAAAAATCAAGCATTTATGTGACAAAATATACATATATATATATAATTTTCTTGGAATCCCCCTGAGAGGTGAAGGGGAAATGAGTACTTGTGTAGAATAACTGCCCCATTTTTATAATCAATTTTAAGTCCAAATGGATATAAAATGCTTAGAAGTGTGAGATGTAATATTTTAAATATTTTATTTAGTAAGAGTAGTTTAGTCTTTTAGTCATATTAGGGATAGTTTCCTGATATTACTGTTAATCTCCTATTTATATGCTTGCAATATGTCTTTTCTAATTAATTAGAATTACCACTTGTTTTTGCAAATTCACAATCTCTATTAAATAAACCTCTTGCAATTTGCAACCACTAATAGGATCTTTTTAAACTTCTCCCAAAAAGAAGGTAAATAACAGCATTTTGGAGAAAAAATTCAACAATAAGGTCTGATACTGTTCCACAAATGCACAATTATCTGGTCACTGATCACCAAGTGAACACCATTCGGATGGAATTTGAATCTGAATTCATCTAATCTAACAAAAATATGCTAGTGATTATGAAAAACAAGAAAGATGAAATAGTATATACCTCCACCCATTCCATTATAAGGACCTTCCGAGTTGTTTGCTCCACATACATTTTCGGAACTAAAACATCTTGTAGACCACCATATAGCTGTCTGCTTAAACATATAGATCATAGTTAGGCCATCTATGTAACATACATATTTGAGAAGAAAATAAAAAGTCTGCAAGCAGAAAATATGTCAGAGAATCATAATGCCCTAGCAAGAATTTTAGAGTATTGTATCTTAGATAATATTAATAGGCTAATAGCAAAGTTGAATAACAATTTCAAGTACCTATCATCAGTCAAATTGGCAATCATTCAGGTTGGCCACCCAGATATGGTCAAGGGTGGAAGTATAACACGTTCTAAGTTCTTTTTCCCTTTTCCCCCCATTTTGACAGTAAAACTTCATTAAATAAAAAGAATGGCCATAGGTCATTATACAGGGGGATACACACACAAAGAAGAAAAAGTACACGCAGGTACAAGTATACAACTACAAATCCTCCAAGCAAACCACCTTCCACTGCCTTCCTTAAAAGTCTTGATAAAGCCTCAATCACCAAGATGAAGGGGAGGGGAGATCCCCTTGCCTGAATCTTCTTGAGTCTAAGAAAAGCCACAAAGAGAACCTTCACCAAAATTGAAAATGAGGTTGATGAGATACACACAAACATCCCCTTCCTCCACTTTTCCCTATTAGGACTTGTGTCTGTGTGTCGGAAAGTTCTGGTGTCAAAAGCTTTGTGTGTTAGGTTACCTAGTCATACATGTCTTATAGTCTGATTGCTAAAAAGGGCTCATGATTTCATGTTGAAGACTGTGCTCATTGCACTCACATACAAATCACACACTCAAACATGTTAAGCAACTTAGAGGCCTAGATTCAAACTTATAAGTGATTAGAATTTTGGCCTTGGTAATCTTAGTTTTCATGGTAGTTATTTTGGAACAGTTTTTAGTTCAGAAATGTTTTAACTTTTCAAAAACCTAGGTTACCATTCAATCAGACCCCTTGATTGTTTGATCGATGGGCATACTGAGAACGTACTCTATTCTAGGGATGTTGATTGTTTGATCAATGCTATGGAGATCAATCAGATCTATCAACTGACTGGTGGTAAGTTAAGCCTATTTGCAGCCATATGATCATTCAATCAACGAAGTGATTTCCTAAATGCTAGTTTTAAAAAAAATTGCCTATTTTGCATGTCGTTGTCTCCTATTTTGATTAAGAAATTTGTTTTCCATTTAACCAAAGTTAAAACCACAAAATTAGGTTTACACAAATAGGAAAGAGCTTTAATGTTCTTCGTATTCTGGAGAGATCTTTCCGTCTAGAAGAACCATACAACTTGTGTGTTAATGGTGAGTTTCTTGTAGATTACAGTTACACCATGTACCTTTGTTCTCGCAATAGGTAAAACTTTTAAGTTTTTGTGTTTAACATGAATGCCTGAAGAAGTTTTCAGAAAGGTGTTTTGAGGCCGTATGGGCTGGCTGCTGCTGTAGGATTCAGTTGTTTGCAGGTTACACAACATGATTGACGAGAACATCAGCTGAATTTTTCATTCCTCAAAACAATTCTTTCTAACACAAAAGATAAATTCCAAATAGCATGTTTGTATGTCTTCTCCATGTTTAACTTAACACCCCTGTGCCCCCCAAAAATCCAAAAAAATCATTGGCAATAAGCACAGCATCAAGAATTTGCATTCCTTTAACAAACGCATTTTGGAAAGGACAGACCACAACCCCAACCACCTCTTGAAGTCAGAAGCCAACAATTCTCCAATGAGTTTGAAAATACTTCCCACAAAGCTAATGGGTCAAAAATCTCTCGCATCCAAACTTCCCCCCATCCCCCCCCCCCCCCCCCCCCCCCCCCAAAAAAAAAAAATAAAGAAAATAAAAGTCAAGAAGTAAGGAAAGAATTCAGGTTAGTCTCAAAAAATGATAAATTCAACATGGATGGACATGGCTATCAGGCTGAGTAGTACTAATCCTTATTTGTCCTATTTCTGCATTTAATTGGCCAATAATTAGTTCAGTTGCCCAACTAGAGAAACAGAAAATAAAGAAAAGGAAAACTAAGGAGATCATTCAAAAAGTAATTTGACCTGGGTACACAATTTATAAATAAACAAGAATGGGATAGAAATATCCATGTGATTTATTTATCACTTCAACAAAGTAGAATCAACATAATTAAACCTATCATCCTGATAAGAGACTCAACTAAGAAAAATAGATGGTGGGGCCAAGCACCACCAAGGTTTGGGGAGCCTAATCCCCAAATTCACACACTCCAGTTAACAACTGGACCAATTGTTAGGTACTTTTTAAGCCACATTACATCCAGGCATCCAGGAATTGAATACAAAATGAGGCCGTACATAGAATAAATAATGTTGAAAACAGAGGCATCTTTCAGTGATCTAAACACATCTCATAATTATCCCTGAGATCATGCTCTTACCTAAACTTGAGTCCATTCTTCGCTTCTTTATTGTAGTCCATCTCCTGCATTCAATGTGATTTACCTGTATTTCAATACGAATCTCTAAGAATATTCCTCTTGCAACCAACAAAAAATGTCTTCACATGTTTTGTGACCAACAATGGAAGATTATAAATTTATAACAATGGAAGCTATTTAATTAGTCCAGAAATAAGCAATTTTAGATGGAAAGACAAGAAACTGCCATACAAAGAATTAATGTAGTTCAAAAGAGGATGACTGTACCCTCAGAAATGTAAGAATTCTAGCTAAAAAGGATCCAAGGAATATGAGATATCACACCTCTAAAGCTTGTTATGCAAAAGGATATTAGAAGCATATATTTTCCATGAATGCACACATTGATTTTCCTAAGAACATCGTTTTACTGCATATAGGGCAATATTCTTTTTGATGCAATCTAGACAAGCAATACTTATGTATACACATTAACCACTCCATGAGAAGCACTGACCAAAAAAGAGACAAGGTTTTCCCAGCATTAACTTTCCCAAAACTCCTCACTTTAACTTTCTTGTCATCTTTGGTTCCTATAACACAAGGTATGTTCCAAGTTTGGTAAACTAGTAAAACGTGTTAGGCTCTACGGCTCTATGTCCTTAAGAAGATCTAGAGCCCAAGGAAACCATAGAGTTGAGTAATTAATAGTGGTGTAGGAATTCTGGCCTTTAACCTGCTTAGCCAAGCTCCCTCATCTCTGAAGAACCGAAAGTAAAGCACTATGCCAGACCCTTTCCCTTGAACCTGAACTGGTCAAGAGAGATGAAACCACACCACATTTTATAATCTTCAAACTGAAAAGCCAAAAAAAGGGTATTGCGCACAGAGCCTTAAAGCATTTTTGAAAGCACTACTACAGCTAAGAGGTCCTCCTGTGCCTTATGTCATAAAATTGATGAACCTCCTTCATTGCTTTTACTTTCTTAACAGCTTACCCGGTTTAACTTCCTATCTATGTTAGACAAGTGATCATAGCTTGTAAAAAATTAATTAAGGATCCTTTCTAATGTGGAATTCGGACTTCACAATGTCAAAGACCTCAAAAGCATGTCAAACATCAACAACCTTGTCAATTGCATGGCATAGATGCATTCCTTAAACTTGGCCCAAAGATATAATTTCAATAAAAAAAAAAAAAACCATATCAGCTTACAAAACTATGATGCAACACTTGAAAACCCAAGGGACCATGAAGCATCATGGCTCATGCAAGCAACAATACTTGCTTTTCTAGCACTCTAGCCTAACAACAAATCATTTCACTATTAGAATAGTGGAAGTGTCCATTTACAGCTAATTTTCATGTTGATCATCTCAATATTGAAAGATCTTCAATTCTCTTACTCCGATAATCATAGTACTACTACACATTGACCTCCAGCTCTATTCCCCTGCATCAATGATTTCCTTACCTCCCCCGGCGCAAAAAATAAAAATAAAAAAGAACCTCCAACAAAAAGTAAAATAACAAAAAAAATTATACAATCTTTTTACCACAATGTTGACATATCCATAGAATGATAGAATTCCATATTTCACATTTCCATCAGATGGCACACAAGAGACAAGAAAAACAACCAGCCAGCATAAATATTACAAAAAAGAAATTGAGAACTAGCAACGGACCATTTTTCAAGTGGAAGCTAGAAGACATGCATCCAATGGCATTTTGTTATGAATTGTGTTAGTAGGGGTAGTATAGTCCTTTCATGTATTTATTTTCTTTTATAAATAAAGATTTAAGTGTCTCGGGTTGATTAACACCCTAACACGATCAACCCATCAAGACATCATGGTATTAGAGCATGTCGTTCTTGAGCTTGATTTTAAGAGCACATCTTTATTGTCCTTGTGACAGGCCTGTTTTTCTTTGTTAAGCCTGCATGTGAGGGGGGGTGTTGGAATATACCACATCCCACATTGTCTAAATATGAAATTTGATATGGCTTCATATACCTGTTTGATATGGCTTCACAACCCACATCGTTTGAATATTAATTGTGGCCACAATAATATGAGGAACTCCCCCAAACTCAGAATTAGTAGTTGAATTAAGCACGAGTATTCTTACTCTGCATCATGTCATAAGATATATTTAACATCTGTTTCATTATTAAAGCATGAGCAGATCAATATATACCCGAAAAAGACTTGATGCCCATTCATCAACAACTGCCTGCAAATTGAAGGTCACATTTCTCAGTTATTATCAGCCAAATTGAGAGAAATAGAATGTTCTGGAGAAAAATATATTTAAAAAAAAATAAAAAATAAAAAACTGCAATGGTACTTCTATGGGAATATTCATCTCATGACCCCTATGTGATACACTCAGTGTCCACATCATCACTATCAATGCCGTATTCTGACTAGTTAGAATCGCATGCATGATCCCATTCCTCATTTCCAGCCTAGTATAAGTGTGGGGCAATGTTAGACCCAAGTATACATTGCAACATTACCTGAAGATCGGTGTTTAGCTTGCCTGCTCTCCTTATCAATCCAGCTAAAAATCGCAAAATTAATATGTCCAAGGAAATGGCTGCTTGAACTCCCGGCCTCTGCACTTTGACAGCAACGACCTGTCCACTAGGACGAAGCCTAGCCTGGTAAACCTAATTTAAAAAATAAAAGTAATGACAAACTGCGAATGAAATTTGGTGCTAATCCCAACTAATGCCACAATATAAGAGCAGATAATGATAAGTACAAGAGAATAACCAAATACAGACCTGCCCAAGGGATGCTGCAGCTACAGGCTCTGGCGAAATCTCTGAAAAAAGCTCATCTATTGATGATCCAAGTTCTTGTTCTATTGTATTGAAAGCAACTTCAGTGGAAAAAGGTGTTATTTGATCTTGCAACAATGAGAGTTCCTCGAGATATGAGGGTGGTATCAAATCCTACAAGAAAGACATATTCATATATCCAAACATGCTCAGGTTGAACATAATCACAAGATAAAAATGCTGGACTTCTGCCTAAATTAAGTGAGCATTTTTTAAGGAAAAAAAACTTGTGAGGGTGAGGACGGTGATGGTCTCAAAGCTCATATAAGAAACGTGGGCTCGACTATGAACACAGTTTCAGCCATGCCTCCCCCTCTTGTCAAACATGAGCCTTAGCTGAGTCACATAGGCTGAGAATGACCTAGCATGAAGATGCTATTGGGTTCAGTAGTGAAGTGTGGTGGTGATCATACACTCATACCTTAGACCTGGGCTCAAATTGCTATTCCCTAACCCTGTCTGCCAATCTAAACAAGCTGGATTATCCATGAGCTCAGCCTAGCCATTGTGAAAACTCAAGGACTAAGCTGCTGGCTTGACAAAGACATGGCCCCTCCAAGTCTTCATAGCACCCCTTAGACCATACCTTTGCAGTAGGGGTATAGTAGGATCACCAAAGGGAAAAAGTAATGAAGAATGTATTCTATATCCATAAATAAAAAATAAAATAATCATTATTTTTTCTTCTCTTTTTGGGATTTCTTTAGCCAAAATTTTTTGAGAAGTAGACTATGTACAATATTTTGAAAATGATGAAACCTTTGAAATGCCAGAAGTATGACTAAATGAATTTGATGAATTTGAAAGGATGAAATAAAAAAATAAACTTGGATGGTTCAAAAACAACCAATCATCTTGATTCCTTAAGATTAATTATTTGATGTTGGACCCAGTAAATGTTGGGTCTTGGTTCTGCCTGGAAATACCAGTTATTTTACATGGGGATAAAATGATGGTTCGAAAACAAACAACCAATCTCTTGCCCTTTTGCTTCACCATGGAATACCAGTGTCAACATGAAATGACATGGTGTGGGTACTTCTACCGAAAAATTGAAAATAGTGGAAAATCTTTGAAAAGTTGACAAATCAAACACCTGGACACTAGGGTGTCCATGTCTTGTGCTCCAATAGGGATGAAGACTTGAAGTTTTGAAGACTTTGTGAGTCTGGAAGAAACCAAGTCTTACCATTAGTCATGGTAAGTGACTTAGAGGCCTTAGAACTTCCTTAGGAGGTTAGTTTCTTTTTGCTGATTGGCCTTGTGAGTGTATAGGTAACAATGTTCAGCTCTGAGTTTATTTTTGGAATTTTTTATGTCCAATTCGAATGTATGGCTGCCGTTTGAACAACATGTAACCCAAGAGTTCAATATGTTCTCGAGAGACTTGGTGTTTCGAATGACCTATAGCGGATGTTCAACCTTAACGCCACGGAGGCTGAGATTTTGCTCTATTCTCAGCCACCTCGTCATTTGAACGATCAACCCTAATCATTCGAACGACATGAGATCTGAAGCAATTCCAAGATTGAATCTCTTGCCCTTTTTCAAAACCTATACACACTCAAACCCTAGATATAAATATTCCTTACGTCACTCTATTGTGTAAGCAGGCATGGAGAGAATATTAACCATTGAGAGGCAAGTTTTGTGAGAGACCTCCATTGTTGAGAGCTTGCTATCTAGAGTGTGCTCCATTGAACCTTGAATATCTTACTCTTGAATGAATTCATATACCTTCATCACCTAGGTTAGTGTGAGTTTTGTTCTTTGCCCTCCATCCACACACATCTCAAGAAGGTTGTCCAAGAGGCGTCTTAGGCTATGTATGGATTGAGAGAAATGAAGAGAAATGGAGAGAAGAGAAGAGAAGAGAAGAGAAGAGAAAAGAAGAGAAGGGAAGATAGGAGAAAAGAAAGTAACTTTCTCTCTACCCTGTTTGGTTAGTTAGACCTCATTAAAGAAGAGAAGAGGAGAGATAGTCACAATTACATTATTACCCTTTTTTATGTATTAAACAAAAGTTACATAGGGATGTATTTGTCATTTCTTCACTCACTTATTCCTTTTCTCTCCATTTCTCTCCAAATCTCTCCAATTTGGGGAGAAAGGTAAATGGCTCCATTTTCTCTCCATTTCTCCCCATTTCCTTTCACTTCCCTCCCAACTTGACAATCCAAACGAGGGAAAGAGGAGAAAATCATTTTGTCTTCTATTCTCTTCTCTCCATTTCTCTCAATTCATACATAGCCTTAGAATCCACATGGAATTTGAGGGTTAAGCTTGGGGATAAAGCTTTGTTTACAATCACGAGGTAGAAGATACAAAGTCAATCACCGAGATAGGAGTTGTAATGTATTTCTAACTATGTCTTGTAAGTTTTTCTTGTTATAGACTTATAGTGGATTTGTGGTTAGGTTTCCATGGTTTTTACCCATTTCAAGGTTTTCCACGTAAATCTCGTGTTCTCCATTATCCCATCTTTCTATTACTTTCATATACTATGTGAATGGTTGCGATGGAAGAAGCCTGATTCTGCATTGTTTGGTGTTTGAGAAGGAGGAGGAGAATATATTGGGAATGTTTTTCTTGTAGGTGCAATTAATTAATTTGGATTAAATTGTTGTAGATATTCCTAGGTTTTGCTAAACCTTCCTCATCGACAGCACCATCTAATCTTGGTTTGTAATGGATTCCTAATCCATACTACTTCTAAATGTATGGATGTGAGAAAAAAATTTGAATTCCCAAAATATCCCTAATATAATCCCAAATGAAAAAATTGACCTCCTTTAATTTCTCAATTTATCTTGCTATCTTTATTATTATTATTATTACCATTCAAATCCAATAAAAGCAAGAACTAATACCCTAATTTAAAATGACAATTAAAGCCCATAATTGGCCACTCTTCTCCCTCCCCAACATAGCCATAATATAATCCAAAATGATAAAATTAACCTCCTTCAATTTCTCAATTTATTTTAATATCTTCCACATCTTTTCATTTTAGCTCTGTCGCAAATTTATATCAAGGCCTAATCAAATAATTCCAATAACATTGCATTTAGATTTTTATGATCATATCCCTTTTTTACAAAGTTTGATTCTTAGTATTGAATACCATATGTTTGTTAAAAGGCCTAATAGAGTAATAGAAGCTTGTAAAAATAATAATTCTTAAAGGCTTGAGATATCATAACATGCTATGTACACCTGAATGCCATTGCTTTCAAATTTTCTCTTAACACTTTCCTTCAACAAGATAAATAAAAAATATAAAATATAAAATAAAAATAATATAAAATTTAGTTGAGGTAGCTAAAAATTTTCTATGCTTCACAAGATCCTATCTTGATGTTGTATATCTATTCTCTTAGTGATGTCAGGAGTACTTCAAGTACAGAAAAATTGTTAAAAATTTAGCACATGTACATTTATATTAATAATTTATAAAATTATATTGCACATAGTTGGACATATAATAAGGCTTGAGGATTATGAAATGGCAATTAGCACTAGTTACATTATGAACTTTCCTTGTTATTAATTATAGCTTTATTGAGAATTTTACAACTTGATTATATTTCTTTCATGGTATGGAAAGAGAGATTTTGATATATGTTTTTTGGGAAAAACTTCCCACAAAAACTTCCACGTGCAATGCCTGGGGTGCATTACTAGTCAATTTAAGCATGTACACATTAAAAAGTCTTTTTCAAACTCTTTTAAAGATTGCATAGCTCCCTGTATATGTTGTTTAACACAACCAACTTCCTCCACGAACCAACTTCCTTCCAATTCAAGAAGTCCTCAAATAAGTTTTGAGACACCATCCATAAATAAAGTTGTTGATTTCAGATCCCTGGCTAGTCTTTATCCTTCCTATAATTGCATTACATTCCCTTACAAGAATAAAGGTCCTCCCTAGCTTTATGAAACAACATTATATGCAAGTCAATCCCTCTTACAAGATAATCAAATGGTGGTCCCAATTATTTTTTTGTGCTGACATGGCATGACTTTATTGGGAACCTAGAGATTAAAGAACTAAAAAAAGCTATATTGCATGTAAATCAAGCCCACAGAAAAAAGTTAATATTGCCAAGTTCTTTGGAGTTTGTACTATATACTTGAATAGTGCTTGAAAATCACACAAACAATGAGAATCTATTAGCAGTGAAGAGTTTGGCTAAGCTTAAGATCAAGTCATTAGTGAAAAGCCTTCTCCCACAGGCATCTCCCATTGACATGATCACACATTACAATCAAAAAGCCTGGGATTGTGATCATACATCAACAGTAAACATATGCAGTAGCAAACATACCTTGTAAAGCAGCACAAATAAACAACTATGACAACAAATGATACTCAGTTTAATAAGTGATACAGAAAATAAAAAACCTAAGAATTTTCTTAAAGAGGGTGTGGAAAGGGATTCTTCTACAATTATCTCATAGGTCAAAGAGGGTGTGGAAGGGAGTTGAATTGGTTCTTTATGAGAGAGATTTCGGATATTGTGAGACTTCTTTGGGCTTCTTTCTCTTGGAAGTATCATTCAACAAATAGGAAGGTGGACTTTCTCGCAAAATGGGGTGCTATCACTTTTATCTTCTTTGATTCTCTTTTGGGTTGTTTCCGGGGTTTTTCAGGATGTTTGTTAAAGGCTTTTTTTTTTTTTTTTTTTTTTGGGGGGGGGGGGGGGGGGGGGTTGGGGGTGTGAGGGGGAACGCACAGATTACATTGTTTAATGAGAGGTTTATGTGTTTTTTAGCTTTTTCTATTACTTTTTTGTTGTTCTAATAAAATATTTGTTTCGTATTATAAAAATATAATAAATAAAGAAAGTTGCTTAAAGAATCTGTCAACTTACAGGTCGAGATGAGACAGCCTGAGCAATTTTGACATATGCCTGCAAAATAGAGACATAGAAAAAAGATTGAGGAAAAAAGGAAAAAGAAAAAAAGAAATTGAAGATCACCTCAGCAGGTTTAAGGAGCAAATGAAGATATCAAACAAGCAAGCGTTTTCAACTTTGATTTCTAGATTTCTAGATAGGGCTAGGTCATTTTGGAAGAAAAATTAATTACAAATTTACAACTAAGTTTAAACCTATGTTACGTGGATCCTTCATTTCATCCCAGAGTACTCATGTCGACATAACATGACATGGGCGTGGGAACACTCGCCAGACACTTCAATATAGTGAAGAATCTTTAGAAAGCAAACAAATCCGACACCTACACACATACTCGCACCCAACACCCATAACCGAATCTATATAACATACTTTAAAACCATGGAGTAGTCATTGACTCAATTATTTGAATACCTACTAATAAGATCCAAGAAATTCCTGATGTATGTCCATTCAGTGATAAGCCACCTTTGTGCTGTTCTCTCACTCAGTTTTGACTTTTGATCCATTCACAAGTAGCTATTTTTTACATGGCATATATATTTGACAAAAAGTCAACAGGTGGCATCTAAAGTCATCTAACCTTCCTTTGCAACCTAATCCTCATTGGCCTGTTGGGGTGACGGCAGGACTAGAGAGGGCTAATCAAAGTTCAATGCTGGTTGAGGTGCTAAAACACACTACCTAGGATAGCTAGGCGATCTTGGATTTGTGGCAAGAGCAAGGGCTAACGAATGTGTGGATCAACTCGCCCCATAACTAAGGCCACCTTCTGCCTTGGTCACCGCGGGGTGAACGAGGTCCATATTATCCAATTTATCCACCAGACACAAGGCATGCATAGTGTGGGCTAGTTAAATGGGCTCATGGGTCTGCAGCTATGAAAGCCTGTAGGCACAGTAAGTGGGAAAGACTCCCATTGGTCAGAGAATTCAACCAATAGAATACTGCCACACGGGAGGCCCTAATCTCCTACATTTTGGCCATCTATAACTCACTTATAAGAATTAACAACTTTTGAAATACAAGGATGAAAAGAATTCTCACTCTTTGAATCCTCTCTTCCTACCACTCCTCAAAGTTCCCCTGATTGATTTATTCTCCCCTCTGCATCACTTCCTTGCTACCTCATTGAATTAGATGTCACCAGCCCAAATAGTTCACCTCCCGCTCTCCTACAAGACCCTACCTATCAACAGATTGAGATTGCGTCAATACTTCTCCTTTTGAAACTTTAACAATAGTATTTCTTGAGATGACTTCCATAGTTCTACTTGTTTTCTAAGAAGTTTTCCAATTATATCAGGTTTGTAGTGAGTTGGAAGGGAGCTGTATGCCACTAAACTTTTCTACCATATTGCACACGTAACTCACTATAAGATAAATTTTTGTTGATCTTTTCCTTAATTACATACCATATGTACAAGGATAATTGTCATAAAATATGGTTTACCAGAATACCATGTGAGAATAACTGTTAATTTGCAGACTTGAATGTGATATACCTATGCCTAAAGGGGTCATTACACCTACTGGTGGATCGTCAATTATTTGGAATCTTCTCCTAATTATTGAAAAACTTAAAAGCTACCATGATTGCCTTCTACTACAGCTTAACTTGGAATTGGTGAAATCCCTTCAAGCAAGAAAATCTTATCCAAAGAATTATGAACATGTTTTGCATCATTATTTAAATACAAAATTCTCCAGGGAATGTCAAAATCTGAAACCAGTGTACATTGACTTCTCATTTGTATAACTCACCTATGACTTTGAAGTATGTTGTTGAAGGTTCCATGAATGACATTTACAAGGAGGCCATCCTCCATAGTATCTAAGACATTCAACTCACTTTTACCAGTCTTAATGTGAGAACTAAGGAGTTTGACATTCATCAAAGGCAATACGAATGGTAGCGCACACACTACCACAGTCAGTGGTGCAAATTTTGGATCCTTAGACTAACTCACTAACCTATTAACTTCCACTTCTACATTTTGTTATCAAGAAATTTTGCACTTACATTAAAAGGTACATATTACATTGGTTGCTTCCTCTATGGCTCTATCTAATCCTTTGTGCCTTCATATGGAATTTTTTTCTTCTAAAAATAAAAATAAAGATTTTTGAAAACGTAAAAATTAGTTGTTGTTTTTTTATTTTTACAATGTAATTTAAAATGCTTGAACTGAACCTCATTTAAAGCAAAAGTTTCTAACCAAACTCATCAAATCTCCTTTCAAAACAACCTCCCTTTGGTTGGGAATTATATGGTTTCTTAATTCATGCTTCCCACTTAGGTGGCCTTATTTTTTGGTAAGGTACAATAGAAAAATTTGACGACGGATCATTTGAAAGCCAAAGGGTAGACAACTAGGAATCAATCTATGATGTATATCCAAGCCAAACATCAGCAGATCATCACTTAATTCATCGTCCTTTCGCCATTCTATTCAGAGTAAATTTCTCAATCACCTAAAACTTTTTTGCTTATCAATATGTCAAATCATCAGGTCCTTTAATGGCATTTGAAAACATGGAGTAAAAGGGGTGACAAGGAAAATTTGCAGAAAGTGATTTCATTTTTGCCTTTCAATTGAAATTGCAGCATGAGAAACAAGGAATTTATATACTGAATCCCTCTTGATACTGGGTTGTAACTGACGTCATTATTAGTGCAGTTATAGTATATGATTTGCAGAGGTGCGGTCTCTGAATTTTCCAATAATTGCTCTCTATATTGTAGATGCCAATGAATCTGCAATATTCTGTATATGTGCATCAGCTATGATCTTTATACATTACTACAGTACTTTCCTTTATTTATCAAAGGAAATACCTAAATTTTCATAGATTGGAAAAAATATTCTCTTTGTTTTTTTTTTTTTTTAATGAAGAGTCTAAAACTAAATAAATTTTAAACTTACATTCTGATATTTTTTTAATAAATTTTAAAACTACATCTATATATATATATATATATATATATATGTATGTATGTATGTATGTATGTATGTATGTATGTATATGTATATGTATATGTGTGTGTGTGTGTGTTTATGTGTATATATATATATATGTATGTATGTATGCATGTATGTATGTATATGTGTGTGTGTGTGTGTGTGTGTGTGTGTGTTTATGTGTGTATATATATATATATGTATGTATGCATGTATGTATGTATATGTATATGTGTGTGTGTGTGTGTGTGTGTGTGTGTTTATGTGTGTATGTGTGTGTGTAAAAGGAAAGTAGTCACATTAGTATTTATGTGATTTTCTCAAAATAAATTTTTCGATTTATAACAACATTACATAGTTTTAAGTCTTTAACAAGGAAAGAAAATAGCAAAGCTACCAATCTTGTGTATTATCAATAAAGAATCTGCCACTTCTTATCCCAAAAAAAAAAAAAAAAAAAAAAAAAAAAAACACAAATGAATCTGCCATTTACTAATCACTCAAATTCATAAAAGTAAACTTAAAATATCTTTAAATATTCTCCTTTCTGTGCATATGAGTGGTCCGCATATAGCATTTCATTGTAACTTGTAAGTAGTCATTGATGTTATTCAAGTTTATTAAGTTTTAGTGTATGCGTGCGTAGATGTTTTGAAAAAGCTTCAGTTTGATTTTAGCCCTCAGTGTCATACAAGCATTTGAAAGAAGTTTTGCTTTTAATTTAATCTTAGGTCTTGCACATGATTGTATCAGGATAAAACCACACAAGGTGATCATGTAACCATGTCTCCTTCAACATGTGTTATAAATCAATTTATATTTTCAAACTTTTCGCCTTTTTCAAGACTTTTTCAAAAGCGAATATGTTAAACCAAATCAAAACTCTCCCACAGGTACCCTTTCTAGAACTGTAACCTAGAAACCAAATCAACAAAGGCTGCCCACAATAACTTCAAGACTTATTTTATAGCACCCACTCTTGCAAAGCCTAAGAAACATTCCTGACGAATGTCAGAAGCTGAAAAGGACAAGGGGAAAGACATGTGAATTGGGAGTAAAAAAGAAAAAATGTTTACAACTTTACACCGTCTTCAAAAATATGGGAAAGACATACCGGACCCAGTTCTACCAATATCTTCCGAAGCTCTTCAGCTCTAACCTGCAAGCTAGCAATAGAATATGTCATGCATGCCTCCATGAAAAACACAAATCCCGATGATTGATAATTTATTTAAAACAAAATAATCAGCTTCTGCACCAGTAAAGGATTGAACATCAATTTATGCAAAGGATAGCATTAATAAATGGAAATAGAAAGGATGGGCAGAAAAATTAGAAAACATAAGAAGAATTCCAAAACCTTCATCTGAAAATGGAAAAATCCCAAACCACCAAACAACTCATATATGTTAAGTTTCCAACTTAAAAGCTAAGCTTATAGGTAGAGGGCCCAAACAGGTATATAAAGACATGTTTAACTCGATATTTAATTGATGTGGGATGTGGCATTTTTTCAACACTCCCCCTCATGTGTAGGCCTAACAAGATTCAAATGGCCTGTCACGTGGACAATAAAGACGGGCTTATGAGCGAAATGGGCCCAGGAACGACATGCTCTAATACCATGTTAAGTTTCCAACTTAAAAGCCTAAGCTTATAAGTGGAGGGCCCAAACAGGTATATAAAGACATGTTTAACTCGATATTTAATTGATGTGGGATGTGGTATATTTCCAACGATATATATATATATATATATATATATATATATATATATATATATATATAATAGAGGGGAAAATTTGTAGGACTAAAAGAAGCAAAGCAAAGAGAAAACGTAAAATGGAAACAGGGAAGAAATGGAAAGAAACAAGAATACCGTATCAAAGTCAAATCATAACAATATGGAAAATTACAACTATGTTTCAGACTTTCATTTTTCTCCACACTTATTCCTTGGATCATAAAATTGTGAGATACAAAACAACTATATTTTAAACTTACAGTTTTTCCTCACTTATTTCCTTAAATGTCACAGCCTTTTGGCAAGGTCTTCTCAATTGAAGAGTTTATTATTTAGACTGCAATCTGAGTCTCAGAAAGAGCAATAGTTCAAGTTCCCATTATGCATCTACATGAAGAAAGAGTCGAGTTCAAACTTACAAAAAAATATTAAGTTCATAATTATGGTATTACTTTTCAATGAAATTAAGCATACCGATTTATTTTAAAATTTAATATTCTTTTTAACTTATAAGGGGTGTTTCTAAAAATGTTTTACAAAATTAATGATGAAAATCCCTTTGTTCACGATATTGTCGATATTGCCGATATGTTGGATGATGTCATTGATAATTATAGATATTTTGAATTTTTCTCTTGACAAATGCTAACAGAGAAATGAGCATTGGTTTTATCTCAGATACCCTTGAATATATGATATTTTGACTGAAATATCGCCAATATCAGTGATATTTTAGTTCTTGCTCAGAAGTAGTAATTCTTAGTATGCCTACTATCTCCACATCTCAAGCAATTGGCATGGTAGTTGAAATGCTTCAAGAGTATATTTTATAATCTTTATTGTGGTCCCCTCTGTCTTTCCTTGATTGAATAAAAAAACCTGGGTAGTTATAACCTAGACGATTAATGGGTGGATGGATGACTCCTTGACATTTGAATGCAACTAACAAGTATGATTGTGAAAATTCACATTGTTAAGTTTCCAACCTAAAAAGCCTAAGCTATTAGGTAGAGGGCCCAAACAGGTATATTAAGCCATATCAACTTTTTATATTTAAACGATGTGGGATGTGAGACTTCCCAACACTCTCCCTCATGTGCAGGCCTAACAAGACAACAATGGGCCTGTTACGTAGACAACAATAACGGGCTCATGAACAAAATAGGCCCAAGAACAACAACAATAATGGGCTCACAAATGAAACAGCCCAAGAATGATATGCTCTGATACCATGTTAAGTTTCCAACCTAAAAAGCCTAAGCTATAAGGTGGAGGGCCCAAACAGGTATATTAAGCCATATCAACTTTTTATATTTAAATGATATGGGATGTGGGACTTCCCAACACAAATGACATACAATTTTTTATATAGCTACATGGTAGATTTCTAGCTACAAAGCAATATATTGTTCTAATTGTTCATTTTCCCTCAAGTAACAAATTATATATTCAAAACAATAACAAAAACTAGTATAGCAATTCCTCAAATCATTTATGATACCAAAAACATTTCATTAAAAAAGCACATAAGAAACACCAAAGAAACTTAAAAGAGAGACAAAATCTATTTCATAGAGCCCAAGAAGATCTCTTACACCTTAAATTAGATAATGCCTTTAGCGAGACCAACACTGCATAATTGCCCTTTTTCTAAAACTTGGCAAAACCAACAATGCAAATGGGATATGTATACCAAACTACAAATATAAACTTCTACACGTAGGATTGTTTTAATATTGCATAATTAACATGCCTTGAAACTATAAAATATTGCATAATTGGCATGCCTTAAATCTTTGACAACTTTATACGAGGGGAGGGATTTAAAGTCGGGCTTTGTAATATGTAAAGATTTTGGAAGGATAATTGGTGTGTGATGAACTGATTTTGGTAATGTTCCCGAATTTGAATTCCATTACATCAAGTTGTCAAATAAGAAGGCGTGGGAGGGTGATCAACTGATCATGCAGTAGGTACATGGTGGGAGCATGCATTGGAACCCAGTTTTTGTTCGAAGGTTTCATTGTTGGGAAGTGGCGATGGTAGCTCTTTTTTGGATAAACTTTATCCTATCACCATGTTTATAGAGAGTGAGGATGGTTTACTGTGAAGGCTAGTACTAAGGGATCTCAGTACAATCCTTTTTTCTCTCCTTAGAATAAGTGAAACGAATAGAGGTGAGGTATTGCTTCAGTTAAGAAAGCATGGGATGTGTGTTCACTTAAAAAGGTAGCTTTGTTTGTATGCACGACCATTAAAGGTGGATCATTTAGTTAATAATTTAGTATAGGTTTCATAGAGCCCAACAGGATCTGCTACACCTTAAATTAAATGCCTTTAGCAGGACCAACACTACACAATGGCCCTTTTACTGTAACTTGGCAAAACTAACAATGCAAATGGGATATGTATATCAAACTACAAATATAAAGTTCTACACGTTGGATTGTTTTAATATTGCATAATTAACACGCCTAGAAACTATAAAATATTGCATGATTAACATGCCTTAAAATTTAACAACTTTGCATGAGGGGATGGATTTAAAGTTGGGATTCCGAATGTGGTGAGATTTTGAGGGAAATTGGTGTGGTGATGAACTTATTTTGGTAATGTTCCTGAATTTGAATTCCATTGCATCAAGCTGTCAAATAAGAAGGCGTGGGTGGGTGATCAACTGATCATGTGGTAGGTACAAGGTGGGAGCATGCATTGGAACCTAGTTTTTGTTCAAAGGTTACATCATTAGGAAGTGGCGATGGTAGCTCTTTTTTGGATAAACTTTATCCTATCACCATTTTTATAGAGAGTGAGGATGGTTTGGTGTGGAGGCTAGTACAAAGGGATCTCGGTACAATCCTTTTTCTCTCCTTAGAATAATTGCAGCGAATAGAGGTGAGGTGTTGCTTCAACTAAGAAAGCATGGGATCTGTCTTCACCTGAAAAGGTAGCTTTGTTTGTATGGACGGCCATTAAAGATAAGTGCCTCACGGTGGATCATTTAGTTAGTGATTTAGGATAGGTTGGATGCTTCCTAATACATGCATTATGTGCAAGTGCAATGAGGAGTCCGTTAATCATCTTCTCATACACTGCTCCATTGCTAGAGAACTTTGGTCCTTCCCTTTTCACTGTTGGGATTATGTTGGGTCATGCCTACAAAGTGATAGACCTTTTGTATGGGTGGTGGTTCCAAGGAGGTGAGAGGAGGAAAATCATTTGGAAGGCACCACCACTTTGCATCTTGTGATGTGTGTGGAAAGAAAGGAATAATTTATTTTTTATTTTATTTTTATTATTATTTTTTTTTCAGATGAAGAATTGGAAATTATGAAGTTGAAGGACATCTTTCTAAGGTCCCTTTTTCTTTGGTATGGGTCATCTCCTGAATGCAAATAGGCTTAATTTTTTTGGCCCTTTTGAATCGATGTAACATCTCTTGACTTTGCAATTTTCTTGTATACTTTTGTAAGTCTTTGTATACCTTGAGTGTATCAGCCTAAGGTAATTTAACTAATTATTTACTTACAATAAAAATATAAACAACTTTAGTATCATAATAACTGTATTGGTTGGATTATGCTAACACGGGTAGAGGGGTGCACATGCTAATCGCATGAATAGTATCTATCAAAAAGGAAAGATGAAGCTGTACTACTAGGTTCCCCAAAATGAGATTTTTTTTTATTATTATTTTTAAATTCTTATTTATGTTAGGTGAATATATAGATATAGATATAGATATAGATATAGATTGCTTTACAAACTAAGGGCATTGCATAAACCAGAAAACTTTAGACCAAAAATTCAAGATTAATGCACATCCCACTTTATGTTACATAATTATGGGCCCTAATAAGCATTCAATTATTAGTAGAAGACAGGCTATGTTGCAAGGACACAAACACGAGACATGGATACAACATGACACAGATACCAACATGGCAAATCGTTGGAGGACAAGGGACAAACATGTCAAGGACACAACTTTATATAAACGTGTGTGTGTGTGTGTGTGTATAGACATGTACACATCTACCATCATTAAATTTGTTTCCATAATGAAATAAAACCTGTATTCTATAGTACCTAAGGAATGTCCTCTAATGTTTATGATTTGAGATATTGAAAAAGTACTGACAAGCACATGGAGTCTCTGTGATTTTTCTTTTCATTGTATTGTTTCCTAAATTAAGTAAGTCCATAGTCCTAAAGATTTTAAACCTAATAGTTTGTAACAGACCTTTAACAATATCATCTCCAGATTGCTCTCATACTTATTATTTGGTAATCCTTGAAACCATCTATGTTTAGTTTGCCTTTGTTAAAGGAAGACAAATAAATACTGATATTTTTGACTAATACGGACATGGACCGAGAATGTTAGATTCATGCCCAGGGAGTGTCGAAGAAGTGTCAGTGTCCAATACATGTTCAACACGAACACCTCTTTAGAAGTGTTTGTGCCTCTTAGAAGGCAAGTTATGGTTCAAGAATACTCCTCTGAAATAAATATTAACCATAACCACTGTAATCAACTAGCTATCACAAACTAAAGCATGCCACATAACAATATTTACTGATGTACCATTTTTGGATTTTTTTTTTTTTTTTTTTTTTTTTTTTTTTTTGGGGGGGGGGGGGGGGGGGGGTCTCATAGTAATGCACTTGTCATTATGCTGAAACAGGGGCATTGCCACAACTTCAACTTCAGCCATTTGCTTTTTGTCACCTAAGGTTACAGAATAATGTTGTATGGACACTTCAATAAGTACGAAGTACACATATCAGTCATACCACAACATGGCTCCAACCTGCCCAACTATCAGGCACATGCCAAGAGGAGTGTCTGACAGAGGAAGTAAGGATTACACTCCTAGTTTACTAAATTTCCTTTGGCTACTTTCCTAATCTTTTCTTTTGTTACATGGATATTTCAAAATGAGTGACATATACGTGTCTAAAAAGATAATGCTACACATGAACTTTGTTCAGTCCAAAGGTAGAGATTACCCAAATTTTGACTCTTTGATACTTCAGTTGTCCTAAGGTTTGGGAATTAACTGATTTAACACCTATTTGCATACCTCCACACAACATACATAGTCAAGACCACGTGACATGGTAAAAACACTAGTTCCATACAATGATGTGACACACTTGGTGATAATTGATTGATTGATTGAAACTATTACCATTTGTTACCCATAGTGCAAAAGCCAGCTCCCATGGGCTAGTTGAATCTCAAAGATATATTCTTTTCACCAACATTGTACAGCGACACCATACCCCTTTTTTTTTCCCCATTTAATATCTTCAAAACCTTAATCGGCTAAACGATTCCTCAATGCCTACAATTTAAATTGTGCATAATTTCATCACCCACAAACAGAATAAATCAACCCATGCTAACTACTTTGTTATACAGATAACCAAAAACATCAACTAACGAATATCGTTGGCGCGTTAGCCGATTCAAACAAAAACAAGAGGATAAATTAACAATCTCAAATAATAAGCGCAGCCATAATTGCCCTAATTTCAATAAGAACAGGCTTTTACCTTAAACATCCGATCCGATTGCTCTGTAGCACTGTCAATATATCTAAGCGCGAACCACTTCCCAAGGGTAGTACCGATCTGGGTAAGGCGGCGAAGTAGAATCAAGGGTTTCCTCCGATAAATTGAAGCAATTTTGGCTATGTCGTAGTCTGTCAGAGAATCGGTCTCCGACGAGCTGAGCTCGAATAGGTAACCGGAATTTTGGGTAAAGGTATCGGTGCCGCCGGCAGCGGAGGGTGGTGGGAGGAGGTGGGTCGATCGCCGGGAGTGGTGAGTCGACGGAATCTGACGGTGTAAGCCATGGAGGCGGGTGGAAGGTCGGAGTGGTTTGGGTTTTGGACGGTGGTGATTGGATTTGGAAGTGGCGGGAAGAGAGGGGAGAGGCGCGTGTAGTAGTGTCATTGGTTGAGAGGAAAGGCGGGTGTCAAACAACTGTTGTATTTGATGGCTGCCAACGGATATATGAGAAAGTTTGAGGCCAACGTCTTGTTTGGGGTCCTCTTATATTCTATCCATTCTTGGTTGTTTTTTTTTGTTTTTTTTTTTTTTTTCCCACCTTCCATTCTTTACCCTTTAAAGAACCTCTTGGGTATTTTTTTTTTTCATTTTTTTTATTTTTTAATAAACAAAAAAACTAGACGTTGATTGATTGGAAGGTCCTAACTTCTTGCTAGTAAAATAAAATCCGTCCTTTTAACCAAAAATAAAAAATAAAAGATAAAATCCCTATCTTTCTCAAGGTTGTGGGGCTGGCTTATGAAAATTCATTTCATGCATTAAGCGTAAACGCCTAGATATGACACAATACTCCATCACATGATTTGAATATTAATGTGTAACACCATAACTATATTTTGTCTAGGATCTTTTGGTCTAGGGTTTTGAAAGACTACCCAATTGTATAGCTAATCCAAGGGAGCTACCCATTTGTAAAACTCATTCCTCACGTGATTAGTGTATGATAGTATAATTATGTTTTGCCTTCCGGCGTCTTGTGGTTTAGAGGTTTGAGAGATGACTACCCAATTGTGTAACTCATCAATGGAAGTAGAGTAGTACTTTTCTTGGCCCAAATAAAGATCACACTATGGGCGCCTCAATCTGGAGGCTTGTTACATCTCTCTCAAGTCCTTAATTATCATTTAACAATAGAAAGACAATGGAGTCTATGGTTAACTCTAAAAACATCAAAAGATTTGAATGCCTAAACACTACTCCAAGGGGTGAGGAATAGAATCTATCAAATCCCTTTGACTGATGCAAACACGGTTCCCTCGTCACGAAAGAAGTAATGAAAGAGAAGCGACGGGCAAAACTACGTTTAAAAGAGTCATTATTATTTTTAATTAGTTTTTATTGTTTCAATGGGATCGACTATGTATTATTTTTTGATTCACTAATTCGTAGATATGATTAAGGTTATTGGCTACTACTCTACATCAGTTAACACCCAGGATACACTCAACTAATGGTGGCCTAAGGCGAATGGGAACCAGAACCCAAACCTTCCACATCGTTTATTTTTATTTTAAATTATTTGAGGAAAGAGCATATAGAATGATAGAGACTCCTCTTTTGGCATAAAGCCATGTCAGAAGTAACTTGGAATTAGGTAGATAATTGTAGAGAAGGAAAAATTCTGGATTCAATATAATGATCTAGGAGAAGTATAGAGAGAGGTCGGCACGTGAAGAAATCTGCAGGGAAACACTGGAGAAATGAGTTGTCCGTGAGGAGAACGAAAGATGGGTGTGAAGGCACCGTTCGGGGTCAGGGATGGCTGAGAATCTATGAGACTTTAGCAAGGCATCGTCTATAGGAGACTTTCTCCTAAACCAGAGAAATATCTTCTCTGGCTATCTCCTCTCATATTAAACTCCTTTCTTCTCTTTATCCTTTTTTTTATCTTATTTCCTTCCCCTCTTATCTACTCTTTTCTCTCTATTTTTGCTAATCCTTTTCTTTAGCGCTTGGGTCTCTTTATATAGTGAGCCCGAGGTGTGACTACTCAATGAACAGGGATGATGTGACAATTTAAAGGATCCCTTCGAATGACCTCACAGGGGCATTTAATGCTCTGCCGGAGCAAGTAGAGTTATTGGGCTTGTAGATCCTCCTAGGATCAGCAAGCCCATCCCTTGTCACGTCGTTTGTACTTGGGCTTGGGACCTCGAAGGTCCTTAGGTAAGGTGGCCCCTGACATAGTCAGTGTGTTATACCAACTCTTCTACTAACTTATGTTAGTCATTAAATGCCTACTAATTTGTCTCATATAAGGCCGAGGCATCATAGAGGAAGTGGCCTTTCGAGTCAACCTCGGCTCCTCCCTTCCTATGATCCTCGGCCTTCCCAATCCTCGAACCCTCGGCTTTCCACCCTCGATACTCTCTTTGTCTTTTATAACCCAGAAACATTCCCTCTTTTCTCGAGTGTGCGCCTTGCTCTCGTGACTCTTAACCCTCGCAGATGAAACATCATGCTAGTCACGTGCCATGCATCTCATGACTCCAACATGTCCCTATGGGACCCCCTTCCTTGCCCATGGATAGCTTTCCACTCTCGACACGTGTCCTGAAATTTCATGTGCCTACAATAATTAATTTCAATGTCGTAAATAATTAATTTAAACTTTCAAGGTTCTTTTGGTTACGCAAAATGTTGTATTATCATAGCATTCAGTAAGATTGGGTGTGTTTTAGTTTTCTTATGTTTACCCAACCTTGAGTCAATTAGAGCGTGAAATACGAGTGAAATAGTGTATTGAAATAAGTCTTGAAGAGATGATACATGTTTTTGCTCTTTATTTGAATTTATTTTTAAAATGGTAATAAGGTGTAATATGGATATCGTGCTAAAAGACATTGTTATTAAACAAGTAATTGTCGATGGCATAATAGTCTAGTGGCATTTGATTCACTTGTTATGGGGGTGATATTGATACCCATTTGTTGATATGATTCGTATCAAATTTTCAAACCCAAACATGATCCATTTATTAAAAATGTTATACGTATCAATATCGTGTTAACTGTTTAATTAAAATTACAAGCAAACTATAAAATTAGATTTATAAACTACTCAGCAATAATATATCATAAATCCATAAATGTTTATGAAGATTTCAAATTTTCTTTCAAAAAATAAAATAAAAATTCAATTAAAAATAAAATATGTAGTTTGATCAATGGAGTCAACTAAAGAAGAAAGAAGATAGTTTATCTTTAGAAAACAACGAAAGCTAACAGGAAACTAGGAAAGTACAAAATGCTGTCAATTAGGGTTGGTTTATAAGGTTTCCAAACTCAAGACAAATATAAATAATTATTTTAATAGAGTTATATTTGTCAGTTAAATAGGTGAACTCTAGTTAAATAGGTGTGGATGAAAACAATTTTCCAATGTAATTTCTATTTATACACGCATTGAATAAACCAAACCATCCAAAATCCTTGGGTAATTTCAAGAAAATCATGGTGCAAATGGAGTTTTGAATATAAAATGATGCACTTATCCATTCCCCTGTTTTACCTCTTAAACCGATCGGAGTCGACCGAGTTGTCAACTTTTAAATCTTAATTAACTTTTTCTTCATTATTAAAGGGGAGAAATAACACTAAAGACTACAAGAGGAAGAACTTGTATATATATGCATAAATTAATAAAACATAATTATTAAGTTTTTCTTCATGAAAGTGGTTGTAATTAATGCGCAATTATAAGCTACTATGAGTGGATAAATCTAAAATATATATATATATATACATCATGACACTTTCATAGCACCATAAATTAATAAAAATTTAATAAAATATGGATTAAACTTTAACTGAATTTTGACATGCTCTTAAGAGAATTATTTTTAGGATAAATTACACTTACACTCCCTATGTTTACTGACAAAAATATTGACACCCTCATACTTTTTGAAAATACACTACTTTCCCCTGATCAGAACAGCCAATTTAACAGACTTGACGGAGTCACAAAATGACGGACTTACCCTCCTACCTAACAGATCAAAATGCTGAGTTTTACAACATCTTGCATAAAACACCCCATTTTAGGGCAAAATTATTCTGATTCAAAGCAAGGACCCTTTCTCCAGCCAAGATGGGTATGGTGGAATGGGTTCCCGTCAACAAGATACTCACCGGCGAGTGGGTTGAAGTAAGATGGGTATGATGGAATGGTTCCCGTCAATAGGATGCACACCGGCGTGTGGGTTGAAGTCCTTATCCCTCTCTTTCCTCCTTTTTCCATATATATATATATAGAGAGAGAGAGAGAGAGAGAGAGAGAGAATGTAAGAAGGTTATGGCGGAGTTGCAAAGTGAAATGAAGATCAGATGAGATGGCAGATCACACCCACGAAACTCACCACAAATTTTTGAATGCAGTGGCTATGTTGCAGTACCGCTCAAACAAAAACAATTAAAAAGGGAGAGAAAAGAGGATAGAGATTAGAACAAAAAACAGAGCAATAATTCCAATTTTTAACAAACGACCTTCTTTTAGCAATCTATTAATTAAAGTGTTCCACTTATCACCTTGGTTTCGTTAATATTAACTACAAACATTTTTTTTTTCTTTATTAGCAAAATATTGATTTTCATTAATAAGATATTGGGCATTAATCCACAACTCTAGAAGACAATAGCTCCTCAAAAACAAAACACTTAAGAAAGATCATAGCTAGCAGCAACCAGTAATGCACCATGTGCATCCAAAGAAAAAGAAAAAAAAAAAAAAAAAACAGAGCGTGAAATTTTTCAATTTTCAATCCACATCTAATTCCAATCAACCCCCATATCTGCCAACCACCAGTTCACCTCCTCAATGTTTTTAATTACTATAATTGCAATCCAAACCCCTATTATTTCTATATCGTCATCCCAAACTTGAGATATCAAAAGAGATTGCTTGAGAGAGAAGAGAGAAAAAAAAAAAAAAAAAAAAAGCAGCATGAGCATGAAGAAAATATATGCCTCTGAAGTGATAAGTAGGGTATCTTCCTTCTTCCATCTTCTTACCCTTTTGTTGTAGAGAGAGGCAAAGCCCACCAACTGACAATAGTCTCAAATGTTAACGGTAATGCTTCAGGAGTTCAAGTAAAGGGTTTTAATTTTCAAATATATTCAAAACGCAGTGTTTTGCCTTTAACAGGGTTAAAATGGACATCAACAACCCTCGTTAACGTCTCAGACAGCTAGTTGACGAATGGGGTTTAATGTATATTATTTTCGAAAGTAAAGAAGGTATCATAATTTCAAAAACAATGGGAGAGATTAGTGTTTTTTCTAGTAAACACTAAGTTATCCTTATTTTATTAACTGATGATATTACATTTATGTGTCGCACAATTTTCGTACGGAGTAGTATTCACCCTCACTATCACTGCCTCACTACTGCGTTTTTGTTGTCCCAAATAAATAACCTTAGAGGGGGGTGAATAGGGTTATAGGCCAAATTAAAAACTAATTGCAATCTCAAAATCAAATTATTGCAAGTAAGAATTTATGTAAGAATAAGCAATGATAAAGAGATTAAGAAGAAGAGAATGCAAACGATGTTAACGAGGTTCAGCTTCTCACTTATGTCCTCGCCTCAAAAGCTCGCTTGAGGATTCACCAATCCACTATCACTCTCCTTTAAGGTGGAGTAGCAAATCTTTACAATTTAAGTGTTCTTCACCAACACTTAGTTAAATACACTTCTCAAGTGCTTACAAGGTGAGGGTTCACACAACCCTTTGATATAAGATGTTTGGAGATGTTTTTATGCTCAAGAAAACTCTTTCAAAAGAGTAGATACACAGAAATATAAAGCACACTTAGACATTGATTGAAACTCAATAAATGCTCACAAGTGAAATTAGGGCTTGTAAATGAATGATCTTATTTGTAGCTCAATGAATGCTCATTAATAAGTCTAACACTTGTATATATAGCTCAAGGGGTCCATATGACCGTTCTATAGCAATAAATGCTGGGAAAGATAGTTTGGTGGGCATTTAATGCTCAAAAGACCGTTTGAAAAATTAGCCGTTATGAGTCAGTCCCGAGAGATTCAGACGTCTGAAATTGATTTAAGACGTTTGATTCTGTTTAAGAGGTCTGATTCAGGCGTCTTAAAAAACAGATGACTAAATTCTATGGAGGTTTATCAAGATCACTGTTCACAAGGATTCAAATGTCTTAAACTCTTTTTAGACGTCTTAAACCTTTTTAAGACATCTTATTCTCACGTCTTAAAAAATAAGAGAGAATGTAATATTTGGTCTTTTACTTTTTAGACGTATTAAACACTTTTCAGACGTCTCAAACTTTGATTCAGATGTCTTATTCAGGCTTTTTAAAAAATCAGAAAAGGTATATTTTTGGGCCTTATGCATCAGACGTCTTAAGCCTATTTCAGATGTCTTAATCATGATTCAAACGTCTTAAATAAATTTTTAGACGTCTTAATCAGATTTCAGACGTCTTAAATATCTTTAAGACGTCTTAAAACTCTACAGTAAAAACTGAAATGAAAGAGCTTAAGACCTGATTTTTAAGGGGTCACTTCAATGAGTTAAGAGACTCTAAATATGATCAAATTGGTTCATTTTAAGTGTTACCAAGTTAATGCATGAACCTAAAGCCCTTATTTCTCAAATGATCATTTAAGAGATCAATTTTACATAAATTCTATGAGTCTTCACTAGATCTTCTTTTTGGCTTGATGTTGATTCTTTTTTATGTTCATTTCATGCGCTATGCCTTTATTTGAGTCAAATGATTCACTGTAGCTTGGATTTTACCTGTTTTAGGCTTAATTTGAAATCATTAGACCTTAAGACCTTCTTATGCATTGTTATCATCAAAATCAATGGTATTGAAACCATTTGGGCCAACAGTTTTCAAGTGTGCACTTGATCAATCTCATCCAAGTCGGAGCCGGAACTTCATCATGATTCATAAAATTGCCATGTGGCATCTCCGAATGATGCCACTTGTCATTAGAGTCCACCTACTCCTTGGTCCGTCACCCCTAATCTGTATTATGTTGCATATTCCACCTGCATATTCATCGCGTTCGGATTTAATGCTGAGGGGATGTTTTCTTGGCACTGTGCCAAGGTGCTCCAGATTTTGACATGTGGCACAACACTTTATCCAATGGTCGAAACAAGTCTACTAGATAAAATAACCTAATTCTTCGCGTTTTGAGTCCAAAATGCAACCTTAATGGCAGTAAGTCACTGTTACCCCCAAAACGCTATGTTTTGCCCATTTGAAGCAAAACCATTCTCGCTTGGCAATGTGCTCCGTCGGTAGAACCCAACGGTGACTATAAACCAGATTTGATGCTCGCGAGTGATGGTAGAAGCGATTAACGTCAAAGAGAATTCATCGGCAGGATGGTAATGACTGATGGTTACTTGAAGGCGGTGTTAATAGTGCCAGAAAGTCGATGGAGAGATTTGACGGCTAACGTCAATGGCACCTCTATAGTCAATCAACAATCAGTGGATTCAGTTGCACCATCGAGCATCTCCATCGACATGTCGTCGAGCTCTCTCCAGTGAGATATCCTCTGCCTTTCTTTCGCCACCTTTACCTCTTCTCTACAGTTGGACTTAGCCCTAATCGAGTCAAACCCAACCACTCCATCGACCCCATATCACCATCACAAGCCAAAATCAAGAATAAAAACACAGTATCCCTACCACCATGACCACCACCATCGTCCACCGCCACGGCTTCACCATCAAAACCCGAAATCCAAAACTAAACCCATATTAGAAGTCACTGCTGAAACCCCCCCTCCCCCCAAATTCAAAATTCCTTGTACTTAGTTCTAAAAAAAAATCCCAACCTCACCCAGAGTTGGTTTTACATGCTTTAAAATAAAAATTTTTAAAAAAATAAAAAAGAAGAAGAAGAAGCTCATCATTGTCGAGTCCTTTCGCCGCCAACCGTAATCAACATCATTATCTCTGAAAGCTTCGCAACACTTCAATCCCCTATCGATTCCCTTCTCGTCGAGCCTTCTTATTGCCAACCGTCATCAACATCACCATGGGCTTTGAAGCTTAATCGAATCCAAACCCAAATTTGAAAACTACAGATCTGCTATGTAAAGTGGCATCTCCATCTCCACTCTCCCTCGACACCAACTTCAGATATGGAAAGGAGGACTCGAGGTTCAATTCTCAAGGTGGGTAGTTGGTGGTGCATGTATCACCAGTGAAAACTCATCGGATCTGGTGGAAGGAGCTTGATGGGGTTCATGGGTGGGTTTGGCAAAGATGAAGCGATGGCGTTTTGGAAGTAACAGTGACCTACGGCCGTTAAGGTTGCATTTTGGACTCAAAATGCAAAGGATTTGATCGTTTTATCTAGTGGACTTGTTTTGGCCGTTAGATGAAGTGTTGCGCCACGTGTCGAAATCTAGAGCACCTTGGGATGATACCGAGAAAACATCCCCTCAGCACTAAATTCGAACACGAAAGCAAGACGAGGTGAAGATTTTTTTCATTTTTTTATTTCCTATTACAAGAAAGAGGAGGTGAATATGGGGTTCGGATTCAGTGCTGAGGTGATATTTCTCAGCACCGTGCTGAGGTCACGTTAGATCATAACACGTGGCATAGTGTCCCATCCAACGGGTAATACAAGTCCACTTGATAAAACGACCCTAAGCATTCGCGTTTTGAGTCCAAAAGCAAACGTTAACAGTAGTAGCTCACTGTTAACGTTTTCCTTATCGTCTTCATCTCCTTCCCCTCCACTTCTCGGTCCTACTACTTCGGCATGAAGATTGATGGAAAGGAAAGCTTGAAAGTCGGCGGCGGCAGTATTGGAATCGAGGTTAAAAGAGCATCGGCCCTAGCTGTCGTCGAACCCTTGATCGTGAAGATGAACCCTTGATGTCGCTATCGCCCAACCATCAGTGGCATGTGATTTTACTATGGTTGCCACCAATGCCATAATTGATAATGGTAGTGGTCGATGGTTGCAAAGTGGGCTTGTGCGAGGCTGAACAAAGAGATTCGACGCCGACAGTGGCAGTACAGATCTATTAAATTTTGCAGCAAAATTGTTGTTGTTGTTTTTTTTCTTTTTTCCCCCCTTCAATTTTTGAGGGTTTTAGTTCAGATCTATTAAAATTTTCTATTAAAATTTTCTCCTTTTTTTTTTTTTTTTGGGTGCAAATCTGAGTAAAGAACGCCTATTTTTTTATTCTTATTTGTTTCTATCACACCTCCCTTCAACTCAAGATCTACTCATTTTTTTTTCTTTTTTTTTTTTTTGTTGGAAAAATTATACTTTGCCACCTCAATCTTTGGGCTGAAATAACTTTCACATCTCATCTACAAAATCCTACAAATACCCCCTCGAACTATTGGAAGACGACACTTTTCATCAAATCGTTAAGCTACCGTGATAAATTTAACAAAAAGAGTAATGTGCGATGCACATGATATAGGATCAACACATTTTATACCTAAAATGCCCTTTTATAAGGGCTCATGTGCTATCCCTCACCCTCACACACTTATTTTCTCTCTCTACCCATACAAATTTGATTTCTCCTTTCTTTCTTCAACCTCATACCCATCCACTGATATTTCTCTCTCTCTTCTGCAAATTCTTGAACCACATCCATAGCAACGGAAGATCGACAAGAATGAAGTCTTCCACTTAAAGATCGTGATGATTGTGATAATGGTGCAATTGTAAAGTCATGGAGATAGGCAGATGAAAAGGCAAAGAAGTGCTCTTGAATCCTCCTTGGGAAGCCTTTATATAGCTGGAAGTAGCATGGCAGGAAAACATGATGGGTATTTATGTCATTTTGCTTCTCCACCCATATGGGCATTATTGTCATTTCATTCATTCCGTTAATGCCATCCGCCTATAATCAGCTTCCAGTAATTCGGGGGTGTTTGTAAGATTTTGTAGATGAGGGGTGAAAATTGATTTCGGCCCAAAGATTGAGGGGGCAAAGTGTAATTTTCCTTTTTTTTTTTTTTTTTTTGGGTAGTTAGTTTTCTTTGGTATTTGGGAGTCTCATCGCCTGGGATCTCTAAAGTCTCATCGCTGTTAAGCCTCATCGTAGTCGCGCCGTCATTGCCGCCGTTGTGCAAAGATTTCGGGTCGATTTCTTTCATCAGGATCGCTGCTCAACCCAAAAATGGGACGATCCTCTTTCTTTCACAGCCAGATTTGAAAGATCCAGATGTGAAACACCTAGTTACAGCATAGTCAGATCTGAAACACTCAAAGTCAGATCTGAAACACCCATATACGACAAAGCTACGCCGCCGGCGACACCTACCTCCTTCACTGTCCATCTCAAACCATCACCTTATTTGGCCTGACCTCTATTCATATTCTCCTCCAGTGAATAACTAGCCATTATCATCTCTCCACCACCGTTTAACCTTTCCATCACCACCATTACAAAGAAACGAAATTGCGATTTGCAAACCTCGTGGGTTCTGTTTGGTTTGTTTCAAATCACAAAAGGCGGTGTTTGTCCATGTAACGTTGAGCTGCCATTAACGTTTGCTTTTGGACTCAAAACGCAGATGCTTGGACCGTTTTATCAAGTGGACTCGTATTAGCCGTCGGATGGGACGCTGCACTATGTGTCGTAATCTGAAGGGCCCTTGGCACGATGCTGAGAAATCTCACCTTGGCACTGAATCCGGACCCCCACAGGAGACCAGTGCACACAGGCCCACCACGCAGCCTATGGCCGACGCTTCCTTTTCTTTCATCTCAGCGTGTTGGAGTTTGCCTTTTGCTCCCCCTTTTTCTTTTTCTTTTTCTTTTTTGGGTACCCTAACGTGTACCAGTGTATGTGCTAGAATGCACTGGATGCGCACACAATACGAAACTTATCTATATCCACTGTTGAGTTTGGAATTGCATATATAGCAGGTTAAGTTTAGCTTTGGTCATGATATCATCACTATATTGTTAGAGCTTTTTGGCCACGTGAAAACGCAAGCCTGATAGGTCCCACTCAAACGCCTTCCATTTTGTTAATTTTTTTTTTTTTTTTGGATATCTCAAAATATTTTATCATTATTAAAAGTCAAAATAAATAATAATTTTACTTTTCAAAAGTTAATAACCTTTATTACATTTTACATTTTTCTATTAACAATTTTTTTTTGAATGCAAAATCAAAGAATTAAAATTAGATGAATAACATGGCAATACAATAAATGTCCCTGTTCAACATTTATGTTTGGTCCTAGATAATCAAACAAAGTAGAATAGGGAAGGGGATATGGAGGTTAAGTGTAAGCGGACTCTTTAGGCAAGGATGGAATCATAAGAGTTGCACCCTTTGTTGCTTGGCTTTGATTGTAGAAGATCGAGTGTTCGTGCAGCAAGTGTTTGATGTTCTATTATGGAATCATAAGAGTTGCACCCCATGTATAACTCACCTTTGAAATCAACTTGCGAGGGGAGGATACCTAATAGCTAATATATACATGGTTAAATCCATACTAAATCGATGTGGGACGTTAAGATCGTAACAAATTTCTCTTTTTAGTTTGCTGTAAAGTTTTCATTGTGAAGTCATCTTTTTTATTATATTTCATGATTAATTTAGTTGATGCTTCCCATTTAGATGTTAGGTAAGGTTTTTAGGTTTGCATTTTAGGTGCTTTGATTTTATGTCTCAATTTTGGTTCTAATGCTTAGGCTTCTTTCTTACTCGTGATGTCTTAGTGGATTGTTGGGTTCTTAGCTTTGGTGTATGTTGTATCCTTTGATTATATAATACTTTTTCCATTCTACAAAGATATGTCATTTTTGCTACTTTTTTTTGTTCCAAAATGTTCATTCACTTTGAATAGTTGAATCATAATTTTTTAAACTTTCTTCCACTAGCCTAGGAAGAATTACTTTCAACCAAAAAAAACCAAACCACAAGAAGAAGATTAGTATTTTTGGAAAGAAAATATTTCATGGGTGACAAGTCAATATAATTCTGGCTCTTCTTAATCTACGTGTTTTGTTCAAGATGACCTATCTTTGTAGGACGGAAGGGGTATAAAAAAAATTTTGCCGACCAAAAAAAGAAGAAAAAATCTATGGCATGAAATAATGGATCAACCTGTGGTGCCAATATGGCTTTGTAGATTATAATCATGAATTTTTTGTAGATTTGAAGTTCAAGTTTAGCCTTTCAATGAATTTATATAAAATTCTGGATCCGCCTTTGGAATAGAGGGAGAAATTACAACATTTAATTGCATACCCACATACTTGCTTCTATTTATTTATTTATTTTGCCAAATGAAAAGTATCACAAGTTCATTCTAATTGGATTTGATGTGCATTTAACCTATCGATTGAGAGGGTCTAAAAGGCATTTTTGGAGATAAAAAAGGTCATTTTTTGATCGGCTATTTAAACAACCTATTAGAAAAAGACATTTCTTCTAAATGGTAGATTAGCAAAAGTTACTCAGGATAGCTTTTCAAAATGCCGATTGCAATAAGGTAAAAAGCTCTTGAGTGAAAATATTTTTTTTTTTCATTAAAAAAAATAAAATTTATCTTTACTTTTCAACATTTTTAACACAAAATGACTATCAAATGTGTGTTCACTAAACGTCAATTTCCTTCCAAATGTTTTTTTAAAACTTCATCCGTCCCACAAAAATAGACCAAGTTTGACAAAACACTCAATTTAAAAAAAAAATAATCATTGCATTAACATGTCGTTTTAAACTCCATCTTTCCAAATGTACCATCTCTTACGTGGTATTGGGTTTTGTGTTAAAAGTAATTATTGAAATAACAAAAAGTAGTATAAAAAAGTTCAAAAAATTTATAATTTGACTTTTCAAAAAAGATAAACATTTTGAGATAAAAAAAATTAGCAAAAATGATTTATTTTTATGGGATGAAGTAATAACCTTCGGAAAATGTCTTCCAAATAGCCTTTTATTTTTTTATTTTTCAAAACGGTGCCCCAAACTCAGATTGACTCTACCATGCATGATGGAATCTGTCCATTATTCATTAGTGAGGGAACAAAAATTCGTACTTGAGAAATGAGAAGCTCGAATTTGGGACATCCTACTCATGAGCTACGACCAGATGAGGTTTCATACTCTTATTATGTTGAGACACGTATCACAATGTCGAGGCATCTTTTCTGTTGAAACATTTTCCTCATATATTGTTGAAGAGGTCACCACCGCCTTTTTCCTTTTCCAGAATTTTCCAGTACTCTCTCCTTCTTTCTCTTTCTCTTTCTCTTGAAGTTTTTCTCTCTAGATCCTTCCATCACCATCTTACTTGAAAATCGAGACTAGCAGCTTCTAGCTAGAGAGCCGACTCACTTATGTCGGCAATTGAAGCTTCTTCACAGACATTCTTGAAGCTTCTTGAGTTGGTGAAATTCTCCTATAGAAAAGGGGTGAGCCTTCCTAGTGTGTGAGTCATGTGGAATGAAATACAAGTGTGAGTGAGTCTTTTATTGTGTGTACGTGTGGCGTGGCGTGGTAAGTCATCAAATCTAGGCAAGGGCGTTATAAGGTGTAATATGTGTATAGTGTATCTAAGTGTGTGTAGTGTTCCTTAAGTATATGTGGGTATAGTATTTTTAAGGTGTGAATAAGTGATAAAGTGATGGTGCCTAGTGTGTAATACAAGTATGATAATATTGTGTGAATGAAAGTTTAGTCTCTTTGTTGGGAGTCGTATAGTGTAATTTGTTCAATATTAATAAAATATTTAATTTCGATTTCAGCCCCATTCTACTCAACATATATATAATTACTTATTATTATTATTATTATTAGACGAAGGACCACAGAAAAATGGCCGAAAAGACAATCCGATTCGGCATCTTAGGCTGCGCCGAGATAGCCCGCAAGGTCTCAAAGGCCATCAAACTTTCTCCCAACTCTACTCTCTACGCCATCGGCAGCCGCTCCGTCGAGAAAGCCTCGAGATTCGCGTCAGCTAATGGCTTCCCTCCCTCGACCAAAATCTACGGCAGCTACGAAGCCGTCCTCGATGACCCCGACGTGGACGCCGTCTACGTGCCGCTGCCCACCAGCCTGCACGTCCGGTGGGTGGTTTTGGCTGCAGAGAAGAAGAAGCACGTGCTGCTGGAGAAGCCGGTGGCTTTGAATTTGGGAGACCTTGATTTGATGCTGGAGGCGTGCGATTCGAATGGTGTGCAGTTCATGGATGGGACCATGTGGATGCACCACCCTCGCACGGCTAAGATGCGGGAGTTCCTTTCCGATACGCAGCGTTTCGGCCACCTCAAATCGGTATAAATTAAGAATTCATTAATCAAATTAATACTCCATACTCCATATGTTACATTTGGCGTTGGTCTCTTCACTCTTGCGTCTGTATTACACTTGCTTTAATTTCGCGTAAATTCTCAATATAGTATTTAACTATTTACCATAATTTTATCATTAATAAATTAATGAGCAAAGTAGTAATTATATAAAATTAAACTTTATTCTATTAACCTATCGCCTATATATGATTTGTCACACAGCCACCACCAATCTTCTTTTGTGTGTAGATATATATGTACAGTTTCGATATGATCAAATGAATACATATGCACCTAACTTATATTGGGATCATGCATTAGGAGTTGCATCTGTGCATTAGCCCAATGTAGTATGTATGTTACTATATGGTATGTGGTATGTGGTATGTGGTCTGGGTTTTGTGTATGATAGAGAATATTTTGGGGATTTTTGCGGTTGGGGTGTGTCTAGAATGGGAGAGAAAGCAGACCGGGAGAAGTGGTGATCGATTCTTGTTTAGGAGTTTGGTGACTTACGCATTGTGTTTGATTGCAACTTGCTAGCTACCTGCCAGTCTTGGCCCAATCAAGACAGGAAGTTGCTAGCTAGATTTCATTTTTGGATAAGTGGAGTTGCTAGATTTCACAACTTATTTTCCCCCAATGGGTGAATATATAACGGACGGTTCAGGTTGGTTAATCACTTAATCATATGTTGATTGTCCAGTTTACGTCAAAATAAAGAGGACAAACCACATGCTATTGGGCTATTGACTGCTATTTTGTGCTCTGAATGCTTTTCAAACTCTTGCAGACCTAGTCTTCAATTAATCTTTACAAAGATCCAAACTTGAATTAATATTAATTGTTAGCCTTTCCCTTATACTCTCAAAAAAGAAAAAAAAAAAAAAAATCTTATTGTTTGTTGTAAAATTGTGATTTGATTTACATTTGCCTCGATGCATGAGATTGAAATATGGTCCTCTTGTTGATCCATTATGTATGTGGTTTTGAATAGTATGCAAATCATGTACCCTATTTTTGGCTAGTCAAGTGTACTGTGCATCTCATCTTGGAAGTCTAGTGATTATTCGGTTATTATTTCCTTGTGAAATAGAAAGATTTCATCGTAGTTTTCCAAAAAGAAAAATCCTTGGATCAAAAAGTATTTTTATATTTTTTTGGGGTTGAAAAAAAAAAGCATTTATTTACAACTGATTGTGGGTTGGCTGTATGAATCCTCTTTCTTCCTAACTTTCATGTGCTCCCAATTAATCATCCCTTTTAATTTTGGAAAATGCTAAGTAAACCGGTTTGGTTTACTAGATTGGTATACTTGTTGATGTGTCCGTGACATACTTGTAATTAGAAAAAAAAAAAATTAGTCCCTTATATCTTGAGAAATGGGTAGATTGTTCTCATGGATGTAGCATTGCCTCATTAATTTCGGCCTTGGATCCTGTAGGTTTTTTCTTCCAAGGAAGCCCTACAAGTTTCAATGATCCAATAGCTCTTTATCTTTAATTTCTAGCTTACATCAATCAGCTTAATTTTGGGAAAGAATTTTCATGTCATATTTTAGCGTACGCGTTATTGATAGTATTGTCCTAAAGATGATCTCCTGTGGGTTATATATATATATATATAGATACACAGCATCTTTGCATTCGGTGCCAATCCGGACTTTCTCAAGAACAGTACCCGCGTAAAGCCGGATCTTGATGCTCTGGGTGCTCTCGGTGACGTTGGGTGGTACTGCGTCAGGGCAATCCTGTGGGCTACCGACTATCAACTGCCCAAAACAGTAATAGCGTCGCATGGGCCCGTCTTCAATGAAGCTGGAGTGATTCTATCATGCGGCTCTTCTCTATATTGGGAAGACGGCAAAGTAGCAACCTTCCACTGCTCTTTCCTAGTCAATACAACCATGGACATAACTGCTGTTGGCACAAACGGAGCTTTGCATATCCATGACTTCGTCATTCCTTTTCAAGAGAATGAAGCCTCCTTTTCTGCAGCTACTGAGTCTGGGTTCACGGAGCTCGTGACAGGGTGGGAACCAATGCCGAGTGAGCACATTATCGTCACAGATCTTCCACAGGAAGCTCTCATGGTGAAAGAGTTCTCTAGCTTGGTTGGAACTGTTAAAGGGAATGGCTCAAAACCTGAGAAAAAGTGGGCTACCCTCAGTAGGAAGACGCAACTGGTACTGGATGCAGTCAAGGCGTCGATTGATAGAGGCTTTGAGGCTGTCGAGGTTGTGGGTTGATTGAGACTTGGCTGTCTTGTACGTGTTTGGGTTTCGAATAGAATTGGAGTGCTGTTTATGTTAAAAGTCATTTTATCATCTGATAAGTTGCTTGGGCCTTGTATTTTCAATTGGTTGTATCATCGTTTTTGAGTTGCATGCCTTCTGTGTAATAACGAATTTATGTATATTATGTATGTGCCCAAAAAATAAGAAATAAAATCAAAGATCTCCCAAAAAATATACTAACAAAATTTCAAATTTGTTCACATTAAAAAAAAAAAAAATTTAATTAATTAAATTTGTTTTTGAAAAATATTAAGATAAAAAATTAAAATTGAAGATAGTAATCGGTATTAAGTGGTTAAGGAGAAAAGATTAGTGGGTATTAGTAATGATAGAAAGAAACCATCTCCATTATCTTAAATGATCATTTTAGCTCCAATTTTATTTTATTTTATTTTCATTTTAAAAACTGATAAGGGCAGTGAAAGAGATGAAAAGAGAGAGAGAGAGAGAGAGAGAGAGGGTAACAAAGAGAATTAAAATAAAAAAGTAAAATTTTACTATGCATAAGTAAATATTCTGCAATCCATTTAATAGTAAAATTTTATTATTTTAGACTTAGTGAAAAGGAGTAAAATAGCGTGTGGTTTTCCAAATGCACTCCATATGACAATTGAATTTGAATTTGCAATATCCAAACCCTGCAATAAATTTAGCGTGTGGTTTTCCCCAAAGTTTAACTTTCCAAAAGTTTAAAAATTCTCGACACCCCGAAACCTATCTGTATATAATTCATAAAAACACAAATCCAAAAGGTTTTAAGCCAACATCTCAAAAATCCAATAAATTTTTTTAAAAAAAAAACGTAAAAATAAAAAACCTAGAAGACTTCGACTTCGACTTCAACTAATTGGTCTCTTTAGGTTCATGGCTCCATTGGATGTCTGGGGAGCAGCTCCACTTCGCCATATATAGCTACATACCTATAAATATATATATATATAAAATAAAATTAAACAAAAAAAAAAAAAAAAGCAAAGCACTTTGCTTTCTAGCTAGCAGACATGAATGAGTTTGGAGGAAAAAAATAAAAAGGAAAAAGTCATGAGCTAAGATTTGAAACTTCATTTGGCAAAGGGGTGGTTTTCAGAATATCTCACATATCACAGATTCATGGATTAGAAAGGAAATGTGGCATATATTTACTGATTTGAGTGTGGGACCTGTTGTAGTAGGTGGGGAAAGGTGTGATCCAGAATAGAAATTAGACTTCCAAGGGTTGAAAAGCCCATTGATGTAGTTGTAGAAAATTTAGACGATAAAGTTGAAGATCTCCACTGCCATCCCCAACATCTCCGTCACCAAAGACCCTACTGTCCTCAAAGTCTTCATCTAGTTGGTTCTTCATCTAGTTGGTCACCGAAAAGGCGTCCATGGCTAGATCTTAATGAGGGAGGCCCGCCTCAACCCAAGAAGTTGTATCTCAGGTTTACTGTCTCTCTCCCTTCCTATAGATAATTCTAAATTATCACATCTAATTTGTTTAGATTAATACTTAATGGGGATGGATCCTTATACAGCCGGTGCGGTGTAAGAATTTTTTATGCTCCGTATCTTTTTTTTTTGTAAGAAATTAACAAAAAAAATATTTCGTCAATCCAATGATTAGATTAGATATTCCACTATGCATGTCATTTATGCATATTAAATTTCAAGTTTACCGAATATTAGGAGCTATCTCATCCTTAAAATATTTAAAATCATAGTTTTATTTATAAAAGAAATGTCAATTTATCGATCAAATCATCAAATATTTTCTGATATCCAATTGACTTGATATTTGATATGCATAACGTGCATGTTAGGATCATCTAATCCAATGGTGATTTTGACAAAATATGATTTTTATAATAAGATATTGGGCAGTGTAAAAGTACAAAAATTAACGCTTAAATTCATATTTACTTAATGCAAAGAGGCGTATTAGTGGTTCTTAATTGAAATTTATATACTTAATCACAGAAGATAAGATATTGAATTTAACATTCTACTCTCTCTAACTAGGACTAGCCAAGTAGCCATATAATCTAAATTTATCTAAAATATTAATTAATGTGAAAGGGACCATTAACTTGGCAATTAAGCAAGCTGGTGGTGTCGTTCTCTAAATTTAAGGGGAAGATATTTTTTTTAACTCCAAAAAAGAGTTAATGTAATGACTAAATTATTGCAGTTAAAGTTGGTCATAGAAACATGGGGGGTTGGTGGGTTACGTTCAGATTACTCTATTTTTTTTCTCTTTCAAGGAAAAGGCAAACAAATCACTCTCTCCCTATCACGGGCCATGTCTTCTTTTTTAATTATTTTATTTTGGGATAATTGGGCCATGTCTACGTGTTCTATGTCTGCTATATATAACAGGAGCAGCAGGCAGAACTCACGGAAGCAGTGTAGAAAAGAAGAAAACAAACCAAGTGTCAAAAGTAATGGCCGGCCAAGAGGTGAAGCTGCTGGGAGCGTGGTTCAGTCCCTTTGTTCACAGGGTGGAATGGGTCCTGAAGCTTAAGGGCATCCAATATGAATTTGTGGAAGAAGACTTGAACAACAAGAGCCCTCTCCTTGTGAACTACAACCCTGTACACAAGAGCGTGCCTGTGCTTGTTCACCATGGAAACCCCATCGCTGAGTCCCTCGTTATCATCGAGTATATCGACGACACCTGGAAGCAAAACCCCATAATGCCCCAAGACCCTTATGAAAGAGCCAGGGCACGATTCTGGGGTAAGTTTGTAGAAGAAAAGGTATACTCTGCATCTTAATTTTCTTTTCTATTTGCTTCTGTTTTCTTCTTCTTCCTTTTTAAAAAAACGAATGTTGGAAAGCCTTTAATTTTTAATATATGTTCCTATGTACCAATCATTCAAATTTCTTTTAGAAAAATACAAGCACACAAGTGGAATTTTTTACTCTAGTTGAATAAATCTTGAAAGTGAACTAGACGAGATTCAAAGAAAGTGAAACTCCTCTAGCTGTTTGGATATTGGATAACAAGTTTAAAAATGCTATGATATACATACAATTTCCCCCCATAAGGAGATAAAATGCTCTAGTTTCTATCAATTTCCCCTCATTTCCTTCTCTTTCCTTCAAACTTAACAAACCAAATGAGGGAAATTGAGAGAAATTTTATTTTTTCTCTCCTCTTCTCTCCATTTTTCTCAATCCATACATAGCCTTGAGTTAAAGCTTTACAACCTTTACCCAATTAGATATACATACAACAATTTTTTGAAGAAAATAAAATTAAAAAGCCTTTTTTTTTCCATGACTATTTAATTCAAATTCCATGTTGATAATTCCATTCTACAACAGTTTGGAAGTCAACACACACTTATGTTTGGGAAAACTGAGTTGATCGAATCAACTTGCTTGATCGAGTGCAGAAATACTTCATTTTGTTATCAAATAAGAGAAGGCGGCCAGGATCAATCCATTTTATGTGGGCCAAACTCTTACACTAAGCTACTAATTAATTCAATCAAGAAAATTGACATCAACTGCGCAATCGTCAATCATGAAAAAAAAAAAATGTATTCGATCAAAAGTAATTTTCCATGATTGATTGATTTGTCAATTGTCCCATCTATGTGTTCTAAGCCTAATTCGGGGGAATAACATATTGGCAAAAAATTACAGTTAGTAGTCATTATTAGTTAAATTAGTAGTCATTTATTAGGAAGTTAGTAGCTGATCATTTGCCGTAGCTGGACCAATCTGTAATTCCCTGTTTTAATCTTAGCTAATATATACTTGTGTTGTAATGACAATTTTTTTTTTTTTCATTTGTCTTATTTCTTCAGTTCACTGAAGTTGTAAGGGGAACGATCACGCTGGAAGGAGAGCAGCAAGAGAAGGAAGTGAAGCAAGCAAGGGAAGCCTTGGACGTCCTTGAAGGAGAGCTCACGGGTAAGAAGTTTTTTGGAGGGGACACGACTGGGTTTTTGGACATTGTGTTGGGTTGGATCGCGATTTGGTTGGGAGTGATTGAGGAAATCGCTTGCATCAAAGTTTTCGACTCTAGCAAATATCCTTTCATTGGCAAATGGATGGAGAATTTTGCAGAGCTGCCTATGGTCAAAGAAAACTTACCAGCTAGGGATAAGTTGGTTCTCTACTTCCACAAGATTCGCCAATTTGGATTGGCTTCAGCTGCTAAAAAATGAGATCACTAGCTTTAGCTAGTGATAATAAGGGAACCTCCTGGTCAGCCATTATTAGTGCATGTAACTATGTGCGCACGCGCATTTAAGAAGTAATTAATGCAATTGTTAGTCTCTATTTAGTTATGAATTTATGATATGCAAATGTCCCTACAGGGTTGGTTGAAGGGTGTGTTTTTCAAAAGTTATTGTTTCAGTTTCTTGTAACTACTGCTGTGTGTGTAAGTATGAGCCATAAGACATTTCATACGAACCATTACGGGATTAGTTTGAATTCAAACTTCGATAGGACCGGAGTAAGGCTTAAAATATCCCTCATCGTTAATAAATAAATAAAAAGTTATGTCATGCAAATATATATAGCACGGGTATTGCGAATCTTATCTCCCTTTTTCTTTTCTTTTTTCTTTTTCTCTAGCAAGGTTATCATGGCCAGAGGAGGATGAAGATGAAGAGAAGGTTGTAAGTTGTAGCAGCAAGATGGACAAAACTTGTCCAATCTCCCTAATTATGTTTTAGAAAAGCTAATAGTGAAGGCAACTTCATTGGCTTATTTCAAGCTCCCTATTCAAGCCCGCATTTAATTAGCCCAAATCAGTTCGGTCCAACCCTCATAGAGATTATTGAGGCCAAGCACGAGCCCAGCGACAAAGATAGTTTTGGACGTTTGATAAAAAAAAAAAAAAAAAAAATATATATATATATATATATATATATAGAAGGGAGGGTTCCGTTGACACTTGGTGTAAGACTAAAACCCTTACACCCTTTTGTAGCCTTAGATCTCTTTTGATCTAACGGTCCTTATGTTTATGGGTCTTTTTACTAAAGTTGTGGATGCGGGTCGGTTTAAGAAGAAAAACCCAAGACCCATTCGTTCTCCATTCCTCTGCCTTAATTTGTACCCATCCTCCAACCCCCGCTCTTTCTCCCCCTTGGTCAAGCCCTAACCCAATCCAATCACATTCTCACACCCACAATCTCTAAATCCCACCATGCCCATACAAAGGTAGCTGCGTGTATGTATATATATATATATGTGGGTGTATCATAACAAATTAAGAAGAGGAATTTTTCACTTAAAGAGAACCTATCCAGCTTACAATACTTTTGTTCTTGTAACTTTTATTTATTTATGTGTTTTGTTTTATGATACACCCATTTATTTTTCTAGACTTTGAAATCTAAGCTACTCAGTTAAGTTGGCAAACCAGTTCCACGTATTCATTTTCAGATTTGAAAACGGCATTGATTCATGAGAAACGAATTTGCCTTCTACAATTGTATTGGGTTTTATCCTTGGATGTAATATCTTGTCTGGTAGGGAACAACCCATATGGTTTTCAAATCCATATGAAGAAGAAGAAGAAAAAAAGAAAAGAAAAGAGAGAATAAATGGGTTAAAAGAAGAAAACACTCTAACATTGATATGAAATGGGTACATGCCGTACATCACCCTTCACCCTCTCAAATAAAGAAATAAATGGGTATGGAGAAGAAAGCTCGCAATCTCCTCTTAGATCTAACAGTCAGGTTAGATGGGTTCATTACCCAAATTTTTTTTTTCAAAAAAAAGGTTAAAATAGGAAGACGGAAGTGATTATGAGGTCGTCAATGGAATGGATAAGAATAAGAGAGAAGAAGGAACAAAAAGAGGTGGAGGAGGAGATGGTGGAAGAAGTTGCTGTAGTGATGACGCTGGCGACGGAATGGGTAAGAACCAGTTGTTAGAAAGAGAGAAAGAAAGTGTTGACCGTGTTAATCGAATGGGTCTTCACTTGTGTATCTTAACCCAACCCAAATTTGTAACTAACAAAAAAAGATCCGAAAGAAAAAACACCATTGGATCAAAAAAGATTTACGAACATAAAAAGGTGTAAAAGTTAAACTTTTACACCAGGTGTCAACGGAACCCTCCCCATATATATATATATATATATATATATATATATATATATATATTAAAAAATATATATTATTACTTAAATATATATGTTTCATTAATAAAAACTATGTTAAACGAACTTGCATATAAATAGCCATTAGGAAGCTAATTAACTAAGCATCATTGGGCCTGGAGGGGCCAATTGAGCCGGAAATGATGTTTAGAAAAAATTTACATGAACTTTAGAAAAAATTCCACTTAAACAATGAACTTTAAAAAAAATTTCTTATGCAAAGTTGTTCAAAATGATGTTTTTTTAATGAGAAACGTGACTAGTTTTTATGAAAACTTTTTGTATTTTCATAATACCTTAAAAAGTATAAATTTAGTTGGGGGGGTGTAAAGAAATTTTTATGGTAACAATATCCTACCTCCAGTTGATATTATTGATGATAGTCATCGTGGGAATTTGGATTATCTCTTCGAAGAGACAAAATTGTCCATACTTAATTTTGCCCTAATTTTTTGCTATGGCTGATAGGTTGATTTGGGCCACACTTTATTAATGGCAACTTTTCAGTCTAGTTTGCCTATGGTGCTTTGATGGACCAAACGACTTGTATGGTTTGTTTTGAGGCCATGTTTGTTTAACTGGAATATATGAAATCGATGAAAATGGAATCTGATTCCATACTTGAGGTAATTTGGAGTGGAAAATGATTTGAAATGGGTATTCAAACATACTGTTTGATTTTATTTCTATTTAAATTACCTTATCCAAACACGCTGTTTAGAATGAATTAGAATGTGATTCTATTCCATTCATTTCATTCCAACTAAACAAACATGACACTACTAGTCTTGAATTTGGAAACTTAAAAATCCCATCCAAGATTTTGTCTATCATTTAACTTACTTTTAATCAAGAGTCTATCTAAATACTGTAGACCTCTAAGAGCATCTTTGATGGTATTGTCTATTTTTTTAAAACTATTTTAACTAGTAAAATGACATTTAGAAATAACAAAAATAGCTAATTGGTTATCCAAGCTAGTGAGTAGTCCAAAGCAACTAGTTACTCTTAGTTACTTCAAATCTTTTTTTAATAATCTTTGCATTTGTAATCATTCGGTGAAGAGAGAAAGAGGGAATGGTGCATAAAAAAAAAGAAAGTTTCATTTTTTTTTTTTTTTTTTACTGAAAGAAAGTTTAGCTAATGAGCGTTTGCTAGTTAAATGTAGTTAGTCAAAATGACAATAGTAAGAATAACTATCCATTTGGAGAAGGAAAAATTATGTTTGGGTTTAGACAAAAACCAAAAAAAAAAAGAAAAAAGAAAAAAAAAAGAAAAAAAAAAAGGGATTTGCACTATAAAACATGGAATGATAGAACACCATGCACCATACAAGGAATATGATTCCAACTTTCAAATATGACATTTTCTCTGTTCAATCCATTGCCTTTTTTATCTGGTTTTTCCCAAAGATTAAGTTCACTCATTGAGCTTTCGAATTTCTTGATGTAACTTGTGAGCATAAGTGAAAAATCCAAACGCATCCCCTACATATATCTGAAATTCCATTTGCAGCCCCTATACCACAAAGCACCATCAAAATTCAAAATCACTTTCAAAAGGGAAAAAACAAGAATCGTCAACCTTTGGTGTTTATGACCATGTTTTAGTCAGTATGTTTGGTTAGGCTTCAATCATTTTCTCTATTTATGTAACATATTTTTTTCTTTTTAGACAGGAATTGTTGCAATATATGCATCTTGTATCATGAAATCAAACGTTGGTTCCATTTTCTTTCTCATTGCTGTACATGCTCAATTCAAAGAATCATTTTTCTTTTCTCTAATTCAATTAACCAAACCTCACACCTCTTAACCAATTTATTTTTATTTCTCATTTTTCAATGGGAGTATTTAGATGTACCTTTGACCCTACTAACCTTTTAAGAGCATATCAGGAGGTTAGTTATTTTGACTTTTTAATCAAAGTAGAGAGTAACGGTAACTCTAGAAGGCTAGATAGCCGTTTGAGGCTCTCCAAATGTAGTTAGCGCTTTTGACTCTTTTAACTAAAGTAGAGAAAAAATAGCTAATCTTATAAGGAAAAAATAGTTAATTCTATTGGAACTCTTTTTTGAATAGAGAATTATCTATTTTAACTAATCCTATTGGAGAATCCGCTAAATGAGAAAGAGTAGTTATCAAGCTCTCCAAAATAGAGAAAAATTAACAAACCCTCTTAAAGATGCCCTAATTACAGGTGAAGTTACAAATGATTAGCATTTCTTTAAATCTAACTTTCATGGTCGAAATTGAGAGAAATTCAATTAAATTTATAACATAATCTTGCTCAATCATTTAAAAAATATTAAAGGGGTGAAAGATGTCGAAGTCTTTGTATCGTAATGTTGCTTTCCTTAAATTATCGTTTAATTTCATAAGGCTTCTTGAATTTTAAAATTAAACAAATAATTTCATAAATTCTTAAATTGTACTCTCCATCTTGCTTATTTGTAAGTAAAAAATATGATGGAAATAAAATATGTGAGCATCATGTGCTGCTATTAAATCATTTAACTTCTAAACTAACAAATTATAATTGGTTTAAACTATTAAGCTTTAAATTTGATGAAAATGAATCATAAAACTATTAATGAAAATAAGTAGTGAATTTGACAAAGACATTCTTATCATTTGTTGAGTGAGTGATTTGGGGTTCAAGTTTATAGAAAACATTAATACATATTGCAAACAAACTATGCATATTGCACATAGCAAATAAATCATGGGTCTAAGAGTTACCTTTTGTGAAAGAGACCTGAGAAGCACCGTCGCTTGTCGTTACGAGCCCGCAGGTTGCCATATGCTATCTGAATGTTGTGAACACGAACTAAGCTTTTGTGTATGCTCTACCATCACTGTGTAAGGTGTAGGGATCACTACTAGAGTCTTCCCTTTGTTCCATGCTTCCAAATCCATAAGGTTATGGTGATGCCTTAGAGAGAATACTAGAGAGAGAGAGAGGGGAGAGTGGTTGTATAGAATGATAGAGGGTGCATAAAGAGGCCAATCGTAATCTGTAGAGAAAGCCACCTTAAATAGTTTCCTATAAGTCCTAAACCTAATAGGACTAGGGTTCCACATACAATAGAAACCCACTCATAAGGTCCACTACCCGCATGTAGGCCGACCACGGGTATGGGTTATGTACTCGACCCTAATATTAACATCTCCCACTTGCCCACGTAGGGTGAGTTAACTCCAAAATCTCTCTAAATCTCCCAATACTCATCTCCTCATACAAGAAATGTAGCATGTGACCTCACGAGAAGAACGTACAAATATAGGAGCAAAAATGTTAAGTCATCACCACACTAACAAGAACGCATCACTCAAAGGCATCTCGTATATGCCCCAAACAATCCATAAAACACCGGATCAAGTACTCTTTAATCCCTCATAAATATAAAAACAGTGCTGCATCCTACATATATGCAATGTACCCATATCCCATATCATTACAAATATGATATAGACGCTGGCCAGCTAATGAGTCACAAAAACATAGTGTAATATCAAATTGTCTTCCCTAAGCTCTCCTGTCAATCCAATTCAACTTAACTGTTTTCCTAGACATGCCCGCATAAGACTAAATTGTTTCCTGGCCTTTGGAAAACATGCTAAAGTAGCGTTAGCAGGTATCTTCTTCATGACATAGTCTTAGGTCAAAAAAGGCACAAAGACAGATCAAAGTGATCCATGTGGCTCACACAGCGATGAAGCAGGGATCCATTCATCACTTCTATTATTGGTCGATATAGAGCACATATAGTATGAAATGTATGCTATGGTGTTAACTCATAAGATGAGCATGTCACTAGAAGATAAAGTAAAAGAACGCCATACGAATCTTAGTCCAGCCGCTACTAAAGCGCTTGACCTGAGATTTTTAGCCCAGTCGTTCTCTTAGCGCATGCATGAAATCTCACATTCGGGTATAAAGAGGCTACATAGAATTGTGGAAAAACTAACTCTATGTTCGATCTAATAGAGATCTCATCTTAGCTCAATCTAAGGCAACATATAATATAACAATTGTATATCTTGTTTGCCATCTAGGCGCTAAAGGTATAAATGTCTCATCTTATTCGCTAACTCAACGCTAAGGTGAATCACCCGTGTGAGTGGGTCGATTCAAACCTGATGACATATTACAAAGATGTGTATAAAAATGATATCAACATCCCATAAACACAAAAGGAATGAATATTAATCCCAAATAATAATGTCAATCACAAACTAAATGTCTAAGCATATCAAATCCTACAATATCCCATTCTCCTCACATGAGAAGGGAAAACATGTCTGGCAATTGGCTTAATCATAAGATCAGCCACCATGTTGCCAGTGGAGACATGCCTCAAGACCTTTTCCCTTCACGCAACCATATCTCAAACAAAGTACAATAAAATATCTTTGTGTTTGGTTCTACAATAATACTAGGGATTATTCGCATACTTTAGGATTGATACACAATCAAAATTACAAGCTCTGCATAAGTTGTAAAACCTAGACGTTGTAAAGATCACCTTAACCAAACAACATCCTGAACAACCGTTGAGCAAGTTATATTCTCCGACTCCATCAGAGACAAGGTAATGTGAGTCTGCTTCTTACCACAAAAAGAAGTACCTTCACCTCTAAGGATAAATACATAACCTGAGGTGGACTCCTGCACATCTATACTACCTATAAAAAGATGAATGTAAGAAAAACTTTTGATTGACTAATATACCCTTATTTTAATTTTTAAATACACAACTACCCACCCTTCTACATATATAGGAAATATAGTAATATGAAAACTATAATTCTAAAACACATACCTTAATATATTCTAAAACACATGCCTTAATACTATCCACCCTTCTACATATATAGAAATATGAAAACTATAATTCTAAAACACATACCTTAATATATTTTAAAACACATACCTTAATATATAAAACACAAATAGGAATCTAAAGGAAACGGAAACTATAATTCCGTAAACATAAATAGAAAAACAAAATAAAAATCGTAAAACCCTAACATATTGATCACAGAATGAAAGGATTGGGTCTTCCTCTGCTTCAAAGAGTGGCGGTAAATCTTCAAAGAATAAAAGATTACCATGCAAGAGGCCATGCTTACAGCAAACATAGTACGTTGATTCCTTTGATCTCTCTCTAAAACTTTGTTTCTCTTTCCAGAAGTGTGAGGGTAGAGAGACAAATTTGTGAAGTCATCACTCTTCTAGTGGTTTGGTTCTTCAGGTAAATCTTCATTCTCTCCTACTCCATACTTTCCCACTCCAATTTCTTAACGGTCTACAATTTTCTAAGGAATGCTCACTAGAGGTGTTCGACAAAATCACTCTATGGAGCTTTCTCCTTTGAGGCCCATGTTAGTCATATTCTTACCATTTCTTTGACATATAAAAGTGTGCAAGTTCCTTTTTTTTTCCCTTTCTGTCCTCTTGCAATTCTGTAGCGTGAATCAACGTCCTTGGGAAGAGAAGCTTTAACGTGGCATTCAATTGAAGGATTCAAACTCACTGCCTGTGCCCACTGGTTTGGTAAGCTTTTGTCTTTACTTCTATTTCTTTTATGTCAAAACCTTTAAGGTTTTCTTCCTTGCAATTTTATATTTTGTGTGATTTTTTTATATATATATTTATATGGCTATTGTCGACAAACATATCAAATCTCTGTTAACATATATTTTCTCACAAACATATCAAATCTTATTTTTAATTTGTCATAGCTACCTTCTTATCGTTTGTTAACATATATTTTCTCTTTATTTCAACCCCTATTTCCCTTTAAGAGTGAGTGTTATGTCATCATATTTAAAGCACAGGGAAATCCCAAAAGTTAACATATATTTTGACACTGTTTGGTCCAATGACACTATCAATTCTTTTAAATTTGTTAAAAGAGATGCCTCAAAAATGAAAGATGGTATTTTGGGTTCAACAAATATTGCCTCCATATGGAAATATGGGATGGGATCAATATAAAAAAGAGGTAAATCAAGCAAGACCTTTTGATTTATTTACCAAGGCGCTTACTAATTTAAGCAACTTGCCTGATTCAATTTGTTTGCTTAGATGCTATGTCAGCACACCCTGAATGCCCTCTTTGGGAAGCAAAAAAAAGGACGAAAAGACTCTTAGGCTAGGCGACTGGAACTTGCTAAATGACTGTGATCTCTTGAATTAGACCATCTTAGAAGGATACAAGATTGATTCATGTGGATTTGGTAATTATATTATTATTATTCCAAGTTCATTAACTAAAAATACAAACTTTTATATTACTTATTTCTACGTGTGTGTGTGGATGCATGATATGGAAATGAGCTATGCAACAAAGGAATTTTTGCAAGGGATGGGCTCAACAGTATGCTAAGGACTTCATTGCACTCAAAGAACTTGTGAAAAGAGTTTGCGCCTAGATGCCACTACACAACCAAAGATATTGGGTCCTATAGGCTTTCACAAAAATAAATGGTTTAGTACTTTCTTTGAGTCTATATGACCAAATGTTGTTGATGGACTAACTATCGTATCTACATCTTTGGTGTAGGTATATACAGGAGCAGATCCATAAATTTTTTTCAGTGGTTGCACTTATTTTAAATAGTAATTTTTTTTTTACTAAGAGTTAGATAGGAAATAGAGAAAGGTAGGACCATACATTGGCATGACTGAATAGAAGTGGTATACATTAGTAAATTTAACCAAGATTAATCAAAATTAACCATTTTTGTTTAAAGGAGGCTAAAGTACTTTAGTAAATTTAAATAAAATTACTTATCCAAATTTTAATTTTATTTTTTTTAATTGGTTGCTTGCGCGCACAGATACACCTTAGTGCATCTGCCCTAAGTATATATATCAACCTTCATCCTCAACTTTGGTATTGTACTACTGATGAATTTTTTCACTTTTTATTTTCAATTATGTGCAATTGAGTTTGCAAATTTTAGATTTTGGTTTGATAATATTCTCATGAATACAGGTGTTGATCCTGCTTTTATCGACAGGGTTCATCATCTATTTTTCCTTGACCAAATATCTTAATTGTGTAAAGATGTCTTGAAAACTATCAAGTGGTTTGGGGTTTTGGGCCATGGTCTGGAGCTTGGTTTTGTGATTCGAGTGGAGGTGTTTTTTTTTTTTTTTTTTTTTTTCCATCTATATGTATGTATATATTTATTATCTCATTCAATTTTTCTATATTGCATCCCGGTATGATTTTATTCTTTCCTTCGACTACCAGAGTAGTTGGCTTTGTAAAGGTACTCTCTCTCTCTCTCTCTTTCTCTCTCCACATATATATTGACTCCATTGATGTTTTCATGTTTATGGTGTTGATGGTTGTACACGTGCAATGCACGTGTGCACCAACTAGTCTCAATAAATAGCCTAATCTCTATCGCTGTAACCTCTCAATCCTAAGTCTTCACTATAATGATATAGGACAATGTCAACGATTTCACATAGGTATTGAAGAAACTTAATTGCTACTATCCAAAGAATGGGTTCAAGGAAACTCTAATGATAACTAACAATACCAAATACATGCATGTTTGGATGCATACACCGTATTGCGTACTAAAAACTTCCTATTGTAGCTACATATAACGTTATGAACATGTGATTCTTTTCCTTATCAATTTTAGAAAACTAGTCTAGGGTTAAAGTGCAGCTTTTTACGATTCGAGTGTCAATGAGTTTAGAGTTATACATGTGAAAACATTTAAGAATCTTCTTAATGTAAATCTCTAAATACAAACCGAGAAGCGCTACAACAAAAGTGGGTATTTATGACTTGAAATTAACGACTTATGGTTGCAAGCCATTAATAAGGGTCTTTTACGACATACTTATTTAGCATGTCGTTAAAAGACTATAGGTAGACATAATTCATGGCGTGCAATGGAAGTGTTGTCAATGACATCTTTCACGACGTGCTTTGCACGTCATAAATGTTGTATCGAAAAATACCATTTCACGACTTGTTTTATACGTCGTTAAAAAAAAGAGCATTTGACGTGTTTCTAAGCAGAGAATTCCCCTTATTTGTTACGACATATTTTGCACGTCGTTAATACTTTAACGAGTTTACTTTATCTACGATGTATTGGGCACGTTGTTAAAAAAGCATCAAAACTCCACCAAATTTTTAGCGCGCATTTTGCCTCACTTTACTGAATTTTCCCTTTTTTTGGGGGGGGGGGGTTCTTTACTCTTATGTCTCCCACACTTCTTCCCCTAAAATCAATTCTAAACTAAGGCAATCTAAAACCATTTTTGCCGTTCCATTCCTTTCGACGAAGGCTTGGCTCTCTTCCTCCAAGGTCCATTCAAAAGAATCGCCAACACCTCGACTCCTTTCTCCACATCTTTCCCCTCTCTGTTTGAAGATGTCCTCGTTCTAGGGCTCAAAACCTGCCCTCATTATTTCAAGATCTCCTCGATCACTGGTAAGTAATTCTCTCCTTATCATTCATACACACTCTCTCTCACTCTCTGCGTGGCATTACCTTCATGTTTGCATCCCCTAGGTTCTGAGTTTCGATTGTTCACACACTTTCTTTTGAGAAAGTGTTTTTTCTTGCTTTGTTTTCGAAACATTTTCCGGTGGTTTTGAGGTTCAATTTCTGCAATGTTGCTCTATTTTGCCCTCTTTTGGAGGTTTTTGGTTGGCGTTTTCTTGTTTTTAAACTTGATATGTGCTCAATTCTTTTGTTTTTTCTTTCGGTGTTTCAGGAATCGGTGAGCTTTGTTTTTTAGCAACACTTTCTCACTATCTAGGTAAGCTGTTCGCTAAATGTGTGCTTTTTTGGCTTTCATATTTTTTTTTGGGGGAAAATTACACTTTAGCCCCTCAATCTTTGGGCCGAAATCACTTTTCACCCTTTATCTACAAAATCTTACAAATAACCCCCGAACTATTGGAAGGCGACACTTTTCATCAAACCATTAAGCTGTTGTGATAAATTAAACAGAAAGAGTCATGTGCGACGCACATGATATAAGATCAGCACATTTTATACCCAAAATGTCTTTTTATAAGGGCTCATGTGCTATCCCCCCTCCCTCACACATTCATTTTCTTTCTACCCATACAAATCAGATTTGTCCTCTCTTCTTTCAACCTCACACCCGCCTACTAATATTTTCACTCTCTCCTCTGCAAATTCTTGAACTACATCCATAGTAGTAGAAGATCGGCAAGGACGAAAGCTTTCGCTCAAAGATCATGATGATCGTGCAACTGTAAAGCCATAGAGACCAGCAAACGAAAAGGCAAAGAAGTGCTCTTGAATCTTCCTTGGGAAACCTTTATATGGCTAGAAGTAGCACGGCGGGAAAACACGGTGGGTATTCATGTCATTTTGCTTCTTCACCTATAAAGGCATTATTGTCATTTCATTCATTCAGTTAACGCCATCAGCCCATAATCGTCTTCCAGTATTTCGGGGGGTATTTGTCGGATTTTGTAGATGAGGGGTGAAAAGTGATATCGGCCCAAAGATTGAGGGGGCAAAGTGTAATTTTCCCCCCCTTTTTTTTTGTTTTTTGTTTTTTTTTGTTTTTGGGCTGTGAATACGTTTTCTAGAAGTATTTTTGTGAAGTGATTTTGTATTTTCAATTTGATTGTGTGGTTTTACTAGATTTGTGAATGAGGAGGTTCTGCTATGTAGGTTTGTGGTTTTTAGGGGTTTATCTTGTGTTTTACTTTGAGAGTCTCATATTGTTGCCTTTGTTCGTTTCTTCTAGGTTTTTGGTTTTCTAACCCTATGTTTATCTTGTGTATTGACTTTTTGTACATCTATTTGTTCGATAATGTCATATTCATTGTGCAAATATATAATTAAATGTTTAGAGATGTTTTTAATGATTTCACTACTCAATTTTCATTGATTAAATAGTTGAAATTGGGAAAATTTGAGAAGTAAATTTCAAGCATTTTTATGCGTTTATTAAACAGGGTTGAAATTTATTTAACTACTTCTTGAGATATGTTGTCAAGTGATCCTTATGTTGTCCTGACTCTTGGGTAGCAGGTAAGTCACTCCTTTTATTTCATTTTTATCCTTGGGAGTGAATTTCTATGGCTCGAATATAGTTCGTAATCGATACCATTAGCATAGTTGTTTGTTTAGATCCCATTTACAGGGCTTTAGCACAAAAATCAGCTTAAGTTTCTTTTATTTTTTATTTTTTGGTTACATATTTATTAATAAAGTTATTTGTTGCTTTAAACCATATTTCTTGATGAAATGGTTACGGCCATATAATTGGTTGAATGGTGGGTTAAACCCCAACTAAAGGTACACCTTACGTGACGGTGTGATCGATTATTAACTAATTTATAGATGTAGCGTAGATTATATCAGACAAGTGAGGGAAGTTGATTCTCCCTTTAGATGTTGACAATGCTGTTTTTGATACTAAACAGTGGGTGTTGCTGTTACTAGACGGTCCAGACAACTATAATAAAAAGCAACTTGAATCCAATCTAGAAGGAGGAACTCATGCTTTCTGTTCCTCAATGTTACGGGCCTGTAAAACTGGTAAGTCTCTCTCCTTTTTCTTTTTGATTACTACAATTGAATTTTCTTTGTAGTCTGTTACAATTTCAATCCCCATGAAAGCTAGCTCTTCTATGCCTTTTTGATGATGACGCGTGGTGTCACAACCCAAATTAATTAAGCTGTGATCAATATTAATAAATCCAGTTTAATTAAGAAAATTATTTAGGAAGCACGTGAATGTCATGTGTTAGAAAATCGGTAATTTCAATAAAAATTTCGGCATGACCCATTCGTAAATGGAATATACCATAACAAAATCCTGTATAAAATAGTTATAAAAGTTCCTGTCATCCATTGTTGGTATCATCACATGCTAAATAAACCATATAAAGAGACCTACGAAATTAAAATATTACAAATCATAAATTATTATTACGTGTCTAGCGCCCATTGGCCGAATACAAAAGTGTTTAGTTAATACATAACCATAATATTAAAATTGTTCCATCAAAGCATAAAACCTCAAGGCGAGGTCTCCCCAGCTATGAAATCATCTGAAAGGGTTATAAAACATAGGAGTGAGTATAAAACTCAGTGGATATAATTTTCATATAGAAATAACCAAAGCATGATAATATAACCAATTAAAATCATGCTTAAAATAATTAAAACCCATGCAATGTCATGAATGATATGCGACTCATGTCCATTTAACATGATTCATAATTACCGACGACTCCCGCAGGAGTCTTCACGCGGAAACGAAGGATTTAAACCCACATCCAAGAGGACAACACAAGGGTTCCTACTTGGAACTGGAAAGTAGCCTCTGATTTGGGAACACAAGGGTTCTACCTGGAACCGAAAAGTATCCAGGACCAAAGGAATGGAAAACACTGCTAAGTCCCTTGACCGCTAGTAGTCCAGATCCAATGACCCTTTAATATACTTTTACCAAGTAATTAATTAAATCCATTTCATGCATTTTATGCCAATGAATGCCATGAAAAACATAAAACCTATATATGTGTCAGTTATTCCAAAAATCAACCATATATAATTATATCATAATTACATAACATGTGGGAGCTATGTAAAGCATGTAAAATATAGACCAACAAGAATTTACATAGCATATACATCTAAAATTAACCAAAATATAACAAGTATATCAACCCATATACTCCCAAATGTAATATTCCTAAATATAGGGTTATGTAAACTAGACCCCTCAGTACATGCATTACAAAATATACATGATAATACACCCAAAAATCACGTAAACTCATAAATAACACCAAAATACATTTTTATCCAACATATATGGGCTTAAATCCTAACCCATTATCATCCCTACGGTTAAAACCCATGAAAATTACACCTACCTCAAATATATTGCACCAAACGTAGAGAAAATGTGTTGGGAGGGTCGGATCTGAGCCTAGAATGCAAGAACAAGCTCCAAACTCTACAGATCAGGCTTGAATCTTCTCCAAACACATGTAGATCTTCAAATCCATCCCCTAGAATGTGAGTCCAAGTGTTGAAATGAGGTGAGAGAGTCAAAAACCCATGCATGCAAGAGAAAAATGTGATTTTCTCTCTCCAAACAAGCCCTTTCTCTCTCCTTATCTCTTTCTTTCTCTAACACTTAAAATGCTGAAAAATGGGTGTTAGAGTTGTGATATGAGGGTTTTAAAAGGGGTGAGGGGTACATGCGTCTTTTGACGCATTTTAAAAAAATTTCAGGATTCTGCGATGCACGATCAATCGTGGGTTGAAGGCACGATCAATCGTGGGTTGAAGGCACGATCGCTCGTGGTTAACAGAAGCTAAATAACATTTCTGGGGCACCTACAATCGATCGTCCCTTGCTGAAAATGCCTAGTAACTCAGGCAAATGTGTATAAACTCCCACAGTACATACCACTACTTTATTTCATTAAAAACATTTAAGTAATCTTCTCCATTCTTTTATTATTCCTTTTAATTTAAGTTATTTAATGAAAATAAGCAAATAACCCCCTATTTTAATGCAAATAAAATATCAGAAAAATCAAATTCCAAGTATATCAAAATCTCATTTTCAAGTTTTAGTACAAAATCCGACTCCCGACAGATTTTTCAAAAACAATCATACGAGGAAACCGATCGAAACGTGATAATAAAATCTCATAAAATCACAGATGTCTTATAATATTATAAACTTCCATTACCGCCAAAAATTATCTTTAAAAATGAAGATTTATGAAAATTCATTTTTTCCCAACACTCAGCCAACTTTTAGCAGTCTAAAAGTGTGAAATCACAAACATATCAACATCATACCCATGTAATGCCTACGCGTGACAATACCCGACAAATCAACTAAAGTATATGCAAATTATGTATCAAAGGTAAGATTATCCTAATTAAATGATGCGGGCATTACACATGGAATGTTTTCTTATTAATCATTATCCTAGTATACCTTGGAGTTTTCTAAAAACTCTACACTCAAAATTTGTATATGTTTTGTTTCCAACCTAGAAGCCTAAGCTAGTAGGTAGAGGGCCTCAACAGGTATATGAATCCATATCAAACTTAGTAGTTCTATGAAGAAGGAAAATTAAGAAGAAGATGAAGAAGAAGGTAAAAGATAAAAGGGAAGAGATGGAGGAAGGAGCGCATTATTGGTTATCACTTACCACTTAGTTATAATAAACCATGAAAAATTACAAAAATAGCTTGTATAGCACTTATAATCTCACTCAACAATATGAATGTGCCATCAAAGGTCATTTTAAATTTGTACCAAAAAAGAAAAAAAAAAAAGAGGTCATTTTAAATTGTGGGCATTTATGGTCACCAGGTAATTAGGTATCCCCTGTTAAGAGGACCTCACACATGGACCTAGATTCATGTGCGTGTGATTATTTTATTCTTTTACAGACAAAGTTTTTCACCTATAGTATTTGTGTGAAATTCGTATAAATAAATAAATTATTATAACTAGCTTTGCTGGGATTCATGATGCTAAGTTACTAACCAATGTTTTTAAAGGTGTGCATTAGATTGAAGAGGGTTTCCAAGAAACAAGGCAAGGTGAACTCCAAAAATAAAAAAGGACATTGGTAGTCGAACTCTACACTCTTCAATGACTGTTCTATCTCGAATAGTGGCATTAAAAACAGAAATTAGTTGATTCTCAAGGAAGCTGAAGAAACTTGGAAGCAAGTCTCTCACTTGGGTGCTCAAAGCCTAGGTAATGATTAAGAAATTGTTGACAGACTGTCAGAGATGGTAGAGGGTGACTAGGACACATTGGGAACAATGAGGGTTAGTGAATTACTTCAGATTTGGAGAGGTTTGGGTTCTAAGATTAAAAGAAAGGTAGTCAATTGCTTAATTTTGGCAATTAGGTGTTTTGTGGGGGTTTGATGCTCCTTTATTTTGAACCATGTGGTCAAAATTTTCTTTGCTTTGGGTTGGGGGTAGTATCTGAGGTTTTGAAGGGTTATTTTGCTTTTATTTGCTGGGTGTTTATCTGCATTGAGGTTTTTCTTTTGTTCGTTTTGAAGAGCTCTTTTATTGGGAGTTTATAGGAATGGCTCTTTAGTGAGAAGGTCTTCAGCTGTAGGCAGGATTGAGGGGTCGTGTAATGGTCTCCTTGATTGGTGCCATGCAATTGAGGTCTTCAGCTGTAGTATAGTATTTTTGTCTTTCTAATCGTATATTCACTTCTTTTCTGTTACTTGATACATTTATATCTTAATAGGACTTCTTGTCCTCTATTTTCAATGACATAGGTATCTTACCAAAAAAGAAAGAGCGGGGAGGGGGGAAGTAAGTGTTCTTGGGGAGATTTTTTTTATCAAAATTGTTTATACATATGAAGATTTAGAGATTTAGAAATAGTAAGGACTAATGATTACTCTATTTGCACCTTAGTTGTATCAAGCTGTTCTAGTGCATTAGTTTTGGAAGAATTTTTTATAATGGCATATTCCTTCCGTATTATATCATTAAATCTTCTGCTATCAATTGTTTGCAATTTCTTCATGATTTGATCGGAAGCTAATTCTAAAGCTGCATGTAGGAGGAGGTTGCTAAAGAGTTTAGTATACCAGTGCAATTTCAGTGTTTTTAGCTTTGGGCAAAGCGCCAAAACCATACCTATCATCCTAATTGGCCATTGACACTGCAAGAGGAAACACACTTTGTAATCAACTTGCTCTCACATATTTTTTTTGTGCCATGTGTCTAATTATATTATGTTTAAGAGTTAATTGGGACACTGGCTGTTATATCACTTATATGATGTCTTTATATTTAATTGTCCCATATCTTGTTCTAATCTCAATTTTTGTGTGCACACTCCTGCTTTTATCCTCCTCTCTGATATAATTGGATGAACCATAAGTAAGTGTCTTTGTGATCCGTATGATTTGAGTTAAGGTTGTCTTGGATGAAGAATTTTTCGATCTTATAGGGAATAGATTTATTGAGGTTCTATGGTTATTTAAATGTGAAAGATTTATTGCTGTTGTTGGAGGGTCATTTTGAAAAAATATTGTGGAAGATTGGTTGAGGTTCTAGGGTTATCTAAATGGGATAGATCTAGTACTGTTGTTGGAGGGTCATTCTGAAAAATATTATGGAAGCGGGGATTTAGGTTATGTTTTCAGTTTATATCACTTACGTAACAGGAAAGGAAGAGGGATTAGGGATTCTTCCATATTTTAGGGTGCAGATGGCTTTCCTGCCCTATAATAGTTCATTTAAAATGTTCACTGTAAAGATTCTAATGTAATAAAGAATGCCTTTTTCTTTTTTAAATCTCAATGGGAAATTCTACCTTTTTTAAGAATTACTATTCTTTGTGCGCATAGGAGAATCTTTGTTGTTGAATTACCTTCAATGTGTTCGGCTTGGAATTTGTGATTAATTAAGGTTAGGTTGGGTTGGCTTTGTGAACCTCGAAAATTGGCCCACAAGGATTGTCGAAAAGAAATTAGGGTTTGTTTGAAAAGGAAAAAGGAGTCGCCACCTTATTTTTTAAAGGAAACAAGGAAAACCCTAAAAACAGTTTGTTTTAAGAAAACAATTTGAATGACTCCATATTTAACAAGGAAAGGCAAAAACAAGTCTTTAGAAACCAAAGAAAACTGGGGATTCGGAGGCTAAGTTATGACATGAGAAGGTTCTAGGCAAAGCCTATAGGCACCTATGTCACCCTTTTGGTTTCTCAGTCTATTTGGGCTAAATTAAAATCTTTTCACTCATAAATCAGCATATATCACTACGAGACAGCATGCATATCATATATTTCCATCCATTCATCCATGCATAATCACATAAAGAAAAAAAAAATAGAAAAAAAAAAAAAAGAGAAAAGAAAGGCTTAGGATACTTGGATCCTAGAATGGACTTGAGCCTCAAAAAGAGCACCTACGTACCATGCAACAAAATACATGGATCAAAGTCCACGTAGTTCAATTAGAATTAAGGTTAAATCCTAATATAAACCTATGGTAAAAACCCTAGGTTTCCTTATTTGAAAGAGAATGTGAATATGATAGATAAACCAAGTTTGAAATAGAAGTAACTTCCACAAGATGGAAACTTTAATAAAAAAACTAGAATTTTATTTAGTAAAGAAACCTTTGATTAAAACCATATGCCCATATTAAGAATTAACCCTAGGAGGGAGAAGAGAAAGAATAAGGAGGAGATAAGTGAATTAGGGCACTTCCACATCCACTTACCTGAGCGCAATTACTCTAAGCATTAGCAATTTCAAGCAATAATAGCCATATTTGCAATAGGACAACTATCGCACCTGTTTGCACCCTTACACATGCTCAAAATCATGCAAAAACAACACTATACAAATCTGGACAGAATAGTATTATGGCCTAAATTGATCCACTAATCATGCAAATAGCAAAAACAGTGAATAAAACTAAACCTTAATGCCATCCTATAACCATATCATGCATAAAAATCCTAGAATCAACCATATGAATGCAAGGAAAAAGTCATAATTACTCTATATGCAAAACATATACAACAACCATGAAGGAAAACCAATAAAAAAACCCTGCTTTAACATGCTATGTGAAACTAACCTAAAACAAGGACAATGAAAACCCTAAACTCACAAACATACTTAAGAATACACAAAACAGCCCTAAAACATACTAAACTCATGTTAAACAGAACTTAAATCATGCATATTAACCAACTAAAGCCATAAAACATGATAAAAATCCTAACTTCAACATGTAATGACACTATTCTAAAATAAGGACAACAGAAACCCTAAACTCACAATCATGCTTTAAATCCTATGAAATAGTCCTAAAACATGCTAAACTCATCATGAACAACAAATATTTCATGTATATTAACTAACAAAAGTATAAATACATGATAAAAAAGCTATTTTTAACATGCAATAAGCCTATTTTATAAGAAAGCTCATATTCAACATTAATAAGGAGGGAGGTTACCTTAGGAAGAGCTTCCTTGCTGCTGTAGAGACTCTTCTCTTGACTTGTGGATGACTTGAATCAAGCTTCTTTAAGGTTACAGTAGGAACTCCAGCTCTCCTTCAACTCTCTCTCTCTCTTATTCTCTCTCAAATACTCAAGTTCAATGCATAAATTAGCCTCTAGGAACCTTTAATTGCCTCCCTTTGTGCTGGAGCATAGGGGAGTATTTATAGAGTTTCATCAGGATAAACCAATAGCTGGGATTAAAACCCTAGAAATTAATCCAAGGGTTATTAGAGACTCCCTTGGTGCTTAAGAAACTCAAAAGTTACCAAAAACTAGAAGGAAACACGTCTAAAAGAGCCTAAATACGTTAAAATAGGTAAGAGTCCGCTTCAGCAACGAAGTAGAGAGAAAATAGGAAAGTAGCCTTGGGTGACCACCAGGGCCTGGGCGGCTAGCCACATGGGCCCAGGCGGCTAGCCGCCCGAGGCTGGGTGGTCACCCAAGCCCACTTTAGCTTTTTGCTTTTTTTTTTTTAGACTCCTTCTCCTTCTAGAAGTGTTTCAAGGGTCAAATTAACTCCGATTTTAATGAAACAAAAGCCAAAACGATCGTGTTTCAATGAGGAATACATTTTTGAAGATTTTAGGGTGAAAACCACTAACCATGGGGGCATGGTTAGGTTTGACAAAGGCGGTTAACCGCTATGCTCTACCTTTGCAAAGCATAGGTATGCACATAGGTTCAAACTAAATGCTTTCCGTATCAAAATTAAACTTTCTAAAACACTTTTAGGAATAAAATGATAACCAATTAAAGTCAATTTGAAAGGATTTGATTGGTAATTGTGAGTCAATTTAAGCTAACCCAAAGAAGGGTCAATTAACCAACTTGAACTACATCGAGCCATTTTAATCCTAAGCCATTGATTCATCAAATTGAACCTAGAAATACTTCATATGCATCAATATGAACTTCAATTGACAATTCGCAGATCATTTCAAGGTCAAACGAAAAGTTTGTGACTTAAAAGACGATTATGCCCCTTAAGTCACAAAAACTCTTATTATCCTTTAAGATCAACTCCGAATTGAACCAAAATTCATATCCATTGTCCTTGTGATTCTAAAAACCTAATGCAAGTGACTAGATTCAAAGACAAAAACAAAACATGCATGAAATGATGAGCCCTAATAAGGTGGTGCAAAAATGGGTGTGACAGGCTTGTTTTACACTTGGTGCCTAAATACCATTTGTTTCAAAAGATGCTTATGTATGCTGTTGGGGCATTGTAAGAGTTAATAATTTTTCTTTTTTTCCAAAAATAAACAAAAGTTTGCATTCAATTTGACACGGTCACTTCTAGATGATTAGATTTGAATACTCTATGATGTGTGGTATGTGTTGTATATGTGCATACCCTATTTTAGGTATACTGAGACAAAAGGAGGGCCGACGTGGTTGATGCTGGAGAAATGTGAACTGTTGTTAATTAAGGAAGTATTCTGCTAAAGTTCTTAGCTTGCTTAGTTGTTAAAGTTTATTGGAGGTTTTATGATAAACCTGGTTTCATGTCTCTGACTGAGTTGAAAGACCTCCTTCATCTACTTGCCTATGAAAAAGTAAAAGGAATCATTAGATTCTAAAGATTCTAATGATTAATATTCATATGCACTAAAAATACTTTTATTGCAAGGAACTTTCATTATGTGGCATAATTTGCTGATATCTACCATGTATGTTTGTCTATAAGGAAAATTATCACCATTCCATAAAGGTTTCATTCGATACAAATGAAAGTTCATCAAAAAGACTGAATCTTCTGGGATCATTAGAGCTCCTTGCAATGATATTTGTGTGGTGTGTAGGAGTAATAGTGAGATGGTGGACCATTTATTTTGCAATCCTTAGTTGCTTACTAGTTATGGTACAGGTTATTTACCTTGGTCGGGATGCGTTGGGTGGCCCTTCAGACCGAACCCTTTTGTTGGTGATTTCTTTTAGGTGTTGTTTATTGGCTTGTTATATTGGCTGATTTCACACTAGTTGAGCTGGTTGATTTCACACTAGTTGTTGTTTTCATACAAAATATTTTTTGATTATGTAATTTTAGCATGTCCTTTAGATGTTTAAATATTTGAATTGTTTGAGTTGAGTTCCTATTGTTTAAGGCAATATCCTTAGGAGATAATTCAATATAGCATTTGGGATACAATAATGTCATGATGCATAGACTTACTGCTTACTGTTGGCATTAAGAATGAAATCTCTCGTGCTGGTATAGATTACCTAGATTGTTTCCCCACTATATTTCATGTAGAAAGGCAGACCTACGGAGAGAGGAAAAGCCCTCCCACCTTTTTTTTTTTTTGGGAGGGGGGTGGGAGGGGTGGGTTGGGGCTTGGGGGAGGTGGTGACATTGGAGGGGATTCAACCCCCTACACCCTATAGTCTACCCACTCCCCAACCCCACCCGGGTAGCACAAGGCCACAAGGGCTTGTGGTGAGGACAACGACAAGGCTATTTTGATGTAGTTGATTAAGTGCCTTATTGTGTATGATGAAATGAGATATGCCTTATTGTGCCTCACTGAATTGATGCATAAGTTGTTTTTCATGCTTTTAGTCATTGGATCTTGAAAAGCTGATGAGTGGATCACTAGTAGCTAAACATTAAAAGTTCTCTGACTTTTTGTGAGCCTCGTGAACGTCTTACCCTTCTTTGTTTTATCAATCTATTAACGATGATATCTCAAGTCTTAAGAAAAATAAAGTGGCTTAATGCACAATTTCTAATAAGAAGAATGCATCTCAAGAGACTTATCTTTTTTTCCTTCCTTCTTTTTTTTTTTTTTTGTCAAACCTGTGATGAGTTACTAATTTTTCTCTATCCAGACACTCTAAGTCTGAGGCATCGCACTTTTTTTCACTGGAGAGAACCATCTTAGAGTTCACTGACAAGTAATATTTATGCAGATCTTCATTAATTCGATATTTTCCAAATGCCAAGAAGTGGATGTGTGCATTTCACATGCTGCTGATTCCATAGGCTTGAAAGAAATACCTAGTTATAAAGTTAAAATGGGTGAGCAACATGACTGGATAAAGAAAACTCAAGTCGATTTACTTTCTTGTCCTACTTCTTGGAGTCAAAATCATTCTTTATTACTTATTTTGTAAAATTATTTTATAAAATAATGTCATTTCTTTGTCTTCTATACTTTTTGTTTTAGTTAATGTCTATAGTTAGTATGATACTGGATCCAGTTCTGCCTTATAATTCTTTGGTGACTGAACCCAAAATGGTATAATACCTTGCTTTTATTCATCACCAGTGCAAATGGTTAAAAGGAAAAAGTTCTGACTTTTTGTGAGAAAATTTGCTTCTCAACTTAGTGAGGACACTAATCATAAAGGTTATTTGATTGGAAGTTCTAAAAACCTTAAAAAAAAGGAATTCATCTACTAGAGAGAAATAAATTACGAAGAAATTATGTGAACAATCTTGAGAAGAACTATTAGTAGTGTCATTAACCATATGATTTAAACTATATCTTACAAGAAGTTGGGAATTTAATGAAGTTGGATGAGGTGATGAAAGATGACACAAATCACTTTTCTTTTCTGGTTATTCATGAATGGATGAAAATAAGCTTCCTACAACTTTGAGAAAGGAACGATACATTCTGGTATTTTTTTTCTAAATGTGCTTGGTGTTAAGAAATTAGTGAAAACGAAAGTTTCAAGAAGTTAGTCTACCTGATTGTTCAATGCATAAAGAAGAGCTTTGAGATAAAGACATGGTATTGGTTTTGTGAAAAGAGGATTGTGAAGATGTCACAATTGATCAAATTTGATGAAAAGTTTGAAATTTACCATCATATAAAAAACACCACAAGCTGTTAAGATCAAACAATTAAGCTTAACCAGTGTTTTATTTACTTCTTTTATTTGATTTTGTTTAACTGATTATTTTCCCAATGTACCTAGCATATATAACTCTCTCATTTGCTCAAATCAAACCTTTTTTGTTTGATTTTCACTAGCTAGTTTATTATTCAAAGTATTTCTTCTTACTAATAATAAATTATTTTGTTGTTTTCCATTTCAGGGACATTTGGTTGAGGCATCTTAGAAGGTCTTCTAGTTTTTGACATTGAGGGGGTTAGTGGGAGACTACAGTAGTGTCAGATAGATGTTTTGTTGTTATACATGTCATTCTCCCTTTTTAAACTTTATTTTGACATTCTATATATAAATTTTGGTAGTCCAATTTATAAACATATACTTAAACTTTATGGATCTATGAATGTTTTTTGAATTGGATTAAAATTATAGATATGGATGGTTCGGAGTTGATGTTAATTGTGGATTAATGCACTTAGAAAAATGATTTTGATGAATGATATATTTGTTATGACTTCTGAGTTGTGTTAACTTGGTCATTGATAGAAGATATATAAATGTATTGTTGGCATTTGATAAGCAAAGCAGGAAATAGGTTATAGAAATAGGTTATTAAAAAAAAATTAATAATAAATAAATAAATAATTCTTTTTAAAAAAATAATTTACTACGACGTGTAGCGTACGTTGTATTAGGTGTTTTAACAACACACAATGCACGTTGTTAATAAACTTAATATACCTGTTATAATTTTTTCACGACGCACATTGCGCATTGTTAAAACACTTAATACGACGTACGCTGCATGTCGTTAAAACATTTTTCACGACGTTCATTGCGCATCGTTAAAAAACTTAATACGACGTACACTACACGTCGTTAAAACTATACGCATACCGTTGATATGTTTTTTACGACACGTAGTACACGTCGTTAATAACTATTTACGACACGTAGTGCACGCCATTAAAGAGTTTTTTACGACGCACATTGCACGTCGTAAATGTGTCCGGACTTTCCACGACCCTTCGTTGCACGACATGCGCCTATGCATCGTAAAAGGCCTTTATGATGCGTAGGCAACAATAAAGGACAGCCACTTTTTAGTGGCGACAATAGTCTCTTTTTATATTCCTGGCTATAAGGATGTCAGCAATATACAAAAGAAAATAAAGATATTTCCCTTGGACCACTCAAGATACATGCAATGTGTTCAATCATCACAAAACCCACAGCGGTAATGGAATCATAAAACCTCAAATGACATTGCCTAAATGATTGTTTAAGGTTGTAGACAGAATTATGAGCAAGCATACTTTGCGTTCTTATCCCTTAACCTCAAAAATAAAGTTACCAATTGATCAATATAAATTAAAACCCCCTTGTTAATTCATAAAGATTTAAACGTCTAGTTCTCCACTAAGAAATGTCATCTTAACATCCATCTAGAAAATACCAAATCTAATAATGCGACAACAGTTAGGATTGCGCGAATAGAGGCAAATATCACCACTTGGGAGAATGTCTCTAAAAAGTCTATATCGACACATTAGGTATTAAATTTTTCTGCATGAGGCGCACCTTATACTTGTTAATTGAATTATTTACCATTGTAGAAGATCAACTCCTAAACCCTATTCTCATCCATCAAGCTCAACTCACCTTACATAGTAATCATCCACTCATCTCTAGTATGAGAAGAAAGCGCTTCTTCATAGGAAGCCAGCTCATCATCTTCTCTAGAAGCACATAGGAAGGTATCCCTTTCAATCTCAAAATGATGATGGGGAAAGTTTCCACATTTGCTCCTATGCACTTAAAAATTTTAATGGTTCTGCAAGAAACTTTTACGGAAAACACTCTACGAGACACTCCCACTAGTTTGAAGACACTACAAGAAAATAGGCCTTTTACAGCGTGCAAAAAATGCCGTTAATGAGCTTTTACGGCATACTTGCGCACGTCGTAAGGTGCAATGCTGTGGAAAGTCAAACGTTATACACAGCGCATATTGCACGCTGTAAATATTCTTTTATGGCTTGTTATGGTACGCTGTAAATATTCTTTTATGACTTGCCTTCGCATGCCGTAAATACTCTTTTACGGCTTGCCCTTGCATGCCGTAAATTCTCTTTTATGGTTTGCCATTGCATGTCGTAAATACTCTTTTTCGACCTAAAATTGCATGCCATAAGTAATAATTGACGGCATTAATTGTACAACATGAAAAGTTGTTCTAAGTTCTTTATAGCATGCCATAATTGAATTTTTATGGCATAATGATAATAGGCAACTGTAACAATACTAGTAAGCTCATCCAAATCCAAAACATAGAGAATTCTAAAGAGTTCTCTATTTTATTAAACTCACTTGAAATGAGAAATTGAACAACAAAAATAGAAACATCCAATACATTAGATTCACAAAAATAGAATACCAATCTTCTATTACATACTAGCTAATAGTGTTCTTTTGTTTTCCAATAAACTGTCAATTTAGAATGATGAGCTGCCCCAATTTTTTCATCATTACCATAAATAGAAATCAAAAAGAAGAAAAGCTTAGCACTGCCTAGAGAAACATCCCTCAATGTTGAAGAACCTCATTCTCCATTGCTTGCTTACTCAATGGGACTTCACATACTCCTAAACTACGTTCATACCCTTATGTTCTTCTCCAAAATCCTGAAAACCAATTAAATTAATTAGTAATTAAGGAAACATAGAAAAAGTCAAACACCTATGATGCTAAATTCCAGAATTGTGTTGTCAAATTTTAATTTATGAACACTCCTAAGCAACACTTGAAGGCAGTTTAGTTCATTTCTTCCAAAGCATTATGGTATAATAACAGGTACAATAAATTAGGATATTTCACTAAATGCAAAGTTAGAGAGCAAATATAAAGAAGATCAAAACTAACACAACTAATTGGTGCAAAGAACTTTATCATTGAACCCTACTTTCTTATAGTAATTGAGAAAAACCAATTGAAAAGAAAAGTTAAATCCATTTACAAAGAATAATCTAGTTACTTAAGTAAAAAGGTTTAGCTCATTATAATTAAACAATAATCTAACTTTGTTGGGAGTAAAGTAGCTTTTGAGACTCCATAGTGGAAAAGCAGGACTCAAATTCACCCACCTAGATCACTTAGCAATGTTTAGAACTTCAAGGTGAGAAAGGCAGCACTACAATAAGCAATATTCAGACATATTTAAATTCTAGATGTATTCAAATAGTTTTTTGGACAAATGAAAAATGACTAGCTAACCAAAGGGTGAAACTCCTAAAAATATGAGACCATTAGGTGTCTAGGAAATTGGGATTTCTACAAGGATGATTAAAGAAACTGAGGGTACTACTACCAGCTAATTCCACTTTCATCATACTTCACTTACCTCATTTATATAATATATATAACTTCAATGATTAGGGGAAAGCTTCAACACGTATGGCCTGATTGGGGATGCATATTGTTTATATATATATTGAATGATTAAGGGGCCTACCATATGAAGCATCAGCCATGCTTCTCACGGCCTTGGTGGTCTCAAAATATTTTATCTCCATAAATATTACATCCACCAACTCACCCACTTCCATCATTCTATTCTTATATTACTTCTCACTTAACTTCCTCTTATTTTATTCATGTAATGTATTTATACACTTTGAATAATTAGGGGCTGTCAAAAGAAGATGGTCATGACTTTGAATGAGAAAATAATACAAGCAGCTGCCATGACATTCATGCTATGCATGAAAATTTGTTATGGTAGTCCACGTTTTGGGGTTTTTAGCAAACAGCCCTTGAGTTCTATGGCCACGAATGACCTTGTATAATCTTCTACCATCAAAGACAATCACTATGGTGAATAGTGGAGCCCCATATGTGGCTTGGATCTCATCCAACAAGCCATAACATGCTGATTCCATTAATCTCTCACAATGCAGTCTACCTAAACAGCCTGTAGTAAAACACATATATCTTGAGCTATAAAAATCCAATTAAGGCACCGTTTATTACGTTGGAAAGCTGATTCGAAGAGCTTTCTAAGCATATAAGGCCCAAAATTTTTCGCTGAGAACTCTGATCACAGCATTGAAAAGAAGATGACGGTTTTTATGGCTATTATCAAAATATGTTACACAGTTTTGGGTTTCATAAACCCTTATGGTTTCTATGATCTAATATATGAGCATGCCATTAAAACCTTCCCATAAAACTACACCCAATGGCAGCTAAAGACATAATCCCAATAAACCCCAAAAATCACACCCAAAAAACACACCCATTGACAGCCAAAATCTAGATAAACCCCCAAAAACTACAGCAGAAATAGGGCAATGCCTAAGAAACTCAAGCTAAAAGCAAAAATGCTTTCCCTCATCTATCATAGGAGTGATAGCAACGAGAAAATGCAAAAGAGGGACAAAACTAAAAAATAAAAAAAAAATAAAAAATGGAAAGAAAATTATGTACAAAAATTCACATAAACAATTAAACAGAAATAACTTGAGCAATAAAATAAAATACCTCATTCTCAACCCATACATAGTCAGAAAATTGGCTTATATTTTTATTAAAACTATATGCCTACAAAAAAAAAAAAGGATCATAATTAACATCGCAAAACAGTAACTGTAAAATAGAAATGCTGGACAAGACAAGTAAACCAAGAAACTAAATCAGCCAATCACTTTTGCCTTATTTCCAAAAAGAATTATGTGAAGTATCTACAAGTTGTCATTAGGTTTTCTCTTTGACAACTTGAAAGCCACTGAAACAGTTCACAAATCAAACAAAAAAAGGGCTAGTCTTTTGTATAAAGAAAGTTGAATAAATATATATATATATATACTAGAAAAAACAAAGGAAAAGCACATAACCTAAATTTCATGTCCCCTGCAACCAAAATTCCATTGCCCAAATTAGCTATTACCCCACCAGCCACTACCACTGCTGCGACTTTAATAATGCTCCCAAGTGCAGGATGTTGCGAAGTAATAAAATCTCGGTGAATCTGAGGTCGAACCACAGGGAAGGGGAATAATTAGCAGAGAAGATTGAGAAAAGATTTTAGAAATTTGGTTGCTTGATTGCAAGAATTAATTTGATTGAAAACAATAAGTTAAAAGCACTAAGGTTCAGAGGTCCACTCACAACAAATATTAGATATTTGCTAACGACTCAATTTTATAACTCAACTGAGATTCATACGAAGGATAACCCCAGTCGGATGATGTAACAATTAATTTTATTCAAAACAATTCTAAAAATATGGATTCATAAGATTGATTGATTTAATGCATGAGAAAATTAGTAATTTAATTCGCAGGGAATTCTAAGCATTCACCGTACCTGGAGTTAACGATAAATAAAAGAATTATACAGAATAAATACTTTGCAAAATAATCAAAATCAATCAAAACTATAAAACTTTACATTAAATCCATGAAAGAGTCATTAAATAAATACCAAATAATTGTTGTGGCTTCACTCCTAACCTTAGCAAAAAGTTTAGCTACTCATGATAATTAAAAACTAAAGAGAGGTAAAAGAAGAGGAACAAAAGAGAGCTCCTCCCAAAAGAGAAAAGGAGAAGTAATATATATAGGTGCAGCCACCTTTTCCTTTCCATGTGCTTTTAGGGTTTCCAAGAGAAAGAGGAGAAAAATTAGGAAACAAATTGGGAATCCCGGTTTTTTCCAGCAGAGCTAACTTGTAACCCGTTTTTGACCTACTAAACGTTGAAATCACGAAATCTTCATGAAATACAATATTGTAGGGCTTCAAATCAGCTTTCTAGGGATACCAATTTCGCATCAATTGGATTTTGGAGTCAAAAGTTATGGCCAAAATACGGTAACTGCTCCAAACTTCCTTTTTAATCTTCTTTCCAACTTTGGGGTTGCCAATTTCTTTACTAAAATCTTCTAAAATTAATGCACTTCAACCTTACAAAGCTTCCATATATTTCCAAATAAATAAAGAATGCTTCACCATAGGGAATTGGCTTCCTACAAAAAATAAAACACACATTAATACACCACTTTAAGTATAAAAGCATGTATCAAGAGAATTCATGTATAATGTGTAAAATGCGGAATTAAGTACCAAATAAATGTGATAATGCCTACTAAAAGTATAACATTAATGCAATTTTAAGCTATTATCACACCCCCCAACTAGCATATTGCTAGTCCCTAGCAATCAAAGCGATTGAAATAGTTTTCTTCAAAAGAAAAACTCAAAACATGGCTACCAATTTCATCACCTTAGCAAAAGAATTAATTAAAAGTTCAGGACACTCGCAACTATTAAAAACATCCCAATGAATTCAAAAACTCATTGTGTGTGAAGAATTTAGCCAATACAAATATAAACCCAATTTCAAGGTAAAGCACAACCCAAATCTCTATCTGAAATATGCTTCAATTCAAATCTCACAGGGATTACACTCAACAAAATAATGCACTTTGAATAGGGTAAAACTCTCGAGTATATGTGAGTAGAATAATGTAGAGCAAGAACAAGAATCTCACATATAAAATATTTGAAAAATGTTATCACAAGAAAGAATCATATAGTCTCATAAAAGGAATGCCAAATACTAAGAATGTACACCACACATTGCATTATAGCTCAGTCATGTCAATATCCAAACCATACTATTCTCGAAATCAAATAGGACTTTTAATAGGATGTAATGTTGGGATAAAAGAAGGAATTGAAACAAAAAGGTTATGGTGATAATAAAAAGTGTATCCGAGAATGATAGAAAGAACAAATTCACTTTGAACAATTTTTATTCAACTTATTCTTCCAAACTTTGGCAATCAAACACTTTTTTTCTTTTTCTTTTTTTTCTTCACTTCTCAATACTTCACCAACAAAGCTTTCTCTTTCTTTCTTTTTTCTTCTTTTCTTCTTTTTTTTTTTTTTTTTTTTTTGTTTTTGTTTTTTTTTCATTCTTTTTTTTTTTTTAACTTTTTTTTTTCACCCATCCACCTTACTGATCATTGGTAATATCCATTCTCAAAACACTTTGGGAAAAAGGTTATGAAAGAAAGGCTAATCAAAAGGCTCAATGGGCTAACTAGTGGTAATGTATCATAAAGAAAAGAAATTAAAGGCTCAAAGAAATCAAAGATGGCCTAAAATCATCTCTCAAGAAGTGGTATAATTTTTCAATATCCATGACTTCAAAAGAAATAATTGTGGTATAAAAATGATATGTTCTCAGCATTCAACCAAAAAGAAGAAATAATGATACTAAACAATGAAATTTGAGCGCTTCCAAAAATCAAGGTAAGATTAAATATAATAACCCTCTAAAAAAAATTAATGGCTCAAATACTCGTAAGGGCTAAAAGTTTCCACATTTTTATTCATCAAGATTTTTAAAATCATCTTTACCCTCTAATCAAGAATCATATTCATGCGGCTAAAGTGTAAGTGCAATGTAATCCGAGTATGAAATTCAAAGGAAAATTTTAAACAGGAGTAGCATAATGAACTTCAAACTGATAATCATTCTAAGGCAACCAAATTTTTAAGCCAAAAATTCGTAAACCACTAAACTTTTTTTTTTTTTTTTTTTTTTTGAAAAATAAGATAAACTAACTAAGACCAAAATAAACTAACACAACACCAAAATTCCCTCCCCCCAACCTAAAAGATACATTGTCCTCAATGTAAATAAAGAAAAACAAAGTAGTAGAGATCATGGAGAGTACCTTGAGGTGCGAACCAAAAAGAAAAAAAAAAAAACTCTAATACCTGCAAAAATGGGTTAGACACGAAAAACACCAAAAAAAAACAAAAGGGAAAAAAAAAATAATAATAACTAACTACGACATAAACACTAATACGAATAAACTAATTAAGGGTTTGGTAAATCCTGGTAGACAGGATCCACCAAATCAATGAACTCATCCTCAGGTGAAAAATTCTCAAGAAATGGTTTAAGACGTTGTCCATTAACTGTAAAAACATTACCATTCTTGGGATTTTCAATCTCAACAACTCCATGAGGAAAAACAGTTTTAACCACAAATGGTCTTGCCCAACGGGACCTTAGCTTACTTGGAAACAAATGCAATCTAGAATTATACAAAAGAACTTTTTGAGATGGTTCAAAAGATTTCCTTAAAATATTTTTGTCATGAAAAACTTTTATTCGTTCTTTGTAAATTCTAGAATTGTCATAAGCATTTCACCGAATTTCTTCCAAATAAATTATATGAATGCACACTAAACGGCTAATTTCCTTAATAGTAGAAACATTCAATCCTATTGCACCTTTGTGCTCTTTCAAAATTTTCAGCAACTTACTTTCTTGCAATGGATTAAGTTTAGTAGATATTACTATAGGAAAAATCTCCTTAGGTCTAAAGAATGCATACTTGAGTTCCACTGGCAAAGGCTTTAATTTCAGCTTAGGTACTTTCTCATTTGATGGCAAAATTTTAAGCTCACGGGGTGGTAGCTCTTTAATTTTAGGCCTCCGTGCATTCACATCCAATTCCTGTGTAGAATCCAAAAGACAATAAAGATATGCAATTTCAGGATTTTCGTTAAACTCCAAATCATAAGAATTAACCAAACACTCTTCTAAAGGATCAGAAAAGAAGGACACATCAAATTGTTCTTGAACAAGTGTATGAATCAAGTTAACTTCATGAAAGTCATCATTATCCCTAGGTTCTTTGCAAGTATTAAAAATATTCAATTCTTGGGTCATATTTCCAAAAGATAATTTAAGTATACCACTCCTACAATTTATTAAAGCATTGGAAGTTGCAAGGAATGGGCGACCCAGAATCACAAGAATTTGAGAACTAGCATTCAAAATAGGGTGTCTGTCTAAAACAATAAAATCAACAGGAAAGTAAAATTTATCAATTTGGACTAACACATCCTCTACTACTCCCCTAGGTATTTTTACAGAACGGTCCGCGAGCTGAAGAGTTATTTTGATTGCTTTTAGCTCACCTAGACCCAACTGTTCATATACTGAATAAGGTAAAAGATTCATGCTAGCCCCAAGATCAAGTAAAGCTTGCTCTATTTTAAAATTACCAATAACACATGAAATAGTGGGACTACTTGGATCTTTATATTTAGGAGGAGTATTGTTTTGAATGATAGCACTCACTTACTCAGTTAAAAATGCCTTCTTTTGTACGTTAAGCTTACGCTTAACTGTACATAAATCTTTTAAAAATTTAGCATAAGAAGGAATTTGTTTTATTGCATCCAATAAAGGAATCTTAACTTCCACTTGTTTAAAGATTTCAAGAATGTCTGCATTCTGATTCACTTTTTGAGGTGGTTGGAATCTTTGAGGAAAAGGAATGGGAATGGGGCATCTCTTAACTACACTTGACTCAGGCTTATTAAGTTCATTACTACTCTTTGTTTTTGAAAATTCTTCTTTTTCTTTGTCCTTGGGTGGTGGAATAGTTTTATCAATAACTTTTCCACTGCGAAGAGTAGTAACGGACTTAGCATACTCAAGTTGTGTATCAGATAAATTAGAATCACTAATACTAAATTGACATTGGGGTTAGGTTGTGGTTGAGATGGAAATTTACCTTTTTCTTGAATGCTTAATGAAGTGGTCAACTTAGTAAGAGTGTTTCTAATGTCACCTATGGCTTGAGAAGTCTGATTATTTATGGTGGCTTGACTGTGCATGAATTGTTGCAATGTTTCCTCTAAACCCTTCCAAGGGGAAGGATTATAAGGAACAAAATTAGAATGGCCTTGAGGTGGTAGTGTAACATTATCATTCTTCCAACTGAAATTTGGATGATTCCTCCACCCTGGATTATAAGTTTCAGAATAGGGTGAAGAAAAAGGCTTTTTATTTATATTTATAGCATTTGCTTGATCGTGCAACACCTCTTTAAAAGCAGGAATAGTTGGGCAATCATTTGTAGAGTGTCCCATGGTCTTACAAATACTACAAATATCATTCAATTTAGGCATAGACATGACTTCATTAACTTTCCTTAATTCTATGGCTTCTAATTTTCTAGCCAAAATAGCTACCCTAGCACTTAAGTCATCATCCTCCCTAAGATGGTACTTACCGCCCCCAGATGGGTTGGTAGAAGGCTTGGACTTATCTAAAGTATCAGTTGTATCCCAAGATTGGGCATTCTTAGCTAACAGATCAAAATAGTCAAAAGCCTCAACAGGGTCCTTATTCGTGAATTCACCATTGCACATCATCTCTACAAATTGGCGCATTTTAGGAGTTAAACTTTGATAGAAAAAACTAATGATACGCCAAGTTTCATAGCCATGATATGGGCAAGAATTTAATAAATCCTTAAAATGTTCCCAACATAGGTAAAAAGTCTCATTATCTTTTTGTGAAAAATTCATTATTTGCCTTTTGAGAGCATTAGTCCTATGAAGTGGGAAGTGCTTTTTCAAAACTTCAGTTTGCATCTCTTGCCATGTGCCAATGGATCTAGATCTTAAAGCATTAAGCCAATTTTTCGCCTTATCCTTAAGAGAAAAGGGAAATAATTTCAATTTAATTGTTTCTTCACTACAAGTTTGGTTATGAAAAGTTACACAAACCTCATCAAATTCCTTAAGGTGAAAATATAGGTTTTCAGATTCTAAACCATGGAATTTAGGTAGCAATGGAATCATGCCAGGCTTAAATTTGAAATTATTAGCATTCAGAGGAAAAATGATGCAAGATGGTGCACTACTCCTAGTAGGCTGCAAATAATCTCTAAGAGTCCTTTTGTCATCCCCATCCATATTCTCAATTTTTTCCTCATTATCAGACATGGTGTCAAGTGTGTGATTGTGTCTAAGAGAATCAATTAAATTGCTACACAACTTTTCAGACTCAACTCTAACCAAACGATGAGTATGATCACGATGCCAAATTTGCATAAAATAAATAAATAAAATAAATAAATAAAAATAAAAGTAAAAAGTTGTGGAAAGAGTTTACCGGATTTGCGAAGAGATTTGCAAAATACAACAAACCTTCACAAAAAACAAAGAGCTGCTATTTATCCACGCCACTCCCTGGCAACGGTGCCAAAAACTTGCTGCGACTTTAATAATGCTCCCAAATGCAGGATGTCGCGAAGTAATAAATTCTCGGTGAGTCCGAGGTCAAACCACAGGGAAGGGGAATAATTAGCAGAGAAGATTGAGAAAAGATTTTAGAAATTTGGTTGCTTGATTGCAAAGAATTAATTTGATTGAAAATAATAAGTTAAAAGCACTAAGGTTCAGAGGTCCACTCACAACAAATATTAGATATTTGCTAACGACTCAATTTTATAACTCAACTGAGATTCATACGAAGGATGACCCTAGTCGGATGATGTAACAATTAATTTTATTTAAAACAATTCTAAAAATATGGATTTATAAGTGTGAACCACGGGTTTCGATCCGGGGGGAAGGAGAACCCTTCTTTTAAAAAGACTTGTAGAGATTTAAATTAATAAAAATTTGGTTTTTAAAAGGTTCACAAAAACATAACAAATAAGGAGTCGCCACCTCATTTTTAGGAAAAGAGGAAAACCATAAAAACAGTTTTTAAAGAAAACCTTTGAAAACAAGCCACATGACTCCGATCAAGGAAAATCAGGTCTATCAAAACAAGAGAGGATTCGGAGACTAAGTTACGATGTAGGAAGGTTTTAAGAAACATCCTATAGGCACCCACATCGCCCCAAAAATGGGTCTCTGAATTTATATGGGCTATTTCAATCACTTCCTAATTAGTCACCATGCACATGCAAAGAATCATCCATAAGTAATCCACATTCATCCATGAACATCCATAAAGCATATAAACATCCATAAAGCATGTAAACATCCATGAACAAGTATGAGAGATATGGAAAGCAAGTAAGAGATAGAGAGAATGAACAAACAAATCCATCCTATCCACTAGCAAATATGTGATGGATAAATGAGCAAGCAAACAAATCCATCCTATCCACTAACAAATATGTGATGGATAAATGTATAAGCATGGGTCCATCTTACTCCACTAGCATATATGTGATGGACAAATGGGTAGAAAGAAAGAAGAAGAAAGAAAAGAAAACCTAGGATACTTAGTATCCTAGGGTGGACTTGAACATCAAATAAGCGCCTACGTACCTTACATATAAAGACATAAGGATCAAAGACCACGTAGTTCGATTGAGAAGGGGTTACTCCCTTTACAATGAACTATAAACCCTAAGTTTCCATTAAAAGAAAAGAAGAGTTTGAAAAAGAAGAAGAGTTTCCAAAAAAGGAATTTGAGAAAAAATAGAATTTGAAAAGAGATAGAACTCTTATCCAAAAAGAAGTTTTAGAAAAGTAGAATTCTAAAGGAGATAGAACTCCAGACAAAATAGAATTTTAACGAAAGTAGAGTTCTAAAAGAGATAGAACTCTTATTCAAAAAGGATTTTAAGAAAAGTAGAATTCTAAAAGAGATAGAACTCTAATTCAAAAAAGGATTTTAAGAAAAGTAGAATTCTAAAAGAGATAGAACTCTAATTAAAACAGAATTTTGAGAGAGTTGGAAACTTAGGACTTCTAATTCAAAGTAAAGACAATAACCCGAGGGGGAGAAGAGAACAATTCATACACAACTTACCATAAACCACTTACCATATGCAAATTATCCCGAAACATCGAGAAAACACCAATTAATCACCCCATGTATTCTATAGGGCAATTATTAAGCTCAAACCATTCATATTCATGCTCAAATCATCATTAGAAGACCAAATTCAAATCTGGACAGAATACTAAATATGCATATAATGACCTAAAACTCATGCAAATAACAAGAATCAAAAGAAAAACTCAATCCTATATGCTCCTATATGCTCTAAACACCCTAACATGCACAAAACTATTAAAAACATGCTAAATAGGCATTACCATGATGAAAATATCATATGACAATCCTAAACATGAAAAGAAAATCTACCATGATGCCTTAGGTAAGTACTTTATGTAAGAATGCGAAATAATCATCCTTACGGCGAGCTTTCTTAAGTAAAACTATCCGGAGATAATTTTACGTAGAAATCACTCCGTATGAATGGTTTCTTCACATATCCTACGTAAAATATATACCTAAGAATGCAATGAAACTCACAGCGCACTTAAACACACTCTAGAAAGCACTCATGCACAACCTCACCCTCTAAGGACGATAATTATCCTCGAAAAGGATAATCATCCATACACCTATGAAGACGAGGCTTACACAGCAAGTGTCCTATACAAAAGATGCTTAAAATTATGCATATAATTGAACCATGAAGAGAAAACGGCCTAAACACACCAATTGATTTTTCATGCAAAACGTACCTCTATCCTTAAGAGAGAAGCTATCCTAACAGCAAGCAATTCACAATCCTAATCCACTAACATGCATTCTCATCATCTTTGAATCATATACACTCTAAAATATAGAGTATATATGATTCCTAAATCAATTCTAAACCATAACTATGCAGAGAATGGAGTAGAAGAAGAAGGAATTGTAAAAGAAAGCAAAGGAGACTTACAATGAAGCAAGGGTCTTTGCTGCGTTCTTCCTTCTCTTTGGCTTGGTTCCCTTCTAGTTCCTCTTCAAAATTGCAGTAGAAAGCCTCCTCCAAGTGATATGGGCGTGTGCAAACTCGTGGTCCCTCTCTCTCTTATGAGTATGAAGTGTCAAATAAACCAAAAGTCCCCTATGCTGATGAATGAGCCTCTATTTATAACCAACCAACCATATGAACCAATGGTTGAGATTAATTCACCATAAAAACAATCTAGGGCTGTAATTAAGTCCCATGAATGTTAAACAACTCAAAAGCACCTCCCAATAGGCTTAGAAGTCCTTTAGAAGGCAGAAAATCGGAGTAGTAGAGTCCAATTTCGTCAAAAACTCAAAAAGAGAAAAATCAGGATGGGACTCTCTGGTGACCGGTTGGGGTGAACCGGTCCAACCGGTTGGGCCCAACCGGTCACCTGAGAAGAATCCAAAAAATTTGGAATTCTAGCTCGGTTTGGACTCCGAACTTCAAACAGACACAAATTCTTCATTTTAACTCCGATTTGAGTGATTCAAAAGCCAAAATTTCAAGGATTCAGTGTAGAATAAGCCTAGAATATTCTTGAACCAAGAATCCCTGACCACGGTCAAGTGGCTGGGTTTTCATGAGGCGATTACTCGAAAAAAGGTCAATTAAGCATAGGGTAATGTGGTGAACCAATCCCAAACCTATCAATAAATTAAATTGGCACTTCAATTAGACTCATTTCATCATTCTAAGTTCAGTGGAACACTCCGGAACAAATTTGGAAGTCAATTGGAAAATATACGAAGTAAAAGACGAAATTACCCTTCAAGTCGCAAAAGTTCTAATTAGCTATCCAAACCTATCTAGAATTGAACCAAATTTGACACACATATCTAAAATGATCCTAGAAACTAAATGCAAGTGATGGGACTCAACAAAGAGACAAAAATATGCATGCAATGATGACCTATTCTCCTAAGGCTTAAAAGGGCAAAATTGTCCTTTAAGGCTTAGGGACTCCTATATGCTTCTAAACCTAACCAAATGCTATCATGATCTCATGGGGGTGAAAATGGGGTGTCTACAATAAGATTGATTGATTTAATGCAGGAGAAAATTAGTAATTTAATTCGCAGGGAATTCTAAGCATTCACCGTACCCGGAGTTAACGATAAATAAAAGAATTATACAGAATAAATACTTTGCAAAATAATCAAATTCAATCAAAACTATAAAACCTTACATTAAATCCATGAAAGAGTCATTAAACAAATACCAAATAATTTGTTGTGGCTTCACTCCTAGCCTTAGCAAAAAGTTTAGCTACTCATGAATTGAAAACTAAAGAGAGGTAAAAGAAGAGGAACAAAAGAGAGGTCCTCCTAAAAGAGAAAAGGAGAAGTAATATATATAGGTATAGCCACCTTTTCCTTTCCATGTACTCTTAGGGTTCCAAGAGAAAGAGGAGAAAAATTAAGAAACAAATTGGGAATCCCGGTTTTTTCCAGCAGGGCTAACTTGTAACCCGTTTTTGACCTACTAAACATTGAAATCACGAAATCTTCATGAAATACAATATTATAGGGCTTCAAATCAGCTTTCTAGAGACACCAATTTCGCATCAATTGGATTTCGAAGTCAAAAGTTATGGCCAAAATACGGTAACTGCTCCAAACTTCCTTTTTAATCTTCTTTCCAACTTTGGGGTTGCCAATTTCTTCGCTAAAATCTTCTAAAATTAATGCACTTCAACCTTGCAAAGCTTCCTTATATTTCCAAATAAATAAAGAATGCTTGACCATAGGGAATTGGCTTCCTACAAAAAATAAAACACACATTAATACACCACTTTAAGTATAAGAGCATGTATCAAGAGAATTCGTATATAATGTGTAAAATGCGGAATTAAGTGCCAAATAAATATGATAATGCCTATTAAAAGTATAACATTAATGCAATTTTAAGCTATTATCAACCACTGTAAACCCCCACACCATACTATTGCCATCACCCAAACCCTCTCTACCCTTATAGAAAAATCCATAAATAAATAAGGAATGGATAAAGAAAATGAGATCACATCTGAAGATTCATCTTCAGATGCTCTCATATCTATAGGGATCTTAAGATCAACATTGAAAATACAATTCTTACCTGAATCGTGAGTTAGCATTGATGGAGAGGCACATCCAGAAACAGATTTAGGTGATTTCTTCTTTTTCTTCTTCTTAGCCAATCTTCTCCCCATTCAATACCTCTTCGATTCCTCCCTTATCACCTCTTCCCGCAGATAGCAACTTTACAATTACCCTGCCGCCTTACTTGTGCTTGAGTGAGAGAGAGAAAGAGTTAGAAAAAGAGAGAGAGCGCCGACCATGATGTTCCTGCAGTTCTTGATGGTTCAAGACAGCCCTAGTTCATCCCTAATTCATCACTGAGAAAGAACGAGAACCCCTAATTTAGATTTATGAGCGAGAGTGAGAGCGTGATCGAAATAAAAATCCAAAAATGATTTTTACGGTATAGAAGCCCACTAAAACATTTAGGAAAATTTAGAACCCTTTTCAGTTTTCACTGGGTTCAAAAGTGCTATAAAAGTGGGCATTACATATACAGCTGTCACACCCCATTTTTGCACCACCTTACTAGGGCTCATCATTTCATGCATGTTTTTGTTTTGTTTTTGAGTCTAGTCACTTGCATTAGTTTTCTAGAGTCACAAGGACAATGGATATGAATTTTGGTTCAAATTGGAGTTGATCTTGAGGGATAATAAGAGCTTTTGTGACTTGAGGGGCATAATCGTCTTTTAAGTCCCAAACTTTTCATTTGACCTTGGAATGATCTCCAAATTGTCAATTGGAGTTCATATGGATGCATAAGAGGTATTTCTAGGTTCAATTTGGTAAGTCAATGGCTCGGGATTAAAATGGCTCGATGTAGTTCAAGTTGGTTAATTGACCCTTCCTTGGGTTAGCTCTAATTGACTCACAATTACCAACCAAATCTTTTCAAATTGACTTTCATTAGTCATCATTTTACCCTCAAAAGTGTTTCATGAAGTTCAATTTTGATATGGCCTGATGATGAGTTTAGTGTGGTTATTTACGGATTATCCTTGAAGAATTAGTGCGAATCACAGCATGAGATTTTTGGTTAAAATGAAAAGAAAATTATTTTATTAAATTAGCCATTTTTATCATGACACTAACACGTGTACGTATGTGATGAGTGTGTGTACGCACATACGATACATGTGCATGCGTGTTAGCGGTCAGTCTCCCAATTTTTATAAAAGACAATTTCCTTTTCCTATTCAGATTAGAAGTCTTTTATCATTATAAAATACCTTTTGATTATTCTCCAAAGAAACCTAGTCCAGGAAGGAAAGGGAAACTCCAGATTTCAGCTATAAATACTCTCTTAATGTCTTTAAACAAGGGAGAGGGGAAGAGGGTTTGGGGGGAGTGAAATTCGTCATAATTCAGCAGCAGATTTGTGAAAACCAGCAGTCGTATTTTAATCATAACTTTTTCATCCGAAGTCAGAATTTGATGAAATTGGTCTTGTTAGAAAGATAATTCAATTCTCTACAACTTTGTATTTCACAAGCTTTGTCCAAATCCAACGTTTTCATACCGAAAAATGCGATTGAAGTTGCTGCTGCTGCAAAGTGACGAAAATCACTTTTCTTTTCTCTTGTTCTCTTTTTTGTTTTCTATTTCTTTTCAAAGTTGAGTGAGTTTTGATCTCTTTGCTGTGATACCACTTTGACAAAGAGGAGGATTCGTGTTGGTTTGATTCACTCTAAAGACCTGAGGACCCACGAACAATTACAAACACAAGGAAGGCCCTTCCTAAGGTATTCTCCTTCTCTATTCAAGCTTAAACTAGGTTCTCATATAGGTTAGGCTTATTGCATGTTAAAGGTAACTTTTTTATCATGTATTAACACTCTAGCTAGTTAATATACATGGAATATCTATTGTTTATCTACTGTTTAGCATGCTTTAGGGCTGTCCTTTAGGTTTCAATGCATAGTTATGATTCTTGTGCTCCTATTTGTCTTTGTGCTAGGATTAGTGTCATTGCATGTTAGAGTTAGGATTTTCATCATGTTATATTGCTTTAGTTAGTTAATATGCATGATATAATTTCTGTTTAGTTTGGTTTTAGCATGATTAAAGTATGTCTTGTGAGTTTTTAAGCATATTTGTGAGTTTAGGGTTTTAGAGTCATTGTTTCGTGTTTGTTTTCATATAGCATGATAAAGTAGACTTTTTTATTGGTTTTTCTTCGTGTTTGCTGTATATGTTTTTCATATGGAGTAAATATGATGTTTTTGCATGCATGTTAGTATGTTTTAGGGTTTTTTATGCATGATATGGTTCTAGGAATATGTTAGGACTTATTATTGTTCGCTGTTTTTGCTATTGGCATGCTTAGTGGATGATTTTAGGTCACAATACTATTCTGTCCAGATTTGCATGTTAGTGTTTTCGCATGGTTTTGAGCACTTGTAAGGGTGCAAATAGGTGTGGTATTTGTCCTATGGCAAATAGGGCTGCTCAGGTCTGAAATAGCTAATGCTTGGAGCTAATTGCGCTCAGGTAAGTGGGTGTGAAGGTGCCCCAATTCACCTTTCTTCCTTATCCCTTCTCTTCTCCCTATCTAAGGTTAATTTTTAATATGATCCTATGGTTTAATCAAAGGTTTCCTTCATAAATAAAATTCTGGTTTTTATTAAAGTTTCCATTTTGTGGATTTCTTTCCTAAAATCAAACTTTCTATCATATTTAACTCTTTTGATCAAATAAGGAAACCTAGGGTTTTAACCATAGGTTTATATTAGGTCTTAATCCTAATTCTATTCGAACTACGTGGACTTTGATCCATATATTTCGCTGCATGGTACGTAGGCGCTCTTCGTGAGGCTCAAGTCCGTTCTAGGATCCAAGCATCCTAGGTTTATTTTTGTTTTCTTTTCTTCTTTTTCTTTTTCTGTTTTTATGCGCTTATTATGCATGGATGGATGAATGAAATATATGATATGCATGCAATTCTTGTGATGATATACTTGCTGATTTTTGTATGGAAAGATCTTGATTTAGCCCAAATGAACTGAGAGACCGAAAGGGTGACATGGGTGCCTATAGGCTTTGCCTAGAACCTTCCCATGTCATAACTTAGCCTCCGAATCCCCGATTTCTTTGGTTTTCAAAAGATTGGTTTTTACCTTTCCTTTTTTATGGAGTCATTCAAATTGTTTTCCTAAAACAAACTATTTTTAGGGTTTTCCTTGTTTCCTTTAAAAAATAAGGTGGCGACTCCTTTCCTTTTTCTTTTTCAAACCCATTTTCTTTCAATCCCTTGTGGGCCTAATTTCCGGGGTTCACAGTTTGGCGACTCCACTGGGGATTTGTGGGCTAGACTCTATAAAGTTTAAATGGGCTAGGTTAATTTCTTATGTTTAATTAAAATCAATCACATTGCATCCGCTTGATTGTGTGCTTTCATTTATTGCATTGTGTGCGCAAACTCTTGCATGTTAGGATCGATGTCCCTCGATGTATCCTTGCCAACGATCGGCCTAGTCTCAACCTTGGTTTTCCTGATTCCATGTGTTGGGGCGAAAGCTATCAACCTCTCTTGCCTAGTACCCTTGGGCTTGCCCTTGGGTATATTAAATGAGTTAATCACGTACTGCTGGACCCACGCGGCGTTCCTGATGCCACATGTGGTTAGGTATAAGGATTGCTCAAGCAAGTGAAGGACCCTAGCCTACCCTTATCATTAGTCCATATAGACAGACTTGTAGGACACTACGGTCTCACCTTTATGCACCCACAATTGTTTGTAATGATGCTATGCCGTGTTTGTGGTGTGAGGCTTTATATCTTATGCCCTTAATATAGACCTTTAAACCCTAGCCTTCGTTAAGGCCATGGGTTAGGAGGAATAAATTAAGGAAATAGGATGTAAAGCTATGTTTGTGATGTGCTAGTCCTAGGGGATTAATTAAACCTAATTGAAGGACTCTATGCCCTATTCTTTAAAACATACCCTTAATCCATGACCCCTGTAAAGGTAATTGGATAAAAGGAATGAATTAATTGAACATGGTGTAGAGACCGAATTCATTAAGGAAAATATGGAGGTTTAGGATAGGTCCTTAGGCTAAAGGTTAAAACTTTTCTATCCATAGACGTGCTGGCTTGGATCCGCAATCCACAAGGGCGTCTAGTGAGTGTTGAGTCTACCCATCAGACAGACATGGCCGACGAAAGAACTAGTGAGGGGCACTTTGACCTTGAGGCTTGCCTGAAAGCCATCATGGCCAAGCTTGACCATACCGCCGAGACATCCGATACCGCATTGAAAATGGCTCAAGAGAACCAACAGAAGATGGCGGATCTTGAACAAAATGGCTCTAAGGCCCATTCCTCGGGTATACCTCATGGGGCTGGCACCGAAGAGGGACCTCAATCCAATGAGAACACCAAGACAAGGGGGGAAAGTAGCTCGAAACCTGAGGTCACCAACCTAGAAGGGGAAGCCAAGGGGAAAGGTACTAGCAGTGATTCCGTGTTAGCTAGCAAGGTAGAAGCTTTGGAGAGAACCATAAAAGGGATTCGCAGGGCTGATGACATGGTCGATGTGCGGACTCTATCCCTGTTTCCAACGGCTCGTATTCCACTACAATTCAAGATGCCGGAGTTAGAAAAGTTCGATGGGACGGGTTGCCCTAAGACTCATTTGAAGATGTACGTGCGAGCTATGCACCCTCGAGGGGCTACTGACGAGCTTTTAGCTCAAATGTTCCATGAAACCTTGGCCACTTCTGCTTTGAAATGGTTCTTATCCTTGGATGAGAATAGAACCCGGACTTGGGAAGACATATGCAATGAGTTTTCAGAGCACTACAAGTATAACACAGAGGTGGACGTTATTCGAAGGGACCTAGAAACTACCAAGCAAGGGGCTCATGAAACTTTCTCCGCTTACATTACAAGGTGGAGACAAAAGGCGTCGAGAATGACGGATAGGCCGAATGAGGAGGACCAAATTCAGTTAGTGGTTAAGAACCTGCTGCCCGTGTATCACAAGCACCTATTTGCCCACTATTTCCCAAATTTCAAAGCTCTCATTGGGGCTGGCACGCAGGTTGAAGATGCTATCAATGATGGGACAATCAAGACTGAGGAAGTGAGGAGTCGCAAGACAAACTTTACTGGGAAGAACAATGCCGAGGTCAACACCATAACTCAACCAATCCAACCCTTTTCTCTCAATGATGTCAACCCACCTCGCCAATTCACTGACCTATTCATGCCACTCGAAAGAGTCCTTGAAAAGCTCATAAGCCGTGACCTATTGAAGCCACTCGACCCAAGACCTCCACCAAATCCCTTACCCAAGAGCTACAATGAGAATGAGTACTGCAAGTACCACCAATCCAAAGGCCATGCCACCAATCGCTGTATTCGCCTTCGCCACCAAGTCCAAGACCTCATTGACAAGCAAGTCATTTCACCACCAACCCATCCAAATGTCACCCGTAATCCTCTCCCATCACACAACAACACACCCCCACCTAACACCATAAATGCCATTGGGGTTGAATCCTCTCGCCCTTGCCATCCCATAAGACAATACACTCCGCTCCCTATGACCTTAACCCGTCTCTTCACCATTTGCCGCAATAACAGCCTTATCATGCCACTTCCACCAAAGCCAAGGCCCTCAACCCCTCACCAATATTGCCAATACCATTGTGCACCCGGCCATGACACCGAGGCTTGTTCTATACTAAAGAAGATCATCCAAGACCTCATTGACCAAAAGGTTTTGTTGTTGCCAAAGAAATCTATCCAACAAGAGCTGAAAGAAAGATATGAAGCAGGGGATCCTCAGGTTGGCCTATTAGGTGAAGCGTCGAGGAAATATGATTACTATGTGCTGTACTCAAGCCCAAGTCCGATATCAGATAAGCCGATAGTCCCTTCAGGTTGGGATGACTTGCCGACAGAGATGGAGAGCATCGACATGATAGAATGGGATGACTTGGTGAATGACTCCGAGGAAGTCCATGACATATGGGCTAGCGATGATGAGTTGGACCATATAACCAGAGGGGGTCGTCATTTCAAGCCCCCCACCTAGAATCTGAAAATCCGTTGGAAGATTTGGAAGGGCAGAGGCGTCCTAGCTTGCAAGAAGAAGAGGATGAAGTGCTTAGGCAGCTGAAGAAGACCAATGCCAACATTACTATTTGGGGCTTGCTCATGGCCTCGCATAAGCACAGACAGACCGTGTTGAAACTGTTGAATCAGATACAAGTGCCTGTTGACACATCCCCCGAGGGATTGGTACATTTGGTGAATCCAACTCCCAAGAACTCAACCATCGTGTTCACCGATGTAGACCTACCTAAAAGCGGGCCGAGCCATTCTCAAGCTCTCTATGTGACCGTTGACACTATGGGGAAGAGGGTTCCCACCGTTCTTATCGACAATGGGTCCGCACTGAATGTATGTCCTCTCCGAACTGCCACTGTTTTGGGTTTGGGACCCACTGATTTCACGCCATCTGGGCAGACCATAAGAGCTTATGACAACACCCGCCGAGAAGTAATAGGGGTAGTTACTTTGCCTCTTATCATGGGACCCACTGAATTTAGGGTAGAATTCCAAGTGTTGGATGTGCCGTCATGTTTCAACTTGTTGTTGGGCCGACCTTGGATCCATCCTGCTGGGGCTGTACCATCTTCACTCCATCAAAAGGTGAAGTCTTATGAAGGAGCCATAGTAACACTTCAAGGGGACTATGAATTGAAACTCGCAGGTGTGCCTATATGTGAGATACAACCTGAATCAGCAGCGATACCGCTATCTGGGTTTGATTATGTCCAATGCATTGAGAAAGAGCTGAATGAATCATCGCGCCATTACTCTTCTATAAAGCAGTACATCCCATATACTTTTTATCCAAGTTCCGACCCAGCCGTGGCAGATAAAAGTTTTGGTGATAGATACTTCACAGAAGGGCCGAATCCTCAAAGTTTGACAAGTTGGTACCACTCTATCCAAGATCTATATGGAAGCTTGAAAGAGGAAGACTGGGCAGAGAACCTTGATGCGGGGGCTATGACTGAAATGTTCTAAGACATGATCCTCACCGTGGAAGACTCGACCATTGAAGAACTCCAGGGTTCATCCATTAGTCATGCTACCGTGCCATTCCTGAATTGGTACCTTGAATGTGGTGTCATTGCGGAGATCCATGAAGAAGAAGACCTTGGCCTACCTGATAGCAGCTTGTAGGTGTCTTAGTTTAGTAATATTTCCCTAATTCAATAAGATGTATCTACTTTACTCACTTTGTGGAGTCATAGTATTGATACAGATTTGTTTGTTTTCCTTCTTTCTTTTGTGTGTCATTCCCATTATTCCTAGTCAATAAAGTATGCTTTCTTTCTCTATATATGCAGTGTCTCTTTTCTCTCCTCTATGGATATTTATGGCATGGATATAGATCCTAGGAACGATGTCCCCCCGGAGCTCGTTGAGCAAAGGAAAAGGGGCGCCACCGAACCTAATATGGATGAATTGGAATCAATCAACTTAGGAACGAATGAATTGCCAAGAATAGTTAAAATTGGGAAAACCTTCTCCCCCGTTGAAAAAGAAAAGATGATCTCCCTCTTGAAAGCCAACATTATGGCTTTTGCATGGTCTTATGAAGACATGCCTGGCATCGACCCCGATATTGTGCAACACTATATCCCCACTAATTCCCTAAAGAAGCCGGTAAAGCAGAAACTCAGAAGATTAAAACCAGAATGGGCTCTAAAAGTAAAAGAAGAGGTAACTAAACAACTAGACGCGGGTTTCCTCCAAGTTGTGGAGTACCCCGAATGGTTGTCGAATATAGTGCCTGTGCCTAAAAAAGATGGGAAAGTGAGGATGTGTGTCGATTTCTGAGATCTCATCGCCGCGAGCCCTAAGGATGACTTTCCTTTACCCTATATCGACGTGTTGGTGGATAGTACAGTGGGACATGCACTCCTCTCTTTCATGGACGGATTCTCCGGGTATAACCAGATAAAGATGGCGCCTCAAGACATGGAGAAAACAGCCTTTATCACGCAATGGGGAACGTACTGTTACAAGGTAATGCCTTTTGGCTTAAGAAACGCTGGGGCTACTTACCAAAGAGCAGCTACGACCTTATTGCATGATATGATCCATAAGGAAGTAGAGGTTTATGTCGATGATATGATCGTGAAGTCCGTGGATAGAGAAGGGCATTTCAAGGCACTAGAGAAATTCCTAGAGCGAGCAAAAAAGTACAACCTCCGTCTCAACCCACAGAAGTGCGCTTTTGGTGTCACTGCAGGCAAGTTATTGGGGTTTATGATCACTCAGAGAGGTATTGAAGTGGACCCAGGGAAGATAAAAGCTATTGTGGAGATGGAGCCGCCTAGCACTGAGAAGCAGATCCGGGGTTTTCTGGAAGAGTTCAATACATAAGCCGATTCATTGCCAACTTGACCATGGTTTGCGAACCAATCTTCAAATTGCTTAAGAAAGGTGTGCCAAAAGTATGGAACGAAGAATGCCAAGAGGCCTTTGAGACCATTAAGAGATACTTGAGCAATCCTCCAATCTTAGTTCCCCTACGGCAAGGTGCGCCGCTTTTGTTATACTTAACGGTCACCGAAACCGCGACGGGAGCTTTGTTAGCTCAATATCTTGAAGGGTCTACAAAGGAGAATGCCATCTACTACCTAAGCAAGAAAATGACAGACTATGAAGTGAAGTACAATGCAATTGAAAAGGCTTGTGTGGCACTAGTATGGGCGACGCAGAAACTCCGGCACTACATGATGTCCTTCGAAGTGTTCTTGATAAGTCGCATGGACCCGTTGAAGTACCTGGTAGAAAGGCCAGTATTGTCATTCAGAACTGCTCGATGGTCAATTCTCCTCAATGAATTCGACATCAAGTACGTGAATCAGAAGTCTATCAAGGGAAGCGTCATCGCAGACTACCTAGCCAGCTGTCCGGTGTCATCATCCGCTCCGTTCAACGATCAATTCCCAGATGAGGACGTGCTAGAGATTGGTAGAAAAACTTGGAGAGTATACTTCGATGGGGCAGCCAATAAGAAAGGTTATGGGATAGGAGTCCTGCTGGTCTCACCCGAAGAGGCATTTACACCGTTGGCGGTCAAGTTGGGGTTCGAAGCCACCAACAACATTGCTGAATATGAGGCCTGTATCCTAGCATTGGAAGCGGCACTTGAATTGGGGATCAAAGAATTGGAAGTGTTCAGGGACTCGACGCTAATCATTTGTCAGATAAAAGGGGAATGGAAAACTCGAGATGAGAAATTGTTGCCTTACTATGCCTATCTGGAAGCTCTAACCAAGGAGTTCTCAGAGATAGAGTTCAACTACCTTTCAAGAAACAAGAACCAGTTCGCCGATGCCTTGGCGACGCTAGCATCCATGGTGGAGATACCTGAAGAGGGAAATGTGAAGCCGTTGGTGATAGAATGCCGAGACAAGCCTGTGTACTGTTGTGCAATCCGAGGAGGAGAGGTAAATGATGGCCGTCCGTGGTTCCATGACATAAAGAAGTTCATTGAAGAAAGGGAATACCCAGAAGGAGCATCTCGTATCGATAGAAAAACCCTAAGGCGGTTGGCGAGTCACTATGTACTTTGTGGAGGAAAGCTATATCGGAGATCATACGACGGGATCCACCTGCTGTATGTCACCGAGGAGGAAGCCGAGCATCTGATTAAAGAAATCCATGAAGGGACAGGGGCTCCGCATATGAATGGCTATATGTTAGCTAAGAAAATCATGAGGCTAGGCTATTACTGGTCTACCATGGAAAGGGACTGCCACGCACATGTCAAGAAGTGCCACAAATGCCAACTGTTCGCCAGTGGACAACATTTGCCATCTATGCCTTTAACAAGTATGTCGTCACCATGGCCATTCGCGGTATGGGGGATAGATATCATCGGACAGATCAAGCCAAAGGCGTCAAATGGGCATGAATACATCCTGGTTGCCATCGATTACTTCACTAAATGGGTGGAAGCAGCATCCTTCAAGACCTTGAATTCCAAGAAGGTAGCACAGTTCATACAGCACAGCATCATCTATCGATATGGGGTACCGCATGAAGTTATCTCAGACAATGGCCAGCACTTTCAGAAAGAAACCCATGAGCTCTTGCAAAAGTACGGCATAGCCCACCATCTGTCGTCACCATACCGTCCTCAGACTAATGGAGCGGTGGAAGCAGCTAACAAGAACATCAAGAAGATACTACAGAAGACTGCGGACTCACACACAGACTGGCATGAGAAGTTGCCATTGGCTCTATGGGGTTACAGAACATCAATAAGGTTATCAACAGGGGCTACCCCTTATTCTCTAGTTTATGGAATGGAGGCTGTGTTGCCAGTTGAATTGGAAGTTCCTTCACTAAGAGTTGCCGTGGAGAGCCAGATAACAGAAGTGGACTGGGTTAAGAGCCGCTATGATGAGTTAGCTTTGCTGGATGAAAGGCGTTTAAAGGCGCTGTATCATGTTCAGGGGTATCAACGGAGAGTTGCCAGAGCATTCAACAAGCATGTCAAAGATCGAGGTCTAAAGAAAGGGGATGTAGTGCTGAAAGAAATCAGAGCTCCAGTGTTCGATCCGCGGGGAAAATTCAAGCCAAGTTGGGGTGGGCCATACATTATCAAAGAGATATTGCCAGCAGGGGCTGTTCGCCTCATGGATTTAGATGGAATTGAGTTCGCTCGTCCAACTAATTTGGATCAATTGAAGAAATATCATGTTTGAAGCCTGCTAGGTTGAAAACCCGTAAGGGCGGCCTAAGCAAAAGTTAAGGCATAAGAACTATGTAAGACCTGATTCTCCATTCAAAAACAAAACAAAAAAAAACAAAAAAAAACAAAAAAAAAAGAAGAAAAAAAAAACCATGGAGATACGTAGGCAACCCATAAAGTTACCTTGGGTGCGGTCTAAATCAAACAAGAAAATCCCAAATTTGATTTATTATTGGCAATTTATTCAAAACTAAAATTGATTGACATAGCAATTCATTGGTATTAAGTAAAAGAACTATAAATATGCCATAAATATCCTATTCTATTGAGTCTTCAGTTTTTCTTGGGCTTCTTTGCAGCTCGCTCCTCAGCTTTCTTCTTCTCTCTTTCATGTCTTCTTTTCTTCCTCAAGTCATGTTCATAAGCTGCTGTCACTGCTTCCATAATATCTTCTCTGCAAGATCCAAGTTCATTGTTCTTGATAAGTCCAAAAATCCTTTCTCTTCGAGTAGTCTCTCTCTCACCTAAATTGCTTTTCAACCATTCCTTATACTCGGGGCTCATCATATACGAACCATCAGTATTCGTAACTTGGGTTAATATCAACTTGCTAGGCCATCGGTCCTTCGCCCAAGTCACTACAGAAAGACCCGCGGGCACCACAGGATAGTCACCTTTCAAGGAAGTGGGTATGGTTTGCATGGCGCCCATCTGACGTAGAACCCTTGAAGGCCAATAGAAGGAAGTAGACCTCAGTCCTATGAGTCTCACCATGGCGCATCCAGAAGTCCGCAGAAGCACCTGGTCACTGCAGCCCCATATGAATACAAACCACTTGACACTCCTCCAAGAAAGGGTTTGGAAGTAACCTAGCCAATCTCTTAATGAAAATTGCCCAGGTAGTTCAATGCGGCGAAGGCAGTAATGCTGGGGCTTGTATGGTGTAATGGCAACTGGTGACAAGAAATTCAGTCTTTCAAGCAACCACATCTGCAGTAGAATGGGGCTACCTCCTAAAGGAACCCTTGGGTCCTCATGAGTTTTATCCAAACCATTCAGGGTTTCAGCTAGCACCATGGGAATCAAGTTATGGCCCTTGGCAAGGAGAGGAATCAAGTCACAGATTTGAATGGGAACATGTGGAGTACCAGTGGAAATAAGAAAACGACCAATGAGGCAAAAGGCAAGAGCATGCTTAATAGGAAAGGTAAAATTCAAAATACCTTTACTATCACAAGCTAAAAAAGAGGTTGCCAATTTCATCAAGTCTACCATATGGTCCTTTACAAACGTAGAGGCATATTGTGAGTGAATCCCAAGTAGATTGGAGAAAGAAGTAAGAAAGCTTGGGCGAGGAGTAGGGAGAATGAAAGGACCTACCGTTGAAACTCCATACAATGCACAGAATTCCTCCATGGTTGGGCACAGTTCTTCATAGTTGAAGCGGAACACATGAACTTGAGGATCCCAAAAATATGTAGCAGCAGTCAAGAGGTTCGTTTTAAGCCTCACATGCCTCAAGGAGAGCAATGGATCCAAGCCAAAGCACTTGAACTCAGATTTTGCTTCAGCACTCATAACTCTCAAAAACCCTCCTAAAAATTTGTCTAGAGCCTCCATAATTTCTAATGAATGAATACAAGTAGGTTTAGGAACCTCTTGGATGTGTTTTTATAGGGAAAAGGTCACAAATCCAAGTTCAAATAGGAAAAAACCCATCAGAATAGGAAGTTTCCTATTCAAAGTGGGATTTCCGCTTCGGGCTCGGGTAACCACCCAGGCCTGGGCGGCTAGCCTCCTGAGGCCTGGTGGTCACCCAAGCCACCTTGTTTTGGCTTTCTCCCTCGCTTTGTCTCGCCTTGACGCGTGATCAAACCTCCTTCCAAATGAGATATTCAACACTTTTTGAGCTTAAAATCAATCAAATTCCATCTTGAAATCAATTCCTTGAATTGATTTTATGTTCAAAAGGGTTGAATATATTTCCCCTGTGTCATGCCAACTCAAATGACAATGTGTTAAGTCACTCTCCTCTTGCACCATGCCTGTTCAATCTTGATAAATTGATCATATATCCTCATTTCAAATCTTGATTTTTCATCCTACTTGGTTGAATATATTCATCGCTTGAATGTGTTCTTCCATTTCAAAAGTGTATTCACCCTTTGAATATGCTTCTCAGTTTCAAATTCTCATTCTCTATCATACTTGGTTGAATATATTCATCACTTGAATATATTCTTCCATTTCAAAAGCATGTTCACCCATTGAATATGCTTCCTAGTTTCAGATCCTCATTATCACTTACTTGGTAAAATATATTCATCGCTTGGGTATATTTCTCCATTTCAATGGTATACTCATCACTCGAGTATACTTCTCAGATCATTTGTCACTTACTTGGTTAAGTATATCCATCACTTGGGTATATTTTTCCATTTCAATGGTATACTCATCACTTGAGTATACTTCTCAGATATTTTGCCACTTACTTGGTTAAGTATATCCATCGCTTGGGTATATTTCTCCATTTCAATGGTATGTTCATCACTTGAACATACTTCTCAGATTATTTGTCACTTACTTGGTTAAATATATTCATGACTAGAATATATTTCTCCATTTCAATGGTGTACTCATCACTTGAGTACACTTCTCAGATTATTCTCTATCTTACTTGCTTAAGTATATCCATCGCTTGGATATATTTCTCTATTTCAATGGTATGTTTATCACTTAAACATACTTGTCACTTACTTGGTTAAGTATATCCATCACTTGGATATATTTCTCTATTTCAATGGTATGTTTATCACTTAAACATACTTGTCACTTACTTGGTTAAGTATATTCGTGACTAGAATATATTTCTCCATTTCAATGGTGTACTCATCACTTGAGTACACTTCTCAGATTATTCTTATCTTACTTGGTTAAATATATCCGTCGTTTGGATATATTTCTCCATTTCAATGGTATGCTCATCACTTGAGTGTACTTCTCAGCTTACTTGGTTAAATATATCCATCACTTGGATACATTTCTCCATTTCAAAAGTATGTTCATCACTTGAACGTACTTCTCAGTCTTTTTCAATCATTAAGTATACTCATCACTTGAGTATATTTCTCAGCATCTTTTTCATCACTTGGGTAAATATGTTCGTGACCTGAATATATTTCTCCATTTCAAAAGTACACTCATCACTTGAGTACACTTCTCAGATTATTCTTTATCCTACTTGGTTAAGTATATCCATCGCTTGGATATATTTCTCCATTTCAATGGTGTGTTCATCACTTGAACACACTTGTCACTTACTTGGTTAAATATATTCGTGACTAGAATATATTTCTCCATTTCAATGGTGTACCCATCACTTGAGTATACTTCTCAGTCCTTCTCAATCATTAAGTATCCTCACCACTTGAGTATACTTCTCAGATTTCATTCTCAGATTACTTGGTTAAATATATTCGTGACCTGAATATATTTCTCCGGCCATTTCAATGGTATACTCATCACTTGAGTATACTTCTCAGATATTTTGTCACTTACTTGGTTAAGTATATCCATCGCTTGGATATATTTCTCCATTTCAAAGGTATGTTCATCACTTGAACGTACTTCTCAGATTTCATTCTCATCACTTGGTCAAATATATTCGTGACTAGAATATATCTTTCCATTTCAAAAGTATGTTCATTCGTAGTGGCTTGAATATGCTCCTCTTTGTCAATTCTCAACCCTCAGTGGTTTAAGTATACTCATGACTTGAGTACACTTCCTTATTTCAGTCTCAGGTTTTCAACCTCCCATCATTGTTGGTATCAGTGTGTGATTTCTCCGGGCTTTTTGGCCAAAAATGGGTTGTTCTTTATCATTGGTTCACAAGTGTAACTTGTTCGCCAATGAGGGGCTTCTGTCACACCCCATTTTTGCACCACCTTACTAGGGCTCATCATTTCATGCATGTTTTTGTTTTGTTTTTGAGTCTAGTCACTTGCATTAGTTTTCTAGAGTCACAAGGACAATGGATATGAATTTTGGTTCAAATTGGAGTTGATCTTGAGGGATAATAAGAGCTTTTGTGACTTGAGGGGCATAATCGTCTTTTAAGTCCCAAACTTTTCATTTGACCTTGGAATGATCTCCAAATTGTCAATTGGAGTTCATATAGATGCATAAGAGGTATTTCTAGGTTCAATTTGGTAAGTCAATGGCTCGGGATTAAAATGGCTCGATGTAGTTCAAGTTGGTTAATTGACCCTTCCTTGGGTTAACTCTAATTGACTCACAATTACCAACCAAATCTTTTCAAATTGACTTTCATTAGTCATCATTTTACCCTCAAAAGTGTTTCATGAAGGTCAATTTTGATATGGCCTGATGATGAGTTTAGTGTGGTTATTTACGGATTATCCTTGAAGAATTAGTGCGAATCACAGCATGAGATTTTTGGTTAAAATGAAAAGAAAATTATTTTATTAAATTAGCCATTTTTATCATGACACTAACACGTGTACGTATGTGATGAGTGTGTGTACGCACATACGATACATGTGCATGCGTGTTAGCGGTCAGTCTCCCAATTTTTATAAAAGACAATTTCCTTTTCCTATTCAGATTAGAAGTCTTTTATCATTATAAAATACCTTTTGATTATTCTCCAAAGAAACCTAGTCCAGGAAGGAAAGGAAAACTCCAGATTTCAGCTATAAATACTCTCTTAATGTCTTTAAACAAGGGAGAGGGGAAGAGGGTTTGGGGGGAGTGAAATTCGTCATAATTCAGCAGCAGATTTTCTGAAAACCAGCAGTCATATTTTAATCATAACTTTTTCATCCGAAGTCAGAATTTGATGAAATTGGTCTTGTTAGAAAGATAATTCAATTCTCTACAACTTTGTATTTCACAAGCTTTGTCCAAATCCAACGTTTTCATACCCAAAAACGCGATTGAAGTTGCTGCTGCTGCAAAGTGACGAAAATCACTTTTCTTTTCTCTTGTTCTCTTTTTTGTTTTCTATTTCTTTTCAAAGTTGAGTGAGTTTTGATCTCTTTGCTGTGATACCACTTTGACAAAGAGGAGGATTCGTGTTGGTTTGATTCACTCTAAAGACCTGAGGAGCCACGAACAATTACAAACACAAGGAAGGCCCTTCCTAAGGTATTCTCCTTCTCTATTCAAGCTTAAACTAGGTTCTCATATGGGTTAGGCTTATTGCATGTTAAAGGTAACTTTTTTATCATGTATTAACACTCTAGCTAGTTAATATACATGGAATATCTATTGTTTATCTACTGTTTAGCATGCTTTAGGGCTGTCCTTTAGGTTTCAATGCATAGTTATGATTCTTGTGCTCCTATTTGTCCTTGTGCTAGGATTAGTGTCATTGCATGTTAGAGTTAGGATTTTCATCATGTTATATTGCTTTAGTTAGTTAATATGCATGATATAATTTCTGTTTAGTTTGGTTTTAGCATGATTAAAGTATGTCTTGTGAGTTTTTAAGCATATTTGTGAGTTTAGGGTTTTAGAGTCATTGTTTCGTGTTTGTTTTCATATAGCATGATAAAGTAGACTTTTTTATTGGTTTTTCTTCGTGTTTGCTGTATATGTTTTTCATATGGAGTAAATATGATGTTTTTGCATGCATGTTAGTATGTTTTAGGGTTTTTTATGCATGATATGGTTCTAGGAATATGTTAGGACTTATTATTGTTCGCTGTTTTTGCTATTGGCATGCTTAGTGGATGATTTTAGGTCACAATACTATTCTGTCCAGATTTGCATGTTAGTGTTTTCGCATGGTTTTGAGCACTTGTAAGGGTGCAAATAGGTGTGGTATTTGTCCTATGGCAAATAGGGCTGCTCAGGTCTGAAATAGCTAATGCTTGGAGCTAGTTGCGCTCAGGTAAGTGGGTGTGAAGGTGCCCCAATTCACCTTTCTTCCTTATCCCTTCTCTTCTCCCTATCTAAGGTTAATTTTTAATATGATCCTATGGTTTAATCAAAGGTTTCCTTCATAAATAAAATTCTGGTTTTTATTAAAGTTTCCATTTTGTGGATTTCTTTCCTAAAATCAAACTTTCTATCATATTCAACTCTTTTGATCAAATAAGGAAACCTAGGGTTTTAACCATAGGTTTATATTAGGTCTTAACCCTAATTCTATTCGAACTACGTGGACTTTGATCCATGTATTTCGCTGCATGGTACGTAGGCGCTCTTCGTGAGGCTCAAGTCCGTTCTAGGATCCAAGCATCCTAGGTTTATTTTTGTTTTCTTTTCTTCTTTTTCTTTTTCTGTTTTTATGCGCTTATTATGCATGGATGGATGAATGAAATATATGATATGCATGCAATTCTTGTGATGATATACTTGCTGATTTTTGTATGGAAAGATCTTGATTTAGCCCAAATGAACTGAGAGACCGAAAGGGTGACATGGGTGCCTATAGGCTTTGCCTAGAACCTTCCCATGTCATAACTTAGCCTCCGAATCCCCGATTTCTTTGGTTTTCAAAAGATTGGTTTTTGCCTTTCCTTTTTTATGGAGTCATTCAAATTGTTTTCCTAAAACAAACTATTTTTAGGGTTTTCCTTGTTTCCTTTAAAAAATAAGGTGGCGACTCCTTTCCTTTTTCTTTTTCAAACCCATTTTCTTTCAATCCCTTGTGGGCCCAATTTCCGGGGTTCACAACAGCGTGCTAAAAAATGCTGTAATAGAGGTTATTAACTGCGTGTAGGGATATGAATGCCGTTAATAGTGTGACTGTACCATTTATTAACAGTAATCAAGTTGTACAGGCCGTAAATGATATTATTAATGGCATGCAACCCATGAATGCCATTAATCTCACGTCGCAGATAGCCCTTTTTCTTGTAGTGAGACCACTCCCACTATCTTTAACGACTACAAGACGAGGAACTAATCCCCCACCTCACTCGAAGATGGTAAGATGTCTTCACCTTCCTCTAACACATAGAGGTAAAGATTTTATCTAGTGTTACCTATGTAGGGAAATCATTCTCTAATGAAATCAACATTGCGCGACTCTATTTAGTCATTCTTTCATCGAGATGTTCATCATACATAAATAGCCGTTTGAGCCTTCAAAATATTTTATAAAAATGTTTTTATAGCTCTAGGGTTAAGCTCCTCACACTTATGGAGAGCAATGTGAACAATCCTTCTAACCCCTAAAGGGTGCAAATGCCCCAAAAATCAGGCTTTTGCATGCCATTGCTTATAAAGGGTTGAAGAAACTAACTAAGAAAGCACTCTAATAAGGATGTAGGTAGTAGCAAAAAAGAGTATCCCCCAAGAGGATACTAGGAGGTTAACTTACGCTATTATCAGTCTAGCCACTACTAGAAAAGTCCTATAACTAGCTACTCTCCGCTACACCATCATGTTGTGGAGTGCTAGAAATAAAGAGTTTTCTGCGTATCATCTTTTCCTCATAAAGTTTCCTGAACTAATCAAATAAGTACACGCGTCCTTGATTAGTCCTAAGAGCTCTCAAACTTTTATCTCTCTAATTCTTAACTTCTACTACAAAGCATTTGAAAGAATCCAAAGCTTCATAACGGTGAGCAATTATATGGACACAACCGTATTGCACGTAGTTATCGATCAAAGTAAGGAAGTTAGAAGCACCAAAAGTGCCTTAACATACATAGGGTCGCAAATGTTTAAGTGGACTAATTCTAGTGGTCAAATAGCTTAAATAGCTTTACTAAAAGGCTTCCTACATACTGTACTAGCCAAACAAGACACAACCACAGGTAGGTTAACCTTAGCGAGTGGGCCCCAAAAGGCCTTCTCGAGCTAATCGGGTTATCTATTTATATCCACGTCTAACTTGCCAAATAGAACCAATATTATTATTGACATTAGCAATATAAGATAAGGGAAAAAGAATGATACTGTTCAACTCTAAAGTGAAACATGTTTAAAAAATAACAATACCATCACAAAATATCCAACCATCTACTTCCAAAACAAAAGAATATTCAAAATCTAAGAATGCTTAAACTGGTAGTAGCTATACTGATTATCAAGCACATAAAACTAATTATGTAGAAATAAAGTGCGCCTTATACACAATTGAAGCTAAGACAAACCAACTTCAAAAACTTCTACATTAGTGCTATTACCCATACACACTATGGGCGTCAACTTAAAATGGCGATAATCTACTAGCCCTACTCTATCTCAAGATACATATTTAGCTGCACCCGCATCTCAATCCACATAAGGATAAAATGAGCAACTAATTCATGATCACATGCACAAATGCAGAGAGAGTTCGGTGAAAAAAATATCTACTTTGGCTCAGTGCATTAACGAGTGAAGTGTTTCAACCTTTCACAGTTATAACATATTATTTTGGATAACCCTTCTATCCCTGGTAACAGGGTAGTACACATACTCCCCTATTAGATTAATAAGAACGTTACTTAACATAATAAAGGGCGTGTAGGGCAATACACATTCCCTAATAAGATTAATAAGTATGTTGCTTAGCATAGTAAAGCACACGCTACAATCTATCTTGAACCAAGAATGGTAGGCCTCAAATTCACAAAGTCAAGGCATTATAGGGTCGTATACCCATCCATAGGTCGGATCACAAAACTGGTCAAAATATCTAGGAGCACTTGCTCATTTAAAATGTATTGATTTTCTAAGCCATATGTATGCTAGTTATCATTTTATTCATATTGCGCAGAGTTGACATTATTATTTACACATCTTTTTATTTATTTAGAAAACCCAACTGGAAAATATTATCCCTTCCCATATACCAAGATCGAAAAGTGTTGCTATTGCTCATAATCATCTCCCGTTAGTGTAAGTTAGGAATATAATTCCCAATTGTTTTTTGAACAAATATGTATATTAGGAGGTACAAAATCTCAACTAATAACATCCATGGTATTATACTAACAAAATAATATAATAAATTGCTCTATAAAATAAGCACACAGGTCCCCACATGGAACCAAATTGGTAAATTTTAGAAACTATGTTAAGAAAATTCCATATACATAATGCGCATTGTGAGCACCACGCCCTTAACAACATAGCTCGAGAATACGCATTAACCTCAAAGGACTAACATGGAGAGGAGTCGCCACCCAATATTAGGAATGAGTGAACCCTAGTAGGGTTTAGCTGGTCATAACCAAAGATTCAGGTTCAGACCTAGGGTATGTTGCTAGGAAGGTGTTAGGCACCTAGCTAGGCCTGGTCGGAACCGGCCCCCACACATGATCAATGACTTTAATTAATCTAAATGCTCAATTAAAATTAACCCTAAATCATGCAATAATAACGGCACATGCAATGACCAACAAAATGAATAAATAAAGAAAAGAGAATAAAAAATATATTAGAAAGTAGAGATCAGAATATACAAAAGACCAACTAGATACTAATAAACTAGGAACAAAACCAAATAAAATAACAAACAAACAATTTGTCTGCCGAGGTAAGGTGCGTATGCATCACTGATCGGTACGTACGCATCATTGATAGGTGCGTACACACCTAACATGCATTTCACACAGAATCGCAGAATTCACATATCAATCTACATCATGCATCCCAAAATAAATAAAATATAGAAATAAATACAAATATAAAAACTAAACCTAAATCATGCTAATCATGCTTTAAACAAAAATAAAATAATAAAAGAAAAACTAGAATAAAAAGTTAGATAAAGCTAAATTTACTGACTTTGTAATTGTTCGTGGCCCCTTAGATCTTTGGATCGAATCAAGCCAATATGAATCCTCCTCTTCGTCAAAGTGGTATCACAGCAAAGAGATCAAAACTCACTCAACTTTGAAAAGAAATAGAAAACAAAGAGAATAAGAGAAAAGAAAAGTGATTTTCGTCACTTTGCAACAGCAGAAATTTCAATCGAGTTTTTGGGTATGAAAACGTTGGAATTGGACAAAACTTGTGAAATACAAAGTTGTAGAGAATTGAATTATCTTTCTAAGAAGACTAATTGCATCAAATTCCGACTTCAGACACAAACGTTATGATTAAAATGCGATTGCTGGTTTTCGAAAAAACTACTATTGAATAATGACAAATTTCACTCCCTAAAAACCCTATTCTCCTTCTCCTTTCCTAAGGCATTAAAAGAGCATATATGGCTGAAAACTAAGGTTTCCCTTTCCTTCCTAGACTAGGTTTCTTGGGGAATAATCAAAAGATATTTTATAATGATAAAAGACTTCTAATCTGAATAGGAAAGGGAAATTGCCTTTTCTAAAAATTAGAAGAGTGACCGCTAATATGCATGCACATGTATCATATGTGCGTACACACACTTATCACATACGTATACGTGTTAGTAGCATGATAAAAAAATGACTAATTTAATAAAATAATTTTCATTTCATTTTAACTAAAAATCTCATGCTGTGATTCGCACTAATTCTTAAAGGATAATCCATAAATAACCACACTAAACTCATCATTGAGGCCACAGGACTTAAGATGACAAACGGTACAAAATGGGGTGTCTACAGTTGCCCCTCTTTTGGCTGAGTTTTGCATTGCAATATGAAAGTCAAAAGCTTGAAAAGACGAACCATTTACCAGTTGGCAACTTAAAGTCCACACACACACATATGCAATAAGGTTGTGCTAGCCTCAGTTGACTACCTACGTACTCTGTGGAGATCAAACCTAGCGTAATTCATGCAAAACAATGGGGCACTCAGTAAGTAAATTTTCAAAACTACCAACTGAAAAAGATCAATATGAAAATTTTATTCCTTTCCTAGGGAATAAGCAACAAGCTTCATCCCTATCCAGAATCGAAGCTGGGTACTTGAATCCAAAGGGAATCGAATCAGGGTACTCGGGCCCAAAGGGGATTGAATCAGGGTACTAGGACCCAAAGAGAATGGAATCAGGATACTAGGACCCAAAGAGAATCGAATTAGGGTACTATGACCTAAAGAGAATCGAATCAGGGTCTTAGGACCCAAGAAGAATCGAATTAGGGTGCTGGGACCCAAAGAGAATGGAATCAGGCTACTCGGACCAAAAGAGAATGGAATCAGGGTATTAGGACCCGAAGAGAATGGAATCAAGGTACTAGGACCCAAAGAGGATGAAATTGGGGTACTAGGACCTAAAGAGGATCGAATCGGGGTACTAGGACCCAAAAAGGATTGAATCGGGGTACTAAGACCCAAAGAGGATCGAATTAGGGTATTAGGACCCAAAGAGGATCGAATCAGGGTATTATGACCCAAAGAGGATTGAATCAAGATACTAGGACCCAAAGAGGATGGAATTGGGACCCAGAGAGAATTGAATCAGGATACTAGGACCCAAAGAGGATCCAATCGGGTACTAGAACCCAAAGAGGATCGAATCAGGGTACTAGGACCTAAAGAGAATGGAATCAGGGTACTAGGACCCGAAGAAGATCGACTTTTACGAAGGCCAAAGAAGGATATTCGAATGTCAATCAAGATTTCGAATCCTAACGAGGGTGGCCCTTAACAAGAGCCAGAACATACAAGAACCATAAAAACATATCAGACCCTAACGAGGGTTGATACCATCAAGAAGCAAACAAACATTTTAGACCAAACAAAGATATTCAACAAATCACCAAAATAATTTATATCTGAAAAAGACGCTTAGAGACCATTCCAATCCCCAAAGAGAGATGCCCCTAGGGCAAGTGAAAAAGATTTCCCTCAAGGAATATGCCTTCAAAGTAAGCAAGGTACCACTCAAGGGCTTGAATTCAAAACCAACATGCATGCATAGACTATACGGAGCCCATTCCCTGCCTACATGGTCTAATCGAAATCAAGTCTTTGATGGGATTACTATTGATTTTTCTTTCTTTCAATGACCGCTTTTGAACAGGGTTACTAATTTGATTAGGACATGTACTCATTTGTTTCTTTGGCATTATCTTCACCTTCAACACATTTGCTTAAACATGCTCGAGACTGCTGAATGGAGTTATAGCTTCTCTCCTAGAGTTAGAGATTCATTTCCCAGAGCAATAATGGCACTATAGCAATTTCCACTTGCGAGGGGTTATGAGAATGTGAACGGATGAAGCCCAAGACAAACACTTATTTCAAATGAAGCACAAGACCAAACCTTCATACTACTTCCACAAGTACACACATAGATGAGATGCACATAACCGCCTATTATTCAGCCCTTTGAGATTATGCTATGAGTAAATTGACAATGATGCAAAGGCAAATGAAGACGAAGAAGAGAAAATCAAGATCAAGGATGTGGACAAGAGACTCAAGCAAGACCAATAAGGAATTGAAGTACAACCTGGCATGATGAAACAATAGACTCAAGTATTGACCTCACCTATTTCAAATGTTTCTCCCTTTAATTTCCATCTCATTAAGACAATTGTTCTATTTCTCTTTTCTTAGTTAATTAAAGGGGATCAATGCTATACGAGTTATTTCCATAAAATTTCACTAACTTTGGTCCACTCTTACACTAACAAAGAAATTCCATCTGCTGATTCTGATGGCATATGAGGATATTCAATTGGTCTTGCCCCTTGACTCAAAGGTTGGAGTATGCATTACCTTCCTTAATGTCTGGCTATGATATCTATAGGCTTCGCTCCTTCACTTATTTTTTTTCTTCTTCTTTTTTTTTTTCTTTTTTTTTTTTCTTTTCATACCCTAACTTTTGCTCAGGCTGTTCTTTCGAGTTTTCAACTTAGCGAGCTATCTTTTCCCAACTTGTCTTTCTTGAACTGCTTCTGATGTGATTTTCTTTGTTCATGCCCCTTATATGGATTCCAAGCACTGTGAATGCACCTTCGCACAAACTTCCCATAATGTGGCTACACCTTTGCAAGGTTGCCTACGTACCTAAAAGGGATTAAGCCAAACATAGTTCATCAAATTTGAACAACTTCGATAAATCGGAGAGGACTTTCATTCGGATTATATTGTAGGCTCTAGGTTCTAGGGTTATGAAAGGAAAGATATTGAAGGCTCAAAATTAATCTCAATGGATTCCTAATTGTCAAGGATTACTTATCCACTCTCTGATTTTTTTTTTTTTTTTCACTTCAAATATCCTCTTTTAATTCTTCCACTTTTCTTTTCTTTTCTTTTCTTTTCTTTTCTCTCTCTTTCTTTCTTTCTCTTTTTTTTTTTTTTTTTTTCATCTATATTGCCCTTAAAATCTTTCTCCAAAATTTGCCCCTAGTGTAGGGGGTAATCCTTGACAAAGGTGTCAGAAAGAAAACTCATTAAGGCTCAAAGGGGTTAGCAAAGGATTTTTCTTTATATATTTTTTCAAGAACGGTAGTAGAAACGATGGCCTCTCTTCATTTCGATCTCTATTGTTCAAAATTTGAGTATGAGAAGGATAAATGTGCAAGCTTCCAAGTTTATTCCTTGCGTCTCTTGATAAGTCCATAAGAGTTGTGAGATTAGCCTATTCTAGTGTAAACCAATTGATATCTCTTTAAAATCTTCATTAATGTTCGAGTTGATTAAGATAGCTTCAATTTTAATGGATTTCACTTTTCTTTCTTGATCCCCATTAATTATCTTTTCTTAGATTAAAGGAATTTTGCACTCAAAGATTTCATTATTAGGAGACACACCAAAATAAGCAAAGTAAGATTTTATTCCATTATCAATAAAAGAGACCACATCAAAAAGGTTTTAATGACTTTATTGGACTTGACTAACTCATAAGACAACGCAGAACTCGATAGACTCTAAAGAAAGCTTAGAACTTGACAAACTTAAAAGCAAACTCAAGACTCAATAGATTGAGAAACGAACCCAAAAACAGATTCTAGAGTAAACTCAACAATGGATTTGACTCGGGAATCTTAACTTCTCATCCTATAGCCTCAGTGCCCATATTCAATTCCCCATATTTTCTGGTTGTGGTAACCTACCACTATCAAATATATCTTGAATCTCATGTCTTAGCCTTGTGCAGTTGTCTGTCCTATGACCAATGCTCTGATGGAAGTCGCAAAACTCATTCTGTCTCCACCAGGGTGGAATCAGATCGGGTAACGGCCACGGTTCTAGAACTTTTAAATACCCTTTCATGGATAAATTAGATAAAGCCTCAGATAGTGGCATCCCCAATTTGTCAAACTTTCTTTCTGATTTTGCCTTATCATTATTGCCATTCACATTGCTAACTTTGGCCCTCGATTGTGGTTTCCTTCCATTGTATTTAGTGACAACATCTTGGATCCTCATGCTACGATCACATGGTTTTTCAAAGTTCATCATGGGAGATTTTGGTAAGTGGTTAAAACAGATTGGAGTCAAATCCCCAAGTTCGCCTTTCCATAAGGTCAAGAACTCGAGGTCTTCGTCCTCCTTTATCTTCTCCTTGTCCTTCTCAAGTTGACTCATTCTTGCTTCCATATTAAACATGAATGTTTCCATTTTAGCAGGAATCTCGGTGAGTGTAGCCTTACATATTACATCTTTTCCCTTTTCTAGTTGATTTACCTTCTTAAATAACTTGAAAATGAGACCCTTTAGCTCGGCTTTGTCATAATGGATCATAGCCATGATGTCAACGAGAGTTACTTTTGCCATCTGTTTTGGCTCTATTCTTTTTAAACGGTTTGATGTAGGCAAGCGAGTTCAAACACAACCAAGCACACGAGTACCTGATTGTGATCACCCAACCTCTCAATCTCTTACTGAAATTACCAAGTGAAATGATTAAGTCCATGTCCCCTTATTTAAATAAATAACCCCGTTCCATTAAGGTTACCCAATTACTTTTCATTATACCTCGGGCTTTGTCATGTTTACTATATCTTCCAAATACCCAAGGTATAATAAGTGGACACAAAGCCCGTTATTTTGCCAACTTAAGCCCAATACAGAAATATCTCCCATCTCTCAACAATTTAGGCCCGAACCTGATATACATCCTTTCTTTTCTTTTTTCTTTTTTTTTTCTTTTTTTTTTTTTTTTTCAGGTCGGGCCGAATTACAAATAATTCTCCACTTTTCCAGGCTTAAGTTCGGATATAACTTACTTTGGACTTGATTCTTAATTAGATTTGGATTTGATAACCAACAAGATTAACCTAGTGCTAAACCCGCATACTCCATTAATTATCTCAAGCTAGGCCCAATACACACACACATACCTCACACTCTTTTAGATCATGGACCCATGTATTCTTCTTATTATCTTACACGAGTCCAAGTCTAATAACAATGTCACACAACTTCCCTCAATTGGGCTCAACTTGAAATAACTAATAGATAATGAGGCCTCGTCCCAAGCCCACGATGAATTCCTAATATGAATGCAACATAACATGGCACACATTCAAGCAAGGGTATGCAAAGGTTGGTAGGTGACTAGTAGTGTTGGTTAATGAAGTGCTTCTCCTTCAAGGGTCACCCAAGCTGGGGCACTCAAAGAGTGGCCTGTTAACGTACTCATAAGCTTATTACAGGCTAGTGGCACAGGATGTGGGTTGATGATGCCAACTTCCAGTAGCCATAGGCCCGAATGGGACCTGGTACCTTTCGTCAAACTGTCATCGAGATAATGGGTGGTAGTGCGCGTGTGTGCAATTTTGGTCTTTTCTGATTAAACAATTTAAATTAAGTAAAGCCATAAATCACTATATGGAATCTAGCTCTCTATCCCCAGTGGAGTCACCACTGTGAGCGCCACACCCTTAATCACATAGCTTGAGAATACGCATTAACCTCAAAGGACTAACACGGAGAGGAGTCGCCACCCAATATTGGGAACGAGTGAACCCTAGAAGGGTCTAGCTTGTCATAACCAGAGATTCGGGTTCGGGCCTAGAGCACGTTGCTGGGAAGGTGTTAGGCACCCAGCTACGCCCGGTCAGAATTGGCCCCCACACATGATCAATGGCTTTAATTAATCTAAATGCTCAATTAAAATTAACCCTAAATCATGCAATAATAACGGCACACACAATGACCAAAATAATGAATAAATAAAGAAAAGAGAATAAAAAATATATTAGAAAGCAAAGATCAGAATGTGCAAAAGACCAACCAGATACTAATAAACTAGGAACAAAACTAAATAAAATAACAAACAAACAATCTATCTATCACGGTAAGGTGCGTATGCATCACTGATAGGTGTGTACGCATCACTGATAGGTGTGTATGCATCACTGATTGGTACGTACGCACCTAATAGGCATTTCACACAGAATCGCAGAATTCATATATCAATCTCCATCATGCATCCCAAAATAAATAAAATATATAAATAAATACAAATATAAAAACTAAACCTAAGTCATGCTAATCATGCTTTAGACAAAAATAAAATAAAATAAAATAATAAAAAAAGAACAAGAATAAAAAGTTAGATAAAGCTAAATTTACCGACTTTGTAATTGTTCGTAGCCCCTCAGGTCTTTGGATGAAATCAAGCCAACACGAATCCTCCTCGTCGTCAAAGTGGTATCACAGCAAAGAGATCAAAACTCACTCAACTTCGAAAAGAAATAGAAAACAAAGAGAATAAGAGAAAAGAAAAGTGATTTTCGTCAATTGCGTTTTTGGGTATGAAAACGTTGAAATTGGACAAAACGCATGAAATACAAGTTTGTAGAGAATTGAATTATCTTTCTAAGAAGACCAATTTCATCAAATTCCGAATTCATACGCAAAAGTTATGATTAAAATACGATTGCTGGTTTTCAAAAAAACTGCTGTTGAATAATGATGAATTTCATTCCCTAAAAAGCCTATTCTCCTTCCCTTTTCATAAGGCATTAAAAGAACATATATAGCTGAAAACTAGGGTTTCCCTTTCCTTCCTAGATTAGGTTTCTTGGGGAATAATCAAAAGATATTTTATAATGATAAAAGACTTGTAATCTGAATAGGAAAGGGAAATTGCCTTTTCTAAAAATTAGGAGAGTGACCGCTAACACGCATGCACATGTATCATATGTGCATACACACATTTATCACATACGTACACGTGTTAGTGGCATGATAAAAAAAATGACTAATTTAATAAAATAATTTTCCTTTCATTTTAGCCAAAAATTTCATGCTGTAATTCGCACTAATTCTTAAAGGATAATCCGTAAATAACCACACTAAACTCATCATTGAGGCCATGGGACTTAAGATGACAACCGGTACAAAATGGGGTGTCTACACGCATCGAGAAACACATCCCTTTACATGGCTTCTCAAAATAGTACATGAAATAATACATTACATTCTCAAAAATCCTACTACAATGGATCTACTGCAGTGAATAAACCAATGGGGATGCCGCGTTACACATTATGCTTCACAGAATAATCTTATACACCAAAAGCAAAGAAAACACAAGCCCTTTCCAAATTTACCAAAAATCCATCTATTTAATCCTAGAACTAATGTTCTAACACATAACAAGCAAAAAGGTCATTTAAATGGATGGTTAGGCCACACTCAATCCCAATCCGAGCGTGCCAATAAGTCTCGTAAGGTGGGTAAAATGTTGACGACAGTCAAATTTCACAACACAATAAAATAATTAAGGGTTAAAAACACTTTAGTGCCACTAATTTTACCAAATGTTTCTATTGAGTTCGAAAAGAATTTAATTGGACAAATTAATCCACTAACTTTTCTAACAGATTTCAATGTGGTCCATTTGTGGATGTCCGTTAGCTCACTAACGGAAGGCACATGTAAAACGCATATGAGTGCATACGTGGCGCTAATGTGGACTGTCTGGTATGACCTGAGGACATTTCCTTCCAAAAAACAGCATGCGCAATGCATATGAGTTGCTTTTGATTTAGAAGAAAAGCAACTCACGTGCATTGCGTATGCTGATTTTTGGAAGGAAATGTCCCGATGTCATACCAGATAGTCCACATCAGCGCTACATATGCACTCATGTACATTTCAAGTGCGCCTTCCGTTAGTAAGCTGACGAACGTCTACAAATGGACTACATTGAAATCTGTTAGAAAAGTTAATGGATTAATTTGTCCAATTAAATTCTTTCAGACTCAATAGAAACATATGGTAAAGTTAGTGGCACTAAAGTGTTCTTAACCCAATAATTAATTACACAAATTAATTAATTAATTACCACATGTAATTAGGTGATGCACAATAAATGCAAATTGCATAGCTCTCTCAATGACACATACCTACTCCCATATGGTCAAACAAAATTAACACAACCTTTGGAAATTTTTATTTTGCATAAACTAATTTTATTTTATTTTTCGATAAGGAAAAACACATGAAAATTAGGTAAATAAAAAATCCAGAGGTTGGTATAGGAGGTGCAGCAAGCCAGGGTCACAAACAAGCCCCAAAAATAATTCACAAATTTTCTAGGCACCAAACACCCATGCATGTACTTCCACGCGCACAAGTGGGGTTCCGTTATGCATGTTTTCTAATTTTATTTTATAATAAACTTTTTGGTAAAAAAAAAAAACCTTTAAAAATCACCAAAAATCATAAATTAAATTTTATGAATTTATGAAAAAACGGCATGCAAATTAGAGTTCTACAACCTCCACACTCTCTCGCACTCTCCAATAGGCGAGAGTAGACATTGCAATTTTCTGCACTTCATCTTCTACCTTAAGACAAATTTGCATCAGATTTGCATGTTCAAGGGGCCAACTTCTAGGGCTCATATATTTTACATATGGTATCCAAATTGCGTAAATGATATGTTGTTAGAAAGGCTTCATGACGTAGATTACCAATATATCAATTATTTTCATTAATAATAGGTCTAGGTACATCAAAAATCAGTCCAAAATTTTGGAAAAAACACAATTTTCAAAAACAAGGGTTTGTATTTTTTATCAAAATACACATCCGTTTTTCATGAAACTTAACGGGAATGTTCCTCACACATAAGAAAACAGAACCACATAAAATATTTTGGGTAAAAAACACTTTAAAAATTCGTTTTTAAGAGACCTATCAATGGTATTTTTAGAGAGAGATCACAATTATGGCAACCATTGGGCGAACTAACAAGACTATGGCTCTGATACCAATGTAAGCAAACTATACATATTGTAAATAGCAAATAAGTCACGGGTCTAAGAGTTACTTCTTGCGGAAGAGACTTGAGAAGGACTGTCGCTTGTCGTTACGAGCCTACAGGTTGCTGTATGCTATCTGAATGCTGTGAATATGAGCCAAGCCTTCGTGTATGCTCTACCATCGCTGTGTAAGGCGTAGGGATCACTACTAGAATCCTCCCTTTGTTCCACGCTTTCAAATCCATAAGGTCATGGTGATGCTTTAGAGAGAATACTAGAGAGAGAGAAGGGAGAGTGGCTGTACAGAATGATAGAGGGTGCATAAAGAGGCCAACCATAATCTATAGAGAAAGCCATCTTAAATAGTTTCCTATAAATCCTAAACCTAATAGGACTAGAGTTCCACACACAATAGAAACCCACTCAATAGGAAATACTCATAAGGTCCACTACCCGCATGTGAGCGGACCACGGGTATGGGTCACGTACTTGACCCAAATATTAACACATATTTTTTTTTTTATATTTGGAATGTTAAAGATAAAGATAGATTCTATCAATTGTCAAAAATAAATATAAAAAATAAAAAATAAATATTTTAAAGTTTATAGGTATCATGTAAAACACTAAAACTAGTCTACACTTAAGGTTTTGATTTTTGGATGCTTGTTTGGGAACTTTAAAAATTAGATCAAACTTGGTATAGCTCATAACTATTATATCGTTTTTAAATAAAATGATTTACAATTGGTTTGAGAAAAATTGTGTTTTTGTTTTATTTTCAAAAGATAGTTAAAATAATTAATAGGAAAAATGACTTACCAAATAGTATGAAATCAAAATTGGTTAGACTTATCTTTAGTTTGTCAGATTTTTACGTTTGCCAAGCAACTCCTAAGTGTCATAACTCATACGCGACAAAAATTCTTTTAAAAAAAAAGTTTCATAAGGTACACATCTTATGCAATTTGCATCAAGCAACTTCAACCTTATCATTTATTTATTATTAAGTAATCATTGCTACTATCAAGTTGAATTAATAATGGTGGAGTTGAGGGATCACCTGATGCAAATTGCATTAGCTACACTTTATAATTTATAATTTATAATTTATAATAAAATGATTGATTAAATAATAATAATATTTCTTACCAAAAAACGAAAAAAATAATAATATTTGATGCTCCTGCATGTGCGTTGTCCTAACTCATAACACCACCAGTACACATCCTTGGCACCGGTGATCACTCCCTTTCTGTACTCTGCCGTCCACCCAAACACACCACACAAAAAATGGCCGAAAAGTCAATCCGATTCGGCATCTTAGGCTGCGCCGAGATAGCCCGCAAGGTCTCAAGAGCCATCATTCTGTCTCCCAACTCCACCCTCTACGCCGTCGGCAGCCGTTCGATCGATAAAGCCTCGAGATTCGCCTCAGCTAATGGCTTCCCTCCCTCGGCTAAGATCTACGGCAGCTACGAAGCCGTCCTCGACGACCCTGACGTAGACGCCGTCTACGTTCCGCTCCCCACGAGCCTGCACGTGCGGTGGGCAATCTTAGCCGCCGAGAAGAAGAAGCACGTGCTGCTGGAGAAGCCAGTGGCTCTGAATGTAGCCCAGTTTGATTTGATTGTCGAGGCGTGTGAATCGAACGGCGTGCAATTCATGGATGGGACAATGTGGATGCACCACCCCCGGACGGCCAAGATGCGTGAGTTCCTCTCTGATAAGCAGCGTTTCGGTCAGCTCAAATCGGTATGTCTTCGCTTTGCTTCCTTTCCCGACATTGATTCGTACTTCAAATATTTATATATATATGCATTTATGTTTGTATTTATCATGGGTTTTTTGTATGATTTTGAATTGGAAATATATATATATATATATATATATATATATATATTTTTTTTTTTTTTTTTTTTTTTTTTTATGTGCGGGGGGTTCTTGTTCTTGGGTTTTGTGGGTTTGAAGTAGGGGTGTTAATGGTTCGGTTTGATTTAGTTTTAGGAGAGATTTCAAACCAAACCATTATACTTCGGTTTTGTTCCTCTCAAACCAAAACCAAAACCAAAACCAAAACCAAACCATACTATAAAAAACCAAACCAAACCATTATATTTCGGTTTGGTTTGGTTTGGTTTGGCTTTGGTTTTAACCTATCAAGTAACAACAAATAATTGAAAATGAAAAAAATGACATGCCAAACTCCAAATAAAAACGTTTTTAATAAAAGCATTATATTAGCAACTAAAAAAAACAAACATTGTATTAAAATAGAAACATATTGACATATATCAATATGTCAATATCACATACAACATTAATAATTAGTTTAATACATGCCAATCTAAAAAAAGAAAACAATAAGAAACTTAAAATCAACAAAAACAAGCCCATTTCAAACGTCTTTCAACCATCTTCCTTTCTTCAACTATCTTTCTCCACTATCTTCAATTACCCTTATTAGAATTGGGAATTTACAAACTTTAAGTTTATATATATATATATATATATATATATATATATATATTATATTTTTTGGTTTTTTCGGTTTTTCGGTTTTGTTTGGTTTTTTAAAACTAAAAACCAAAATCAAACCAATTGAGTTCGGTTTTCTAAAATTAAAATCATGACCAAACCTAATGACAAAAAAACCAAACCAAACCGCCGATTTGGTTTGGTTTGGTTTGGTTCTCGGTTTTAACCAAAACCATTAACACCTCTAGTTTCAAGGAAATTCTGTTTGCTTGCTATTTGCCAACGATTTTGGGCATGTTTCGTTGTTCCATGGATTTTTGAACTGCTTCATTGTATTTTATGTAGACTTGACTTCTTATGTACAAGTACGTTCATTTTTAATGGCAGCTATAGCTTCTTGTATGGCTATGATCATTCAAACTGAACAGAACTCCGGGGGCACATGCGGTGCCTGTTAGAGGAAAACATAGTCATAAAAATAGGGGAAAACTTGTTAAAAGAACTTCTGTTAAACAATTTGAGTTTAAAAATGTGGTTATAGGAGAGAGAAGTGCATTGCAGACGGAGACGTGTGATAGAGTGGTTATAGAGAGAGATAAGGAATAAAACAGTTGAGAGAGTAGTTACTATTATCCTTTTATTTTAATTTTTATTTTTAAATTGGCAGGAATCCACCCCTAGATTTACAACTACTCGAATTCCCCCGCACCCTGGTAACACCACCAAGCCGCAAGGAACTTAATCATATCCAGTTTTTTCTTTTATTTATTTATTATTTTTTTGGTTACATTTTTCAAATTATGTTTTTGTCTTAAAAAAAAAAAAAAAAAAAAAAAAAAAAAAAAAAGAAAGAAAGAAAGAAAGAAAGAAAGAAAGAAAGAGGAAAAGAGATTGGTATTTTTTATTTATTTATATTTTTTTAAAAAAATGAAATAGTTTTTTTTTTTTTAAATTTTAAATTTTTAGGTAATATAAAATTTTATTATATATATAAATAAATAAAAAAAAGACAATAAAGGATAAAAGATAGGTCTGGGCTTGGTGACTTGTCGAATGTTACATTCTAACTAACAAGGATGATAAAAATTGAAAACCTCTAACAATCAAACACAAAATCTTCATACTTGGAGTTTTTTGAAGAATTCCTATCTTGAAAATGGTAAGGCACATTGGATGTGTCCTGCTTGACTTATTGTTGAAGTTTTTTTTGTTGTGACTTTGATAAAACAGGAATAAAGGAGTCTTTAGTAGTCCTTTTGTCTTTCACATCCTTAATGACTAAATTGATTTGCTCAAGAACAAAAGAAGGAAAGTTACCTTCATCAAAAGTAGTAGCAGCCTGAGGAGGAGCAATAGGTTGCCCTTGATCCTGAGCTGAAACTCCTACTCCAATCTCACCATTTTGTCCATCTACACAAGGCACATCAATAGAATTTGCAGGAACACAGTTCACACAGTCGGCACCCTTGTCTTGATCACTTTTGAGAACTGCCTCAGCAACATCATCAAACAATTTATTTGCAGCATTATATATAACTTCCTGCACAGTCTTGTTAATAAGATCTTCATGAATCCCGCTTTTATCACCAGTAACTTCCACATGATTAACATTCAACTGGCTCTCATGAACCATATCCATAATGGACTTAGCATTAGCATCATTAATTTCCTTTTCCAGCACTGCCATATCACTCCATTTACAATTTGTAACCTGAGTATTACTAACATGAGTAAGAGTCAACTGAGATGAGGCTACACTGGCTTCCAAATTGACAGGTTGCATAGATTGGTTATCTTGAACCTCCACCTGCTTCTTGGGACGATAAGTCTTAGCCTTGGCATCATTAGGTAAACTAGGACCAGACTAAGTTCCAGTATCCTTAGCAAATTTGCAGTGCGTGACCGCATGTCCAACACATTGACATTGTGAACAAAAGGCTGGAAGATTTTCATAATAAACATCTACAAAAAAACCAAAACCTTCTCGCTATACTCGAATACTCTCTGGAAGAGGTTGAGACATATCAATTTGGACCAGAATTCGGGCATAGAGACCATAAATTTGATTCAGAGTAGCTTTGTCAATTTGCAAAGGAATCCCAACCCCTCTTGCAATTTCTAAAAGATTTTGACAATGCCAATACTCCTGGGGCAGACCATAGATACGAATCCATACCTGTGAGTGCCGTTAAACTTGAGTGTGAAGATTAAAATCAGCAATCCAAAGAGATTCGAAATATGCCCGGATTGAGATTCTAATTCCCACCAGCCCAAACTTTTCTCATATCCTCAAGACAATGAAAATGAATATCAAAATAGCCCTTTCCCAAAGGAACCAATCTCCATTCCCCTATCGTCTTCCAAATAGGAACAAGCGTTGCCTTTAAATCCAAAACGGTAAGAGGTTTGGCACCTTTTGGAAGGAGAATTTGACCCAACGCATTTGTTCTGCTGTCTGCAAGTTTAGATTGATATGCATTCGTAGTGATTTTGACTATGACCATATCCCCTACCTTCCTAGGGATGGGTATTTGTCTCATCGGCTTAACCACTACATGTTACTTGAGAACACTTGCAAAAGACTGCTTGGAAGCCTCCTTAACAGATTTCAATATGATTGGTTGCTGGATGTTATCCATCAAAGAGTCCAAGAAACTCCAAGGGCAGCAAACCCCAGACATTGTATCATCAGATTGAGACGAAAAGTAAGTGTGAGCGTAGAGATCCGGTGATGCTCGTCGGCTAGAACCGGCGATGTTTGAGGTGCCGTGAAGATCTGGAGTTGAAAACTTCAGATCTGGCTAGAGCCCGACAGATCTAGCATTGAGTACCAGCAATTCTCGTCCCCCTTCAGATCTGGCTAGATCCATATGTGCTACCCCTCTTTCAAAAGAGATTGGTATTTGAAAATGCTGTTGAGATGTCAATTTGGTAAATTGAATTAATGGTGACAAAGGGAGAGACCAAGGGAACTCTTACCTACTAAGAAGCACGGACACGGATACATAATATGGGTACGACACGACACGAACACATGGACACAGTAAATCTTCAAAATTTAGGACATGACACGGCGGGGACATGGCATTAATAGAATATTTATTTTTATACAAATAATTATAAAATATCACGTAACATCAAATAAATCATTCAAAATGAATATTTTTGTATTGTTTTCATAAATCTAGTTGAGTTATAAGTAGAAAATATATGACAGAAAGGACAATAATGAACAATAAGAAGGGAAAAAATGGCAAAGGGAGAAGTGTCGTGTCCGAGAAGTGTTAGACAAGTGTCGTGTTCGATACGTGTCTGACACGGACAAGCGGCCTTTGGGAAAGTGTCTGTGCTTCTTAGCTTACCTATATATATATATATATATTAGGGTAAAGGCATTTCATAACATAAAACTCATGTTAAATTGATTATATCTTTTGCAAAGGTCCTAAGTTCGACTCTTGCTAAAACCTTGGAGCCACCCATACAAAGTTCTATAGTTCTCATGGGCCTTGGACTTACCTGGTCCATATAAGTTGTGAGGTCTTATATAGGCCTCGGGAAACCTGGCCCGAAGGGCTTCCTCGTTATCAAAAAGTTGGTTACGTCTTTAAACAAGTAGATTTTAAGTCCACCCAATGACAATCTATGTTATGTGTAGACTTCAAAATGTCTCTTAATCACCTCGGACACAACATGAATTGCTCAATATGGAATATGGATGGACCAACCACCACTAACCAACATCACCACCACACACCACCAATACTAACACCACCCCATCACCACCATGCACCTCCGCCCACCAACATCACCACTACCCACCACCAATTATTCATAAAGATGGACATGTTAGGGAAGATGTTGCTTGCAGAATTAGAGTAGGATGGATGAAGTGGAGATGTGCAACTGGGGGTATTGCTGTGTGACAATAGAATGCCTATCGAGTTAAAAGGAAAATTTTACAAATGGCTAACATTTATGGTGCCGAATGTTGGGCAATTAAGAGACAACTTATGTAGGAAATGAATGCAGCAGAGATATGGATGTTAAGGTAGATAAGTGCTATGTGAGGAATGATAAAACAAGAAATGAATGTAGTTGTGAGAAGGTAGGACTGGTACCAATTGAAGAAAATGTCCAAAAAACAGAGTATCTTCTTAGCGTTATAGTTCTTCTTCTTATCCAAAAAAAAAAAAAAGTATTATTCTTTTAAAAAATGTTCGTAGGCTCCTAGCAATATAGTTCTCCCTATTACATGGTTGAAAGGAGTTATAATTATTAAAACTAGTCATAACTACTATATATGAACTTAGTTTTTGCTTTGAACCTGCTTTGTTTGACCAATGTGATTTTTTTGTTATCAGAGAATAAACGCTTGTAGCATATTGGTGTTATTGACATAAACCGGTTGGTGCATTTAGTTACTTCCCATCTAACTTTTATATGGCAGTAGATGAATTGAACATCATTCTTTTGCTTTGTTTCTTTATGTTCTGTTCTTTGCTTCACATTATTCCACATTGTGTTGTACTCTTAAATATCTCATCAATTGGATTCTTTATGTTTTATAACTTTATTCACATCATTGCTTGTTGTATTTTACTCTTAAATATCTCATCAGTATATTCAAAATGCTGAGAGACCTGAACAAAGTGCTATAGCATATTAGCATTACAGATTCAGAATGAGTGATTGTTGGCCAAGTTTGTGGTGATTTAAATTTTTAATGGAATGTGAATAGAAAAAATGCCATTATTACTATATATTCTTCTCCCAAAGCTATTTGACAGTGGATTCTTCAGGTTGCCAACCTAATAGCACCAAGATTCTTTTGTGGCCTTGTAGTGGCACTGGCCTTTATCTTGTGACAATAAAGTTCAAAAAATTCCATTACTTATAGCTGTCTCTGACTCCTACTGTCATTTGGTCAAAAAATTGTGACCTTCTTGTTGATCTATTATCTGCCTTTGAACTATATGAAAGTCATGTACCCATTCTTGGCTAAAAAACTATACTTTGAATCTCATTTTGCAACTCATGTAATTAATACAATTATTTACAATATGTTATGGTTACATCTTCATGTGCACCCATTCTTTTTTCCTGTGTCAGCTTAATATTTGAGCAAGATTTTCAGTTATATATATATATTACGTTTTTGCTATTGTTCTAAAGATAATCTCTTGTGGGTTCTATAGATGCACACCTGCTTTACATTCAGCGCTGATCCCGATTTTCTCAAAAATGACATCCGTGTGAAGCCAGATCTTGATGCTCTTGGTGCTCTCGGTGATGCTGGGTGGTATTGCGTCAGGTCAATCCTGTGGGCTGCTGACTATGAGCTACCTAAAACTGTTACAGCTTTGCGTGAGCCTGTTTTGAACGAAGTAGGGGTGATTCTATCATGTGGCTCCTCTTTACATTGGGAAGATGGGAAAGTAGCAACCTTCCAATGTTCTTTTTTATCTAATTTGACCATGGACATAACTGCTATCGGAACAAAGGGAGCTTTGCATCTTCATGACTTTGTCATTCCTTTTCAAGAGAAGGAAGCCTCTTTTTCTGCTGCTTCGGAGTCTTGGTTCAAGGAACTTCTGACGGGATGGGTACCAATACCAAGTGAGCACACTGTCATGACCGATCTTCCACAGGAAGCTCTCATGGTGAGGGAGTTTGCTAGTTTGGTCAGAAGTATCAAAGAAAATGGTTCGAAACCTGAGAAAAAGTGGCCAACCCTCAGTCGGAAGACACAACTCGTACTTGATGCCGTCAAGGCGTCGATTGACAGAGGTTTTGAGGCTGTTGAGGTTCAGTATTGATTGAGACTTCTGTTCGTTCCGTCTTTGGACTTCCATTGAATTGGACTGCTGTTTGTGTTAAGTTAGTTATTTGTCATTTTGTCGTCTGATTAGATGTTCAGATGTACGTTTAGGTGGCGTGTGAATCTTCAAGCTATGATTGTCGTGCATTTGACAGTATTATCACTTTTGAGTGGCTTGTTCTATCTTTAATAAAAGAAGAATTGGTCTCTTTTTGCAACCACAACAACAACCCACCGCCAAAAAAAAAAAAAAAAATGAAAGAAAGAAAGAAAGAAGTGGGGAAGCCCCCAAAAGAAACTAAAATAAATAAAGGGGAAGATGAAGAAGAACGAAACAGTGACAGGTAGTCGGACGGGCTTGCTATGGTAGCTCAAATCGATCAGATCCTCACTAATGCTGCTTCACTGCTGATGTTGTAACTAGGAAATTTGTTTTCAGTGGATGGATATTCTCGTGAGTGCTTGTTTTGATATATTTTTATGTATGTGTGTACTGTCTCAATTCTCAAAAGCCGTAACATCATTCTTAGTTGGGAAAACACATGGAAAGGTAATCTGGAAGTCCTCTATAATGTGTGGAAATTGAGCTTAATATCTCGGGAGGGACTTCTTGACCGTATGTCAGTCCACAACTTAGCTGGAAACCAAGTCACTAGAGTAGCCGGGGTAACCTAATGGTGAGAGAAGAAGGGTGGGTAAACGGTATAGGAGTAGGTTAGGTTAAGAGTTCAAATCCTTCATGTTGTACCAAAAAATAAACTTAGCTAGAAATTAATTTCCACTAAAATCACTTTTGAAAATTTTTTGGCAAGTTTCAAATATTGGGGGAATCTGTTTTTATCATTTCAATCAACCAAGAAACTATGGTTCCCTTCTGTATAAGCTGCTGCCCAGGGTTTGTTTTCATGGTTCTAAGGCTTAAGGTCAAGCTACTTAGGCAGCTGCCTAAGGCCCCAAAATTTGACAAAAAATAAAGGCCCCAACTAAGTTGTTACATTTGTAATAAGTCCCCCCCCCCCCCCCCCCCCAAAAAAAAAAAAAACTAAAAACTAAAAAAAAAGAAGAAAAAAAACAATTTTTTTTTAATAACTAGATGAGAAAAGGACCTAATCCAAGTTTAAGGGCCTCAAATAATTTTTAAGTTTCTAACCCAAATCCATATACAATAACCCAAATTGCCAAATAATCTACTCAACTCAAGCCCTCCCCCCCCCCCCCCCCCCTCTCAAAAAAAAAAACATTTAACCCTAAATTAGATCAAATCTAACGCCACTGTCAGTTTGCCTCAAGCCTCCAAACCTCAACTTCCTCCTCTCTTTCTCTCTTAATGCTCACAGCTTCTATCCTAATCAGATCATATCAGAATTCTATTTGAAAAATTAAAAGTATTTGATTACCTTTCAGACAAAGAAGTCAGGTACACCAAATGTCCAAATCATTCTCTCTTTAATTAATTAATTTCTTTACTTTTTCTTTCCTATATATATATATATATATATACACACACACACACATAAGGAGCATTCTTATATTATTGGGAGAGATTTATTTTTAGAATTAAAGGTTTTGAAAGAAGTTTTACCAACAGATCTAAAAAGGCCAATTGAAGTACTGAATTATTTGAAAGAAATGAATAATTGTTTCCTAAATGCTTGGATTGCTTATAGAATATTATTGATCATACTAGTTACAGTTACATTCGCAAAAATAAGTTTTTCAAAGTTGAAGTTAATCAAATCTTACCTTTATTCCACTTGTTGTCCCAAGTGAATAACCCTAGAGGGGGGGTGAATAGGGTTATAGGCCAATTAAAAGGAAATTATAACAATCAAAAATCTGATTATTGCAAGCTAAAATAAATGTAAGACAATGCAATAATAAAGAGATTAAGGGAAGAAGAATGCAAACGATATAACGAGGTTCGGCCTCCCGCCTACATCCTCGCCTCAAGAGCGCGCTTGAGGATTCACCAATCCACTATCACTCTCCTTCAAGGTGGAGCAGCAAACCTTTACAACTTGAGTGTTCTTCACCAACACTTAGCCAAATGCACTCTTCTCAAGTGCTTACAAAGAAAGGTATTCACAACCCTTTTGATACAAAGTATTTGGAGATGATTTTGTGTACAAAGAAGACTCTCTCAAAGAGTAAATACACAGCAAAATGAAAGCACACTTCAGCTATTGATTGATTTCAATGAATGCTCACAAGAGGAATTAGGGCTTGTAATTGATTTTCTTGTTTTTGCTCAATGAATACTCATAAATGAGCTCAAGCCTTGTATTTATACTCAAGGGGTCCATACTAGCCGTTCTGGAACAATAAATGCCGGGAAAAGAAGTTTGGTGGGCAATAAATGCTTCAAATATCCGTTAAAAAACTAGCCGTTATAATTTTCCCGAGGTTTTCAGCCGGCTGAAAAATCTTTCAGCCGTCTGAAACATCCTTTTCAGCCGTCTGAGTGAGGCTACTGAATATTCCAGAGAGGGTGTAAAAGAGGAACACAAGTTCATATTTCTCAGCCGTCTTAAACATGAATTTCAGCCGTCTGAATTTTCATTTCAGCCGTCTGATTAAGGCTGCTGTAAATATCAGAGGGATTAACATTTAGCATATGAACAAGCCTGCTCCTTCAGCCGTCTGATCATGCTTTCAGCCGGCTCAAACCTAATTTCAGCCGGCTCAAAGAGCCGTCTGAAAAATACAGAGAGAGTGTTCTTTATGAGTTCACTTTTTCAGCCTGCTGAAAGAGGTTCAGCCTGCTGAAAGAGGTTCAGCCTGCTGAAACCTCATTTTCAGCCGGCTGAAACAATTTTTCAGCCGGCTGAAACAATGTTTCAGCCGTCTGAAAATCCCTGATTTCAGACAAAATACAACTTTCTTTCCTTTTGAACAGTTCGTCATTTTTAAGTCTTTAAGGTCATTGAATTTGTAATGTTTTAAGCCCTTCCAACTGGTGAGCAAGGATTGAAAGCAATCTTACAAGATTTTCCTAGCGTTGTCACAAATTGACTTGATAAATCTTGATTGCTCTTGAACAATTGATGGATCCATTGCGTTGCTTTCTTATCATCTATGCTTTGCTTGTTTGTGCATTTTGATCCTTGCTGCTTTGAACCATTTAGCGGCTTTGATACCTGTCTAGATTCATCACTTAAATGCTCATTAGTCCTTTAAACATCTTCTTATGTATTGTTATCATCAAAACCTCGGGGATTAAGCCATTTAGGCCAACAATCTCCCCCTTTTTGATGATAACAATCCATAGATGTTTTAATGGGGTAAAATGCACAACTTTAAGAACAAAAATTCTCCCCCTATCATTATGCATCATATAGATATAACATTAGAAATATTTAAGATGTATTGTGTATAAATTTCAACATTTTATCCAAGTGTAAGCGCACATGTAAAAGAAATTTATAATCAAGATTCAAAAATTCATTCAAAAATTCATTTCATAATCATGTTGTAATACATCAAGGATTTCCAAAAAGTACACAGAATTTCCATCTATCAAGATTTTCATACATCCATATATCTATAAACAAAAACATCTATCAAAATAATTCTCCCCCTTTGTCATCGATCAAAAAAAATCACAAGGGAAAGGCGGGAAGGGAGGCACGAAGTTGCTGGGTGAGCTGAGCTTGGCAGTCCTTGACGTCCTTGATCTCACACGCCATCTCGTCCATCCGATCATGCATAGCCTCCATTTTGGTGGAGACGTAGCGCGTCAAGTCCGTCATCTGCTGGGATAGGGCGAGAAACATGTCACGAACAGAGGATGGAGGAGTAGAATGGGTAGGAGGAATGGGAGTAGGTGGAGTATGGGGAGGAGGAGGGATAGTGGAGGATGAGGGTACTATAGTGGTGGGTGGGGGAGGAGGAATGGGGAGGTCCTGTCCAGCATGGAGATCCTGCAGCTCGGTATCATCCTCGGCGTCGACGTCAGCAGGAATGGCACCCTTCTTAAGCCAAACTCCATCCACAAGGGTGTAGTTCATCCAACCCAAAAAGGAGGCGTTGATCTTGTTGCGAAAGGTCGGGTGGAAAACATCGCCGGTGGTAGGAGGAATCCCAAAATGCTCAAAGAGAACTGAGAGAGCTGCTCCATATGGTAGAATGCTCCGTCCTTCGGTGTCCTTTGTGGCCTTCGACCCTTTGGACTCATGCTTGGTCTTGTCCACGCACAATTTCATGTGATATAACATGAGGTGGCCGAGATTGATTGCCCGTCCAGTAAGAATGCACCATAATAGGCCAATGTCCGTGTATGTCACGTGATCCTTCCCACCGCCTCGAGGCAAGATGTTGTAAAACAAAATTTTATGCAGTAGATTGCACTCAAGACTGAAATCCTTCAGCTGGGGTTTGAAAGGTTCTGTGATGTCATCACGACCAAGGATGAGCTTGAGAGCGTCGACATGATGGAAACCTTCAATGCGCGGCCATGTGTGAGTCTCGGCTATAATAGCACCATCAGAAGGGGAGTGGTACAGGTCATTTAGGAGCTTGTCAGTGAGAACCATATGCTTGCCCTTGAGGTAGGAGGTGGCGCGTCCGATGGTTGGCATAGAGAAATGAGTGTAGAAGACTCGGACGGTGGTATTGTAGCAAGGACGTGAGAGAGTGCAAAACTCAAGTAATCCAACAGCTTCCAAGAGAGCACATACCCGAAAATGATGTTGATTTAGGAATGCAGGGTCGACAATCTTCGGATACACGACCTTCTTGCTGTAGAATTTTTGGGCGAAAAGCACGCCATGCTCTGGAGTGAGATAAGGAGGTGGATTTGCAGGCTCAGCGGGCTGTTCGTCCTCAGAAGGCTCATGGCCTGAGTCATAGGCAGGGTCGCCAGGCAGAGGACGAGGGTGAGGAGGTGGAATCGGCGGCGGAGGAGGCTGCTGAGATGCCGGTGGTGGCTGAGTAGCACCTCGACGAGAGCGGGGGCGAGTAGTCAAAGGTGGAGGAGCAGAGGTATCTTCGGTGTCTGCAACTCCGGCGAGTCTTTCCGGTCGAGGGCGACTTCGTTGGGTGTTTTTGGCCATGGATTTCTGCCGTTTGGGATGAGAGGAGCTTCCGTCATCGCCAGTAGGAGGTGGATTGGACGCCGTTCGCTTTAGATTCGCCATGGAAGATAGGGTGAACGAGGTGTGGCAATGGGGGTTAGGGTTTTGGATGTAGGAGATGGAGAATAGGAAAAGCCGCGAAGGGAATTTTTAAAAAATGAACAGTGTTAGGGTTTGAAAAGTATATATACCCCGATATTTTTAGCCGGCTGAAGATTCTATCAGCCGTCTGAAAGAATTTTCAGCCGGCTGAAAGTTCCTTCAGCCGTCTGAAAATATCAGACAGAAAAATAAAAAAATTTTGGGTGCAGAAAATCATTATAATGAACATGTTATCAAATTTCATCACTTAAACACATCCCAAGTTCACGTTTAATGAAATTAAACCTATCCTCTTGAAGTGGTTTTGTAAAAATATCCGCCAATTGATGTTCGGTACCGACAAATTCAATTTCAACATCTCCTTTTTGAATATGATCTCTTATAAAGTGATGTCTTATTTCAATATGTTTGGTTCGTGAGTGCTGAATAGGATTCTTAGTAAGATTAATTGCACTTGTATTATCACATTTTATGGGAATATGATCATAATGAAGTCCAAAGTCCTCAAGTTGTTGTTTCATGTACAATACTTGTGCACAACAACTTCCGGCCGCCAAATACTCGGCCTCGGCTGTAGAAAGAGCAACCGAGGTTTGTTTCTTGCTAAACCAAGAAACTAGGGAGTGTCCAAGAAAGTGACACGTCCCACTTGTGCTTTTGCGACCATCTTTGCATCCGGCAAAGTCCGCATCGGAGTAACTAAGCATGTCAAATGATGTGAATTTAGGATACCATATGCCAAGATTTATAGTGCCACTAAGATATTTAAATATGCGTTTAACGGCAAACATGTGAGATTCTTTAGGACATGATTGATATCTAGCACACAAACATACACTATACATAATATCCGGTCTACTAGCGGTGAGATAAAGTAAACTACCAATCATACCTCGGTATTTCTTTTGATCAACGCATTTACCTTTCTCATCTTTTTCAAGTTTGATGGAGGTGCTCATTGGTGTGGCGAAATTCCTTCCATCTTCCAATCCATACTTCTTGATTAAATCTTTGACATATTTGGATTGATTTAAGAAGGTTCCTTCCTTTGTTTGCTTGATTTGTAATCCAAGGAAGAAGTTGAGTTCGCCCATCATGCTCATTTCAAATTCTTCTTGCATGACTTTAGCAAAATCCTCACATAAACTTACATTAGTAGAACCAAAGATAATGTCATCAACATATATTTGAATAATAAGCATGTCCTTATCAATGGTTTTAATAAAAAGTGTGGTGTCAAGTTTTCCCCGTTTAAAACCATTTTTGATTAGAAAACCACTAAGTCTTTCATACCAAGCTCTAGGAGCTTGTTTCAATCCATATAAGGCTTTTGATAATTTGAATACGTGGTTTGGAAATTCATGACTTTCAAAACCGGGAGGTTGTTCAACATAAACTTCCTCTTCAATAAAACCATTTAGAAAAGCACTCTTGACATCCATTTGAAATAATTTGAAATCTTTATGACATGCAAATGCAAGTAACATCCTAATGGCTTCAAGTCTAGCAACCGGTGCATATGTTTCATCATAATCAATGCCTTCTTGTTGATTGAAACCTTGGGCAACTAGACGTGCCTTGTTTCTTACAATGGTGCCCGATTCATCCTTCTTGTTTCTATATACCCACTTGGTGCCTATTACACCATGGTCAAGTGGTCTAGGAACTAAGGTCCAAACCTTGTTCCTTTCAAATTGGTTAAGCTCTTCTTGCATAGCTAGTATCCAAGATTCATCACTTTCGGCTTCATTTATGTTCTTAGGTTCAATTTGAGATAAAAATGCAAGATGATCACATATATTTCTCATGGAAGAACGAGTTCTTACCCCACGTGAGGGTTCACCTAGGATTTGATCCTTAGGATGATTCCTCACAAATTTCCAAGTCTTGGTGACATCCGGATGAAGTGGAGTGTCTTCAATTTCTACTTCTTCTTCCGGTTTCTTGATTTCAATGACTTCATCTTCTTCCTTCTCTTTGTCTTTGCCTTGTGGGTCTTGCTTGTCATTAAGATTCAAGTTCTCAACTTGTTCTTGCAAGCTTGTACCTATATCATCATCATCATCCACATTTCTCTTGGGAGCAAGTGGGTTAGTTTCATCAAATACAACATGCATTGATTCTTGAACGGTTAAAGTTCTCTTATTAAACACCCTATATGCTTTGCTCTTCATAGAATAACCAAGAAACACACCTTCATCGGATTTAGAGTCAAATTTAGAAAGTTTATCTCTATCATTTAATATAAAGCATTTACAACCAAAAACTCTAAAGTAACCTATATTAGGCTTCTTATCATTCCATAATTCATAGGGAGTTTTACTAAGTTTAGATCTTAATAGTACTCGATTCATAACATAGCATGCGGTGTTAACGACTTCGGCCCAAAGGTATTGAGGCAAGGAATGTTCATTAAGCATGGTTCTAGACATTTCTTCAAGAGTTCTATTCTTTCTTTCAACCACACCATTTTGTTGAGGAGTTCTAGGAGCGGAGAAATTATGATCAAAACCATTTTCGTTACAATATTGTTCAATATCTTTATTGACAAATTCGCTCCCCCTATCACTCCTAACATGTGTAATGGTATAGCCTTTCTCATTTTGGACTCTTCTACAATATGCAATAAATGTAGCATGAGTCTCATCTTTATGTGCAAGGAAGAACACCCATGTATATCTAGAGTAGTCATCAACAATCACAAATGCATAATGCTTCCCTCCAAGACTTGCAATAGCAATGGGTCCAAATAAGTCCATATGAATGAGTTGCAAAGGTCTAGTAGTTGAAATATGAGATTTTGTTTTAAAAGAAGACTTGGTTTGTTTTCCAAATTGGCATGCACTACAAACACCATCTTTTGAAAACTTTGCTTTTGGTAATCCTCTAACTAGTTCATGCCTAGAAAGTTTTGAAATCAAATCCATGCTAGCATGTCCAAGCCTTCTATGCCATAACCAATGATTTTCATTTAAAGCGGAGAAGTAATGTACATTTTGTAATGCGATTTCTTCAAACTCTATAGCATAGATGTTACCAATCCTATATGCAACGAATAGGGTCTTACCATCATCCTCAATTATGCATTTATTTGATTTAAAAGTAACTCTATAGCCTTTATCACATAGTTGACTAATGCTAAGGAGATTATGCTTTAAGCCATCAACTAACAAAACATTTTCAACACAAAGTGAGGAATTCTTACCAACCTTTCCAATGCCAATTATCTTACCCTTGGCATTGTCTCCAAATGTCACGAAGCCGCCATCCTTGGGCTTCAAAGAGACGAACTTTGATCTATCACCCGTCATATGCCTTGAGCAACCGCTATCAAGAAACCATTTCTCATTGCTTGAGGACTTCAAGCATACCTACAGAAGTTCAAGTAGCTTTCTTTGGTACCCATACTTTCTTGGGTCCATAGGGGTTAGCCATAGGAGGTGAGGTTCCCTTAATCACCCACACCTTCTTGGTGAATCTTTTTGGTCTTCTTCTCATGTTACAAGTATAAGCATTGTGTCCTTCCTTATTACAATAAGTACATGAGATTTTAGGTGTGCTAGGAACCTTGGGTTTAGGGAAGAAGTTAATGTAGGATTTTTGTTTAACATTTTCTTGATAACCAATTCCGGCCTTGTCAAAGCACCATCTTTGACTAGTTAATATCTTATCCAAGTTATCCCTTCCATTGGTAAACTTGGCCAAGGTATTAGTCAAGTCTTCAATCTTTTCTTTCAATGAAGTGTTTTCACTTTCAAGATTAGATTGAGAGATGGTAGGGGGTGAGTCTATCTTTCTTTTTAACTCTAAGTTCTCATTTTTCAAAGTAATTAATTCTTCTTGAAGAGATGAGATATTCTTTTTCAAGTCATTATTTTTGTGAGAAAATCTTTTTAATTCAAGAAAAGTATCTTCAAGAGCATCTTGTAGTTCTTCATAAGTAGGAGGTTCTTCTATAGGATAATCAATAGAGTTAGGTTCGATTACCTCATCTTCGTTTGCCATGAGACAAAAGTTTGCAACTTCTTGATCGCATGAAGCCTCCTCATCTTCTTCATCACTATTTGCTTCATCATCCCAAGTGACGGTGAAAGCCTTCTTCTTGAATTTTCTATTGTCCTTGAAGTTGTTGTTGTTGTGGCTCGTCTTGTTGTAGTTGTTGTTGAGTTGGGGGCAATTTATCTTGATATGCCCGGGCTTCTTACATTCAAAACACACTTGAGGTTCTCTATTTGAAATCTCTCCTTTATTTGGAATTCTTTTGGAGGAGTCTCCCTTGTTGAATCTCCTTCCTTGATTTCTTCTAGAAAAGAACCTTTTGAGCTTGTGAGAAATGAAAGCAATGTCTTCATCTTCCTCATTTTCACATTCTTCACTTGGTGTTTCTTCTTCATCTTGTGAGGCTTTGAGAGCCATACTCTTGGAAGTCTTTCCTTCATCAATTTCACGAGCTTTGAATGCGAGTTCTTGTGTGACTAAGTTGCCATCAAGATCACTCAAGGTCATTGATGATAGCTCCTTTGATTGAAGTAGAGTTGTGGTGAGGACGTCCCATTGCTTAGGCAAGCTCCTAAGAATTTTTCTCACCAATTCGGAGTTAGTGTAAGTTTTTCCAAGAGAACTCAAGGGATTGATAATAGCATTAAATCTAGCAAACATATCTCTAATAGATTCATCCTTTTTCATTTTGAACATTTCATATTCACAAACAAGCATGTTAATTTTAGCTTCTTTTACTTGAGATGTTCCTTCATAAGTAACCTCCAATGTGTCCCATATCTCTTTGGCACTAGTGCACCTAGAGATTTTGCTAAACTCATCATTAGTTAGAGCACAATATAACAGCCCAATGGCTTTGGAATTAAGTTCTAGGGACTTGTGATCAGCTGTGGTGTATTCTTGTGGTACTTTAGGAAGTGTAACTCCATCTACCACTTTAGTAGGGATTAAAGGACCCTTAGAAGTAATATTCCACAGCTCATAGCTAGTGGATTGAATAAAGATTTGCATTCTAATTTTCCAAAAATTGTAGAGAGATGCATCTCCATTGAAAAGTGGTGGTCTATTGGACGATTGTCCTTCGGAGAATCCGTTACCACTATAGTTGGCCATATCGTTCCTCGCAAGACAAATATGTCAAATGCTAGAGGTTGGGCTCTGATACCAATTGTTGTCCCAAGTGAATAACCCTAGAGGGGGGGTGAATAGGGTTATAGGCCAATTAAAAGGAAATTATAACAATAAAAAATCTGATTATTGCAAGCTAAAATAAATGTAAGACAATGCAATAATAAAGAGATTAAGGGAAGAAGAATGCAAACGATATAACAAGGTTCGGCCTCCCGCCTACGTCCTCGCCTCAAGAGCGCGCTTGAGGATTCACCAATCCACTATCACTCTCCTTCAAGGTGGAGCAGCAAACCTTTACAACTTGAGTGTTCTTCACCAACACTTAGCCAAATGCACTCTTCTCAAGTGCTTACAAAGAAAGGTATTCACAACCCTTTTGATACAAAGTATTTGGAGATGATTTTGTGTACAAAGAAGACTCTCTCAAAGAGTAAATACACAGCAAAATGAAAGCACACTTCAGCTATTGATTGATTTCAATGAATGCTCACAAGAGGAATTAGGGCTTGTAATTGATTTTCTTGTTTTTGCTCAATGAATACTCATAAATGAGCTCAAGCCTTGTATTTATACTCAAGGGGTCCATACTAGCCGTTCTGGAACAATAAATGCCGGGAAAAGAAGTTTGGTGGGCAATAAATGCTTCAAATATCCGTTAAAAAACTAGCCGTTATAATTTTCCCGAGGTTTTCAGCCGGCTGAAAAATCTTTCAGCCGTCTGAAACATCCTTTTCAGCCGTCTGAGTGAGGCTACTGAATATTCCAGAGAGGGTGTAAAAGAGGAACACAAGTTCATATTTCTCAGCCGTCTTAAACATGAATTTCAGCCGTCTGAATTTTCATTTCAGCCGTCTGATTAAGGCTGCTGTAAATATAGAGGGATTAACATTTAGCATATGAACAAGCCTGCTCCTTCAGCCGTCTGATCATGCTTTCAGCCGGCTCAAACCTAATTTCAGCCGGCTCAAAGAGCCGTCTGAAAAATACAGAGAGAGTGTTCTTTATGAGTTCACTTTTTCAGCCTGCTGAAAGAGGTTCAGCCTGCTGAAACCTCATTTTCAGCCGGCTGAAACAATGTTTCAGCCGTCTGAAAATCCCTGATTTCAGACAAAATACAACTTTCTTTCCTTTTGAACAGTTCGTCATTTTTAAGTCTTTAAGGTCATTGAATTTGTAATGTTTTAAGCCCTTCCAACTGGTGAGCAAGGATTGAAAGCAATCTTACAAGATTTTCCTAGCGTTGTCACAAATTGACTTGATAAATCTTGATTGCTCTTGAACAATTGATGGATCCATTGCGTTGCTTTCTTATCATCTATGCTTTGCTTGTTTGTGCATTTTGATCCTTGCTGCTTTGAACCATTTAGCGGCTTTGATACCTGTCTAGATTCATCACTTAAATGCTCATTAGTCCTTTAAACATCTTCTTATGTATTGTTATCATCAAAACCTCGGGGATTAAGCCATTTAGGCCAACACCACTATGTCACAGGAAAGATTGACCGGATCAGTTATATTATCCATTGAACATGATATCATAAAAAATCTTGATTATGCTAACTTAATAAGTAATTTTGCAATTAAAAACGCGAGAAGAGTAATATTTAAGTAATACTTTGCTATAATTGGTTCATTTCTTTTTGGTATAAAAGCTTTAAATTAATTTTGTTTTTTTTTCTTCTTCTTGTGTATGTGATTTTTTCTAAATTATAAAAGAAGAAGATCAGATTTTATTTATTTATAGTTCTTATAAAGATTTATTTTTTATCTTAATTTATATAAGCAAATTTTAGTATTCATATATTTAGGCAAATTTTATATGTATTAGGGAAAAAAAATTATTGGATATAAATTTTATTGTGCGTATGAATATATATAGAGGCCTTATTTTAAGAGTTCACTTAGGGCCCCAAAAAACTCAGAACCGACCTGTGGGTTCCATTTGGCTAACCCTCAAATTACAAGAATTGTATGATGTTCTTGCTCTAATGACGAGGATTGTATGATTTTTTTTTTTTTTTATTTTCTCCTCTTTCTCTCTTTCTTCTTCTTCTTCTTCTTCTTCTTCTTCTTCTAACTCCGGGAAATGGTTTTGAGACTTATGGAAAATACTCCGTAAAATTCCAAATCTGTTATATGTGGGTAGGATTCATTCAAGTCGTTGTAGACACTTAAATGTCATACTGAAGCTCTGTTAGGCTTCGTGAGCTCTCTTTAGTTTCTCAACTTTGTCATATATATATATATATAATATATATATATATAGATATATATATATATTAGAAAGAAAGAAAGAACATTAGAGCATTATGAAATAAGAATCTTGAAGCAAACATAAACCGTACCCATATTGCGTGTGGCTTGCATTCCCAACTTTTAATGTGAGATCGCTGAGGATGCTGAAGCAACACGTTTAATTCATCCACCTTATTTACAGCCTGACTTGTTAGCGACAATACCTTTTTTTTTTTTTTTTTTTTGTTTTGTTTTTTGTTTTTTGTTTTAGTGACAAAATTATAATCATTTGTATTGAACTATAATTATTTATTCGTAGCTGGACATATCTGTAATTCCCCCAAATGAAAACCACAACTCTATTAGGCTCATGAGAAAGCTTGTTAATTGCTTGTGATTAGGCTCATGAGAAGGATTATGAAAATGCCCACAATATGGATTATGATGTTCTATTATGGAATCATAAGAGTTGCACCCTATGTATAACTCACTTTTGAAATCAACTTGCATGGGAGGATACCTAATAGCTAATATACACATAATTAAACCCATACTTAATCAATGTAGAACATTAGGATCATAACAGATTTCTCTCTTAGTTTGTTGTAAAGTTTTCATTGTGAAGTCATCTTTTTTATTATATTTTACTATTAATTTAGTTGATGCTTCCCATTTGGATGTTAGGTAAGGTTTTTGGGTTTGCATTTTAGGTGATTTGATTTTGTCTCAACTTTGGTTCTAATGCTTAGGCTTCTTTCTTACTCGTGATGTCTTAGTGGATTGTAGGGTTCTTAGCTTTGGTGTATGTTGTATCCCTTTGATTATATAATACATTTTCCGTCTCACAAAGATATGTCATTTTTGCCTTCTTTTTTTTTTTTTTTTTTTTTTTTTTTAATGTTTCAAAATGTTCATCCACTCTGAATAGTCAAATCATAATTTTTTTGAATTTTCTTCCACTAGCCTAGGAAGAATTACTTTCAACAAAAAACTAAACCCCAAGAAAGAGATGAGTATTTTTGGAAAGAAAATATTTCATGGGTGATAAGTCAATGTAATACTGGCTCTTCTTAATCTACGTGTTTTGTCGAAGATGACAATCTTTATAGGACGGAAGGGGTATAAAAAAATTTTGCCAACCAAAAAAAGAGAAAAAATGCGTGGCGTGAAATAATGGATCAATTTGTGGTGCCAATGTGGCTTTGTAGATTATAATCATGAAGTATTTGTAGATTTGAAGTTAAAGTTTAGCTTGTCAATAAATTTATAAAAAATTCTGGATCTGCCTTTGGAATAGAGGGAGTAATTACAGTATTTAATTGCATGCCCACATACGTACTTATATATATTTATTTATTTTGCCAAATGAAAAGTATCACTAGTTCATTCCAATTGGATTTGAGGTGCATTTAACCTATTGATTGAGAGGGTGTAAAAGGCATTTTTGGAGATAAAAAAGTCATTATCTATATATATATATTAAGGGTATTTGATTGGCTATTTAAAAACCTATTAGAAAAAGACATTTCTTATAAATGATAGATTGGCAAAAGCTACCCAAGATAGTTTTTCAAAATGCCGATTGCAATAAGGTAAAAAGCTCTCAAGTAAAAATAATTTTTTTAAATAAAAAAACATCAAATTTATCTTTACTTTCCAACATTTTTAACACAAAATGACTATCAAATGTGTGTTTACTAAACATCAACTTACTTCCAAATGTTTTTTTAATACTTCATACGTCCTACAAAAATAAGTCAAGTTTGACAAAACACTCAATTTAAGAAAAAATAATCATTGCATTAACGTGTCGTTTTTAAACTCAATCTTTCCAAATGTACCCTCTCCAACCTGGTATTGGGTTTTGCGTTGAAAGTAATTATTGAAATAATAAAGGGTAGTATATGAAAGTTTAAAAAATTTATAATTTAACCTTTCGAAGAAGATAAATATTTTAGGATAAAAAAATTAGCAAAAATGATTCATTTTTATAGGACGGAGGAAGTAATAACCTTTTGAAAATGTCTTCCAAATAGCCTACCTCTTTTTCTTTTTTCTTTTTTTTTTTTTTTTCTTTTTTCCCTCAAAACAGTATCCCAAATGCACATTTGGACTCAAATTGACTCTACCATACATAATGGAATATGTCCATTATTCATTAGTGAGGGAACAAAAATTCAAACTCTAAAAATGAGAAACTCGAATTTGGGACCTCCCATTCATGAGCTGACACCTGACGATGTATCATACCTTATTATTTTCAGACACGTATCACAATGTCAGGACATCTTTTCTGTTGAAACATTTTCCTCATATATAATTACTTATTACTTATCTATATAATCTATATATAACGGAGGAATACCTCCTTGTTAATGCCATGTGTCAATTTATGAATGAATTAATTAATTAATGAATTAATTTTTTTTCAAATCACATGCTGAATCTATGAACAAGTAAAGAAAAAGGTAAAAATTACTTTTTGAGTAACCACTTTCCAATCTAATACCAAAAAAAGGATAATATCTGTCAACTTGCTACAAATTAACTGTACACTTATGTCAAAATAACTTTTAGTTTTCTTGTTTTCGTATTAAGTTGGGAAAGAATCACTATGAAGTAATTTTCCCAAAAAGAAAGTTACTTTTAATGCTTTTGGAGAAATTACGTTTTAGTGATCAATTTCCAACTTAATACCAAAGAAAGAATATTCTCTACCAACTTGCTACACATTGACTGTATACATGCTTCAAAAGGACTACTAATGTTTCATGTTTGGTATTAAATTGAAAAGTGATCACCAAAAGGTAGATTCTCTAACTTTTCTTTTTTTTGGTTTTCACTATTATTTTTCACGCGGTATAAGTAGGTTGACGCTTGGTGTACATTACATATCTCTTTGTTTTTATGTAGAAGAATCAAAAAACCTATATTGTACAATGATCAATCCAAACTTAGTAGGCTATACCATATTTCTTCGTTTTCTTTATGTCTATTTATTTCCTTTCTAAAAAATTGAATGTACAAAATTATAAATAGTTATAATAAAAAATGAATTCCCATGATGCACAAACCGGAATATGTATTAATATATTAAATTGCTTAGGCCATGATGATTAAAAAAAAAACATGACACACCGGAATATGTATTAATATATTAAATTGCTTAGGAAACTATAAAAATGTTTAAAAAATTGTGCAAATATACTTTTTGTCAAATGAGACGTATCTCAAACCGTTAGGCCCAACTAATTCCCATGATGCACAAACCATCCTCAAGTTTATGCATTCGATAGTGAATGAGCGAAGACACGAATTCAAGATTTATGATTTCTAAGTCACAGTTTTTTACCATCATGGATGTGCATTATATATATAGAGTTTTGATCATGTATAGGATATCTCAAATATCCTGTATGATTATGGCCGCCGTGAGCGACACACACGGCCCTATAGATATATATATAATACAAACCTCACCCGTGCCAACGCACGGGTCATAATCTAGTTATTATTTTATCCTAATACTTAGCACCAGTGATCTCTCTCCTCTCGAACCTTCCCGTCCAGCCAAACAGTCAAACAGACGACGGACCACAGAAAAATGGCCGAAAAGACAATCCGATTCGGCATCTTAGGCTGCGCCGAGATAGCCCGCAAGGTCTCAAGGGCCATCAAACTTTCTCCCAACTCCACTCTCTACGCCATCGGCAGCCGCTCCGTCGAGAAAGCCTCGAGATTCGCGTCAGCTAATGGCTTCCCTCCCTCGACCAAAATCTACGGCAGCTACGAAGCCGTTCTCGACGACCCCGACGTGGACGCCGTCTACGTGCCGCTGCCCACCAGCCTGCACGTCCGGTGGGTGGTTTTGGCTGCAGAGAAGAAGAAGCACGTGCTGCTGGAGAAGCCAGTGGCTTTGAATGTGGGAGACCTTGATTTGATGCTGGAGGCGTGCGATTCGAATGGTGTGCAGTTCATGGATGGGACCATGTGGATGCACCACCCTCGCACGGCCAAAATGCGGGAGTTCCTTTCCGATACGCAGCGTTTCGGCCACCTCAAATCGGTATTAATTAAGAATTCATTAATCAAATTAATACTCCATACCCCATATGTTACATTGGCGTTGGTCTCTTCACTCTTGCCTCTGTATTATACTTACTTTAATTTCTTGTAAATGCTCAATATAGTATTTAACTATTTATCATAATTAATAAATTCATGAGCAAAGTACGTAGTAATTATATAAAATTGAACTTTAATCTATTAACCTATCGCCTATATATGATTTGTCACACATCCACCACCAATCTTTTTTTGTGTGTGTATATATATATATACAGTTCTGATTAGATGAGCACGTATTCACGTTACTTATATTAGGATCATACATTAAAAGTTGTATCCATGCATTAGTCCAATGTATTATGCAACTTATTAATGCATGAGATACCACTCCAATACGGGTTGATATAAGTTATATCAACATGCATGTGTTCACGTAATTGTCTTCATATATATGTATGTATGTTGCTATGTGGTATGTGGTCTGGGTTTTGTGTATGATAGAGAATATTTTGGGGATTTTTGCGGTTGGAGTGTGTCTAGAATGGAAGAGAAAGCAGACCTGGAGAAGTGGTGATCGATTCTTGTTTAGGAGTTTGGTGGCTTACGTATTGTATTTAATTGCAACTTGCTACCTGCCAGTCTTGGCCCAATCAAGACAGGAAGTTGCGAGCTAGATTTCATTTTTGGATAAGTGGAGTTGCTAGATTTCACAATTTATAATTTTCCCCCAATGGGTGAATATATAATGGACGGTTTAGGTTGGTTAATCACAATTTATTTTCCCCCCTAAATATGGCCCTCTTGTTGATCCATTATGTATGTGGCTTTGTATAGTATGCAAATAATGTACCTATTTTTGTCAAGTGCACTGTGCATCTCATCTTGGAAGTCTAGTGATTATTCGGTTATTATTTCCTTGTGAAATAGAATGATTTCATCGTAGTTTTTCAAAAAGAAAAATCCTTGGATCAAAAAGCATTTTTATAATTTTTTGGGGTTGAAAAAAAAAAAGCATTTATTTACAATGGATTGTGGGTTTGCTGTATGAATCCTCTTTCTTCCTAACTTTCATGTGCCCCCAACTAATTATCCCTTTTGATTTTGGAAAATGCTAAGTAGACCGATTTGGTTTACCAGATTGGTATACTCGTTGATGTGTCCATGGCATACTTGTAATTAGAAAAAAAATTTAGTCCCTCATATCTTGAGAAATGAGTAGATTGTTCTCATGGATGTAGCATTGCCTCATTAATTTCGGCCTTGGATCATGTAGGTTTTTTCTTCTAAGGAAGCCCTACAAGTTTCAATGATCCAATGGCTCTTTATCTTTAATTTCTTACATCCCCATTTCATATATCAGTGTACGCGTTATTGATTGTATTGTCCTAAAGTTGATCTCCTGTGGGTTCTCTCTCTCTCTCTCTCTCTCTCTCTCTCTATATATATATATATAGATACACAGCATCTTTGCATTCCGTGCCAATCCGGACTTTCTCAAGAACAGTATCCGCGTAAAGCCGGATCTTGATGCTCTGGGTGCTCTCGGTGACGTTGGGTGGTACTGCGTCAGGGCAATCCTGTGGGCTACCGACTATCAACTGCCCAAAACAGTAATAGCGTCGCATGGGCCCATCTACAATGAAGCTGGAGTGATTCTATCATGCGGCTCTTCTCTGTATTGGGAAGACGGCAAAGTAGCAACCTTCCACTGCTCTTTCCTGGTCAATACAACCATGGACATAACTGCTGTTGGCACAAACGGAGCTTTGCATATCCATGACTTCGTCATTCCTTTTCAAGAGAATGAAGCCTCCTTTTCTGCAGCTGCTGAGTCTGGGTTCACGGAGCTCGTGACAGGGTGGGAACCAATGCCGAGTGAGCACATTATTGTGACAGATCTTCCACAGGAAGCTCTCATGGTGGAAGAGTTCTCTAGCTTGGTTGGAAGTGTTAAAGGGAATGGCTCAAAACCTGAGAAAAAGTGGGCTACCCTCAGTAGGAAGACGCAACTGGTACTGGATGCAGTGAAGGCGTCGATTGATAGAGGCTTTGAGGCTGTTGAGGTTGTGGGTTGATTGAGACTTGACTGTCTTGTACGTGTTTGGGCTTCGAATAAAATTGGAGTGCTGTTTATGTTAAAAGTCATTTTATCATCTGATAAGTTGCTTGGGCCTGCTAGTGTCAATTGGTTCTATTATCGTTTTTGAGTTGCCTTCTGTGTAATAACGAATTTATGTACATTATGCATGTGCCCAAAAAATAAGAAATAAAATCAAAGATCTCCCAAAAAATATACAAACAAAATTTCAAATTTGTTCACATAAAAAACTTATATTAATTAATTAATTAATTAAATTTTTTTCAAAAAATATTAAGATTAAAAATTAAAATTGAAGACAGAAATCGTTATTAAGTGGTTAAGGAGAAAATATTAGAGGGTAGTAATGATAGAAAGAAACCCATCTCCAATATCTTAAATGATCATTTTAGCTCCGATTTATTTATTTCATTTTAAAAACTGATAAGGGCAGTGAAAGAGATGAAAAGAGAGAGAGAGAAGGTAACAAGGAGAATTAAAATCAAAAAGTAAAATTTGACTATGCATAAGTAAATATTCTGCAATCCATTTAACAGTAAAATTTTATTATTTTAGACACAGTGAAAGGGAGTAAAATAGCGTGTGGTTTTCCAAATGCACCCCACGGCGTGTGGTTTTCCCCGAAGTTTAACTTTCCAAAAGTTACTTATCCAAAAAAAAAAAACTTTCCAAAAGTTTAAAATTTCTCAACACGCCAGAGCCTATCTGTATATAATTCATATTATCAAATTCATAAAAACACAAATCCAAAAGGTTTTAAGCCAACATCTCAAAAATCCAATAAATTTAAATAAAAATAAAAAAGTAAAAATAAAAAACCTAGAAGAATTCGACTTCAACTAATTGGTCTCTTTAGGTTCATGGCTCCATTAGATGTCTGGGGAGCAGTTCCACTTCGCCATGGTTACATACCTATAGATATATAAAAGAAAAGAAAAGAAAAGAAAAAAGCAAATCACTTTGCTTACTAGCTAGCAGACATGAATGAGTTTGAAGCTTCCTTTGACAAAGGGGTGGTTTTCAGAATATCTCACATATCACAGATTCATGGATTAGAAGGGAAATGTGGCATATATCTACTGATTTGAGTAGGTGGGGAAAGGTGTGATCGAGAATAGAAATTAGACTTCCAATTGTTGAAAAACCCATTGATGTAGTTGTAGAAAATTTAGACAATGAAGTTGAAGATCTCCACTGCCATCCGATCCCCAAAATCTCCGTCACCAAAGACCCTACTATCCACAAAGTCTTCATCTAGTCGGTTCTACGGGTCTCACATTAATGGTCACCGAAAAGGCGTCCATAGCTAGATCTTAATGAGGGAGGCCTGCCTCTACCCAAGAAGTTTTATCTCAGGTTTACTGTCTCTCTCCCTTCCTATAGATAATTCTAAATTATCACACCTAATTTGTTTAGATTAATACTTAATGGGGATGGATCCTTTTACATCGGGTGTAGTGTAAGAATTTTTTATACTCCATATCTTTTTTATTTTGTAAAAAACAAAAAAATATTTCGTCAATCCAATGGTTAGATTAGATATTCCACTATGCATGTCATGTATGCATGTTAAATTTCAAGTTTATCGAAGATTAGGAGCTATCTCATCCTTAAAAAATCTAAAATCATAGTTTCATTTATAAAAGAAATATTAGTTTATCGATCAAATTATCAAATACTTCCCGATATTCAATTGACTTGATATTTGATATGTATAGGATCATCTAATCCAATAGTAAGTTTGACGAAATATGATTTTCATAAAAAGTTATTAAAGGGTGTAAAAGTAAAAATTTTCACACTTAAATTCATATTTACTTAATGCAAAGAGGCCAATTAGTGGTTCTTAATTGAAATTTATATACTTTATCACAGAAGATAAGATATTGAATTTAACTTTCTACTCTAACTAGGACTAGCCATATAATCTAAATTTATCTTAAATATTAATTAATGTGGAAGGGACCATAATTATGTAATGACAGCGGGTTACGGCACTCTAAACTTGGCAATTAAGCAGGCTGGTGGTGTCGTTATCTAAACTTAAGGGGAAGATATTTTTTTAAATTCAAAAAAAGAGTTAATGTAACGACTAAATTATTGCAGTTAAAGTTTGTCATAGAAACATGGGCCATGTCTGTTTTTGTTTTTTTTTTCCCAAGGAAAAGACAAACAAATCACTCTCCCCCATCACGGGCCATGTCCCTTTCTTTTTTTTTTTCTTCTTTTTTTTTTTGGGATAATTGGGCCATGTCCATGTGTTCTATATCTGCTACATATAACACGAGCGGCAGGCAGAAGCAATGTAGAAAAGAAGAAAACAAAACAGGTGGTGTCAATAAGTAATGGCCGGCCAAGAGGTGAAGCTGCTGGGAGCATGGTTCAGTCCCTTTGTTCACAGGGTGGAATGGGTCCTGAAGCTTAAGGGCATCCAATATGAATTTGTGGAAGAAGACTTGACCAACAAGAGCCCTCTCCTTGTGAACTACAACCCTGTACACAAGAGAGTGCCTGTGCTTGTTCACCATGGAAACCCCATTGCTGAGTCCCTCGTTATCATCGAGTATATCGACGACACCTGGAAGCAAAACCCCATAATGCCCCAAGATCCTTATGAAAGAGCCAGGGCACGATTCTGGGCTAAGTTTGTAGAAGAAAAGGTATGCATCTTTTCTTTTCTTTATGCTTCTTTTTTTTTTATTTTTTTTGGTTAAATGTTTTCCAGCCTTTAATTTTTAATATTTGTTCCTATGTACCAATTATTCAAATGTCTTCTAGAAAAATACAAGCACACAAGTGGAATTTTTTACTCTAGTTGAATAAATCTTGAAAGTGAACTAGACAGAGATTCAAAGAAAGTGAAATTACTTTTAGAATCCATGAAACTCCTCTAGCTGTTTGGATATTGGAAAACAAGTTTAAAAATGCTATGATATAACTTAAATCATAGGAAACCCAACGGGTTTGGAGGTAGAGAATGCAGATTGCGCTAAAGGCCCAACCTTATGTTTGTTAAGTTGGAAACCCAACGGGTCGGGTCTTGTAACCCATAATCAACCCATTTATAATTGGGTTTGTTTTGGGTAATTCATTAACAACCCATTTAAAAACTTTATGAACCCAAACTCATTTATCATGGATGGGTTTAGGTGGATTCATGAGTTTGGGTTGGGATTGCCAGGCCTAGATATAACAAATCAATTTGGAAGCAATTTTCAAAATTTTATCAGTTTTTTAGATCGAAACAGAGTTGAAATGAATTTTCAGAGTGACAATGACAGCAATATATCTTGTGGCCCGTGGAATTTAATTCAATTGATAAATATGACAAACAATGCAGTGTCCAATACCGTATGTAATAATTGTGACCATATATTTAAGCTTGAGTTGACTCTATAATCCCTTGAATTAATTTAGGCTATGTATGGATCGAGAAAAATAAAAAGAAAAAAAAAGAAAGTAATTTTCACTCCACCTATTTGGTTAGTTAAACTTTATTAAAGAAGAGAAGAGAAAATAAATTAGTGGCACACAATTACATTATTACACATATTAAACAAAAGTTGTATAAGGATATATTTGTCATTTCATTACTTAGTTATTTCCTTTCTTTCCTTTTCTTTTTAAATCTATACTACCTATAAAAGGCTGAATCTCAGAAAAACTTTTGAACAACCAATATACCCTTTTTTTTTTTTAAGAAAAACACATATCTACCATTCCTTTAATTAAAACACATAGTAAACATTCTTATCATTTGGTAACAAATGAAAATTAGATTTTAACTTAAACTTTTAAGAAATTAAAGTTAGATTCTTACTCAAATTTTTTTTCTTTGAGCAACTATCAATTTGCATGATAATATATATGAATATAAATTCTTTAAATATTCCGTTTTATGAAGAAAAAAAAATTCTAAATGTATATTTAAAGAGTTTTTAATGTTTCGTTAACAATTTTGATTATAAAAAAAAAGAATGTACTTTTGAATTTTAATCTTTATCTTTTATGAAAAAATATAAAATCTTTATGTATTTATTATTTTGTATAACTAATATTATTTACAAATATTCACGTGCAACGCACGTGTGCTGTATATAGTTTCTTCAAAAGTTGTGTAAGGAGATAAAATGCTCTAGTTTCTCTCAATTTCCCTCCATTTCCTTCAGACTTAACAATCCAAATGAGGGAAATTGAGAGAAATTTTATTTTTTCTCTCCTCTTCTCTCCATTTTTCTCAATCCATACAAAGCCTTGAGTTAAAGCTTTACAACCTTTACTCAATTGGATATACATACAACAATTTTTTGAAGAAAATAAAATTAAAAAGCTTTTTTTTGTCAATGACTATTTAATTCAAATTTCATGTTGATAACACCATGCTACAACAGTTTGGAAGTCAACACACAAATATGTTTGGGAAAACTGAGTTGATCGACTCAACTTGCTTAATCAAGTGCAGAAATACTCATTTTGTTATCAAATAAGAGAAGCCGGCCAGGATCGACCCATTTTATGGTGCCAAACTCTTATACTAAGCTACTAATTCAATCAAGAAAATGGACATCGACTGCGCAATCATCGATCATGGAAAAAAAAAAAATAGTATTCGATCAAAAGTAATTTTCCATGATTGATTGATTTGTCAATTGTACGTACCATCTATATGTTCTAAGCCTAATTTGGGGGAATTACAGATTGGTCTGGCCATGGATAATTACAGTTAGTAGTCATTATTAGTTAAATTAGTAGTCATTTACTCGGAAGTTAATAGTCGATCATTTGCCATAGCTGGACCAATCTGTAATTCCCTGTTTTAATCTTAGTTAATATATACCTGTGTTGAAATGACAAATTCTTTTTATTTGTCTTATTTCTTCAGTTCACTGAAGTTATAAGGGGAACGATCATGCTGGAAGGAGAGCAGCAAGAGAAGGAAGTGAAGCAAGCAAGGGAAGCCTTGGACGTCCTTGAAGGAGAACTCAAGGGTAAGAAGTTTTTTGGAGGGGACACGATTGGGTTTTTGGACATTGTGTTGGGTTGGATCGCGATTTGGTTGGGAGTGATTGAGGAAATCGCTTGCATCAAAGTTTTCGACTCTAACAAATATCCTTTCATTGGCAAATGGATGGAGAATTTTGCAGAGCTGCCTGTGGTCAAAGAAAACTTACCAGCTAGGGATAAGTTGGTTCTCTACTTCCACAAGATTCGCCAATTTGGATTGGCTTCAGCTGTTAAAAAATGAGATCACTAGCTTTAGCTAGTGATAATTAGGGAACCTCCTGGTCAGCCATTATTAGTGCATGTAACTATGTGTGCGTGTGCGTGCGTTTAAGAAGTAATTAATGCAACTGTTAGTCTTTATTTAGTTATGAATTTATGATATGCAAATGTCCCTTCGGGGTTGGTTGAAGGGTGCGTTTTTCAAAAGTTATCATTTCAATTTCTCGTAACTATTGCTGTGTGTATAACTATGAGCTATAAGACATTTCATACGAACTGTTACGGGATTAGCTTGGGTTGGAACTTCGGTAAGGCCTAAAATATCCCTCATCATTAATAAATAAAAAAAGGTAATGTCATGCAAATATATATAGCAAAGGTATTGCGAATCTTATCTCCCGGTTTTTTTCCTTTTTTTTTTTTTTTGGCAAGGTTATCATGGCCAGCAGAGGGTTGTAAGTTGTAACAGGAAGATGGACAAAACTTGTCCAATCTCCCTAATTATGTTTTAGCAAAGCTAATAGTGAAGGCGACTTCATTGGCTTATTTCAAGCTCCCTATTCAAGCCCGCACTTAATTAGCCCAAATCAGTTCGGTCCAACCCTCATAGGGATTATTGAGACCAAGCATTAGCCCAGCGACAAAGACAGTTTTGGACTTTTGATAAAAAAAAAAAAATAAAATAAAATAAAAAATATATATTATTACTCAAATATATATGCTTCATTAATAAAAACTATGTCAAACGAACTTGCATATAAATAGTCATTAGGAAACTAATTAACCAAGCATCATTGGGCCTGGATGGGCCAATTGTCCAGGCCAAATGATGCCGGAAATGACGTTTAGAAAAAATTTACGTGAACTTTAGAAAAAAATCCACTTAAACGACGAACTTTAAAAAAAATTTCGTATGCAAAGTTGTTCAAAATGATGTTTTTTTAATGAGAAATGTGACTAGTTTTTATGAAAACTTTTTATATTTTCATAAAACCTTAAGAATTATAAATTTAGTTGGGGAGAGAGAGAGAGAGAGGGGGGGGGGGGTGTAAAGAAATTTTTATGGTAACAATATCCCACCTCTAGTTGATATTATTGATGATAATCATCGTGGGAATTTGGATTATCTCTTCGAAGAGACAAAATTGTCCATCCTTAATACTCTTTTGCCCTAATTTTTTGCTATGGCTGATAGGTTGATTTGGGCCACAGTCTATTAATGGCTACTTCTCAATCAAGTTTGCCTATGGTGCTTTAATGGACCAAATTAACGACTTGTATGGTTCGTTTTGAGGCCAAGTTTGTTTAACTGGAATATATGAAATGGATGAGAATGGAATCTGATTCCATACTTGAAGTAAGTTAGAGTGGAAAATGATTTGAAATGATTATTCAAACACACTGTTTGATTCTATTCCTATTTAAATTACCTCATCCAAACACGCTATTTTGAATGAATTAGAATATGATTCTATTCCATTCATTCCATTCCAACTAAACAAACATGACACTATTGGTCTTGAATTTGGAAACTTAAAAATCCCGTCCAAGATTTTGTTTATCTTTTAACTTACTTTTAATCAAGATTCTATCTAAATACTATAGACCTCTGAGAGCATCTTTGATAGTATTGTCTATTTTTAAAACTACTTTAACTAGTAAAATGACATTTGAAAAAAACAAAAATAGCTAGCTAGTTATCCAAGCTAGTGATCCAAGCTAGTGAGTAGTCCAAAGCCACTAGTTATTCTTTGTTACTTCAAATCTTTTTTTAATAATCTTTGCATTTTTAATCATTTGGTGAAGAGAGAAAGAGGGAATGACGCATAAAGAAAAAGAAAGTTTCATATTTTTTTTTTCACTGAAAGAAAGTTTAGCTAATGAGCGTTCGTTAGTGAAATGTAGTTAGTCAAAATGACAATAGTTAGAATAACTATCCATTTGGTGAAAGAAAAATTATGTTTGGGTTTAGCCCAAAAAAAAAAAAAAAAAAAAAACAAAAACAAAATGGATTTGCACTATAAAAACATGGAATGATAGAACACCATGCACCATAAAAGGAATATGATTCCAACCGTCGAATATGACATTTTCTCTGTTCAATCCATTGCCTTTTTTTTTTTTTTTGTTTTTCCCAAAGAATAAGTTCACTCACCGAGCTTTCGAATTTCTTGATGTATCTTGTGAGTATTAGTGAAAAATCCAAAAAACATCCCCTACATATATTCGAAATTCCATTTGCCCATCAAAATTCAAAATCACTTTCAAAAGGGTAAAAAACAAGAATCGTCAACCTTCGGTGTTTATCACCATGTTTTCTCAATTAGAGAGGAAGTGTTGCAATGCATCTTGTTTCATGAAATCAATTCAAAGAATCATTTTTCTTTTCTCTAATTCAATTAACCAAACCTCACACCTCTTGACCATTTTTTTTTAAATATTTTTTTTTATTCATTTTTCAATAGGAGTATTTAGATGTACCTTTGACTCCATTAACCTTTTAAGAGCATGCCCAGGAGGTTAGTTATTTTGACTTTTTAACAAAAGTAGAGAGTAACGGAATCTCCTGAAGGCTAGATAGCTGTTTGACGCTCTCCAAATATAGTTAGCGCTTTTAACTCCCTTAATTAAAGTAGAGAAAAAACTAACTAATTTTATAAGGAAAAAATAATTAACTCTGTTGGAACTCTTACTTGAATACTTGAATAGGGAATTATTTATTTTAACTATTCCTCTTCAAAAACCCGCTAAATGAGAAAAAGTTGTTATCAAACTCGCCAAAAATAGAGAAAAAATGATTAACCTTCTTAAAGATGCTCTAATTACGGGTGAAGTTACCAATGACTAGCACTTCTTTAAATCTAACTTTAATGGTTGAAATCGAGAGAAATTCAATTAAATTTATAACATAATCTTGCTCAATCATTTAAAAAATATTAAAGGGGTGAAAGATGTCAAAGTCTTCATATCGTTATGTTGCTTTCCTTGAATTATAGGTTAATTTCATAAGGCTTCTTGAATTATAGGCTTCTTGAATTTGAATTATAGGTCAACTTCATAAATTCTTAAATTGTACTCTCCATCCCGCTTATTTTTAAGTAAAAAATATGATGGAAATAAAATACGTGAGCATCATGTGCGCGCTATTAAATCATTTAACTTCTATACTAACAAATTATAATTGGTTTTAACTATTAAGCATTAAATTTGATGAAAATGGATCATAGAACTATTAATGAAAATAAGTACTGAATTTGACAAAGACATTCTTATCATTTATTGAGTGAGTGATTTAGGGTTCAAGTTTATAGAAAACATTAATACATATTTTTAATATATTTAAAAGGTTAAAGATAAAGATAGATTCTATCAATTGCCAAAAATAAAAATAAAAAATAAATATTTTAAAGTTTATAGGTATCATGTAAAACACTAAAACTAGTCTACACTTAAGGTTTTGATTTTTGGATGCTTGTTTGGGAACTTTAAAAATTAGATCAAACTTGGTATAGTTCATAACTGTTATATCGTTTTTTAAATAAAATGACTTACAATTGGTTTGAAAAAAATTGTGTTTTTGTTTTGTTTTCAAAAGAAAGTTAAAATAATTAATAGAAAAAAAGACTTATCAAATAGTGTGAAATTAAAATTGGTCAGATTTATCCTCAATTAGTCAGATTTTCAAATTTGCCAAACAACTCCTAAGTGTCATAATTCATATATGACAAATTTTAAAAATACAAAAAAAAAAAAAAAAAGCTTCTTAACTCATAAGCTATGGTGCACACCTTATGTAATTTGCATTAAATGACTTCAACCTTATCATTTATTTGTTATTAAGTAATTGTTGATCTATCAAGTCGAATTAATAATGGTGGCGTTGAGAGATCACCTTAATGCAAATTGCGTTAGCTACACTTTATAATTTATAATTTATAATAAAATGATTGATTAAATAATAATAATATTTCTTATAAAAAAAAAAAAGAAAAAAAAAATTTATGCTCTTGTGCGTTATCCTAACACCACCAGTACACATCCTTGGCACCAGTGATCACTCCCTTTCTGTACTCTGCCGTCCACCCAAACACACCACACAAAAAATGGCCGAAAAGTCAATCCGATTCGGCGTCTTAGGCTGCGCCGAGATAGCCCGCAAGGTCTCAAGAGCCATCATTCTGTCTCCCAACTCCACCCTCTACGCCGTCGGCAGCCGTTCGATCGATAAAGCCTCGAGATTCGCCTCAGCTAATGGCTTCCCTCCCTCGGTTAAGATCTACGGCAGCTACGAAGCCGTCCTCGACGACCCTGACGTCGACGCCGTCTACGTTCCGCTCCCCACGAGCCTGCACGTGCGGTGGGCAATCTTAGCCGCCGAGAAGAAGAAGCACGTGCTGCTGGAGAAGCCAGTGGCTCTGAATGTAGCCCAGTTTGATTTGATTGTTGAGGCGTGTGAATCGAACGGCGTGCAATTCATGGATGGGACAATGTGGATGCACCACCCCCGGACGGCCAAGATGCGTGAGTTCCTCTCTGATAAGCAGCGGTTCGGTCAGCTCAAATCGGTATGTCTTCGCTTTGCTTCCTTTCCCGACATTGATTCGTACTTCAAATATCTATATATGCATTTATGTTTGTATTTATCATGGGTTTTTTGTATGATTTTGAATTGGAAATAAGCAGATTTTTTTTTTTTTTTTGGGGGGGGGGGGGGTTCTTGGTCTTGGGTTTGGTGGGTTTCAAGGGAATTCTGTTTGCTTGCTACTTGCCAACGATTTTGGGCATGTTTGGTTGTTCCATGGATTTTTGAACTGCTCCATTGTATTTTATGTAGACTTGACTTCTTATGTACAAGTATGTTCATTGTTAATGGCAGCTATAACTTCTTGTATGGCTATGATAATTAAAACTGAACAGAACTCCGGGGGCACATGCGGTGCCCGAGGAAAACATAGTCATAAAAATGGGGGAAAATTGTTAAAAAAGCTTCTGTTAAAAAATTTGAGTTTAAAAATGTGGTTATAGGAGAGAGAAGTGCATTGCAGAGGGAGACGTGATAGAGTGGTTATAGAAGAGAGATATGGGTTAGAACAGTTGAGAGAGTAGTTACTATTATCCTTTTATTTATTTATTCTTTTTGATAACGGTGGAACTATCTCATAGCAGAGCCCTTTGGACCCACCTATGGAACCTAAACCGCTGGAGAGACTAGCTTAGCAACCCACCGCCACAACCCCTTACTTAAATCTTAGGTTGTCCTAGCGGGGAATCGAACCTGAGACCGTGCGCCTAACCACACAATCACGAGTTCGCCCTTACCAATTGGGCTACCCAAGGTGGATATTTTTAAATTTTTACATTGGCAAGGAATCCACCCCTACATCTACAACTACTTGAATTCCCCCACACTTCTGTAACATCACTAAGCTGCAAGGAACTTAATCAAATACTATTATCCAGTTTTATCTTTTATTTATCTTTTATTTTTTTGGTTACATCTTTCAAATTATGTTTTTGTCTTGGAAAAAAGGAAAAAAGAAAAGAAAAGAGATTGGTAGTTGATTATGCTGTTAAGATGTTAATTTTGTAAATTGAATTAATGGTGACAAAGGGAGAGGCCAAAGGAACTCTTACCTATATATATCAGGGTAAAGGCATTTCATAACATAAAACTCATGTTCAATTGATTACATCTTTTGTAGAGGTCCTGAGTTCGACTCTTGCTAAACCCCTTGCAGCCACCCACTCAAGGTTCTATGGTTCTCATGGGCTTTAGACTTACTTGATCCATATAGGTTGTGAGGTCTTCTATGGGCCTAGGGTTTGCCCAAGGGGCTTCCTCATTATCAAAAAAGTCGGTTACGTCTTTAAACAAGTAAATTTTAAGCCCACCCAATGACAATCTATGTTATGTGTAGACTTCAAAATGTCTCTTAATCACCTTGGACACAACATGAATAGCAATATGGAATATGGATGGACCAACCACCACTAACCAACATCACCACCATACACCACCAATACTAACACAACCCCATCACCACTACACACCTCCGCCCACCAACATCACCACTACCCACCACCAATTATTCATAAAGATGTGGATGTTAGGGAAGATGTTGCTTGCAGAATTAGAGTAGGATGGATGAAGTGGAGAAGTGCATCTGGGATATTGCTGTGTGACAATAGAATGCCTATCAAGTTAAAAGGAAAATTTTACAAATGGCTATTGTTTATGGTACCAAATGTTGGGCAATTAAGAGACAACTTATGTAGGAAATGAATGCAGCAGAGATATGGATGTTAAGGTAGATAAGTGCTATGTGAGGAATGATAAAACAAGAAATGAATGTAGTTGTGAGAAGGTTGGACTGGTACCAATCGAAGAAAATGTCCAAAAAACAGAGTATGTTCTTAGCAATATAGTTCTTCTTCTTATCCAAAAGGAAAAAAATAAAAAAAATTTCTTCTTTGAAAAAAAAATGTTTGTAGGCTCCTAGCAATGTAGTTCTCCCTATTACATGATTGAAATGAGTTATAATTATTAAAACTAGTCATAACTACTATATATGAACTTAGTTTTTGCTTTGAACCTGGTTTGTTTGACCAGTGTAATTTTTTTGTTATCGGAGAATAAATGCTTGTAGCATATTGGTGTTTATTGACATAGACCCGATGGTGCATTTAGTTACTTCCCATCTAACTTTTATATGGCAGTAGATTAATTGAACATCATTATTTTTCTTTGTTTCTTTATGTTCTGTTCTTTGCTTCACATTATTCCACATTGTGTTGTACTCTTAAATATCTCATCAATTGGATTCTTTATGTTTTATAACTTTATTCACATCATTGCTTGTTGTCTTTTACTCTTAAATATCTCATCAGTAGATTCAAAATGCTGAGAGACCTGAACAAAGTGCTATAGCATTCCAGATTCAGAATGAGTGATTGTTGGCCAAGTTTGTGGTGATTTAAATTTTTAATGGAATGTGAATAGAAAAAATGCCATTACTACTATATTCTTCTCCCAAAGCTATTTGTCAGTGGATTCTTCAGGTTGCCAACCTAACCTAATAGCATCAAGATTCTTCTGAGGCCTTGTAGTGGCACTAGCCTTTATCTTGTGACAATAAAGTTCAAAAAATTTTGTCTCTTATAGCTGTCTCTGACTCTTACTGTCATTTGGATGCTTCAGAATTAACAACAGTCTCTTGTGAATTTAATTTATACTAGTGTGTTTTAAAGGCTCGAGGTGCCTTCTTATTGCCTATGTATAAGGCATGTGCCTGAGCAAAATAAAGAGCATATTTTATTTTTGAAGATGAAGGAGAGGCATGGTATGAGATCAAATTAATGACAGAGCTGAACATTGACTGGGTAAACTGGAACGAGTAGCTTAAATATTGGATGCTAACAGTATGTATCAATCTATTTTTAATTTTGGCCTTTGTAGTTAGGTCCAGGTGAATGATAGCATTCAGGAAACAGACATGCTAGATTTCACCATTTTTTTTTTTTCATTTTCACTACTATTTTTGCCAATGGGTGAATTGGTGGTGATGATGGGTTAATTATTTTGATGGGTGAATCCAACTTTTAGTTTTTAGTTCTCACTTTGTTACAGTTCACATCAGAATAGAGAGGGAAAACCGCATACCATTGGCTGTTATTGTATGCTTTGCGTACATTTCAGTGAATTCAAAATATTTGCAAATTGTGTTACACTTCAATCGGTAACCCTGTTCTTTTAATCTGTAGAAAGATCCAAACTTGTATTAGTATGGTTGGCCTTTCTGATGTACCTTTAGTACCCCTAATTTGTTGATGAAAAGTTGTGATATAATTAGCACCAGTTACAATTGCCTTGATGCATGAGAATGAAATATATTGTGACCTTCTTGTTGATCTATTATCTGCCTTTGAACCATATGAAAGTCATGTACCCATTCTTGGCTAAAAATCTATACTTTGAATCTCATTTTGCAACTCATTTAATTAATACAATTATTAGTTGTTTGTGAAATGGAATGATAGAAGTGATTTTAGTTAAAAGCTTGAAAAGAAAAATCCTTGTATCAAAAGCATTTATTTACAATATGTTATGGTTACATCTTCATGTGCAGCCATTCTTTTTTCCTGTGTCAGCTTTTTGAGAAAGATTTTCAATTATATATATATTACGTTTTTGCTATTGTTCTAAAGATAATCTCTTGTGGGTTCTATAGATGCACACCTGCTTTACATTCGGCGCCGATCCCGATTTTCTCAAAAATGACATCCGTGTGAAGCCAGATCTTGACGCTCTTGGTGCTCTCGGTGATGCTGGGTGGTATTGCATCAGGTCAATCCTGTGGGCTGCTGACTATGAGCTACCTAAAACTGTTACAGCTTTGCGTGAGCCTGTTTTGAACGAAGTAGGGGTGATTCTATCATGTGGCTCTTCTTTACATTGGGAAGATGGGAAAGTAGCAACCTTCCAATGTTCTTTTTTATCCAATTTGACCATGGACATAACTGCTATCGGAACAAAGGGAGCTTTGCATCTTCACGACTTTGTCATTCCTTTTCAAGAGAAGGAAGCCTCGTTTTCTGCTGCTTCGGAGTCTGGGTTCACGGAACTTGTGACGGGATGGGTACCAATACCAAGTGAGCACACTGTCATGACCGATCTTCCACAGGAAGTTCTCATGGTGAGGGAGTTTGCTAGTTTGGTCAGAAGTATTAAAGAAAATGGTTCGAAACCTGAGCAAAAGTGGCCAATCCTCAGTCGGAAGACACAACTCGTACTTGATGCCGTGAAGGCGTCAATTGACAGAGGTTTTGAGGCTGTTGAGGTTCAGTATTGATTGAGACTTCTATTCGTTCCGTCTTCGGACTTCCATTGAATATTGGATGCTAACAGTATGTATCAATCTATTTTTAATTTTGGCCTTTGTAGTTAGGTCCAGGTGAATGATAGCATTCAGGAAACAGACATGCTAGATTTCACCATTTTTTTTTTTTCATTTTCACTACTATTTTTGCCAATGGGTGAATTGGTGGTGATGATGGGTTAATTATTTTGATGGGTGAATCCAACTTTTAGTTTTTAGTTCTCACTTTGTTACAGTTCACATCAGAATAGAGAGGGAAAACCGCATACCATTGGCTGTTATTGTATGCTTTGCGTACATTTCAGTGAATTCAAAATATTTGCAAATTGTGTTACACTTCAATCGGTAACCCTGTTCTTTTAATCTGTAGAAAGATCCAAACTTGTATTAGTATGGTTGGCCTTTCTGATGTACCTTTAGTACCCCTAATTTGTTGATGAAAAGTTGTGATATAATTAGCACCAGTTACAATTGCCTTGATGCATGAGAATGAAATATATTGTGACCTTCTTGTTGATCTATTATCTGCCTTTGAACCATATGAAAGTCATGTACCCATTCTTGGCTAAAAATCTATACTTTGAATCTCATTTTGCAACTCATTTAATTAATACAATTATTAGTTGTTTGTGAAATGGAATGATAGAAGTGATTTTAGTTAAAAGCTTGAAAAGAAAAATCCTTGTATCAAAAGCATTTATTTACAATATGTTATGGTTACATCTTCATGTGCAGCCATTCTTTTTTCCTGTGTCAGCTTTTTGAGAAAGATTTTCAATTATATATATATATTACGTTTTTGCTATTGTTCTAAAGATAATCTCTTGTGGGTTCTATAGATGCACACCTGCTTTACATTCGGCGCCGATCCCGATTTTCTCAAAAATGACATCCGTGTGAAGCCAGATCTTGACGCTCTTGGTGCTCTCGGTGATGCTGGGTGGTATTGCATCAGGTCAATCCTGTGGGCTGCTGACTATGAGCTACCTAAAACTGTTACAGCTTTGCGTGAGCCTGTTTTGAACGAAGTAGGGGTGATTCTATCATGTGGCTCTTCTTTACATTGGGAAGATGGGAAAGTAGCAACCTTCCAATGTTCTTTTTTATCCAATTTGACCATGGACATAACTGCTATCGGAACAAAGGGAGCTTTGCATCTTCACGACTTTGTCATTCCTTTTCAAGAGAAGGAAGCCTCGTTTTCTGCTGCTTCGGAGTCTGGGTTCACGGAACTTGTGACGGGATGGGTACCAATACCAAGTGAGCACACTGTCATGACCGATCTTCCACAGGAAGTTCTCATGGTGAGGGAGTTTGCTAGTTTGGTCAGAAGTATTAAAGAAAATGGTTCGAAACCTGAGCAAAAGTGGCCAATCCTCAGTCGGAAGACACAACTCGTACTTGATGCCGTGAAGGCGTCAATTGACAGAGGTTTTGAGGCTGTTGAGGTTCAGTATTGATTGAGACTTCTATTCGTTCCGTCTTCGGACTTCCATTGAATTGGACTGCTGTTTGTGTTAAGTTGGATATTTATCATTTTATCGTCTGATTAGATGTTCAGATGTACGTTTAGGCGGCGTGTGAATCTTCAAGCTATGATTGTCCCACATTTGATAGTATTATCACTTTTGAGTGGTTTGTTCTATCTTTAATCTTTAATAAAAGAATTGTTCTCCTTCTACGACCACCCCCCCCCCCCCCCCCCCCCAACAAAAAAAAAAAAAAACCAAAAAAAAAAAAAAAAAAAGGCCCCAAAAGAAACTAAAACAAATAACGGGGAAAAGGGAGAAGAACGAAACAGTGACAGGTAGTCGGACAGGCTTGCTATGGTAGCTCAAATCGATCAGATCCTCACTTATGCCGCTTCACTGCTGATGTTGTAACTAGGAAATTTGTTTTCAGTGGATGGATATTCTCGTGAGTGCTTGTCTTGATATATTTTTATGTATGTGTGTGTCTCAATTCTCAAAACCCGGAACATCATTCTCAGTAGGGAAGACACATGGAAAAGTAATCGAGAAATCCTCTAAAATGTGTGGAAATTGAGCTTAAACTTTGACCAAGTTAATATCTCGGGAGGGACTTCTTGACCGTATGTGTGTCCACAACTCAGCTGGAAACCAAGTCACTGGGTAGCCTAATGGTGAGAGAGAAAGGGTGGAAGCTAAGTCCATTGGGGTAGCCTAATAGTGAGAGAGGAAGGGTGGGTAAAGGGTAGGAGTAGGTTAGGTTAGGGGTTCAAACCCTTCTCATTGCACCAATAAAAGAAACTCAGCTAGAAACTGATTTTCACTAAAATCACTTTTCAAAATTTTTTTGGCAAGTTTCAAAATATTATAGCACTGTGTTTAGATAAGAAATTTATAGGTGGAATTTGCTTTTGAAATGAAATTTGTAAAATTTTTATAAGGATGTTCTAATTTTTATAAGGATGTAATTTTTATAAGGATGAGAACATCCTTATAAAAATTTTACAAATTCCATCTCAAAAGCAAATTCCACCTAAAAATTCCTTATCCAAACATAGTATAGAGGAATCTGTTTTCATCATTTCAATCAACCAAGAAAGTAGTGTTCCCTTCTGTTTAAGCTGCCACCCGGGGGGGAGGGGGGGTTGTTTCATGGGTTCCATTTTTGCTGACCCTCAAATTACAAGAATTGTATGATGTTCTTGCTCTAATGACGAAGATTGTATGATTTTTTTTTTTCCTCCTCTTTTCTCTTTCTCCTTCTTCTTCTTCTAACTCCGGGAAATGGTTTTGAGACTTATGGAAAATACTCCGTAAAATTCTAAATCTGTTATATGTGGGTAGGATTCATTCAAGTCCTTGTAGACACTTAAATGTCATACTGAAGCGCTGTTAGGCCTCGTGAGGTCTCTTTAGTTTCTCAACTTTGTCAAACCAAAAAAAAAAAAAAAAAAAAAAAGATGAAAAGGAGAAGAAAGAAAGAAATAAAGAAAGAAAGAAAGAACATGAGAGCATTATGAAATATGAATCTTGAAACAAACATAAACCGTACCCATATTGCGTGTGAGATCGCTGAGGAAGCTCTCTGTACGTATGAAGTCCAAAACTACTCCACTATATTATATTGAAAATGTTGAAGCTACACGTTTAATTCATCCACCTTATTTACAGACTGACTTGTTAGCGACAAGAATTTTTTTTTTTTTTTTTTTTTTTTTTTTTTTTTCAGTGACAAGAATATAATAATTTGTATTGAATTATAATTATTTATTCGTAGTTGGACATATATATAATTCTCCCAAATGAAAACCTCAACTCGATTAGGCTTATGAGAAAGCTTGTTAATTGCTTGTGATTAGGATCGTGAGAAGGATTATGAACATATATTCTTGCAATTAGGCTCATGAACAAGGTTTGAAAAGTCCCACTAAATATAGTCGAATTTTTTTAGGGCTTTTCTTTCTTTGTCCCAATAAATAGCTTTGGATTTTTGGTTCTAATGCATGTGACTCTGTCACTTTAAGGAAGTCCAATTTGAATTTTCAGTCCCTAAAACACTAACAACCAACCAAGGATTAATTACCCTTTTTAACAAAAACTTCTAACTCTGCTCCTGCACTTACTAGGCTCACCATAACTGCATGTTAATGTAGGATTCGTAATTTTATACATCCCAATTCGCAGGTCAACTTACATGTTATAGACATAAGAGCATCTTAATTTAGTGGTTTCTGCTATTTTATATGTGCTATTTCTATTTTAACACCTGTTACAATACCAAATGCTATAATTTAATACAATGTGCTCCGATAGTACAAATGACATAATATGCAATTTTTTTTGCACAACCCCCATCCATTCCCTTTTTCTAAACCACCTTTGTGCCCTAATAACAATATAGCACAAGGGTGTGCTATTGCTATTTTTTAACACACCATTGAAGCAACAACAAAATGTGCTATTATTAAAATATGGCAATAACACCTTTTAGCACACAATTGGAGATGCTCTAATATGGGGCAAGTAACTAAGCAATGGATGTTAAGAGACTCCGCGAGTAAACTATGTTTTGGTACTTTCAAAGAAAATAAAATAAATCTATGGAGATACAAATGCCAACCACCAATTATAGGGTAAGAAGTTGCGAGGTGTGTATCAACTACTCTACGTTTGGTAGGTTGGAATGAGGGTGATGACCATTCCATTTCCAACATATTTTAGAATGTTTGGTTACTTATGAGGAAAGAAATAAGCATTCCTTTGTGAGCTCTATTCCCTTTAAAGAAGGAAAGCCATTTCTCTTCAAACCAACATGAATGATCATTTCCATCCTTCCAAAAAATGAAACCATAAAAGTGGTCCCTGCTTGTGTCTCTCCCATTCCATACCCATCCTTTACCAAACATTGGAATAAAATATCTATTCCAATTCTATTCTCATTCCCGTTTCCCTTTCATTTGCACAAATCAAACGCAGTCTAAATGGCGTGTGAATGTAACCAAAATGTTTGTTGAAAGTCATTCCAAACTAACTTGTTATCACCATACTGGGCCCACAAAAACTGCATGTTTATGTGGGATTTGCACATCCCAATTCTTATGTCAACTTACACCTAACAAAACTTAAAATATAGGCCAAGTAATAATGAAGATACAAAAGCCATTTACCAGACTTTTCTCTTTCATTTGAATTAGTCAGCCGTGGCTTAGATTGAGAAGTATATATCCAACGTAATGCTTAATGTCAAAAGTGTTAAGGAATTGAGCCCCCTTCTAGGAGAATGTTATTCTCTGCTCTCCTCCCCATGAGGCCACAATCCCAAGTTAACTACTCTAAACAATCCCAAGTTAACCACTCTTGGACTCTCGGCTTAAAATAATTCCAGCTTTTGGGGGCAAGGCAAGGAGGCAGTACTTTGGTTTTGATAATAAATAAAAATATTAGTTTACGCCTAATCTGTCTATCTTTCGTCCACTTGTTGCTTCTTGCAATCCTGAGCCTAGGCAAAGTTTTGGTGGCCACATAACACTCCCCAAAATCTTATTTTCAAATCCCATTCTTCCTTTGATTAAGAAAACGGTATACGTTGTGTTGTGTTTTACGTTTAACCACGTGACACGACTTACTGATTTTCCTTAGGATACACACATGAACGAAAACGAAAAATGATTGGGGTAGCTATGTCAAGGGGACCTCTCCTTTTATTTATTTATTTTTTAAGTTAGTGCCTCATTTGGCTGATGTGGAATTCATTTATTTTTAATAATATATATAAGTTCTTTGATATTGATTTGTTTGTTAAATGAGCTTAAACTACAAGCTTGAGTTTAAATGAGGCGTTATTGAGCTTTTTTGCAAGTTGTTCATGAATGGGTCGATTTGTTTGTGGATATATAGTTAGCTCTGGCGACATATATATATTTTATTTAATATTTAAGATTAAAATTTTATTTAACATTAATAATAAAATCATATGTTAATACGTGTCAAGATATGATTATACAAATAATTATTTATTATAAATATATTAGATGCCTATTAATGACGATCCCAATTTTTATTTATTTATATAAAGTTAGGAAAACTGTAGAATATTAATGGGCTACCTAGAAAAGAATAATTTCAAAGTGAGCCGCTTTTGAAGTTTAACTAAATATATGGTGAACCAATTAACAAATCCTATTAACAAAGAGCTCAGTATTCCTATCCTATTACTCCCTTTCTATCTCTTCCTAGCAGAGACTTACTCACCACTTGCAACTGGTCCTTGCCATCCCTAACAATACCCAACACTATCAAAGTATCCCCAACTCTCACACACCATACACAACCATATATTCCATTTTCATCAACCCTAACACAAAAAAAATAAAATAAAAATTACTCTCTGCGTTCCTAATTGTTCATCCTCTTTAAAAAAACATGTGTTTTTTTTTTAGAAAACCTTATTAAATGCTTTTACGTCAATATGTATGTTTTGACATTTCAATTTTACCCTCAAATGTACAAAACATTAGAAAAAGAGAGAATCCTTTTTAAGGATATTTTAGGAAATGAAATTAAAAGAATCATTGACTTTTGGAATGTGACAATAATTTTGAAACATTTCAAAAATGAAAGGAGGCCAATAATTTAGGAACGAAAGGAGTACATAATCAACTTTAATACAATCCTTTCTTTTAAAGGAGAAAAAAAAAGAGAAAAAGAAAGGAAGAGTCATGGCCATCACAATGCCATTGTTGCTAGCACTACCACATGGAGATGGCAAAAATAAACCACCACATCATCACTAGGCATCATCACACAACATTTTTCAAAAGAACATAAGAAGACAGAGGGAGAAGGTAATGTTGAATGAAGGGTATGTCCAACTCAATGAAAGTGGTAGACTCGAGCGGAGCGTGATGTAGTTGACCTCCTCGTAACCAAACTCGGCCCCATTCTCTTCATCATGGTATTCTCTATCTTTTTCCCGGCCTTTCTTGTCCTACTCTAAAATCCTCACCGAGATTAGGTCCTTTAAACTCAATCTACACTACTTCGAATGAGATCATAATCCAAAGCAACGAGTGAGATGTCAATAATTTGAGGGGAGAGAGAGGTTGAACTCTTGCAAGGATAGGGTGAAGTGGGCACAATTCCAACTCACGATCTTTTATGATTTTCATCTCTAGTGGACCACTAATGATTTTGGCGACTTTCTCATCTCTGGTGAGAGACCAAAAAAGAAAAAAAAAAAAAAAAAAGAAGAAGACGAAGAAGAAGAAGAAAGGAGAGAGATTTGAAGATGTGATCATGACCCTCTTTGGTGCATAGTTTGGCCATTTTTGGTGATCGAGAGAGAGAAGTGGGGTTAGTTTAGTAAATGAGTAAGGTAAATTACCATATCTTGTAAAATGAACAAAAAATTGGATCTCTTTGTGAATAGAATTTGTTGCCTTGATTATTATTTAGTTAAACTCCAAAAAGTTGTCTTCTCTGAAATTACCTTTTTCTAGGTGGCCCATTTTGCCATTTTCCCCATTATAAAGTTTTTGTCCGATTTTAAAAGCACGCAAACAGGCACGGGGTGCGGCAGTCATTGTGCACGTGAGGGCTCGTGAGTCGTGATGCCACATATGGGTTCGAGGTGTGAGCGCACATCAAAACATAACTAACCAAAACACGCGACTCCCACGCTTCCCGCCCACACACACGCACGCACGCACAACCCTCCCTCCACCCTCCTACATTCTGAGGGATCCAACTTTGATAAACGTGATCCCCTCTTGGGCACAGGTGCCCACCCTTGGGATTCCTGATGTGCTCGTGGGCAACATTAATACAATAGATAGAATGATTAGGTCTTTTTATTTTTATTTTTATTTATTATTCCATATTATTATTATTATTATTTTTTATCTTGATAAAATAGGTTAACTTAATTAGGGACGTACCATGTCCCATGTATACACCTTACTCATTCGATAGGCGGGATGTGCAAAGACCCTCGGTTCATGAGCCAAGATCTCTCACCATCTAAACTACCTTGGTAGGTTGATTAAGATTTAACCCATGCTATATAAGTTCAATATTCAAAGTAGTACAACATAATTTAAGGAGGGAGAATGCAAAGTTATGACTGGGGTATGTATTGTTATTAATTAATATATTTGTCTAGTATAAAATTTGTAAAGTAATACCCTAATTAACCTAGTTTGATAAGCACGGATATATCATGCTTTGTGCTCAATTATAAGAAAAGAGTTCCAAGGAAGCTCATGGTAAAGAGAATTTGTGATAATTAAACTTTTCCCTTTGGTCGAGCTTACTATATATTGAGGAAATAAATCAAGGAAAAAATTGTCAATGAAGATTAAGGGAATATGAAAATGAATCAAAGAAAACATATTAGGGAAGAATATTGAGAGAATATTATGGAGCAAAATTGAAGGATATTTTGATCAGTGGGTTGATAGTAATTATGTAATTATCAATGAAATTCACTTGATTTATATGATATCAAAACATATTGTTTTTTGGTTTGTTTTACTCATGAGCTTGTCTTTATCATCTACGTGATAAGCCCATTTCTATCTTGTAGTTAAATCTACATGCAAGAGGAGTGTTAGAAATATGTCGCATCCCACATCGATTAAATATTGCGAGTTAAACATATATTTATATACCTGTTTGAGCCCCCCACTCATAAGCTTAGGCTTATAAGTTGGAAACTTTACAATTACAATTCAAATTCTTCTCCTTCCATAAATTAATGTAGCCATGGCACTCTTTATGTTAATAATTGGAAGAGGGATATTATGTCAATTAGGGTTTCCACAAGAAAATAAAAATGGAGCAAATGTAATAAAGTCTTGAAGTGGAAATGTGACTATCTTTTTCTTGAAGACTGATGCTACATTTATCAGATGAATTTAACATAAGATGGCTATTCTTTTATTGGTTAATTCAATTTTTACAATTGACACATTGGCTGATAAACAGAATGAGTGAATGAATGGAGGAAAAAAACATAAATGAAAACTAGTAGCTTTGGCATTTTCTTTTCTAAGTGGAAAGTATCAGAACTTGAGATGTAGTTTTTGAATATTACAAGATCTAACTCTATATATGGAAGAACGCAGTAATACATCACGAAGGGCTTTTCATATGCATACATGGAAATTATTTGATGGGTTTTATCTGAGGATCATCCACCCAACTAGTGTGCACTGCTTAACATTACTCAATACATATATGAAATTGAGTAATTAATGTTCCATGTGCCAACTCCAAATCCTAACTCTCTTAGGCCATGTTTGTTTGGTTGGACTGGAATGGAATCACATTCCAATTCATTCTCAACGGCGTGTTTGGATGAGGTAGTTAAACTGTAATAGAATAAAAAAAGAGGAATGAATCATTCCATTTCATTCTAAGCTATTTTAAGTATAGAATTGGATTCTATATATTCCTACTCATTCTATTCCAACCAAACAAACATGGCATTACAGAAGATGAGACCTACATAGATTTCATGAAGTCTTACAGCATATCAGAAAGTTGGGTTAAAATATGGGGCATAGAATTAGGACGCATGTAACATTTTCCTATCAAATTAGAATCCCACCAGACTTCATCCCATTTCGAAAGTGTGAATCAACTCTGTTCAGATACTCTAGTCTAGTGGATTAAATTAGTACAAGCTTAAGAAAATAGAGATTTTTTGCAACCTCCTCTATGACCCTTTTCATGCTTCTATGCATGATTAGACATATTAGCATCGCAAAATTTACATATGACTGTTTGATTGAAACTACTTTTTTTTTTTTAGGTAAGTCGTCATTGAAAGTTTTCACTCTTCATGGTTCAAATAAATTGATTAAAATTAAATTATTGAATTATACATTAGGATCATTTAATCGAACTGATTTTTCAAAGAAATAATATATTTAGCTAGTAGGACCTATTATTTGGTTGGTCCCGATAACATTTCAGCGATGGAGGAGCTTAATTATGTAAAGAAGGCATGCAAGGGAGAGTGGTGAAGGGGACAGGGATCTCCGCCCGCTTAAGAATGTATGACTTCCATCCACTCCTCAAAAAGAATAATGACTAATTATTTGGAAATAGTTCGACCGTTAGAGTACTTTATCATCCAAATCTTGGTCTTTAATTCAGCAGTAGAAAAGGCAAAGCGACTGAAACTTGATCGCATTCTCCTCATTGTAATGTTTAAGAGTAATGTTACTCTAAATTTTGAAAAAAAAATTAATTTCATGGCAGCCTTAATATATAATACACCCAACTCAAAGCCTTAGTTTTCATTTTTCCAAAATTCGTTCTCATTTTAAGAAATTCGATCTCAGTAATTTCATTTTTACTTGAACTGAAGCATGTATAAAAGGGAAAAACTGGTAACATTATTTTGATGTTTCATGAAAATTAAATGGGGAATTACAGATTGGTTTGGCTACGGGCAAATAATTACAGTTGGTAGTCTTTCTAGTGAACTGTAATTATTGCCAGGTAGTTGGACCAATCTGTAATTCCCCTTTAAATTTTCAGGATGGTTGCTCATGAAAAAATTTTCAAAAACACTTTCAAAACACATATGTGTTTTTCCTTTTATTATTTTTATCACGAAGTATTACTTTTTTGAGAACAGAAATTTACTGTCAGAGTATATATAGAACCAAATAAACCCAAATGATGATGACAGAGATATCAGTGAAACATATTTCCATCTACCGTACCCAAACCAAACATATACCTGAAGGAAGTTAAATCTAGCCTTTAACCATTTTTGGCGATGAATGAATCAAGCAAACAGTTTGCAAGTGATCCATCGAGTTGGACGTTGTTTTAGCGATGGCGTCCTCATCATATATAATCTTTTCTTCCTCGTTTAACATGCACTCGGCAACCAGTTCCTATTTGAAGATTACATGGAAAATAGCTTTGTAAAGGATGAGTAATGGTCAGCATCAGTTTTGTCCATAAAATTTCTCGAATATGTAGAACAATTTAGATGGGAAAAAACTAATTGTTATTGTTGAGATATGTATTATTATTATTATATTTTTCAAATTAATGATTAGGAGTATTTCAAGTCTCATGTACTCTAGTTAAGGTTACCTTCAACCAAAACTAATCCCCTATCGGCATGCCTCATAAATACGCAAGTGATTATAGTTATAAAAGTTGAAACGGGAACCTCTGCATGAGGAGCACACCCATTACTTGACTGCATGCTCGACCAACCCCACAAAAGTGTTAACCTTGACATGCATAGATAGATAGAAAAAATATGTAATATTTTGAATATTATCTCATATGAGATGGCATGAATACAGAATTCAAAGACATGCAAGTTTGAAAAAGTCGTAGGTTCATATTTATATATCAATGTGAACACTTACAAGTTTGAATTATTTTTCTAAGCATAAAATTTAATAAAGTCTCCGCGCCCCCAAAAAAAAAAAAAAAAAAATAGAAAAAAAAAAAATGAAATCCCTCCTACTTTACGCGTGCCACCATCTATATAAGCCACAGTCTCTAGCTCCTGCCTTACCAAACCACTTCTCTCATTCTCTCTCTCTTTCTAGCTCTCTCTGTTTCAACTATGGAGTCAGCTTTAATGCGTGAAGACACAAACAGGTGGGTGTTTGTACTCCCAGCTATTGTGGAAACCAAAAACTTGTCTAACAGTTGGGTTTTGTTTTCCATCTTCATGGCATTTTTGTCTGTTGGGCTTCTAACCTGGTTTTTCTCCACTGGAGGACCTGCCTGGAAAAATGCCCGCAACCAAATGGGCCGGGTTCCCATCCCGGGACCCCGTGGTCTCCCCTTCTTCGGTAGTTTATTCAGCTTAAGCCATGGCTTGGCTCATCGCACTCTCTCTTCCATGGCCTCCGGCCGAGCTGCCACCCAGCTCATGGCTTTCAGCCTTGGCTCTACCCCCGTCGTCGTATCGTCCGACCCTCACACGGCTAGGGAAATCTTGACCTCTCCTCACTTTGCTGACCGTCCGATCAAACAGTCGGCTAAGAAGCTCATGTTCAGCCGAGCCATTGGGTTCGCGCCCAACGGAACGTACTGGAGGCTCTTGAGAAGGATCGCATCGTCTCACCTCTTTGCACCAAAGCGCATTTTAGCCCATGAAGGGGGACGTCAGCTGGAATGCGCCGCTATGTTGCATGCAATAGTTAAAGAGCAATTCCTTCATGGGGTTGTGGTTCTGAGGAAGCATCTTCAAGCTGCTGCGCTCAATGACATAATGGGGACCGTGTTTGGGAAAAGATTCGACACGGCACAAGAGAGCGAAGAAGGTAAAGAAGTACATGAGATTGTTAGAGAAGGTTTCGAATTATTGGGCGCTTTCAACTGGTCTGATCACCTGCCGTGGCTGAACTACTTTTACGACCCTTTTCGTATCGATGAACGTTGCTCAGCTTTGGTTCACCGCGTCAGAAAACTCGTTAAAGAAATCCTCGAAGAACACCGATGCAAAGAGTCCGTAAAGCTCTCAGATAATTCTGATTTTGTTGACGTTTTGCTCTCCTTGGATGGTGAGGAGAAGCTCGAAGAGGATGATATGGTTGCCGTTCTATGGGTTTGTGCACATTTCTTATACCATGCCTTGAATGCTGCTATTTGACCCATCTTACTGACTCACAATAAAATCCCATATGATGCAACAAAGTCTTTATCACTTAAAACCACAACTGATTTTTTTAAAAATAATTTTTATTAACATATACGAATGGACCACATTAGATGAGCTTTTAGTATGGGTGTCAAATAGCATTTTCCTTCCTTCCTTCTTCTTCTTCTTTATTTTTTATTTTTTATTTTTTATATTTATTTTTTACCCCTGAATTATGTAACATGCATGCATGCGCTGAGTTTACTAGATGAGTTTGATTTCTTATTTATTTATTTATTTTTTGTTTTTATTTATTTATTTTTTGTTATTTTGTTTTATTGCAGGAAATGATCTTTCGTGGTACTGATACAACTGCACTTCTAACGGAGTGGGTCATGGCCGAGTTGGTTGTAAACTCGGATGTGCAAGCCAAGCTTCAACATGAGCTCGACCTCGTTGTAGGGAACAAGAGCGTCACAGATGCTGACGTGGATAAACTACCCTACCTCCAAGCTGTGATAAAGGAAACCCTACGCGTGCACCCACCTGGTCCTCTCCTCTCGTGGTCCCGCTTATCCACGTCAGATGTCCACCTCAGCAATGGCATGGTGGTTCCCGCCAACACAACAGCCATGGTGAACATGTGGGCCATCACTCATGACCCACAAGTGTGGGACGATCCTTTGGTGTTCAAGCCAGAGAGGTTCTTTGAGACTGAGGATGGTGGTGGTGTTAATGTGGACGTGAGGGGCGGTGACTTAAGGCTTGCGCCCTTTGGGGCTGGTCGCAGGGTGTGTCCTGGTAAGAACCTAGGGCTTGTGACCGTGAGCCTCTGGGTGGCTAAGTTGGTCCACAATTTCAAGTGGGTTCAAGATGTGGCTAAACCGGTTGATCTGAGCGAGGTGCTGAAGTTATCCTGTGAGATGAAGTACCCTCTCTCTGCTGTGCCTCTTCCTAGGAATGGCCCTCTGTATTAATTACTCCTATTAGCTAAGGTTTGGTTGCTTGTGCTTTCGATATGGGGTCTATGTTCTGGTCTCTCACGCTCTCCAAAAGTTTTTTGGATTTGCCTAATGGGTATTTTTCATGAAATATTTGGTTAGCTGACGAATAAAACTGAGGGATGCTCCCGAATTAGAAAGGTTTGGTTTTAGGTTCATGAGTAGAGTGTTTGTAAGATCGTAATACTGTGTTGCTGTCTTCGCATAATTTTATGAATGTTATTGTATCCACGCTGTTGAATAAATTGGCCAGATGTTATGTGTTTCTTGCTTTGTGTGCGTGCAAGAGAGAGAGAGAGAGAGAGAGAGAGATTTATTTTTCCATCAGCTTGTAAAAGGGCATCAACTATTGCCCTTCTACAACTACATCATTTCAGGTGACGAGGGTTTTGGGGGTTGGGGGGGGGGTGGCTTCATCACCAACTAATTACTTTGCCACTTTGCAATGTTAACTTCCCACAAAACGCCTTTGGTATGTGTCGTTTCTTGGTCCCACCATGTACGTGGAATGACATATATATACGTGGAAGGAGTCCACTATATAATCCTCCCACAAAAAGCCTATATTACATTTTTTTTTTTTTTTTTTTTAACAAGGGTATTTGTGGGCTACGTCACCAACTAATCACTTTGATATCTGTAGTCCTTTGGTCCCACCATATACCATGCAATTATCAGTCCGTTTAGGTTTGGGGTGGTCCTTAAGAGGATCAAATGCCTTGTGTTAGTTTTAAATGCTTAACATGCTCGTTTTTGCTTATCAAGATTAGCTTGTCATTAGACTAACACTTTAGGCTGTGTTTGATTTGAAGGAATGAATGGAGAGTGAATGGAATGAAGATTGTCATTCTATACCAATATTTGATAAGGGGTTAGAATGAAATGAAATAAGAAAGAATAGGTATGATAAATTTTTAATGACTTTCATTCTTTAAAAGGTATGAATAGGTATTCCTCTTGGTTTATGAAAAAATAGTTATTTCCTACAAAGAGAAAATAGACCCCACAAAAGAATTTTTTTTTAAGCAAAATTTATTAATAAGAAAGAAAATAAAGAGTAAGTAAAGAAGAAAAAAAGAAAAGAAAGTCTATATGGTCTTGGTGGCTTATAAATACTACAAACTAACTCACGAACAGGCCTTAAACTATAAACCTAGCCTATAGCGAGGCATGCATCCCACGATAGAATGACCATTCTATCTCCTTAAGTTATCAAACACACTTTTTTGGAATAACGGAATCACTATTTCATTTCTTTCATCAATCTCTCATAACAAACATAGCCTAATGTTGAAATGACAAAAAAACAAGGAAAAAAAAGAAAAAAAGGGTGAAATTATGATGTGTATGGCTTTAACTATGAAACTCAAATTATGAGCCATCCACTTGCCCACCGAGGCACCAAAATTGTGAATAAGCTAGCGTTGGGCCCTTAAGATCAAAGTAGAGTGCATTTGACCAAAAAACTAAGCAAAGTGGGCCCCTCATAAACCTAACTCAGAGTGGGTGGACCACTAGAGGCTAGGAGAAAATGTTCTCGGATTGAGTCAAGGGAAATTCCCAAAGTTTTCTTGAACACACGTAACTAAAAGTAAAGTGCCTATAATTATTCATTTTTCATAAGTTAGTTATAGGATAAATTATATTTACACCTCTTACAATTATAGATACACCCCTCTCTTTTATGAAATTATACTATAACCCCCTATTTTAGTAAATAAATTACAAACACACCCCCTCATCAACACACCCCCCTCATCATAACAGCCAATTATAACTCTATCTTGTTCTGAAGACGTCACACTTAAATTTTTTGAAAATACCAAAATTACCCTCATATTCTTACTAATAATCTCACATTCCTCTCCTTTCTTTTATCTTCCCAAACAAACTAAACACCACACTTCCCTTTTCAAATAAATAGTTTTTATTTATTCTTGTATTTTAATGGCCGGAGAGTATTACAGTTTTGCTTTGTTCCAAAAAACACATCATCAAGTCCATTTTTTTCAAAGAAAAAAAAACAAAGAAACTACTTAACCACAAGATTATGATGAGATCAGGGCAATTTAGGTGAAGATGAAGAAGAAGGGGTGGAGAAGTAATGGGTCCACCAACACATTGCTGAGGGTACATTCATTTTATTTTCATCTATTATTTTCCTGTATGATTTGCAAAGGCAATATTAATGTCTAGGACTAGCATGCCTTCTTCTACCCTTCTATTTTGTAGTATTTTTAATACTTAATTTATTTATTTCTTGCTCTTAAACCTTACTTTAAGTCATATAGTTCTTTCGCAAGAAGAATTAATGGATGATTACTTAGCAGAAAAAAAAAAAAAAGGTGAATTAATTTGCAGAATATTTGACAAAAATTAATTTCCAAGCACAAAGCTATCTCATGGAATGTTGTTGATCTCGCACCAGGCCACCTCCAATTCATTGTCTCCATTGCTTGAATTTATGGGCATTTATGTCATTTTACCTATTTTGTCAACACTGTTAAGCTCATCATCATAAGAAGGGGTGGTAGTATAATTTCATAAATAAGAGGGGGTGTTTCCATAATTATCAGATATTAAAGGGGGACTAAATGTAATTTACCCTAAGTTATAATAGTCCACGTCAATGACAGGAAGTCATAGACTGTCTGTTACTAAAATTAAAATTAAAAATTAAAAATCCAATCCAATCAAAAAACACCTATTTAACAACCTCAATAAATAATCTATATATATATATATATATCAATGGGACCGACATTTAAAAATAATAATGGAGTCCTTATTTTACTGGGGCTTTGGACAATCACCTCAGATTCAGAACATGGATATAGACATGTGACACAATTACAATAAGGAATTGATATGTTGATACAGTAAATCTTCAAAATTTAAGATACGACATGATAAATATATGATATTATTTATTTATTTATTTTTTTTTTGATTGACTATTAGGCGTATCATATACATCATTCAAATGCATGCCTTTATATTATTTTTGAGAGTTCTAGTTGAGATGACGTTTATAAAAAAGATACGACAAAAAAATACTATAAAAATAGAGCGCAAAAAAATAAAAGAAAAAGCAAAGAAAGAGGTGTCGTATCATGTAAGTGTTAGAGAAGTATCGTCAAATTTAATACGTATCCAGCACTGCCATGACACTTTTGGGGAAGTGTCCGTATTTCTTAGATGATAATCACTTTAGTTGCTTATAGGTGGAATTGATCTGCTCAAGTTCAAAGATCCAAAACATATGAAAATTAATAATTATGTCCAATCACAGATCACAGATGTACCACACTGTTAGCTGAGTGCCATACACTTGGGTATCTAAATTGATTGGTGGGTTATCTCGCAAGTGGCGGTAATATATAGATGAAGAAGAAAAACTTCCACTCCCTTTTCTGTCCAACAAAAATAAGCCATATTTATTGTATTTTTTTTTTTAAGTCCCAAAATGTTCATTTTGAATAGTCAAATCATAATTTTTTTTTTTTTTTTAAATTTCCTATATTATCCTTTGTTATTTCAATAATTTCTTTCAACACAAAATCTAATAAAAAGTAGGAGAAGGTAATTTTGGAAAAATAGAGTTTAAGATTAAGGACAAATCAATGAAAATATGTTTTTTCTTAAACTGCGTTATTTGTAGATCATGCCCTATTTTTGGAGAAAAACTTCCATGTAACCGTGATATGCCCAGGTGATGTCACAAGCCAATAAAAACCAAGTAAAGTGGGATTGTCAGTGTCCTTTTTGGCCCCACGATCTTACTTTTTTTGGCCCCTATTGGCTTGTGACACCACCTGACAGTGTCACAGTTACATAGAAGACTCACTCCTATTTTTGTGGGACAGAGGAAATATGTAATTGTGATATGATTGATGTGAGTATTTCAAGCTAATTAGGGGACTGTCAGAGTATTTTTTTAACCCTATAATCCTACTTTGGTTCAATTCTATTAAATCGTAACACTATGAAGCCTTATGACAATTACATGGAAAACTCACTCTAATTAAATGTAGAGCAAATCATGCTTAATGGCATTGAGCGCAGATACAAGTAGCTAGATTAAAGCCGAAAAGATATTAAAAGTAAAAAAAATGAAAGGGACAAAGATACAAAGTCAAGTCATGGATTATTTTTTTATTTTTATTTTTATTTTCGGCCCCCAATTAAGCTCGGTCTATAGGTCAGTGGCGATGCAACTAGTACGTCGGGCTGTATCCAGGGTTTAATTTTGGTCGTCAATCAGACTTTCACTTGATCTCGTCGGTGGGTAGGTTTGCCCACCACTAATCGTAATCGAAAGGAGTCTCTTTATTTATATATATATATAAAAGGTGACTTTCCTGTCATAGGTGGTGGATTCTTGCATGATGTATCCTTAAAGAGTTAAAGGGTACAAAAAAATATTAGCATGTAAACAACCAACGTTGCACTTTTAGTGGACACCCATCTATTTCAGTTATTTTGTTTGTTGTTCAACAAATTCAACAAGGAAGGTAAGCAGATCGATCTTTCAGCATATTTCAATTCAAAAATCCATGCCCTAAGGTATTTATTTATTTGTTTATTTGTTTGACCAAGTTTAGAGAAGGTTGAATAAGTAACAGCCATATAGCGACTCGTAACTAGAAGCTGAAATTTTTTTATTATTATTTATGAATTCATCGGCACCGACTAATCTAGGTTATAATCTCACATTGTTGATATTTTGTAATTTCTAAACCAAGATGTTAGGCCCCCGTGGACCGTGGATGTAATAATATAATAATAATAATACTCTATATATATATATATATATATATATATATATATTCTAGGAGGTATTAGATCCACTTGGGCGTGTCACGTGTGTTGAATTTCTTCTATTTATTTCATTTTATTTTTTGGTACAGGTATATCAAGTAAAAATTAAAGTATGACCATTGAAAAGGTCCCTAGCTAGTCACCCTATGAGGGGTAGCAGGATCATACAAGTCAGTGTCTAAAATACCTACACAAAATCTTAGGACGGGTGGAAGAAACTGAAATACTTATCAGGGCTATCTCCAGTAAAACTATATACAAATGTGGTCATAGTATCAACTGAAAAATTTCTCGAACAAATAGGTCCCGCATCTAGGTATGAGAACATATATTGTTAAGTAATCAACTTAAAAGCCTAAGTTATTGGTGGTTTAATTAAAGGGTCCAAATAGACATATGAAATCATATCAAAATTAATATTTGGTCGATGTTGGATGAGGTACTTTTTTTAACATTCTCCATCATTTGTAAGCTTAACATGACAAAAACGAGTTTGTCATGTGGACAATAATAAAAATGCACGAGTTCGCAAACGAAACAACTTTAGAAGTGCTGTATATATATACTAGGTATTGTTGGAAATATTGAACAAAAATATGGATGTTGAAAATCAAAATATGCAAAAATATAATTTATAATAAAAGAAATAGACTTATCGATTGAGGCGTGTGCGAACATTGTCTTTAAGAGTTGATTTGCGTCCCTCGGAGTGAATCACTCGGTGCATCTAGGTCCTCTAGCGCCCCAACCCTCCAGGATACAACAATCGTGTTCCTCGTACACGTGCACTTGCAAGTACAAGGAACCGAACAGCTTTTGATCGTTCCATGAAAATATTCAATAAAAACTGAAGAAAAACTAGATGAAATTTTATATAAAAGAAGTTTATAGATGCAGAGAAAAGAAGGATTGAGAAAAAGCTTTCTAAAACTTTTTGGTTTATTTTTTTCTCATACCAAGGAAGAAGAAGAAGACAACAAAAACCATCAAATAATAATGGAAAAACCTTTTTTTTTGTTTTTTCCAAAAGGATGTGTAACCCCCAAACAATAATATGCCCACTAACTCATAATAATGGACTAAATACATAAATGACATGATGGTCATAAAATCACATATAATAAATAATAATTTGAATCACACATTTTTTATTTTATTTATAAAAAATCCAACAATCCCCCACATGATTCAAATTATATAACAAAAAGTATAAAGAATATGAGAATGCAATGCATTGGTAGTGGTGTCTTTTAGACTATGAACCATACTTAGGATATGTGAGTGTGACCTACAGAAATATGGTGAAACTATAAGTTTCTATGAACCAAAATTTTTTCTTATAGATTAGTCGACTCACAACCCACATATTATTCTCGAAATCTGAGCTGTTTTAATCGGGGTGGCATGAATAAGTCATGCGCCATACCTGGATATTCATGAGTGCTCTAGAGAACCTACCTAAACTCTCATAGGAAGCAGTTCCACTTCCATACCCATATAGGTGGATCCATCAAGTGTGCACTACAACTAAACACACCACCTGTTGGGAATCATACAAGAGGGAAGAATAGAAGTGCGGAATATAAAAATTTTTCCCTTTGATTCCACAGCCCATGAATCTAACTATGCATATACAAAATCAAACCCTAACTATGAAGAGAGTTAGAACACTTACAGAATTTTTGTCTTCTCCTTTTTGCTCCAAGCTTTGATTCCGGACAGCGGTGAATGAGCAGCCCAAGTGTGCTGCCTCCAACGGTATCCACACCTAGCTAGAGCTTTAAGTCCTTTCCACCTTTTCCTTCTTGTTCCTAATGTAGGAGAAGAGAGGAGAGAGAGAGAGGGAGGCTGGAAATTCTGGCCAGCCCCTTGGGGATTTCAACTTGTGATGATGTCACACATCATTGTGTGACTTATATAGTCCACACTAAGGGGGGCCGGCCCTAGGGGGAAACCCTATTAGGGTGTGATGCAATTTCTCTAAATTGCACAATAACCCCTATAAAATATATCAAATATAAATAGGCCTCAAAGAACTATTCTTTATGCACTCATACCCTTTCTCTCATAGACTTTAAAGCTCATCTTGCATGATCAGTGTGTGACCCATTGGGTTCACATCATCAAGTAGTAGGAATAGCACGAGGTGTGCACAATGGAACTCTTTCCATTTAGGGTCTGATTGGAACTCCTTCCAATCCCCTAATTGATTATAACTCACTTATATCAATTAGGGCTTCTACTAACCATGAATAACACCTAGCATATGGTTCATGGTGTTGTCCTTAATGAAGTGAATAAGATCTAACATAGAACCCTTCTGTTATAGTTTGTAGGTTACAATTGCATCCTTCCATTTACACAATGTCTCCAATTGAACTAATAGGACATGGAAGTCTGTCAAGTCCCTAGTTCAATTACTTTATACTCATTCATAAATATCAACTCAATGATGAACTTATGGAAACTCCTTTCCATATTCACAATGCCATGGCCATGGACTGAATGAGTTATATTATGAATGCTACATGAGACATTCTCTCTCTTTTTCCTGAGAGTAATGGATTCCTTGTTGATTACTCACATGCCTTCATACACATAGCAATAGGGCCAATGAACACCTTTACAGACCCTTGAATAGGATCTGCACTTAGTGTTATCAAACTTCTAAAGCTACATGCATAAGGTAACTATGGTGTCTCAGGTCTAAGGATTACTTGTACCACTATAACATTGAGAAACTGATTGACAGGCAGGTTAAAACTCCATTCAGTTTATCTCAAATCTTTGGTCACATTCAGTGTACCTATTCTATTAACAGGCACCCACCTGTTGGTTGTAGTGTCTCCACACAAATAGCTTGAGACCAGCTATCCTCCTATAGAGTCAACCTAACAAGTGCTAGTCCTATGGTTCATTACTGTCCATCATAGTGAACCTTCAACTAGGAATGATTTAGGAGTTTAGTACAGAGATATATTTACAGTCTCATAATTACAACTCTTTGTAATTCAATATTCTCAACTCTAACTCCTTGGACATATTATGTAAATATAAATGATGCATACAAACATAATAGAATAAGCCCTTTTATTAAATCAATAATAAATGTGACATACATAAATGAAATCAAATGATTGTTCCTTTATCCCTAAACAATCATCTCTATGATTGGCTCTAGGGCATAACTCTAACACCACCCAAATAGGACTATAGAATCCATTAAGAGTTAAAACTCAACCTTAAACGTTGAAGTTTGCACTATTTGCACCGTAGGAAGGGACACTCAAAATATATTATATAATTGATAGTGCATTCCAAGTCAACTAGTAACTTGTTATTACCCATATGAATCTACTTCTTGGGATCTCCATTCACATAGGTTGGGTTACCATCACTGTTGACCCTTGTTATAGGCATAAGTCCCATTCCCCTCGATGTATTATTCACTAAAAAGTTAATTAGTTAGAAGCTTAATAATTCTCATCTCTGACTCTCTAAACATACAACTGCTATTTAATATTGTACTTCTAGGCACTACCCCATAAAATTATTTACTTGAGCCAACAAATAATGAATAAGCACAAATCTTATTCATAAATATATAATTGCTGAGATTTTCCTCTCAATAATCTCATAGCTTTCTACAAGTCAAGTCATCAATTCCAACCTCTAAAGTGGACAATGAGACATATCTTCTTGGATAATTCCAAGGCACCATACCATATAGGTAATATAGATCCACACATGGATTTCTTCTCATTTGAATCAAAGATTCAATCATCATCATCATCATAATAATTTGCAAATAATATAAGAAATCCATAAAATTGATTACTGCAAAGAAAGTTGGGTACGCAACTCATCTTTAATAAATTTTAAGTAAATATACCTCTTAGAAAGGGATATTCAAATTATGAATCATTGATTCATCTCACATCATTATATCATCAAATATTTAAATAAAAATATGCCATACAATACTCATAAATTTTCAAAAATCATCATCATGATTTCTTTGAATCTCAACATTCAGTAATAATTTTGGTCAACGCAACAATATAAATAAGTATATATATGACCAATAATTTTAAAACATTTCCCTAGCCACTGAATAACATAGTTATTCTCAAAATTATTAATAATTCATATATGGCATTCTCTCAATATATCACATATAATTTCAATAGGTCTGAACTAACTTCATTTTCAAAAATTAAAATCATAATACTCACTTTATCTCTTTTATTAATAAGAGACCAATATATAATATATTGAGAAAATTCAATAATTTGTAAATTTAAAAATAAATATACATTCTCACGTAAAATGTGTCTTCACAAGATGTGCTCCCACAATTCAAGATATAGTGTTTTGTTTACTAATTTCAATGCAATTTTAGCATTCACATAAACATAACATCTTATAATTTCCATGTAAATTATTTTCATATAGAACAAATTTAAAAGTATATTTATTTTTCTGTTGTCACACAATATATTTGTAATTGGACTCTTCAACTACAAATTGAAATTTTGGATCGCGAGAAAAAAAAAATTATAATCATGTCAACATATGATATTGCTATTCTAATCTCAGAAAATTAAATAGCATGAAAAATATTTATTCGCGTTTGGCATATCTCCAGAAAATCCATACTTAAATTTACCAATTATATTATAATCTCACCTCATATAATATTTTTCACATTGTTAAGCGATCCAAAAATGTATGAGATGTGTATTTTTCTAATAATAATAAATAAGTAGAGTAATACACTTTAAATCACATACGCATACCCATATTACTCGATATCAAAATTTTCAAAGTTTTTCAATGCCAATAAATTATGTTCATAATTAAAACTCATACGTGGCTTAGCAACCAAATGGTTAAACACCTTTTAGAAAGCACATAGTTTTTAATCTCATATGACTCTAGTTAACATACTATATATATATAGATAAATTTATCAAATTCAATATTGTCAACCCCCACAGTTGAATATACACATACGTTTTTCTTAATTTAAAATAATTCTCATTATTTAAAGAACTTTACAGATTAGCATGTTAACTCAAAATAAAATTTGATATGGTTCTCAATTATCATCTCATCATCAAATTTTATTTTCACTATGTAAAAAAACCATAGTCACATACAACATCCAAATCATATAAATATTTGAATATGACAATAGTATAATCTCTACACCCATATTTGAAGTGATCAAATTTATAAATGTCATACTTTTTCTCATAACAATTATTTATGTATGCTTGTAACACACTTTATGAAAATCATAAGTTAATCTGCACACATAAATTAATAATATCATATTTCACAATTAAATTCAATCAATTTGGTATTGATTAATAAGATATATGAATTTAAACTATCTCTTTAAACATGATAAATGAAAGGTTGGTGATATATATTCATACTTTAATCACTCTTTGGATTCAAATATTAATCAAAGAAATAATTAAAGAACATTATTCTTACAATTAAAGATATAGATTTGTAACCGAACTCTAACAGTCAAAAGAATTTAATAGTATAATCATCATCAATATTTAATAATCCAACGGTTATAAAAATTTAACCCCAAGAGTCAAACATTAAATTTTTAACGGCTATAAAAATTTTAATGGTCAATTGGTTACAAAAATAAATAATCAATTGATTAGCGATAATCAAACCTTATTGCTGAAAATTAATCAAATTTAATTAATATCATAAATTCTGTAACCGAATATAACAATTAACTCCAATAAATCCAAGAGTTAGAAATTAATAAAATTATGTTACCCTTTGAATTTTGAAAAATTCATTAAGAATATAATAATTTCATGGAGGTAGCATTTATACAATTAAATTTGAAAACAACCCCCCACAAATTCAAGCACTATGAAAATGATATAATTTTGACATAAAAAATAAAATAATATGCATAATCAAAATTTTCAAATTCACAAGTGAGTACGATACATCCATTTGTGTAATTAAACTAGAATGGATATCGAAAAACTCTTATAAATTTATAATTCCCAATACAAGAAGAGGGCCTCTATTTGCACCCAAATACTTGCTTTTTATCCCCTACTTATTTTACACTTTAAGATTTTATAAAAAATATAGAAGGTTTTCATAAAAACCGATCACATATTCTATTAGAAAACATCATTTTGAACAACATTTTAATATAAAGTTTTTCCAAAATCTATCATTCAAGTAGACTTTTTTGCCATTTATAGTCTTTACTTCATAAATGACCAAAAAGTTCACTTAAACGATAGATTTTAGAAAAACTTTCTTCTAAAAAGTTGTTCAAAATGATGTTTTCTAATAGATTGCGCGATTAGATTTCATGAAAATTTTATATATTTTACATAAAATCTTAAAGTATAAAATAAGTAGGGGGATGAAAAGCAAGTCTTTGGATACCAATAGAGGCCTCCATACAAGAATTATCCCAACATGAATATATAATCGTGACATATAATTTAAACAAAATTTCTATTTGCTTCCAAAATCATAATTATTATATAGACATCATCATGAATTTCAATCCATATGTGAATGTTCTCTAAATTAATATAACACCAATTTTATTTTTCATTCTCTCACATAAGATTAATTTCTAAAACATTGTTTCATATTAAATCAGAAAATTCAGATTTAATTGATGTAGTAGAAAGCACATCTCCATTCTAAAAATAATTATATTTCAATTTAAAAATAAAAATTAACAATTAATAATCCATATCTAGAATAATGATTTAGTTGTTATTCTCTTCTCATATGCAAGAAAATTAAAACATCATATAACTACAAAGAGAAGAGTAATCAGCATATATATACCTCACACAAATCATACAATCTAAATACCACTTTTTCTAAATATTTAAGATTATACATGAACCTTTTTTTTTTTTATTTCATCTAAGTTATCACAAAATTGTAAGATTGTAATGATAAACAATCAAGTTCATAAAATCCGTTAAATAAAATCAAATTACACTATACTTAAGAGTGTGTGATTCAAACAATTATATAATCAAGAAATCTCAAATATCAGGAATAGCATATTTCTAAAAACAATTATATATATCAATTCATTATGATATGATTCAAACTCACATATCTCAAAAATAAAATTGTGTAAAACAATAGAATATCATTGAATTGAATAGATCAAGACTAAGATAGAATACTCTGTTGGCCTAAATGGTTTTATCCCCGAGGTTTTGATGATAACAATACATAATAAGATGTTTAAGGACTAATGAGCATTTAAGTGATAAATCTAGACAGGTATCGAAGCCACAAAATGTTTCAAGAATTAAGGATCAAATTGCACAAGCAAACAAAGCATAGATCATTTGAAAGCAGCGCAAATAGATCCATCAAACATTCAAGAACAGTCAAGCTTTAACACAAGACAATTTGTGAGGAATCTTAGGAAAATATTGTAAGATTAATTTCAATCTTTGCTCACACAAGTTCAAAGGGCTTAGAATAATGCTAATTTGATAATCTTAAAGGCCTAAAATGACTTACCTTGAAAATGGACTTAATGCATATTTTTTGTCTGAAAATAGAGTGTTTCAGACAGCTGAAACAATGTTTCAGTCGGCTGAAAATACTACTTCAGTAGGCTGAAACTTAACAGCAGGCTGAAAATAGACTTACTGAAAAATCAGCTCTCTGGAATTTTCAGACGGTTGTTTAAGCCGGCTGAAAGTGTTGTTCAGACAGCTGATAAATATGTCCTTTGAATCTCATATGTGATCTTCTCTAGAAACTTCAGCAGCCTTCTTCAGACGGCTAAAAGGGAAGTTTCAGACGGTTGAAAGATGTTTCAGCCGACTGAAATCCTCGGGCAGAGGTCTAACGGCTAGTTTTATAACGGACTTTTGAAGCATTTAATGCCCACCAAACTCCCTTTCCCGGTATTTATTGTTCCAGAATGGCTATTTTGGACCCCTTGAGTATAAATACAAGGCTTGAGCTCATTTATGAGCATTCATTGAGCTACAAACAAGAAAATCAATTACAAGCCCTAATTTCTCTTGTGAGCATTTATTGAAATCAATCAATAGTTGAGTGTGCTTAGAAATTCTGTGTATCTACTCTTTGAGAGAGCTTTCTTTGAGCACAAAATCATCTTCAAACACTTTGTATCAAAAGGGTTGTGTGTACCCTCACTTGTAAGCACTTGAGAAGAGTGCACTTGGCTAAATGTTGGTGAAGAACACTTGATTTGTAAAGGTTTGCTGCTCTACCTTGAAGGAGAGTGATAGTAGATTGGTGAATCCTCAAGCGAGCTCTTGAGGCGAGGACGTAGGCGGGAGGCCGAACCTCATTAACATTGTTTGCATTCTCTTTTCCTTAATCTCTTTATCATTGCATATTCTTACATTTAATCTTGTTTGCAATAATTTGATTTTGAGATTGCTATTAATTTTTAATTTGGCCTATAACCCTATTCACTCCCCCTCTAGGGTTATTTACTTGGGACAACAATTGGTATCAGAGTCCAACCTCTAGCATTTGACATATTTGTCTTGCGAGAAATGATATGGCCAACTATAGTGGTAACGGATTCACCGAAGGACAATCGTCCAATAGACCACCACTTTTCAATGGAGATGCATCTCTATATAATTTCTAAAAAATTAGAATGCAAATTTTTATTCAATCCACTAGCTATGAGCTATGGAATATCACTTCTAAGGGTCCTTTGATCCCTATTAAAGTGGTAGATGGAGTTACACTTCCTAAAGTGCCACAAGAATACACCACAGCTGATCACAAGTCCCTTGAACTCAATTCTAAAGCCATTGGCTTACTATATTGTGCTTTAACTAATGATGAGTTTAGCAAAATCTCTAGGTGTACTAGTGCTAAAGGGATATGTGATACATTAGAGGTCACCTATGAAGGAACATCTCAAGTAAAAGAATAAAAAATTAACATGCTTATTTGTGAATATGAAATGTTCAAAATGAAAAAGGATGAATCTATTAGAGACATGTTTGCTAGATTTAATGCTATTATTAATCCCTTGAGTTCTCTTAGAAAGACTTACACTAACTCCGAATTGGTGAGAAAAATTCTTAGGAGCTTGCCTAAGCAATGGGATGTCCTCACCACTACTCTACTTCAATCAAAGGAGCTATCATCAATGACCTTGAGTGATCTTAACAGCAACCTAGTCACACAAGAATTCGCATTCAAAGCTCATGAAATTGATGAAAGGAAGACATCTAAGAGCATGGCTCTCAAAGCCTCACAAGATGAAGAAGAATCACCAAGTGAAGAGTGTGAAAATGAGGAAGATGAAGACATTGCTTTCATATCTCACAAGCTCAAAATGTTCTTTTCTAGAAGAAATCAAGGAAGGAGATTCAATAAAGGTGACTCCTCCAAAAGGATTCCAAATAGAGGAGAGATCTCAAATAGAGAACCACAAGTGTGTTTTGAATGCAAGAAGCCCGGGCATATCAAGATAAATTTTCCACAACTCAACAATAACTACAACAAGACAAGTCACAACAACAACAACTTCAAGGACAATAGAAAATTTAAGAAGAAGGCTTTCACTGTCACTGGGGATGATAAAGCAAATAGTGATGAAGAAGATGAGGAGCTTTCTTGCGATCAAAAAGTTGTAAACTTTTGTCTCATGGCAAAAGAAGATGAGGTAATCGAACCTAACTCTATTGATTATCCTATAGAAGAACCTCCTACTTATGAAGAATTACAAGATGCTCTTGAAGATACTTTTCTTGAATTAAAAAGATTTTCTTACAAAAACAATGATTTGAAAAAGAATATCTCATCTCTTCAAGAAGAACTAAATGCTTTGAAAAATGAAAACTTAGAGTTGAAAAGTAAGATAAACTCACCTCCAACCATCTCTCAATCTAGTTTTGAAAGTGAAAATATTTCATTAAAAGAGAAGAATGAAGACTTGACTAATACCTTGGCCAAGTTTACTAATGGAAGGGATAACTTGGATAAGATATTAATTAGTCGAAGATAGTGCTTTGACAAGGCCGGTATTGGATATCAAGAACATATTAAACAAAAATCCTATATTAATTTCTTTCCTAAGCCTATGGTCTATAGCACACCTAAAGTCTCATGTACTTATTGTAAGAAGGAAGGACATAACATTTACACTTGCAACATGAGAAACAGTTCTAAAAGTTTCACCAAGAAGGTGTGGGTAGTTAAGGGAACCTCACCTCCTATGACTAACCCCTATGGACCTAAGAAAGTATGGGTACCAAAGAGAGTTACTTGAATTTGTGTAGGTATGCTTGAAGTCATCAAGCAATGAGAAATGGTTTCTTGATAGTGGTTGCTTAAGGCACATGACGGGTGATAGATCAAAGTTCGTCTCTTTGAATCCCAAGGATGGCGGCTACGTAACATTTGAAGACAATGCCAAGGGTAAGATAATTGGCATTGGAAAGGTTGGTAAGAATTCCTCACTTTGTATTGAAAATGTTTTATTAGTTAATGGTTTAAAGCATAATCTTCTTAGCATTAGTCAATTATGTGATAAAGGTTATAGAGTTACCTTTAAATCCAATAAATGCATAATTGAGGATCATGATAAGACCCTATTTATTGCATATAGGATTGCTAACGTCTATGCTATAGAGTTTGAAGAAATCGCATTACAAAATGTACATTGCTTCTCCACTTTAAATGAAAATCATTGGTTATGGCATAGAAGACTTGGACATGCTAGCATGGATTTAATTTCAAAACTATCTAGGCATGAACTTGTAAGAGGTTTACCGAAAGCAAAGTTTTCAAAAGATGGAGTTTGTAGTGCATGCCAATTTGGAAAACAAACCAAGTCTTCTTTTAAAACAAAATCTCATATTTCAACTACTAGACCTTTGTAACTTATTCATATGGACTTATTTGGACCTATTGCTATTGTAAGCCTTTGAGGGAAGCATTATGCATTTGTAATTGTTGATGACTACTCTAGATATACATGGGTGTTCTTCCTTGCACATAAAGATGAGACTCATGCTATATTTATTGCATTTTGTAGAAGAGTCCAAAATGAGAAAGGCTATACCATTACACATGTTAGGAGTGATAGGGGGAGCGAATTTGTCAATAAGGACATTAAACAATATTGTGACGAAAATGGTTTTGGTCATAATTTCTCTGCTCCTAGAACTCCTCAACAAAATGGTGTGGTTGAAAGAAAGAATAGAACACTTGAAGAAATGTCTAGAACCATGTTTGATGAACATTCTTTACCTCAATACTTTTGGGCCGAGGCCGTTAACGCCGCATGCTATGTTATGAACTGAGTACTATTAAGATCTAAACTTAGTAAAACTCCCTATGAATTATGGAATGATAAAAAACCTAACATAGGTTACTTTAAAGTTTTTTGTTGTAAATGCTTTATATTAAATGATAGAGATAAACTTTCCAAATTCGATTCTAAATCCGATGAAGGTGTATTTCTTGGTTATTCTATGAAAAGCAAAGCATATAGGGTGTTTAACAAGAGAACATTAACCGTTCAAGAATCAATGCATGTTGTATTTGATGAAACTAACCCTCTTGCTCCCAAGAGAAATATGGATGATGATGATGATATAGGTACAAGCTTGCAAGAACAAGTTGAGAACTTGAATTTTAATGACAAGCAAGATTCACAAGACAAAGGCAAAGAAAAGGAAGAAGATGAAGTCATTGAAATCAAGAAACTAGAAGAAGAAGTAGAAATTGAAGACACTCCACTTCATTTGGATGTCACAAAGACTTGGAAATTTATGAGGAATCATTCTAAGGATCAAATCCTAGGTGAACCCTCACGTGGGGTAAGAACTCGTTCTTCCATGAGAAATATATGTGATAATCTTGCATTTTTATCTCAAATTGAACCTAAGAACATAAATGAGGCCGAAAGTGATGAATCTTGGATACTAGCTATGCAAGAAGAGCTTAACCAATTCGAAAGGAACAAGGTTTGGACCTTGGTCCCTAGACCACATGACCATGGTGTAATAGGCACTAAGTGGGTCTATAGAAACAAGAAAGATGAATCGGCCACCACTGTAAGAAACAAGGCACGTCTAGTTGCCCAAGGTTTCAATCAACAAGAAGGCATTGATTATGATGAGACATATGCACCGGTTGCTAGACTTGAAGCCATTAGGATGCTACTTGCATTTGCATGTCATAAAGATTTCAAATTATTTCAAATGGATGTCAAGAGTGCTTTTCTAAATGGTTTTATTGAGGAGGAAGTTTATGTTGAACAACCTCCCGGTTTTGAAAGTTATAAATTTCCAAACCATGTGTTCAAATTATCAAAAGCTTTATATGGTTTGAAACAAGCTCTTAGAGCTTGGTATGAAAGACTTAGTGGTTTTCTAATAAAAAATGGTTTTAAACGAGAAAAACTTGACACCACACTTTTCATTAAAACCATTGATAAGGACATGCTTATTATTCAAATATATGTTGACGACATTATCTTTGGTTCTACTAATGAAAGTTTGTGTGAGGATTTTGCTAAAGTCATGCAAGAAGAATTTGAAATGAGCATGATGGGTGAACTCAACTTCTTCCTTGGACTACAAATCAAGCAAACAAAGGAAGGAACCTTCTTAAATCAATCCAACTATGTCAAAGATTTAATCAAGAAGTACGGATTAGAAGATGGAAGGAATTTTGCCACTCCAATGAGCACCTCCATCAAACTTGAAAAGGATGAGAAAGGTAAATGCGTGGATCAAAAGAAACATCGAGGTATGATTGGTAGTTTACTTTATCTCACCGCTAGTAGACCGGATATCATGTATAGCGTATGTTTGTGTACTAGATATCAATCATGTCCTAAAGAATCTCACATGCTTACTGTTAAACGCATATTTAAATATCTTAGTGGCAGTATTAATCTTGGCATATGGTATCCTAAATTTGCATCATTTGACATGCTTAGTTATTCCGATGTGGACTTTTTCGGATGCAAAGATGGACGCAAAAGCACAAGTAGGACTTGTCATTTCCTTGGACATTCCCTAGTTTCTTGGTTTAGTAAGAAACAAACTTCGGTTGCTCTTTCCACAGCCGAGGCTGAATACTTGGCGGCTGGAAGTTATTGTGCACAAGTATTGTATATGAAACAACAACTTGAGGACTTTGATTTGCATTATGATCATATTCCCATAAAATGCGATAATACAAGTGCAATTAATCTGACTAAGAACCCCATTCAGCACTCACGCACCAAACATATTGAAATTAGACATCATTTTATAAGAGATCATGTTCAAAAAGGAGATGTTGAAATTGAATTTGTTGGTACCGAACATCAATTGGCAGACATTTTTACAAAACCACTTCAAGAGGATAGGTTTAATTTCATAAAATGTGAACTTGGCATGTGTTTGAGTGATGAAATATGAGAACATGTTCATTGTGATGATTTTCTGTGCTTTAAAATTTTTTTATCTCTCTGTTTGATATTTTCAGATAGCGAAAGAAATTTCAGCCGGCTGAAAATACTTTCAGACGGTTGACTTGATAAGTCAGACGGCTGGAAGTCATACATCTGATCATCCATTTTTAAGGGTTCTCTGACTTTTTTAGACGGCTTGTTCAGCCTGCTGAAAAATGAAGAAGACGACCGAAAGTGGACTTTCAAACGGCTGACTGAAGTAGTCAGATGGCTGAAAGCTGGTCTTTTAGTTATCCCAATTTAGGGTTTTCTGGATTTCTCAGACGGCTGATTCAGCTGGCTGAAAGAGATCCAAGCTAACTAGAAGAGGCCTTTCAGACGGCTGATAGATTCTTCAGCCAGCTGAAACTATCGGGGTATATATACTGTTTAAAGCCTTAAACAGTGTTTTTCAAAATTCATTTCGTGGCTTTTCCCCTTCCTTCTCTCCGACGATCCTTCTGTTTTTTAAAATTCATTTCGTGGCTTTTCCCCTTCCTTCTCTCCGACGATCCTTCTCTTCCTCTCCTATTCATTCCAAACCCTAAATCAAACCCTTATACCTTTTCTACAATAGTGAATGTCAAGAAAACTCAACCCCCAAATGTCGACGAGAGAGAGTCGTCTCAACCAAAGAAGAGGTTGCGGAAATCCAGTGCCGCTAGAACTCAGCGCCACTCTCGTCGCCAGCAAACTACAGTTCCACAGGTAGTCGAAGAACCTCCAATTCCTTGCCGCCCTCGCCGTTAACAGCAGTTACCTCCTCCTCCTCCTCCTCCGTCGGCACATCAACCACCACAGCCACACCCTCGCCCTAGAAACCCAGACAATGACTCAGGCCATGAGCCGTTGGAAGACAACGCACTTCCTCACCCCGTGGATCCTCTAATGTACCTTACTCCTGAACATAGTACGTTGTTTGCCAAGAAATTTTTTGCCAAGAAAGTTATTTACCCTAAAATTCTTGAACCCCAATTCTTGAATGACCACCACTTTTGTATTTGTTCTCTTTTGCAAAATGTTGGCTTTCTTGAATTTTGCTCACTTTCTAAACCAAGTTACAACACCACTGTTCGCCAATTCTACACTCACTTCTCCATGCCTAGCCTTAGCCGTGCCACATCCTATCTCTAAGGCACACATATCACTCTCACTGACCAGTTCCTTAATGAGCTTTTTCATACCCCCACTAATGGGGCTGTGATCACCGAGACTCACACTTAGCCTCACATCGATGGTTTTCACCACATCGATGTTCTAAAATTGATTTTAGGCCTTGAAGACATCATCGAGCCCTATAAACCCAACTTGAAAGAATTTTCTCTTGAGTGTAACTTCTTGCACAAACTTCTCTTCTATAATATTCTGCCCAGAGGAGGAGGCAAAGACCATATCACCTACACGGACATTGGCATCTTATGGTGTATTTTGACTAGGAAACCTATTAACTTGGGCCATTTAATGTTATATCACATGAAATCCTGTGTTGAGAAAACAAAGAATGAATCTAAAGGTTCCAAGAAGGGAAAAGAAGCAGAAGGACGCAGCATTTTACCCTATGGGGCTTCACTGACAGTTTTGTTCGAGCACTACAGCATTCCTCCCACAGCTGGCGATGTATTTCATCCCACTTTTCGCAATAAAATTAATGCCTCATTCATGGGATGGTTAAATTATGTTTTGGTTAATGGTGTATGGGTCAAGAAGGGTACAACCTTTGATGAAGAAGAAGGCCCTGATGATGAGTTAGCAGATGAGCAGCATGAGCCTACCTACCCACCTCCTCCTCCTCCTCCTCCTCCTCCTCCCCCCACTGGTCCTCCCATCTCTATTCGTCCATCTCTTTTCTTTCCTCCTCCTGACTCCTCTCACTCCCCACCTCCTTCTCCCTCTCTTACACCACCTTCCTCTTCTCATCCCTCTTCTTCTTCTGCTCCTCCTTCCATCTCTGACCTATTCCTTTCCATTTCAAACCAAATGACTGATTTAAAGCGATATGTTCAGAAGAAATTTGAAGGTTTGCATATATGATCGGATGGATGAGATGACTTGCGAGCTTAAAGATGTAAAGGATTGTCAAGCCAAGCTCACCCAGCAACTCAGCGCCTCCCTTCCTGCCTTTCCTTTGTGACTTTTTGATGTATGACAAAGGGGGAAATGGATTGGTAGATGTTCTTGGATATATGAAATTTTTGCAATGTATTTAGATGTATGGAAATTTTTGGTACATTTAGTATATTTGATGTATTTTGGAATATGGTTAATATGTAATGAATTTTTGGATATTGATTGACATAGTTTTGGCAGTTGATTAATATAAGTTTTTTTTATGTGTTCGCTTAAATTGTTGAAATATGGATGTACTGTATGTACTGTAGAAAACATTAATCATCTATTTATTATAGACATATGGATGTAATGTTGAAGTACAAAATATATTTTGCTTTAACACCTTAAATGGTTAATTATTCAAATGGCACATTTATATGATGCATGTTGATAGGGGGAGATAAGTGCATTGAATTTGTACATTTTACCCGTTTAAAACATCTATGGATTGTCATCATCAAAAAGGGGGAGATTGTTGGCCTAAATGGTTTTATCCCCGAGGTTTTGATGATAACAATGCATAATAAGATGTTTAAGCACTAATGAGCATTTAAGTGATAAATCTAGACAGGTATCAAAGCCACAAAATGTTTCAAGAATTAAGGATCAAATTGCACAAGCAAATAAAGCACAAATCATTTGAAAGCAGCGCAAATGGATCCATCAAATATTCAAGAACAGTCAAACTTTACTACAAGACAATTTGTGAGGAATCTTAGGAAAATATTGTAAGATTAATTTCAATCTTTGCTCACACAAGTTTAAAGGGCTTAGAACAATGCTAATTTGATAATCTTAAAGGCCTAAAATGACTTACCTTGAAAATGAACTTAATGCATATTTTCTGTTGAAAATAGAGTGTTTCAGATTGTTTCAGCCGGCTGAAAATGTTGCTTCAGTAGGCTGAAACTTAACAGCAGGCTAAAAATGGACTTACTAAAAAATAAGCTCTCTGGAATTTTCAGACAGCTATTTAAGCCGGTTGAAAATCCAGTTTAAGCCGGTTGAAAGTGTTGTTCAGACGGCTGATTAATATGTCCCTTGAATCTCATATGTGATCTTCTCTGGAAGCTTTAGCAGCCTTCTTCAGGCGGCTGAAAGGGAAGTTTTAGACGACTGAAAGATGTTTCAGCCGGCTGAAATCCTCGGGCAGAGGTCTAACGGCTAGTTTTATAACGGACTTTTGAAGCATTTAATACCCACCAAACTCCCTTTCCCGACATTTATTGTTCCAGAACGGCTATTTTGGACCCCTTGAGTATAAATACAAGGCTTGAACTCATTTATGAGTATTCATTAAGCTACAAACAAGAAAATCAATTACAAGCCCTAATTTCTCTTGTGAGCATTTATTGAAATCAATCAATAGCTGAGTGTGCTTAGAAATTTTGTGTATCTACTCTTTGAGAGAGCTTTCTTTGAGCATAAGATCATCTTCAAACACTTTGTATCAAAAGGGTTGTGTGTACCCTCACTTGTAAGCACTTGAGAAGAGTGCATTTGGCTAAGTGTTAGTAAAGAACACTTGATTTGTAAAGGTTTGCTACTCCACCTTGAAGGAGAGTGATAGTAGATTGGTGAATCCTCAAGCGAGCTCTTGAGGTGAGGACGTAAGCGGGAGGCCGAACCTCGTTAACATCGTTTGCATTCTCTTTCCCTTAATCTCTTTATTATTGCATATTCTTATATTTAATATTGTTTGCAATAATTTGATTTTGAGATTACTATTAATTTTTAATTTGGTCTATAACCCTATTCACCCCCCCTCTAGGGTTATTTACTTGGGACAACATATTCATCAACTTTTTGTAATAAACTAAGAAAATCTAATGATTCAAATAACACACGAATCATGTAAATTATAAACCAAAATAATTATATCAATTGATTAACGACACCTAACAAAATTAACTCTTAAGATTGTTGGAAATATTGAACAAAAATATGGATGTCGAAAATCAAAATATGCAAAAATATAATTTATAATAAAAGAAATAGACTTATCGATTGAGGCGTGTGCGAACACTGTCCTTAAGAGTTGATTTGCGCCCCTCGGAGTGAATCACTCGGTGTATCTAGGTCCTCTAGCGCCCCAACCCTCCAGGATACAACAATTGTGTTCCTCATACACATGCACTCGCAAGTATAAGGAACCGAACAGCTCTTGATTGTTCCATGAAAATATTCAATAAAAGCTGAAGAAAAACTAGATGAAATTTTATATAAAAGAAGTTTATAGATGGAGAGAAAAGAAGGATTGAGAAAAAGATTTCTAAAACTTTTTGGTTTTTTTTCTCATACCAAGGAAGAAGAAGAAGACAACAAAAACCATCAAATAATAATGGAAAAACCTTCCCTTTTTTTTTTTTTTTTTTTTTTTCCCAAAAGGATGTGTAACTCCCAAACAATAATATGCCCACTAACTCATAATAATGGACTAAATACATAAATGACATGATGGTCATAAAATCACATATAATAAATAATAATTTGAATCACACATTTTTTATTTTATTTATAAAAAATCCAACAGGTATTTCAAAATATTTATGTTGTTCCTTGTGCTCTTTGTTATTGGCCCAAAACATCTTGTCCTACATTGGAAATCTATAAAGTCTTGTTTTGTGTTTATATACTATTATACTCTTTATGTTTGGTTAACATGTGGTAGAGTTTTAAAAAGTCCATGTGCACACAAACCAAAGCCCAATTGATCAATTTACAGGATAAGGGTTCGAAAATTAATTTAGTCGGGCACAACACAGTGAGCCCGGATACCTTTTATCATTTTGTTAAAAGCAGTTTCTCACACTTCCAATCCAGTTATTTAATGTGATCGTTTGCATTCAAAGCAGTTTCTCCTTCCAATTACTACTATATATATATATATATAGATGTCCTTCCAACCTTTCCAAATCACACAGTAGCTACACAAGTCTCTGTCTCTCTTTCTCTATTTCTAAGTTCTTAGTTTTTCAATTCTATAGTTTTAAGTTTTTTAGTTCTGCAATTCTAGCTTGTTTTACAAAGGAGTGATTCAAGCTATTTACATTACTCCAATATTGCGAGTGTATGCTTGTGGTAGCTGCGACTTTTGTACCTTAGAGAGTAGGCAACCACTAGTCATCTGCATTGAGCAATTTGTTTTGTGGATGTAGTCTACTTTTAAGGGCAATGTTCTCACGCTTCCGTCTGACAAGTTTTCTATTTTACTTGTAACTTCCATAGTTTATTTCCAACAAAAACATGGTTTAATACCATGTTAAGTTTTTGACCTAAAAATTTAAGTTATTATGTGAACAGCTAACACAAAATGGACTTATCACGAGGATAGTAAAAATGAACTCACAACCGAAACGGCCCAAGAATGATACTTTCTGCTTGGGCTCTTACAAAGTGTAATCTGCCAAGAATTGACGGAAGCTAATAGCACATGTGATTGCTTAGCAGGAGTTAATAACTCACTTCGTTGCATAGCTGGGAAAAGCGGTCTCTTTTTTTACTCTGGGCTATCTTTGATATCTGATTCATGGTCTTCTCCTCTAGGGCGTTTGACTATTGAGAGATGCTGCACTTTTTACCTGGCTCCTTTCAGATGAGTTTTCTAATTTTATATCCCTACTATTTCCTTCAGCATTGGATGTACATCACCTTTGTGGAATTATGCTTTTTCTGCCGTTGGATCTGTGCTTAGCCTGCTTTTATTATTTATCTTGGGGTTTCCCATATGGTCCATGGAAAGTCCAGGATACACGAGATCGGACCTATGAAACATTGTTTGGAGGGTCCCAAAGGATTTAGTAAGAATTGAACTTTGGATCTCAGATTCTTAAGCGTATCCCCTTACCGACTGACTCAGCTATCCTTTGGGGTTCTCAATCACCTTTGTATTATTAACAGACGACCTTCCTTTTTTTTTTTTTTTTTTTTTTTTTTGTTTGGTCCTTTATAATTTATGACAATCAATAAAATCTACTCCTAGCCTCTAGCCCCCATAATATCAAAAGTGGGTATTATATGAATGCTTTTTCATAAGTTTGAAACTGAAATTGCTCACTCAAAAACTGAGGAAAATGCCGCTAAGGTATCATACCATCTGCTATTAAGATGCACTCACAAATAGCAATTCTCAAATTACAATCTGCACTTTTGTTCTGCTTACTTCATTTACTATATTACTAAGGAATTTGGATCTTCCGAAGGGGTTTTTTTTTCCTATAGGGATCTTTTAGGTTTTTTAGAATCATCGGATCGTTTGGTTTGTAAATGAATAAAAAAATAAAGAGTTGTTAAATCATTGGCATGAAAAGCCATATAAGATCCCTAAAAAAAAAAAAGAGCCTACAGAGGATCCAAGTTCGTTATTAGGCATTCACATATTTAAGACAAGAAAATAAATGATATTTGACTGGCACACTATCATGGTTAATTGATGGTGTTTCACTTGGCGCGCGTACCATCTCATTATAATATATAAGATAGAAACAAAATGAAAAGGAGATTTGTGAAATTTGTTTATTTATGAATTGGTGTTCTTCTGTGGCATTAGTCTCGCTCAACCCCTTGGGATACCAATGCAAGAATTTTATGGTCTTAACAATAATTGATTATGTTTATTTTAATAAAAATTGGATTAATTGACAGCCATATTGTCTGATGCGAATAGTATTTTTATTTTATTTTACTTTATTTTTTCTAGGCATAAGCCAATATATAGTTGTGTTACTTGATAAAAACCTTTCACTCCTCCTAACATTATGAAACGGTCCCAGTCCTCCTCGATATGAAGGCAAGAAGGATATGGATGGTCCATTATCAGTGATGTGTGAGAGAGAAAGCATATACCCATAGCAAGAGTGAGTACATCTTCCATGTAACTGTGACACATGGCCACAGAGGTTTCTAATTAAGAAAAACTAGTAACTAATCGAAAGCAGTGAGACGATCGATCATCAACCTCTAATCAACTTCTATGACCCATATTAATTTCTTACCAAGGCCCAATCAATTCCAGTGCCAGAGTGATTTATTGAATTACATGACATATATAAGAATCATGACTTTATTGGAATACATGGTTTTTTTATTCATCTTAAAGAAAATTTCAATGCCAATTCTGCGCATCATATCATCTGTACCCATCACAAACATAATAAAAATGATTAATATAAGCCGTAATTAGTTAACCTAAGCTTCAACACGGCGGCATATCTGGAGGTGGGGGCAGCATTTGTGCTTCTGGTTTTTCACCATTTTTTGTGATGAATGTCATCTCCATGCCCCAACTGAGGTGACGCTCTAAATGGCAATGCATGAACCACACACCTGTGATTCAAGAAATATGTATTCATATAAAAACTAGCTGCTCATAACTAAATTAAATGACAATAATAATAGAAGCTATATATGCAACGTACCAGGGTTGCTCGCTTTAAATCTTACAGCAATCCAGCCGTTTTTAGGGACGACAATGGTATTCCGAAGAGGTGGATCGACAAGATTATACCTGAAAGGGTCCTTCGATTTATTGAAGATGCCGAGTCCCAAACCAACGACGAGAAAACTGTACCCATGTATATGCATGGGATGATCTGTGCCTGCAACCAAGTTTGTGTTCTGTATAACAAGCTCCACTGTGGAGTTATATTCAAGTACCTTCACTTCTGTTCCTTTTTTGGGTGTTTCTAGTTCCAATGGAAGATAATCCGCAGTGAAATTAAAAATCAGCGGCGGAAAACTAGGGAATTGATTTCCATATACACCACTGATATTATTGTAGTAAGCTTTCAATATGTCAGTTGAGGGGTTTTGGAAGCTTATGTTGCTCATGCTGGCGGCGAGTCGGCTACCATTGGGTCCGTCGCACGAGTTACCCGGGCATGGGAATGTGTTTATAGAGGTCGTAAACAATAATTTAGTGCTCATGTTTAATGGGACGATAGTTGGATGATCATTAGTGGCTAAACTTCTAAGGCTAGCTGTGAAGTTAAACGATGCATTTGTGTCATTATAGTAAGGAAGATAGGGTAAGGAGTGAGGTGAAGATGGAATGTATCTTCCTTTGTATTGAACAATGGCTGTAGTGGTTGTGTTATCGTAAGCAACCCCATCGGCACTGGAATAGACTCTAGCGGCCATGTAATAGTGATCAAGCGGTTGGTTAGCTTCCAACAAAACATCCATGGTTTGTCCGGGAGATATTGCGATATAATCTCTTTTCAATGGCTTGGTGTAGCTAGCGTCTGCTCCGACTACTGTGATCTTATGCTTCGTAATGGAGAAAAAGATAATGTCCTGAAGGGCAGCGTTCACCATGCGGAGTAGATAAGTCTTGCCATATTTTACCATAAGCTTGAATGTGTCTGCAAATAAAAGGGTAAGGTTATTGTCAATTATAATATTCTATATATATAGGATGATGATAAGGTAAGCACGTGTTGATATAACTTATATCAATACCTGTTTTAGGAGTTGTACTTTATACATTTATGGGATATAAGATACATTAAAACAGTGCAAAGGGTACAACCCCCAATGCATAGTGCTAATATAACTTATATCTACACGTGCTGATAGGAACATAACCATATATATATATATACTCTCTAATTCATGTATCATCCGAGTCTGAGTTACAAGACTTTATAGCAAAATTAGTTTTTGTGTGGGAAATTTGTGACTGAATGAATGAGAACCGAACACGTGTACTTCTGCCGTAATGCGCCCGTGTGATCTAGGTATCCTCGGTTGCCCAAGCTAGCATGCCCTCGAGCCAGCAACACCCTTGGGCCAGCTTGCTCTCGGTCGAATTAATTCCTTTGGGCCACACAAGCATATGCCTCTCACGAGCACCAAATTTGTCCTACTTCCTAGATCCGACAAGGGAAATCTGGCCGAGGTCAGAACACGCCCCCGGTAATTGAGTCAGGGGGCTACAGTTGTCGAAGATCAAACCTGCAACCTCGAAATATCCACGATTTGGTCTGAAACCACTATTTAACTGTGGTTAGCTGGGGACCCTAAACGGACCATGGTTAGGTCAGAATGAGAGTCTAATCCGAAACCTAGTTTGTTCCTATAAAAGGAACACTATTCATGCCAAAGAAGGTAAGCTCCCTTGACACAAAACCCTAGAGATTCTCTCCTTTTCATTGCTCTCTTTCTCTCGACACTGAGATTGACTTGAGCATCGGAGGGTTTTAGGTCGGACAACCCCCGACCTCCCTTGACGATCCTCTTTGTTTTCAGGGCACTGTTTGCTGGAGAACCTAGCAGCACGGTTCATCAAGTCACCTAGCCCTACTGTTCATTGGAGCAACTAAGCGTTACTGTACATCCGAGAGTTATCTCAGTCTCTACAAATTTTCCCGACCACCGGCACGTGACGTTCCGGATTGTCGGACCACTTTCCTCGAAGTGCTCCGCCGATTGTCCAGATTTTTCCCTGTACAGTTTGGCGCCGTCTGTGGGAAGCTAGCGAGGGGCCTTTGCTTAAGCTCGTTTTCCCTTTCTTAAAAATGGTGGGGCGAACTAGATCCAGAGCAACGTAAGCCGGGCCAGAGCCTAACGGCACAAGTATAGTCCTCCCACCACCACTGACCGGGCATCCTCCAACTAGCGCCATCTTCATTGGGGAGACCAACAGGCCCGTAATGCAAACCCAAATGCAAGAAGTCCAAGCTGCGTACGAGCTGGTGTGAACCCACGAAAAAGTGCGGTGCCCACAAGGGTTTGGCAAAAATACGAGTTTAAAAGATAACAAACAAACAGGAGTCGCTACCTCATTTTTTAAGGAAAAAGAAGAAAACCATAACAATGTTTTATTTTCAAAACCACATGACTCTATTAAAGGAAAAGCAAAGTCTTTGAAACCAGAAAATTGGATTCGGGGGCTAAGTTACGACATGGGAAGGTTCTGGGAAAAACCCATAGGCACCCACATCGCCCAAGTTGGTCTCTTAATTTGATTGGACTAACTTAAGATCTTTTTCACTCAAATATAATCATATATCATCACAAGACAGCATGCATATATATATAACATATATCCCATCCATCCATTTCATCCATGCATAATCAAACAAAGAAAACAAAACAAAACAGAAAAAAGAAAAGAGAAGAAAAGAACTTAGGATACTTGGATCCTAGAACGGACTTGAGCCTCAAAATGAGCACTTACATACCATGCAACGAAATACATGGATCAAAGTCCATGTAGTTTGAAAAGAATAGGGTTACAACCTAATACAAACCTATGCTAAAAACCCTAGGTTTTCTTGTTTGAGAATGTATTGAATAGTCCAAACTTGAAAACTTCCACAAGATGGAACCTTTAATAGAAAATCAGAATTTTATTAATAAAGGAAACCCTTGATAATTATCATGTGTCCATATTAAGAAATAACCCTAGGGAAGGAGAAGAGAAAGAATAAGAAAGGAAAGATGAATTGGGGCACCTTCACACCCATTTACCTGAGCACAATAGCTCCAAGCATTAGCAATTTCAAGCAATAGCAGCCCTATTTGTAATAGGACAATTATTGTACCTATTTGCTCCTTTACAAGTGTGCAAAACCATGCAAAGAGAACAATATACTAATCTGGATAGAATCATAATAAGGCCTAAAATCATCCATTTATCATGCGAACAACAAGAATAATGAATAACTAAGGACCCCAACTCAATCCTACATGCAATGACCTATCCTATATGCATAAAAACCTATGAAAAATACACTAACAATCATGAGAGACCCCAATAATATCAATAAACATGATAGCAAAACCTATTCTAACCAAAAAGATGATATTTTATGTAACACATGAAAATAGGCCTTCCTATGGCGAGCTTTCTTAAGCAAAACTATCCTAAGATAATTTCACGTAAAAAAGTTGCTATAGGGAAGTACAATCATCATATTCTACGTAAAATATATATATTAGAACACAATAGAAGTGATTTCATGCTTAAGCATATCACAGAAAACTCTCATGCAAAACCTTACTTAACAAAAAAGGATAATTATCCTTAGAAAAGGATAATATCTCCAAAAACCCTATAAAATCCTCTATATGAATACAAACCTAGCATGATTCAACTATATGCAGCATATATAGAATGACTATGATAAGAAACAACTCAAAAAGTTAAGCTAAGTATGCTGTATGAAACTTGTGTGATCTTAGGGTTACTAAAACCCTAATTTCACAACTATGCATAAAAACCTATGAAAAGACTCTAACATATGCTCAAATTATCATGAATATCATTCATATTATATATATTAACTAACAGAAACTCAACTCATGACAATAATCACAGCAATCTAGACATGTGAACTATACATGATTTAAGAAGATAGAAAGAATAATACTTTCAAATCCTTAGTAAACCAGGGATTATCAAACATCTAAAGCCATAAATCATCTCAAAATCATTCATAATACATCATAAAAACATTGAATTATCCTAACATGTGGAGTTACATCATGCACTAGACTATCATAGAAGAAAAAGGAGAAGAAGAAGGAGAAAACCCATATTCAGCAGTCAACAGGAGTGTTTACCTCTTGTAGAACCTTCCTTGCCTTCAAACTCTTTGTTCTCTTGTTTGCTTAGGGTTGAAGAGCCTCCTCTTGATGTCCTTCTAGCTCTCTAAACTCATAGCTCCCTCTCTCTTTAAATATAAAGTGCAATTAACCTCCCCCTATGTGCTAAACATTTTATCCTTTATATAGAGAATTGACCCCCTAAACCAATGGCTAAGATTAATTCATTAAATAATGATCCTAGGGCTATTAGAGACTCTCTTGGTGCTTAAACAACTCAAATTTACACAATCCTAGGAGGAAACAACTTGCAAGGGCGGAAGAAACCGTTAAAAGAGGGAAGAAGGAGTCAGAAACCCAATTGAGGACAGACTCCTCTGGTGACCATCTAGGCTTGGTCGGTTAGCCGTCTGGGCCTAGACGGCTAACCGTCCAGCCCCGGACGGTTACCTGAGGGTCCCTCCATTCCGTTCCAGTTTTGACTTCCACTTGCTTTAGGAGTCCTACAGAGGTCAAATTAAGTCTGATTTTGACGAAATAAAAGCCAAAACGACCGTGTTTCAAAGGAGAACACATTTTTACGCATTTTAGGACAAAATTCCTTGACCATGAATGCATGGTTAGGTTTTACAAAGGTGGTTAACTATGGTGCCTCACCATCGCTAAGCTTGGGTTTGTATATAAGGTCAAACCGAATGCTTTCCAAATCAAAATTCAACCTTCTTAAACATACCTAGGATGTAAATAAAGCCCAATTGAAGTTAAATGAGAGAAAATTGAGTGGGTCTTGTGAGTCAATTTGAGCAAACCAAGGAAGTCTCTTTTAGCCAACCCGAACCGTTATGAGCTGAATTGATCTTAAACCATTAATTGATCGAATTGAACCTATATATGGACTCTATATAACCATATAAACTCAAGGGAAGGACTCGGGATTCATTCCAAAGTCAAATGGAAAATATACGGCTTAAAAGACGATTATGCCCTTAAAGTCGCAAAAGTTCTTATTGACTATTGAAATGAACTCCAAATCACTTCAAAATTCATACATATGATATTCAATGTCATAGAAACTCAATGCAAAAGACTAGACTCGAAAAGAACTCAAAATCCTACATGAAGTGATGTACCCTAGTTAAGGTGACAAAAATGGGGTATGACAGCGGGCGGTCGCGGAGCACTCCAACCCGGAGGCGGTTACCGCCGTGGTTGCAATGCTACAAACTCGACTAGAGGAGGCGCAACTCAAGAAACTCGCCCTAGAGTAAGAATACTTCAACCTAAAGGAGAGCAGCCGCCATAAAACCTCCCCTTGCCGCATTTGAATGATAATGGAGGACGGCGGCGACAAAGGAAGCTACACATCTCACCCGGCCGAGTCCATGTCCAGGAAAGGCCGTGGCACCAAAGAGTGCATGTCCAAGAAAGGCCATCTGAAATAGATGAGGATCAAAGCCAAAGGAAGCTGAAGGGCAAAGTTGTGTGCTAAAGAACTAATAGGGGGTGAGTATATGCTCGAGACTCTTATTCAAAGGTCGTCACCGAAGCAAGTTCTGGTCAAGTCAGGCGGACTCGTCGGGAAGATAACCGAGGTCGGAGGGGGAGCAAACGGCGCTCCAAGATATCCTCCTCGAAGGCCAATTGAAGAGATAGAGAGGTTTATGAAGCCCTCGAGGGCTCGGCAGAGCCGAGTTGGTGTAGAAGAAGTCCTTGAGAAGAGAGGAGAAGGAGAGTTGGAGATTTAACCTCGGATGAGTTCGCAAAGAAGATACGAGCAGAGATTAAGATAATGAATGAGCCGGTGCGCCCGACGCCGGATTATTTACGGGTAGGAAAATCCCCCTTTGCAAGTTAGATCCAAACCACGCCAACTCCAAAGAATTATAGTAAAGTTACTTTCACTCCTTATTTCCCGGTTGCGGATCCCGATTACCATCTGACGTATTATGTCCAAAAAATGTCCCTCTATATAGTCAACGAGGGTTTTATGTGCAAAATTTTCCTGATGAGTCTCGGGGAGATTGCTCTGAGGTGGTGGGCAAAGATTCTAGAGAAGTCGATCCAAAGATGGGACGATTTGGTTAAACTCTTTCGAGATCGATTTATAACAAGCAAAAAATACGCTAAGACCATGCAAAACCTATACGAGATGAAGCAAGGGGCGAAGGAGCCCTTGCGTGACTACTCCCAGAGGTTCTGGGAGCTCTACATCGAAATCAAGGAACTAGACGAGCGAAGCACTCTTGATATCTTCAGGCGAGGATTGATCCGATCCTCTCGGTTGTTCGAACATCTTACCCTTGACTTGCCACCTAGCATCGGGAAGCTACTTGATCGAGTCCAAAGGTATATAAGACTCGACAATGCTTTCTGGATGGCCAAGCAAATTGAGGAGGCAGATAAGAAGAAAGATAGGAACCCCCGAGCGGACCGAATGAAGTATAACCGAGTCCGGAACGAACCGACAAAGAGACAAGGTACCGATGAATCCGAATCAGGCTGTGCTCACTGTCTTCACTATGCTAATCTACAGGCTTTTACGAATCGTCAAGAATAAAGACTTCTTTGAAAAGCTGAGACCGATGGGCGGAGATCCTGAGAGGAGGAACAAAAAATGGTTTTGCGAAAACCATAAAGATCATGGCCACAAGACTGAAGATTGCAAAACCTTAAAGCACAACCTTGAGACCTGGGCGAAAGCTGGACACCTAAGTGAGTTTATAGCCAGGGGCGACGATCGAAAGAAGCCTGAAGAAAAAAAGATCGAAAAACCAAAAGCCGAAGCCGAAGGATATAACATCCTGGGAGCCATTGACGTAATCAGCGGAGCCTATGATAGGGCTTTGATCTCTGTAAACGCCCTTCGGATGCAATACCAGAAAGCCTCCCACCTTCGGGAAGTGTTCGAAGTAAAGTCAGAACCAACACTCGTGGCTAAAAGAGGGAAGGATGATTTGAGCTCTGCCCTATTCTTCAATTCTTCAGGAAGGATTATCCGGCTGCTGAAACACAGCATCCTCATAATGATGCCCTGATAGTCCGAATGATGATCGCAAATTATGACGTCGGGAAGGTCTATGTCGATAACGAAGCTTCGGTAAATATCATGTTCAAAAAGCTTTTTGATCAGCTAGGGTTGAAGAAGGATGATTTCTTTCCGAGCAACTTGAGCTTAAAGGCGTTCAATGGAAACGTTTCTTACCCCCTCAGGCAAATAGCCTTAGCCGTCCGAACCGGCCCAGTTCAAACCATTCAGCACTTCGTCGTCTTAGAAAAGCGTTCAGCATACAACGTAATAATGGAGCGACCTTGGCTCCACGCCATAGAAGTAGTGCCCTCAACCTATCACCAATTTGTCCGCTTCCCGGGACCTGAAGGCGTAATGGAGCTCCGCGGAAACCAAGTCATAGCCTGAGAATGTTTTATGTATGAACTTACAGGTCATATTCTATCGTCGGTGGCTAAGAAGAAAGAAAAGAATAACATCCGCCCCAAGATAGTGGAAGAAAGCGGGACCGAGCCGAAAAAGTCTAAGAAGGACGTCGACCCATTATAGCAATTAAAGCGCAGTCGGCTTGGGGTAGAAGATACTTTACTCGAGCCTAACGATAGAACGAGTGAAGAACTCTGGAAGATGATGACCGATGATGAATGGCCCAAGCGTTATTTCCTACTCGGTAGCACCCTCTCTGAGAAGGAGGAATCCGAATTGTTTCGATTCCTGAAGGAAAACATTGATGTGTTCGCTTGGTCGCCGCACGAGATGCTAAGAATCGATCCAAATATAATCCAACACAGGCTTAGAGTGAATCCGAGTTCCAAACCTGTTACTTAGAAACAAAGGAGATTGTCCGACGATTGAGCTCGGGCCATAAACAAAGAAGTAAAGAAACTCTCAAAAGCTGGATTTATAATAGAAGTAATGTACCCGACGTGGCTCGCCAACCCAGTTTGCGTCAGAAAGAAGAGTGGCGAATAGAGGGTATGTGTCAATTTCACGGACTTGAACAAAGCCTGCATAAAAAATAGCTTCCCGCTTCCAAAGATTGACTAAGTCATCGACTTCATAGCCAGGTATGCCCGACTGAGCATCTTCGACGCCTTTTCCGGATATCACCAGGTCCTGATGGTGAAGGAAGATAAAGAGAAAACAGCCTTCATTACCCCGGCTGGCACCTACTGCTATAAAGTGATGCCCTTCGGCCTCAAAAACGCCGGGGTCACATACTAACGGCTTGTCTCTTGAATGTTCGAGGGGCTAATCGGGAAAAATTTGGAAGCTTATGTTGACAACATAATCATTAAAAACGCGACCGAGGAGGATCAAATAGCCAACTTTGCTGAGGCTTTTGGAAGGCTACGATAGTTCGGAATGAAACTCAATGCTAAGAAAAGTTCTTTCGGGGTAGGATCTGGTAAATTTCTTAGGCACCTGGTTACTCGCCGGGGGATCGAGGCAAATCCCGCTAAGATAGAAGCACTGCGATAGTTGAAGGAGCCAAGTACGTACCGAGAGGTTCAACAATTGAACGGGATGATTGCAGCACTTGGGCGCTTTATCTCGCGTTCCTCGGATAAATGTTAACCCTTTTTCCAGGCCCTAAAGAAGAAGAAAATAAAACACATTTAGACAGAGGAATGTCGGGTCGCCTTGAAGAATTTAATCAGACACTTAGAAAGCCCTCTAGTCCTGTCAAAACCGACACAGGGAGAACCATTGTATCTTTACTTAGCGGTTTCACAACATGCGGTCAGCGCCGTCGCAATTCGAGAAGATGGAAAGGAGCAAAGACCTGTGTATTATGTAAGCAAGACTTTATTGGATGCCGAGACACGATATTTACCCCTGGAAAAGATCGCTCTAGCACTCCAAATAGCTTAAAGAAAGCTTCGTCACTATTTCTAGGCTTACACCATTATTGTCCTCACAAACCAACCTCTCAAAGACGTTCTTCGAAAGTCCGACCTTTCCGGAAGAATCTCCAAGTGGGGGTTTGAGTTAGCAGCATTTGATATACATTTCAGGCCGAGAACGGCAATCAAAGGGCAAGTTCTAGCTGATTTCATTGCCGAATTTACCGACCATGATATGAAACGAGATGATTCAAGCAAAAGTTCGCCCGAACACTCGGACACCTCTTCTTCAACTGAACTTGGGGCTAAGGATAGTGAACGATGGGAGCTATATGTCGATGGGGCCTCGAACAACCGAGGAGCTAGAATCGGGATTGTCCTCATAACCCCGACAGGTGAAGTTCTAGAAAGCGCCATCAGACTGCAATTCTCCGCCTTAAACAACGAGGCCGAGTACGAGGCCACTCTAGCGGGACTAAGGCTTGCCCTAACATTATCAGCAACTAAGCTAAATCTTTTCAACGATTCTCAATTGGTGGTCCAACAGCTAAATAGGGAGTATGAGGCCCGAGACGAAAGGATGAAAGCATACCTAGAGCTCACTAAGAAGCTTATCTCAAATTTCGAAAGCGTTTGCATCCAACAACTTGTCCGAGAACAGAACAAGCACGCAGACGCGCTAGCATCCCTAGCGTCAGCCCTAGAAACAGGAGCTCGAAGAACAATTAACGTTAAAGCTATCCAAGTCCCGAGCATAGAATGGAGCCTGGAAGTGGACGAGATTGTCAAACTTGGTCCGAGCTGGATGGATGAGATAATCGAATATCTTAAAAATGATGTCCTTCCCGAGGACCATCACCAGAAACACCGGATTAGGGTCAAGTCGGCACGATTTTGGCTCTCCCCAAAGGGCCTACTTTATTAACGATCCTTCACCGGAGCATACTTGAGATGTGTTCACCCGGATGAAGTGGAAAGAATCTTGCAAGAGTTCCATGAGGGAAGCTGTGGGAGTCATGTTGGGGGACACTCGCTCGCGCACTGAGCTATAACGCAAGGCTATTGGTGGCCGTATATGCAAAAGGACGCTCTTAAGTACGCCCGAAAATGTCCGGGCTATCAATTCTTCTCAGATAAAATCCATCGACCAGTAGGAAACCTACACCCTTTATCAAGCCCTTGGCCTTTCGCAAAATGGGGCCTTGATTTGGTCGGGTCACTTCCCCGGGCGAGCGGTAACAGAAGATACTTTGTCGTTGCAACTAACTACTTTACGAAATGAGTAGAGGCTGTTGCCTTAGGCTCCATTAAAGACTCGGATATTATCAGCTTCCTTTGGGAGAACATCTTTACGAGATTTGGGGTTCCCCAAGCGTTCATCTCGGATAATGCTAGGGGTGTTCGTGGTTCGGTTTGGTTCGGTTTTGGGGTACTTTTTAAACCAAACCATTATACTTCGGTTTTGTTCTTCCTAAACCAAAACCAAACCATACTATAAAAAAACCAAACCAAACCAAACCATAAAAATTCGGTTTGGTTCGGTTCGGTTTCGGTTTTAACCAATCAAGTAGCAACAAATAATTGAAAATGAAAAAAATGACATGCCAAACTCCAAATTAAAACATTTTTAATAAAAGCATTACATTAGCAACTAAAAAAAAACATTAAACATTGTATCAAAATGGAAACAAATTGACATATGTCAATCCAAGTTTAAATCTCCAAGTTAATTCATGCCATTATCTCACACAACATTAATAACTAGTTTAATTCATGCCAAGGTAAAATAGGAAAAACAATAAGAAACTTAAAATCAACAAATTACAAATTAAAATTTGATATATAATATATAAAATAAAATAATATATATATATATTATATATTTTTCGGTTTTTTCGGTTTTTCGGTTTGGTTTGGTTTTTTAAACATGAAAACCAAAACCAAACCAATTCAATTCGGTTTTCTAAAATTGGAACCAAAACCAAACCTAATGACAAAAAAACCAAACCAAACCGACCGGTTTGGTTTGGTTCGGTTTGGTTTTCGGTTTTAACCTAAACCATGAACACCCCTAGATAATGCCACTCAATTCGAGAGTCGAAGAACTCAGGAGTTCTGCACGCAGTTCGGAATAAAATTCTTCTATGCTAGTCTGAGCTATCCACAATCAAATAGGCAAGCGGAGGCATCAAACAAAGTGATTGTGAAAGGAATCAAGAAAAGGTTGAAGAAAGCAAAAGGAAGATGGCCTAGGGAGCTTCACGCGGTCTTATGGGCATACAGGACGATTTCCCGAAGGTCGACGAATGAAACCCCATTTGCACTCGCCTTCGGAACGGAGGCAGTCATTCCAGTAGAAATAGGATACCTAACATTAAGAACAGAAGAGCTCGGTTAAGAACAAGACGAAGAAAACCTAGCACGGTAGCTTGATCTAGCCGAGGAAAGAAGAGGCGAAGTCCTGATTCGAATGGCAGCTTACCAACAAGAACTCCGGAAGTATTATGAAAAGAAGATCAGCCCTCGGGAAGTTAAAGTTGGTGATTTTGTCCTAAAAAAAGTAAACTCGGGGACTCTGGACCCAAAGGAAGGAAAGTTCAGAGCAACTTGGGAAGGGCCCTATGAAGTTATTGCTATCGGGGAAAAAGGCTCTTATGATCTAAAGCATTGTGAAGACAATCGAGACCTACCAAGGTCGATTAATGTATCGAACTTGAGACTATTCTACAAATGAAAGAAGATGTAATCCAAGCTTGGTCGGCAAAACACCATTTCGGTCCAATCAATGAAATCTTTTTATTCAAGAGATATGCTGCCATTAACAAACATGCCTAGTCTTGTCACGATGACAAGGACCGATCACCCTAGCCTCATCATGACAACAAGGAAATATATACACAAAAAACCCTTAGTCTCGCCAAGGTGGTGAGGGTTGATCACCCTAGCCCTACTAAGGCGACAAAGGGATGATTACTAAAGCCTCTTGGATTTCCTAAAAACAAAAGACACAAAGAAAGAAATATATTCACCCGACACATGAAGGGGTGACTCGGGAAAATATCCCAAGCGGTAACGACTTGCTAACACCATCATATACGCTAATGGGCGAGAAAGCAAGATAAGAAAGGCACATGGCCTCCTACAGACACAATAATATCTAAAAATCAGTGCTCGAAAGAAGTTAAATTCTAACACTTAGAATATATATTAGAATAAGCAAACACACAGTGAAAGCCCATCAGGCCAAAAATGAGAGAGCATATATTCATAAATAAGAGTTCTTTACAAAACTGATGCTAAATACATAATGAGCCTCTCGGGCCACCAAAAAAAAAAAAAAAAAAATCTACTAAGTCATGGGCTAAGCCTTGGTGACTACGTGCTCAGGGTCCTCAACTTCAAGGTGCTGGGAGTCCTCGGTAGCAGGGTGCTTGAGATTCTCGGTTGGAGGATGCTCACTGGAAGGCCGCTCGATGGGAATGTCTTTGGTGGGTAGCGGCTCCTCGGACACCCTATCTGTCTTCTGGGTTGCCTTACCTTCAATTTCCTCGGGTGAGGCCTCCCCGTCATCGGTGTCATCCCCGTTTTCCTCTCCCTCGTCATCTGAGATGGGCAGCATTGCCCTCTCAAAGGGGATTTTTCCCAAGTCAACCTCAGGAAAGGCCTCCTTCACCCGAGAACCGAATGTGTCCCAATCGAGTTTGTAGTTTCGGTCCATGTATGGTTCCATTCGGTCCACATACTCGTCGGCGGCTTTGTACTCGGCTTGTCTAATCAGGGCGGCCTGAGATTCAACCTCATTCTGCCACTGATCATACCACTCATCGGCCTGCTTCTTCCAGTGCAAAGCATCACATTGGAACTCATTAAGCTTGGACCTTAAGTCCTCGGTCAAGGCCTGGGACTTTGCGAGCTCCTCCTGAGACAACCGAGCAGTCCTATCGGATGTTCTCCAACTCTGAGTTCATCTTAGCCAATTCCTCCCTGAGCTAGTTCCCCTTAGCTTTGAGGTCGAACTTCTCGGTGGACCATTCAACCACCTCTTTCTTGTACCTATCTTCGGTCTTGAGGAGGCGCTCGGTAAGAAGCATCGTTTGTTGTGTGGCCTGCATTCACCGAACATAATTAGAGAGAATGTAAACTCAAAGAAATTTTCTAACTGTTGAAAGAGTACCAGCTTACCAAGAATTGATGGATGAGAGGCTCATAGCCCAAGTCCACCGACTTGTGTTTCTTGTGGCTTGACATATCCGTAAGGAACTTTAACAAATTCCTGATGGAATGGTAGGTGAACTCGGGGTTGGTCATGACCGAGAGGCGTTGGTCGGTTGGAAGGGGGAATTGAGGCAGGTCCCTCATGATTTCTCGGCACCCTCGGTCAATTGTTAAGGCCTGGTAGTCCGAGGAAGCAAAGGGTAAGCATCCATCTCCACCCTTTTCCTTTTCTTAGCCTGCTCGGGGGAGTGGTCCTCAGTCACTACCGTTTGCTTTGGTCTCTTCGAGGTCACTGTCCCCTGAGAGGTGTTCGGAGTAGTGCTCGGTTCAGGAGACCGAGAAGTCGTGTGGGTAACTCTCGGCTCGATAGCCTTTGGGATCGGATCCCTTGGTGCAGGCTTCTCGGGTGGAGGAATCAAAGGTGTCTTCCCCTACTGTTGCTTATTGCGCATTGCCTCCTTAATAGGGTCAAGACCTTTCTGCTTGCTCGGGCCTGTTCCCTTCTTCTTGGGCGTAGGGACCTTAATGGAGACATGAATTCGGTCAGCCATACCTTCGGTTGACCCCTCTTGGGTAGAGCTTGAATCTTCTCATTCTCCTCGGCCCTGTGTACTGAGAGCAACAATTATACTCGGTTCTAGCATCGGAGTCTTCTTCTTTTTTGCCTGACCCAAGGTCGGGTACCCCTCGGGGACGCTTGTTGCCAAGAAACTTCAGTACCTCGGTGGATATTTAAGAAGGACGTGGGCAACCCGACCAAAGCCATTTTCTCCTCGGTAATTTAGAACTCTTTGGATCTCGGACTCCTTCACTTTAACCGAGAGCTCAAAGGCAGCTTCAGTTGTGGAAAAGGGAATAAGTCATGAACCGAGAAGAAAAAAGATGCATGATTTAAGTACCAAATTTCTAAAAACTTACGGGGCTCCCCGAGCTCCCAAGGGACTCTTCGGCCCTCTTTCCCAAGCAAAGAAGGCTCGAAGTCACCATAGATGAACACCACCTCGGACTAATATCCTTGGCTACTGTCTGGGATATGGGTAACAAGCACTCTCTCGGAGTCTCGAGACTTAAGATAGTAATCTCCCGACGACCGAGATAGTTGGTAGCAGTTCAAAATTTCCTCAACACCCAGCTTGGTGCTGAGGATCCTATTGAGTTCTACGACATCGAGCACTACTTTATAAACATTCGGTTTCAATTGAATAGGTGTTAAATTGATGAAATTGAGGAAGTCTACTAGGAGTTCAGGGAACGGACCTGAACACCACCCTCGAAGAAATTGATGTTATGGAACGGTACTCCCCTTCGGCCATCGGTGGAGCCGATTTCTTCACCAACATTGGCAGACCGAAAAGTAAGTCCAGCCCCGAAACCGAACTTCTTCCCGAAGTCCTTCTCCTTATTCAGGTCCCCTCGGATTTGGTGAGTCATCTGTTAAGTACAGAGCTCAGTCAGGATAAATGTCCTAGGACACCTGGAATAGATGATAATCCTACTTTAAGGGCATTCCCGAACAGTCCTAGGTATTTTGTTCTCTCGGTTTGCGAATTTGGTCCTAACCGAGCACATATTTTGTGCTCGGTTCAAGTTCATCACAAACAACCGAGAATATAATTTGGTTTTTACAAATGGATTAAAAAAGAGAAATCTAAGGCAAAACGAAAGGAGAAAATGAAGAACACCAAGAACAGATGAAGAACTCACCGGGAAATTCAAGATAGGCGATTTTCGGTAGGCTGTCGATGGTCGGAATCCTTCTTTGGCGATAGTCTCTTTGGTGACAAAGCACTGGCTCTGAAAGTGGGAATAAGGAAATAAGGGCAGCAAAACCCTTATATACCTTGTCTCCTGAGGATGACGTCATCCCATCGAGCTATGTGCCCAACGGTTGCCTCGGGCACACGAAATGGCTCCAATTAAACACCAGTCCCATTATGTCAGAACCATCACATCCTCAGTAATTTCATGACCAAGGACATGATGGCTCGGGTGAAATTGTGTGGGAAATTTGTGACTAAACGAATGAGAACCGAACACGTGTACATCTACCGTAATGCACTCGTGTGATCCAGGTATCCTCGGTTGCCCGAGCTAGCATGCCCTCGGGCCAGCAACACCCTCGGGCCAGCTTGCTCTCGGTCGAATTAATTCCTTTGGGCTACACAAGCATATGCCTCTCACGAGCACCAAATTTGTCCTACTTCCTTGATCTGACAAGGGAAATCTGGCTGGGGTCAGAACACGCCCCCGGTAATTGAGTCAGGGGGCTACAGCTGTTGACGATCAGACCTGCAACCCCGAAATATCCGCGATTTGGTCTGAAACCTCTATTTAACTTTGGTTAGCTGGGGACCCTAAACGGACCATGGTTAGGTCAGAATGAGAGTCCAATCCGAAACCTAGTCTGTTCCTATAAAAGGAACACTATTCATGCTAAAGAAGGTAAGCTCCCTTGATATAAAACCCTAGAGATTCTCTCCCTTTCATTGCTCTCTTTCTCTCGACACTGAGATTGACTTGAGTGTCGTAGGGTTTTAGGTTGGACAACCCCCGGCCTCCCTTGACGATCCTCTTTGTTTTCAGGGCACTGTTTGCTAGAGAACCTAGCAGGACAGTTCATCAAGTCACCTAGCCCTACTGTTCATTGGAGCAACTAAGCGTTACTGTACATCCGGGAGTTACCTCAATCTCTACAATTTTTCTCGACCACCGCCACGTGACTCTCCGGATCGTCGAACCACCTTCCTCGAAGTGCTTCGCCGACTGTCCGAATTTTTCCCCGTACAGTTTTGCTTTGTCTTTTTGCTCACTAAAAACTGGAGTGTATCACATTGTTCTAGTCCCTCAGGTGGCTATTGGATCTATTGCAATTGTCACGTTTGATAGCATTGATGAAAGTTGTCATTATTATCCGCATTAAACTCTCATTAACATATCTATTCTTGAGGATTGATTTTCCCATTTTACTCTTTAATTATGTACTCGTGACAACAGTGGAATTTATCCCCTATATATATAAAGCCATACGTCAAATTTTATATTTAACCGATTTAGGATATTGTATTTTCCAACACTTCTCATGTGCAAGTTAACAACACAAAAATAAGCCTGTCATGTGGTTAACAAACACTTATTTACAACAAAGCGACTAAAAAACGATAAGTTTTGATATCATGTTAAATTCCTAACCTAAAAATCTACATTATTAGTTGAAGGACCTAAACAAGTATACAAAGTCTATTTGGATCCCGTGCAACTTTTCATCATAACTGTCCAATAAAGAACAATGGCTTAAGGCAAAAAGGCTTCTTTCACCCGATGGACCCGATCTGGTTCTGGAAAGGAAAACGACTGGTAGTAGTCCTTGGGGGGAGCGCTTTGCTTCCTCCTCTCCATCCCAACGTGTTCTCTCTCTCTCTCTCTCTCTCTCTCTCTCTCTCTCTCTTTATCTCTCTCTCTCCCTCCCTCCATTCTCTATATTCTTTCCCTCCCACGATAACGATGCCACCGCCGACGACCATCTAAACCCTCTCTTTGTCTCTCTTTATCATTGACGACCATCTCTACCCTTACCATCTCCATTTCCGGCACTATGTTTAGATCCCAGTTCAGCCCTACTTTCAAAGTACCACTTAATAATGCATGCTGTATAATTCAATGGAGTTGCTATAAGCTGAACTATGCAACTAGCCTAAGTCATGGTTACTACTTACCAGCTTAGGAATTGGGAACAAGAGACACCATTAGCATTACTTCTTTGTTTTGTTTTGTTTTGTTTTGTTTTTGGGTAACCATGAACATGATTTTTTATTTTTTCGACTAAGTATGAACATGATAATTTCAAAAAGGCCTACTATGGTGATAATGACAGCTATCCGAAATTTTCATGAAATTTCTTGATTATTTTTCTCTTCAACTAAACAGAGGATAAAGATCCTAAGTTGTCATGTCCCTACCAATGATCAATTAATGAGGCAAATTTGTATTTTTAATATATACCATTTGAAGTGACGATTTTGGAAGAAAAAAATTCCTATAAGAATAGTTTGCAATTTTTCATATAGGAAGACAAACCAAGAGGCAACCTGAATCACCATAATAGTCCAATTTGTTGTGTGAGCTTGCATAAATGATGGAAATGGATGGTGGATCTTTATGATCAGGCCTTCTCACAGGAATATGGGGTAACAACATTGCAATTGCCTTTAAAAAGCACCACCCCAAACCAGAGATAAAGTTTGTGTGCTTTGAGAGAGATTTTTCAGGTCAGGTGTATGGGTAAAGTTACTTAAATGGTGTTTAATGTGGGCCGTCGATCTCATCTTAACGGATGAGATTGTTCGACGCCCAGGGAAATGCCCAAGCGACGTCCCTTGGGTGAACGCTTCTCATATATATAAAATCATATGTCAAATTTTATATTAATTTAACTGATTTGGGATATTCTACTTTCCAACACTTCTCACGTGCAAGCTAACAACACAAGAATGAGCATGTCACATGGTTTACAAACACTTGCTTATAGCAAAATGTCTCAACAATGATAAGTTCTGATATCATGTTATGTTCCTAACCTAAAAGTCTATGCTATTAGATGAAGGGCCTAAACATGTATATGAAGTCATGTTAAATTTTATATTAAGCCTGAAAAATATTGAGACATTGACCATCAAGCTTGAAAAATATTAACGGTAATACGCAAAAGTAGAACTCCCTCCGTTTTATAGTAATTGTCTTTTTTTCTATTTTAGGCTGTTTCAAAATTATTGTCCTAGTAAAAAAGACAATGACTTCATTTTAATCACTTTCCCAAAATACTCATATTCATGATTATACAATGGGCCAAGCTATTGCCACCACATAAAATACTCTAAGCCCCCCATTTAATTTATATTTTTTAAGTTTTATGAAAAATATAAAAAAAATTTATGAAAACTAATCCCATATTCTACTAGAAAACATCATTCCGGATAACTTTGTAGAAGAATTTGTTTCCAAAATTTGTCATTTAAGTACACTTTTTGTCCATTTTTCATGGAAAATTAAATAAATATTGTAAATGGCCAAAAAGTCTGCTTAAATGATAGATTTTGGAAAAACTTCCTTCTACAAAGTTGTTCAGAACAATGTTTTCTAGTGAACAATGTGACTAGTTTTCATAAAAACCTTTTATATTTTTCTTAAAATTTTAGAAAGTGTAAACTAATTGAGGGTTTAGAGTACTTTACGTGGTGACAATAGCCCCCTCTTATACAATACTTGATGACAAAATTAAAATATTAAAATATAAAGATGCATGTCAAAGCATTTAAGAGAAATTTCTAAAAAATATGTCTTTCAAACAAGAAAGTATAATGTATCTAAGAAAGACAAGAAAATTATTCCAAGTGGCACATGAGATTTTTTTTACCTGATTTTGAGCACGGATAAAGGTCACCCGGTTGACCATTGATAAGATAAGCATCGGAAACGTTGGGGTCTGCTCCTGTCCGTAGTGCTTCTTCGAGAACCTCACTCACATTTGCCTTCCACCACTCTCCTGCATTTCCAATATTTCCCATCATTCCAAACATTTGTGTCTAGGGTTTTTATTTTTATTTTTATTTTCTTTTTCTTTCAAAAATTTCATTTTTAACTTTCATATCTTATGGTTAAATAATTTTCCATAAATTAAATAACGAAATGACCGAAATGATCTTTGAAATGCAACAAACAAGAGCTAGAAATGGCATACTTAATATTGCCGATCAAAAAAAAATAAAATGACTTACTTATCCTTTATTTTATTTTATTTTTTTACCCAAGGGAAATGGCATAATTATCTAATAGTAGCAAGACAACATATAATACCTAAAATTATGGGTATTTCCGCATGAGGCTTAGGAAAAGGATAAGTGGTCCCCTTCTTGGGATAGATGATGATAGCCCCATGGACCGTGGCTCGTGTCCAGTCACTATGAGCGTGCCACCATAGAGTTCCTTCCTCTGTGGAAAGTACGATCGTCTGCCTAAATTTCCCTCCTGGTTGAATTGGGCACTGTGTTATATATTCAGGACCATCAGACCATGGGTACCTTGGCTGTTTCACTCCATGCCTACAAAACCAATACTATTATTAGCAAAATAATTACTTAATGGGTTCAGCGGTGACAAATCGCAGCATATCTAAAACAAATTATTTTATTTATTTATTATTATTTTTTTTTGGCTAAGATATAACGTGGTATTCAATTAGGAGCAGATTAAACACAAACACATTATGTCGATGGCATGACAGTCTAACGGACTCTCCTCATTTGTTAAGTGAGAGATCTCAATTGAATTTGAGCATATAGAAAAGCATTAATACCCATTTATTTATATTAGGGATTAGAGGTATAAATTAATTCTATTGATTGTAAACCCAAAAAGAAAAAAAAAAAATGGCCCATAGTGATACCAGTGAATGGTGACATTTATGTTGCCCTTATTATAGACATCCACAATGAGTTTTTCTCCCTTTCTAGCATATAGAGTTGGGCCTGGAAATTGTCCGTTCACTGTCAAGATGTTCTTTGAGCTGCAAAGTCTTGTGTATCTAGTGTCTTTCAACTGCGTCAATTAAAAACTCTTCCTTAATCAGTACTCCATAATAATCATAACCAAGCAAAAATATACATATATATAGCCACTAGGGCAAATCTAGCGGTGAGAGAGGATTGGGTAAAGAAACATGATTAGAATAGGTTAAGAATTCAAACCTCTCCAATTATATCAAAATATATATATATATATATATATATATATACAAACACACACGCACCTATAATAACATAATTTGATATATGCAGTATGCATAAATATGCTCATATGCAACTATTTGCAGTCCAATCATAACCATAAGACCCAACGGACATGCAAATACGTACTTTGCCTCATTGAGGCTAAGCCTTGTGCACTCATGCAACTAATTAGCCAAGCAGAATAGTAGACCGCGCAATCGTGACTTGATAAATTAATATTGAAATCATGAAACAAGGTTGAACAAGCCTTTTATCAAATCCAATCTTGATTAAGTTCTGAGTGATTTGGTTGTTTGAATATTTAAGGACGACTAGTATGCTATTTGAACTAGACTTGATAAACCTATTATTGCATTTAAAAATGAATTTGAGTTTGACTTATTTAATTTTCTAAGTGAATTTGAATGAGCTACCCCTTATCAAGCGAATCTCAAGCTTAAGCGAAAATGCTTGATTCATTTACAGCTTAAACTCTTCCAATCTTTCCCAAAACAGCGTGAAGGTTAACTAGTAATTTACCCAAGAGTGCTACTAGTAATTTTAGCTATTCTACCGCGCGAATTTTCTTTTGCACCTGACACATCACCACTCCAATGATTGCATGAGATTTTTTTTTATGAGAGAATTGCAGATTGGTCTGATTACAGGTAAATAATTACATCTCAATACAAATGACTACCAACTTAACTACGAATGACTACTAATTTATACTGAAATGTAATTATTTGCCGTAGTCGTACCAATCCGAAATTTCCTATTTTTATTGTGCTAACAAGGTGATGTTAGATCAGAAAAAATTGGTAAAATTAGTGACAAGACTAGCAATTTTCCTCCACCTAAGCTTGCCCTTGAAGATGTGGGAGCTCCGTTCTCAGGTATGAGAAGCAGTTTACAACTAGGAATTGAAGTGAGAATTGAAATTTATGAGGTTAAATTGAGCTTAAAATTCAAATGTTGTGTGATCGTTGCTCCGTAATATTTTTGGACTCCTATATATGATAATCAACCCAAAATCGAATATTATAAGAAAGTATAAATGAAATCATTGTGCTTACCACAAAAGTATAACGACGAACCGAAGCTTGGCAATATAAGAGCCTAGCAAATAATAGAAACCCTACAATTTGCAAGATGGAAACCCTCATGATAGACCACATTTCTTTGGAAGCAAAACTTATTTCCTCTATTTCTTTCTCTCCTCTGACATTTGAGTGAGCTTTTCGGGTATTTATAGATGTCTGCTGGAAAGACCAAAAACGAATGGCTAAGAAAGGAGGGGTGTAGATTTGAGCCTAGCCTTATGCTTGTAATTATCAACATTTACCACGTTTCTTCTTTTGTTGAAAAAGCAAACTGTCTCTTTCTTTCTAGTTTCCCTTGGCCTTAATTTAATACGTTTGAATGGAATGAAAAGGGGATGGGAATGGAATAGAAAAGGGAATGAAAGGAGTGATATTTCTCAATGACTATTCCATGTTAATTAAGCCGTAATCAATATTAATAAATTCAGTTTAATTAAGAAAATCATTTAGGAAGCACGTGAATGGCACGTGTTAGAAAACCAGTAATTTCAATGAAAATTTCGGCATGACCCATTCGTAAATAAAACATACCGTAACAAAATCCTGTATAAAATAGTTATAAAAGTTCTTGTCATCCATCATTGGTATAGTATCATCACATGCTAAATAAATCATATAAAGAGACTTACGAAATTAAAATATTACAAACCATGAGTTATTATGTGTCTAGCGCCCATTGATCGAATATAAAAGTGTTTAGTTAATACATAACCATAATATAAAAATTGTTCAAGATTATAATAATGTCTATAATGATCTGACAATAGCCTAATTCCCAAGATTATTGTAACGCCTCATGGCGAGGTCTCCCCGGCTAAGAACTAATCTGAAAAGGGTTATAAAATATAGGAGTGAGTATAAAACTCAGTAGATATAATTTTCATATAGAAATAACCAAAGCATGATAATATAACCAATTAAAATTATGGTTAAAATAATTAAAACCCATGCAATGTCATGAATGATATGCGACTCATATCCATTTAACATAATCCATAATTACCGACTACTACCGCAGGAGTCTTCGCGCGGAAATGGAGGATTTAAACCCACCTCTAAGAGGATAACACAAGAGTTCTTACCTAGAACCGAAAAGTACCTATGACCAAAGGAATGAAAAACACCGCTAAATCCCTTGACTGCTAGTAGTCCAGATCCAATGACCCTTTAATATACTTTTACCAAGTAATTAATTAAATCCATTTCATGCAATTTATGCCAATGAATGCCATGAAAAACATAAAAACCTATACACGAGTCTGTTATTCCAGAAATCAATAATATATAATTATATCATGATTACATAACATGTGGGAGCTATGTAAAGTATGTAACATATAGACCAACAAGAATTTATATAGCATATACATCCAAAATAAGCCAAAATATAACAAGTATATCAACCCATATACTCCTAAATGTAATATTCCTAAATATAAGATTATATAAACTAGACCCCTCAGTACATGCGCGCATTACAAAATATATATGATAATACACCCAAAAATCACGTAAACTCATAAATAACACTAAAATACATTTTTATCCAACATACATGGGCTTATATCCTAACCCATTATCATCCCTACAGTTAAAACCCATAAAATTACACCTCCCTCAAATATGTGGCACCAAACGTAGAGAAAATGTATTGGGAGTGTCGGATCTGAGCCTAGAATGCAAGAACAAGCTCCAAACTCTACAGATCAGGCCTGAATCCTCTCTAAACACGTGTAGATCTTCAAATCCAGCCTCTAGAACGCGAGTCCAAGCATTGAAATGAGGTGAGAGAGTAAAAAACCCATGCATGCAAGTGAAAAATGTGATTTTCTGTCTCCAAACAAGCCCTTTCTCTCTCCTCTCTCTCTCTCCTTCTCTCTCTTTTTTTAACACTCAAAATGCTGAAAAATGGGTGTTAGAGTCGTGATATGAGGGTTTTAAAAGAGGTGAGGGGCACATGCATCTTTTGATGCATAAAAAAAATAATTTTTTTCCAAATTTTGCGATGCATGATCAATCATGAGTTGAAGGCACGATTGATTGTGGTTAACAGGAGCAAAATAACGTTTCTGGGGCACCTACAATCGATCGTCCTCAAGGCACGATCAATCGTCCCTTGCTAAAAATGCTCAGTAACTCAAGAAAATGTGTATAAACTCTCACAGTACATACCATGCACTACCTTATTTTCATTAACAACTTAAGTAATCTTCTCCATTCTTTTATTCTCCCTTTTACTTTAAGTTATTTAATGAAAATAAGTAAATAACCCCCCATTTGAATCCAAATAAAATATCAAAAAAATCAAATTCCAAGTATATCAAAATCTCATTTTCAAGTTTTAGTACAAAATCCGACTCCCGACAGATTTTTCAAAAACAAACGTACGAGGAAACCAATCGAATCGTGGTAATAAAATCCCATAAAATCACAAATGTCTTATAATATTATAAACTTCTATTACCACTAAAAATTATCTTTAAAAACGAAATTTTACGAAAATCCATTTTGCCCAACACTTAGCCAAATTTCAACAGTCTAAAAATGTGAAATCGCAAACACAACAACATCACACATTTGGAATACCCACGCATGACAAAACTCGCCAAATCAACTAATGTACATGCAAAACATGCATTCAAAGGTGAGATTATCCTAATTAAATGATGTAGGCATTACACCCACAATTCTTTTTTTTTTTTTTTTTTTTTTTTGAAATCAGCATATAACAAAAATTCTTGCAAAAAAAAAAAAAAAAAAATCACCTTCATAATTTTTTTTTTCATCATCTAGCAGCAGAACAAAAAATTAAAAAAAAAAAATTCATATCATCTTCATCATCCCTTCATTTACCCACAATCACAATTACAACATAAATTTTTTTTTGCCCCCACCATCATCTTCAAAATCACATACCCATTTACCCACATCATGCTCCATATGGGGTAGATCTGAGAGGTGTGTCGGCCACCGTCATACCCATTTGTGATGCTGTTGACACCCAATTTCGTACCGCCTGACATTTTAGATCACCTTTAAGCCCAATGATAAAGGGTGGTGTCAAATAGAACTATTACGACTGAATCTCGAAGGACTGACATGATCACAGCTCAATTCAGCACAAAGCCATGACCCATTATTATAACAAAGCCAATTCAGCACAAAGCCATGACCCATCTTGCAAATTGTAGGGTTTCTATTATTTGCTAGGCTCTTTTATGGTACGTTCTAGCGCGCTTTTAAGTCTAAAACTTTCCTTTAGATAGTTTGGGTGCCTCGTGTCTAGGTACGTATTTGTTGTATGTTTAGACGTACCTTTACCTAAATATCTTCACGGCAGGTCTTGGGCTTAGCGGTGGCATTATTGTCTCGGCTTGGGGGGCTGAACAATGGTTGAAATTAATTCTCATTGCTGGCATTTTAAGTCATGTAGTGGCATCACTGCTTTATCATTCCTGATGAGACTATAACAAAGAGATTAGTTTTCACTGCTGGCATTTTAGGTCGAGCTAGTAGTGGTATCATCGTCTCAACATTTCTGTGGGGCGATGGAAAATAAATTGATGATGGTTAAAATTGGTTGGATGTGATGCCATGAGATTCATATTTCTGAATAGAGTGGTATGGAGAGTACCCTTGCAAAATTGAGATGTTTACAGTGTTGATGAGATTGGATCCACACACACACATATATATATATATATCTATATAGGGGAGGGATCCGTTTACACCCGATGTAAAACTTTTTACTTTTATACCCCTCAATAACTTTTTTTGAGAAAAATATTTTGCCAATCCAACCGTTGGATTAAGTTCTCTATTCATGCATATTGTGCAAGCCAAATTTCAAGTAAATCGGATATCGGGAAGTATGTCATTCATAAAGTATTTCAAATTACAATTTTATTTTTAAAAAGAAATTTCAGTTTACAGATCAAATGTTTTCCGATATTCAATTTATTTGAAGTTTGGCATGCATGATATGCATAAATAAAATATCTAATCCAACGGTTAGATTGGTGAAATATTATTCACATAAAATGGTATTGAGGGGGTTTAAGAGTAAAAAGTTTTACACTGGGCGTAAACAGATCTCTCCCCATATATATATATATGTATGTATGTATGTATGTATGTATGTATCCCCTCCAAGGTTTGTTTTTAATCCCCTATTTCTCCCTTACACCTACATTAGAATTTAAATCACATATTTTCTTTTTAAACTCCCATAAAACCAAAATTACCCTGTCATACATGCACTAGACAATTATAGGAAGTCCATGGTAACTGTTGGGATCCGATGGCCATATGACAAAAACCTATGGAAGAAAAATTAAATTCGAAGAAGCTGTAAGGTTTCAAGATGAAGCTGAATGCAGTGGGAGAGCAAGAAAGGCATGTAATCTTGCATAATAGATACAAAACTATAGTCTAAATATTATAAGTTTGTGAACATATAATTAACTGAGAATAAAAGCAGAAGCATAACGACTTTATTGAAATCATGTGGCTAAAGCACGAAAAGAACAACTTTCCTTAAAACCAATTTCGCCCCCTCTGTCTTTAGTGTAGTCAAAATTAGGGGTGTTAATGGTTTTGGTTAAAACCGAGAACCAAACCGAACCGGGCGATTTGGTTTGGTTTTTTTGTCATTAGGTTTGGTTATGGTTTTAATTTTAGAAAATCGAACTCAATTGGTTTGGTTTTGGTTTTCAGTTTTAAAAAACCAAACCAAACGAAAAAACCGAAAAAACCAAAAAATATAATATATATATATATATATAAACTTAAAGTTTGTAAATTCCCAATCCTAATAAGGGTAAAATAGGTAATGGGCTTGTTTTTGTTGATTTTAAGTTTCTTATTGTTTTCCCTTTTTTAGATTGGCATGTATTAAACTAGCTATTAATGTTGTGTGTGATATTGACATATTGATATATGTCAATATGTTTCTATTTTGATACAATGTTTGTTTTTTTAGTTGCTAATGTAATGCTTTTATTAAAAATGTTCTTATTTGGAGTTTAGCATGTCATTTTTTTCATTTTCAATTATTTATTGTTACGTGATAGGTTAAAACCGAAACCGAACTGAACCAAACCGAAATATAATGGTTTGGTTTGGTTTGGTTTGGTTTTTTTATAGTATGGTTTGGTTTTGGTTTGGGATGAACAAAACCGAAATATAATGGTTTGGTTTGAAATCTCCCCTAAAACCGAACCAAACCGAACCATTAACACCCCTAGTCAAAATAGTGGCAATCCGTCTCTAGGATATGATAGCAAGAAGCATGTCGCATGGGGGATAAGCGTGTGGTTTAGTTTATATATATATATATATATATATATATAAGATGATGATTAGGTAAGCACGTGCTGACATAACTTACATTAACACCCGCATTGGAAATTGTATATTGTGTATTAGTGGGTTATGAGATACATTGGACCAATCCATAGTACTGATATAACTTATATCAACATGTGCTTACCTGCATCCTATATCTATATATATATATATATATATATAGATATAGTTTTTTTTTTTTTTTTTTTTTTATTGGCTAAGAAAAACTATATATTAATTAAGAGATCACTTCTCAGCAAGGCTAAGAAGAGAAAGTTACATGAAGAAATATACTCACAGCCAACCCAAAACCCCAACAATGTGAAATCAAGAAACAACTGCTCCACCCAACCACCAAAAATACAGCGACTACTAGCACAAAATAACCAAAAACTCCATAGCAACAAAACAACCCAAATAACAACAACACACACTTCAAAGCCATGCAATGAGTGGGATGGATCTAGCAATACCCACTTTTGCTAATTGATCAACCACCATATTTCACTCTCTAAAGATATGAATAAAAGAAACTCTAATGGTGCAAGATAAAAGGAATTTGATTTCGTTGTAAACAAACCTAACTTCCAAGGAATGGACTACTTCCCAAGCACCCAAGCTATTGCTATCGTAGAATCACTTTCCACTATAAGCTTTGATGAACTAGCCCACTCCGAATCAACAAAAGCTCTCAAAGCTTACGTATTGCCATAAATTCTGCCACATTAGAATCAGCTACACCTATTGGTTCTGAAAAATGCATTTAAAACAACCCCCAACATCTCTCAACACCCCACCAATAGTTGTTGCACCAGGCTTACCAAGAAAGGATCCATCCACATTAAATTTCATCCACCCCTGAAAAGGAGGAAACCAAAAGACATGCAACACCCCTATCAATCCTACAGGAAGCTGAACATTTACATTTCCTAACAACATCAAATATTGCGCCTGAATTCCCCAATGGAGTATGGAATTTCTTCAAATTTAGCTTTCACCCACAAACTGGCTCTACAGATATATATATTGGTATTTATTACTCCTTCTGTTCCACCTTCTTTGATCACATTTTTCACGTTGAGATGTCCCAAAATGTTAGATCATTGTTAAAAGAAAAATAAATAAATAAATAAATTTAAATTCCAAAAATAACTTTCCCTATATTTGTATTTCTTTGTTTTGAAAAGATTTTTGAAGGGTAAAAATGAAAAATGAAAAATAAATAAATAACATAACAATACAATAAATGCTCCTTAATATTTGTGCTTAGTTAAAAGTCAAAAAATAAAATGGAATTAAGGAAGTTGTTTTTCACCCAAGATAATTCCAAATCTGAGCGTGGCTATTGCTCCCATTCAGCAACCAACCAAGCGTATAAGAAAATTGGCAATAACCCTATTTAAAAGAAATTTTTTTTAGTAATTACCTCATCAAAAGATTCTTTAACCTCTTAACCTACATATGAGTGTTCTTATTAGTAGTAATATCATTTTTTTTTAAATTAAAAAAAATGAAAATAGAAAAAACCTAATTTACCCTTATTTGCTTGAAGGAGCACTCCCTTTTTTTGTTATTAAAGGCACTTTATGTAGCAAACTTGATTTCTAATTTTCTAATTTTTAAATGGGAAATGCTAATTAGCCCCACACTTTGCCCTACAATCTTGTCCTAGCTACTATATGGATTTAGTTTTGTATCAATTTTCAAGGTTTAACCTTATCGGTGGGTCCCACAACTTTACACTCTTATTGTCTCGATGGGGCAAGATTTTTAAGGAAAAGTGTAAGGCTAACTAGCATTTCCCTTTTTAAATATAACTTACAAAATACAAATCTATTTTTGATCAAACTTGTCTTTTAAGAATCTAGTCGTTGTGATCTTCGAAGCAATACCTACTATGATTAGGTAATTTTAACAAAAAAAAAAAATCATGTTACCATTTTGCTGTCAAAGCAAATTATGTTGTCGAACAATAACATGTTACTTTTTAATTATATATTGTTAAACATTAATATTTTATTATTCTCTATATTAGAAAGCGTCAAATTAATTAGAGTGCCTGTGTCAATCAATCAAGCTATAGTGGGGCATGCTAAAATGGCCATATAATCAAAGGAATGCAATGTATCACCGAACACCTATGAGGCCTAGTCAATTTAAGCACGACTTTGGTTGGACGAGCACTCCCTATCAAAGTAAAAGAAAATTGGCCAAGGCCACTAACCCCCAACAATGATTAATGTTCGTATGACTCTTGGGTGGTCAGCTAGCGGCCACGATATACTGTAGCCAATTAGAAAACTTAGGATACGTCAAACAGGCAATTGGTATCCATAGAGGTCCATGAGTGTAATGATTTCTTTTGTCCCGTATACAAAAATAATTCTTGAAACCGATGTGTTTTGTCCCGTATACACAAATAATTCTTGAAACCGATGTTGAGATTTTTCAGATCCTCTTGTCCATTATCTTTGGGACCACGTACTACTCTGATTTTCAAATAATTCTTCTTCACAATATGCAGTGGCACCTCATTTTCAAGTAGTTGGGACCATGTATATTCCCAACCTAGGTCGTGCTTAAATTGACTTCGGATGCTTAAATTATTATTTTATATATATATATACTAGTTGGTGCCACGTTGTACGTGAATATTTTAAAATTTTAAATTAAGTTTTCAGTGCAGATGGTCTATTATGTAATACTTGTACTGATATATAAACCAATATAGTGTGCCCACATTGTTATTTTTAAAAAGATTCGTGGTTTTTCAATAACATTAACTTATCAATCTAGGATATAAAATCACTATAGAACTGGTACACTATGACATAATTCAACAAACAAAATTATCAAACTATAATCAATCATAAAAAAATAAAAATAAAAATCCATGCAAATAATTAAAAAAAAAATTGAAATCTTTATAGAACCAAAAGATGTAACTACAATGATTAATTTATAGAGTTCAACAGATTACTATAAAATAGAGAAAGGAATAAAACTAATAAGTGATCTCAAAGCATATAACTTCAATACTCCCTTCATCCTACAAAGATAGGCCAACGAAATAAAAAGTAAGGGAGGGTAACTTTGGAAAAACCGAATTTAATAAAGGACAAATCAATGAAATGATGTTTTTTCTTAAAGTCTGTGTTTTGTCAATCGTGGTTTATTTTTGTGGGACAGAGGGAGTATATATCTTTATATGTGTGTGTACACAAACCTATTAATAAAAAACAAAACAAAAAATGGAGAGGGAAAAAAAAAACCTACAAAATTGAGGAATTAAAGAGGTTGGAACCTACAACTCCGTCCATCTTGATGGATTACAACCTTTGCGATCGTGGGCGTCTTCCAAGGCTAACGAGCAGTGGTGGAGCCAAGAGGGCCTTTGGGGGTGGGAACGTGCCCCCACTAGCTCAAACAATTATTATTATTATTATTATTTTTTTTTTTTTTTTTTGGGGAAGTATCATTTGATAACTACTTCCTAACATAATGCGAAAAACAGGAAGAGGGTATTCATTTTGAAGCATATATATACAGTCAATTTGCAATAAGTTGACAAAAATATCATTTTATTTTTTTTTTGGTATTACATTAGAAAATGATTATCAAAAAATAATTTTTTCGAAGGAAAAAAAAGATGTTCTCCAAAGCTTTTAATTCCCACTTCTCAGAATCACAACACGTATGATACCCATTGGAAATAACTCGTTACTCGGCCCTGCTTACAAGGATATTGTTTTAAAGAAAAGGCCAAGGAAGGTGGAATGTGCAAGAGGATGAGGAAGGGGACAGGGACAGGGACAGGGACAGGGACGTAGCAGAGTCGGTGTTAGGGAAGGAGAAGGGATAGGGACGTAGTGGGCTTTGTGTATCGAGGTAGGAAAGGTTTTAGGTGTTAATGTGTTATAATTTCTAAAGGTAATTTTGTCATTTGAAAAGAATAAGTTTAATAAGCCTTTATAAACTTATGTGAGGATAATATAGTCAATCAAAAGTTTTTTCCTTTAAGCCACTTTTAATAGTAATAATATAATCTTCTATACTACCTATAAAAAGATGAATACAAGAAAAACTTTTGATTGACTAATATACCCTTATTTTAATTTTTAAATACACAACTACCCACCTTTCTGCATATATAGGAAATATAATAATTCTAAAACACATACCTTAATATATAAAACACAAATAGGAATTCAAAATAAACGGAAACTATAATTCCTATATAATAAATAGAAATATATAGGAATATGAAAACTATAATTTTAAAACACATACCTTAATATATTCTAAAACACATACCTTAATATATAAAACACAAATAGGAATTCAAAGGAAACGGAAACTATAATTCCTATATAATAAATAAACAATCACTTTCTTCATCAAGAGTAGCTGCAACTTCTCCCTTCTCTGGTAACTTCTTCCTTCTCTGGTTAACGACGACTTCTCCATTCTCTGGTAAGTTTTGCTCTGCAAATTACAATATATATATATATATGGTACTGTTAGAGAACTGCAAATTATATATATATGGTACTGTTTGAAAATAAGTTTGATTTTTGATGAATTTATAAGTTAGATAGATGAATATATAATCATAATAGGTACTATAATTAAAGAAAGAAAAATCATTCGAAACGAAATACCCATAGTTCTGAGAAACCGTTTAAACTCATTAAACCGAGGAACAAAATACAATACATACCTCAAGAGTTACAATCGAAACCCAAAAAAGATGTATGAAACCCAAAAAGGATGTACTCTAAATACCTGAAGAACCCCTCAAAATCGATTTTCCATTGCAAGCATATCTAAACAAAAATACATAGATTATTGGAAAAAAAAAAAAGAAACTAATATTATTTAAAAATATTCACGTGCAACGCACGTGTGCTATATCTAGTATATATATAGGATGATGATCAGGTAAGCACGTGCTGATATAACTTATATCAAAACTCGCATTGGGAGTTGTACCTTGTGCATTAGTGGGATGTGAGGTGTATTGAATCAATGCAAGGGGTACAACCCCCAATGCATAGTGCTGATGTAACTTATATCAGCACATGCTGATAGGATCACCTCTGTATATATATATATATAGGTCAGCAAGTGTTGATATAAGTTATATCAGCACCATATATTGGGGATTGTACCTTGTGCATTGGCCCAATGTACCTTATAAACCACTAATGCATGTGGTACAACCTCTAATGCGGGTGTTGATATAAGTTATATCAACATATACTTACCTGATCATCATGCTATATATATATATATATATATATATAGTCCTTTTATTGTTAGGTGCACCTGATATTAGTTTAACTTCCATTAACTATATTTTACTTAAATAAATAAATAAATAAGGAAAATTACATTGACTTCTCCTAAGATTTGGCAAAAATGACACTGACCTCTTTTAACATTTCAAAAATAATATTGTCGATCTTCCCCTGAGGTTTGGCTGAAACTACACAAACCTCCATTTCCTTACTTTTACTATAACAGAGCATATAAAATATTCAAATCACCCCTAATTAATCTAAATGAAGCCTACGTTCTTTAGATTATAATTTTATTTTTTTTCATTTCTCAAATTTTATTCTTTATTAAAGTGTTTTAAAGAGTCAAAAGCCACCTTGGTTTAAGGTCCACTCAAAATAGGATAATTGTTTTTCTATAAAATTATTTTGTTAGTTCCTTTTTTTTCCTCCATGTTTGGGTATTGGCTCTATTTTCGATGTAGCAAAAAAATATATAAATAAATAAATCGAAAGTACCTCTATCTTTACATGGCTGATGGCTGGTATATAATTGCAAAGTATACTCTAATGACTATATTGAGGTATTTTTATCTTTAACGAGATTTTAGAGTTAATTTAATTATTAGTTTCATGCATTATTCCTTTAGTTAAGGTTGATCTTAGTATTTTTATGGGGTTTATGCATGACATCATCCATTTCCTTTAGTTTAATGATCAATGGATGGAAGGGATATGAGTATTAAATTCATTAAATCTCGAAGGAGGTCAATGTAATTGTTTAAATGTCAGGGGATCTAAGATCAATATTATTTTGCCAAACCTTAGAGGAAATTAGTATAATTTTTCTGTAATATAAAAATTACTTAGGCACCGATTGGTTGTGCTTTTCAAAAGGTTTTTTTTTATAAGTACGGAAAGTCCTTTCTTACTTTTTTGCTTTTTACTGTTAAGTAAAAGCAACAAAACTATAAGCGTATTTGGTAAAATTGATTTTTGCTTGTACTTTTCATTGCAAAAGCAAAAGCAAGAGTAAGAGCAAGTATGGAGGAACTTACCGGAATACGGCGAATATTGTCACTCCTCTCACCGTTTGTCGTAAGACATGGTTGGAGAAAGCTATGAGGTCGAGAGATTGAATCGAGTAAGAGAACTTATAAATTTTACTTTTAAAAGCAAGCTTTATTTGCTTTTAAGAGAAGCAAAATTTTGCTTCTAATTGCTTTTTATTTATTAAACAAAAGCAAAATTTTGCTTCTAATTAATTTTTACTTATTAAAAAAAACTTATTAAAAGTTATAACCAAACGTTACTTTTTTACTTTTGTAATTTTTTGCTTTCAAAAGCAAAAAAGATCTTTTAAAAAACATAACCAAACAGTGCCTTACTTTTTCTACATCTTTTGGCTTATAGATTTGAAAAAATAATAAATGGGTAAAAGTTATAAAACTTTAAAATCTTTTCATTGATTACCCTTTAAAATTTATGCGCCAATGTCTTTTTTTTTATAAAAAAAATCTAATATCACATCCATTTATGCACATTGTTCAAATTTAAATATGACCAGTTGACCACTTCTTGACTGTCATATTGTTCTCGCGGCTTCAAAGTCTTGTGCATTGCGCTTCAATTCTTTCACTTAAATTAGAAACTAAGGCCTACTAATAACCACAAGCATGCAAAAGTATACTAATACGTATATAGGATGCATATGCTTGTATGCAACAATTTGCAAAACGTTAAGATGGGATTGACATAAAAGAATAAACCAAGTAACATGCAATACATTTCCCGTTACCCAAGTAGAGTAGTTGAATCCTTGGATAAATTAACGAGTTCAGAAATTATTTGAACATGACTTGATTATATATATTATGATCACACAGCTTGAAATTAGCCCTTTATCAAGCTAAGTTCAAACCATACCGAAGTTTCCAAAGCTTCATGAAGGTCCACCACTAATTTACCTCAGATCTAGTGCTGCTAGCTACAAAAAATGAAAGTTTTTGCAATTGTCCCAAACGTCCTAAATGTCCCAAACTAAGCATCACAAAATAGCAGTTTGTGACAGATAATTGGTGTCACAAAAGGGTTACAATTGCCTGCGGCACAATCAGGTTGTGGCTTTTGAGAATCCGTCACAATTAATTGTCGCAAATTGATAACTGTTACAATGTATTAATCATTTATAGATAAAGAAAAACATATTCTAGTGACAGATAAATCTGTCACAACAAACATTCTATGGTTGTCTTTTGTGATTGATATATCCGTCACAAGGCTTCAAATTGTACAGTTTTTTTTTTATTATTTTATTTCGAGACGGATATATTCATCACAAAGTCCAATCGATTTGAACTTAGGGACGTAGATTGGGCTTTTGTGATAGATTATAAATGTTGCAAATCGGATTTTTTTTTCTTTTTTTTTTTTTTTCGGTAGGTTAAACCTATAACCTATAAACCATATGAATCTATATCCTATATTATATTCAAGCACATTATATTTTACATAATACAACAAGTTGGAAACCCTAGCCTGTAACCTATGTACCTATAACTATAGCTGTAAATAATGCAATAATTTTCCACCTGTAACCTATATCAAATACCCTTTAACCATTCAGTTAAAAACAATTCCATTTTCCATGTAATATTTCCATTCAAACAATAAGTATTCATCCACAGCCTTTTTCATTCAGAAAGAAAATAGAAGCCATCATTGATCTTATGTAAAATATACAAAAAGAAATATATTATATGAAAAAATCGTTACAACAACTATAATCTATACATAATGGCAACAATCAATAATCAACCTCTATAGATAATTGTATAAAGCACTAAAGTTTATAAAAATACCACAACCATAATAGGATTTTCCAAAATTTAGTCAATCATTATCAAGGCATCTAAACCTGAGACAAAAATCTTCAACACCAGATTCAAAGGCCTTCAAAAAAATGCATTACCCGTCACAAAAGATAGAAGAATCCTAATTAATGAATTTCAATTAAAAAATTTTAAAAATTTCATGACTAATTGAAGATTAACAAGAAAAAAGAAGACAATAATCAACCAAATTTAAAAATAACTAAGGTGTTTTAAAAAAAAAAAAAAAGGATATTGAACTATTCATTATTTTGGAGTTAAAAAGAAAAATTATTTTCACAAAAAAAGAAATCATCATAAAGAACGATTAACAAGAATGATTATTGGTTATTTGGAGTTCAAAAAAAAAAAAAAAATGAAGAAGAAGAAGAAGAAGAACCAAGTTTAAGGTTGATTGAAGAAATTAGTTAAAAAGAGCATACAACATACAAATAATTTTGTTAGGAAACCAAAGTTTCTTTTGAAACCAAAGTTTTAAAAGAAAGGAGTTAAAAAGAGCATACAAGATACAAAGTTTTAAAAGTTAAAAAGAGCATACAACATACAAATAATCATCTTGTGGTATGTCCACCACATAAAAGAAATTGCTTCTAACTAAAATAAATACTCAAATGTCCGCATTATGAAGAAACCTCTAAACAAAAGACTCATTCTCCTTCCATTAATTACAAAAAATGGTAATGAATTTCTAAGATTATATAGTAAATTACAACTATCAAACACAGTAAGAGAGATCCTTAAAGATAGATTTTGGAAAATTATCAACTTTGCGTTATGTACTCATGAAATATATGTGAAACATGAATTGGGGAAACAATTTGAAACTGAGTACAATAGGAGACTTGACCATAAACTTGGACAGAAGTACAAAACAAAGAAAGAATCATGCATGAAGCCAAGAGTATACGATAGGAGAATAAATAAAGCAACTAATTAACAACTCCTATGAATTATTCTTCGAAAAAGTACTTGAAAAAAACTCAATAAACTTTGAGGATTAAGAGCACATGTGTGAGGACTCGAGGTTTGATTGATAAGAATTTTGGGTTGGAATGTGATAAGGTAAAGTTTGGTAAGCCACACATTTCTTTTTGTGCATGTTGAACAATTTAGTTGACTATAGGGATATATAGTCGACTATATTATTAGGCAGAATGAGCTACATACTTCTTTTTGGCATGCTGAATAATTTAGCTGACTATAGGGACTTATAGTCGACTATATCGTTAGGCAGAATTTGTTTTATGCCTGATGAGAAAATTTAGTTGACTGTAGGGACTTATAGTTGACTATATCGTTAGGCAGAATTTGTTTTATGCTTGATGAGAAATTTAGCTGACTATAGGGACTTATAGTCGACTATATTGTCAGGCAGAATGCTATGATACTATTCAAGGGGAGTTTTAGTCGACTATAACTCATTATAGTCAACTAAAACGCGCGATTTTGCTGAAAAACAAGATTTTTATGGGGTAAAAAGACTATTATACCCCTCACTTATACTTCCTCTATAAACACGACCCTTGAGGGGTTCCACCCATTCTTCTCAGCCGAGAGAAAGAGTTAGAGAGAGAGAAAGAGAAGGAGAGTGGCGGGGAGAAAGGAGAGGCTGACGGTGAAGCACGCGACCTCACGGAGCTCCAATCTTATGATTTCCACCTCGATCTACGCGTGTACACCCTTGGATTCACGTTTCTAGCTACCATTTGAGAGGTAAGTGCATTTTTCATGGTTGTAGACCACGGTATGCATGATTTGGTATATTATTATGGGTTTTTGCATGTTTACATGATAAGATATATGTTTACATGGGATTGGGGTTTGAATTTCTTAAAAATTCATATATTTGGAAAACTAGGGTTTTGATTTATACCCTATTTAGCTACATTTGTGTTGTTTTGCATACCTTCACACGATTTGGGGTACAATGGGTTGATTTTGAAAACCTATTTGTTAAACTTTTTTTTAAATTAATTATTTAGGAGTCACTTTTATATATGTTTTGGAAACCCATTCTTCTACCATTACAAATAAATGGTTTTAGGAGATCAATATGTAAATGGATGTGATGAAAAGGGGTACTTTCCGGTTTTAATGACCGTAGTGTTCCCGAAATGAGGTTACTTTCTGAATCCACATAGGATTCATAGTGTTTCCTCAATATGAGGTTACTTTCTGGACCCATGTAGGGATCCATAGTGTTTCCTCTTATTTCCGCACGCGAGGGCCCCGCATGACCTGGGGAGGATTATTCAATTTAAGAGACTGATGTTATGGATTGCCAGATATGGCGGAATTATGTTGTGGATGATTTTCACGTTCTCCTATGCATATTATTTTTTTTAATTTGTGATATGCAACTTCTTGATATCTCATCTTATTTAATTGTTCAAAATGGTTCTAAAACCTTGATATACAACTTTGAAAAATGTATCCTACTGAGTTTATACTCACGCCTATATTTTTAAAACCTTTTGCAGACCTTGAGCAAAGTAAGGATGACTCTTATGGGGAGGCATCACCTCAGGCTTAGCATAAGCATTGTATTTTTGGATGTTGTGTGAATGTACTCTTAAAATTTTATGGCCTACATATTATTCAGACAGACTTATTGTATTATATACTGCTTGTAATGACAATAGAACTCTGTGGGAACTAATAAGCCAGCTTATTTTATTTACCTGTTGAGAATAGTTGAATAATTTGGTTTTTAAATTGAACAGGTTTAAACTGTCGAGAACTTGGTATGTCCTATTTTCAGACAGGACCATACCGGATTTTCTAAAAATATTTTATAAAACTATAATTTTTATTATAAACCATTCTTGAATCTCATTTTATTTATTCTTCTTTCTATTGACACGTCATAGCCTATTTTCGGGTCGTGACAACATGCCTCTCACGTGTTTCTTAGGCTTCAACAAGATTCCCAAGTGTTTCCTAGTGTCACAACTCCAAATTGTTGAGTCATGATCAAGGGTAATAAAACGAGATTGATTTAATAAAACATTTGATTTTTGGACAAATTGAAATTGAAAATTTTTAAATAAAACAGGTTTTATATCTAAAAGTAAGTGAGAATAAAATAATTTCATCCATTATACCAAAAAAAAAAAAATCCACCATGACGTACCCGTTTGAAATACGGGCTAACCAAGTAAAATCATAAACTTGTTAAATATATATATATAGATAGATAGATAGATAGTATAAAAAGTATAGTACATCCAACTATATAGGGTATCATCACTTGCCTAATATTCCACATGATTCCCAAACCAAAATTAATTATTACGATTCCGAAATAATAAAATACACATCGCTAAGAATTAAATTACATCCTATCATAAATTAATACATTATCAATTCCATAAAATGCCTCGTTAGCCAACATGCAAATATTTCCGTTAATTGTATTATCAAAATACCGCAACTCAAATAACATCTTTATCTTTATGAAACTTACAAAACTGTAGGGGGTGAGTTAACGCTCAATAGGTAACATATTTTTACAAAGTCTATCAAGGTTTTAAAATCTGTTTAAAATCACAAGATACAAATACATGTTCATGTACGTAATATAAAAAATATCTAAGTTCAATTCTATATCAAAGACTCAACTCATAAAATCAAAGTATAAACTTAGATTCATTTCCATATTATCGTATTTCCACAAAAGCGTATAGAAATATCTCAATAGAGTCTATAAGCTAATTGAATAAATAATCAATAAATATAAGTTATATAGCCATAACTTAATGTAAATGAATGCCATGTCATGATACAATATTCGACTCTATGTCCAATTACATTATTCCTCAATTACTAAACCACTCCCGCAGGAGTCTTTGCACAAAAACGGAGGATTTTAAACCCAACCTCCAAGAGGACAATACAACATGGCATCCCTACTTAGGACCGCAGTAGCCTCTATTCAAAAATACAACACGACACCCTAACTGGGACCACAATATCCCAGGACCAATGTGTAGAAAACACAGCAAGACGTCTCGTGACCACAGTAGTCGAACTCCAATAAACCCTTAATACTTTTACCAAGTATTTATTAAGTCAATTTTCGATGCATTGTTATGTCAACATTGCATGCCGTATGTAACGTGATTATGCCAATTTTGCTAATAATCCCATAGCTGGCAAAATATTTTTTTCATATCAATACGATATTCCCATAATTTACAATATAAAGTCTTATATTGACATTTAGTATGTTTACGTATATTTCCCATAATAAAATCGATTAAATAATCTCACATAATTGTTCCAACAATTTTATGGAAATAAATAACCATATTTATTATTCTTATATTTTCGTTCACGAAATCCAAATCAATAAACTCAAACTAAATAGTCCACAATTGCATAACTTTATCCAAAACATAAGCTTTTACATTGACAAGGTCTAGAATACCATTTTTCGTAATCTCACAATTTAATCCTATTACCAATCGTAATTCGAAATTATGAAACATATAACCAATGACTAATTGCGAAAAAAATATCATATTTCCATTATTCAAAATTTCTATAGTTTGAAAATGTATTTCAAGTCAAAAGACCAAATCTGAAATTTTAGTAAAAATAAATAATGACAAGTACAAATGAATTTTTATGGTTCGATACAAAAAGAAATGGGCTTTGGGGTTTATATCACTTAAAAGTATATTGAATGTACTTTGTAACCTCAACGTTTGGTAGAAAAATATGTAGGAAAACCGATTCAAAAATAATTTTCGTTATAGAGTTAGTGCTGCCCAGCAGAAATCCCAAATTCAGGTATACCAGGAAATAATTATACCAAAAATACCAAACGCTCACCAAATGAAACGAAAATCGGTAGAATGATAGCCCAACAAGTCAGTGACAAAATCCAATTTGTTTCATCTCAAAATCATAAATAGAATTAAAGTTATGAATTAAACAGTAAACTAGGTTCATGCTGTCAACACGGTACAGCACACACATAACATGGTTTAAGTATTACAAAACCATCCCTAATTGTACCAATTAAGCTTTCATACTTTCCTAAACTCTTATAGAAAACATATATATATACACACACAAATTCAACTAAGCATTTCGATCTAGGTAGAAATCACAAGCCAATAAATACGTATCAACATCCCAAATAATACAAATATTCATAATAAATTCCAAGAACAACAAATAAACTACAAATTTGAATTTTTTTTATCTTTAACCATGGTAACACCCTCATTAAAAGAAAATAATTTGATTAAAGTTTCAATTTAAACACATACATGTAAATAATATCCCAACTTATCATCCTTTTATCACAAATCATATTTTTGTAACCCAAATTTGATAAATGTAATCTTGCATGTTTGAAATCCATAATAAAAATGATTTTTCACATGTAACCTAACCCACATACAAATAATACAAGGTATTTTCGAATATATATGAAGAATCCATACCCATAATACTAATTTCTTCCAAGAAATCATAAGTCATGCAAAATCATTTCATAATAGGGAAACTAAATTTCATATTTCACAAATATCCTTAATCTACCAAGGAGAAATATGCCCCTACCTTAAATGGATGAGGAAAATAGAAGAAACATGTTGAAATTTCGATAAAGGAGAAGCTCCCCCATGGTGTCTGTACAAGGGCCGTACACCCCCTCTCCTTCTTCTCTTCTCTCTCTTTATCTCTCTTTAAACTAGTAAATGCTGGAAAATGAATGCAATGGGGCTGATTTGCCCTTTAAACCATTATTTATATATATATTTTACACCCTTAGGACAAGTGTCCTAAATGCAAAAATAGGTTGGGCAAGTGTTCTACCAATTGGACCCACCCTACTACAACTAATGTAACATTAGGTCTAAAATGTATAGGGCCCAATATAAAATAAAGATCCAAATATAACATAAGGTCTATTGTCTAGGTCCACATATGAAATGTAAAATCCATGGATGGTAAATCCCACCAATTCTAAATAACATATGAGGCCAACTAAGTTTCAAAACTATAGGGCCCACAACAAAGTAACTAATCACATAAAATAAAATAAAGACATTCCAAATAATTATCGTGTATAACACGCGATAATATCAAATTAATAAATACCATTGATAAAATAAATTTTATGACCTTCCCAAAAAGTAAAATAAAATAAAATTCTAAACATGTCATCAAACTTTGAAATTGACCCCTCTAAAAATAAATAAATAAACAAAATGATTACAAACTTAATACCAAGTGAAAGCAAAATTATTTAATCCCGAATTAGTGATCTAAACCATTCGCTAATTGAACCAAACAAGATAATTAACTCAAAATTAGAATAGGGATATTACACCTAGGAACTCCCATATTGTTTCCAAAATATTTGCTTAGTGTTCCCAAAATGTTTCATAATAGTTTCTTGGTATTTCACAAAAGTTTCACCCCCTATTTAGGATAGAAATTCCCTAAGGCAAAAGTGTTTTCACCCCATACTACGTTTTTGATGTAGAACAGCTTGTTGAGGAGTTCCTGGTTTGGATGGACCTCTAAAAACGAAACAGTTGAAAGTACTAGTAAGGAAAAAAGGCCAAAACCTCAAAAATGCGTGAAATTCAATGGGTTAACTGGAATTGATGTGTTGATCAATACGAGCCTACAGCTAAGACATACGCCGCTTTTCAGAAAAATTCCTTCGTTTTAGCCTTCAAAAGCACATTTTTGGTAATAATCAGCTTCTTAATTCTAGGAGCTACGATTGCCGTTAGGGGTTCCCGTTTTGCTAGCTTGCTGCTTAAGTTTAGTGCTTTTGATTCGTGTCTTTAGTTGGAATTTTCCTGTTTTTGGTATTTTTTGTGTTTTCTTTAATTTCGTTTTTTTTACCTTAAGTTTATTGATTCTACTAGAACTAGGACTTGCAGCTTATATATATACTGCCCTCTTTCATTGTAAGGATATCTTTTGATTAATAACAATTTTCTTTTCAGAAATTTTTTTCTCTTTGCTCGTGGAATCGAGTGATTTCTAAGAAGAACGCGGTGCCCTTTTTCTTGTTTACGCTTTCTGCTAGATCAGTTTTCTTGAGAACTATGTTTTTTGTTTTTTTTTTGGATAAGTGAGTAAGTATATTCCAAAAAAGGGGGAAAAGATTTACATGAAGCTCGAAACAAGCCCTCATAGGGCCATAAACGAAAAGAAACAACTAAAGGAAAATAAGAAAAAAAAGAAATTTGTCAAGGTTTCCTATTATTTTAAGGAGCGAATACAAAGGGGATTTTATCTGCCTCTGGAATGACTAGGAAAGTAAGGCTGCTAGTTCTTCTTTCAATTTCAGATTTTTTTTTTTTTTTTTTCATTGAACAAAACATTAGATCTGACTTCTAAGGGAGAAATGAAAAAGAATAGTATAGAGGAAAGAGAGAAGGGAGAATAGTGGAAACGTGGGGGCACTGGGGCAAAGAGGGTAAACTTAACACGGGAAAGCCTTGGGACCTCTGAATCATTGCCATGTCATTGCTTTGCCACATCTCTTTATGGTCCCCAAAGGGTCAACCCAAAATTAGTGCCCCAAAGAGCTAATTGTATTAAAATTTGCAGTGTTGAAGCAAAACAGTCAGCTTGGACAGGTTTTAGTAAAATGGCATAACTTTGTCCTTGGGACTCGAAATAGTGAACCGTTTGTTGGGTTTCAAACTAGATTCGAAGGGCTTCAAAAGCATATAAGGCTCGTTAGTTTAATCATCCCGAGTACATTCAGATTTTAGGAAGAACAGAGGTTATTTTTTGGCGTCAAAACTAACAAATTTTTTTAAAGGGACTTCGGCTACAAATCCACAAAATAAAACTTATGTAGGCATAAGTACACTAAATAATCTTATGGAGTCCTAAATCTACCAAACAATCTTCCAGACCAAAATACCCTTCTATATATCATTTTCATGCCCTCATCAAAATATTGTTCTCTCTGAATCTCCTTCCCTCTCTTTCTCTCTCCTTCAAATTTCCTTCTTTTTCATGGCTCTGGCCTCCTCTCACTACTGGCGTCGGAAAGAGTCCTCTTAGATGGGTATATTTCTACGAATTCTAGCCATCGCCAACTAGAAAATGGGTGGAGAATAGATGGAATATTATCCTGGGTTGATGCTCGATCAGCTGGATGTCGCCATGATTGCAGCACAAAAATGGCCTTAAAAGCGGCTGTTTGTGGACTGATTTCATATTATTTTCAAACCACTTTCCAAGGAATTTGAGGAAGAAGATGATTCCTAGACCTACGTGCCACCTAAATCTGGATATTTTCTCAATCCGTGTCCTAATTGGCCATGGTTCTCAAATGGATCTCTTCTTTACCTTAATATGTTTTCTTAACACTTCAAATCTTCTCTTGAACATGGAAAACGCATGAACAGATAAAGTTTCAAGCCATCATAAATAAAAAATTAGCATTGATATTTTGGCTTTTCTAAACAATTCCGTGTAACTATTTTAAAGGCACTCCATTCTCTCAAATCCAAAAATTTCCAAACCACTAAAACCAAATATAATTATTTTATTCATAATTTAATTGTTAAACTTACTTACAAAACCACTAATTTAAATTAAACTCTACTAAAAACTATTTAATTTCATTTTTTTTGAAATAGTAACTTACTGATATGTAACTATTGTGAAGTAGTTACATAATATGTTCAATGTAATTGTGTTTTTTTCTTTTATAATTTCATATTCAACATGGGTCTTGCTTCAAAGATCTCAACAAATATATTCTAAAAATATAAATTTTATCAAAAACCGATGTGTATAATGAGAGTTATAGCATTTTAAAGTTTACAAACAAAAAATAATACTTGAGGATAATTATGACTTTATGTATTTACCACTCTCATAAAAATATTCTCGTTTCACTTAAAAGTGGACTTATGACTATATAAGTTTCCATCATGGATTTATGCCTCCATAAGTCCCTATAAAGTGGACTTCTTACTAGTTTCCCCTTTTTTTAATGGGGCTGTGGAAATAGCCCCTCCCTTTGTTATAAACATTTATATGATAACTACTAAAAAAAGCATATAAAATAAAAAAAATAAATGTAGTACCCAGGATATTCAACTTCTCTACCATTGTCATGTTATCAATGCTCATCTTATGGTATATTCTCTTTTTCTTATTAGTAAATTAATTGAGTTGATAGCACATAATTTGGAGTTCTTAATGTGCCAACCTAGTTGGGATGTTAGGTTTTCTCTTTGATGCTTAAGCTCCTTTCAATTTGAAAAAAAATGCTCATTTTATGGACATCTTGTCCTAAGTTGGTCATGGTGTTTATACATCTCTTAATTTATATCAATGAAATATTTTATCAAAAAAAAAAAAAAAAAAAAGTTGGTCATACTTAATTCTAAGTTAGGCATTCACACCTGTCTTGCAATTTACTCGCCCAATCGTTGACCTAAAGTAGAACCAATCACTCCTTGATCCAGATTGCTCAATTGGTCAACTACATATTGGACATACTATTTATTAGGGTTACTTATATTGTTCTACCATAAACTTTGGGGGTAATCTCAATTTAGTTCACGAACTTGACATTGACTTAATTTTGAGACAATTTTTAACTTTGTGTTTCAATGTAGGACAAGGGGTGACGAATGTTAAAATTTTTAACGGAGCAGTCACGTGCCCCACACGTGGTACTGATGTGGATCCTACGTGGCATCACTCTCTCTAGGTTAATTACTTTTTTATACCATCAACTTTGGGGTAGTCTTAATTTAGTCCACGAACTTGGCATTTACTCAATTTTGGGACAATTTTTAATTTTATGTTTCAATGTGGGACAGGGTAATGGATGTTAAGAATTGATTTTAAATTTTGAAAAAATCCAAAAAATTATTAAAGCTTAGAAATTGATTTTAAATATTGATTTTTGGGAAATAATTGTTCAAATAATCATTTTTCCTAATTTTTAATTTTTTTCTTTAAAAGAAGGCATAAAATTTTTAAAATTTTGAAATAATTGTTCAAATAATCACTTCTCTCTTTGATATCTCATTCATTTCTCAATGAAACGAGGTGACTCAAAAGCTATTTTGAAGATTATTCAAAAATCTACAGGTCTATATACATCAAACATAAAAAATCTTTCATAACAAGTTCTGATTTAATGTTACACATTGGGTATATATCCTATATATGGCCCATTGCAGGTACCTAAGATGGCAACCATGTGCTTAGGGTGAGATTTAGGGACAGAGAGGAAAGGAGGATGTGATCATGTGCATGGAGAAGATGCTCTTTATGCACATGTATGCTCTTTATTTTTATTTTTATTTTATTTTTCAGTAGAGAGAGAATGCAACAGAAACAAGAGGAATAGAGACTAGAGATAGTTTGATGTCACATGGAATCCACATCAGCAGCACGTGCAAGGCACGTGACTGCTCAGTTAAAATTCCTAACATCCGTCACCCCTGTCCCACATTGAAACACAAAGTTAAAAATTGTCCCAAAATTAAGTCAATGGCAAGTTCGTGGACTAACTTAAGACTACCCCCAAAGTTGATGGTACAAAAAAGTAATTAACCTTGAGTTTTCTATGCCACGTAGGATCCACATCAGCATCACATGCAGGGCACGTGACTATGCCGTTAAAAATCCTAACGTCCATCACCCCCTGTCCCACATTGAAATACAAAGTTAAAAATTGTCCCAAAATTGAGTCAATGTCAAATTCGTGGACTAAATTGAGATTACCCCTAAAGTTGATGGTACAAAAATGTAATTAACCCTATTTATTAATTATGTTTCCCTTTTGTCAATTAAACCATACAGTTAGCTCCCTAGGCCATCTAATCATCATATATAGAATAATGAAAATGTCATTTACCAAATTTAAATGTAAAACATAATACACTATGTATCCATCTATTAATTAGGGTTAATTTAAGCAGGGTGTTCTAAGTTATTTGTATCTACAAGAAAGTTTAACTTGTTTAGACAGGAAGACGAAAAAGAAAGCTTCACCGATAGGACAATTAAAAATTAACTCACCTAGGGATGGCAATGGGTCGAGTCGGATGCAAGTTGGAACTACCCCATGCCCGACCTTGACTTTGAACTCCTATGCCCATGCCTGACCCTATACCCGATGGGATAGAAAAATTGAACTCCATCACCGATCCGGTGTCACCTTGGACCATCCATGCCCAACCCACCCATGCCCGACCAGATCTGGTGTAGATCTGGGATTTGAGAGGCGGTGTTGTGGTGAGGTACTGAAGTCATGAGGATGAGGCAACGACGAGCTTGAACACAGTGGAAGCAGTTTCAGCTCGCTGGCAGCGATACTTCTTGCTGCGATGGGGAGTGTTATACAGTCAATATGAGGAAGGTTTGGGAAAGATAAAAACAATACGACAGAAATGGAAAAGGATGCTTACCATTCACCAGCGGTGAGGTTCGTGGAGAGGAAACCACACTGTGTTCACCAACAGTGAGCTTGTGCCCGTGAGTTTTTTTAGATCTAAGAGAAAAGAGTTTTAGGGAGGAAAAATGGAGGTGAGGTTTAGGGAGGAGGAGGCAATGTGCGATGCAGAAGCTTGGCTGGATGCCGGCGATGTGTAATGAAGAGATGATCCGGTGAAGAAGCTTGGCTGGCGATGCAATTTGGCTATGAGCAGTGAGCTTCATTTGTTTGATGCAAATGAAACTCTCCCAGATCTGGTTGAGAGTGATAGCTTGCTTTTGGGAGACATGATGTGACAGTTGATCAGCCTTTTAGCTAAAGAACCACACCTCTTAAGGCCTCATCTCAGCCATTGGATGTAGTTTAAAGGACATGGATGGTTAGATCAAATAAAGCTAATATAAGGTATATATATATTTGTAAATTGTAAAAGCATTGGGTCAGGTCGAATTGGGTTGGGTTGGGTTGTCGGGTTTTTTCTTCTAGGATCCATGCCCGACCCATACCCAAAATAATTTTTAGATTTATACCCATGCCCGACCCAATACCCGAAAAAATATAAAAACCCCACCCATACGGGCATGGGTCAAGTCGAGACCCTATGGATCGGGTTAAAATTGCCATCTCTAAACTCACCTTCTCTGCCGTAACGCTAGGGGTATTGGGCTAAACCCAATTCAGAGCCCGTTTAGGTCCAATCCAGTCCAATCCTAGCCCAATCTTAAATATGGGCGGGCCTGGGCTTGAGATTTGTAGCCCAACCCAGCCCGAAACCCAACCCAATGGCCTAGACCATGGTTCAGCCTGAAGTTAACCCATTTTATAGTAAATAAATATTATTATCATATGACTATATAAGTTATATTTATCACTAGATTTACATGAGATTTAAAAATAATGAAATAAAATATACAAATGCTACAAACAAATAAGAAAAAACACTCAAAATTATATTTATGTCTTACATATTTTTTCCTCAATTAACACAATGAATAAATTTTAGCTAATGATTCATTTGTAAATGTCTTACTATAATACCAAAAGTTATTAAATCATTTAAACATTGATATAATGTTTACAAATGTCTTTATAAATTATAAACATTTTACGAATAGAAACTTTGTAGAGTTTAAATGTTATTTAATAAAAATATTAGCCCGAATTAAGCTCAACCCGAGACCCGACATAAACCCGAAGCATGTTTTAAGCCCAAGATGGGTCGAGCTTAGGCTTTTTTTTTTTTTTTGGCCCAACCTGAGCCCGGACCAAATAATACTAAAGCCCGACTAGGCTCAACCTAAGCCTAGTCTAGCCCGCACGAAGAGTAGCCCAACTCGGTCTAGCCCATTTTTGACCCCTATGAAGGGATGACAACTGGGTAGGTTGGGATGGAGCACCCTCATCCCGATCCCATCCCATTAGAGATAATCTCATTCCAAAGTCGTCCCAACTCCATGTCAGGACGAGACGGGCCAAGGCAACAAAAATATGTCTCAAGACAGGCCTTGTCGGGCTATTTACTCTGATAGAAAACAAATTTATTTAAAAATAAGAAAAAAAAAATCAATCTTAAATCACACATTCCACTCATAGATTTTTACATATTTATGGTTTTATAGAAGCAAATACTAAAAGAATTTAAATATAAAAATAAAATTATGAAGAAGTAATGGTAAATGTGGAATTCAAGAAAATATGAAAGGTATTAAAAAATATCAATATTTACACATATTTGGGGTGGGGCGGGGCGACGTTAAACCATACCCCGTCCTAAATTTGACACGGATTTTTACTTTCTCTCCAAACTTGTCTCTACTCTATTTACTTGCTCCCCAATCCTGTCCCAATAGAGATGGGATGGACGGGATACTCGCATTATTGGGTTCATTGCCATCCCTACTCCTACGTAGCGCCATAGTGGTCCTTTTATCAGAAGGAAATCAGCCATAGAATCCACTGTTAAAATTCCAGCTACATAGCCCTTATTGGGACTGAATTTCCCATCAAAAGTTCTCATTATGGAATCTTCGTTTCCAATTTATGAGAATAGACATGATGGTATATATTTATGACCCTAGAAGAGCAGAATGATTGATTTCATTTTTGTAGTTAATCACTACAACCAGGCATATGGTGGTGGGGTCCACAATCTGTTTAGGGCCAAAATTGCCACAAACAAAATGATTACATTTTTCTCATAGACAACCACAATTTTAATCATCATGGTTTCGACATTAATTAAAAGCTTTTTTATCTTTTGTTTTTATGGGGGTGGGGGAATTGATATGGTTAATCATCATGGTATTTTTTGGGCTATGAGAGAAGAAAATGGGATTATTAGCCCAAAAATCCAAACCAATTTTCAGTTGCCTTATTCCGGCAGCCTAACTAATCCCATCGGATAGAACAATTAATTTTTGGCATATACTTAACTCTTCACAGTGAAGGAGCAACTACTCCCTTTTACTCATATTATGTCACGTGTCTAATAAAACAAATGAGAATTGATTATGCACATATATCTCTATATTATATTATTACAGACATGTGTCCATGTGTCTATGTATATTTATTTATGTGTCTAAATGAATATGAATATGTATCTATATTTTTGTATTCACGTGTCTACGTGTTTATATCCACGTATTTATATTTTTTAAAATTAATTATGACATGTGACATAATATGAGTAGAAGGGAGGAGGAATCGCTCCACTGTGAGGAGCCAAATATTATCCTAATATTGGTATTTAGTATTTACATATCAGGAAGTGGAAAATCTCAAATGCAACTTTTCCCATGAGCTAGTCACTAGCCGGGTTTTTCTTGAACATTGACTAATGGGTTTTTTTTGAACATTGACTAATAGAGAGTAGCTTATCTTAAAAAAAAACTAATAGAGAGTAGTTAGTGGCCTTACCTTTGTACGAAAATTAGTTCATTGGGTAAACTAGATAAAGTTTACACTTCTAATTAGAAAAAAAAATTAAAAAAAAATAAATAAAAAATAAAGCAATATCTCAAGTTCACAACAGCTCTATCAAAGCAACCATCAAGCCATCACGAGAGCCCATGGTTTTGTGCTCCACAATCCAAGGCAATATCACGTACGTTTAACTATTTCCTAGCAATAAAATATTTATTTTTGCTTGCTCTCATGGTTTGACTTCAAGATCCAGGTCTCAATGTCTCGTGGAGCTTGGCTGCACATGTTCGGTTTAAAGTAATGATACTTTGGGCGGTAGTCTTGACCATGTTATAAGATAGATTAACCCGATCAAAAGGTTTGAATACCCAATTTGGAAAAAATAAAAAATAAATGCTCCCTCCTAGAAGATAAAGAGTTGAAATCAATTCATAGTGAAAGGCATAGACTACACCCGATTAAAAAAATGGAAAAAAAAAAAAAACCTTGTCAGAGACCCGAAGACAAACACCTAGAAGACAAAGTGTTGGGACAAAAAAACAGAGAAGCCCGGGAACTAGGGTCATCCAAAAAACCCCCAAAACTGGTTAAAAAATAGTGAACAAATTAGTGCACAATAACAAAAATGGTACACAAAATGGTCTTAAAAAATGGGTTAACACACCAGGGTTCAACCGAAAATGGTTATAAAAATGGCCATCACACATTGAACACAATAGAGAGAATATATACCTCCGATAATGGCACCGTGCTGCGCACACACACAGAGAGCTGTGGTGACAATAGGGGTTGAGACATCGATGGCGGGGTTGAGATGTTGACGGCGGGCTGAGTAATCGACAGCGAGGCTGACATGTTGATGCGCGGTAGGTTGAGTAATCGACAATGGGGGTTGAGATGTTGACGGCGAGGTTGAGATGCTTACGGCGAGCTGAGTAATCGACGGGGGGCTGAGATGTTGAGGCAACGGCCAGGTAAAGTCGAGGGAATGAGAGACACCAACCAAGTAATTAAGGATCGCGCAAGGGAACAAGGTAGATTCGAGAGAATGAGAGAGACACCAACCCCTAAGGATCGCGGAAAGAGAAAGAACACTATGGAGGGAGAGGTAAGAAAGAAGTAAGAGATCTGGAGAAGTGATTTAATCTAGACCTCAAGCTTTTGTCGATCATTAGGGTTCAATTGAGAGTAAAGGGAGAGCAAGAGCACTATGGAGGGAGAATTGAAATTTTCGCGGGATAATGAAAAGCAAGAAATGGATATGTAGATCAAAAAAAAAGGGGAAAAGAAATATGGAAAAACCCCGTATGCGTCAAGAGATGGATGGCAGATTAAAGCATTGTGATGACGTAAAGCGTTGCAAAAATAAGATGGATTGCAGAACAAAGCTTTGCGACGGATTAAAGGGTTGCAAAAGTAGGTTTTGTGACGAAAATTTCCGTTGCAAAGCTTTACAACAATACGTTATTGTGTGTTGCAATTCTTAGGGCAGGTCAACAGAAAAAAGGCAGATCAAAGCTTTGTGATAGAAATGGAAAATGACCTTTTTTTTTTTTTTTTTTAATAATAAATTCTTTATTAGAGGCCAAACAATTACTACGTTTATTTAGTTTGGTCACTAAAAATAGTGGCAATTGCCCTCTTTTTTGTAGTATAATATCTATATATATATATATATATATATATATATATATATATAGCAACACGTGTTGGCATTGAGAGTCGTACCCCGTGCATTAGTCTAATGCACCCCATAACCTACTAATACACAAGATACAATTCTTAATGCGGGTGTTGATGTAAGTTATGTCAGCACGTGCTTACCTGATATATATATATATATATATATAGAGTCCACTACTAATTTAAATTGCCTACTCTAATTGTGCTTACTTGCCCCATCAAGTGAGATTCTATAGATATCTTGAACTAATCCTTATTAATTTTGAGTTATATATGGTTGTTTATGTTAACCAAATGTACATTTTTATATATTTAACATTGAAACATATTTAAAGGAGATCCATTTCTTTTTCCACCACAGAGATGCAAGTGCAATGCACACATTATCTCATCACTAGCAACAATCAGAGGGAGGGAGGGAAGGAGGGAGATCCGGGATAGTTACCTCACAGCACTCACTATAGATGAAAATTCAAAGTAATGGGAGTAATTTAAAAAATAGTAAGAAAAGACTAATGAGAAAGTAGTGACGCCATCGTTTTCCGGGGCAGTTCCATTTGTACGGTTATTGACCAACTTTTTTAAAAAAGTGTGAGCGCCACGCCCTAAATCACATAGCTCGAGAATACGCATTAACCTCAAAGGACTAACACGGAGAGGAGTCGCCACCCAATAATGGGAACAAGTGAACCCTAGCAGGGTGTAACTCGTCATAACCAGAGATTCGAGTTCGGAGCTAGGGTACGCAGCTGGGAAGGTGTTAGGCACCCAGCCACGCCCGGTTGAAATCGGCCCCCACACATGATTAATGGCTTTAATTAATTTAATGTCTAATCAAAATTGACCCTATTCATTCAACAATGGCAGCACATAAATCATGATGACGTGATATAGATAAAGGCACGAAATAAACATAAAAAAATAAAATACAAATTAACCAACTGTCAGAATAACTACAATAAAGAAAGAAACTATCTGCCAATGCTTTATGTGCGTATGCAACTACGTTACGGTGTACGCATACCACATACTGCGTACGCAATACAATCGTTGCGTACGCACCCGTTGGCTATTTATGTCATATCTCGAAACCTCACCTATATACCATGAGAAGGTATACACGTGAATTTCCACAGACTATCATACAACAAACCTATATACTAACAAATTACCACATAATAAAACCCTAGTTTCTCCCTATGGAGAATCCACCGCATGATGCATCCCAGAATTAATAAAATACAAAAATAAATACAAATTTGAAAACTAAACCTAAATCATGCTAATCATGCTTTAGATAGAAATAAAATAAAATAAAATAAAATAAAAGAAGAACTAGAATCAAAAGCTAAGTTAAACTAAATTTACCGACTTTATGCTTGTTCGTGGTCTCTCAAGTCTTTGGATTGAATCAAATCAACACGAATCATCCTCTTCTTCAAAGTGTAATTACAGCAATGAGATCAAAACTCAATCATCTATAAAACGAAATAGAAAACAAAAGAGAATAATAGAAAAGAGAAGTGATTTTCGTCACTTTGCAACAGCAGAAAGTTCAATCGCGTTTTTGGGTATGAAAACGTTGGAATTGGACAAAACTCGTGAAATGCAAAGTTATAGAGAATTGAATTAGCTTTCTAAGAAGACCAATTTCATCAAATTCGGAATTCGGATGAAAAAGTTATGACTAAAATAAAATTGCTGGTTTTCCAAAAATCTGCTTCTGAATTATGATGAATTTCACTCTCTAAAAACCCTATCCTCCTCCCCTTTTTCTAAGGCATTAAGTGAGTATATATAGCTGAAAACTAGGGTTTCCCTTTCCTTCTTAGACTAGGTTTCCTAGGAAAATAATTAAAGAATATTACTAATAAATAGAAAGACTTCTAATCTGAATAGGAAAAGGAATTGCCTTTTCTAAAAATTAGGAGAGTGACTGCTAACACGCATGCACATGTATCGTATATGCGTACACACACTTATTACATGCGTACACGTGTTAGTGGCATAATAAAAATGGCTAATTTAATAAAATAATTTTCCTCTTATTTTAACCAAAAATCCTATGCTGTAATTCGCACTAATTCTTCAAGGATAATCCATAAATAATCACACTAAACTTATCATCGGGGGCCACGGGACTTAAGATAACAACCGGTACAAAATGGGGTGTCTACAAAAAGTACAGTAAAAAAAAACTTATTTCCAATTCTAAGGTAAATCGTGGTGATTGACCACGATTCTTACAAAATCATGGCTCCTCAACACGATTTATGGATGATATACCATTTTTATACTGCCAATTGAATTCCGTATAAAAATTATATGCAAACCAAAATCGTGGTGGAAGATCACGACTTTAAGCTGTCCTCTATACATACCCTTTTTTATACACTCAGACCCTTTTTTATACACTCTGATTCACTCTTTCACTCTCATTCACATGCTCTAATTCACTATCTCACTCTCTCTCTCCTCTTGCTCTCCTTCTCTGTAACTATGTCGGCGACGACGCCGTCCATCTCGCTCTCCCATTCTTTACATCTCTCTCTGTGACCAGGCCGGCGACGACGACGCCGAAGATCTACTATCTAACCCCTCTCGCTTCCTCCCTCTTTCCATGTCGTTCTGTCGAGGACGAGCTCCATTCGCCGTCGACTTAGATCCACCATTGTCGATCTTGTAAGGGTTAGATCCACCATCGTCAGGTTAGAATACCCTCTCTCTCTCTCTCTCATTCTCACTCTCTGTCTATCTCGATCTCGATCTCGATCTGAGTTACCAAATCGCCGACGTAGAAGCTCCGTCCTCTGCCGTTGATGTCAAATCTCCTTCCTCCACTGTAGACGAAGCCCCATCCTCCGCCGTCGACGCCGAATACCAGTCATCAGTCGCCGACTCTATCGCTGTCATGTTCTCTTGAGGACGATCTTAGCTTAGATCCAAGGATCATCGGGTATGGCATAGGATCTCCTTCCGTCGTCGACACCTTCTGTGGTTTGGGATCTACAAGTAACCCCCTTCTCTCTCTCTCTCAATCTAGGGTTTTTTTTTGGTTCATAAACAAATTTTTTTTCCCCACTCTATGCACATCAATATTTCAAATCCCTAACATGCTCGACTCTTTGCACATCAAAATATTCTCCACCCAAATTATCTTCCTTTCGGTTGATAGCCCACATTTTTGTATCTCTCCAATTTTAATTTGAAAATTTAAATTACGAAGTGTAGTTAGGAAATTGGGAGCAGAATATTACTGTTTTTTCATTTTATTTAAAATTATTGATTTGTAGGTAGCAATATAAATATTATTCAATTTTTGAGTGAATTATATATACGCACTGATATTGTGATCTGTTTTGAAGTTATTTTTTGTATTTTACATGTGTGTGAAAAATAAATTTGAGATGTTGTTAGACAATCGACGTTTGGTGTTTACAAATTTGCTATTTTTTATTTTTTATTGTACTGTATTTATTTTTGTATGGATTATTAAGTGATTTGATTTTATTGACATGGTTTCAGTACACAAATCTCTAGTTTTTTTATTTATTTTTTAATTGAAGGATTAGTTGCCTGATTTCAACTCTAGAGGATTCCTCTATGCTTCAATTAGTTGCTCGCAAAACAGAAAATTAAATTAAATTTAAAAAATTGGAAAACTTACAACAGGTAAATTTATCATAAGATTCCCTATCTTCTTGTCTTTCCACCCATGTTGTTAATAACCAAACGAATAAATTTTTTTGCTTGGACAATTGTTTTAAAGAGAAAGAATACCAATGAATTGTTTTAAAAGAGGAGGCCTTTCGTTTATTTGCAACCTCAGTGGTGTGTTATGTGCAAAAAAGCTGAAGAGAGCACAAACCACCTTTTTGTGCATTGTTTTGTGCTAGTTGGTTGTGGAATAAATTGTTTTCTTGTGGGGAGGAACTTTGGGTGGAGCCAGTTGGTGTTAGGGAGGTTTTTGAGATTTATTTTTGGGGTTTTGGGAAGAGTAGAAAGGCTATAATTCTGTGGAGGTGTGCTTTTTTGGGTCTATTTTGGGTTATTTGGATTGAAAGAAATGCAAGGATTTTTAAAGATAAGGAGTCTTCCTTGTCTTTTTTATGGGATAGAGTGCATTTTTTGGGTGCCTCTTGGGCTCATTCCGCTAAGGAATTTTGAGATATTCCTTTGTTCCTATTGAAGGCTAACTGGAGGGTAGTTTGTTCTTAAGTGCTGTTTATGTTTTCTTCTGTTTTTTTGTGTTTTTCGCTAGCTGTATAGTCTTTGGTGGACATCCTGTATAGTTTTTTGTGCTTTTTTTAATTTCCTTATACATAATATTTTGTTAACAAATTAAAAATCAAAATCAAAATAAGTAAATTTAAGACTAAGATTTTGTTAAATTACTCTAATAACTCAAAATTCATTAAAAAATTGGATGATATTGGGAAGCTTGGACGTAGGGTTGCTTATGTATACCATGGGTGAATTGTTTGTAAATGAAATGTTGCCTTTTTGGTAGTTCATGATACATTTAGCTTTATATTAAATAAAATGATAGCCTTGTGAGAATGTGTTCAAATGTTCCACTCGATTACCCATGTCAAGGTATTCAGGTTTATGTTGACAGTCTAGCATGCATTATTTAAGCCTTTTCATCAGTAAGATATGGTATATAAAGATATAATTATGTTGCTTGTTTTCCATTCTCATGTCTCCTCTCATTTGTATTTTTTGAAGTTACTCCTGGATCATTCTAACATGTCAAAGCTCTGCCACTAAAAAACTTTATGCAGTGTAGTACTTGATTTGACACCAACACTATAAACCCCACTTCATGATTTCTTGGACATGGTAAACTTAAGTTTTTAGTCTTCTATTCCTTAATTAAGACATCATTATATTGGACAATCACAATTAATATGGTGATTTCATGATATAAATGTGTACTGGAAACTTTTATGGTAATAATATCTGTAAATTATTTTGGCTGATTTTCCAATGCATAAACTGCAAATGTTTAATGCATATGGAAATCATGTTCACAAAGGCTTAGAAATTCTATTGGATGTGGATGGATTTCTTTTCCTATATCAAATGGGTTCAAAGCGGAAGGTGAGGTAATTTTGTATTTTCCAATTTTTATATCATGGTTGCCTTTTGTGTGAGGAAAATATAGGAGATTAATTAGTGGTCCTAATCACTTTTCTTTTTTCATTGTTTTATTTGACATGCATAGAATCGTGGTTTTTTACACACAATGTTAAAAGTTGGAGATTCTTGACGGGAAATTTGGTTGGAGACTTATGATTTTTAGGGATTTACTGGAGCTACATTTATTTTAAACCTTTTTTTCTTTGGGATTTTTTCTATTTTGCTAGAGCTATATTTTTTTGATTTTTAACTTTTGTTTCAGCTAGTGCTTTGGGAATTTTGGTTAGAGACTTATGAGTTTTATGGATCTGCTGGGCCTACTTTTGTTTTAAATTTTAAATTTTTGGATTTTTTTTCTAGTTTTCTGGAGCTATATTTCTTTGATTTTGAATTTTTGTTTATGGTGTTGCATGGTTTTTTTTTGGATTATGGTCCCTACGATGTGGGGAATGAGAAATTGAGAATTGCCATTATGTTGACCTTACATAGCTTTTTATTGTTTGTGGATTTTCCCCACTAATCTAGATGTTTAAAGTACTTATTGGGGTGGGGATGGTTAAAAGAAGCAATACCCCAAACGGTTTTGGGGCGGGGACGGGATAAAAAGTCAACGAGGCATTAAAAAACAGGTCCCACTTTGCCCCATTGCCATCCCTAATGATGATGATTGGTTAATTTGATATTAATTTCTTTTTTAAGTTTAGATATTAGAGATTTCTCATATTTTTCTAGTTGATAAATTGGAAGTTGAGTTGCACAGGTTTTATTGACAAGTCGATAACTTGGATGTCCTGTTTACAGATGGGACCATGCTGAATTTTCATTGGATTTTGTTCTATTTAAAACGACGGAGTAGAGTTTTGATATGTGATTTATTAGGTATCTCATTGTGAAACCATTGACCTTTTGTTTGTCTAATATGTGAAATTTAATTTTTTTTAAATGTTATTTTGTAGGTTAAGTTTGTGTATATTGATGAAAAATTTCTATTTCAAACTTTAGATCAAGCCACTATCGGCAAAGTACTCTCTTCCTTTCCTTTGCTTTCTCATTCCTTTTATCTTTGCTTCATTTTTTTTCCTTTTCTTGCCTGGGGAAAAAATTAGAATATGAAGGAAATTTGCAATATTGTTACAATGTAGGTGAATAGTTGCATGTTTTTATAATTGGTGTGGTTTTCATTGATTTATTTATTTTATTTTTTTCTTCTTTGCATTTTTCCCAACAATTTACTTATGGAACCATTTCCAATAAACATCTTATATTACACCTTTGGCATGAAAGCAACCTTCTCGGGTTTTTGAACTAAAGCACCTGTTGGTAATTAAAAAGCTCCTATAACAGATGCTTCCTTTTCTCCTTTTCCACCCTGGGGAAAAATTTGGAATATAAAGGAAATGTGAAATATTGCAACAATCTTACGTGAAAATTTCATGTTTTTATATTTGGTGTGGTTTCATTGAATTAGATTTTTTTCCCCCTCCCTTTTTGCCTTTCCCAACAATTTATTTAGGGATCAATTTCCATTAAGCATCTTATATTAGACCTTTGCCATGAAAGCAGCCTTATCGGTCATTTGAACTAAAGCACCAATAGGTAATGGCTTCTATTTTCTTAATTTCTTTTTGTTAGATATTATTTACTTTCCTTAATCTTTTTAGTTATGTTTTGTGCTATATTTGATAGCTCTTTTCTTCCCTTTCAACCAAAATTTATTCAGGGAAAGCTGTACGTAGCTTAGGAGTAATCAAGTGCATGTGTCGAGCTAGCAACTTCAAAGCCTTTTCTTTTCAATTTTCATTTTTCTAGGTTTATTAGTTCTAATTCCTTGCATTTGTTTCAGGATTATCAGTTGGTAACACTAGATGGAGCTCTTTTGCCTTTTTATTCTTAAAATATAAGTTGTAAAAGGATAACCCTATTTGGCTGGACCAATAATGCTAATGACCATTATATTGTAATAAAACCCTTAGACTCTCCTATATCTCTCTCTTTCAATGTTAATTGAAGTGCCTAATGTTGGCATTTGTATTAAACAATGTCATGTACATGGAGTGACCTTTCAAAAATTAGTATGCAGAACTTGTGTGGGTTATCTACCTATATTTCTGTTGTAACAGGAGTATTCAAATGTGAGAAGTTGTTTTGGAGAGTGGAAAATGGGTAGAGGAAAGGGAAAGGAGAGTGAAATGGCAAATTAATTTGTTAAGCAGTGTCCTGGTTCTATAAAGGCTACTGCATAGCTCTTTTTTTTTTTTTTTTTTTTTTTTTTTTTTTTTTTTTTTTTTAAAAATAAGGAATAAAACCGTGGCTGCCTATCACTATTGTAACAAAAATCATCGGTCCCACCACAAGTTTTGAAAGACATTGAGACTTTGGGTATTGAATACAAAAAGGTAACATGTAATTCGTATTACTTTTCTCGCTTGATGGAAATGGCTGAAAATTTGATTCGTAAAGGTAAAGCATACGTGGATGATACACCACGTGAGCAAAATGCAGAAAGAAATAATGGTTGTTTTTTTTTTTCTGTTCTTTTTTGGTGATGGGAAAAATAGTGCAATTAAGTTACATTAATACCATGTGTGGAAGTGCTAAATTATATTTTTTTCTCAATAGCTGGCCTTTTTTTTTTTTTTTTTTTTTAATGTGATGAGAATTTTCCAATAATTCCGTGTGTGGAAGTGCACAAATCCCAGGAGGCAACCAGATGAAAATCCAATAAAGATAAAGAATTTTAATGATTACAAACGAGTGTTGAATGCATAAAGTGGGGTGCTTTACTAATGCCAAAAAGAAGGAAAAAGAAAAAAAGAAAAAAAATCCATAACCCATTCATTGATGGCTAGTAAAATGGGCGTAGGTTGCCTTTCTTTCTTATTCTTTCTTCTTTTTTTTTTTTTTTTTTTTTTTTTTTGGTTTTTGTTTTCCTACAAGGTGTAAGTGTGATCCAAACTAGTTCCGAAATCTGTGAGTTTAAAGGTTGTCTTGCAAAGCAAAGTGATGGAAATGGCTTCAAAAAGAGCTGGTTGAGCTGGCTTCAAAAAAAATTTTCAGGACCCAAAAATCGTGTTGGGCCAACACAATTTTGGAGTAAATCGTGTTAGGCCACCACGATTTTGGGCCTCCACCTATGATCCGTATACAAGTGAGCGGATATAAAAATGGGCCTCCACCTACGATCCGTATACAAGTGAGCGGATATAAAAATGGGCCAAAATCGTGTTGGGCCACCACGATTTTGGGCTTCTAATACACATGCTATACGGGCTGATTTGGGTATATAAAATGAGTTAAAATCGTGTTGGGCCAATACGATTTTGCAACCTTAGATTTGGAAATAAGTTGGGCTTTACCGTATCTCCCGAATTAAGTTGACCAATGACCGTACATGTGGAAAAGACCCATTGTTTTCCTTTAATAAACTTATGTGATCTAGAATTCTTGTTCTTTTATTCAAATTGCTACTACACCAATGCCAATGATTTATTGAATTACATGAAATAGACTTTATTGGATTACATGGTCCCTTTTTTTTTAATTAAAATTTTTAAAAAAAAAAGAAAAAGAAAAAAACATTCAATTCTAATTCTGGGACATCATCTGTACCCACTATAAATAGAATAAAATTATTTTGGTTAATTGCAAGTAATCAATGAAGTCGTGGGCAAGTTTGCTGCCGCATCAACAGGGCGGCATATCTGGAGGTGGGGGTAGCATCTGCGCTTCTGGTTTTTCGCCATTTTTTGTGATGAATGCCATGTCCATCCCCCAACTGAGGTGACGCTCTATATGACAATGCATGAACCACACACCTGTTATACATAAAATGTAACCATATAAATACTAGCCGTTGATAACTATAATAATGATAATAATAATAATAGAAGCCATACATGCAACGTACCAGGGTTGCTTGCTTTGAATCTTATAGCAGTCCAGCCATTTTTAGGGACGATAACGGTGTTCTGAAGAGGTGGGTCAACAAGATTATACGTCAAAGGGTCCTTATCTTTGTTGAAACTGCCAAATCCCCAACCAACGACGTAAAAACTATACCCATGTATATGCATAGGATGATCTGTGCCTGCAAGCAAGTTTGTGTTCTGTATAACAAGCTCCACTGTGGAGTTATATTTAAGCACTTTCACTTCCGTCCCTTTATTTGGTGTCTCCAGTTCCAAGGGAAGATAATCCGCTGTAAAATTAAATATCAATGGCGGAAAACTAGGGAATCGGTCTCCGTATACACCCCTGATCTTCTTATAGTAAGCTTGCAATATGTCTATCGTGGGGTTTTGGAAGCTTATGTTGTTCATGCTTGCAGCGAGTCGGCTACCATTGGGTCCCTCGCACGAGTTATTGGGGCATGGGAATATGTTTATGGACGTCGTAAATACTAGCTTAGTGCTCATGTTCAATGGGACGTCAATTGGATGTTCCTTGCTGGCTAAACTTCTAAGGCTACCTGTGAAGTTAACCGATGCATTTGTGTCATTATAGTAAGGAAGATAGGGTAAGGAGGGTGGTGAAGATGGAGTGTAGGTTCCTTTGTATTGGACAATGGCTGTGGTGGTGGTGTTATCGTAAGGAACCCCGTCGGCGCTAGAATAAACTCTAGCGGCCATGTAATAGTGATCGAGCGGTTGGTTGGCTTCTAGCAACACATCCATGGTTTGTCCGGGTCCGATACTGATATAGTCTACTTTCAATGGCTTGGTGTAGCTAGCATCTGTTCCGACGACTGTGATCTGATGCTGTGCAATGGAGAAGAAGAGAATGTCCTGAAGGGCAGCGTTCACCATGCGGAGTAGATAAGTCTTGCCATGTTCAACCATTAGCTTGAATGTGTCTGCAAATAAAAAGGTAAGGTTATTGATATTTATACTGTTATTTTATATTTTATATATAGTATACGCATGACCTATACGGGAAATTTATCTAATTTAATGATGGCTTTGGGAGATATGAGTCAAAGATAGTTACTAAAATTTGTGTCAAAACTTTTATTCTCCCATCCTCTATATGTAAAATGTATCAATTAGGATAGTTCATGTTCATTTAACTTATATCCCAGGAATTGGTTACAATACCACCTTCAGCATGGGAATGAAAATCACCATTTTAGTGGGAATCCTTGGGTAGCGGGAATGATGGATTCCTGGGAATGTGGTCGTGTCAAACGCTGGAAAGAGTAATCAAACCCTTTTCCTAGGAATGATTCCCCCCAACCAAGCACTGCCTTGGGGTTATATGTCGAGACAAGACGAGCCGACAAAAATAAACGGGGTAGAGGACGGGTCTTGTCAGGCTATTTACATTAATAGAACACAAATTCTATTTAAAAAGGAAAATAAAAAACAAATCCTAAATCACACATTCCACTCGTAACTTTTTGCCTCTTTATATGGTTTTGGTGAAACAAATACTAAAAGAATTTAAACATGAAACATAAAATCATGAAGAAAAAGTAACTAATGGTAAATATGGAATTCAAGAAAAGACGAAAATTATGAAAAAAAAGTACTAATATTTACATATATCCTGGGTGGGGCAGGACAACCCAGTCTCAAATTTAACATAGATTTTTACTTTCTCTCCAAACTCGTCGCTACTCTATTTACTTGCTATCCAACCATGTCCCAACAAGTGACATTTCACACGCAGACATATGTCACTTACTCACGTACTGTTGTGATTGTATACGTACGAGATATCTGCACATGATTAAAGCTATATATATATATAGACACACACACACACACACACACGCACACACACACAATTCTGATCAGGTCATCACGTGTTGATATAATTTATATCAGCACCAACCCAATATACCCCATAACTTACTAATGCATGAAGTACAACCCCCAATGCAGGTGTTAGTATAAGTTATATTAGCAAGTTCTTACCTGATCATCATCTTGTATATATAAAAGATGCACCCCCTCCCTATTTACCTATCCTATGGTATAGATCGTGGAGAGTGCTAAAAACCAAAAACAAAAACAAAACAACATCTAGCATGAGGTAGTTTGTTTGATTGATGATTTGATGGATTGAATTTTTAATCTCAAGCTTGACTTAACTAAATAGCTTGATTTAGTTTACAGAGCTTTCCGTCACATTAACAATCAATCGTGAAAAATCTGAAGGGCAATGATTCAGCAAAAGTAGTACGTATGACATATCCAAAAAAACAAGAGTTTTCCACATTAACGGCACATGAGATTTTGTACCTAATTTTGAGCACGGATAGAAATCACCAGGTTGACCATTGATAAGGTAGGCATTGGAAACATTGGGGTCTGCTCCTGTCTGTAGGGCTTCTTCAAGAACCGCATTCACATCTTTCTTCCACCACTCTCCTGCATTTTCATGAGCATTTCCCATCATTCCAAACTTCTCGATCTGTTTGCGTGTGTGTGAGAGATTTATTTTATTTATATTTTTCCCCCTTCATATCTTATGGTTAAATAAGTTTCCATAAACCGAATAACCAAATAAGATGATTTTGTAAATGCAACACCTAGCTAGACAAGAAATGGCATGATATCAAATCCATGGATTGGTATACCTAGAATGATGGGTACTTCAGCATGAGGCTTGGGAAAAGGATAGGTGGTTCCATTCTTGGGAAAGATGACGATGGCGCCATGGACTGTGGCTCGTGTCCAGTCACTGTGAGCATGCCACCACAGAGTTCCTTCCTCTGTCGAAAGTATGATCTTCTGCGTAAATTTTCCTCCCGGTTGAATTGGGCACTGTGTGATATATTCAGGACCGTCCGACCATGGGTACCTTGGCTGTTTCACTCCATGCCTGCAAATTAAACCAATGCTACTACTATCAACATGATAATTACTTATTGGTTTCAGCGCTGACGAATCACAGCGCACCAAAACATGGTATTTGGGAGCAAATTAAACATAGTCATTACCAGTGAAGGGTGACATTTATACTGCCCTTGTTGTAAACATCCACAATGATTGTATCTCCCTTGTTAGCATACAGAGTTGGCCCCGGAAATTGTCCGTTCACTGTCAAGATGTCCTTTGAGCTGCAAAGTCTTGTGTACCTAGTGTCTTTCAGCTGCATTAAAAATTCAGCCTTACTAATAATTAACCATAGCCAAGCAAAAATATACATGCATGCTCTTGCAAGTACGTACATAAATACATATATTCAAGGATGGATATTCTTATATAGAACTATTTGCAAAACATAACCATAGGATTAACAATAAAGAATAGACCAACCCAACATGCAATACTAAGCCTCAACGAGTTAAGCCAAGTAGTAGACTGCTCAATTAATGAGCTTAATTAGAATATATTTAAACATGACTTGTTTATCTCATGAGCAAACCTAACTGATTCTTTTATCAAGCTAATCTTCAATCCAAAATGAACTAGTTTGGTTCATTTATAACAATACTTGTTCGGTGTTCCAATCATTTCCAAAACCTCATGAAGGTCCATTACTAAATTTCTTAAGATGCTGCTAGTCTTGTAACCTATTCTATCAAAATTTCCTTTCGCACCTGACAGATGTCACCACTCTAGCACAAAAGTTCCAAAAGATGTAGCATGATGGTATGAAGTTTTTTAATTATTTTGCTGACATGACGACGCTAAGTTAGCTACCACATCATGCATTTTTAAAAAAAAAGTAATGGTGCATGAAATCGGCGGTAAGAGTAGCATTCTCCTTCACCTAAGCATGGAGGGTAAAAGAAAATGATTATCTCACCATCAATTGGCATACCACCTCTCACAAGGGAGTGGAGTCCACGTGTATGGGTCCTACTCCCATGTGCAAGAAATGGTAAACCACCCATGACGGGGTGAATTGAAATGTCAGGTTAAATTGAGGCTCATATATTTTTTGCTCATTGCTAAGTAATGGGTTTGGACTCCTATCTATGATAATCAACCCATGCATAATCCAATATTTCAAGACAGCATAAAAGAGATCACAATATTTACCACAAAAGTATGACGTCGAACCACAGCTTGGCAATATAGCAGCCTAGCTAATAGTAGAAACCCGACAACTTGCAAGATAGAAACCTTCATGATAGACCACGTTTCTTACCAAACAAAACCCCTTATTTCTTCTAGCTGCTACTACTTTTTGTTTTCTCTGTTAACGCTTGAATGAGCTTTTGATGTATTTATAGAGGTCTAAAAGCACCCCCCCACCCAAACAAAAAAAATAGAAAAAAAGGAGGTAGTGGCTTCGAAACGAGTTGGTGTAGATTAGAACCTAGCTTCTATGCTTAGTCATTATCAACATAAATTGACGCGGCCACATTGCCAAGTTTTCTTCTTTGATAGACAAATCAAAACTTTCTGCCAACGAGACAGATTCAGCATTTTCTACCCTTCTGGTTTCCGTCTTATCTTCCATTCAAACATTGTGAATCTTGCGTAATCCTTACAAACTCGAATTTAGTTAGCGTGATTCTTTTTGGGTTGAAATTGACTCACTTTTGTCGTTCTGCATAGTCCAGTTATTAAAAAGCCAAATCATGATTTAAAATATATATATGATACATCTATATATAAATATCTTTAAAGATTTTGTTATCTTTTATTTTATTTTTCAAAAATTAGAAAATTTGAAAAAAAAAAAAAATAAAAAAAATGAACATGGTTTACCGATAAAGAGCAATGAAGGCCACAAAGAAAGAAAAAGATGTTGTCTTGGTAGGTTGGGTATTTTTAATTTTTATGAAATTTCTAACTTTTGGGATGATCCTCATTCCCTTACCTACCTCGTCAAGTTGTTTTCCTTTAAATTAAATTGCAACTGTAATTTTATCCTTCAAATCTTTGTTTAACAAATAGTAATTTCGTTGATATTTGTATTAATAATGAGATCAATGATATTTTCTTTTCGTTTCTTTTCTGGTAAGATCAATGATATTTTATTAAGTCTAAATTAGTCACCTTTTCACCACCCCACCAACAAAAAAAAAAAAAAAAAAAAAAATGCTGTCCCTACAATAATGATATTTTAAAAAACTGTGCCATTTTTTCTTAATAGAGGTAAACTGAGATTACAATCCCTACAATAATGAGCAACTACCGCAGTAAACTTGATGGCTACAAACGGTCGCCAAAGAGAATAAAAACAAAAAAAAATTAGCGGCAGTACAGTTGGCTGTCCCTATGTGTCCACGGAATGATCACTATTGCAGATGAACCCTTTTAGTATTAGACAGGAATTGCTCTTGGCATGGGATTTTGGTTTTTCCCATATCATCATCGACACTGACTCCCAAGTTTCCATTGATCTTATTAATTCTACTTCTAATCCACATCATTCTAATGTTGTGCTTTTATATGATTGTAAAGCTTTGCTAGCCAGAGATAATTGGTCTTGCCATATCCAGCATACCCCCTTAGAGAGGATAGCAAGTGTACTGATTTTCTTGCTAGCTAGGGAAGGGCATAAAGCCATTTGAAATTTTCAAGTTTTAGATTTTCCCCATATTAGGATTCGTACTTTTCTGTTTGGGGATCTGGCTGGTGCTAGTGCCATCAAATCTGGTTGAATATATGAATATCCATCTAACCAAAAGAAAAATGACAACCATTGCTTTTTTCTCATCCAACAAAAAAAAAAAAAAGGTTTTAAGTAAAAGGAAAAACTTGGCTTACACACCTTCTTGCATGGCCTCAAAAGATCGAAAGATTGAAAGAGAATCGAAAACATAAGGTGACTAGAGAGAAAGGAATAAGCCTATTTTTGTCATTTTAAACTGTGAATTTTGATTAAATAGGTGCACGTAAACACGACACATTCATTAAATAGGTCGATTCAGGTATAAAAAAAAAATAAAACAGATTATACGAGTTGATTTGAAATTGATCTATTTATTATGTGTTATTTACATTGGGCAATTTCCAACCCAAACACAATTATAATAAATCAAAATTCACTTTGTTTTTAATGGATTTGAAACATATTTGCGGATAAATATCTTTATTTATATTTTTGGTGGGAAAATTAAAGTCTTGTTTGGAGATCCACAAGGGAATATTCGTTTTTGCCCAATTGATATGAGTTAAGCACCAAGAACTTTACTTTTGAAGTTCGGACTTCTCATTAATGGGATCATTTGGCAAACCAAATAACCTAGCCAGCTAAAGAAAATTTTAATTTACTCAATTTTGATTTCACACTATTAGATAAGTCTATTTTTTTCTACTAATTTTTGCTAAAAAGAAGGCATAAATATAGTTTTTTTTTTCAAATCAAATGTGATTTGATTTATTTAAAAACCAGACAATAGTACGTTAAGGATTTGATCCAATCTAATTCAGTTTTTAAACTTCCCAAACAAACCCACTATTTATGACACCGATCAGGATATATATAGTTTCAAATCAGCAGGTAGGTGAAGCATGGGATGAAATTTGTTCTTGAGTTAAGGTTTATTTTATCTCCGCTTAATTAGACAAAGAAGAAAACAAAATGAATAGATAAATGGATAAATCAAAGTTTTGACCTATCTTGGTGTTGTGCCCATCTTGACCTACACAGCTAGTTTAGCTATATGAATCATAAATATATATTACCCAGAACAATAAATGTTTCCCTAATTCTTGAGGTACGTCATGGGCAAGAATTGAACACATTTTGAGTGTCCATTAATTTATTTGAAAAAAGGTGTTAGGGTGATTGAAGTGGACATTCTTTGTATCTTGACAAGGGTTTCCTTATTGATTATAAGCAATCTTGACGAGGGTTTCTATTCGACTTTTCTTTTTCGATGTGGTATTACTATCATCAATGGCTTAGGTACTTAACAACTACCCTGGTTCCGACCCCCCCCGTCTTCTAGATCTCCCCCACTAAAATTTGTATGGAATATTGGCAAGAGGAACAAAGAAGCACGGAAGTGTTAGATCTGAGCAGATTCGCCTACATTATATCTAACTAACATGAAAATGAAAGTGAAAGGGAGAGGTCACCAAAACTCCAAAAGACTTTTGCTTTGAAACGTAATGGTGAGATAATGGGTTTTCTGGCTCTGAAAGAAGAAAAACTATGCTTGCAAAAATGGATCGATATCTTTTCTTCTTTTTTTTTTCTCTCATTGTTAATTTCATTGGAGGTAGTTGAACTCTACACTATCCAAACCCCCACCCCACCAATTTTAATCCAATACCATAACCAAAAACATATGAAACACATAAACCCAACCGAACAAACCAATGAGAGAGAGAGAGAGAGAGAGAGAAAGAGAGAGAGAGAGGATTTACCAGTTGAAACGTGAGGCTCATTGTGAAATTTGATATGCATAATTTCCATGAGAGAAGTAATTAATTTAACGGTTGATTTGGAAAAATATTCTTACAAAAAGATATTGAGGGGTATAAGAGTAAAAAGCATTAAACCTGATCTAAACAGATCCATCCCCATATCTATCTATATATATATATATATATATATATATATAGAGAGAGAGAGAGAGAGAGAGAGAGAGAGAGAGGAGGGTTCCATTTATACTTAAGTGTAAAACTTTTTATATTACACCTGTCAATATCTTTATATAGAAATCATATTTCGTCAATCCAACCGTTGGATTACATATTCTTGTTATGCACCTCATGCATGCCAAATTTCATGTTAATCGGAGATTAGAAGTTATGTCATCCACAAAGTGCTCAAATTTTAGATTTATTTATTAAAAAAAATGTAAGTTTGTGAATCAAATACTTCCCAATATCCGATTAATTTGAAATTTGGCATGTATGACGTGCATGATAGAAATATGTAATCCAACGGTTGGATTGGCGAAATATGATTTCTATATAAAAATATTGACGAGTGTAAATGTAAAAACTTTTACACTAAGTGTCAACGGAACATTCCCCATATATATATATATATATATATATATATATATATATAATATTGATAAGATTAGCATACCTAACTTATATCAATAATTCAACATCATATGTTAGGGATTGTATCATGTGCATTGACTTAGTATACTTAACTTATATCAGCATGTGCTCATTTGACCTGTGAGTATATGTTGATATAACTTATATCAGCCTTATATTGAGAGTTGTACTTCATCCATTAGTTAAATATACTGAGCCAACGCATATGATACAACTTCTAATGTATGGTGTTGATATAAATTAGGTGAGCACGTGCTCATGTGATCAATATTGTATGTATATATATATATATATATACAGGCCTGTTCCAATCAGCTTCAGCTGATATAGGGGTATATCAGTTAGGCCATCTCGACCCTCCATTCACTTTAAGTGGCATCTAACGGTTGAGAAAAAGAGATCCAGATCTAGATCTTTCACCCGGATCAACCCGCTAACAAAAAGCCCCTTAAACCTTCCCTTTCACGGTCGATTTAGAAGCTCCTTACAAGTTTGACAAACAACCCCTTACTAGTACAGCGAAGCTCCAGCGCCAGTGAAGTGGGGTCACTCCTTGGCTGGTAAGGGCTTAAATTTTTTTTTTTTTTTCCCATTATCTAACCCCTTCCCTTCCTCTCACATTTGGTGAAACACACCACTGGATCTAGTGAACCATTAGCATTGTGTTGGGTCTCTCATAATGAAATGAGAGATTGGGGGGATTTTAAAGGCTAGGGAAGAAAAAATTAGAAAATGAAAGGGGTAGGAAAGAAGAATTTTAGGGATTTAAAAATAAATAAATAATTCGAGAGATATAAATAGGTGAGGCAACTGCATTCCCTACCATCAAAGTAAGTCTTCAATATAACTGTGATATGATCATGTAATATCACAATTCAATAGAAATAAAGGAAACTAAAATTATCATATCAAAAGGTATTTTAATATTATCACTTTATTCCACTTCTATTAACTCACTATATTGCATCTATCATAATTTAATTATAGATGAGTTTTTCTCTAGAGTTCAATATAGATTCACCATTGCTTTCGTACGAGCCGGAAGGAGATAAACAATTTGACCACGTGTAATTCGAGGAGGTAAAGAGTAAGTTTTAAATTATAAGTAATAAGGTAATGTGAAAATGGACAAAAATTAGAGGAGATAAAGTGACATGTTAAATACATTTTTGGGAGGTGAAAAGGACGGATGGGCTTGACATTACCAAGTCCAAGTGTACACGTGTCTTAGTCATTTATGATTTGGACGCGTTTTGATCGTAATCACCCCAAGTGTACACGTATCTTAGTCATTTATGATTTGGACGCGTTTTGATTGTAATCACCTTGTCGTGGAAGCTAGATAAGTGACACGTTTTCCGTTTCAAATTAAATGTTCTTTTTGAAAAAACACGTTTTTTAAAAAGACTATATTAAATGCTTTTACATCAATTCAAATATTTTGAAATTTCAATTTTGTCTTTCAAATATGTAAAATATTAAAAAAAGGGAGAAAAGGTATTTTAATAAATGAATAAAAAAGACCATTGACTTCTAAAATGAGACAATTATTTTAAAACATCCAAAATAAATAAATAAAATGACGCTTATTTAAGAATGGAAAAAGTAATTAAGAACATAACAAACAAAAATATCATTTTCTTTTATCAGCTGTAGACTCTAAAGAATTTTTTTTTTTATTTTTTTATTGAATCTTTTATCCTTTCCGAGAAGAATAGGAAAATGATGCGTATTTTTCTGATTATTATTTTGGCATGTCTCGGGGTAGTTGAAAGTTTTCTGGCCAATGGTAATATAATAGCATAAGGTTTGAACGAAATGGTTTTGGAATGTCGGTCACCAACAATATGAATGATCTAGGTGGCACGCATGAGATCTGATCCGTTTTGTGAGTGACGTGGCACGACTAGAAGCAGATGCCAAGAAAAAGAAGCTATTCTGGTCATGATTAGTGTTCCACGTATCTCAGCTGTTGAATTTACGTACGATGTTCATTTCATCTGTCACATGCATGGATGACACTAGTCTCATAAAATTTGAAATTTTGGGTTTAAAATTATAGAGAAATATAAATATCTAATTTGTGGGGGTTAAGATTGAGAGTAAGTCTTATTAATTGAATAATATATATATATATATATAGATATAGAGAGAGAGAGAGAGAGAGAGAGGATGATGATCAGGTAAATACGTGCTGATTGATATAACTTATATCAATATCCATGTGTATTAGAAGTTGTACCTTATGCATTAGTGAGTTATAAAGTACATTAGACCGATGCAAAAGATATAACCCCTTATGCATGGTGTTGATATAACTTATATTAACACGTGCTAACGGAAACATAACTATATATATATATATATATATATATATATATATATATATATATATATATATATATATATATAATTAAAAAATATTATATGCCATTTATTTTTTTTTTTTATTAGTGAATGAAATGTTCCAAAAAAATAGACAAGAAATTAACAAGAACAACGAACACGGCCCCAAGGCAATAAGAAGTAAGACATTCTAGCAAAATACACAACCCAATAAGCTAATCTTAATTTAAGCCAATGGCGTGATAGTTTAATGACATTCTACTCACTTGTTGAATGAGTCATCTCATTCAAATTATAGAAAAGTGTTAATATCTATTTTTTTAGTGTTTGGGGAACTAGGGGTGTGAGTAAAATTTATTAGTTGTAAAAAAAATAAATAATAATAATAAAAAGAAGGGTAAATTATAGATAATTTCCTTTAAGTATGAGGGGTTAGCAGAAAATGACTTTGATGTTCAAAATTAAGCTACGGGCGGAGCATAGTTAAGATGGGGAGCCATGGTCCCCCGAAATTTTTTTTAAAAAAAAAATTCTGGTTCATGATTTTACCAAAAAACATCCTAATTTAAAAAGGAAGATAGCTTTACAATAGGAGCTTTTTAGTGAAAATAGCCATAAGCCCATCCCACCTTTTTTATTTGCTTTTGCTTCTTAATTTACTAGGAATGGCAATGGGGCGGGTCGGGGGGCGGGTCGACCATATACCATCCCTGACCCTAACATTGAAACCATAGTACCAAACCCGCCCCTAAACCCAACGGGGCATAGAAACTAGGAACCATCCCCGACCCTATGGCTTCCTAGGAAAACCATCCCCGCCCTGCCCCACCCCGCTCAAGCAAAAAAAAAAAAAAAAAATTCAGCCTAATTTTTACAAATATAAGAATATCAAATTTTACATAGGAAAAATAAAAAAAAATGGTAAAAACACAAGCTCCGGCAAGACAATAACTAATCAACCATACATTTCAAATATTACAAGCTCCAGATCTAGTGAGGAACCAACTCAATCAAGATTGATTTGGTGTAGATCTGGTGTAGATCCGGTAGATCTAGCGAGAGAAGCAACGAACCACGGCAAGAGAAAGTGTATTGATGCGACGAGGTCCGTGAGACCGTGACTCCGTAAGGGTGAGGTACTACTGTATTAAGGTGGGGAGGCCGTGAGGTGAGGCGGGGACTAGTGTCAGCGACGGCAGATGGCGGACGATGACTAGTGTCAGTGACGGCGAATTAGTGAAGTGTGTTGTGTGAGTGTGTCGCGTGAGGGAGGGAGATGCGGCGAAGTTCGTGAGACTGTGACTCCATAACGATGAGGTACTGCCGCTCTGAGGTGGGGAGGCCGTGAGGTGAGGTGGGGACCAATGTTGACGATGATGACTGGTGAAGTGGCTGTGTGAGTGTGTTACATAAGGAAGGGAGAGACCGAGAGAGTGACTGAATGAATGAGGGAGAGGCGGCTAGGGTTTTTGGCTTAAAGCCTTAAAGGAATAAAGACTTAAGGTTATATATCTATCTATCTATCTATATATATATATATATATATATCTATATATATATATATATCTCTATATAAGGGTAAAACTGTAAAAGGACATGCGGGGTGGGGCAAGTCTACGGTTTAGTTTGGTTCGGTTCTGCGGGTTGAGACTAGTAAATACCATCCCTGAACCGAACTTGATGAAAAATTCAAAATCTAACACATACCCGAACCGAGAACTGAAAATTTTCAAAAAAACCCGCCCCCATGAAGGCGGGCCAGACGGGGCTCCTATAGGGCAGGTCCAAATTGCCATCCCTATTCTTTACCAATCTCCAAAACCAAACCTTAATTTCTCCTAAAGAAGAGATTCAGTCCCCACTTCGACCCTTCCTACTTCCTACTTCCCATGGGCACCCATGCTATGATGCTAATTGGAAGGTTCCATTAGGCCATTCTTGGGTCACCCCTCACTAATAATCATCCCTCAATCGTAGGTATCATACATTCTTCAATCTCTCTCTCTTTACTTTATTTATTTATTTATTTATTTATATTTAATTTCATTAAGATTTTAGGCATAGTTTGATTCTCAAGAAAAAAATTGGGGAAAATAGAAGGAAAAATCATTTAATCATTTATTATTCTTGTAATCATGCTTTATCTTTGTAGCTTAGTTTGTTTATTTGAAAAAAGTAGGGGTTTTTTTTTTTTTTTTTTTTTTTTTATGGTAAAAATTTATGGTGAAAGGGAAAAAAAATACTACAAGAATTTTTTCTTAAGTTTGGCCCTCTCATCTTTAAATTCTTGGATCCGCCCCTAAATCAAGCAATGTCCCTCTTAAAGTCATTTTGAACGTTGTTTGATTTTGATTGCTTGATTTTGAATATTTTGGAGGGGGATATTACTTGTTTGAACATCATGAGGATTTTTGCTAACCCTCCTTACTTCAAGTGTTATTTGCAATTTACCCTAAAAAGAATACTAATATCTAGGGAGAAGCTTATTATGTACCGCCCAAAGAAATTCATTCGTCTAAACTCGAGGAAGACGAAAAGCACAATAGCGAGAGAAGATATCTTCCCAAATTGCAGCTGTGAAATGACACTCAAAGAAAAGGTGAGGCTTTGATTCTTCTTGACCGGTTGTTACAAAGAACAAACACATGTGACATTTGATGTCAGCTTATTATTCTCTTCCCTCCAAGGCTCCAAGGTAAAACCATTGATTACCCACTTCTAGGAATGCAACTTGGTTTAGGTAGATCCGAGAACCGGATTGTTTCAAGTAATTCGATCTGATCAAGTCCGGGCCAAACACTAATCGGTCCGATTATCGGGTCACAATTTTAAGAACCGATGAATTTGATTCAGTTCACAGTTTAGGGGGTTTTAGAATTGGCCCAAACTGAATTCTCGAATTATGAAAAAAAAAATATATATTTATATATTATATGTTTATATTAATATATTATACTCCATATATAAGTATTATTGAATAAATAATAATACTTATTCAATAAAGTTATTACATTTTACAAAAAAACAAAAACAAAAACAAAAAAAAAAAAAACCGAGAACCGAACCGTTTTTGCCAGTCTAGTTCGGTCCAGTCCAATACAATTTTCGGTTTGGTTCTAATCCAATTTTTGAGGTCCCAAATTAATTCAGTCTGGTCCGGTCCAAATATACCTGCCCGAACCAAGTTGCACCCCTACCCACTTCTAGGACTTATCACCAATTAAAATATTTTTTTATTGCATTTTATCATTTCGTTTTTTTTTTCTTTGGTTAAACCACGAACTTTATTATTACTCCGTATTTATTTATTATTATTTTTAATAAAAAAATAATAACATCAACTAATAACGACTCCCTCCGTCTTACAAAGATAGACCATTTTTGTTTTTTCTTTTTTTTGTTCCAAAATGTTTGTTCATTTTGAAAAGTCAAATCATAAGTTTTTTGAACTTTTCTATACTATCTTTTGTTATTTCAACAATTACTTTCAATACAAAACCCAATACCAAATAATTGAAGGTAATTTTGATAAAATTTAGTTTTAAAAGTGATAAGTTAATACAATAATCATTTTTCTTAAATTGCGTATTTTGTCAAACCTGGCTTTTCTTTGTGAGACGGACGGAGTAACTATTATTTCAAGAACTTGAAACAAAGAACTCTCTTTAAATGGAATAGAGGTATGTGCTAGGCCAAATTGGCTATTAGATCAAAACATAAATTAAGAGGTTTGCTAGCTTATCTTATTTCCTCCTAAGAAAAAAAAACTAATAATAAAAAAATTATTTGTCTATTACCAAATCTTTAGTGTCACCACTTCCATTCCACTACCTAAAGATACTAGTTGGTACACACGTGCAACGCATGTAGCTTTTTTTTTTTTTTTTTAATGAGAAAAATCTACCGCATTTTGTAAAGAAACACTTACCAAATAAAGTAGAAGACACTGTTAATGAAGAAAGAAGAATTCAAAATCCCACTATTAATGGAGAAAGTGGAATTCAGAATTATGTAGATGATTTATGTTAAGGTTTAGGGTTTTATACGAATTTGATTTCCTATTTATGTGGTTTTACGAATTAAAGTATATGAATTATAGTATACTTTGAATTCCTATTTATATTTATGTGTTTTAAATTCTTTTATTTATTTATTTATAATAAATATATGTTTTAATGTGTTTTATATTTTATATTCTTATTTCCTCTTCCAATCAATGTACCGTGTATAAGGGTAGTGATATATTTAAAATATAAAAGGGGGCTTTAGCAATATAAAAATGAAAGGAATATAAAAGGGGGCTTTAGCCATGAGTCCTTATTATAAGATTTATGCAAGAATAAGTCCACAGGATTTTCTTGTACAGCCTCAAGTCCATTGAAAAATGAATAAACGAAATTACCCTTTTTTAATTAATTACCAATTGCTGTAAACCCCAAATGGTTACACAACAACAATCTCAGAGAGATAGCATAGCCACCACTACCGTTTCAAAAGAGAAGAAAAAGGCCCTAGATTTCTATAGGAAGAATTACTCGTTTGCATTTGTAATGAAAAAGTAGGGTTCTTGCAATGAAAATTGAAACTAATCAATCGACCTACAGCAGGAAAGATAAACAAGATGTTGGATAAACACCCAATCTACCTTCTAAACCTTTGTCAATCTGAAATATTCCAACAACAACGGCGCGAAAACATAAGTTATGTATCAAGGATGAAACATGTTCTATTCAACAAACAGATACATGGAAACACCTTCTTTTTTTTCTTCTTCTTCTTCCTCCTTTCCATTTTTTTTTTTTTTTTTTCAGTCTAACTGGGATTCAAATTTTTACAGAACAATAGTTTAAATGATTCATTGGGATTACCTTTTTTTAAAATATTATGAAAACATGTAACTCTTCTAAGGCACAAATTTGTTTTCTAACCTGTTTTCATTTTTGTCATTCAGTGATTGAACTAATCAATAATTTTGGGGGTTTGTGAAAATAGTTACATGTAAGTGTTTTACATATGCAATGTTATTTAATATTATCAAATTAAAATGTCGGTTGTTACATGTAAATATTTTGGTCAACAAAATAATAGGAAACAGTTTCTAATTCTATTGATTTTTCAAAAAAAAAAAAAAACACTTATATGTACTGTTTTAAAAATAATTTGTTTAAGTTCGTTATTGTTTTGAAAATAAAAATGTCTCATACATTACTTTTGATCATAGATTGGTTACATGTACATGTTTTTGATTTTATGATCTGGTGAACTGTTTTGTTTACATCAAAACCTAAGAAATTTTTTAGAATCTATGCATAAAGTGGTCTAAAGATGAAAAACTGTTAACATCATATATATGGCTTGAAAATGTAAGACAGACAGTGAAAAACTTTCAAATTCGAATTTGAATTGATGAGAGATATGAAACTAATGATTAATGATGAGAATAGATAATACCTGGCGTTAAAAATGGAAAAATTCAAACTGTAATAGCAGTATTTAGTTTGAGTCAATATCAAATCTATTAGGGGGCATTATTGTCATTTAGAAAACAATGTGGAATGAGTAAAGCCCCAAACAGTGTCGTTTGACTAAATATTGGACTTTTGGCTATAAAAGGCTAAATGTCAGAAAAGCTTTTTATTGACCAATATACCCTTTATAAGTCTTTCAAACTATACCTTACGCTAATTTTCCCATTATAAAATAAGGGTATATTGGTCAATAAAAAGCTTTTCTGACATTTAGCCTTTTATAGATAGTATAGACCAGCTGCATGAACTAAATACCATGTATATTCTCAAAAGTGTGATGGATCCACTTGATGGGTGGGCCCAACGCCAGTTTTAAACATAGGCGAGCAATGCGGCCACCTCTTTTTAGAACTTACTCTTATAGTAGGCTGTAAAAATAAAAATAAAAAAAAAATAAAAAAAGGGAAGAAAATCAAAGTGGGTGTTTATTGCAACCGTTTAATTTTATTTACACACTATACTAATTTTTATTTATTAAGGTTTTACAAAAAATATAAAAGGTTTTATAAAAATTGGCCACGTAATCTATTAGAAAACACCATTTTGAACAACTTTGCACAAGAAATTTTTTTTAAAATATATTTTTTAAATGGATTTTTTGACCATTTACCATCTCAATTTAATTTTTGCCATAAAGTCCACTTAAACAAAAAATTTTGGAAAAAATTTCTTTATGATATTGTTCAAAATAATGATTTCTAGTGAATATTATGGCTAATTTTCTTAAAAACCTTTTATGTTTTTCTAAAACCTTAAGAAATTAAAATAAGTGGATGTGCAAACAAACTTTATGTTGGTACTAGAAAAAAAAAATTAGATACTTAAAACTTTTTTTTATTTTATTTGAAATATGTATAGAGGGCCTCATTTTAGGAGTTCGCCTAGGGCCCCGAAAAACTTAGAACCGGCCTTGAGTGGACAACAACAAGGCTAGTGCCATTGGGTTGGTTTATTATAGACTTTGTAGTTTAAGTGGTATTGTCCTATATATTTATTTATTTATCTTTTTGGCATTCGACAAAACATATCTCTACTCTTAACCTCCTTAAAATTAACAAATAGGTATTAATGTTCGTCCATGAGCTCAAATTAGAGATCACCTACTAAACAAGTGGGACAAATTCCATAAAGCAACCATATATACCACTAGGTATTTGTCCCATATTTAGAATGAAAGATGAGGAATTTTACTTTTCGACCCAACAATCTCAAATAAAATTAGGATGAGATGGGATCTAACCTATGAGTTAGGGATCTAGGGTGCATTGTCGGTACCAAGGAAAAGCCCAAAAAGAACAAATCATAATAATAATACTAATAAGGGTTAAAACTACCCATTTTTCATGTAATCCCTTTAAGAAAAACTGGTTGCAATGTGCCTACAGACAACTTACAAATTTAGTAATTAGCGCCCTTGTTAATCGTTGTTCATGAAATTAATGGCGGTTCAATGACATTTTTCCATCTAATTCCATGAAAAACAATTAATGGTGACACTAATTGCTAAATTTATAAGGTGTGTAAGGATGCATTGCAACCATTTTTATTTTTATTTTTAAAGAGTTATATGAAAAAGTGTCATCGTTAGAGCAGTTTCTTGTAATTTATCCTAATCCAGGTTTAATTGCGCAGCCCCATCCAAGCTTGGATTATAGATGGCCCACCCTAGTTCGAATGTCTAGAAGTGTTCTTGGGCTTTTTGGCTTTGTTTGGACCTAAATGAAACTCAATTTATGAGGCCCTAATTTAAAATGTTTAAGGTTTAGTGGACTTGGGCTAAGACTTCATATGCTCTTACTCTAGGGGAACGGCTATTGTAACCCCATTTTTTTTTTTTTTTTTTTTTTTTTTTTTTATCAAACCCCACCTTTTGTTTTGGTTTTTAAGATTTTATATAAAATATAGAAGATTTTTACAAAAACCGGCCACATAATCCATTAGAAAACATTATTTTGAACAATTTTGTAGAATAAAGTTTTTTCAAAATCTATTGTTTAAGTAGATTTTTTGGTAAAAAATGAAATTAAGGCTATTAATGTCTAAAACGTTCTTAAATGATAGATTTTGAAAAAACTTCTTTTTACAAAGTTATTCAAAATTATGTTTTCTAATGGACATTACAACCAATTTTCGTAAAAATATAAATCCTATGAGGATTTGATAAAAAGGTACTTCTGATGCAAAAAAAAAAAAATGACAAATCCTTTTATATGGAATAGTTGTCTGTCCAAACCCATAAATTGATGTGATGCAGAGTCAAACCAAGCCTCAAGACCACACTCAACCGACAACCGAACCAATCCAACACAGCCAATTGTAATTAAATTTGTGTTGGACCAGGCCAGTCCAACTTTTCAACCTCAAGTTAGTTTGGATTTGTAGGAGTAAAGTTGTTTTTGAGCATCACATGTGCGTCTGGCCAGTATAAGTACTACAGCTAATGATATTTTTTTACTCTGTTTTGATAGCTCAAACTTTCAACGGAGGGTTTGGTGCAATTAGTTCTACTTCTAACTGATGTATTCTTGATCAGAATTTAGAGCTGGTGATGTTCAGATCTTCTCACGCTCTGGATGTACAGTTTTTCTCCCCTAGTGACATAAGGAACTTTGTCCAATTTACAAACCTTAAATTCAAGGAAGTCCTACACTATGACTTTACTTTGGTGGGGGCTGAAATTCGCAAAGAAAAATGCTACTGATAGAAACAACTAGTTATCTCTTCAACTCAAACAACACAACAGAGAAAATCAATATATATATATATATATATATAAAACGGAAGCTGAGAGAACACAATTCTCAGCCTCCGTTGTGCCATGCGTAAGCCGTTTAAAGGATATCACTTTTATCACTTTTTCAAAAAACTTAGCTTTTAGTGGTCACTTATGAGAGTGATACCAAAAAAAGGAAAATAAGAGTCAATTTGTATTACATTGATAATAAGTTTGTAGTAAGTTAATAGAAAGTAGCCTGGTATTACGTTGGGATGTGATTATCAAAATGTAATTTTTCCGAAAAGGGTAAAGTATACCCAGTGTGAAACCAAAAGTAGATAACATTGGTAGTCAATTTCTATCAAGTTGACGATCAATTTTTCCTAAGTTGACAGCTAATCTTTTTATTAATATGATGGTGAAAAGTGGTCACCAAAAAATATTTTCTTCGAAAAAGACAAATGCTACCATTCACAATTCCAATGTTGATCATTTAACAAAAGTTATTGCAGAGATGTTTTTCAATCTACCATTTAGAATTGAGAATGGGTAAATTTATTTATTAAATACTTTCAATGCTTTTTCACTTTTTGATATAGACTTGAACAATGAATGAGATCATAGATAACCTAGATACATAGTGTATATATATATATATATATATATATATATATATGCATATGCTTGAGTCATTTTAATCTAAACCAAACCAATGAAAAATAAAAATTTGAAACTATTATCATTCATCTTTCCTTTTCCTTTTCCTTTCCTCCAAGTAAGCCATGAGTAAGCCCAAAAAAAAAAAAATAAATAAAAAAAAATAAAAAAACACACACACACACACACTTGGTTGAAAAAAATTAAAAAAACCAACCAACCAACCAATCTTCATTTATAATTGAGTTGTATTTTTTATTAATTTAATATACACATATGAAAAAAAATAACACTTTTTTTTAAAAAAATTCTAATTATATATTATTCTTCTTTTCTCACAAGTATATATATATTTTTACCTAATTTTCTATCATCTTCACGTTAAAAAAAAAAAATTAGAAACAACTATAACATTTTTCTTTTTTAATAAGCCTTGCATTTTTTTAATTTTTTTTTCATGAGCATTACCTTTTTTTTTTCTTCTTCTAATTATTATTTTACTATTTTCCTGTGCAAATGCACGGGATAACAACTAGTATATATATATATATATACTGAGCGACTTCCACAGTTAACATGAATCTAGCAAGTCATAAAGAGAAAGTCAACATATATACATTGACTGAGAGGAGAGATGAAGAAAATTGCAAAGAAAAATGCTATTAATAGAAAAATTAGGGAAATCCACCTTTGCAACCAAACGAATGAAAAGGGGAAAAATTAGGTAGAAACTTACCGAAAAATTGATTAGCTTAGATTAGCTTGACAGATCGTGAAAACCCAGGCAACCAAATGAATCACCATGGGAGGGAGAGAGAGAGAGACAGAGAAGACAGAGAAAAATCGGACCACCATACTAGCTTGTTCTCTAAGACAATCTGTGGATAATGGGAAGATTTAGGGCTTAGGTGTGAGAGTGAGAAAGAGAGAGAGAGAGAGAGAGAGAGAGATAAGACAGAGAATGTTTTTTTCCTCCTTTTTTGGGCCTGTTTTGTTTTGTTCTGTTTTATGTTTTGTGCTTTTTTTTCTTTCTTTTTTTTTTTTTTGCTTATTAACGTGGGAGCGTTTGGCGCTAAAGGGAAAAAGGGTATCACCCCTCCCAATGTACGGAAAAAAAATAAAAAATAAAAAATAAAAGTATATGCTATTGCAACGAACCGCTTATGGCAATAAAGGCACACTTTATTGCAACAAAAGTACTACTCGATGCAATATTCTATTGCAACAATAGTTTTTGTTGCAATATCCTATTACAACAACAGTCCTCGATGCAATAAAGGCACACTCTATTGCAACAAAAGTTTCTCAATGCAATACCTTATTGCAACAACAGTTCTTATTGCACTAGCTGATGACACAATTTCTCAAAGGCATGGCGGGATGGAATTTATATTATTACCATGGTGAATGTTGATGCAATAGATGATTAATGTATTGCAACACATAGTCGTTGCAATACCTAACTATTGCAACAAAAAGGAGAGCGCGCTCCTCTTTTAAGTGACTACTGCAACGACAAAATTGTTATTGTTGCAATACTTGGGATATTACCACTATATCTTTCATTGTCGGAATAATATTTGTGGCAATAGGGGTTTTTTCTTGTAGAAATTTGTGGGGTTGCAATAGCCGTTCCCCTTAGTCTAGTCACATAGTTAGCCAATCCATGCAGGCCTTTATGGCTCTATGCATTCACAATTCTATAGGGGCTTCTATTGGCATCCCAAGACTTGCTTTTCATTCTCTACTTACTTTACATTTTAAGATTTTATGAAAAATATAAAAGGTTTTTTTTATAAAAACTAATAAAGTAATTGTAACGCCCCAAAATTTATAAACCGTAACACGTACAATTTTTATGAGCTCCGTACAAATAAATTCTTTTAAAAAAATACATGCCTTTTGAAAACACAGAGTATTGCGCAGCTGCGAGTAGCGATGGTTAACCCAAAACTCATCATCAATATACATTGGCCAACCAAATGGATAAAATTACATTAGCTTTAAATAAAAATAAATGTACGTGATAACTTCTCCAAATCTCGACCCCAATTCTATTATGTGCCTCCAATAATGATCACCTGAAAATATATTGGGGTGAGCGAACAACAGCCCAATAGGAAATCCAATTCCTATACAATAAATAATGTTTCAAATATCACATGCAAGCATTTATATATTCAAAATAATATATAAATCAAATAATACGAACTCTAAATCATCAACCTCAAATATAATCCAACTGTCAATGAAATCAACCATTAGAAACCTCAAATATATCACCATCAATAATTATCACCTTGCATAAATAAAATTTTAACATATGCTTCAAAATAATCATCATTCACTGTACAAGAATTAAACCTCCTACCTCAAAAAATGAGTGAATAAAATGAATAATCACCACTGTAGACGCATAAATCTGTTCAAAATATAAAATCCATACTCGCATGCGTAATTAGAACTCCTATGATCCAGCAACAGATCGTCGGCCCTCTGTCTCTCTCGCTTCCTCCCTCTCCCAACTCGTTACTCTCTTTCTCTCCTCCCTTCTCTATTTATTTCCTTCCTTCTTCTCTCTCCTCCTTCATTTCTTCTTTTCTTTCTTCCATCCGTATGTCCTATCTCCTGCCATCTTCTTTCATTTTTTTTTCTTTTCTTCTATTCACACGCCACTTTCTTCCTTTCATTCATTTCTTCTCTTCTTTTCTTCTTTCTTTTCTTCTCTTTCTCACGCCACTTTTTCTTCTTCTCACCTAATCCATTTATTTTATTTGACTTTCTTATTCTTTCTTTCTTTCTTTTTCTTTCTTTCTCTCTTTTCTCCTGATCTTCTTTTCTTCTTTCCACACAGAAAACTAAGCTTCTTTCTTTTTTTCTTTTGTCTTTTCTTTCCTCCACCTATATATATATGTGTGTGTGTGTGTGTGTCACAATCTAATTATCTTTATCTATCCAAATATAATGCCTCCCAACATCCAACTAACCATATATTCATTCTCAATATAAAATATTTAAATTTATCACCTTGTGTATAATTCCACTATATATACACATAAAGTAAATCAATAAATATTCAGGGTATTACATTCCACCACCCTTAAAAAAAATTTCGTTCTTGAAATTTGAATAGCCTCAGATAAAATACTTATGGGTTATACCACTACGCTTCTGCTGCAAAACTCTGATTTTAAAAGAGCTCATAAATCAAACAAAATTTTTCCATTTTCAAGAAAACAGTTTTTCTAAAATAGGTATTGTATTTTCTCATCAAGAATTTCAAAAAAACCGCAAGTACCACACGTAGTACGTACTAACTCAACCATGCCATCTCATATAAAACAATACCTTCATTTTCTCAGATCTTAGACTTGTCCACTTTTGATGTGAAATATGTGACTCATCCCTCAACCTCACCCTCACCCTATTGAGCCTATTGGGACTGTTGGGACTGTTGGTTCACTCAACTCACCCTCACCCTCACCCATCTTGGGCCTATTGGGACTGTTGGTCCTATTGGGACTATTGCTACATCATCTCCCATTCAAAAGTCAGAGTCGTCCTTAACTCTGATACCAAATTGTAATGCCCCAAAATTTATAAACTGTAACACGTACAATTTTATGAGCTCCGTAAAAATAAATTCTTTTAAAAAAATACATGCCTTTTGAAAACACAGAGTATTGCGCAGCTGCGGGTAGCGATGGTTAACCCAAAACTCATCATCAATATACATTGGCCAACCAAATGGATAAAATTACATCAGCTTTAAATAAAAATAAATGTACGCGATAACTTCTCCAAATTTCGACCCCAATTCTATTACGTGCCTCCAATAATGATCACCTGAAAATATATTGGAGTGAGCGAACAACAGCCCAGTAGGAAATCCAATTCCTATACAATAAATAATGTTTCAAATATCACATGCAAGCATTTATATATTCAAAATAATATATAAATCAAATAATACGAACTCCAAATCATCAACCTCAAATATAATCCAATTGTCAATGAAATCAACCATTAGAAACCTCAAATATATCACCATCAATAATTATCACCTTGCATAAATAAAATTTTAACATATGCTTTAAAATAATCATCATTCACTGTACAAGAATTAAACCCCCTACCTCAAAAAATGAGTGAATAAAATGAATAATCACCACTATAGACGCATAAATCTGTTCAAAATATAAAATCCATACTCGCATGCGTAATTAGAACTCCCCTGATCCAACAACAGATCGTCGGCCCTCTGCCTCTCTCGCTTCCTCCCTCTCCCAGTTCGTTACTCTCTTTCTCTCCTCCCTTCTCTATTTATTTCCTTCCTTCTTCTCTCTCCTCCTTCATTTCTTCTTTTCTTTCTTCCATCCGTACGTCCTATCTCCTGCCATCTTCTTTTATCTGTTTTTTCTTTTCTTCTATTCACACGCCACTTTCTTCCTTTCATTCATTTCTTCTCTTCTTTTCTTCTCTTTCTCACGCCACTTTTTCTTCTTCTTACCTAATCCATTTATTTTATTTGACTTTCTTATTCTTTCTTTCTTTCTTTTCTTTCTTTCTCTCTTTTCTCCTGATCTTCTTTTCTTCTTTCTACACGGAAAACTAAGCTTCTTTCTATTTTTCTTTTGTCTTTTCTTTCCTCTACCTATATATATGTGTGTGTGTGTGTGTGTGTGTGTGTGTGTCACAATCTAATTATCTTTATCTATCCAAATATAATGCCTCCCAACATCCAACTAACCATATATTCATTCTCAATATAAAATATTTAAATTTATCACCTTGTGTATAATTCCACCATATATACACGTAAAGTAAATCAATAAATATTCAGGGTATTACAGTAATCTACTAGAAAACATCATTTTTAAACAATTTTGTAAAATAAAATTTTCCAAAAATTTATTGTTTAAATGAACTTTTTAGCCATTTGTGAAACAAAGACTGTAAAATGGCCAAAAATTCCACTTAAACGATAGATTTTGGAAAAAATTTCTTCCACAGAGTTATTCAAAATGATGTTTTTCAATGGACAACGTCTGCTTTTTTTATTTATTTATTTATTTATTTATAAAAACCTTTTATATTTTTCATAAAACCTCGAAGTGTAAAATAAGTGGGGGATGAAAAGCAAGTTTTCGGGCGCCAATAGGGGCCCCCCCAATTCTATTACCATATTGGGCCCTCTATTGGCACCCAAAAACTTGCTTTTTACCCGCACTTATTTTATGTTTCAAGGTTTTATGGAAAATATAAAAGGTTTTCATAAAAACTAACCATGTAATCTACTTGAAAACATCATTTTGAACAACTGATTGTGTAGAAGAAAGTTTTTCTAATATCTATCGTTTAAGTACTTTATAGTTATTTATGAAACAAAGACTGTAAATGACCACAAAATCCACCTAAACAATAGATTTTGGAAAAACTTTATTCTACACAATTGTTCAAAATAATGTTTTTTAGTGGACAACGCGACCAATTTTTATGAAAACCTTCTATTTTTTTCATAAAATCTTGAAGTGTAAAATAAGTGAGGAATGAAAACAAGTCTTGGGGTGCCAATCGAAGCTCCCTTACCATAAATCTTAGGTAAAAAATTCTCACAAGTTCCCTTAGCTTTCCCTTACCCTATAATATGCGCCATACTGTCATGTCCTAATCGATATGACAACCTTAGTTAAATATATATGATATATGGGAGAAGGGAGGTATTTGGCTGTCTACTCTGCTTATTAATAGTTCCTACTCATCCAAGGAATATGATAATTAAGGAGCTCAAAACTGTGATATATTAAGGTCTATTGATTAGTTAAACCTTGCTTTTACTAGTTATGGTAAATTAAATTGACTTTTCTTGCAATTTAGCCAAATTGCAGTGGTCTTCTCCCACATTTGAAAAAAAAAAAAAAAAAAAAAAACACTACATCCTACCCTTGCAACCCACAACATGGTTTGGCGCCAATACATACAACTAATACCTGAGGCCTTTAGTGTCTTTAACAAATCTTCCAACCTTCATCAACCATTTTGATGGGGATAGTGGACATAGTTCAACAGGGTAGTCCAATTCAGCCTATTAACTTGAAGACCAAGGGTTTACCATAATTATTTAGTTTAATTTTAGAATAATAAATTGTTGCCTTTTAAATTCTTAGACTTTAGGGTTAAGTTTTTACCATATTTGATGTAATTGAGGCATCTATATAAACGCTCCAATAACTCTTTAATTTTCAGCTTATGATGAATTAAAATTGGATTTTTCTAACGTTTGGTGTTGACTCCACACACCCTTAGGTAGGCACTCCTGGGGTTCAAGCTCCTTTCTAGCTTCTTTCTTTTCTTTTCTCTACTTTTTTTTCTCTCTTTTATTGTTCTTGAGGTTGTTCTACATCAGCTTTGGTATCAAAGTAAACTTCGATCTCGTGCTTCACCATTGTTTCTCTTCACAACTTGTCAAATAGTCATACTACCTATACTAGCAACCCACGAACCACCTGTGAGTTTCCATTAAACCAATCAACCCTTGTCAATCCCAAACCCTTCAAACTCTCACTGTGAAGCCCATAAATCCCAAACCTTACCTAGAATCCAGATTGCGAACCCACACCCACTATCAACAAAAAAACCCCAAGCCTATACCCACCACCATCGTAGTTAACCCCTCACCCCTTCCCAAACGCTAATCCATTACTGCTAAACACGCAATCCTTAGTCTATTCTAATCGACAATCACACCACTTAAACCCACTCTAGCCTTAATTAAGTCAAGCCAAATCACTCCATCGACGAACTATCATAGCCATCGGCTCATTGTCGTGGAATAACCACTGACAAAGTAACACCGACGAAGATCTGCCACTAGATCTGGTTTCCTATGAACTGCTATAATCTACGTCAAAGTAATACCCATTGCTGACGAGCATTGCCATTTAAGTCCTGTTGCCAAGCCACCATCAAAGTTCCGTTGATGTTTCCCACCATCCTCAACCATTGTGGTATACCACCACAACAGAAGAAAAAAAACTTGGAATTTTCTAGCGAGCCCGCCCTTGCCAGTTACTTTTTCCCTGCAAGATCCCTTATCGACAAATCTCTACTGTTGATAATACCCTGTCGGTGACTTTTGCCTTCGAAGGTTTCCCTTGCCAGTAACCTTTTTCTAGCGAGACCCTTTGTCGCTGATTGTCTATCGTCGAGCACCCAGCCTCCTGCCTTCTCTCTCCTTTATTGATGCTTCAAGAAGCATCAGAAGCTTTAGTTGGGAATTAAAGCTAAGGAGATTTGGACCGTTTGGTTACAAGAGTAACTGTCACACCCTATTTTTGTCACCTTAGCTAGGGTTTGTCATTTTATGTAATCTTTTGTTTCCTTTTTGAGTCTAGTCTTTTGCATTGAGTTTCTAGGGTTCCAAAAATAATGGGTATGAATTTTGTTTCAATTTGGAGTTAATCTTGAGGGTTAATAAGAACTTTTGTGACTGAGGGGCATAATCGTCTTTTAGGTCCTAAATTTACCATTAGACCTTGAATTGATCTCCAAATTGTCAATTGGAGTTCATATTGATACATATGAGATATTTATAGGTTCAATTTGATGAATTGATGGTTTGGGTTAAAAATGGTTAAATATAGTTTAAGTTGGCTAAAAGACCCTTTCTTGGTTCGCTTAAATTGGCTCATGATTTTCACTCAATTCCTACTCATTTGACTTTAATTAGTCTTAATTTCATTCCTAAAGTTGTTTTAATAGGTTGAATTTTGAATTGGAAAGCATTCAGTGTGATCTTGTGTGCATACCTAAGCTTTGTGACGGTGGTACATAGTGGTTGGCCGCCTTTGTAAAACCTAACCATGCACCCATGGTTAAGTATTTTTGCCCTCAAATGTCTCAAATTATATTCTTTTTCAAAACATGGTTGTTTTGGCTTTCGTTTTGTCAAAATTAGAGATAATTTGGTCCCTAAAACACTTTTGGAAGCTGAAAGAGTGTAAAAAAAGCAAAACAAAACGAGGCCCTCGAGTGAACACCCAGGGTTGGGTGGCTAGCCACCTGGGCCCTGGGTGGTCAGCCGAGGGACTCCGTAAATTTTTAGGGTTTTTTGATTCCCTTCTTATTTTGACGGATTTTTCCACCTCCAAACAACTTTCCATCATATTTTTAGCCCTATTTGAGTGGCTTGAGCCCTAAGAGAGTCTCTAATAACCCTTAAATTGATATTTAGGGTTTTAATCTCAACCATTAATTTATTCTACTCAAACCCTATAAATACCCCTCTATGTTTCAATACTAGATGAGGCACTTTTATGCATTAAACCTAATTTTTGAGAGAGAATAAGAGAGAGATTTCCAAAGGAGAGCTGGAGTTTTGCTTGGAGGCTTGAAGGAGACCTTTTCAAGTTGGTGACAAAAGAAGAAGGAGTCTCTACAACAATAAGAAGGCTAAACCCTAGGTAAGGTATTCTTTGTATGGTGCTGAAATTAGGGTTTTGCTTAGAATAGTTCTATAGCATGTTAAAGCTAGGGTTTTTATCATGATTTGATGCTTCTATTAGTTAATATACATGATTTAAATGTCATTCATGATTAGTTTTGCATGCTAGAGGGTTATTTCATGTGATTTAATGTATAGTTGTGATTATAAGCTTTTTATTATCTTTGTTTTGGGTAAGTTTCATATAGCATACTAGGTTAGGGTTTTTCACTGATTTTTCTTCATGGTTATTATATATGTGATACATGTAGAATAATTATGGTGTTTATTGCCTACATATAGTTAATTTCTTAGGGTTTTGGAGACATTATCCTTTTCGAAGGATAATTATCTTTTTCATTAAGTAAGGTTTTGTATGAGAGTTTTTTGTGATGTGTTTAAGCATGAAATCGCTTCTATGGTGTTCTAGGATATATATTTTATGTAGGATATGATTACACCTCCCCATAATGAGGTTTCTACATGAAATTATTTTAGGATAATTTTGCTTAAGAAAGCTCATCGTAGGAAGGCCTTTTTTCATATTTTACATAAAACATTAACTTTTTTTTTATTTTATTGAAATAGACTTTGTTATCATGTTTATTGTTATCATTGAATGTCCTCATGATTATTAAAAGATTTTAACATTGGTTTTGTTAGTTTTCTGCATAATAGTTGAGTCATTGCATATAGGGTTGTCTTAGGGTTCTTATTAGTCCATGATTCTTGTTGTTTGCATGATTTATAGATGATTTTAGGCCTTGATTCAATTCTATCCAATTTTGTTTATTATCATTGTAGTGGTATTTCGAGAATGTGATAGCCTATTTGAAAACATGATAGTTGCTTGGTTGAGAATTGGATTGGTTAGTTGTTGTCCTGGGTGGATATTGCATGCAAATTGCAGGTAACTTGGCAGGTACAAATCCCATAGAAAGTAGGGCATAAGTTTAGTAGGTGCAATTACCCCACCAAAGTAGGGTGATTATTTTGGCTATTGCAATAAGAAATCTTGCAAATAGGTTAATTACCTTATGAAATAGGGTGATTATTTTGACAAATTGATATTGCAAATAGTAAGTGTGAGCACCACACCCTAAAATGTATTTTAACCACCATGATGGTTCAAGAATATGCAACTAGCCTCGAAAGACTAATCACGGAGAGGAATTGCCACCCAATTACTATTTGGGAACAATGAACCCTAGCAGGGTCCAACTCGTCATAACCAGAGATTCAGGTTTGGAGCTAAGGTACATCGTTGGGAAGGTGTTAGGCACCCAACAATGCCCGATCGAAACCGGCCCCCACACGTAACTGTTGGCCATAATTAATTCAATATTCAATTAAAATTAACCCTAAAGCATGCAATAATTACATCATGCAGTAATGAATGAAAATATGCAGAATGAGCGGTCAGAAATCAAGTAATAAGACCAAACATAATTACAACAGAGAATAGGCTTTCTACCTGCAATCCACTTAGTGCATATGCACCTATGCCAGTTGCATATGCACCCTTATTCGGGCACCTGCACTTCTGTTAGCCCTGTTTCAATAACCCATATGCATTCTAGACAATAATAGTTAAGAAACAAAAGTCCTAAATACTACCATGTGGAACACTTTAGAAAATAGAAAGTTGTCTGCCTAAGGGTAGTGCGTACGCATCTATGAGTGGGGCGTACACAACCCGTGGGCATAACCTAATCTCCAAATTGCATAAAATAATCTAATCCAACCCTAAAGTCAAATGCCTAAAACATTGTGAATAAACAGCCTTGCAACGAAATTGGAGATGTAATATTTGCCTAACATTTGATATTAATATCATTTATTAACACTAATGATGACAAGCGAGCAGTTGGTCTTATTCAGATTTGGCCTACTCCACTATCATGGCAAATTAAACAACAATCCAACAATATAATCATACTATGCATGCTTTTCATCAATACCTTAACTCTTAATCCTACTTAATTAATAGAAATTATCACTAACATATTACAAACGCGATTATACCTCCAATATGCATAATCCTATTTTATGAGCACAAATAAAAGATTAACTAGAAGTTATCCTCAAGTTTGTTCGCCTTCTGTCTCGATCAACCTTCCTTTGCGGTCCCTTGGAATCACAGCTCTTCTCCCAGCAATTCTTTCTCTCCCTAAGTATGTAGAGTGGTCTCTTTTTTCTCCTTTTTTCTGAACCCCCTTTGCAGAATTATATGGTATATTTATAGGTTTCCTAGGATTTTGGGAGTCCCTCCCCGGATTGCTAGCTTTTCCCCACTTCAAACTGGACTCTAACTCTCAGTTGGACAGTCCTCATAGACAGGGAAACACGGGTTCCAGAAGGATAAGTTTGAGTGTGTACGCAACCCAAGTGATTGCATACACATGATGCGTACTCACCCAGTAGGGATGCGTACACATGAGTTCTTTATGTGCTTTTGCTGAAGTTTTTATTGTGATTCTGCAGGCCCGCTCGAGATTATTCACGTACCTTAGATCGAATAATAATATCATCACTAGGATAAAAAAAGATTTAGAATTATTAGTGGTACAAAATGGGATGTCTACAATAAGTATGATGGGTATGCAAAATACCTCTCTTTTCTTTCTGTAAACTTTCCCTTCTCCCTCCTAGGGTTATTTCCTAATAGGGGAATATAGTAGATTCTATAGTTTCCTTTCATAAAAAATTCTTTTTAAATAAAAAGTTTCCATCTTTATTGAAATTTCATATGTTCTAAAGATCTTTTGGGAACCATTTATCATTGGAAATTCTCGTTTATTTTGTGGAAGGAAACTTAGGGTTTACCATAGGCCTTTATTAGGTTATAACCCTATTCCCTTTCGAACTACGTGGACTTTGATCCATGTACTTCCATACATGGTACGTAGGCGCTCACTTTGAGGTTCAAGTCCGCCCTAGGATACTAAGTATCCTAGGTTTTTTCTTTTCCCTCCTTTTTTCTTTTATTCTCTTGCTTATGTAGATGGATGAATGGATGAATGGATGATATGCATGCTGTCTTGTGATAATAATTGTTGATTTATGTCTATGTAAGACATTGATTTATCCTAATTAAATTAAGAGACCAATTAAGGTGATATGGGTGTCTATAGGCTTTGTCTAGAACCTTCTCATATCGTAACTTAGCCTCCGGATTCACAATCTTTGGTTTTCAAAAAACCTTTTGCCTTTCCATTTTTAAACATGGAGTCACTTTTGTTTTGGAAATAAAACATTTTTAGGGTTTTCCTTGTTTCCTTAAAAAATAAGGTGGCGACTCTTTTTCAATCATGTGGGCCACTTTCCGGGGTTTACAGTAACCTATTCCAGTTGAAGATTAAATCGTGGATAGAGTTATCCTTGGCTCAGTTCAGGTTATTCTTAATGGGAATCAAAGTTTGGACAAGCATATCCTATCCTTGAATAAGGTAATTCTGCATTTGCCTATCAGATTCAATTTCTATCTTTTGGCTAGTATTTAATAATTGCAGTTGGCCCCTCATCAAATTTTATGCTTTTTATCTCCTTTGTGTGTTTTTATTCCTTAGAGAAAAAAAAGAAAAAAAAGAAAAAAAATTATGAATTCTTCAGAAAAGTATCTCAACAAGCGTCTTATAGATATAAGAAAAAGGCTCATATATATTTCCTATATATTCTGTTGGTGAGCTTCTTCGTCTACTTAATGGACTTGCATATAACTTATCCAAAGTATGGCAAGCCCCATCTCAGTCAATGCAGGATGCACTTCAACTTGCAATGAGTGCACTGATAGTTCCTGAATTTTTGAAACATCTGAATACTAATGTGAGAGTTTCAATTGCAAGGTGCATTTGTGAGATTTTGAGAATCACTGCACCAACTCCCCCTTACAATAATGAGCAACTGAAGGAAGTTTTTCAACTTATAGTCACAACATTTGGTGCATTGTCTCCTAAGAATATTTACTATTTTAAATATCTTTCCATTCTTGAGAATGTTGCAAAGACTAGGTTATGTCTAGAGATGTTGGATCTTGGGAGTGATGTATTGGTTATTGAAATGTTTCAGCATTTTCTGACAGTTGCTAAATTCCATTGTCCTGATGCTACATTTGCCAACATGGAAGCAATCTTGACCTTAGTTTTAGAGGAGAGTGATGGCATTTCGAAGAAGCTTCTGTGTCTTCTCTTGGATAGTGTAAGAAAGGAGGACATACATGTTAAATTTCTGTCTTGGCAATTGGGAAAAAAGGTCATCACAAACTGTGCTGATAAATTGAAATCCTACCTCATGGAAGCGATGAAATCATTGGGATTTGTTTTTGTTTTAGATGATTACGCTCCAATTATTGCTTTTATTTGTGAGGAAATAGCTGGTGTTACTAAATAGCAATCTCCTAGTGCGTCGCATGAACCTGTGGTTAATATGAGCAAATTAGAAGAGACATTCTCAAATATAGCAATTTTGGTATCTCTGGAGATTGTGATTGAAGTGGTTTCTCCTCCAAAAGGCACTCCTACAATGAATTCTATTACTTCCCTAGACTCTTTACTCGAAGCAAAGAAGATCGATTTTATCGGTGTTGATAACTTTGAATCATTCCGAGCTCCATATCTGCTACATGCCATATCCCAGCCTTGCCATATTGCATACTTTGATGCTGTTTTTCTTCACCAAGTTTTGAAACGGCTGATTTATTCTAAATATTTGTTTCACTGGAAAAGTCGCGTTCAATATCTCAATTCAAACTTGAGGTCGAGTTTCTCCCACCCCAAGAGAGTTGATGGGGACAGCAGACGCATGGTTCAATAGGGTAGTCTAATTCAGCCTATTAACTTGAAGATCAAGGGTTTACCATAATTGTTTAGTTTTATTTTTAGAATAATAAATTGTTGCATGCCTTTTGAATTCCTAGGCTTTAAAGTTAAGTTTTTACCATATTTGATGTAATTGAGGCCTCTATATAAAGGCTCCAATAACTCTTTAATTTTCAACTTATAATGAATTAAAATTGGATTTTTCCAACGTTTGGTGTCGACTCCAAATACCCCTAGGTGCTGACTCTTAGGGTTCAATCTTCTTTTTAGCTTCTTTCTTCTCTTTTCTCTACTTCTTTTCTCTCTTTTATTGTTCTTGAGGTTGTCCTGCATCACATTCCACCACCTTTCCATACTTCTTATCAATATCAAAATTCACGATTTCCAAATTGAGAAAATGGGAGGCTAATGGTTCCTTTATCTCTAATTTTACCTCGAGAAATTACATAAGAAATAAACTTTGGCCAGTTTCTAGAGAGAGAAAGTGAGAAGCTAGTAAGCCCTCCATAAGTCACAATTAACATAATTGATCATTTCAATGAGACAGTCCCCTAAGAGAGATTCCTTCCTTTTATTAAGCTTGCCCCTTGATCAATATAAAACATGAAATTACAAGCATAGCACATAATCTTTGTTGTAATTTTTAAAATGGTTGATTGATAAGAGTGTAGTGTTCTAAGCTCTAACAACAGCAATGAGAATGAAATTCTTATATTGGAAACTATCTAATCTACATATTTGATAATTAAGTAGTTTTAACCAGATCGATAGCCTCCAATGATACCACAGTCAAGTCAAATTTAATGTTTTCGCTTGTCCATGTAAATCATCAAATTCTTGGATCCAAGATCTGAAGGGAGCTTTACAAGAAGGCAAGTAAGTAGGGGGGTCTCGGAGAGTCGTCTCAGGAGTACCACCATTCTTCACTATGAAAATAGTGTTCTTACCCCAGCTAAGATGTCGATCAAAGTGGCAATGCCAGAACCATACACCTGGCAAAAAAAAAAAATAAAAAAAAAATCCATATAATGCTACTGCACGTTCACCATTAGGACATTCTCCACACGGACACAGCACATCAGGTGTGGAGTCATGATTTTAAATTAGCATGGGCTGAGTAAAAAACTAGTCCTTCAATTTCACTTTGTTTGATCACCTTTACCTAAACACACAGAATAAAGAGGGGTGTATTTATTACATTGCTATGTCATCCATTTAATTTTAATTTTTAATTTACCCTCCAAAAAACTTTTCCAGACTCAAGAGAAAGAATTGAAGTGCCAATATAGTGAAAGTTTTTTTTTTTTTAAATAGAGAAGTGATTTGGTCTTGGGCGGATGTCAAGAGTTAATTTTAGATGAGCCAAAAACTAAAGCCTAAAAGCTTTTGGGCTCTTAGCCTCTATTTACCTTGTGCTAAAGGCTAAAAACCCATATTATACTACATGTAAAAATAATTTTTGGCCCAAGCTGCCCTGGGCTACAACCTAGGGCACTCACCTCATAGCTCCGTCCTTGCATCACATGTCCACCATTATCGACGGATACTCTTCAATGGTTTATAGAAAGTATTTTTATTTTGTGCCTGGCCTCAAGTCTTAATAAGATGTACACATGTCTAGGAAATAAAGGCGTGTGTATCCGTAGGGGGGTAGTGTGCGGTTGAAAGTGCTAGCCATGGCCACTAGAATTCCACTAAGTAAATTTATCATAATACCTGAGCCAATTAAATTAGGACGTACCAAAGATAATAATATAATGTTTGAATTAAAAGGACTTACCGGGATTATTTGCTTTGAATCTTATAGTAACCCATCCATCCCTAGGAGTTTTAATGGTAGTCAGCTCAAGTGGATCAATAAGATTATACCCTTTTGGGTCTATTTGTGGGCTAAGAAGCACGGACACGTACACGCGACACAGTTACGACACAACATGGACGTTCCGACACGACAATTTCTAAAAAACCCAAGACACGACACGGCGGGGATACGGCAATAAATAAATAAATAGCTATATATATATATATAGCATTATAGTTTTATAGTTTTATTTTTCAATTGAAAGATAGAGTTTAAAAACAAAAATCACATAACAAAAAGAAATTTTGGGTTTTTACAAAATCACCCCTCAATTGTTAAAAACAACTAAAATTACCCTTTTTAAAACAATTTAAACTTATATTTTTTACCCCACCGTGTCCTTTCCCGTGTCCCTCCCGTGTCCGAAATTAATTTAATTTTTTTATTTTCCCGACACGTACGGAGCGTGTCAGACATGTGTCGAAGGCATGTCGAAGCCGTGTCTGTGGCCGACATGTGTCCGACACAGCCACGGCACTATTTTTGGAGTGTCCGTGCTTCCTAGTCTGTGGATCAAATTTCCCATACCCTGATCCGACCACGTAAAAGCTATAACCATGCATATGCATTGGGTGATTCTCTGATGCATTCAGCACGTCAGTCCCTTGAAATATTACCTCCACTTCTTCATTATAATTCAATATCTTCGCCTTGGTCCCCTGGATCGGTACTGTAGTATTAAACGGCGGATCTTCCTCTGTGAAGTTGAAGTAAGAAGGCGACTGGTCCGGAAAATCAGGGGTGTAAACCCCACTCAAATTCCTGTGTCAAAGGTTTTGAAATAATATTATTTCAAAGTAATGGAATCGTGGTATTACTTGAGAAATTGTAAAAACATTCTACATGCACCTAATCAGAGAGATCTAGTGAGAAAGAAGAGAAACATACTTGTAGGCAAGTAGAACATCGGTACTAGGGTTCTGAAAGCTTATGTTGCTTAAGCTGGAAGTCAGCCTATTTCCATTGATCCCTTCGCAAGAACTGTTTGGACAGAGAATCTGGTTTATAGCAACTGTTATAAACATTCGGGTAGTTATGTTCATGGGAACATCTACTGGGTGGTCGCTGCCTTGCGAAGCTCCTAAGGGCGTTCCCGAATATGTTAGCAGCGATAAAGTCCTCGTAAGTAGGAAGGCTTATTGGAAAGGTAGGGTACTTTGGGGGACTATAGTCTCCTCTGTACATCAGAATTGCAATGGCATTTGTCGCGTCATAGCCTTTAACGTCAGGCCTTACACTATAATATTGTCTAGTGGCCATGTAATAGTAACTCCAGGACTGGTTTGTTGTAAGCAGGATTTCCATGGTTTGTCCAGGGCTAATCACCATGTAATCGGTAAAAATGGGCTAGAGGTAGTTCCCATCCATTCCCACCACTGTAAAGTTGTGTCCGCCAATGGCGAAGAAGAGTTCGGCATTCATCACTACGGACACTATGCGAACAAGATAGGTCTTCCCATAATCAACAACCCATCGATATGTCGAGTCTGCGTTACCACAGGAATTTATAATAAAGGGGAAGAAAATAAGACGGACAGATCGACAAAAACTTGGTACATGTTGCAAAGATTACAATATAATCATCATCAAACCGCTTTGGGAAATGGTATCTTCCTATCTAGTAATCTTGTTAAATATTTATATACCTCTAGAGCATGCACAAAAATCTCCTGGTTGGCCGTTGATGACGTAAGCATCCGATACGGGTGTGTTCGCACCGGTCTCGAGGTCCTCCTCAACCACCTCGTTCACATCATCCGTATACCAAGATCCTACAATTACAATAAGAAAGGAGGACGTACTAAGATGTGGATAGTGGCAGAGTCAAGATGTATTTGAAATTACCTTGGGGTAGAGTAAAAAAACTAATACACACACAAAAAAAAAGGAAAACGAAGGAAGGAGGGTGATCGCCACCACAAGGTCCACAAGATGTCCATGCTAAGTCTTTGTTTATTCGAATTTCTTTTAAAAAAAAATAAAAATAAAAAATAAAAAAAAAACAAAACAAAACAAAACACCCAAATTTTGCTTTGTCTAATATTCCTACTTTTTCTTAGCAGCTACAGGGGCAAAAGTTAATAGAATGTCATTTGAAGAACGAGTACAATGCTAGAACATGAAAAACATCAAAAGCAAAAACAACAAATAAAAATCAGATAAATAACACGGCATAGATTATTTTCTAAGCAACCAAATGGCACCTAAAATTTAATTTCTTTTCTTTTCTTTTCTTTTCTTTTCTTGCCAAGCAAGCATAACACAAAAGAATATAAACAAAAAATAACATTTGCATCAAGCAAAATCAGAATCAGCCCTGGTAACCAGGCCAGATCAGTGAAACTCCAACCCCGAAAAACTATCTCTAACGTCCAGTCTACCGACCCCTGCTATCACTTGACATCTTACCATCAAAGAGTGTCCTTATATATATTTCAATGAGGACAGGGACGGGACTAGGATTTGATCTTGAGGGGGCCAAAGCATGAACAAAAAATATTTCACCGTTCAATGAGAAATATATTAAGATTCTAGATTAAATTAATATATCGTTTATCATAACTCACTAATGTACAAGATACAACTAAAATGTGGAGTTTGTTGGTGGAGTGGGGTGTTGAGGCCACAGGTGGTGCACCTCAGAGAGAGATTTATAACTCACAAACAAATAACTCAAATTGTATTGAAACAAATATTACAAAGGACTCTCTATCTCTCACTCTCTCTTTCTCTTTCTCTTTCTCTCTATTTTTATTCTTCACTCCACACTCTTACAATACAATGAAACTCTAAATTTATAGGTAAAGGCAGCCATCAAAGAATGTCATGGGTGACGATCAAATCTGGTAAACGTCCGTGTTTGAATTTTCTTCTGTGTTCGACTAGCCTCCATTGCCGACATCAAGCTTTTGACTGCATACTCACCAACCACATGTTCACAGACCAAACCACGTGTAAAACAAGTTTACACAATCAACATCCCCCCTTAAACTTGTCCTTCCAATTGTCCATGTCAAGTATGGTTTTCAATCTTACAAACACATCATGCTTTAGTGGCTTGGTGAATATGTCAGCAATCTGATCATATGTTTTGCACGAAATTAGCTCTACTTCTTTATCCTTCACATGCTCCCTGAAGAAGTGATAGCGTGTGTCAATGTGTTTACTTCGTTCATGAAACACTGGATTTTTCACCAATGCGATTGCTAACCAATTGTCAATGTAGATCTCTGTTAGATCATCTTGTGGAAAACTCAAATATTTTAACACATTCCAGCTGAGCTGGCAGCAACATACTCAACTTCACATGATGACAGCGTTACAATGGCTTGCTTTTTTTATGACCATGTAAATGTTGTATTTCTTATAAAGAATGTGAATCCTATTGTACTTTTCTTTTCATCTAGATCTCTTCCCCAATCGCTATTTAAATAACCAATAAGTTTGCAATCTTCAACTGAAGTATAGAACAAACCATCATTGAGAGTACCTTTGATGTAATGAAGTATCCTCTTTACTGCATTTAGATGAGATTGATCAGGGGTCTCCATGTACCTACTGACTAATTCAACTCCATAGAGTATATCAGGTCTAGTGCAAGTCAAGTACCTCAAACTTCCAACCAAGCTTTTGAAGTAGGTTGGAATAACATCTCCTTGCTCGTTCTTCCATAGTTCTAATGCTGTTTTAATAGGAGTTGTGATTGGGTTGCAATTCTCCATGCTAAATTTCTTGAGAATTTCTTTCGCATAATAACTCTGGGAGATGAAGATTCCTTTATTGCTTTGCTTAACTTCGATGCCTAGGAATTGAGACATTAGTACAATGTCCATCATCTCAAATACTTGAACCATGTTCCTTTTAAAGGATTCAAACATGGCTGGATTGTTGCCGGTGAAGATCAAGTCATCAATGTACAGGCATGCATACAACAAGCTTCCATTAGCTTCCTTCTTCAAATATAATGCATGCTCATAGGGACACTTCTTGGATCCAATCTCTTGGAAATAATTATCAATCCTCACGTTCCATGCACGAGTAGCTTGCTTCAATTCGTATAACACCTTCTTTAGCCTGTACACCATATTCTCTTGGCCTTTCTTCACATATCCAAGTGGCTATTCCACATAGATTTCAAATTTCTTCTTCAAGAAATCTATTTAGAAATGCTGACTTTACATCTAGTTGATAAATCTTCCACCTCTTCTATGTAGCTAATGAAATCAACAATATGATGGTCTCAAGTCAGGCAACAGGAGTAAAGACTTCGATCACCGTAGTCTATTCCTTCTTACTGCTTGTAACCTTTTGCAACAAGCCTTGCTTTATATCTCTAGACTTCTCCTTGAGCATTTCTCTTCGTCTTGTAGACTCATTTCACTCCAATGGTCTTGCGGCTTTTAAGGAGATTACTTAACTCCTATGTCTTATTCCTTTTAATGGATTTAATCTCTTCATCTATTGCACTCCTCCATTTATCTTCTTTGTTAGCCTCCTCGAAGCTAACTAGATCACTACTCATCCACAGACAAAATAGAGTGATATCTTCGTCCATCGATTATGTATTTTCACACAGATTATGCAGGCTTCGAACTCTTCTTAGCCTCATGTTAGATAATTCTTGTGCTATTGGTGGTAAAGATTTACTCCTTTGTGGTGAGGGGAAAAACTATAGAGGTTTCTACTGTTCTCTTAGTAATCGTGACTCTCTAGTCATTGGCTCTTCTTCAAGAATTTGCTCCGCATTTCTAAAATCTTCAGTTTGATCCCAATTCGAGATTCATTTTCTTCAAAAATGACATCCTTGTTGAAAAACACTTTTTGGGTGATGGGATTATATAGTCTGTATCCTATTATTCTGTTACTGTATCCAACAAGGATACACTTCACTCCTTTGTCTTCTGGTTCTTCTTGCCTCTGGGACCTTGGCATAGCTTATGCAACCAAAAACTCTGAGATGACTCACGCTTGGCTTGTGAGTGCTCCATGCTTCTTGTGGTGTTATTGTCTTTAAATTCTTTGTAGAACACCTGTTCAGCAAATAGACTGCACATAAAACTGCTTCAGCCCAAAAAATTTTGGGCATATTTTTATCTTTTAGCATGCTCCTAGCCATGTTAAGGATTGTGCAATTCTTCTTCTCAGCTACACCATTTAACTGAGGCGTGTAGGATGGTGTAAGCTGTTGCTTGATTCCTTAATGCTTAAGGAATTCTTCAAATGCGGTTGTGATGTATTCACCACCTTGATTGGATCGCAACGTCTTGATTTAATAACTGCTTTGCTTCCCTACAAAAGTTTTGAACTCTTTAAAGATTCCAAATACTTCTGACTTCTGCTAAAGAAAATATACCCAGGTTTTCCTGCTGTATTCGTCGATGAAGGTGAGGAAGTATTTATTGTGTCCATTTAATGCTGGATTCGAAGGGCCACACACATTTGTGTGTACTAATTGGAGCGGCATGGTTGTTCTCCATTTAGCTTTCTTTCCAAAACTGCTTCGATATTGTTTACTAAGAATGCAGCTTTCACACATCTCATTAAGGTGCTGAATGTTGGATAGACCTTTCACCATCTTCTTGTTTCCCAACTGCTTCAAACTTTCAAAATTGAGATGTCCAAATCTGAGATGCCATAACCAATCTTTGTCATTGATGACAGCACTCAAACACTTTAGTGTATTATGATGAATAGTAAATAGAAACATCTTGTTCTTCACCATCTTTACTCGAGTAACTACCTTCCCTCGAGTATGAAGAATAGTGAGTGTCACACCCCATTTTTGTCACCTTAGCTAGGGTTTGTTATTTCAAGTAGCTTTTTGTTTCCTTTTTGAGTTTAGTATTTTGCATTGAGTTTTTATCGCATTGAAGATCATGTGTATGAATTTTAGAGTGATTTAGAGTTGAGGGCATAATCGTCTTTTAAGTCGCATACTTTCCATTTGACCTTGAAATGAGTCCTGAGTTGTTCCTTTAAATTCATATGGATATATAAATTCTATATGTAGGTTCAATTTGATGAATTAATGGTCTAAAATCAATTCGACTCATAATGGTTCAGGTTGGCTAAAAGACCCTTTCTTAGTTCGCTCAAATTGACTCATGTATCCCACTCAATTTTCTCTCATTTAACTTTAATTGGGCTTTATTTACTTTATAAATATGTTTAAAAATGTTATATTTTGATTTGGAAAGCATTTGGCTCAACCCTATGTGGAAACCCTAGTTTTATGACGGTAGTGTATCATAGTTAGCTGCCTTTGTAAAACTTAACCATGCACCCATGGTTAAGGATTTTTGTCCTAAAATGTCTAAAAATGTGTTCCTTTTCAAACCACGGTCATTTTGGCTTTTATTTCGTCAAAATCGGACTTAATTTAACCCCCGAAGGACTTCTGGAAGGCAAAGGAGTCTAAACTGAGACAAGCTGATGGGGCTCCTCAGGTAACTGTCCAGGCTTGGATGGTTACTCGAGCTCTCTGTCTTTGAGTAGGATTCTGCCTCTCCTTCCCTCTTTTGACGGATTTCTCCGACCTTGCAAGTTGTTTACTTCTAAGATTGAGTAACTTTGAGTTGTTTAAGCACCAAGAGAGTCTCTAATAGCCCTAAGATCATTATTTAATGAATTAATCTTAACCATTAGTTTATTAGGTCAATCCCCTATATAAAGAACATGATATTCAGCACATAGGGGGCCACAAGTGTACTTTACACTTAGAGAAAGGGGGCGCTATGAGATTGAGAGTTAAAGAACATCAAAGAGAGGTTCTCTAACCCTAAGCAAGCAAGAGAACTATTTAAAAGGTAAGAGAAGTTCTACGAAAGGTAAACCATCCTTTCAATTGCTGAAATTAGGGTTTCTCCTCCTCCTTCTTCTTTTTCTTCTATGATAGTTCTAGTGCATGTAGTAGTTCTACATATTAATTGAATTCAATGCTCTCATAATGTTATATGTATGATTTTAAGATGGTTTACTAGAGTTTTAAAAGCATTATCCTTTTTATCCTTTCAAATCATGCATGTTTCATATAACCTATTTGCTGTGATAATTGTCATGAGTTGATGCTTCTATTAGTTAATATACATGATGTTGAGGATATTCATTATAGTTTGAGCATGTTTTTGGATTGGTTCATGGGTTATTATGCATAGTTGTGAAGTTAGGGTTTTCGTAACCCTTATTTCATGCAAATTTCATACAGCATGTTTGGCCTAGTTTTTTGAGTTGTTGCTCATTATAATTGTTCTATACATGCTACATATAGTTGAATCATGCTAAGTTTGCATTCATATAGTGGATTTTCTAGGGTTTCTGGATATATTATCCTTTTCTAAAGATAATTATCCTTTTCGCTAGGTAGGGTTTTGCATGAGAGCTTTCTGTAATGTGTTTAAGCATGAAATCATTTTTATTATGTTCTAAGATATATATTTTACGTAGGATATGATGATTACACCTCCCCATAATAAGTTTTTTACGTGAAACTATCTTAGGATAGTTTTACTTAAGAAAGCTCGCCATAGGAAGGCATTTTTTCATATTTTACATAAAATATTGTCTTTTTTGTTAGAATAGACTTTGTTATCATATTTATTGATATTATTGGATATTCTCATGATTATTGGTATGTTTTTTGTTAGTTCTTATGCATGCTAATTAGGTCATTGCATGTAGGATTGTATTAGGGTTTTTCTTAGTCCATGATTCTTGTTATTTACATGATTGATGGATGATTTTAGGCCTTAATTCAATTCTGTCCAGATTTGATTATTATCATTGTAGTGATATTTTGAGCATGTAAAAGTATACTTTTAGGCATGATAATTACCCAATTGAAGATAGGATTGGTTATTTGGATATTGTATGCATATTGCAAGTGATTTTGGGCAGGCACAAATCTCATAGAAAGTGGGGTATAAGTTGAGCAAGTGCAATCATCCTATAGAAAGTGGGGTAATTATTGTTGGCTATTGCAAATAGAAAGTTTGCAAACATAGTGATTGCATTATGAAATAGGGCGCTTATTTGATAGGTTGCGAATGGTAAGCATGATAGGTGTAGAAAATACCTTCTTTCCCTCTTTTCTTTTCTCTTGTCCCTCCTAGGGTTATTTCCTAATAGAAGGATATGGTAAATTTTAGGGTTTCTTTCCACCCCTTTTCAAAATTCTATATCTTTCATTTCAATCTTATTGAGAATTATTTATCTTTGAAAATCATTATGGAAGAAAACCTAGGGTTTACCATAAGTCACTATTAAGTTATAACCCTATTCCCAATCGAACTACGTGGATTTTGATCGATGTATTTCCATGCATGGTACGTAGGCGCTCAATTAATGTTCAAGTCCGCCTTAAGATACTAAGTATTCTGGATTTTCTTTTTTCTTTTATTTTTTATTTTTATCCATTACATATGATTGTTAGTAGAGTAGGATGGATTCATACTTTTCATTATCTATCTCTTGTGATTGTTAGTGGAGTAGAATGAATTTATCCATCACATATGATTGCTAGAGGAGTAGGATAGATTATTGATTGATTAGCATGCTATATTTTATTGATTAATATTGATTCACATGTGATTAAGTCATTAAATTAGCCCAATTAAATTAAGAGACCAACTCGGGCGATGTGGGTGTCTATGGGCTTGGCCCAGAACCTTCCCATATCATAACTTAGCCCCTGAATTCGATTTTCTAGTTTTAAAGACTTTGCTTTTCCTTTCAAAATGGAGTCATGAGGTTTTTGGATATAAAACATTTTAGGGTTTTCCTCTTTTCCTCAAAAAAGGAGGTAGCGACTCCTTCCTTTGTTGTCTTTCACATTGCCAAATCCCGAGGGCCGTTTTCCTAGGTTTACAGTGAGCTGCATATTTTTAAGACTAATATCATAGCTTTTCTCTAGGAGTTGTCCTAGACTCAACATGTTGGTCTTTATGTCTAGAACATAATAAACATTGGAGATAAAATCATGATCTTCATCCTTCCGCTTGATCAAAACATTCCCTCTTTCTCGAACTAGGACTTTAAAAAGATCGTCAAACGATATTTTTCCATAAACGTTCTCATCAAGTTTAGTGAATAGATTCTTTTTGCCAGTTATATGATTACTAGCTCCAGAATCAAGGAACCAAACATTTTGACCGTGTTCAGTTGAGCTGTGTACCATCAACATCAATGATTCTCCTTCAACTAACTCATTTTCTACAAAATTAGCTTTCTCACTAACTTCATTTGATGGTGGTCTTCTTCTACACTCGTTGTAGCACTAAACATTGCTTTTGTCAACGTTCTAACGGTTGTTAGAACCACCTCTTCTTCCTTGTCCTCTTCTTCTTAGAACGAAGTTCTGTTGGCCTCGTTTTCCTCTACTAAATCCTCTTCCACCTCTGCTTCTGGATTCTGAATTTCTAGATCCTCTTCCACGAGATCCTTGACCTCGTCCTCATCCTCTTTGTGATGTCCCCCCATGCTTGTATCTTTCTTCACTGAGGGACATCTGTGACTGTAGAGCTTGCTCCAACACTCTATCATCACTTCTTCTCAATACTTTTTGCTCGTGTCCTTGCAACGAACCAATAAGTTCTTCTACAAGCATTTTCTCCAGATCTTTGGTTTCTTCTAAGGCCACGACAATAAAATCAAATTTTGGATCCAAAGATCGCAAAATCTTTTTTGAGATTCTCAAATCAGAGAGCTTTTCTCCATTCCTTCTCAATTGATTTACGACTACCATAACTCATGTATGAAAATCAAAAATTGATTCTGAAAACTTCATTCATAAAGATTCAAATTCACCTCGTAGAGTTTGAAAGTGAATCCTTTTTACTTTGTTGGCACATTTGTAGGTTTTATAGAGAATCTCCTAAATTTCTTTAGATGTCTTGGTGGATGTAATGATCTTGAACGTGGCTTCATTAAGACCTTAATATATAATGGACTTTGCTTACAATCTCTCTTTCGATCGGTTCTGAGGGTTATTCTTTGTGCTTTTTGTATGGCTGTTTCTGCATCTTTTGAGGTGACTTCTTCATATCCGTTTTCTACGATGTCCATAACATCTTGAGCACCTAGTAGTGCTTTCATTTGTATGTACTAGTTGTCGTAGTTGTCCTTGGTGAGCTTTGGGATGAGAACTTCTGAGCTTTCGTTGGCCATTGTAATTGCTTCAAAAATCTAGTTTAACTTTGGACAATATTTGGGGTCGAATCTTGAAAATTGAACCGTATGGTTGTGTTCGAAACAGTCTCTTTAGCTGGAAAAGAGTCCTGGATCGCTACAATCGGGCAAGAAATGACTCTGATATGATCAATCTAAATTTGAAGGTGTCACACCCCATTTTTGCACCACCTTACTAGGGCTCATCATTTCATGCATATTTTTGTTTTGTTTTTGAGTCTAGTCACTTGCATTAGTTTTCTAGAGTCACAAGGACAATGGATATGAATTTTGGTTCAAATTGGAGTTGATCTTGAGGGATAATAAGAGCTTTTGTGACTTGAGGGGCATAATCGTCTTTTAAGTCCCAAACTTTTCATTTGACCTTGGAATGATCTCCAAATTGTCAATTGGAGTTCATATGGATGCATAAGAGGTATTTTTAGTGTCAATTTGGTAAGTCAATGGCTCGGGATTAAAATGGCTCGATGTAGTTCAAGTTGGTTAATTGACCCTTCCTTGGGTTAGCTCTAATTGACTCACAATTACCAACCAAATCTTTTCAAATTGACTTTCATTAGTCATCATTTTACCCTCAAAAGTGTTTCATGAAGTTCAATTTTCATATGGCCTGATGATGAGTTTAGTGTGGTTATTTACGGATTATCCTTGAAGAATTAGTGCGAATCACAGCATGAGATTTTTGGTTAAAATGAAAAGAAAATTATTTTATTAAATTAGCCATTTTTATCATGACACTAACACGTATACGTATGTAATGAGTGTGTGTACGCACATACGATACATGTGCATGCGTGTTAGCGGTCAGTCTCCCAATTTTTATAAAAGACAATTTCCTTTTCCTATTCAGATTAGAAGTCTTTTATCATTATAAAATACCTTTTGATTATTCTCCAAGGAAACCTAGTCCAGGAAGGAAAGGGAAACTCTAGATTTCAGCTATAAATACTCTCTTAATGTCTTTAAACCAGGGAGGAGAAGAGGGTTTGGAGGGAGTGAAATTCGTCATAATTCAGCAGCAGATTTTCTGAAAACCAGCAGTCGTATTTTAATCATAACTTTTTCATCCGAAGTCAGAATTTGATGAAATTGGTCTTGTTAGAAAGATAATTCAATTCTCTACAACTTTGTATTTCACAAGCTTTGTCCAAATCCAACGTTTTCATACCCAAAAACGCGATTGAAGTTGCTGCTGCTGCAAAGTGACGAGAATCACTTTTTCTTTTCTCTTGTTCTCTTTTTGTTTTCTATTTCTTTTCAAAGTTGAATGAGTTTTGATCTCTTTGCTGTGATACCACTTTGACAAAGAAGAGGATTCGTGTTGGTTTGATTCACTCTAAAGACCTGAGGAGCCACGAACAATTACAAACACAAGGAAAGCCCTTCCTAAGGTATTCTCCTTCTCTATTCAAGCTTAAACTAGGTTTTCATATGGGTTAGGCTTATTGCATGTTAAAGGTAACTTTTTTATCATGTATTAACACTTTAGCTAGTTAATATACATGGAATATCTATTTTTTATCTACTGTTTAGCATGCTTTAGGGCTGTCCTTTAGGTTTTTAATGCATAGTTGTGATTCTTGTGCTCCTGTTTGTCCTTGTGCTAGGATTAGTGTCATTGCATGTTAGAGTTAGGATTTTCATCATGTTATATTGCTTTAGTTAGTTAATATGCATGATTTAATTTCTGTTTAGTTTGGTTTTAGCATGATTAAAGTATGTTTTGTATGTTTTTAAGCATATTTGTGAGTTTAGGGTTTTAGAGTCATTGTTTCGTGTTTTTTTTCATATAGCATGATAAAGTAGACTTTTTTATTTGGTTTTTCTTCGTGTTTGCTGTATATGTTTTTCATATGGAGTAAACATGATAGTTTTGCATGCATGTTAGTATGTTTTAGGGTTTTTATGCATGATATGGTTCTAGGAATATGTTAGGATTTATTATTGTTCGCTGTTTTTGCTATTGGCATGCTTAGTGGATGATTTTAGGTCATAATACTATTCTGTCCAGATTTGCATGTTAGTGTTTTTGCATGGTTTTGAGCACTTGTAAGGGTGCAAATAGGTGTGGTATTTGTCCTATGGCAAATAGGGCTGCTTATGTCTGAAATTGCTAAATGCTTGGAGCTAATTGCGCTCAGGTAAGTGGGTGTGAAGGTGCCCCAATTCACCTTTCTTCTTAACTCATTCTCTTCTCCCTATCTAGGGTTAATTTTTAATACAAGTCCTATGGTTTAATTAGAGGTTTCCTTAACCAACAAAATTCTGGTTTTTATTAAAGTTTCCATTTTGTGGATTTCTTTCCTAAAATCAAACTTTCTATCAAATTCAACTCTTTTGATCAAATAAGGAAACCTAGGGTTTTAACCATAGGTTTATATTAGGTCTTAACCCTAATTCTAATCGAACTACGTGGACTTTGATCCATGTATTTCGTTGCATGGTACGTAGGCGCTCTTCGTGAGGCTCAAGTCCGTTCTAGGATCCAAGCATCCTAGGTTTATTTATGTTTTCTTTTCTTCTTTTTATTTTCTGTTTTTATTTGCTTATTATGCATGGATGGATGAATGAAATATATGATATGCATGCAATTCTTGTGATGATATACTTGCTGATTTTTGTATGGAAAGACTTTAATTTAGCCCAAATGAACTGAGAGACCGAAAGGGTGACATGGGTGCCTATAGGCTTTGCCTAGAACCTTCCCATGTCATAACTTAGCCTCCGAATCCCCGATTTCTTTGGTTTTCAAAAGATTGGTTTTTGCCTTTCCTTTTTTTATGGAGTCATTCAAATTGTTTTCCTAAAACAACCTGATTTTTAGGGTTTTCCTTGTTTCCTTTAAAAAATAAGGTGGCGACTCCTTTCCTTTTTCTTTTTCAAACCCACTTTCTTTTCAATCCCTCGTGGGCCCAATTTCTGGGGTTCACAGTTTGGCGACTCCGCTGGGGATTTGTGGGCTAGACTCTATAAAGTTTAAATGGGCTAGGTTAATTTCTTATGTTTAATTAAAATCAATTACATTGCATCCGCTTGATTGTGTGCTTTCATTTATTGCATTGTGTGCGCAAACTCTTGCATGTTAGGATCGATGTCCCTCGATGTATCCTTGCCAACGATCGGCCTAGTCTCAACCTTGGTTTTCCTGATTCCATGTGTTGGGGCGAAAGCTATCAACCTCTCTTGCCTAGTACCTTTGGGCTTGCCCTTGGGTATATTAAATGAGTTAATCACGTACTGCTGGACCCACGCGGCGTTCCTGATGCCACATGTGGTTAGGTATAAGGATTGCTCAAGCAAGTGAAGGACCCTAGCCTACCCTTATCATTAGTCCATATAGACAGACTTGTAGGACACTACGGTCTCACCTTTATGCACCCACAATTGTTTGTAATGATGCTATGCCGTGTTTGTGGTGTGAGGCTTTATATCTTATGCCCTTAATATAGACCTTTAAACCCTAGCCTTCGTTAAGGCCATGGGTTAGGAGGAATAAATTAAGGAAATAGGATGTAAAGCTATGTTTGTGATGTGCTAGTCCTAGGGGATTAATTAAACCTAATTGAAGGACTCTATGCCCTATTCTTTAAAACATACCCTTAATCCATGACCCCTGTAAAGGTAATTGGATAAAAGGAATGAATTAATTGAACATGGTGTAGAGACCGAATTCATTAAGGAAAATATGGAGGTTTAGGACAGATCCTTAGGCTAAAGGTTAAAACTTTTCTATCCATAGACGTGTTGGCTTGGATCCGCAATCCACAAGGGCGTCTAGTGAGTGTTGAGTCTACCCATCAGACAGACATGGCCGACGAAAGAACTAATGAGGGGCACTTTGACCTTGAGGCTTGCCTGAAAGCCATCATGGCCAAGCTTGACCATACCGCCGAGACATCCGATACCGCATTGAAAATGGCTCAAGAGAACCAACAGAAGATGGTGGATCTTAAACAAAATGGCTCTAAGGCCCATTCCTCGGGTATACCTCATGGGGCTGGCACCGAAGAGGGACCTCAATCCAATGAGAACACCAAGACAAGGGGGGAAAGTAGCCCGAAACCTGAGGTCACCAACCTAGAAGGGGAAGCCAAGGGGAAAGGTACTAGCAGTGATTCCGTGTTAGTGAGCAAGGTAGAAGCTTTGGAGAGAACCATAAAAGGGATTCGCAGGGCTGATGACATGGTCGATGTGCGGACTCTATCCCTGTTTCCAACGGCTCGTATTCCACTACAATTCAAGATGCCGGAGTTAGAAAAGTTCGATGGGACGGGTTGCCCTAAGACTCATTTGAAGATGTACGTGCGAGCTATGCACCCTCGAGGGGCTACTGACGAGCTTTTAGCTCAAATGTTCCATGAAACCTTGGCCACTTCTGCTTTGAAATGGTTCTTATCCTTGGATGAGAATAGAACCCAGACTTGGGAAGACATATGCAATGAGTTTTCAGAGCACTACAAGTATAACACAGAGGTGGACGTTACTCGAAGGGACCTAGAAACTACCAAGCAAGGGGCTCATGAAACTTTCTCCGCTTACATTACAAGGTGGAGACAAAAGGCGTCGAGAATGACGGATAGGCCGAATGAGGAGGACCAAATTCAGTTAATGGTTAAGAACCTGCTGCCCGTGTATCACAAGCACCTATTTGCCCACTATTTCCCAAATTTCAAAGCTCTCATTGGGGCTGGCACGCAGGTTGAAGATGCTATCAATGATGGGACAATTAAGACTGAGGAAGTGAGGAGTCGCAAGACAAACTTTACTGGGAAGAACAATGCCGAGGTCAACACCATAACTCAACCAATCCAACCCTTTTCTCTCAATGATGTCAACCCACCTCGCCAATTCACTGACCTATTCATGCCACTCGAAAGAGTCCTTGAAAAGCTCATAAGTCGTGACCTATTGAAGCCACTCGACCCAAGACCTCCACTAAATCCCTTACCCAAGAGCTACAATGAGAATGAGTACTGCAAGTACCATCAATCCAAAGGCCATGCCACCAATCGCTGTATTCGCCTTCGCCACCAAGTCCAAGACCTCATTGACAAGTCCAAGACCTCATTGACAAGCAAGTCATTTCACCACCAACCCGTCCAAATGTCACCCGTAATCCTCTCCCATCACACAACAACACACCCCCACCTAACACTATAAATGCCATTGGGGTTGAATCCTCTCGCCCTCGCCATCCCATAAGACAATACACTCCGCTCCCCATGACCTTAACCCGTCTCTTCACCATTTGCCGCAATAACAGCCTTATCATGCCACTTCCACCAAAGCCCAGACCATCAACCCCTCACCAATATTGCCAATACCATCGTGCACCCGGCCATGACACCGAGGCTTGTTCTATACTAAAGAAGATCATCCAAGACCTCATTGACCAAAAGGTTTTGTTGTTGCCAAAGAAATCTATCCAACAAGAGCTGAAAGAAAGATATGAAGCAGGGGATCCTCAGGTTGGCCTATTAGGTGAAGCGTCGGGGAAATATGATTACTATATGCTGTACTCAAGCCCAAGTCCGATATCAGATGAGCCGATAGTCCCTTCAGGTTGGGATGACTTGCCGACAGAGATGGAGAGCATCGACATGATAGAATGGGATGACTTGATGAATGACTCCGAGGAAGTCCATGACATATGGGCTAGCGATGATGAGTTGGACCATATAACCAGAGGGGGTCGTCATTTCAAGCCTCCCCACCTAGAATCTGAAAATCCGTTGGAAGATTTGGAAGGGCAGAGGCGTCCTAGCTTGCAAGAAGAAGAGGATGAAGTGCTTAGGCAGCTGAAGAAGACCAATGCCAACATTACTATTTGGGGCTTGCTCATGGCCTCGCATAAGCACAGACAGACCGTGTTGAAACTGTTGAATCAGATACAAGTGCCCGTTGACACATCCCCCGAGGGATTGGTACATTTGGTGAATCCAACTCCCAAGAACTCAACCATCGTGTTCAGCGATGTAGACCTACCTAAAAGCGGGCCGAGCCATTCTCAAGCTCTCTATGTGATCGTTGACACTATGGGGAAGAGGGTTCCCACCGTTCTTATCGACAATGGGTCCGCACTGAATGTATGTCCTCTCCGAACTGCCACTGTTTTGGGTTTGGGACCCACTGATTTCACGCCATCTGGGCAGACCGTAAGAGCTTATGACAACACCCGCCGAGAAGTAATAAGGGTGGTTACTTTGCCTCTTATCATGGGACCCACTGAATTTAGGGTGGAATTCCAAGTGTTAGATGTGCCGTCATGTTTCAACTTGCTGTTGGGCCGACCTTGGATCCATCCCGCTGGGGCTGTGCCATCTTCACTCCATCAAAAGGTGAAGTTTCCATATGAAGGAGCCATAGTAACGCTTCGAGGGGACTATGAATTGAAACTCGCAGGTGTGCCTATATGTGAGATACAACCTGAATCAGCAGCGATACCGCTATCTGGGTTTGATTATGTCCAATGCATTGAGAAAGAGCTGAATGAATCATCACGCCATTACTCTTCTATAAAGCAGTACATCCTATATACTTTTTATCCAAGTTCCGACCCAGCCGTGGCAGATAAAAGTTTTGGTGATAGATACTTCACAGAAGGGCCGAATCCTCAAAGTTTGACAAGTTGGTACCACTCTATCCAAGATCTATATGGAAGCTTGAAAGAGGAAGACTGGGCAGAGAACCTTGATGCGGGGGCTATGACTGAAATGTTCCAAGACATGATCCTCACCGTGGAAGACTCGACCATTGAAGAACTCCAGGGTTCATCCATTAGCCATGCTACCGTGCCATTCCTGAATTGGTACCTTGAATGTGGTGTCATTGCGGAGATCCATGAAGAAGAAGACCTTGGCCTACCTGATAGCAGCTTGTAGGTGTCTTAGTTTAGTAATATTTCCCTAATTCAATAAGATGTATCTACTTTACTCACTTTGTGGAGTCATAGTATTGATACAGATTTGTTTGTTTTCCTTCTTTCTTTTGTGTGTCATTCCCATTATTCCTAGTCAATAAAGTGTGCTTTCTTTCTCTATATATGCAGTGTCTCTTTTCTCTCCTCTATGGATATTTATGGCATGGATATAGATCCTAGGAACGATGTCCCCCCGGAGCTCGTTGAGCAAAGGAAAAGGGGCGTCACCGAACCTAATATGGATGAATTGGAATCAATCAACTTAGGGACGAATGAATTGCCAAGAATAGTTAAAATTGGGAAAACCCTCTCCCCCATTGAAAAAGAAAAGATGATCTCTCTCTTGAAAGCCAACATTATGGCTTTTGCATGGTCTTATGAAGACATGCCTGGCATCGACCCCGATATTGTGCAACACTATATCCCCACTAATTCCCTAAAGAAGCCGGTAAAGCAGAAACTCAGAAGATTAAAACCAGAATGGGCTCTAAAAGTAAAAGAAGAGGTAACTAAACAACTAGACGCGGGTTTCCTCCAAGTTGTGGAGTACCCCGAGTGGTTGTCGAATATAGTGCCTGTGCCTAAAAAAGATGGGAACGTGAGGATGTGTGTCGACTTCCGAGATCTCAACGCCGCGAGCCCTAAGGATGACTTTCCTTTACCCCATATCGACGTGTTGGTAGATAGCACGGTGGGACATGCACTCCTCTCCTTCATGGACGGATTCTCCGGGTATAACCAGATAAAGATGGCGCCTCAAGACATGGAGAAAACAGCCTTTATCACGCAATGGGGAATGTACTGTTACAAAGTAATGCCTTTTGGCTTAAGAAACGCTGGGGCTACTTACCAAAGAGCAGCTACGACCCTATTGCATGATATGATCCATAAGGAAGTCGAGGTTTATGTCGATGATATGATCGTAAAGTCCGTGGATAGAGAAGGGCATTTCAAGGCACTAGAGAAATTCCTAGAGCGAGCAAAAAAGTACAATCTCCGTCTCAACCCACAGAAGTGCGCTTTTGGTGTCACTGCAGGCAAGTTATTGGGGTTTATGATCACTCAGAGAGGTATCGAAGTGGACCCAGGGAAGATAAAAGCTATTGTGGAGATGGAGCCGCCTAGCACTGAGAAGCAGATCCGGGGTTTTCTGGGAAGAGTTCAATACATAAGCCGATTCATTGCCAACTTGACCATGGTTTGCGAACCAATCTTCAAATTGCTTAAGAAAGGTGTGCCAAAAGTATGGAACGAAGAATGCCAAGAGGCCTTTGAGACCATTAAGAGATACTTGAGCAATCCTCCAATCTTAGTTCCCCCACGGCAAGGCGCGCCACTTTTGTTATACTTAACGGTCACCGAAACCGCGACGGGAGCTATGTTAGCTCAATATCTTGAAAGGTCTACAAAGGAAAATGCCATTTATTACTTAAGCAAGAAAATGACAGACTATGAAGTGAAGTACAATGCAATTGAAAAAGCTTGTGTAGCGCTAGTATGGGCGACGCAGAAACTCCGGCACTACATGATGTCCTTCGAAGTGTTCTTGATAAGTCGCATGGACCCGTTGAAGTACCTGGTAGAAAGGCCAGTATTGTCATTCAGAACTGCTCGATGGTCAATTCTCCTCAATGAATTCGACATCAAGTACGTGAATCAGAAGTCTATCAAGGGAAGCGTCATCGCAGACTACCTAGCCAGCTGTCCGATGTCATCATCCGCTCCGTTCAACGATCAATTCCTAGATGAGGACGTGCTAGAGATTGGTAGAAAAACTTGGAGAGTATACTTTGATGGGGCAGCCAATAAGAAAGGTTATGGGATAGGAGTCCTGCTGGTCTCACCCGAAGAGGCATTTACACCGTTGGCGGTCAAGTTGGGGTTCGAAGCTACCAACAACATTGCTGAGTATGAGGCCTGTATCCTAGCACTGGAAGCGGCACTTGAATTGGGGATCAAAGAATTAGAAGTGTTCGGGGACTCGGTACTAATCATCTGTCAGATAAAAGGGGAATGGAAAACTCGAGATGAGAAGCTGCTACCCTACCATGCCTACCTGGAAGCTCTAACCAAGGAGTTCTCAGAGATAGAATTTAACTACCTTTCAAGGAACAAGAACCAGTTCGCCGATGCCTTGGCGACCCTAGCATCCATGGTGGAGATACCTGAAGGGGGAAATGTGAAGCCGTTGGTGATAGAATGCCGAGACAAGCCTGTGTACTGTTGTGCAATCCGAGGAGGAGAGGTAAATGATGGCCGTCCGTGGTTCCATGACATAAAGAAGTTCATTGAAGAAAGGGAATACCCAGAAGGAGCATCTCGTATCGATAGAAAAACCCTAAGGCGGTTGGCGAGTCACTATGTACTTTGTGGAGGAAAGCTATATCGGAGATCATACGACGGGATCCACCTACTGTGTGTCACCGAGGAGGAAGTCGAGCATCTGATTAAAGAAATCCATGAAGGGACAGGGGCTCCGCATATGAATGGCTATATGTTAGCTAAGAAAATCATGAGGTTAGGCTATTATTGGTCTACCATGGAAAGGGACTGCCACACACATGTCAAGAAGTGCCACAAATGCCAACTGTTCGCTAGTGGACAACATTTGCCTTCTATGCCTTTAACGAGTATGTCATCACCTTGGCCATTCGCGGTATGGGGGATAGATATCATCGGACAGATCAAGCCAAAGGCATCAAATGGGCATGAATACATCCTGGTCGCCATCGACTACTTCACTAAGTGGGTGGAAGCAGCGTCCTTCAAGACCTTGAATTCCAAGAAGGTAGCACAGTTCATACAGCACAGCATCATCTATCAATATGGGGTACCGCATGAAGTTATCTCAGACAATGGCCAGCACTTTCAGAAAGAAACCCATGAGCTCTTGCAAAAGTACGGCATAGTTCACCATCTGTCATCACCATACCGTCCTCAGACTAATGGAGCGGTGGAAGTAGCTAACAAGAACATCAAGAAGATACTACAGAAGACTGCGGACTCGTACACAGACTGGCATGAGAAGTTGCCATTGGCTTTATGGGGTTACAGAACATCAATAAGGTCGTTAACAGGGGCTACCCCTTATTCTCTAGTTTATGGAATGGAGGCCGTGTTACCAGTTGAATTAGAGGTTCCTTCACTAAGGGTTGCCGTGGAGAGCCAGATAACAGAAGTGGACTGGGTTAAGAGCCGCTATGATGAGTTAGCTTTGATGGATGAAAGGCGTTTAAGGGCGCTGTATCATGTTCAGGGGTATCAACGGAGAGTTGCCAGAGCATTCAACAAGCATGTCAAAGATCGAGGTCTAAAGAAAGGGGATGTAGTGCTGAAAGAAATCAGAGCTCCAGTGTTCGATCCGCGGGGAAAATTCAAGCCAAGTTGGGGTGGGCCATACATTATCAAAGAGATATTGCCAGCAGGGGCTGTTCGCCTCATGGATTTAGATGGAATTGAGTTCGCTCGTCCAACTAATTTGGATCAATTGAAGAAATATCATGTTTGAAGCCTGCTAGGTTGAAAACCCGTAAGGGCAGCCTAGGCAAAAGTTAAGGCATAAGAACTACGTAAGACCTGATTCTCCATTCAAAAAAAAAAAAAAAAAAAACAAAAAAAAAAAAACAAAAACAAAAACAAAAAAAAAGAAGAAAAAACCATGGAGATACGTAGGCAACCCATAAAGTTACCTTGGGTGCGGTCTAAATCAAACAAGAAAATCCCAAATTTGATTTATTATTGGCAATTTATTCAAAACTAAAATTGATTGACACAGCAATTCATTGGTATTAAGTAAAAGAACTATAAATATGCCATAAATATCCTATTCTATTTTCTTGAACCTCTTTGCAGCTCGCTCCTCAACTTTCTTCTTCTCTCTTTCATGTCTTCTTTTCTTCCTCAAGTCATGTTCATAAGCTGCTATCACTGCTTCCATAATATCTTCTCTGCAAGATCCAAGTTCGTTGTTCTTGATAAGTCCAAAAATCCTTTCTCTTCGAGTAGTCTCTCTCTCACCTAAATTGCTTTTCAACCATTCCTTATACTCGGGGCTCATCATATATGGACCATCAGTATTCGTAACTTGGGTTAGTATCAACTTGCTAGGCCATCGGTCCTTCGCCCAAGTCATTACAGAAAGACCCGCGGGCACCACAGGATAGTCACCTTTCAAGGAAGTGGGTATGGTTTGCATGGCGCCCATCTGACGCAGAACCCTTGAAGGCCAATAGAAGGAAGTAGACCTCAGTCCTATGAGTCTCACCATGGCGCATCCAGAAGTCCGCAGAAGCACCTGGTCACTGCAGCCCCATATGAATACAAACCACTTGACACTCCTCCAAGAAAGGGTTTGGAAGTGACCTAGCCAATCTCTCAATGAAAATTGCCCAGGTAGTTCAATGCGGCGAAGGCAGTAATGCTGGGGCTTGTATGGTGTAATGGCAACTGGTGACAAGAAATTCAGTCTTTCAAGCAACCACATCTGCAGTAGAATGGGGCTACCTCCTAAAGGAACCTTTGGGTCCTCATGAGTTTTATCCAAACCATTCAGGGTTTCAGCTAGCACCATGGGAATCAAGTTATGGCCCTTGGCAAGGAGAGGAATCAAGTCACAGATTTGAACGGGAACATGTGGAGTACCAGTGGAAATAAGAAAACGACCAATGAGGCAAAAGGCAAGAGCATGCTTAATAGGAAAGGTAAAATTCAGAATACCTTTACTATCACAAGCTAAAAAAGAGGTTGCCAATTTCATCAAGTCTACCATATGGTCCTTTACAAACGTAGAGGCATATTGTGAGTGAATCCCAAGTAGATTGGAGAAAGAAGTAAGAAAGTTTGGGCGAGGAGTAGGGAGAATGAAAGGACCTACCGTTGAAACTCCATACAATGCACAGAATTCCTCCATGGTTGGGCACAGTTCTTCATAGTTGAAGCGGAACACATGAACTTGAGGATCCCAAAAATATGTAGCAGTAGTCAAGAGGTTCGTTTCAAGCCTCACATGCCTCAAGGAGAGCAATGGATCCAAGCCAAAGCACTTGAACTCAGATTTTGCTTCAGCACTCATAACTCTCAAAAACCCTCCTAAAAATTTGTCTAGAGCCTCCATAATTTCTAATGAATGAATACAAGTAGGTTTAGGAACCTCTTGGATGTGTTTTTATAGGGAAAAGGTCACAAATCCAAGTTCAAATAGGAAAAAACCCATCAGAATAGGAAGTTTCCTATTCAAAGTGGGATTTCCGCTTCGGGCTCGGGTAACCACCCAGGCCTGGGCGGCTAGCCTCCCGAGGCCTGGTGGTCACCCAAGCCACTTTGTTTTGGTTTTGCTTCTCGCTTTGTCTCGCCTTGACGCGTGATCAAACCTCCTTCCAAATGAGATATTCAACACTTTTTGAGCTTAAAATCAATCAAATTCCATCTTGAAATCAATTCCTTGAATTGATTTTATGTTCAAAAGGGTTGAATATATTTCCCCTGTGCCATGCCAACTCAAGTGACAATGTGTTAAGACACTTTCCTCTTGCACCATGCCTGTTCAATCTTGATAAATTGATCATATATCCTCATGTCAAATCTTGATTTTTCATCTCACTTGGTTGAATGTATTCATCACTTGAATATATTCTTCCATTTCAAAAGTGTATTCACCCTTTGAATATACTCCTCAGTTTCAAATTCTTGATTTTCCATCCCACTTGGTTGGATATACTCATCACTTGAATATATTCTTCCATTTCAAAAGTGTATTCACTCTTTGAATATGCTTCTCAGCTTCAAATTCTCATTCTCTATCATACTTGGTTGAATATATTCATCACTTGAATATATTCTTCCATTTCAAAAGCATGTTCACCCATTGAATATGCTTCCTAGTTTCAGATCCTCATTATCACTTACTTGGTTAAATATATTCATCACTTGAATATATTTCTCCATTTCAATGGTATACTCATCACTCGAGTATACTTCTCAGATATTTCGTCACTTACTTGGTTAAGTATATCCATCGCTTGGGTATATTTCTCCATTTCAATGGTATGTTCATCACTTAAACATACTTCTCAGATCATTTGTCACTTACTTGGTTAAGTATATCCACCACTTGGGTATATTTTTTCCATTTCAATGGTATGTTCATCACTTGAACATACTTCTCAGATCATTTGTCACTTACTTGGTTAAGTATATCCACCACGTGGGTATATTTTTTCCATTTCAATGGTATACTCATCACTTGAGTATACTTCTCAGATATTTTGCCACTTACTTGGTTAAGTATATCCATCGCTTGGGTATATTTCTCCATTTCAATGGTATGTTCATCACTTGAACATACTTCTCAGATTATTTGTCACTTACTTAGTTAAATATATTTATGACTAGAATATATTTCTCCATTTCAATGGTGTACTCATCACTTGAGTACACTTCTCAGATTATTCTCTATCTTACTTGCTTAAGTATATCCATCGCTTGGATATATTTCTCTATGGTATGTTTATCACTTAAACATACTTGTCACTTACTTGGTTAAGTATATCCATCACTTGGATATATTTCTCTATTTCAATGGTATGTTTATCACTCAAACATACTTGTCACTTACTTGGTTAAGTATATTCGTGACTAGAATATATTTCTCCATTTCAATGGTGTACTCATCACTTGAGTACACTTCTCAGATTATTCTTATCTTACTTGGTTAAATATATCCGTCGTTTGGATATATTTCTCCATTTCAATGGTATGTTCATCACTTGAGTGTACTTCTCAACTTACTTGGTTAAATATATCCATCACTTGGATACATTTCTCCATTTCAAAAGTATGTTCATCACTTGAACGTACTTCTCAGTCTTTTTCAATCATTAAGTATACTCATCACTTGAGTATATTTCTCAGCATCTTTTTCATCACTTGGTTAAATATGTTCGTGACCTGAATATATTTCTCCATTTCAAAAGTACACTCATCACTTGAATACACCTCTCAGATTATTCTTATCCTACTTGGTTAAAGATATCCATCGCTTGGATATATTTCTCCATTTCAATGGTATGCTCACCACTTGAGTATACTTCTCAGATTTCATTCTCAGATTACTTGGTTAAATATATTCGTGACCTGAATATATTTCTCCATTTCAGTGGTATACTCATCATTTGAGTATACTTCTCAGATTTTTTGTCACTCACTTGGTTAAATATATTCGTGACCTGAATATACTTCTCCATTTCCAAGGTACGTTCATCACTTGAACGTACTTCTCAGATCTCATTCTCATCACTTGGTTAAATATATTCGTGACTAGAATATATTTCTCCATTTCAAAAGTATGTTCATTCGTAGTGGCTTGAATATGCTTCTCTTGACAATCATCAACCCCCAGTGGTTTAAGTATACTCAAAACTTGAGTACACTTCCTTATTTCAGTCTCAGGTTTTCAACCTCCCATCATTGTTTGGTTACAATGTGTGATTTCTCCAGGCTTTTTGGCCAAAAATGGGTTGTTCTTTATCATTGGTTCACAAGTGTAACTTGTTCGCCAATGAGGGGCTTCTGTCACACCCCATTTTTGCACCACCTTACTAGGGCTCATCATTTCATGCATATTTTTGTTTTGTTTTTTAGTCTAGTCACTTGCATTAGTTTTCATTTGACCTTGGAATGATCTCCAAATTGTCAATTGGAGTTCATATGGATGCATAAGAGGTATTTTTAGTGTCAATTTGGTAAGTCAATGGCTCGGGATTAAAATGGCTCGATGTAGTTCAAGTTGGTTAATTGACCCTTCCTTGGGTTAGCTCTAAACCAAATCTTTTCAAATTGACTTTCATTAGTCATCATTTTACCCTCAAAAGTGTTTCATGAAGTTCAATTTTCATATGGCCTGATGATGAGTTTAGTGTGGTTATTTACGGATTATCCTTGAAGAATTAGTGCGAATCACAGCATGAGATTTTTGGTTAAAATGAAAAGAAAATTATTTTATTAAATTAGCCATTTTTATCATGACACTAACACGTGTACGTATGTAATGAGTGTGTGTACGCACATACGATACATGTGCATGCGTGTTAGCGGTCAGTCTCCCAATTTTTATAAAAGACAATTTCCTTTTCCTATTCAGATTAGAAGTCTTTTATCATTATAAAATACCTTTTGATTATTCTCCAAGGAAACCTAGTCCAAGAAGGAAAGGGAAACTCCAGATTTCAGCTATAAATACTCTCTTAATGTCTTTAAACAAGGGAGGAGAAGAGGGTTTGGAGGGAGTGAAATTCGTCATAATTCAGCAGCAGATTTTCTAAAAACCAGCAGTCGTATTTTAATCATAACTTTTTCATCCGAAGTCAGAATTTGATGAAATTAGTCTTGTTAGAAAGATAATTCAATTCTCTACAACTTTGTATTTCACAAGCTTTGTCCAAATCCAACGTTTTCATACCCACAAACGCGATTGAAGTTGCTGCTGCTGCAAAGTGACGAGAATCACTTTTTCTTTTCTCTTGTTCTCTTTTTGTTTTCTATTTCTTTTCAAAGTTGAATGAGTTTTGATCTCTTTGCTGTGATACCACTTTGACAAAGAGGAGGATTCGTGTTGGTTTGATTCACTCTAAAGACCTGAGGAGCCACGAACAATTACAAACACAAGGAAGGCCCTTCCTAAGGTATTCTCCTTCTCTATTCAAGCTTAAACTAGGTTTTCATATGGGTTAGGCTTATTGCATGTTAAAGGTAACTTTTTTATCATGTATTAACACTCTAACTAGTTAATATACATGGAATATCTATTTTTTATCTACTGTTTAGCATGCTTTAGGGCTGTCCTTTAGGTTTTTAATGCATAGTTGTGATTCTTGTGCTCCTGTTTGTCCTTGTACTAGGATTAGTGTCATTGCATGTTAGAGTTAGGATTTTCATCATGTTATATTGCTTTAGTTAGTTAATATGCATGATTTAATTTCTGTTTAGTTTGGTTTTAGCATGATTAAAGTATGTTTTGTATGTTTTTAAGCATATTTGTGAGTTTAGGGTTTTAGAGTCATTGTTTCGTGTTTTTTTTCATATAGCATGATAAAGTAGACTTTTTTATTTGGTTTTTCTTCGTGTTTGCTGTATATGTTTTTCATATGGAGTAAACATGATAGTTTTGCATGCATGTTAGTATGTTTTAGGGTTTTTATGCATGATATGGTTCTAGGAATATGTTAGGACTTATTATTGTTCGCTGTTTTTGCTATTGGCATGCTTAGTGGATGATTTTAGGTCATAATACTATTATGTCCAGATTTGCATGTTAGTGTTTTTGCATGGTTTTGAGCACTTGTAAGGGTGCAAATAGGTGTGGTATTTGTCCTATGGCAAATAGGGCTGCTTATGTCTGAAATGGCTAAATGCTTGGAGCTAATTGCGCTCAGGTAAGTGGGTGTGAAGGTGCCCCAATTCACCTTTCTTCTTAACTCATTCTCTTCTCCCTATCTAGGGTTAATTTTTAATACAAGTCCTATGGTTTAATTAGAGGTTTCCTTAACCAACAAAATTCTGGTTTTTATTAAAGTTTCTATTTTGTGGATTTCTTTCCTAAAATCAAACTTTCTATCAAATTCAACTCTTTTGATCAAATAAGGAAACCTAGGGTTTTAACCATAGGTTTATATTAGGTCTTAACCCTAATTCTAATCGAACTACGTGGACTTTGATCCATGTATTTCGTTGCATGGTACGTAGGCGCTCTTCGTGAGGCTCAAGTCCGTTCTAGGATCCAAGCATCCTAGGTTTATTTATGTTTTCTTTTCTTCTTTTTATTTTCTGTTTTTATTTGCTTATTATGCATGGATGGATGAATGAAATATATGATATGCATGCAATTCTTGTGATGATATACTTGCTGATTTTTGTATGGAAAGACTTTAATTTAGCCCAAATGAACTGAGAGACCGAAAGGGTGACATGGGTGCCTATAGGCTTTGCCTAGAACCTTCCCATGTCATAACTTAGCCTCCGAATCTCCGATTTCTTTGGTTTTCAAAAGATTGGTTTTTGCCTTTCCTTTTTTTATGGAGTCATTCAAATTGTTTTCCTAAAACAACCTGATTTTTAGGGTTTTCCTTGTTTCCTTTAAAAAATAAGGTGGCGACTCCTTTCCTTTTTCTTTTTCAAACCCACTTTCTTTTCAATCCCTCGTGGGCCCAATTTCCGGGGTTCACAGAAGGTTTAGATTGAATCTGGGCTGTGTACGCGAAGTACTGGATCATAGCCTCTTCTACTGACTAGGCACTGACTAGTCTTTGACTGGACTGCTGACGAGGAGTTGACTGAGCTGCTGACTGGGCTGATGATGTGGCGCTAACTGGGCTGAAGAATATTTTGTGGAATATACCTTTGTCGGAATGTTCTCCTGGAATATTCTCTCGTCAGAATGTTCTCCTAGAATAGTGTCGCCGAAAATTACTTATCGAAATAGTGTTGCCAACAATTACTTACTAGAATAGTGTTGCCAAAACAGTGTTCCCTCCGCCTGAGAAGATGACAATAAAGGCGTGTTTAGCTCACTGAAACCCTTTAAACGACTCTAGAGAGCTCGTTTCAACTCCATTTTCTACCCCGTTTGCACCGTTAAACTCGTATCGACGAGCTCTACACTCTATGTGCTCAAACCTCTGTTTTGAGCAATTTGATTTTTGGGCAAAATCACAAAACACACTCTGTTGTGCTCTATTTCAGATTTTCTAGTAACCTAACGCTTTGATACCAATTTGTTAGTGGAGTGGGGTGTTGAGGCCACTGGTGGTTCATCTCAGAGAGAGATTTATAAATCACAAACAAATAACTCAAATTGTATTGAAACAAATTCTCAAGCACAAACTATTACAGAGGACTCTATGTTTCTTTCTCTCTATTTTTAGTCTTTACTCCACACTCTTACAATACAATGAAACTCTAAATTTATAGGTGAAGATAGCCATCAAAGAATGTCATGGGTGACGATCAAATCTGCCTAACTTTCGTATTTAAATTTTCCTCCGTGTTCGGCTATCCTCTATTGCCGACATCAAGCTTTTAACTGCATACTCACCAACCACATGTTCACCGACCAAACCACGTGTAAAAAAGTTTAGACAATCAACAAAGTTGATATAACTTGTGTCAACATGTGCTCATTTAATCATCATCCTATCTATCTATCTATCTATCTATCTATCTATCTATCTATATATATATATATATATATATATATATAGGGCTAATCAAGTGCATAATATCCCGAACTATCCCGTTTAATCATGGTCGTCCGTGGATAACACGCCCACATTCACGTGCACGCGCATGTCGCTCACTGATGGTTGTGATCGAACGAGATATCCGAAATATCCCGCACATGATCATTAAAAAAATAAAAATAAAAGGAGTTTAAGTGTAATTTACCATTATTATAGTCTTCTCAGACATCTCATTTCTTATATTAATTTTTATTTTATTTTTTATTAAAAAATTTGAACCATCATCATTTACGCACCTAATAATCCCCTACCCCACAATTGGCATGGAATAAAAAGCTAATTGGATGTTTCTAGCATTACATTTCAATTGTTTTCCATTGACATGTACAACAACACACCTCCCACGTTCTAGGAAAAGACTCTATTAAATCTCAATAAATAAATAAATAAATAATCTCCTTTAAAGTGTTCCCTAAAGCAAACCATTGGGTAATTTCTTGAACCTTCCTCGCCCTTTCTTATATGCTGTTGCTATAAAATGAAAGAACCAAGAACATATTCAACATCACAGCAAACCTTAAAATCCTCATATAACCTAACTGTAGACCATCTTCTTCCACAACGCAAGCCTCGAAGCCATGGATACAGATCATTCTCAATATCAATCCTTGAAGCAAAAAGCATAGATACTACAAGCCCTATCTTCTTCGTTATCGAATCTTTGGAGTTCAATTTGGATGACAACTTTGATGAATTCAAACTCGACATCAAAGAAATTGTTGTGAAATCGCAATTGATGCTTAAAATCGTTAGCTTGTATAGCTATATGTATATATAATTTTTTTAATTCAAAAATTTGGGGGTATGGTCCCCTTAGGCCCTAACATGGTTCCGTCTCTGAATGAGGATATAGTTTTCCTTGGCATAGATTGGTCTCGATCTTGAATTGTTTTTTTATGCTACTTTAGCATGCTGCCTAGATTTTAATAGTGATGTTAAATGATGTCTTAAATATATGATGCTTTATTAATTATTGTATGACAATTGTCCTATAACATTGTGAGCGTCGTGTCCTAACCACGCCGGCTCGAGAGCACGCCACTAACCACGGATGATTAGGGCGAGAGAGAGTCGCCACCCGATTTCGCTTCGGGAATTGATTGACCCCTAGTAAGGGCTCAACTCGTCATTATCAAAAGAATCAAGGTTTGGAGGTAAGGTACGCAGATGGGAAGGTGTTAGGCACCCATCTATGCTTGGCTAAAATTTGACCCCCACACGTATTTATTGGCTTTAATTAAAAAGAACTTAATTGAATTTAACTGTTAACCAAACACTTATGCAATTGAACTCAATTAATGGCACGAAATGGTAGCATAGAAAAAGAAAGGGATTAAACAAGATATATGAACAGGTATATATACAATAGCGAGGTATTTAAAGGGTTATGAGAAATGCTTACACTGCCTGTAAAACGAAAGAGGGATTAAACTGCAAAAATAGGGGCCATGCACACACGTGCATATGGCAGGCACGTATGTGCATATCATATGTATATACGTACATACCTAATAAATCAGCCTAACACTTACCATACTTTGCTCGAATGAATCTGTAACTCAGATATATACAAGAAATCGACCTAAATGCAACTTAGAGATAATAAGGATGACCTAAATCTAAATGATGAGGAAATAAAAGTAAATATTGATGGGCGCATATATGCAATAAATTATATTCATACACACAGGTCTAAATCATGCGAGCTGAATGTCGGAATTAATATATGAAAATGATTGCATGATTCTTCCTATCTTTTATGTCGGAATTAAATATCATATGCGAGGGATGAATAAATGCTAGAACGAATCTAATATGCTGGCATTAAATGGACGAGATGTTATGCGCATTTCATGCAATATTATGAACAATCGTGTCAAATCATTAAGAGAAATTAAGAGAAAAACAAAATTAAAGGTTGGGAATCGTTACCCTCAGGTACAGGCAGCAGCAATTACTTCACGGACTCGTCTTTTGGACCTCTCATAGTCACAACTGTGAATTCTCAGAGTTTTCGGGGTGGAGGCTGGGTAAAAAGTTGGATCCCTTCTCTTGGTTGGAAGTGGGGTATATATAGGCAAGGATTAGGGTTTGATTCGAGGTCCATTAGGGTTTCCTAGGTGCCATCAAGCAGCTATCAGCACAGTATCTCCATAAGGTAAGAACCAATTTGGGAGGAAATGTTGGGAATTCAAAAATCAAAGGCTATATATGCACGTACATGCCTATGGGATGCACGTATGATCATAGGGTCTTTCAATGTGTTAGAAATTCTGTTGGGCCTGTGTGAGTCCTTTGGGCTTGTCCGTGGTAGCTTATCCGCTGTTGCCCTTTATCATCGAGCTTAAAAAGTGGCATGTGATGTCAAAGGGTACAAAATGGGCTGTTAACAAAGATATACAAAGTTGTTATCTATATCTAACTAGTTGTTGAAGGATCTAAGGTTAGACCACCACTGCCCACCCGATGACATTTGCTAATTTGTGTTTCTTAGTCCGAGACTATCAACCCCTTCGATTGTGGGAGCTTCGCAATATATTGTCACCCCCTTCTTTATATTGCAGAATGCCACCGTGGATTTTAGAACCTAACCCTATGCACCAAGCTCCTTCATGCACCAGGGTCCTTTAACCTCGCAAACAAGGCCTCCAACTAAGGGCGTAGTTAGGAAACTACCTCAGGTGAGACAACCTATTAAAACTTATTAAGTTCTAGTGATCACTTTTCAACTTAATACCATCTAAATGATAATGTTTGTCGACTTATTACAAATTGACTGTATATGTACTTTAAAATAACTTTTAATTTTCTTTATTTGGTATTAAGTTGGAAATGGTCATCAAAAGAATACTACTCCCCACCTGCTACCACTCTGGCTTCGCCCTTGTCTCGAACCACCGAAGATCGCTATACTAGGAAAGCCTTGTACTACTCGGATTTTCCCTAGACAATACACACACACACGCGCGCGCGCGCACACACGCACACACATATATATATAGGATGATGATCAGTTAAGCACGTGTTGATATAACTTATATTAACACCCGCATTGGAGGATTGTACCTCGTGCATTAGTGGGGTTAAGGGGTACATTAGGCCAATGCAAAAGATACAACTTACAATACATGGTGCTGATATAACTTATATCAATATGTGTTGACCTGATCAAAACTGATGCATAAGGTTAGGATCGAGGACACAAGTTTTGATACAAGTTTTCATAATTCCATTTACAATTCATATTTTGCGAAATACACCGTTGGATTAGATTACCTACCCATATAGAGCAAACATGCAAAAAATCAAGTTGATTCAATATTAAGAGCCACTTCATCCATAAATTTTAAATTTTATTGAATATATATGTAAGTTTTTGGATTGTATAACAATCAATATCAGATCAACTTGATTTTTTGCATGTTTGCTTTATATGGGTAGGTAATTTAATCCAACGGTGGGTTTCACAAAATATAATGCTTGCAATACTAAAGATCATGAAATAATTTATGATTATATTTGCATACCAAGTACAATTATTTCTTCACCATCAGGTATGGGATATGGATAAGTGGTTCCTTCAACAGGGTAAACAACGATGGCACCATGAACAGTGGATCGTGTCCAATCACTATGCGCATGCCACCAAAGGGTTCCTTGACCTCGCAAGTGAAGTTTGATCCTGGTTCAATCGAGCATTGTGTGATATACTCTGGACCATCAAACCATCGATTTCTTGGTTGCTTCAATCCATGCCTGCAAAGATCACATTGCTTTAATTTTAAGATTAAACATGCAATTCATTCACTTGTTTCACTCTTTCTTTTATTTATTTTTTATCTTTAGCTACTTTGAATTTCTTTGGCATTCTTTTATATATAAAAAGGGGCCTCTATTAGCACCCTAATACTTGCTTTTTATCCCCTACTTATTTTACAATTTAAGGTTTTATGAAAATTATAAAAGGTTTTCATGAAAAGAGATCGTATAGTCTACTAAAAAACATCATTTTGAATAACTTTATAGAAAAAAGTTTCTTTTCCAAAATCTATTATTTAATTGGACTTTTTTGCCATTTATGAAACAAAAACTGGAAATTGTCAAAAAATCAACCTAAATAACAGATTTTGGAAAAAACTTTATTCTACAAAATTGTTTAAAATGATATTTTTTAGTGGTTATCGCGACTAGTTTTTATGATAACTTTTTGTGTTTTTCATAAAACCTTGAATCGTAAAATAAGTGGGAAATGAAAAACAAGTCTTAGTGTGCCACAATAGAAGCCCTTTTATAAAAAATAAGAAGTCAAGAATTTTGTGCTAGTGAGAACCTTGAAAGTATAACCTTCCTCCGTTACAAGCATTTACTTGCATCGTAATTAAATGAATTCTCCATTAAACTAAGATGGTGAGGTTGCATGAGCATTAGTAGGGGTGAAAGTTTAACCAAAAAACTGAACGAGACCGAACCGGATTGATCGATGTTTGGTCGGTTTTTTACTAGTTTGATCGGAACCAATTTTAATTCCATAATTTTCAATCTTTGGATAGGGACCGATTTACTAATTCTAAAACTGAAAACCGACGAAACCAAACCGAAATATCATTATATAATTTATGATATTAATATATAAATATAAATCATTTACCAATAGGCCAATACGACGTCGTAATTTATATCTTTGAGTTTTTAACCCTAATTTTAGCCCAAACTTGGCCTAATATGACCCTCTTTTTTCATCAAGAGGCCACCGTTGCTCTCGATCTCTCACCCCAATTTCATCCCTTCCCTCTCTTAGTCTCTGCCGTTGCTCTCACAGCATCACGGTCTCATAGTCTCACTCTCCTCTCCTAGTCTCTATGTTGTTGCTCTACCGCTAGTTCCCATACCGTTGTTACCGCGCTGGTTACCACACCGCCACTGGTTGCCTCACTGTCGTTAAAATACTCGCAATCTCCAATACCAACGACTTAAACCCTAACAACTCGCAATCTCCATTATTGTTGGTCCCTGTATTGAACGATAACAAAAAGGTGGTGAAGATGCAAGTGCTGTTTTCAGCTCCGACGGGTCGATGCTTCCACCGTCGACCGAGATGCAAGTTGAGGAAGGTTTTGCTTTTCATGGATGGAGGCAGTGAGGCTTTTAAACGATTTGATTTGGTCACTTTCTCTAAAGTTTGTTGTTTGATCAGATTTATGGTATTGCGTTGTTTGATTAGATCTATGGTATTGTGTTGTTTGATCAGATCGTTGATCAGATCTTTCCTTTCCTTTTTTTTTTTTTCGATCAACGGAAAAATTATATTTATTAAGAAGAAGAGAAGACAAGGTACACCCAACAAAAAGGCAAAACACCCAAAGAAGAGAATAGGAGAATGAGCACGACCACACCCAAAAACAAATCAAAACGCCAATGCCCAATAGACAAAACAGAATAGAACAGGGGAAAGGCATTCCCATACACCTTACAGCCAAGCTAGAAAAGGAACGATCCTGCTATGCAATTTAACGCTTCTCTGATAGCAAGCAGTTCAGCTAGATTGGAATCAACTATGCCTTGTTGGATATTTAAATAATTATATTATTATTTTATTACACATAAAAATTACTAATAGTTGTCTTTGGCCGGTTTGGTGTGAAGAGGTGCTTTATGCACCTTTTTGGTTTCAATATTTAAATAATAAATTATATAACCGTTTCATGATTATGTTTGTCTCGGTTCTGGAAAGGCACTTTTATACCTTTTGACATCCTTTTGATTTAAATATTATTTTATTACTAATAGCCGGTTATGTGTACAGGTGTTTTAGGCACCTTCTAACTTGTATGGAAAAGGTACATTGGCACTTTTTCGGTTCAAGCATGTGGGCACCATTAGCACCCCTTCACATCTATATATAGTCACCTCATTCGTGGGTATTAAAATGTAGTAATATATATTTTTTTTTAGTTTCTTCTCTTTGTGTGGCAGTAAACTTGTGGCAGTCTTTTATTTTGTTCTAAAAGTTCAGGCTATTTTAAGGTTGTGCAAATCCTTTAAATAGTAACAGGTGAATCTGGGTCCATTGTATCCTGGGGACAATTCGCCATATAACTTTTTTTGTACTCGCAATTATATTAGAAGGGCGGCAAATTTGTCTTAAAGATAGCGATATAATCGTGCCTTGGATTTTGGATTTAACCTTTTGTCTCTATTAATTAGTGTAAACTAACAACAATTTTAAGACAAATTTTTTTTTTCTGCATTAATGGAGACTTTGGCGTCAACCGTTCAATCAATTCAAGTGATGAATCAAGACTTGGTGCGCTTGGAACGATTTGATGGGCAATTTTTCATGCAATGGCAACAAAAGGTTTTATTCTTTTTAACAACTTTGAAACTCGCCTACATTTTAGAAGATGGTCTTTCACCAATTTCAGAGGAGAAAGAAGACGAGTCCGAGGAGATAAAGCAACAAAAGAAGAAACGGATCGATGATGATTTTCTGTGCAAGGGACATATTCTCAATGCGCTGTCCAAATCCCTTTACAACACATACCGACACACTCCATCGGCCAAGGAACTATGGACGCGTTTGGAGAATAAATACAAGACTGAGAAAATTAGTGCGCGTAAGTTTTTAATTGATAATTATGTTCATTTTCAAATGGTTGATGGAAAATCTATCCTTTCTCAAGTGGATGAGTTACAACTCCTAATGGAAGATATTACCATTGGTGGAGTTAAAGTGGATGAGGAATTCCAAGTTGGAGCGATTATTGCGAAATTGCCTCCTTCTTGGAATGACTACAAAAAGAAACTTAAACAGCAGGAGAAGAAGTGTTCTTTAGAAGATCTAATGCGTCATCTTCATATCAAAGAAGAGTCTCGAAATCGAGATCATAACGGGGACAAATTAGATCATATCTTTAGAGCAAATTTGGTTAAAGGGGAGTCTAATGACAAACCTAAGAAATTCGGTATTCCTCCTAAAAATGATAAAAGTTTCAAGAAAAGGAAAATTCACACCAATGAACCAAAGAAAAAGAATTGTTTCTTTTGCCAAAAGCCCGGTCATTTTATGAAGAATTGTAGACTTCACAAGAAGTTTCTTAATTCTCAAGTAATGTAACCGATGAAAATCCTAATTTTACTGCGGTTGTAACCGAGGCAAACCATATTGATTATGATGAAGGATGGTGGCTTGATACTGGGGCTACTATTCATGTTGCAAAGAGTCGCGATGTCTTCATCAAGTACGAAAGTATCTCCGATGGACAACAAGTTAGAATGGGAAACAATGGAACAGCAAAAGTTATGGGAATTGGGTTAGTGGAACTCAATTTTACTTCGGGCAAGACAATGACTTTAAAGAATGTTCGTCATGTTCTAGAAATGAACAAGAATCTTGTATCTGGTAATCTCTTAAACAAAGTAGGGTTCAAATTGGTGTATGAATCGGATAAGTTTATCTTGTCCAAAAATGGGATTTTTGTTGGCAAGGGTTACTCTTGTAATGGAATGATTAAACTTAATATTAATAAAGTTATGTCTTCTATTTATTTGATTGACTCTTTATATTTGTGGCATAATAGATTAGGTCATGTGAATTATCAATCTATTAAGCGTATGAGTAATTTAGGTTTAATTCCAAAATGTGCAAATAATAATATTTCTAAATGTGAAGTGTGTGCTCAAGCAAAATTAGTGCGTAAACCATTTCATCAAGTTGAGCGTACTTTAGAATTGCTAGAACTTGTTCATTCGGATTTGTGTGATCTTAAGGGTTTTGTAACTCGTGGAGGAAAGAAATATTTTCTTACCTTCATTGATCATTTTTCGAGATATACTTATGTATATTTGTTATCTAGCAAAGATGAAGTATTTGGTAAATTTAAAATTTATAAAGTCGAGGTTGAAAATCAACTTGGTAAGAAGATAAAAGTGTTAAGGAGTGATCGTGGGGGAGAATATTTTCCAACCGAGTTTAATATTTTTTGTGAAACTCATGGAATTAGACATGAAATGTCGGCTCCTTATACTCCTCAACAAAACGGTCTTGCTGAAAGAAAAAATAGAACCTTGACTGAAATGGTGAACTCACTGTTAATAAGTTCTGGGCTTCCCAATAATTTATGGGGAGAAGTTATACTATCAGCATGTCATATTCTTAACAGAATAGTACGCAAGAAACCAAATATGACTCCTTATGAGTTGTGGTGTAATAGGAAACCGAATTTGGATTATCTTAAGGTTTGGGGGTGTCTTGCTTATGTAAGAATACCTGATATTAAGAGATCCAAATTAGGACCTAAAACCTACAAATGTCCTTTCATTGGATATTGTAAGGATAGTAAAGCTTATAGATTTTTAAATCTTGTATCAAATGAGATTATAGAATCTAGAGATGCTGAATTTTTTGAGCATATATATGCTAAAGATAAGTTGAAACAAGATAGTTCTCTTGATAAGCACACTAGTACACATGAAGATAATATATCTTATGATAAAAATTTACAAGATGATCCCAACCCACGAACTTTGAAAAGGGCAAGAATTACAAATTATTCCTTTGGTCCAGATTTCTATCTTTTCCTAGTTGAAGGAAATAGAAAGGAAATTAAAAAGGAAGTAAGATTTGTAATGAATGCAGAAGGGGATCCAACTTCCTATAAAGAAGCTATGACTTCACCAAATGCATCTCTATAGAGAGAAGCAATTGAAGAAGAATTAGATTCCATTGTGTCTAATGGAACATGGAAGTTAGTCGATTGCCCTCCAGGATCTAAACCAATTGGTTGTAAGTGGGTATTTAAAAGGAAATTGAACACCAATGGTTCAATTAATAGATTTAAAGCTAGGCTTGTGGCTAAAGGCTTTAGACAAAAAGAAGGGATTGATTTCTTTGACACATATGCACCTGTGGCACGAATTAGTTCAATTCGTTTACTTATTTCTCTTGCATCAATTCACCATTTAGTAATCCATCAAATGGACATGAAGACGGCCTTCTTGAATGGTGATCTAGATGAAGAAATTTACATGGAACAACCTGAAGGGTTTGTTCAACCAGGTCAAGAAAAGAAAGTTTATAAACTTACAAAGTCTTTATATGGCCTAAAGCAAGCTCCTAAGCAATGGCATGAGAAATTTGATGAAGTGATATTGTCAAAAGGTTTTTGTATCAATAATGCAGATAAATGTATATATAGCAAATTTGATAATAATGGTGGTGTTATTATTTGCTTATATGTAGATGATATGCTCATTTTTGGAACCAACCTAGAATATGTAACAGAAACTAAGAAGTTTCTTTCCGCTAATTTTGATATGAAGGATATAGGGAAGGCTAATGTGATCTTAGGGATTAAGATCAAGAGAAATAGTGATAGCTTAGCACTAGTGCAATCGCACTATGTAGAAAATGTGTTAAAGAAATTTGGTCATTTTGATAAAAAACCAGTCTCAACTCCATTTGATCCAAATGTCAAATTAATGAAGAACACTAGTAGATGCATAAGGCAATTGGAGTATTCCCGGGTCATTGGGAGTCTAATGTATTTGATGCATTGTAGTAGACCCGATATTGCATTTGCAGTACGCATGTTGAGCCGATTTACTAGTAACCCAAGTCATGAACATTGGGATGGAATATCTCGAGTGTTGAGATATTTAAAAGGTACGATCGATTATGGATTGCATTATCAAGGATACCCATCTGTGTTAGAAGGGTATAGTGATGCTAGCTGGAATACTGATATGAAATCCAAATCAACTACCTGGTGGATTTTTACCCTCGGTGGAAGAGCAATTTCTTGGGGATCCAAGAAACAAACATGCATATCACACTCGACGATGGAATCTGAGTTGATAGCTCTTGGAGCTGCATGTAAAGAAGGTGAGTGGCTTCGGAATTTAATTATGGAAATTCCTTTGTGGAAGAAGCCATCTCCATCGATTACTATCTATTGTGATAGTTAGGCGACCCTTGCTCGTGCTACGAGTAAGATGTATATGGGAAGTCAAGACATATTGGTCTTAGACATAATTATATCAAAGAGCTCTTGAGAGATGGAATAATTAGTGTGACAAATCAATTGAGAATTTGGCAAATCCTTTGACGAAAGGACTTGCCCATGAGATGATAAATAAAACATCAAAAGGAATGGGACTAAGGTCTACATAATATCAATCACATTCGATGGCAACCCAACCTAGGTTTTGAAACATAGGATAGGTTCAATGGGAAAAACAAGTCGAACGAGTGGTTATGTTGAGATTTTGCTAGAAATTGTTTCAGTTCCATTCTTGGATGTTAAAAATCTAGCGAATTTTGGACACTTGTCATTTTGGAGGTTGAGTATTTTACTTTTAATAAGTCTATAGTGTTATACTGGGATGATAAGACAAGGACATCCTTGATAGACTTACCTATATAAGTGAGGAGGTTTGGCCGCTTCCAAAGAGATTGAGACCTTTCTCAAAGGACACTCATGAAAACGGGATACGCACATGGCCATAAACGTGCGGACTTAAGAACTTTAAAACTAATTTTGAAATAGGTATGCTCGATGTGTCCAGCTGGTCACATAAAGTTCTTGGTTCAAAACTGCGGTTACCAAGCACTTGACGAAACTTTGATGCATTTGTGCTAACTAGAGGTTCAAGTCCAAAAGATACCTACTAGGTTATGTATTTGTTTCTAAGATTGCCACAAGCTATGCATAATTTTTAAATAGGGAAGGATTGTTGGATATTTAAATAATTATATTATTATTTTATTACACATAAAAATTACTAATAGTTGTCTTTGGCCGGTTTGGTGTGAAGAGGTGCTTTATGCACCCTTTTGGTTTCAATATTTAAATAATAAACTATATAACCGTTTCATGGTTATGTTTGTCTCGGTTCTGAAAAGGTACTTTTATACCTTTTGACATCCTTTTGATTTAAATATTATTTTATTACTAATAACCTTAAAGGTTGTATTGTTGGCCGGTTATGTGTACAGGTGCTTTGGGCACCTTCTAACTTGTATGGAAAAGGTACATTGGCACTTTTTCGGTTCAAGCATGTGGGCACCATTAGCACCCCTTCACGTCTATATATAGCCACCCCATTCGTGGGTATTAAAATGTAGTAATATATATTTTTTTTCAGTTTCTTCTCTTTGTGTGGCAGTAAACTTGTGGCAATCTTTTATTTTGGTTTAAAAGTTCAGGCTATTTTAAGGTTGTGCAAATCCTTTAAATAGTAACAGGTGAATCTGGGTCCATTGTATCCTGGGCACAATTTGCCATATAACCCTTTTTGTACTCGCAATTATATTGGAAGGGCAGCAAATTTGTCTTAAAGATAGCAATATAATCGTGCATTGGATTTTGGATTTAACCTTTTGTCTCTATTAATTAGTGTAAACTACCAACAATGCCTACTGGAGAGGAAAAGAAACAGAGAATGGTGCCTTGATCATTTTTGAGAACTCCACCAATGCCTCCGGGACCCGGCTTGTCTTTGGCGGAGCTATCCACATTGAACTTCAAAAAGCCTTTGGGAGGAGCCAGCCAGAGCAAAGGTTGCCTACCTTTCTTGCTTGTACAGTTCTAATTTTATGTAAACTGGCTGAAGCCTACTGAAACCAACCGAGCCAACTGTAAAGCGAAAACGTCGGTGCTCTCATACTTTCGGTCGATTTCGGTTTGCAGTGTTCATAAACCGATAATTTCGGTTCGGTCCAAAATATCCTCTAACCCGAACTGAACCAAACCAATTTCACCCCTAAGCATTAGGATAAAATATTACCAAATGACCTATAAACCCTAGCTTGGATAAGCGCAAGGGCAGATTTGTATGGGGCCGTAGCTCTCACAGAATTTTAAAAAGCTTTGAGGTCATTTCATAATTTTAAAAACAATCAAATCTCTAAAAATAAAAAATAAAAAAATGCCCTACAATGTTATATCGGTTACATATAAAAGGTCTTTAAGGCCATTTTAATTTTAACTAGTGGTAGTTATATCACAATAAACTACATTAAATCAAACACAAAAATCTATAACAATACAATATAGAAGTAAAGCATTAAAAAAATAAAGATGGGGTGGGAACCAACCTCTTGAAAAATGATTATTGCTATAATGAGATATAACTTATCATTACCAGTGATATTGGTGTAACGACACCATGTAATGAAATCCTAATATCAATCTATGTGATCAATTCATCCATTCAATTTATATATTGTTGGTAAACAACCGTTAAATTAAATAATCTTAATTTGGTATTTATTTGCACAATAGAATTATTTCTCACATTAAACAGCTACCACCAAGATATAATATATATATATATATATGTACGGGGTATTTTTCCGTACGATGAATGCTGGTTGATTCGAGCAGAGCTGCGCCCCCACCAATGGACTGGCTTGCACACAATGAACACACCATTAAGGGATGACCGGAGTGAGTCCGGTCGTCACCTCTCCGATGCCAAAGTCAGTTGACTGTATATAGCGAAAGGGAGGGTTTTAGACTAGGGTTTCTGTACCGCTTGCCTTTGTCAGGCTTAGAATTGTTCTATTTATATCAGTATCTTAATCTAACCATGGTTTGGTTAGATAGCGGTTTTCCTTTGGTTGAGTTTAACCTGAGTCCAATTGATAACTGTGTGACCAAGGTTGGCTTGACCATAGTCAGCTTTGAATCGTAATTAGAATAACTGCCTGCCCGTTTGTTATGCGATAGCTGTTTTACTCACGTGTTTCCTTCATGTAGAGCTTGGATCCGTTACCCATTTTAGTTCGTGGTTGAAAGAGTTCGGGTTGGCTTAGCTGTGATAACTGATCATTCAGGTCCTGATCTTCAAGTCGGGACATAAAGGGTGATATCAATTTACCGTGCTGATATACTCTGAGCTCGTGGTACTTACATTACATGTTGCTGGCCTTACCAGTTCGAGATTACGAAGTGCCGAATGTTCACCTCGGGATTTATCCACACAACTTGCCCCAATTGTGATTATTCCGTACTGGGAGTAATCATAATTCTCTGGAGATTGTTCGGGCTCACTCACCAAAATCCAGCTGTCACAGACATGTGGTGCCGCTTCAACTTTCAAGATGGTGACGTTGGAAAACTGACGCGCGTGTCTCATCTCATTAAATAGCATTTAATGCTAATAAGTGCTCCGAGTTTATTTTGTCTTTGGTTTCTCTCTCTCCTCTTCACTTTACCCTCTCACACTCTCTCTCTTCTCTGTTGCATTGCAGGAATCCTCTGCATCCTTTCGTTTTCTCGCCGGATAATCTCCATTTCCGTCATCTTCTCCTCCGTTCAGTCGCTGCGATTTTCCGTATATTGTGATCTTTAGACTGAGGCGAGCCTGTTGTTGCTGTTTGAGGAGCGTTTCTCCGACTTTAGGGAAAATCTTCACGGTGGTGTTGTTCAAACTCTCTGGCAACCTTCCTTTCATCGTTGGTGATGGTAAGTCTTCTTATAATTTGATTCTTATTCCTTTGCTTTCAATCGTAGAAACTGTTTTTAGGGAAGAACATAGCAAAATTGTAGTTTCCCGCCTTTGGATCTTGAAAACCCCACATCGGGATTGAATTTAGGGCTAGAAAACTTTATATTGCTCTGACATCCAACCGTGCTAACACATTAGATGGAAGTAATGCTTTACTTAAGGTTCCGGACTGGACTTGTTAAGCTCAGAAAGCTGCATACCAACTAGAACATAGTATCAGACCTTTAGGATATTATCCTTAGGGTGTCATGACCCAAATTAATTAAGTCGTGATCAATAGTAATAAAACAAGCTTTGTTTTAATAAATCATTTGGTAAAAGAGAATGACAGGTGTCAAAAGCTCAACTATTTGAAAATTTTTCCCTTTTTCAAACATGACCCATCTGTACATAGGGCATACCATCATAAAACCTGTTATAAAAATTCATTCCATAAAAATTTCCATGTCATCCATAAGTGTGGTATCATCCCATGCATCGAATTCCCACATATACTCGCATCCATAAATAGATAAAATTACAACCCTTAATAATATTACAAATCCGTCGATCATAGGCCCAAAATAAAATTAATGAAATATATTCATTTATCCCATGAAAAATACACTAATAGACCACATTAATAAATCCCAAGTAAGCGTGCCTCCGCATAAACTTCATAAATCGTTTCCTGTAATACTGAAAACATTTAAGGAAATAGGTGTGAGTTTGCCAACTCAGTAGATACAATTTAACATAGTAAACTAAAGCAATGATATAGATAGAACCCAATTATATCATTTAAAACAGAAATATACTCCCCCAAGTATATTATAACTTCGAAAATAAGTTATAATTCATAAGTTAAAACAATAATGCATAATGCCCAATGCATGTGACCCATGTCCATTTAATCAATTCCATTAATTACCCAACTTCCCCACAAAGGGGCCATCACGGGCGGAATGGAGGAATCACAACCCAACCTCCAAGAAGACAACACAGCAAGACATCCCTACCTGGGACCGCAGTAGCGTCATCCCCGAGACAACACAGCACGACATCCCTACCTGGGACCGCAGTAGCCTGGATTCGGGACAACACAAAGTAGCCCAGGACTAGAGGATAGGAAAACACAGCACGACATCCCTTTCCTTCGAGACCACAGTAGTCCTAGCTCCAATAGCCCTCAACATTACCCAGTTGATTATTAAGTCCATTTATGCATGGTTATGCCCAACATGCAACACAATAAACCATAAAAATGATTTTAACCAAAATCATCTTCAAAATATACCATGTAAACTATAATCAAATAATATCATAATTATGCCAAATTATGATAACAACATAAATACCCATTTATGATTACAACCTTAAGATCATAAACCAAAAGTATCAATTACCCATATAAAAATACCAAAAAAAAAATCCATACATTTATAGTTCCCAAAAAGCATAGGATAACCCATATTTCTTAATAAACCAAATTCCCAATTTATACCATCAATTACCTAAAGTTCCATTTCAAGATTTATTCCATAAATCATCAATACCCATATTCTGAATTCCAAGAATAACAAATACTATGATAATATATACCATATTATCATGTCAATAGTTTAAACCCATGTAAATTGCACCTACCTCTACCAAATGTGTGGAAAATACAACCTTGTTTGTCGTGGGTGTGAAATCCCAGCCCTAGAATGCATATGCAAGCTCCCAATCCAAGCCTTAGCTCCAAAATGACTTAGTTGAATGAAGAGAATGGAGATTCCAACTCCAAGATGTAACCAAACCTCACAAATACCATGGATAAACACAAAATATGAGGATATGATAACTAAATCCCAAAAGAAATGCAAACCCTAGCTTTATACATGAGAAATTACCTCTCAAATGCAAAGGAATTGGTGAGGATGAACATCCATGCCAAATTCCATGAAATCCAAGCTCAATCCACCAAGAACAAACTCCAATAACACATGTATGAGCCCAAACAAGAAACCCCAGTTACAAAGTCCATGAATAATACTCCCAAGAAGTAAATCAAGTGTATAACTAGGTGGAGAGAAGAGAAATCATGCTCACAATGCATGAAAACCCATGAAAATGGAAGGAAAAACTCTTTATCTCTCCACCGTCCCCTCTCTTTCTCTCCCGTATCCCCTCTCTCTCGATCGACTGAGAAAATGGGTGAGGAACCCTCTAGAAGTTGGGTTTTATAGGAAACAAAAAGGAGGGGTAGAATGGTCTTTTCGCCCCATAAAAATCTTATCTTTCAGCAAAAAGTCCGTGTGTTATAGTTGACTATAATGAGTTATAGTCGACTATAACTCCCCAGTGAACAATACTGCAACATTCTGTTTGTTATAGTCAACTATAAGTTGTTATAGTCGACTATAACACCCAACAGGCACAAAAAGAGCTATCCTGTTTATTATAGTCAGCGATAAAGGGTTATAGTCAACTATAACACCTAGTATGCACAACAAAGAGGTATATAGCTCACCAAAACATACCATAACACAATCAAACAAGGAACCCTCTATCACAACATTCAATCATAACATCCTAACATCATACACATGTATTACCCATGCAAGTGGTCATCCGAAAAATCATGGGATTAACTATGTTAACCATAGATTAAACCCTTAATACCTTAATTAAAATTACAGGTGTTACATAAGGTAGCTCGTTCTGCCATGTTTTGATCGGGAGTGATTCTTTACCTGGGGTACCGTGCTGAGCCTTGTCCAATTTTGACTTTGGTAGATGGCTGCTTTTGTGATAAAAGACCGACCAGACAGATTGACCAAGTTCAAGGCTCAGTACGGGTTTCAAGATGAAAGGTTTAGCTTCCGTTGTGTTGAGGAGGGGGAATGTTTGTCAAAGGAAGACTCCTAGCACGGTCTTCCAATTCCAACTGCTGCTTTTCTTGAGGGAGGTGTTTGCATCCCGTTCTCACCCCTGCTGGTTTCCTTTCTCCATTTCACTAATTTGCTTCCCACCCAGCTCGTACTTAATACCTTTAGAATTATTTCTTCTATTGATGCCTTGAACAAAAAGTTGGGCGTTCAAGCTGGGCTGGTAGAGATCTTCCGTCACTACAAGCTCATTCTCAGTAGTACTCATAACCAGTACTATCTTTCACTTTGTGGCAAAAGAGAACCATTAGTGACTCATTTGTCGGACTTAAATCCTGGAGTCATTGAAAATTCCATATTTGTGTACGGGCCAGTTGATGGGTTTGATCCTCGACCTAAGGATGCCCCAACTTGCCCACGCGTGGCTGACAAACCATGTAAGTAGGTTTCAGTTTGTGTTAATGCAGTAGATATAACACTCTTCCATATTCCCGTGCTGAATCTTACTTTTATTTTTTATTTCAGTGAAAACAATCAATCACTTCGTTGATGAGCAAGCAAATGCTGAAACCTTGAAAGCCATCACTGATTATCGTGTTGACGAGCATTGCCGAGCTCCACACATACTTCTGAATTATAGGCTCAGGTACCATAGCTTTTCTCAGGCCACTATTCCTGAGTACTGGAAAGAAGAGGAGGGAAATACAGGTGAAGCGATAAAGAAGAAATCCCGTGCTCAACCTTCAACAAAAAAGGTTGCCAAGCAAAAGAAGCTTCCTTTAAAAAGGAAAACCAGGGAAGCATCCCCCAAGCTTGAGGAAGAAAGAGAAGGAGAAGAAGAGATCCAATCCCAAAGGATCAGTTCAGATTCTGAAGAAACCGAGGTGGAAGAAATGGATCCTCCTCAATTCTCCGCACCTCCCTCTAAGAGGCAGAAAAAGGGGACTCAGACCCCAAATCTGAGAAATTTATTGGCTCAACATCAGAGCCAAAAGTCAAAGAGCTCCACTGCAGCAACTCCAACGGCTGGCTCGGGATCCTCCCCTGCTGGAAAGTCTTCTTCTGTTTCAACGGGGAAGACTTCAGCTGAGACAAGGGACGCCGCTACCTCCCGATCTCAGCAAAGAGAAACTTCAGCTTAAGATCGAGCTGCTCAGAAGGGGAAGGGGAAAGAGCCTGCTTCTAAGGCTACCCCCAGGACACCTCCCGTTCTCAGCCTTGAAGGCTCTAACTCTTCCTCTGCTCAGCTGATCCCGAGCCAAGCAGATATAGATGCCTCCAAGCTGCCCCAGGTAGTTTTCTCTCACAGATGTACTAAAAACTGTTTTTTAAGATCTCAGTTCATACCTAACGATCCCGGGATGGTTGATCTTGTATATGATCACGTGCAGCTCCCAGTTCCTACTGACACCACCATCTCCGGGCTTATTCTACCAGAGTATACTTTCCAGAGCATTAGGAATGTCCTACGCTTCCCTTCTAATATGTCAGTTTTGAGGAGGCAACTTCCCACTGACCTCTCCCATAATGCCTTCACCTGGCTGTTGAGGGTAAGTTCTTGTATATTTGTTACTTATTTTTTATTTTTTGTGAGCTCGGTATAAACAAGCAATTTCCTACCGCGCAGGGTGTTCAGCAGGTGTTGGTGATGGGAGACATTCTGACCTCCCAAGAGGATCAATTCTAGCTGGAAGTTGCTCGACTGAGGAGCGAGCATGAGCAGAGGCACAAGGAGGCTGAGGAAAACCTGAAGTCTGCCTTTGCTCAACTAGAGAAGGCCAAGTCTGAGGCCAGTCATTATAAGAAAGCTGCTGCCAGCTCAGCTAAGGATTTGCTGTTGCTGAAAAAAGACTCTGAGGATATGGAAGCCGATCTCAAAAAGGCTCAAGCTGAGAATGAGGAGCTGTCCTGTTCTAAAGAAGCTCTGGAGCAAAAGAACTCCCATCTCTCTGCCGAGCTGAAGGGATTAAAGGCCTCGGTCTCTACTAAAGTGGCCAAGGCAAGGGAGAGCACTGAAAAGGCTCTGATAGAACAGTTTGATCCTATTCTGGAGAGCACTTACAAGCTTGCCTGGGACACTTTAGTGGAGTTGGCGCTCCCTTTCTTTCCAGAAATTTCCTCCATCCAGTTCAAGCACAGGGCACTTCCCCCTGTTCCTGAAACCGAGGCTGAAGATGAAGAAGGTGAAGATGGAGAGGAAGATGCGCCGGCTGGGGATGAGATCGGTGACTGTCTTTCTGAGATCGTAGCGATTGATGACAAAGACAATCGAGCAAACCAACAGACAGTCGAGAATGAACCTACAGCTCCTCCGTAAAGTTGATTGTCTTCCTTTTTTTTTCTTTTTTTTTTTTTTGCATGAAAAAACCTGAACTTTGTTGGGGGGCTATTATGCCCACTAGATGTAAATGATACAATTTGTTGATCATCTTTGAGCACTTGATTTCTCTTTTGGATGCTTCTGTTTGCTTTTCGCTTCTGAATAACTGCTAGCATAGATATTTTCTTTTCCTGAATGCTTACAAGTATTAGCTCAAGCCTCCCACAGTGGAACTGAAGTAAACCATTTTCTAGGCATTTGCTAGCTTAATCGTGTTCCTTGGTAAACTGAATTAGGCCCATTCTTAGGCTGTTTTAGTTCGAACCCATTCTTAGGTGAACTGAATTTGGCCCATTCTTGGGCATATTTTAGTTCGAACCTGTTCTTAGGTGAACTGAATTTTTGCCCATTCTTAGGCACGTTTTAGTTCGAACCTGTTCTTAGGTGAACTGAATTATTTTGATAATACAAATGCAGGGAATCTATTGAATAACATCTTTATTGAGATCTTTGAGTACGATTACATCATCTAATGGTAAAATAAACGCAAATTTGAGATGTTTACTGACCTTTGGAGTTCCAGCCCAGATTCCAAGCTTTTCAACCTGTAAGAGCCTTTGCCACCTGTACTTATGACTTCATAAGGTCCTTCCCAAGTCGCCCCCAGCTTACCATGAGTAGGGTATCTAGTTCTAAGGTTAACCTACCTAAGGACCAATTCTCCCACTTTGAATTCTCTCGACTTGATCCTTCTGTTGTAATACTTGTTTAGCTCTTGCTAGTATGATGCCATCTTGATACGGGCCCGCTCTTTCCTCTCTTCTGACAGATCTAAGTCTCGAGCAAGGATCTGATCGTTCGTTGTAACTTCGAATTGCTCTGCTCTTAGTCTAGGCAGGCCTAGCTTAGTTGGGATTACTGCTTCCATGCTAAAGGCTAATGAGAACGGTGTCTCACCTGTTGACCTTCGGGGCGTAGTTCTATATGCCCAAAGGATGGTGTGCAGTTCATCAGGCCAGGATCCTTTAGCTTCGTCCAACCTCCTTTTGATTCCTGCCACTAGAATCTTGTTGGTGGCTTCGGCCTGGCCATTGCACTGTGGGTAGCTTGGGCTAGAATAGAACCATTGCATTCCATAATCTGAACTGAACTGCCTTGTCTTCTTACTGTCGAACTGAGTTCCATTATCCGAGATGAAAGCCCTTGGAATCCTGAACCTAGTAATTATATTCTCCCACAGGAATTTGATGATGTTGGAGTCTTTGATGGATGCTAACGCTACTGCCTCTACCCATTTTGTGAAATAATCGGTGGCGATAAACAAATATTTTCTTTTTCCCGACACTGGGGGCAAAGAACCTACCATGTCCAACCTCCATTGAGCAAATGGCCACGAACTCGACAATGGGTTTAATTCTTGAGCTGGCTGGTGGATCTTATCAGCGAACAACTAGCACTTTGAGCATTTTCTCACATATTTCACTGCATCTTTTTGCATATATGGCCACCAAAATCCTTGCAAATTAGCATGCTGGGCTAGGGATCGACCTCCCACATGTCCACCGCATGAACCTTCGTGCAGCTCGGAAAGGATACTCTGGACCTGATCAGGGTGAACGCATTTAAGATAAGGCCCAGAGTATGATCTTCTGTATAAGTTCCCTACTGGGGATAACCAAAACCGTGCTGACTTCAGTCGAACTCGGTATCTTTGGTGCTTGTCTACTGGCAACTCATCCCTCTGTAGGTAGGCGATGATTTCATCCATCCAACTCGGAGATGACATTTCAATATCCAACACAATTTCGTCCGATCCAATGTTGGGTGATGAAAGAATTTCAACCTGTATTGTCCTTGGGTTGCTAGTTTCCAGGGCAGCTGCCAAGGCGGCAAGTCCATCCGCATATCTATTTTGATCTCTAACAAAACGTCTGAATTCGATATCTTCGAACTCAGAGGCGAGTTCCCACACTTTTAGCATGTATGCCTTCATTCTATCATCCTTTGCTTCGTATTCTCTGTTTAATTGATTTACGACGAGCTGAGAGTCGCTATAAACCGTGAGCTTTTTAACCCCTGTAGCTCGGGCAATTCCCAATCCAACTATTATAGCTTCGTACTCAGCTTCGTTGTTTGAGGCAGGGAACAAAAGCCTAACTGCCTGCTCGATGACTTCTTTGTCTGGTGCTATCAACACGATCCCCAGCCCGGTACCTTTTCCGTTTGATGCACCATCAACCCTGAGCTCCCATTTGGTCTTTTCTCTCCCCAGATCGGACAGAGAGGTATTAAATGCTGTTATGTTCGAACTGGAATTTGGATCTGTGAACTCAGCAATAAAATCCGCCAGGATTTGTCCTTTGATTGCAGCGCGGGGTTGAAAATGAATGTCATAAGCGTTAAGCTCTACCCCCCATTTTGAAACCCGACCTGAAAGATCAGCCCTTCTCAAAATAACTTTCAGTGGATAGTTCGTAAGTACGATGATGGAATGGGATTGGAAGTAATGTTGTAACTTGCGTGAAGCCGTTACCAGAGCGAGCAATAGCTTTTCAAGTGGAAGATACCGCGTTTCGACGTCCAGTAATGTTTTACTGATGTAGTAGATCGGCTTCTGTTCAGTTCTTCTTTGGGCAATTAAGACGCTGCTAAGAGAATGTGCGGACACCCCCAGATATAGGTACAATGTTTCCCCTAGATGGGGACGAATAAGAACTGGAAGTTTTTCAAGGTGGTCTATGAGCTGGAAATAAGCTTCTTGACACTCAGTATTCCAAGTTGATTGTTGGCCTTTTTTCAATACTTGAAAAAACGAATGGCATTTGTCTAAAGACCTTGAGATGAACCTACTAAGTGCTGCCACCATGCCGTTGAGCTGTTGAACATCCCTGACCCTTGTGGGCATTTTCAAATTTCTAATTGCATCGATTTTACTGGGATTAGCTTCTATTCCCCTTCGTGAGACTAGATGACCCAAAAATTTTCCGGAGCTAACTCTAAACGAACTCTTTTTAGCGTTTAACTTCATGCCGAACTCTCTGAGTAGTGAGAAAGCTTTAGTAAGGTCTGTGAGATAGTCCTTTCCCGTGCTGCTTTTAACTATGGTATCACCAACGTAGGCTTCTAGATTTTTGCCAATGAGTCCGTCGAACATCCGACTGACTAATCGTTGATATGTCGCTTCGGCGTTTTTTAGCCCAAATGGCATGACTTTGTAGCAGTACGTGCCTGTTGGAATAATGAAACCAATTTTGTCCTGATCATGCTCTGCCATTGGTATCTGGTGGTACCCTGAGAATGCATCAAAGATGCTCATCCTTTCATAACCCGAGATAGAGTCTATTAGTTTATCTATTTTGGGTAGGGGAAAACTATCCTTTGGGCACGCTTTGTTGAGGTCGGTAAAATCGATGCAGATTCTCCAATCTCCGGTTTTCTTTTTGACACATACCGGATTGGATATCCAGGTCGGGTATTTCACTTCCCTTATAAATCCAGCTTTTAATAGCTTTTTAACTTCCTCAGATACTGCCTGGGCTCTCTCACCTGCTAAGCGTCTTTGTTTTTAGACAACGGGTTTCTTGGCAGGGTTCACTTGCAGATCGTGTGTGATGATCTCGGGCTTTATACCAGGCATTTCGTGGGGCAACCAGGCAAAAACATCAACCTTCGCCACCAAGAATTGAAAAAGCTCAGCAGCTTCCTCCTTGTGAAAGTTGCATCCGATCCAAAAGAATTTTTCTAGATTGGATGGGTCAATTATCATTTTCCTTCAGTTCCTCCTCTGTGCGGTCAGCTGGTTCTGAACAAGTTTCTAAAACCCCCAGCCGACCCTCCTTTCGTTGCTATAATGGGTTCGAGCTCTTCTTTGCCTTCTTTTTCTGATCGAGATCACACTCGGGTGCGTCAGTCTGTTCGGGACTGGGTAGTCTTGGGATCTTGGCTTTCAAGTTTTTTGTAGTTGGAGCTGAATGCCCGGTGTATTCAGTTAAGAAACATTCCCGAGCTACAGCTTGACTTCCTTTGATTTCCATTATTCCCTCGGGACAAGGGAAGCGAATTGACTGGTGATATGAGGAAGGGACAGCTCGAATCGCGTGGATCCAAGGCCGACCCAGTATGACATTGTAAACTGACCGCTCTCGGATCACGATAAAAGTTTCCATCATCTGCACTGAGCCTGCCCACACTGCCAATGTAATTTCACCAAGGGAAAGGGTGGTGTTGCCATTAAAAGCTCTTAAATTGACATGTAAAGGTTTTAAGCTAGATTCTTCTAGCCCAAGTTTTTCGAAGAGCCTTTGAAACATAACGTTTACTGAAGCCCCGTTGTCAACGTAAACCTTCCCGACATCATAGTTGGCTATCAGCATGCGAACTACCAGAGCATCGTTGTGTGGGTGTTGCACACCCGAATTGAACTCGTCCTCCTTGAAGAATAGAGTTTTCTGACTGGAGCCCTCATTTGACGGAACTAAAGTTGGTTCACTTGTCACTTTGTTGATTTCTACGGCATGACAAGCTTTTTAGTATTGGGCCCGCAGTTAGTTAGTTGAAAGGGCAGTTGACTCGTATCCTCCCGTGATGACATCAATTGTTCCCAGTACTTTTTGTTGCCTGATCTGTGCATTTTTTGGGTCAGGAATCTTTTCTCCAGACTGACCAGTCTTTTCTCCCCGATCTATGAATTCGTTGAGCTTACCTTCTTTTGCCCAAGTTTCCAACTTGTACTTCAGAGTTCTGCAGTTTTCAGTCATATAACCATGGTCTTTGTGGTAACTGCAATACAATTTTTTATTTCTCTTCTCGGGGTCTTGTGCCATTGGCCTAGGTTTTTCGAAGAAATCTCTATTTTCAACTGCCTTCATCACTTTGTAGATTGGTAGAGTGAATACTGTAAGGATGGTTTGGTTTGGGTTGCTTGTTCCCCTTGTTCGATCTTCTCGGGATTGATTCCTATGAGTTCGGGAATCCTTTTCCTCTCTTCAGGTTCGTTGTTTTTCGTATTGGACTTGCGATATACATCGTCGAGCTCGGCATATTTCCCAATAACGTGAAGTAGTTCGGAGAGCTGCTTTAGGGGATTTAAAGTAAGTTCGCTGAACAGTGGGGACGGTTTCTTCAGCCCGAGGCGGAAGAGATCCATGGCATTCTTTTCTACAGCATCATCAATCTCATTGTAAATTTCCCAAAACCGTTGTGAGTATTCCCGAATTCCCTCATCATGCTTCTGTCTCACCTCATACAAATTCTATATGGTTTTCGCGAATTTGCAGCTCGTGATGAAACGATTCTTAAATAGCTTGCTCAGTTCGGTCCAGCTGTTGATAGACTTGTCTGGAATTTTGGCCCACCATTTCAAATCCATTTCCCCCAGGCTCATAGGAAAAATCTTACACAAAAAACCTTCATTCCCTATATACAATGACATACGCTGCAGATAGTAATTTAGATGATGAACAGGGTTTATGGAAAGCAAATAAGGGGTAAAAGTAATTTCAGAATAACCTCGAGGGATTGGCGTGAGCTGTATCCACCTTGAGAACGGTGAGCGGACTATGGCGGAACTATGAGTTCGATTTGCCTACTCTTCGTAGTGATTACGGAATCTCTTTGAAATACCGGACTCACCATTAACCAGAGATCGGGAGCGTTTTTGTTGGCATTTCATTGAATAGTGTTCCCTGTCCCGATCTGCGGACCTTGATCGGCGCATAATTTTTTCAGTCCTGCGTTCTCGACCTCTACTATCGGCTCCATGACAGTGCTCTGACCTTCCTAAACACCTTGGGCTTTTAGGTCGTGAATCGATGTTGTCCCTAGCTCCGTAATTCCTGCGTTCTGGTGTCTTTCTTTTAATAACTGGAGATCTGTGTCTTCCATCACGGTCAAAATGATGAGGATAAGAATGCCTATTTTTTGCCGAACTCTCCTGAGGTCGTGAGTTGTTCCGGCAGTTAGTATGACTTGCTGCCTCTAACACTGGTGTTTCCCCTTGTGCGACTGTACGGTGGATGTGACGGCGATAACTCTGTTCCATCGCTAAACGTTCGAGTTGAACTGCTTGGATCTGATTTTACATGGTGGCCAGCAGTTCAACCACTGTCGCGGAGTTGGGGTTGTTTGCCACTGCATGATCATAAATGGCTCGTAAGCCTGGCTGGTCATCCAAAGTCTGCAGGATGGCGAAAATCTCTGGAGAGAGTTGATGGGAAGACTGTGGCGGAAACCCACCGGCTGGAGGTGGTAGTGCTGCCACCGTTGTTAGATGCGGAAGAACCAGTCGTGTTCCACCATTTCCTCCGGTTGCTGTGTCATTCCTAGTGAAGGTTGCTCCAGATCTGGTCTGACCTAGGGTGGTCGGAGGTGGTGATGCCATCTATCGCGATGGTTCCCACAGACGGTGCCAAATTGTACGGGGTATTTTTCCGTACGATGAATGCTGGTTGATTCGAGCAGAGCTGCGCCCCCACCAATGGACTGGCCTGCACACAATAAACACACCGTTAAGGGATTACTGGAGTGAGTCCGGTCGTCACCTCTCCGATGCTGAAGTCAATTGACTGTATATAGCGAAAAGGAGGGTTTTAGACTAGGGTTTCTATACTGCTTGCCTTTGTCAGGCTTAGAATTGTTCTATTTATATCAATATCTTGATCTAACCATGGTTTGGTTAGATAGCGGTTTTCCTTTTGTTGAGTTTAACCTGAGTCCAATTGATAACTATGTGACCAGAGTTGGCTTGACCATAGTCAGCTTTGAATCGTAATTAGAATAACTGCCTACCCGTTTGTTATGCGATAGCTGTTTTATTCACGTGTTTCCTTCATGTAGAGCTTGGATCCGTTACCCATTTTAGTTCGTGGTTGAAAGAGTTCAGGTTGGCTTAGCTGTCATGGCTGATCATTCAAGTCCTGATAGCACACGTGCGTTGCACGTGAATTTTTTTTGTGAGAATTGTTTTTTTTTTTTTTTTTTTTGAAATGAAAATAAAAATAATTTATTTATAAAAAATCATTAGTATTATATTATATTAAATTTTGTTATAGTTTGGTCTTTGAATCAATATTAGCATTAACATATGAAGAATCAATAAAAATGTATGATGATCATCCATCCAAACTAAGCACAAAAAGTGTATATATATGGAAAAAAAAATCAAAATCAAAATAATTTATTTATAAAAAAACATTAGTATTATAGCATAGAAAATTTTGTTATAGTTTGGTCTTTGAATCATTAGCACTAACACCTGAAGAATCAATAAAAACGTATGATGATTATCTGTCAAAACTAAGCACAAAAAATGTATATATATGTGAGTACGGTGCATGGAAGAATAAAAAAATCATACAAGATCAACTCCATATACTTGGAAAAGAACAAGAAGTAAGGAAGGGTTTTTATTTGGTGTGTATAGTTCAAATTGATTTCAAACTCTATATTTATTTATTTATTTGCCAATTTTTCTAAATTTTGTTTGAGAGATTGTTCTTCAAGAAATGCGTCGAACAACAAAGCAAGAATGTCTCTATTTTTTTTTTCTTGAAAGGAAAACAACCAAATATAATAATAATAATAGTAAAATAACAAAAAAAAAAAAAAAAAGAGATCAAATTAAATTTGTTAAGTAGAAATATAATTTAAGTCTGTAAGGAATTGGTCCCTTACACAAATTGAGACATCTTCTAATGAAACATACAAACCATCAACCTCCCTACTAAACTGTGCCAAACCAAGATTTGTTGATGATCTTTGGATTCCCCTTTTTCTTTTTTCTTTTTTTTTTTTTTTTTTTTTTTGCATATGTATTTTTTTCCTAAATTTTGCTAATAATTTCAAGTGATATATTTTCTTTGTTTTGTTTTTTTGAATCATATGTTTATTCAATGGTAACAATGGAAGATTTCTATACTTTTTATTTTATTTTTTATTTTTACATTAAGTTGTTTTAGGGTTTAAAATTCAAATGGAAATATTATATATATATTATACTGTCAAAAACTAACTTAATGTTTTAAGAAGTACTTTTACATAGGGCTTAATCTATCCTATAAGAACATGAAAAAAAATATATATATATAATATTTCATTTTAATTCTTGCACATTATAATTTGCTAAAATTGGTGTAATCCTTATTTATCAAATCTAATGCTATGTAGATTCAGAGGTAAGGAGAATATATATGGGAGTTTATAATAGAATTGGAGATATTTATGAAGTGCATCCAATTCCTCGAAAACAAATAAATAAATGATCAAAATGATGCCATCACAGATTGATCACGCCAAGTCCCCTGCTGCTAGACAAACCACATTTATTCAACCTATAATGATATTCCACATCATAGCTCACTCACCTCATCAACGTGCTATTTCTTACTTAGTAACCCACGAAAGCTGCGAATTATTGCTACTACTACCCTCATCAATCCTCGACGCACTTGTTGCACCACCACTACTACAGTACTACCCTTCTTTGGCGTAACTACTATTACTAGCTAGGGTTCGATAGGCTTCTATTATATTGGTTAGCCTAACTACTACGGCTAGGGTTTGACAGGCATCTATTATATTAGTTTTGTAGAGAAGGGTAAAGAAGCCTAGAATTATAGTTTCCTTAGAATTCTTATTAAGGTATGTGTTTTATATTGCTATATTTCTTTTATATGCAGAAAGGTAGTTTCATAATTTTTTTAGAATTCTTATTAAGGTATGTGTTTTATGTTACTATATTTCCTATATATGCAGAAGGGTAGTTGTGTATTTAAAAATTAAAATAAGGGTATATTAGTCAATCAAAAGTTTTTCTCACATTCATCTTTTTATAGGTAGTATAGATAGATAGATAGATATATATATATAGGATGATGATCAGGTAAGCATGTGTTGATATTACTTATACCAACACTTGCATTGAGAGTTGTACTTGTACATTAGTGGGATATGAGGTATATTGGACCTAAGTAAAAGGTACAATTCCCAATGAATGGTGCTGATATAACTTATATCAACATGTACTGATGGGAACATAACCGTATGTATATATTCCTTAGGTACTTGGCATCTAGACATGGTATAAAGAAAAGGAACAAATTTAATTAAATAAAATAATTCTCATAACATTTATTTTATTTTTTTAAATGAGAAAAAGGAAGAAAGCAATCCTATATGTACGTAAAATAGCATAGTCTAAAATACCCTATCCAACCGACCAAAAAAAAAAAAAAACCTTTCTAATAGTAATAGCATTAAATTAATATCACATCGAAATAAATCAAGTTTAAGGAGCACTTTAAATCTTTAATTGAATGGAAGGAAAAAGGAAATAAGAAAATAGCATGATTTAAAAGACTAATTCTAACCTCGTCGGCCAAATCTCTTATCAACGAAACTGATATTGTTGTTAACCTACAAATATGTTTCAATAAAAACAAGAAACATTGAAAATCCATTCCATTAACATCAATATTAAATATTGGACAGAGGTAAGAACCATTACCCATGCAACCAGATTTTGCTCCCTACAGCTTTTGGAAAATTAGTCTATCCAGCAATAGGAGGGCTTCTATACCTTTTTGAGTTCGAATAAAATGTAACTTTCACGGGTCATCTAAAGGGGATAAGAAAGTGTTTCACACCTTTTCGAGTTAGAATCTAACTCAAACACTCAATCATATGTAGCCTCACTTCAATTAAATAGTTTCCCTTGGTTTGTTAATTAGTTAATTACCATATGATGGTGGATGTCCACCAAGGCTAAAAATGTATTTAAAAATTTTAATGAGGATAAATTTGTGAATCAAAAGTTTTTCTCACATTCAACTTTTTATAGGTAGTATAGATATAGATTATTTAAAGTACTACTCCCTCTGTCCCATAAAGATAAACCTTTTTGAAAATGCACACATATTAAGAAAATCAATTAATGTATTGATTTATCATCCATTCAACTTTTTCTTTCCAGAAGTACTCCTATCTTATTATCAATGCATTAGTTATGTGTTTAAAGTAATTTTTGGTGTAAGAGCATCTCCAAGGGTAATAGCTATTTTTTTGCTACTTTAACTAGAAAAATGACATTTTTTAAGATAACTAGCTAGCTATTCAAGTAAGTATTCCAAATGTATTAGTTATTACTTTGTTAAATTTTTTATCAATAATATTTCTTTTTTAAAATAATTTGGTAGAGAGAGAAAGAGATTGAGAATGTTGTAAATAGAGAGGAAACTGTCACTTTCTTTACCAAAAATGATAATAGCTAATGAACATTGGCTAATTAAATGTAACTAAACAAAATGATAATAGTTAAAATAGTTAGCCATATAGCTAGCTAGTTCCTTAAAGATTGAAAAATGTGATTTGGTAATTAGCTAAAATAGCCAAGGAAATTGGATATCTACTCCCTTAAGATATGCTATAATAAAGGAATAGAATGAGAAAGTTAAAAAAATTTATAATTTGACTTTTTAAATGACAAATATTTTGGGACAGCCAAAAAACAAAAATGAATATATATTTTTGTAGTTAAGAGGGAGTAGGATAGTTTTGGAAAAACATAGGAAAAAACTAATTCAAAAATATGGGGTCTCCTTTTAGGGAATATTAGCAATTACCCTTATAAGGGGTCTCCTTTTAATAATAACTCCATCAAAATAATTTTTAACTCCATATCCCCTTAATTTAATAGTTTGGGTAAATTGTAGAAAACCCCCTTGAAGTATTTTGGGGGGGGGGGGGGGGGGCGATTAGTAGATAACCCCCCTTATGTTTTAATTTTGTCAATGCTCCCTTATGTTTTAATTTTTGTCAATGTGTCCCACTGTCACTTGCTGTTAATGAAATTTTACAAAAATTAGTCACATAGCTACACACATAATACCTTTAATGGACTCATGTTGCCCAAAATCGCCAAAACCCTCACTGGCATCATGGCCAATTGGGTAGACATCAGTTTTGTCTTCTAACTAAATTAGGAGGCACATTGATAAAATTAAAACATAAGGGGGGTTATTTGTTAACCCCCCCCATACTTCGGGGGGTTTTTTGCAATTTACCCTAATAGTTTTATTAGCTATAAGGAAAAGAGATTTTAAAAATCCCCACTTTAACCTTTAAAAGGTTATAACCTAAGTTTCAAAAACAATAGTTTTGATTTCCATGGAAACGACAACGGCAGCGGCATCTTCTTCGGCCACTCGATCTTCATCAAGGTCACGACTAGACCTTCTCCGACGACGGCTAAGTGACGCCTCTTCTCCGACGGCAGCTCTTCTCTGACGATGGCCAAGCGACGCCTCTTCTCCGATGGCCTCCACCACCTCTACTTCCACCACCACAGGCATCTCCTACCATTCTCTTCTCTCTCTATCTCTCTCCTTTTCTTCTCCTTCTTCTTCTTTTCATCTCCAAACTCCAGATCTATTGTTTAAATTGCAACTTCAAATCTATTGTTTGCAACTCCAAATCTGTGTGTGTGTGTGTGTGTGTGTATGCTTCCTTTTTTTTTTTTTTTTTTTTGCAACTCCAGATCTATCTATTTTTTGGGGGGCTGTTGCTTAATTGGTGTTTGAGTTCAATTTGTTGTAGTGTTTTTTATAACGTAAAATAGCAAGTTATTACTATGTTATTATATAATCTTTCAAAAACAATAGTAGAATCTTACTATTTTGTGTATAAATTTTTAAAATCATAAAATAGTAAATCTGAGAAAAGTAACATAACGTAAATAGTTTTTTTTTTTTTGGTGGCTGCTGCCTGGTGTTTGAGTTTACATTGTTGTAGTTTTTTTTTTATAACATAAAATAGCAAGCCGTTATTGTTTTTGTATATAATTTTTTCAAAGCACATAATAGTAAACTGTTATTATTTTCTATATAAAGTTTTCAAAGCACGTAATAGTAAACTGTTACTATTTTCTATATAAATTTATCAAAGCACAAAATGGTAAAGTGTTACTGTTTTATATACAAATATTGCAATTTCTCAACCAATAACAATGAAAGCACAGCTCGCTGGTCAAAAATGGTAGAAGCGAACTTTTTTTTTTTTTTTTTATTTTGATCTAGTGCTAGTTCCTACCTTTTTTTCTTAGATTTGCTCGATTATAATGGTCCTTTGATAGAAATGGGGTGGGGTTAGGATGAACTTTGTCAGAGAAGGGAGATTGATTGTGAGATTCATCGGAGCATATGGAGAAGGTGAAACTCATGACTGACAAAGAGATACATTCGAAGAAGAGACATTCACGGCTGCATATGGTTAATGGGGTGGCTCGGCGAGGTGCGATGGAATAGGGAGATGCTGTGGCTCAATGATGAGGTTGACGATTTGGGTTTGATGCTACATAGATGGTGGATTGGTTTAGGGAGTTAGGGCTTAATGGGTTGCTGCAATTCTGGCAATGGATGAGAAGGGTTGATTGTTAAATCAAGGGCAATTTTATCTCTTTTGGGTCAAAAGGGGTTGTTAGGTTAATGATTTTGTTTGTTGTTCTATTGTAATAGAAGTGTTAAAGTATGGGGCTATTGCAAAAAATCCCAAATTTTTATGCCTTTAAAAGTCACCTAAGGTATTAGAGTATAATATGCTTATCAGTCTTATGTACTATTTTGTCACCTTTATTCAATTAATGCCAAGGCTTTTGGAGTGTACGTGAAGTGCCTATCAGCTTTATGTGCTCTCTCATCATCTTTATTCAATCATGCTGATGTGTGGTCTTATAACTTTACCCATTCTCACTTCTCATGCACCCTTATCCAAAAAAAGGAAAAATCTTAAACATAAAAATAAAAATGAAAAACGTACAGCCCTCAATCCTAAATACAAACAAAGCTTTTATAGAAAGAAGCCAAGCGTAACTCATCATTTACAAAACTGTACAGATAACAACGACATTGTGAATTTTAGAAAGAAAAAAAGGAAGAGTATGATCTTATGTGGCTTCCCTTTTGGTCTAAAATTTATTTTTCTTTTATTTTTTTTGGAAAAATTAGTTAAAAATTTTTAAATATGCATTACTTAGATTTTTTTACTATTTTTTTATATGTGTTGATGAGATAAAAAGTTGATTATTGAGTTCTTAGTTGCGTCGTAATGTTGATAAAATCCTGAATTCACCTCTGCAGGAGTGTTCTATATTGGGGATTCCGTTCTGCAATTCACCTTAAAAGAAATAAAATGAAATAAAAAGAAGCAACGTCAAATCATCATTAATTTTATATCCAAATCATTCCGATCTTTTTATCAAAAAGATATATGTTTAGTGATATACTTGGAAGAGTGACTAGTATTGTGTAGAAACAAACCTAGTCAATATTGAGTGGCATTTTTTCAATGGGTGAGCCTATTTTCACACCTTTTTTTAATTAATCCACACCCCTAAAGGAGTAATTTCGTCATTTCACTGTTCCCTTCTCTCTCCTCTCTCTTCCCTTCTCAATGAATTCCTCTTTCCTCTCTTCACTTCACGCTACCAGTCTACCCCCATTCTCTCACAGTTGAACACAAATCCACAACCTCTATAATGCCACCGGATTTGGGTCTAAAAATAAAAATTCAATGGCTCAATACAACTAAATATAAGCAATATGGGGAAAAAGAATAAAAAATCCCCCGACGAACTCCATGTTTTCCGGCCACGAAGGCACCCCCTCTCTCCCCACCCCTAAAAAAAAGGAACGAAGGACCCTGTCCTTTCTTGCATTGAATCTAACATTCGACACCGGCCACGACCCTCTCTTTGTTTTTGTTTTTTGTTTTCCCCCTTTGTCCAGCTCCCTCCTTCCTGCACCTACAGTCGTCATCCCACTATGGATCACAAGAGCTCGTTTGCTGGAAATTGCTGGCCATGGCCGCCACAGGAAAAGCTCGTCCCGGACTCATCACCTCCGCCAACGATGACATACCCAACCCAGCCTCCGATGCTCAGTAACAAGGTCATGGGTTTAAACTTTAAGTTCAAATCTGGTTGGTTTTCCGACGAATTGAGTCACTACACCTTGAAGAAGACCAATGGACGTTTGGATTTGCCGACGAGTAGCTAATTGTTGCTGTTGCTTCTTCATTTTTTTTTTTTTTTTTTTTTTGTATTTTTTGTTTTTCTTTCTCTGTAGACGTTTGTCATGCTTCTCCTTTTCTATTCCGTTTCCCCCTCTTCTTCTTGTTTTTTTTTTTTGGATTGAAATTGCATTATTTGCTACAAAAAAATGGAGTTCGCCATGTGCAGAAGAGTTGTTGGAGGAACGAAAAAGGACAAAAGAAAGGATGATGCAGAAGGAAAAAAAAAAGGAAAAGAAAAGGGTAAAAGGTGTGAAATGACAAAATAACCCATTTAGGGGTGTGGAAATAGCCCTACCCTTTTTGAATTTAAAAATCAATAGTTGTCCAAAGGTAGTTGTGTGAGTATATTCCTATGGTAAAGCGCGAGGATTGGAACACAGTCCTTGAAGTAAAGTACTAGAGTTAGAGTCACGAGCTTAGTCCTCAATTTCAAGACGAGGCGGTCTAATTTCTGTCCTAATAGCCCAATCCGGGATCAGTTCAGTTTCATCTCTAGACCAACTCATGAGAACATCGTTATCGCCATAACATGTCTCCAACTAAGCTCGGGACACGTGGCAAACCTAATCAAATTATGGTTCTACCCTACAACCATTGTCAGCTAACATTTAACTTAAAGTTAACCACTCAACCACAGCCAACAAACCGTGGTCTGACGATTATTGGGCTAACCCTAGTTAGGTTTAACTCAATCCAAGTAGTTATCATAACTGGCACAGGTCAATCCAAGTAGGTACAAAATGAACATTCCGCAGTCAAATGAGGTATGATGAATAGTACCCTAATTTTACACACATCATCTTCTACCTTTCCTTCTCTCCCAAAAAGATATATAGTCACTGACTTAAGCATTAAAGAGGTTTTGGCCGAACCCACTTCGGCTTCTCTTGTTTTCCAGCTTGTGATTGCAAATGAAACGGTAAAATCAACTCCAACCCCACGTTTCAGAGTTTGTGGTCCAATTTTAGACCCATACAGTAGTATATTCTCATTTATTATACTTTTTGCTTTTTACTTTTAAAAAGTAAAGATATAAAAATTTGGTACTCCCTCAATTTTTAAAAATAACTTCCAAAATGTTTTGTACTTGATCAAAACCTTCATCTTTTTTTTTTTTTCAACTTTTGAAAATAAAAAGCTAAAAAATAAAAAATTTATCCAAACATACTCAATTTTTAATAATTTAAGACAATAAAAGTAGTCACATCATAAAGATGAGAGAAAAAGAGAAAAAATACCAGTGAATGGTAACACCATGGTAGCCTTGATTGTGAACATTCACATAAGCTGTATCTCCTTTGTGTACTTGAATCACAGGTCCTCCAAAACTACCGTTTACCACAAGCATGCTCTTTGTACGACATAGCCATGTAAAATTGGCTTCTTTAAGCTGCAACACAAAACAATAATAATAAGAATAAAATAACTGAATTAAAATAAATAAATAAATAAATAAAAGAAAAAGACCTGGAAACATGACCTCTTTAACAGTAACGTGATAATTAGTACTAGCACTTACAACAAAATCATAATAATGAACTTTGCCTTGAGCGGCGCAAAGGAGTATCGAACAGAGAAACACAACAATCCCCCCGAGTTCCCAGAACAGACCCATTTTCTTGAACCCCACATGCATTTTGGCTTATTAGGAGTAATTCCAAGAAGGATGCTTTGGCTATCAACTTGTCTTTGTTTGTAATGGTTTATAGTAAAGTCAATAGTCAGTTTATTATAAGTTAATAATTATAGGAATTACTGCAAAAGACTGAAATGTATTGGTAATTTACCCTTTTGTGGGTAAATTACAATAAGACCCCTCTAAAATCTGACTATTACAAATACACCCCTCACGTTTTTAAAATTACACTGACACTCCCTACTTTACAAAATAAACTACAAAGAGACCTCTCCTTCTAACTTCCGTCCATTAATCCGTTAAATCATATTCAAATTTTTTCAAAATACCCTAACTACCCTTAGTGGATGATAACTTCTATGTTAAATGCGTATAACTCACCAGTCCAATAATTCATCCAATACTTTTGAATTTTTTAATTATTATTGATAAACAACTAAAAGATAATATATATATATATATATATATATATATATATATATATATATAAGAAAAATGCTAAAAACAATTTAAATTTTCTGTCCAACTGATGTGGCAGCTGTCAAATTTGCTATTTAGAAACAATTATTTATTTAATTAAATAAAAAAATTGATTTGATAAGTTGTCACCTCATTTGAGTAAGTAGATTTGAGTAAAAAAAAAAAAAAGAGCTATGTAGCATTACTCATATGTAGAAATAAATAAAAAAAATTATTACAATGGAGATGCACGTATAGAGGTGGCAAATGAGGTGGCAACTTGGCAAATCAAATTTTTTTTTTAATTTTTACACATCAATTAAATAGATAATTGTTTCTAATGAGCAAATCTGATGGCTACCACATCAGTTTGACAAAAATTTAAGCTTTTTGGCATTTTTCTTTTATATAAATATATATATATATATATATATAATCTTTTAGTTGTTTATCAATAAATAAATAAATCAATCAAATGTACTAGATGAATGTATTGGACTGATGAGTTATATGCATTTAACATGGAAGTTGTCATCCAGTAAGGGTAATTAGGGTATTTTGAAAAAAATTGGAAGTGATTTAACGGATTATGGACGGAAGTTAGAAAGAAGGGGTCTTAATGTAATTTCAGAAACATGAGAGGTCTATTTGTAATTGTTAGATTTTAGAGAGGGTCTTAATGTAATTTACCCTTTTATTTATCTTCTCCATTGGGGGAATTACCGATTGAGTCTATCATTTCATGGTATTGCCGCCGAAGGACGGTCTCAGAATTCTAAAATAAGTAATGACCATTCAGGATGGCCTTAACTAGGATGGGTGTGGTGTTAGTTTTTACTTCCCCATTCTACCCTTCTGCACTATAGCAAGCACATCGCCCATCCTCTCTCTCTCATCCCCTTCACAGCACCCGTCCAATCTCTCTCTCATCCCCCTTCAGCACCCGTCCAATCTGCCTCTCTCTCTCTCTCTCTCTCTCTCTCATCTCTCTCAGTCTTCATATGCACAGCCCCTCTCTCTCTCTGTCTTTCTTTCCCTTCCCTTCAAGCTCCCGCTCAAGGAAACTTAACGGACCAACTTCTCACGGCGACCTCCCTCATACATCCAAACGACAGCCTCCTCCCTCACCGGCGGCAAGAAACAGCGGCGAGGAATGTGATGACCTGAATTATATATATATATACAATTTTATTTTCTTTAATTATTTTTGGAAAGGATGATCCTACCTTATGTTTTTGGGGGCAAGGAACACCATGGTAGTGTCAAATTTCAGAGAAAATGACCGTAGATTAAAGTTTTAGAAATTTCAGAATTTTGGATCATGAAAACCCGAAATTTTAGGCTTAAAAACGAATATGATTTTATGGGATTTTGAATGAACAATTTATATACGCACGTAGTACTCCGCGTGAGCTTCGATTCGACACTTGAATGATTGAAAACGGTTAAGAAACGAGGGGGATATTAATCGTCAAAGTTGGCCCGTTGAACACACGGTGTAACCGGGTTACAAAATGCAACCCGCGGGAGGTTGAAGATGACCCATAGGACTATGATCCTGTGTGGGTGCATCCGTATATCTTACTGTGTTCTCATGCATTTAAAAGCAATACGATAATCATATGAACCCCAAATTTGACCATTGGGCTCCTCTTGGCGGGCCCTACCATGTGGGACCCTTGGTTGACCATTTTGACTAAGTTTGACTATAGTTTGATTTTTCGGCCAATTTAATATTTGTTAAAAATTCCAGAATATACTAGAAAATTCCAAACATTACAGAAAATTCTGGAAATTATGAAAAATTCCCAAAAATTATAAAGAGTGTTTTAAAAATTATTTTGATCATTTTGGGACCATAGTTCACTATCAGAAGGCCAATAGTAATTTTTGAGTACGTTATATTTATTTTGAAATTTACCTAAAGATCACGTATGTATAATTATCAGATTTTATCGGTCCTCGGGAGAACCCTAAGGAGCATTAATGCTGCATTTGCATCGTCAGTATCTATCACATGGATTTGGGTTGGTATTGCTCGCGATTGAGGTAGGAAATGTGGCTTCTTTACACTTAATATAGTATTATTTTATAGATGTGATTTAAAATACCTTAATTATGTTGTTGGATTTTCCCACTGCAATGAGTCCAATATCATTCACAAATGTTGATTTTTTTTTTTTTTTTTTTTTTTTTAACTTTAGAGCCTTCTTCATGAGGCTATCAACATATATATATATAGATATATATATATGAGAAACCCCTTATGGGTAAACCCTGAACCCATCCAAGAATAGTCAACAATCACTAACTACAATTTTAGGGTACTGAAAGGATCATTGGGGTAGTAAAATTTACAAGAAAAAATAATAAACAATTTTACGATGTATTAAGGGTATAAACATGTTATAATGAATTAGTAATTTATTTGAAAAAAAAAATTACAAATGATAAGATAGAACGCATGTGTTTTGACTTTAGTGTGTACATTTTAAGTAACCATTGTGTATATGTTTCAAGTTCATTGCGTACATAATATATCCCCATTTAGTACACTTGGGGTCGGGACCAAATTTGAGATTTTTTTTTTACACATTTTAGGGTACTAAAATGATCTTTGGGGTTGTAAAATTTATTTGAAAGAATAATAAACAATTTTACGATGTGCCAAGGGTATAAGCATGTTATAATGAATTAGTAACTTATTTGAAAATATATATATATATATATATAAATGAAAAGATAGAACATGCGTTTTGACTTTAGTGCGTACATTTTAAATAACTAATGCGTACATGTTTCAAGTTCATTGCGTATATATTATATCCTCGCTTAGTACACTTGGGGTCAAGACTATGTTTGGGATTTTTTTACACATTTTAGGGTACTGAAATGATCTTTGGGGTAGTAAAATTTATTTGAAAAAATAATAAACAATGTTACGTTGTGTTAAGAGTATAAGCATATTATAATGAATTTGTAATTTATTTGGGGAAAAAAAAATTATGAATGAAAAGATAAAACGCATGTATTTTGACCTCAGTGTATACATTTTAAGTAACCAATGCGTACATGTTTCAAGTTCATTGCGTACATATTATATCTCTGTTTAGTACACTTGGGGTCGGGACCACATTTGGGATTATTTTTTTACACATTTTAGGATACTAAAATGATCTTTGGGGTAGTAAAATTTATTTGAAAGAATAATAAAATATTTTATGATGTGTTAAGGGTATAAGCATATTATAATGAATTAGTAACTTATTTGAAAAAAAAAAAAAAAAAAAGAATATACAAATGAAAAGATAAAACACGTGTTTTGACTTTAGTGCGTACATTTTAAGTAATCAATGCGTACATGTTTCAAGTTCATTGCGTACATATTATATCCTCGTTTAGTACACTTGGGTCAGGACCACGTTTGAGATTTTTTACACATTTTAGGGTAATGAAATGATTTTTGGGGTAGTAAAATTTATTTTAAAAAATAATAAACAATGTTACGATGTATTAAAGGTATAAACATGTTATAATGAATTTGTAATTTATTTGGAAAAAAAAAATTATGAATGAAAAGATAAAATGCATGTCTTTTGACTTTAGTGTATACATTTTAAGTAACCAATGCGTATATGTTTCAAGTTCATTGCGTACATATTATATCCCCGTTTAGTACACTTGGGGTCAGGACCATGTTTGGGATTTTTTTACACATTTTAGGGTACTGAAATGATCTTTGGGGTAGTAAAATTTATTTGAGAGATTAATAAACAATGTTATGATGTGTTAAGGGTATAAGCATATTATAATGAATTTGTAATTTATTTGGGAAAAAAAAATTATGAATGAAAAAATAAAACACATGTGTTTTGACTTCAGTGGGTACATTTTAAGTAATCAATGCGTACATGTTTCAAGTTCATTGCGTACATATTATATCCCCGTTTAGTACACTTGGGGTCTGGACCACATTTGGTATTATTTTTTACACATTTTAGGGTACTAAAATGATCTTTTAGGTAGTAAAATTTACTTGAAAGAATAATAAACAATTTTATGATGTGTTAAGGGTATAAGCATATTATAATGAATTAGCAACTTATTTGAAAAAAAAAAAAAAAAAAAAAAAAAAAGAATATACAAATGAAAAGATAGAACACGTGTTTTGACTTTAGTGCGTACATTTTAAGTAACCAATGCGTACATGTTTTAAGTACTGTGAGCGCCGCGTCCTGAACCACGCCAGCTTGGGAGTACGCCACTAACCACGGATGATTAGGGCGGAGAGGGAGTCGCCACCCGGTTTGGCCCCAGGAACCGATTGACTCCTAGCAAGAGGCCCACTCGTCATTACCCAAAGAATTAAGGTTTGGAGTTAAGGTACGTTGTCGGGAAGGTGTTAGGCACTTAACAACGCCCGGCTGAATTCGGCCTCCACACGCATTTTGTTGGCTTTAATTAACGAGAAATATCAATTGAGTTCAACCCTTATTCGTGCGACAAATATATCAAGCGACAATGGCACACAGGATGACATTATATGAATAAAAAAAATATGCAAATAGATAACCAAACAGAAGATAAAATTGATAAACAGAATAAACAGTAGCTGCGAAAGAAGAAAAGGGGGAAGGATTTACCGCTGCCTGCAAAAAGATGGATTAGCAAAACATCCTAAATGTGCGTACGCATAAACATAAGGTGCGTACGCACCTTTAATTTGCACGTACGCACAAATAGTGGCAGATTCGAGAAAACAGGCAGAATATATTTGAATCTCCTATGCTACTTATGCAATGCTGTAAAAAGATGCAACGTGCAGATTCCTAATTTACATAGAAATGCCCTATTATTTATCATTCCATTCTAAATCTGAACATGGATTTATGTATTTAAAACAGCATGTTCAATCATGCGAAGACATTGAATGATATTGAACACACCTAATATATAATACAAAGCATAAATCCAGTCATGAAGCATTTAATTGAGAACACCTAAGTAAGTCTAAAATCATAGCATTCAATGAAATCATGTACATTTGAGAATATACTTAAGAGAACAATTAATGATTATTCCCAAACTTGAGCAAATGAATCAAAAGAAGATGTTACCCTCAGGTTTGGGTGAATCCTAATGAATACGCTAACAAGTTCTCTTTTCTAAGCCTCCGCAAGCGCCGTCGCCACCTCCGGATTTGGGTTAATGGCTCTAGGGTTTGTGCAAGTTTCCGGATAGTGGTGGCCAAGAAGAAGGTCCCCCCATTCGATGCGGAAGTGGTCCTTTTATAGGCGAAGAATTAGGGTTTCGGGGTATGGAGCTAGGGTTTCTCTGGTTCCCAGCCGTCACAGGCTGGATGTGCAGTAGGCTCCATCCATATAAGGCAACAGGGGAAATGGGGGGAAAAATTCGAATACTGGAATATTAACATGCGTACGCATAAATGTAAGGTGCGTACGCACAAATTAAAGGTGCGTAAGCACAAAGGAATGGGCTAGGCTTCTTTGGGCCAGGCTACGGCTGCGACCACATCAGCTCTTTGGAGATCACTTGTTAGTCATTTCAAGTTAGGCTACCCTTCATCACCGGGCTTAAAGGGGTGGGCTTGGAATATTTGGGCGGCACAAAACGGGGTGTTAGAGTACATTGCGTACATAATATACCCTCGTTTAGTACACTTGGGGTCAGGACTATGTTTGGGATTTTTTATACATTTTAGGGTACTGAAATGATCTTTGGGGTAGTATAATTTATTTGAAAGAACAATAAACAATGTTACAATGTGTTAAGGGTATAAGCATGTTATAATGAATTTGTAATTTATTTGGAAAAAAAAAAAAAATTATGAATGAAAAGATAGAACGCATGTGTTTTGACTTTAGTGTGTACATTTTAAGTAACTAATGCGTACATGTTTCAAGTTCATTGTGTACATATTATATCCCCGTTTAGTACACTTGGGGTCGGGACCACGTTTGGGATTATTTTTTACACATTTTAGGGTACTAAAATGATCTTTGGGATAGTAAAATTTATTTGAAAGAATAATAAATAATTTTACGATGTGTTAACGGTATAAGCATGTTATAATGAATTAGTAACTTATTTTTTAAAAAAAAGAATATACAAATGAAAATATAGAATACGCGTTTTGACTTTAGTGCGTACATTTTAAATAATCAATGCGTACATGTTTCAAGTTCATTGCGTACATATTATATACTCGTTTAGTACACTTGGGGTCAGGATTATGTTTGGGATTTTTTTTTTTACACATTTTAAGGTACTGAAATGATCTTTGGGGTAGTAAAATTTATTTAAAAGAATAATAAACAATGTTACGTTGTGTTAAGGGTATAAGCATATTATAATGAATTTGTAATTTATTGGGGAAAAAAAAATTTATGAATGAAAAGATAAAACGCATATGCTTTGATTTCAGTGTGTACATTTTAAGTAACCAATGCGTACATGTTTCAAGTTCATTGTGTACTTATTATATCCTCGTTTAGTACACTTGGGGTCGGGACCATGTTTGGGATTATTTTTTACACATTTTAGGATACTAAAATAATCTTTGGGGTAGTAAAATTTATTTGAAAGAGTAATAAACAATTTTACGATGTGTTAAGGGTATAAGCATATTATAATGAATTAGAAACTTATTTGAAAGAAAAAAAAAAGAATATACAAATGAAAAGATAGAACACGTGTTTTGACTTTAGTGCGTACATTTTAAGTAACCAATGCGTACATGTTTCAAGTTCATTGCGTACATATTATATCATCGTTTAGTACACTTGGGGTCAGGACCATGTTTGGGATTTTTTACACATGTTAGGGTACTGAAATGATCTTTGGGTAGTAAAATTTATTTGAAAGGAAAATAAACAATGTTACAATTTGTTAAGGGTATAAGCATGTTATAATGAATTTGTAATTTATTTGGAAAAAAAAAGAAATTATGAATGAAAAGATAAAACGCATGTGTTTTGACTTTAGTGTGTACATTTTAAGTAACCAATGCGTACATGTTTCTAGTTCATTGCGTACATATTATATCCCCGTTTAGTACACTTGGGGTCGGGACCACGTTTGGGATTATTTTTTTACACATTTTAGGATACTAAAATGATATTTGGGGTAGTAAAATTTATTTGAAAGAATAATAAACAATTTTACGATGTTTTAAGGGTGTAAGCATATTATAATGAAGTAGTAACTTATTTGAAAAAAAAAAATTTTACTAATTCATTATAACATGCTTATACCCTTAACACATCGTAAAATTGTTTATTATTCTTTCAAATAAATTTTACTACCCCAAATATCATTTTAGTACCCTAAAATGTGTAAAAAATAATCCCAAACGTGGTCCCGACCCCAAGTGTACTAAACGGGGATATAATATGTACGCAATGAACTTGAAACATGTACACATTGGTTACTTAAAATGTACACACTAAAGTCAAAACACATGCGTTCTATCTTTTCATTTATAATTTCTTTTTTTTTCCAAATAAATTACAAATTCATTATAACATGCTTATACCCTTAACAAATCGTAACATTATTTATTATCCTTTCAAATAAATTTTACTACCCAAAGATCATTTCAGTACCCTGACATGTGTAAAAAATCCCAAACATGGTTCTGACCCCAAGTGTACTAAACGATGATATAATATGTACGCAAAGAACTTGAAACATGCACGCATTAGTTACTTAAAATGTACGCACTAAAGTCAAAACACGTGTTCTATCTTTTCATTTGTATATTCTTTTTTTTTTCCTTTCAAATAAGTTTCTAATTCATTATAATATGCTTATACCCTTAACACATCGTAAAATTGTTTATTACTCTTTCAAATAAATTTTACTACCCCAAAGATTATTTTAGTATCCTAAAATGTGTAAAAAATAATCCCAAACATAGTCCCGACCCCAAGTGTATTAAACGGGGATATAATAAGTACGCAATGAACTTGAAACATGTACGCATTGGTTACTTAAAATGTACACACTGAAATCAAAGCATATGCGTTTTATCTTTTCATTCATAATTTTTTTTCCCCCAATAAGTTTCAAATTCATTATAATATGCTTATACCCTTAACACAACGTAACATTGTTTATTATTCTTTCAAATAAATTTTACTACCCCAAAGATCATTTCAGTACCTTAAAATGTGTAAAAAAAAAATCTCAAACATAGTCCTGACCCCAAGTGTACTAAATGAATATATAATATGTACGCAATGAACTTGAAACATGTACGCATTGGTTATTTAAAATGTACGTACTAAAGTCGAAACGTGTATTCTATATTTTCATTTGTATATTCTTTTTTTAAAAAAATAAGTTACTAATTCATTATAACATGCTTATACCGTTAACACATCGTAAAATTATTTATTATTCTTTCAAATAAATTTTACTATCCCAAAGATCATTTTAGTACCCTAAAATGTGTAAAAAATAATCCCAAACGTGGTCTCGACCTCAAGTGTACTAAACAGGGATATAATATGTACACAATGAACTTGAAATATGTACGCATTGGTTACTTAAAATGTACATACTAAAGTTAAAACACATGCGTTCTATCTTTTCATTCATAATTTTTTTTTTCCAAATAAATTACAAATTCATTATAACATGCTTATACCCTTAACACATCGTAACATTGTTTATTATTCTTTCAAATAAATTTTATTACCCCAAAGATCATTTCAGTATCCTAAAATGTGTAAAAAATCCCAAACATGGTCCTGACCCCAAGTGTACTAAACGAGGGTATATTATGTACGCAATGTACTTAAAACATGTACGCATTGGTTACTTAAAATGTACGCACTAAAGTGAAAACACGTGTTCTATCTTTTCATTTGTATATTCTTTTTTTTCATTTTTTTTTTTCAAATAAGTTACTAATTCATTATAATATTCTTATACCCTTAACACATCGTAAAATTGTTTATTATTCTTTCATTCATAATTTTTTCACTCATAATCGTAAAATAAGTTACTGAAATCAAAGCATATGCGTTTTATCTTTTCATTCATAATTTTTTTTTCCCCCAATAAATTACAAATTCATTATAATATGCTTATACCCTTAACATAACGTAACATTATTTATTATTCTTTCAAATAAATTTTACTACCCCAAAGATCATTTCAGTACCTTAAAATGTGTAAAAAAAAATCCCAAACATAGTCTTGACCCCAAGTGTACTAAACAAGTATATAATATGTACGCAATGAACTTGAAACATGTACGCTTTGGTTATTTAAAATGTACGCACTAAAGTCAAAACGCGTATTCTATATTTTCATTTGTATATTCTTTTTTGAAAAAAATAAGTTACTAATTCATTATAACATGCTTATACCGTTAACACATCGTAAAATTATTTATTATTCTTTCAAATAAATTTTACTATCCCAAAGATCATTTTAGTACCCTAAAATGTGTAAAAAATAATCCCAAACGTGGTCCCAACCCCAAGTGTACTAAACGGGGATATAATATGTACACAATGAACTTGAAACATGTACGCATTGGTTACTTAAAATGTACACACTAAAGTCAAAACACATGCGTTCTATCTTTTCATTCATAATTTTTTTTTTTTCCAAATAAATTACAAATTCATTATAACATGCTTATACCCTTAACACATTGTAACATTGTTTATTATTCTTTCAAATAAATTATACTACCCCAAAGATCATTTCAGTACCCTAAAATGTGTAAAAAATCCCAAACATGGTCCTGACCCCAAGTGTACTAAACGAGGGTATATTATGTACGCAATGTACTCTAACACCCCGTTTTGTGCCGCCCAAATATTCCAAGCCCACCCCTTAAAGCCCGATGATGAAGGGTAGCCCAACCCCGATGATGAAGGGTAGCCCAACTTGAAATGACTAACAAGTGATCTCCAAAGAGCTGATGTGGTCGCAGCCGCAACCTGGCCCAAAGAAGCCCAGCCCATTCCTTTGTGCTTACGCACCTTTAATTTGTGCGTACGCACCTTACATTTATGCGTACGCATGTTAATATTCCAGTATTCGAATTTTTCCCCCCATTTCCCCTGTTGCCTTATATGGATGGAGCCTACTGCACATCCAATCTGTGACGGCTGGGAACCAAAGAAACCCTAGCTCCATACCCCGAAACCCTAATTCTTCGCCTATAAAAGGACCACTTCCGCATCGAATGGGGGGACCTTCTTCTTGGCCACCACTACCCGAAAACCTGCACAAACCCTAGAGCCATTAACCCAAATCCAGAGGCGGCGGCTGCGCTTGCGAAGGCTTAGAAGAGAGAACTTGTTAGCGTATTCATTGGGATTCACCCAAACCTGAGAGTAACATCTTCTTTTGATTCATTTGCTCAAGTTTGGGAATAATCATTAATTGTTCTCTTAAGTATATTCTCAAATGTGCATGATTTCATTGAATGCTATGATTTTAGACTTACTTAGGTGTTCTCAATTAAATGCTTCATGACTGGATTTATGCTTTGTATTATATATTAGGTGTGTTCAATGTCATTCATTGTCTTCGCATGATTGAACATGATGTTTTAAATACATAAATCCATGTTCAGGTTTAGAATGGAATGATAAATAATAGGGCATTTCTATGTAAATTAGGAATCTGCACGTTGCATCTTTTTACAGCATTGCATAAGTAGCATAGGAGATTCAAATATATTCTGCTTGTTTTCTCGAATCTGCCACTATTTGTGCGTACGTGCATATTAAAGGTGCGTACACACCTTATGTTTATGCGTACGCACATTTAGGATGTTTTGCTAATCCATCTTTTTGCAGGCAGCGGTAAATCCTTCCCCCTTTTCTTCTTTCGCAGCTACTGTTTATTCTGTTTATCAATTTTATCTTCTGTTTGGTTATTTATTTGCATATTTTTTTTATTCATATAATGTCATCCTGTGTGCCATTGTCGCTTGATATATTTGTCGCATGAATAAGGGTTGAACTCAATTAATATTTCTCGTTAATTAAAGCCAACAAAATGCGTGTGGAGGCCGGATTCAGCCGGGCGTTGTCGGGTGCCTAACACCTTCCCGACAACGTACCTTAACTCCGAACCTTAATTCTTTGGGTAATTACGAGTGGGCCTCTTGCTAGGGGTCAATCGGTTCCCGGGGCCAAACCGGGTGGCGACTCCCTCTCCGCCCTAATCATCCATGGTTAGCGGCGTACTACTAAACCGGCGTAGTTCAGGATGCGGCGCTCACAGTACTTAAAACATGTACGCATTGGTTACTTAAAATGTACGCACTAAAGTCAAAACACGTGTTCTATCTTTTCATTTGTATATTCTTTTTTTTTTTTTTTTTTTCAAATAAGTTACTAATTCATTATAATATGCTTATACCCTTAACACATCATAAAATTGTTTATTATTCTTTCAAGTAAATTTTACTACCTAAAAGATCATTTTAGTACCCTAAAATGTGTAAAAAATAATACCAAATGTGGTCCAGACCCCAAGTGTACTAAACGGGGATATAATATGTACGCAATGAACTTGAAACATGTACGCATTGATTACTTAAAATGTACACACTGAAGTCAATACACATGCGTTTTATTTTTTCATTCATAATTTTTTTTTTTCCCAAATAAATTACAAATTCATTATAATATGCTTATACCCTTAACACATCGTAACATTGTTTATTAATCTTTCAAATAAATTTTACTACCCCAAAGATCATTTCAGTACCCTAAAATGTGTAAAAAAATCTCAAACATGGTCTTGACCCCAAATGTACTAAACGGGGATATAATATGTACGCAATGAATTTAAAACATATACGCATTGGTTACTTAAAATGTATACACTAAAGTCAAAAGACATGCATTCTATCTTTTCATTCATAATTTTTTTTTTTCCAAATAAATTACAAATTCATTATAACATGTTTATACCTTTAATACATCGTAACATTGTTTATTATTTTTTAAAATAAATTTTACTACCCCAAAAATCATTTCATTACGCTAAAATGTGTAAAAAATCCCAAACGTGGTCCTGACCCAAGTGTACTAAACGAGGATATAATATGTACGCAATGAACTTGAAACATGTACGCATTGGTTACTTAAAATGTACGCACTAAAGTCAAAACACGTGTTTTATCTTTTCATTTGTATATTCTTTTTTTTTTTTTTTTTTTCAAATAAGTTACTAATTCATTATAATATGCTTATACCCTTAACACATCATAAAATACTTTATTATTCTTTCAAATAAATTTTACTACCCCAAAGATCATTTTAGTACCCTAAAATGTGTAAAAAAATAATCCCAAATGTGGTCCCGACCCTAAGTGTACTAAACGGAGATATAATATGTACGCAATGAACTTGAAACATGTATGCATTGGTTACTTATAATGTACACACTGAAGTCAAAACACATGCATTTTATCTTTTCATTCATAATTTTTTTTTCCCCAAATAAATTACAAATTCATTATAATATGCTTATACTCTTAACACAACGTAACATTGTTTATTATTTTTTCAAATAAATTTTACTACCCCAAAGATCATTTCTGTACCCTAAAATGTGTAAAAAAATCCCAAACATAGTCTTGACCCCAAGTGTACTAAGCGAGGATATAATATATACGCAATGAACTTGAAACATGTACGCATTAGTTATTTAAAATGTACGCACTAAAGTCAAAACGCATGTTCTATCTTTTCATTTTTATATATATATATATATATTTTTTTTTCAAATAAGTTACTAATTCATTATAACATGCTTATACCCTTAACACATCGTAAAATTGTTTATTATTCTTTCAAATAAATTTTACAACCCCAAAGATCATTTTAGTACCCTAAAATGTGTAAAAAAAAATCTCAAATTTGGTCCCGACCCCAAGTGTACTAAATGGGGATATATTATGTACGCAATGAACTTGAAACATATACACAATGGTTACTTAAAATGTACACACTAAAGTCAAAACACATGCGTTCTATCTTGTCATTTGTAATTTTTTTTTTCAAATAAATTACTAATTCATTATAACATGTTTATACCCTTAATACATCGTAAAATTGTTTATTATTTTTTCTTGTAAATTTTACTACCCCAATGATCCTTTCAGTACCCTAAAATTGTAGTTAGTGATTGTTGACTATTCTTGGATGGGTTCAGGGTTTACCCATAAGGGGTTTCTCATATATATATATATATATATATATATATATGTTGATAGCCCCATGAAGAAGGCTCTAAAGTTTTAAAAAAAAAAAAAATCAGCATGTGTGAATGATATTGGACTCATTGCAGTGGGAAAATCCAACAACATAATTAAGGTATTTTAAATCACATCTATAAAATAATACTATATTAAGTGTAAAGAAGCCACATTTCTTACCTCAATCGCGAGCAATACCAACCCAAATCCATGTGATAGATACTGACGATGTGGATGCAGCATTAATGCTCCCTAGGGTTCTCCCGAGGACCGATAAAATCTGATAATTATACATACGTGATCTTTAGGTAAATTTCAAAATAAATATAACGTACTCAAAAATTACTATTGGCCTTCTGATAGTGAACTATGGTCCCAAAATGATCAAAATAATTTTTAAAACACTCTTTATAATTTTTGGGAATTTTTCATAATTTTCAAGAATTTTCTGTAATGTTTGGAATTTTCTAGTATATTCTGGAATTTTTAACAAATATTAAATTGGCCGAAAAGTCAAACTATAGTCAAACTTAGTCAAAATAGTCAACCAAGGGTCCCACATGGTAGGGCCCGCTAAGAGGAGCCCAATGGTCAAATTTGGGGTTCATATGATTATCGTATTGCTTTTAAATGCATGAGAACACAGTAAGATATACGGATGCACCCACACAGGATCATAGTCCTATGGGTCATCTTCAACCTCCCGCGGGTTGCATTTTGTAACCTGGTTACACCGTGTGTTCAACGGGCCAACTTTGACGATTAATATCTCCCTCGTTTCTTAACCGTTTTCAATCATTCAAGTGTCGAATCTTAACCGTTTTCAATCATTCAAGTGTCGAATCGAAGCTCACGCGGAGTATTACGTGCGTATATAAATTTTTCATTCAAAATCCCATAAAATCATATTCGTTTTTAAGCCTAAAATTTCGGGTTTTCATGATCCAAAATTCTGAAATTTCTAAAACTTCCATATACGGTCATTTTCTCTGAAATTTGACACTACCATGGTGTTCCTTGCCCCCAAAAACATAAGGTAGGATCATCCTTTCCAAAAATAATTAAAGAAAATAAAATTATATATATATATATAATTCAGGTCATCACATTCCTCGCCGCTGTTTCTTGCCGCCGGTGAGGGAGGAGGCTGTCGTTTGGATGGATGAGGGAGGTCGCCGTGAGATGTTGGTCCGTTAAGTTTCCTTGAGCGGGAGCTTGAAGGGAAGAGAAAGAAAGAGAGAGAGAGAGAGAGAGAGAGAGAGAGAGAGAGGGGGGCTGTGCATATGAAGACTGACAGAGATGAGAGAGAGAGAGGCAGATTGGACGGGTGCTGAGGGGGGATGAGAGAGAGATTGGACGGGTGCTGTGAAGGGGATGAGAGAGAGAGGATGGGCGATGTGCTTGCTATAGTGCAGAAGGGTAGAATGGGGAAGTAAAAACTAACACCACACCCACCCTAGTTAAGGCCATCCTGAATGGTCATTACAAATTTTAGAATTCTGAGACCGTCCTTCGGCGGCAATACCATGAAATGATAGACTCAATCGGTAATTGCCCCTTCTCCATTTCGTGGTGGGTGTTCTTCCGTACGTTCTTCCATATGTTCTTGAACAAGTTGCGGTCCCTATTTTATTTTTTATTTTATTATATAAATTTTTTTTTTTGGTTGTTGGGGGGGGGGGGGGGGGGGGGGGGGGTTGAGGTTTGTGTGGAATATAAAGCTAAGGCTTTGCAGTTAGGCACGTGTGGGCATGATCTCGTATTCCAGTTGGGTTTAGTTGACTGGGATAGATTGAATTTCCGCTACCGGGTTGGTGACACTACAAAAAAAAAATGGCTCACTGCCGACACTTCCAGAATTTAAAACAACGGGAACTCTTGTTATCTGTAATTTAATTATGAGTTTTCACCTATTAATTGTTACCATAAGAATTCTTCTGCATGTATCATCATTTATTTTAAAATTTTTAAAATTTTATGAAAAAGAGTATCGAAACTTTTGCGATCCTGATTTAATTATGAGAGTCTAGCTTTATTTCTCTTTTATAGAAATAGATGAGAGATTTTTGAAATTTTTTATTTTATTTTATAAAGTTGTTCAAACTAATGTTTTCTACTGAATAATACCATTAGTTTCATAAACTAGTTTTTTTGGCATGAGAATTGGATGGGGAACCTACTGTTCAACAACTACATTTCAACTGCATGTTCTTTCTCAAAACTTGCATTTCCATGCCTCTTTTTTTATACTCGTTCCATTCCCGTTTTACTGGTCCTTTTTTCTTCTTGGGATATTTCAATATTATAGTCTCATTCAAAAGATCAATGATTCTTTTAATTTGATCATCTAAATACATTTCCTCATGGATATTTTATCTTTTTGTAATCTTTATACATTTGAGAGCAAAATTAGAGTATTAAAACACATATATCGATGTGAAAACATTTAATAAGATTTCCTAAAAAAAACGTGAATTTTTAAAAGTGATGATCAATTGGGAAGGAGGGAGTACTCTATATTGTTTTTTTTTCAAACAATCAATCAAATAACCAACGAGAGTTGGCCTGGTGGCAAAGGGACGAATTGTAACTCAGACATCCCGATTCGAAACCAGCCAATCTCTCTTGGCTAGCCACTACTTAAGGCTATTAGTTCGGGCGTTAAACAACCTCATGGGGTGGTTGTCCCGCGTGGGGAACGAGGATTAGTCAGGATTTGACAGTTCGAACACGTCATTGCTTGAAAAAAAAAAAAAAACAAAAAAAAAAAAACAATCAAACATGTGATGTTCTAGAATAGAATGAGAAAGCAAGAGAGCTATGGTTGTGACATAATTGATCATTTGAGAGGAAAATTTTGAAGCTTCGAGATAGAATTCTACCTCTTATTAAACATGTCATTGGTGATGGTATTCCTAGCTACATTTTTTTGGTATGACTACTGGCTTCCTATGGGGCCAATTACTTAGCGGCTCTCACATTATCGATAATGCTAGTTAGGGATGTGCACGGGTCGGTTTGAAGTAGTTTAGGGGCAAAATACCAATCAATCCACCAATGGCGGATTGCAAAACTTCTAACCCGCCACCAAACCATATGTGCTAAAAATCGATGGGTTGGTTGATTTTTTAGACGGTTTGTCATTAGCAATTTAGAATGATTTGGCGTTTTCTATTGTGCCATTTTTAATTGGGCATTTTCTAATATATATTGGGCCTTAATTGATGAGTTGTAAATAAATCTAGAAAATTTAACTATTTTTATTGGTCATGTAAAGTTTGATTCATACTTTCACAATATCTTAATGCATGCCAAAGAAGTAAATTGTGACTTTGTAAGAATAAACACCCAATTAATGTAGATGAAATTGGAGATAATGTTAAATTAACTTCAAATCTTGCTGGAAGATCCAAAATGTAGCAACCTAACAAAGTATCAATAAGAAATAGTAAAATACACTAATATGCAACCCAATTTCATATTTCTGAATAGGGACTTGGGTATATGAATCGTGGCATATCTTAATGAGTTGATGTGCATCATTTGGGGATTTAGGAATCTAAAGCCTAAGGTTATCTATTTGGCCATCAATAATTGTGATAAAAAGATTTCTATATTTGATTTTTGTAATTATATATATATGTTTTTAAAGGCAGGTCAATTTGGTTTATTGGCGATTTGACAATATTTAACCCACCAACTAAACCAAATAACCACTTTTATTTCTCAATCCAGCCAAATCGTGCCGCCTAACCCCTCAAACCACCTAGGATGGTACTAAATGATCGGATTGGACGGTTTTTTGTACATCCCTAATGACTGCATCCCGGCACTCTCAATGCTAAAGTTAGTTATATCATTTCCAACTCTGATTGGGAATGGCCTATTAGCTAGCTGGATGGATCTTCTTTCTATCCAATCCCCTAATCCTTCTCAGCCTGAACGTGTTTGTTGGCTTGCTCCCCCTTCAGGGATGTTCATTACTAAATCTGCTTGGGTTAACATCCGTGGTCGCATGCCTGAAGTTGAATAGAGTAGGGTTGTTTCGTTCCCATAAGCAATAAAAAAGCACTCTTTGATTCTCTGGCTCACCATCAATAATAGACTTGCCACTCAAGATCATCTTTCTTCTTAGGTTATTACCCCTTTTTCCAGATGTGCGCTTTGCCATTTTCAAGTTAAGAGTAGAGACCATCTCTTTTTTGACTGTCCCTTCACAGCTAGAGTTTGGGGGAGAATTTTTCATCTTTGCTGTGTCAATCAGCCCCCTCGCTTCTGGTTAAATGAACTCCAATGGGCGGTTCATAATCTAAAGGGAAACTCCTTTTGCTTAATTTGTTGTGAAAAAACTTGCTTAGGCAACTACTATCTACAAAATTTAGAGAGAAAGAAATAGCCGCGTTCATGGCAACAATCACTCTTGTGTTGATGTAATTTTTTGTAATATTGTCAAAGATGTTTGGTATAAACTGTCAGATTCTAAAAGACCAGTTGATAGTCCTAGCTAGAACTAGTATTTTTTGTGCCAATTGGGGTTTTAGTGTTTCCCCACCTCATTTGTAATTTCTTGGTGTTTTGCCATAATTGTAATATATTCGTTTCTTTTTCTTTTAATGATATTCTTACATACCCAAAAAATTATATGTATTTTTAAAAATTTTTAATATTTAAAAGAAAAAATCTTATATAACAGACAATTAAATCATGACCACTTAAATAATAAAGAGTCGATTTTCTCTATAGCTTTAATATATATATATGGGGATGATCATGTGTGAGATATGTCAAAGTATCACGTTCGATCACAGCCGTCCGTGAGCAACATGCGCGCATTTATACGCGCGCATGTCGCTCACGGACGGTATATCCGGGATTATATATATATTTGTGGTCATGATTTGACTAGCTGGCTAGAAGTGCCAATTTAAAATATTTGATTTGTTTTGTAATTAAAAGTTTAGGTGAGGAGAGGCTAACCCAATCCAGGGCCAAGGCAAACAGTAGGCCTCAACGAAGACTTACACTGGACTTAATGATCGCTTACCAAGGAAGACTAATAGTAGTAGGAGTCAAACCTAAGCCTTACAAGTGAAAAATTCAATACTTAGCAACTAAACCAACCCCCGTGGATTATTTAAAATATTTGATTGATGAGTGTATAATGTAAGCTCTTACTAACAACAATGAGAATGAAAGTTTAACATTAATTGTAAACTATCGGTGGTAAATAATCATAATAATAATAATAGTAAGGCTATTACTATTAAACAGTTTAAACTCTTGTGTAATCATTTTACTGAAAAATTCCCTACAGTCCCGTAAAATCAACATATTTGATAAGTAGTTATAGCCCCAATAACACCGAAGTCAAATCAAATTTAATGTTTTCACTAGTCCATCTGAATCGTCAAATTCTCGGATCCAAGACTTGAATTGAGCATTACAAGGAGGCAAGTAAGCAGGGGGCGGTCGGAGACTTGTCTCAGGAGTGCCACCATTCTTCACTATGAAAACAGTGTTCATACCCCAGCTGAGGTGTCGATCCAAGTGACAGTGCCAAAACCATACACCTGAGAAAAAACCATCCATTTGATATAAGTAATGCTAGCGTGCATCCACCATTAAAACATTCTCCCTATGGACACATTACGTATCCACAAGATGGACATCCTCCAATAGACCCAACATAACCCGTGTTCAACATTAGGATACTTGTCTGGTTCTTCGTGGAAAATATATTTTACTTAGTGGCCTGTAGCCCTTATTGGACAGACACGTGTTCAAAAAATAAACACGCGTATATGCATAGGGAGTAGGGTGCTTCTGAGGTTGCTAGCTACCAACGGCAGATAGCATTCCTCTAATTAAATTTAAAGCGATTTTTGGGAAAAATTTAAGCTGAAGACCATAATATTATCTCTGAAATTCAAAAACTTACCAGGATTACTTGCTTTGAATCTTATAGTAACCCATCCATTCTTGGGAGTTTTAGTGGTAGTCAGCTCAGGTGGATCAACGAAATTATACCCTTTTGGGTCTGTCTCTGGATCAAAATTCCCGTACCCCAATCCGACCACGTAAAAGCTATAACCATGCATATGCATTGGATGATTCTCTGATGCATTCAACACATCAGTCCCTTGAAATATTACCTCCACTTCTTCATTATAATTCAGCATCTTCACCTTGGTCCCCTGGATCGGTACTGTAGTATTAAACGGCAGATCTTGCCCTGTGAAGTTGAAGTAAGAAGGCGGCTGGTCCGGAAAATCAGGGGTGTAAAACCCACTCAAATTCCTGTGCCAATTCAAAGGTTTTGAAATAATATTATTTCAAAGAAATTGAATTGTGGTATTACTTGAGAAATTCTAAAACATTCTACATGCACCTAATTAGAGAGAGAGAAAGAAAGAGGAGAAACATACTTGTAGTAGGCAAGTAGAACATCGGTACTGGGGTTCTCAAAGCTTATGTTGCTTAAGCTAGAAGCCAGCCTATTTCCATTGATCCCATCGCACGAACCGTCTGGACAGATAATCTGGTTCATAGCAACCGTTATAAACAGTCGGGTGGTAATGTTCATGGGAACATCTATTGGGTGGTCGCTGCTCGCTAAGCTCCTAAGGCTGTTCACAAATCTGTCAGCAGCGATAAAATCCTCATAAGAAGGAAGGCTTTTTGGATAGGTAGGGTACTCTGGGGGACTATAGTCTCCTTTGTATACAAGAATTGCGGTGGCATTTATCTTGTCATAGTCTGTAACATCAGGCCTCACACTATCATATTGTCTTGCAGCAATGTAATAGTAACTCAAGGACTGGTTTGTTGTGAGTAGGACGTCCATGGTTTGTCCAGGGCTTATCACCATGTAATCGGTATTAATGGGCTTCAGGTAGTTCCCATCCATTCCAACCACCGTGAAGTTGTGTCCTCCAATCGAGAAGAAGAGTTCGGCATTCATCACTGCGCCGACTATGCGGACTAGATAGGTCTTGCCATAATCAACAACCCATCGGTACGTTGAGTCTGCATTATATAAACAGAGGAATTAATGATGGTAATAGAAGATCAAATATATATGCAAGCGGCGGAACAAGAATTCTACCTTGGGGGGCTGAAGCAAAAAAATTTATTCTAAAGGAGGAAATGCATAAAATATTTTTTTTTCATAAAATGCAATAGACGACCAAGGATAAATAAATAATGCAAGAAAATAAATTATTTACACCACTGAAGAGAACATATAGTGTCATTATTAAAGCATTTTAAAAAAATAGGAGGAACTTACAGATTGGTCAGGTTACAGATAAATAATTACAATTAATATTATTAGGAAGTTAATAATGATTAGCATTGAACTGTAATTATTTCCCATAGCCCAACCAATCTAAAATTCTCCTAAAAATATCCGATCATCTTTTTAGGCCTTTAACTTGAAAAGTGAAAGCTTACGCACAGTTTATATATTTTTATGAATGAGTGGGCTCTACCTTTTAACTTTAGTTTTTTTATGAGTAAAAGAAATTTTATTAAATAAAGTGAGATTCAGTCTATGAACACATCAGATATATCAGACCAGACACCAGATCGAAAACACACAGCTAAAACACCTACAAAGGTAGCATACCCAAGTTGTAACCACTCAATCTACCGGCCGGAGAGGCCTTCCTAGTAGTTACTCTAGTTAAATATTTATACATACCTCTAGAGCAATTACATAAATCTCCTGGCTGGCCATTAATGACGTAAGCATTTGATCGGGGTGTGTCTGCACCGGTCTGGAGATCCGCTCCAACTACCCTGTTCACGTCTTCTGTATACCAAGATCCTGCGAGAGAACAATAAGAGAAGGAAGAATATTATATGAGATGTTAGAGTATTGTAATCCTACAACATATATCAGTCAAACTTTGAATATGAGAGCCTATCAGCCTTCTTATGGCTTTGCTAATCCTTACTGTATGAAGGTTGACCCCAAATTAGTCTAGCCTCCTAATTTTTTCTTTTAATTTCCTCCTCTCATTTTTAGTATCCAAAGCATCTGTTTGTTGTTACAAACATTAAAACACAAGCCTACTCTAATTAATTATAACTGGAATAAAGACATTCATGTCCTGGATAAACCCAGCCCCAAACCCAACACGATCAGTTTAACTAATACCCCCAAACCCACCCCTAACTTGAGACTTGGTACTCTGTTTTTTTAAACTACTACAGAGACCAAAAATTGCTATTCATTTAGACAACCCCAAGTTATTAAGATCTAATGATTTCCTGTCATTGTTCTTATTCAGCTTTTATAGCTCATAGTAAATATTAAAACGACCAAATATATATTCTTTTTGCAATACTAAAGACCTTGAAAACTTTATGATTTGATATATTTGCATACCAAGTACGATGACTTCTTCACCATCAGGCGTCGGAAATGGATAAGTGGTTCCTTCAGCAGGGTAAACAATAATGGCACCATGAACACTGGATCGTGTCCAATCGCTATGCGCGTGCCACCAAAGGGTTCCTTCCTCTTTAGAAAATATGACCTCGTAAGTGAAGTTTGATCCTGGTTCAATTGGGCATTGTGTGATGTATTCTGGACCGTCAGACCATGAATTTCCTGGTTGTTTCACCCCATGCCTGCAAAGATCACATTGCTTTAATTTTCAGATTAAATATATACCATTCATTCACTTGCCTTTTTTTTTCTTTTTTTTGGCTCTATTTTGAATTTCTTTGACAGTTTTTCATCATGAAATAAAATGTCAAGAATTTTGTGCCGTCACAACCTTGAAAGCAAGCACTTACTCCATTATCAGCATTTAGTTGCATCTTAATTAAATGAGCACTTTGTTTAACTAAGCTAATGAGGTGTACAGAGCATGACTAGTGCAGAATTACAGGTTGGTAAGACCAGTTTGTTAGGTTCCTGCCATCCAGGGGCCTGGAAGTTTAGGTGGATATTACCGATAATTGTAGGAGGAACCAAATCTGAAAATTGTACCTCTTCTCACCAGAACTTCATTGATGTAAAGAAAGTTTCACTGGCTCATCTGTCACATATCAGAGCCAAAGTACCAAAATAATATCTATCCTCTCTGGTATTGGGAAAAAAAAAAACAACGGAAATTACCAATGCATTTGCCTTATTAGGAGTAATTCCCAAAAAGTATGCTTTGACTATAAACTTGTTTTTGTTTGTAATAGTTTATAGTAAAGTCAGTTCTGATGAAGCACTAATTGTAAGACCAAAATGTCCCCATCAAACTATCTCTTTCTTTCTCTCTCCCTACCACATCAGTTTTGATGTTCCGTAGCATATTTTCTAGTTGCATATAGCATTACCCAAAAAAACTTTATTGGCTTTTCTTCGCCCAAAAAAGAAAAATAAAAATTTCTTAGGTCCCGCAATTATCAATATAAACCCTAACTTGCATATGAACTAAAGGTGATAGGAGTTTGAAAAAAAAAATTCTTTAGCACGTTTGTTTGCTTGGAATCGAAAAGAATTATAATGGAATGAGATTTTAATGATTAGCAGTGAGATTTTAATAGTGAGTAGGATGGTAAGCGGTTTTACTCACTATTGAAATCTCATTTCATTTCATTCCATTTTTGGCCAAACGATTCCCACATGGGTGCTCAAGTCACCAAATTAAAATGTAAACATGCATATGAACAAAAGTTGGTGGTGTTTTTCTTTTTTAAATGTTAATAATGGGCAAAGAAAATTTTATTGGAATTATATATATATATATATATATATATATATTTTTTTTTTTTTTTTTGCTACATTGAGAAGGCTTTAAACCCTTAACCTATCCTACTCTTACCCTTTTTCTTATTCTCCCTCACCACTAGGCTAATCCTAATGGCTTGAATTATAAATTATTCAGTGCACCATAAGAACAACATACAGCCACCTCACACCCAAAAATGAGAATTGGACACACTGCACTCCCCAGAGACAACACAAGGAGAAACAAGACTACTACCAAATACACCTACATAGGCAATAAACCAAACACATAGGATACATACACGAAAATTCTTACACTAACGAATAATAAAATTTAAAAATTTAAAAAACATAGCCGAATCACCTCCAATAGGACAAAAGAATCCATCAGACTGGAAGACACCCGAAAATCCAACATAGATAAAGCATGGCCGAGGTTAACAGTAGCTAGCTAAAACGACCAACACCGAGTCAAAGATAACCCAGCTTATTCACCCATTAAGATAACACAATATATGATTACAGCTCACACAAACCAAACACCAAACACCAAGCACCAGGGAGGAAACATTACAAAATGTCTAATTAGAACACACCACGCCTCCCAAATACACAAGGGAGCTATATATATATATATATAAACCAAGACAAAAAGAAGCTACACCAATCCCAACTCAACAATGACATAACCAGAGATGATTCCTCTGAAGAGCATAAGAAAAAACACACCAGATCAACCCTTCTCCGCCAAGACTCCAAACTTGACTTATAAACATGCATCAGCATGAGCGATAAAAAGGAAAAAAAAAAAAAAAAGAAGAAAAATCAATAGTGGTCGTCAGAATTATAATTTTTATCTCGTTTAGTGATTTAATTTCGAAGATTGACTAGTTTTGGGTGGAAACAAACTTAGTCAATAGTGAGGGGCATTAATAATGGTTGTCAGAATTATAATTTTACAATAATTTAAGGCAACACAAATAATAAAACCAGAGATTATTAGATAAGAGTTACCCAAAAAAAAAAGAAAAAAAAAAGGAGTTATTAGGGAGTGGTGCTACATATACCACATATTATATATGATGGATTTCATCCATTTCTTATGGTGGCATTCACTTTCTATCTCAAAACCAAAAAAAAAAATTAAAAAAAATTATTGCTTTATCTAATATCCTTATCAATTCCATTATTATGGAAATGATGCAAACCCCTAATTATTTATTCTTTTTTTTTCTTTCCCTTTTCAATTGTCTAATTCCTTCATCCAGTGAGAGAGAATACGTCCAGTTTCTTCTTGATCGAGAGAGAGAGGCATTAATTACCAGTGAATGGTGACACCATAGTCGCCTTGATTGTGAACATTCACGAAAGCTGTATCTCCTTTATTTACTCGAAGCACAGGCCCTGGAAAACTATCATTTACTACTAGCATGCTCTTCGTGCTACACAGCCTTGTAAAATTGGCTTCCTTCAGCTACAACACAAAGAAGCACAAAAATGGTAATAATAATACTTCCACAAAGATTCATGATATAATTATATATAAAGTAAAAAAAAAAAAAAAAAACTGGGTCAACCCAGACCACCATGACACTACTCCTGCATGAACTCGTAAAGCAAGCATCTATCTGGTGTATATATAGGTAAGACCATAATGGCCGTGCATGATTTCTAGTCACTGAGTATTTCTCAATAAGATCACATGGTGAGGGAGTAAATTAAGCTGGTAGCCATGCAACATGAACTAGAATAAGAGTAAGGCGATTAGTATTACTTACAACAAAATCATAGTAATGGACATTGCCTTGAGCTGTGCAAAAGAGCGTTGAACATAGAAACACAACCCCTACAATCTCTGAGACGTCGAACCGACCCATCTTCCTGGAACGCCGTAGCTTTTCGTTCTCAATCTTAGCTCGCTCGTCTGGCGTCATCACACTCTCTCTCTCGTTCAGAGACTCCCCACAACCCTTTTTATGTTATATTCTCTACATCATGCAGGGAATAGTTTATTTATCGAAGACCGCATGTGTTCTATGGTACTTTTTTGTTTTTTGGAGTATAAGCTATAAGACTTTGCCGTTAGGCACGTGCGTGATAGGCCGGTTAGGTATGATGACTTCTTGTTGAATAGGATAGTTTGAATTTCTGGTACCAGATTTTGTGGAGGCGTTGAACTCTCGGTACCTGTGATTTTGTCAGGTCTTTTTGGTTAATTCAGACAGATTAGTTTGACTACTAGAACCAAAGCAAAAGCGGTTGTCCACTAAAAGAACTTCTCCCCTTATTTTATTTTATTTTTTTTCTTGGTAACTTGGTAAAAATTCGGCTATGCTCTTTTTTCTTAAGGCTTTTAAAAGTGTTACTCCTAATTCTGAGGTAACATTACACAGTGTTAACGGTATTATAGCGTAGCGGTATTTGCCTAATTTGTTTTATAATTGGTCTTAAATTTAAATTTATATAAAAATATTAATATTTGCTTGTTAATATTAAAGGAAATTAAGAGTAAAGGTAATTTCTATCCATTGTGATGAACAAAAAAAAACTTACATGACCGGATTGCCTAAAGTATCTCACATGGGATGGACATTCATTGAAACAAACACCGGCCATTTCGACTTGTAAATACCCCAACACCTATAAATTTTTATGGAACGAAATTAATATTGGATCTCAGCCGTTGTTACTATGGTTGACCTCAATTGAATTGCCGTTACATTTCCCAGGGATGTCAGACTCGGTGCTCTTCAAACAATGATGACCAACCTCAATAAAATTGTCGATAGTGTCACATCATATGTTAGTTGCACTCATTTTGTAGAGTAATACCAAGGCCATTAGCCTGACCTTAAACAACCTCATATGTTAGTTGCATTCATATGTTATTATGAGGATGATATCATATATCAATTGTGTCCCTATTCCTAATCCATTTTTGTATTTCAGTTTTAACCAAATATTTTAGTATGTAAGCGATTCGCATATAAGAGTCCTAAGTGTCCTAAATCCCATTTGCTAATTTTATACTATTCAATTTCAAAAAAAAAGAAGAAGAAGAAGAAGAAGAAGAAGAAAGAAAAATGAATTTCCCTTTAAAAGATGGATTATAAATTTCCGTGTAAACAATATCAATTTTGTTTTTGTGGAAATAAATTAATTAATTAGCTTTTTTATCAATAAGAAATTGCAGGTTACCATTGAACAAACACATCTGTGGTGATATTAATGAAAAAAAAAAATTAAAAAAAGGACTTTTTATTTTCTTAAGAAGTGAATCTATGGTTTGTGAGACTTACACCTCAAGAAACATGAGTTCTTGGATTCGACTTATCACTCTCCCGCTCGCTTTGTCACCAACTAAATTGATTTTGAATTTTAATTGACATAGAGTATGAGATAGTCTTACTGTATTCCAAAAAATTAGTGGGAACAAATGTTTACAAATTAACCCTATTAAAAAGGAGGGTTTTAATGTTAAACGACCAGTCTATTAGTCCTGATGTTAAATGACCTTATGGGAAGATGGCTCCGTGTGGGGAGTGGGGATTAGTTGAGTTTTGATAGTTCAAACACCTAGTTGCTTGACCAAAAAAACAAATGCGGGGTTCTCCTTTTTTTTATTTGTTTTTAATTACCACTTACATTTAGAAAGATTCATCAAATCAAATGAAACCCGTAAAATGTTTTTTAGATTATCCTTGAAATGTTGACCACCAGGAATGCATACAATTAAGCCTCCATACTTGCAACCCTGAACTATCAGAGGACATGTTACAGGCGGATATGGGTTTTTATTTTTGTGAGTATTAATGCTGTGCTACCCACCTTAAATCATCTACGTTCTTCTTTTTGTTTTTTCGTCTGTTTTTTTTTCTTTTCTTTTTTTGGTATTGTAATACCCCAAATATTTATTGATTTATTTTACGTATATATCCAGTGGAATTGTATATATGAAAATAATTTTAAATATTTTTAAGGTTAATTAGATGTTAGGAAACATTGTATTAAATTGCTTTGGATAGAAAAGATGCTTAAATTATGAGTATATATATATATATATATATATATAGGTGAAACAAGAAAAGGACAAAAGAAGAAAAGAATTGGGAGGGGAGAGAGCACGTGAAAAGAAGAAAAGAAAGAAGAAAGAAGAAAAGTCAAAAGAAGAGATAAAGAAGGAAGAAAATGGTGTCTGAATAGAAGAAAAGAGAAAAAAAAAAAAAAAAAGAAGATGGCAGGAGAGGACGTACGGATGGAAGAAAGAAGAGAAGAAAAAATAAGGAAGAGAGAGGGAGGGAGATAGGGACGTGAGTGAGAAAGACGGCAATAAATAGAGAAGAAGAGAAGGAGCAGGGAGGAAGCGAGAGAGGCAGAGGCCGACTCTTCCTTGTTGGATCATGGAGTTCTAATTCCACGTATGTGAGTATAGATTTTATATTTTTGAGCAGATTTATGCGTCTACAGTGGTGATTATTCATTTTATTTACTCATTTTTGAGGTAGGGGGTTTAATTCTTGTATAGTGAATAATGATTATTTTGAAGCATATGTTAAGATTTGATTTATGCAAAGTGATAATTATTGATGGTGATACTATTTGATGTTGTGGAATATGATGGTTGATTTTATTGACAGTTGGATTATATTTGAGATTAATGATTTGGAGATCGTATTATTTGATTTATATATTATTTTGAATATATAAATGCTTGCATGTGATTTTGAAACCTTATTTATTGTATAAGAATTGGATTTCCTACTGGACTGTTGTTCGCTCACCCTAATATATTTTCAGGTGATAATTGTTGGAGGCACGTAGTAGAATTAAGGTCAAGATTTGGAGAAGTTATCGCGTACATTTAGTTTTATTTAAAGTTGATGTAATTTTATTCATTTGGTTGGCCAATATATATTGATGATGAGTTTTGGGTTAACCATCGCTATCCGCAGCTGCGCAATACTCTGTATTTTCAAATGGAATATATTCTTAAAAATATTTATTTGTAGGGAGCTCATAAAAAATAGTACATGTTAAGGTTTATAAATTTTGGAGCGTTACAGGTACATTGGTTTGACCATCCTATATCTAACTTTCACCACCCATGCATGTATGTGTCAATTTCCCTATTTTTTTTTTTTATTTTATTTATTTTTTTTTTTTCATATTAGGCCCCACTTTTCACTCGTGGCATTTTCCATTTTTGATTGTAGACACCCAAGTAAACTATAATTGCTTACTGGCAAATTTGAACGCGTGAAAAAAATAAAAATTAAAAAAAAAATAAAGAAAAGAAAAGAAAAGAAAGAATAAAAATTATGAAAGAAGGGTAAATTATAGAAAAAATTCCTAAAGTTTAACTACTTTTCATGTAACCCTCTCAAAAGAAAAATCATTGCAATGTCTTCCCAAACTAATATTGGCTAGCTGTTAGGATAGATAGTGTTATTTCTATAAATGTAGGGATTCTTACTTATGTCATGAAAATTGGAAATGCTACCTCTTATATTTTTGGATAGATTATGTTATTTCTCTGAATTGCCTTAAGGTCTTGGTTTTCAATCCTAATCTTAACTGATATTTGTGTCTTATGAGAGGTTGCATATAACTAGAGTTTACTTCAGTCTCATAAACGGTCAATGGGGTGGGGTTGGGGTTTCCGTGTCATAAAAAAAAAATGTTATTTTTGTAAATTTTGGTTTTTCTACTAAACATCCAATGTGGTTTGGGATGGATTTTTCTTTTGGGAGTTACATGAAAATTGACTAAGTTTTAGGGGGTTTTCTGTAATTTAATCTAATAAAAATACAATCAATAAAAAAAAGAATAGTTACTCGTGCTACCAACATTCTAATGAGCAAAGGGGTGATTGTTTGGAAACCACCCCCGCCATGAAATTAACATTGACCAGACAATACAGATAATTTGAAGATATTATTACTTCCGCCGTCGCATAAAGATGAATTATTTTTGTAAATCTTTTTTGTCCTAAAATATATGGCCATTTTAAAAAGTAAAATCATTTTTATTTATTTTTCTAAATCACCCTCTTCTTATTTCAAGAATTACTTTTCACACAACCCAATAACAAATAATAGGAGAAGGTATTTTGGAAAGATGAGGTTTAATAAATAAGGAGTCAATGCAATGATGTATTTTCTTAAATTGTATGTTTTTTCAAACTTGACCTCTCTTTGTGAAACAAAAGGAGTAATTTTTTATATTTTTTCTATTGAATTATTTGTTAGAAGTTGGGAACTCTAATTATATATAGAAGTATATTGCGAGTAGATCAAGGTTGACTATATATGAGTTATTTTAATGGGCTCTCGTGTCTCTTGTGGACTATGTCTTTTATGCGCACTTTTTCTTTTTGTTTGTACTAGTTTGTGTACACGTGCATTACACTTGAATCATTTAAGTAATATGTTTATTGTATGTAGATCTAAGGACTTAAATAGAATATGATTAGAAGAACTCAAGGTGCTAACCTAATTGGAATCTTGAGTTTCTTTATGATGCTTAATAGCATTTTTCTTTTTCTCTTTATCTATACTATCTATAAAAGGCTGAATGTCAAAAAAACTTTTGATTGGCCAATATATCCTTATTTTATATTTTAAATACATCATTATCCTTATACATGGTACATTGATTGGAAGAGGAAATATGAATATAAAATATAAAATACATAAAGAGGAAATAAGAATATAAAACACATAAGTATAAATAGGAATTCAAAATATATTATAATTCTACCCTTATACACGGTACATTGATTGTAATAGGAAATAAGAATATAAAACACATAAATATAACTAGGAATTTAAAGTATACTATAATTCATAAAGCCACATAAATAGGAAATCAAATTCATATAAAACCATAAACTTTAACATATATCTTCTACATAATTCTGAATTTTACTTTCTCCAATAGCAGCAAGATTCTGAATTCTTTTTTTTCTATTAACAACGTCTTCTACCTTGTTTAGTAAGTGTTTCTCTACAAAATGCGATAACTTTTTCTCAAAAAACAAAAAAACAAAAAAACAAAACAAAACAAAAAACTACATGCAACGCCGTGGCCGTGTGCACCAACTAGTATATATATATATATATAAGAAGAAAACAGTTTAAGGAAGTGAAAGTTTACTTGGCTGTGAATTTCTGAAAGTAAAATCTTGCTTAATCTGATCCTGTTTCAATTTCAATGATGTTATATTAAATCAAAAGACATCAAAGCATTAAATAATAATAATATTTATGAAACAGAAAATTATTGAGGACCTGAATTTAAACAAGACAACTTGGAAGTAATCACCTAAAATCCTAAAACAAAATCAATATTCATTTACATTTAATGAATTCAAAAAATAAAAACCGTTGCGCAAATGGCATTCTATAACCAGTTCCAATCCACAAAATTAACAAATGAAAAAAATAGGAATGATCGACATAAGAATAATAAAATCTATAGGAACAATAACCTTTAATTACAACACACTGCCTTAATGAAATAGTATATTCAACGAATCACTATAAACATAAGGAAAAATATAAAATACAGAAAGAAAGGAAAAAAAAAAAAAGAAAAAAAAAGATACCTCTTATGGTGAGACGTTGAATCTCTAAGAGAACATCCAAGAGATATTAAGCATATACTAAATTTAAAAAAATAAATACAAAATATAAAAAATAAAGAAAACTATATATACCTTTGACGTGAGATTTTCAAATCTCCAACTAAGAATAAGAGAAGATAAATGTAAAATTCATAGGGTTAACATAGGGATATTAAAGGGATACATAATGGGGGACGAAGAGGGAGAGATGTATGAGTTTTTCTTATTATTTTTTGCTGCAAAAAATGATAAGAGTTAATAGGGAAGGAAAAGTTTGGGCTAATGGAATAAGATTGTAGAACTTTAATTAAAGTAAAGTATGGGGAAAGGAAACATATAGTGGAATAGGATTGTAGAATTTTAATTAAAATAGGTTTATCTATGATTTGATTAATTATGTATCTTTTTTCTTTTTGTCTTTCGAATTACTTAAGGGTATTGAAGTTATTACATTTTAAAATAAAGGTATTTTAGAAAATCAAAGCTTTTCTAGAATTCACCTTCTTATAGATAGTATAGATATAGATATTGTTATCTATGTGTTAAACAAAAGAAAAAAAGTTTAAAGGTATAAGGTCTTACATCCACTAGTCAAGGTACGTTGGATTTGATAGTGAATAAAGTTTCTCATTTTCTTCTATGGTTATATCCTTTGACAAGTTAAGTGTGGATTTATCTTATGGGTTTGGTTTTGAGCTCCTACCAATTTTATTGTACAGTGTATGTGAAGTGTGTTTATGGGTAAGAAATAAAATAAAATAAAATCTTATATGATTTCGTGTGGACTGTCACACTCATAGATCGATCCATTTGAAAAGATCACTTAAATATCAACTTTTTAATCTGGTCCAGCTTTATCACGTAGGAATTAATCACGTGCTCGAGCTTTTATTTTGTTTAGCTCCAACGTTTGTTGCATCTGCTCTTCACCATTTGAAGTTTAAATAGGTTACAATTTGGAATTTAAAATTACTCCTTGAAAATGACGGTTTGCCCACTGCAACGTTTGTTGAATTCATAAATCATTTATCCAATGAAGGACGCTATTGGCTAAAGTACTCTAAACCTTAGTGTATAAATTTTAAGATTTTACGAAAAATATAATGGGTTTCTATGAAAATTAGTCACATAGTCTACTAAAAACTATCATTCTAAACAACTTTTTAAAAGAAATTTTTTCTAAAATCTGTCATTTCAGTTAACTTTTTTACCATTCACAATCTATGTTTTTTTTTCACAAAATGTTCCGAAAAATTGCTAAAAACTCCAAATAAACAAAAACTTTCTTTTACAAAGTCGTTCGAAACAATATTTAATTTTCTAGTGGATAGTGAAACTAGTTTTCGTTGAAACCTTTTCTTCATATTTTTCATAAAATCTTAAAAAATGTAAATCAAATAGGAGACTTAGAGTACTTTATGTGATAGCAATAATTTAACCTTTAACTAATATATGGATGTCCTACGGTACTAGCTAATTGGTTAAAATTTGAAAATAAGACATTCAAAATTCCAAAGTCTGAAATTAAATATTTGTTTAGGGACCACATGCTAGGAAAGTAGAACAAGGATCATCTCCATTGTAATGGACGGTCTGTTATAATCTAAACCATTTATATATTTAAGAATCCCACTTATTTTGGTGGATCCCATATAATATGAATGGTCCGGATTTCAATGAACAATCCATTAAATGAAAAGAATTTCTTTCCAATAAAATAGTAATCTTATTTGTTTTTGTATCTCCTTTTTCTCAATACTCCCTCCATTCTTGACTGTCTCCTTTGAAAAAAGCACGCTTTTTTAGGAGGTCCTATTAAATATGATTACATCAACACATATGTTTCAACATTCTAATTTTATTCTCAAGTGTACAAAACATTGTAAAAAGAAAGAATACCTTTTCAGGGTATTTTAGAAAATCAAATAAAAAAAAATCATTAACTTTTTTAATGTGATGATAATTTTAGAACATTCTTAAAAAAAAAAAAAAAAAAAAAAAAAAAAAAAAAAAAGGAAGTAAGTCACTTAAATAAGAATGGGTGGATTAATTCCCAAAAAAAAGCATCATTTTCGTTTGCATGACATTTTAAGAGCTATTTATATGTTGAGCTCTAGTTCCTTCTTAGAGCATCTCCAAGAGTGAGCTATATAGTATACTATTGCTATATTATTGCATTTGGCACAAGTTGGGATGCTCCAATGGCGTGCTAAATGCATGCACCAGATATAACAATAGCTCACCGTTGTACTATATTTGGCACAAGGGTGAGCTATTGCTATATTTGCCATGTCAACTTTTCCTCCCTTTCTCAACAACCAAACATACTAGTAACTTCTTTTCCTCCATTTCTCTTCCAAAATTTTCTCAGTAACTAAACAACCCATAAATAAATACAATATTTTCAAAAATAATATTGAAATTTTATATATATATAAAAAAAAATAGAAAACATACCCTTTTTTTTTTTAAACTCATTTATCCTATTCAAATAACATTACATTTGATCCACGATATACCTCATCCACTATCTTACGAAACCTTAAATCTGTGGGAAGAATTGAAGTTGTGGCAAAAAATAGTACACTATATTTATTTGCATCACTAGAGCACATTGTGCTAAATTACAACATTTGGCACTGTAACATGTGTTAAAATAGAGTAGCACACCTAATTTAACTCACATGGTTGTTGATGCTCTTACAAACACAATGTCATCACTCGTTAGCCAAATCCCTAAGAAAGCTCATCCTCCAGTCAACTTCCACAACAACAATTCCCACCTCTCTGGCCAGGCGGCCAATCCCCACTGCACAATTAAAAAATTAAATATAAAAATTGTTGTCATTGATTATCGTTCCTCTCATTATTATTATTTTTATTTTACTTCATTCAATATATCTATATAGCTATATTCCCTTTAGCACGTATTGATATAAATTATATTGATATAAATTATATAAATACTATGCATTAGGGTTATATCTTTTGCATTGGTCCAATGTACTTCATATCTTACTAATATATAAAGTACAACTTCCAATACGGGTATTGATATAAGTTATATCAGCACGTACTTACTTGATCATCATCCTATATATATATCTATATATATCCATCCAATTCTGATCGATCAACATATATACATATTGATATAAGTTATATCAACGTTATGCATTAGAGGTTATTTCCCATGCACTGGCTCAATGTCCTTTGTAATCTATTAATGCACGAGATACAACTTCTAATATAAGTGTTGTTATATATTTTATCAACTCGTCCTCACTTGATCATTATCCTCTATATCAAAAAAGAATAAGGCTTTTTTTATTGACCCGATTCTTGAACCAACAAAATCAGGGGAGGCAGGTTCATTAGGGACCATAAAGGAAAGCTACTCCAAATATATTGGCTAATCTGTACTCCAAATATATTGGCTGATTTGTGAGGGCTTAGGGATAGATTTTTTTATCCCCTCTCTTTTCTTCTCTATTATTATTTTTTTTTTTTTTCGATTTTGATGACAAACGTCGAGGGAAGAGGATGGTATTACTACAACACTGTCTGAGCGAGAAAAACTTGTATCACAATTACGTGGAACACTCACTGCTGTCTGAGCATACCATGTGGACCAGACACAATTAAGTGCGTAAACACATAATACATGGATACTTAATGATCCTATTGTGCATTCTCTAATTGGATCCTAGCCCAGTTTCGTCTGCGCAAAAGTATACGGAATATGAATTCATTGTCCTTGATTGCAAGAACCTCATCCACCAGGCCGGCCTCGGGTCCGGCTAAATGTAATAATGTAAATATGCAGCAGTTACAGCTATTGCCTCGGGAATGTAATTTGGATCAGACTGAAAGAACTTCAGTTGAACAATCCAATCCTATAGACCACGTGGTGCAATCACCAAATCACAATAACGCAAAATGGATTTGTGAATGTATTTTTCGCTCCATAATCTTACTTAAATATAATTGGCTGATTGTACCACATGGTCATAAAACGGTTTTATGAAAGTTTTTCTCAGTGTAAATAGAACAAGTTGGGCTATCTTTTTTTATTATGTGTATATATTATGAAGCTACTTATTCAGCTAACTGTCCAACCATGTTGTCTAGAACCACTCTTAAACATTTTGCAGCAGCTGGTTCTGGTTGAGCATTATTTGCAGAAATTAACTTTCTTGAGAAATGAAGGGCTACAGCCAATAGATTAGATGGTCAGTTACATTTGTTAGGTCAGTATGTATTCAACCAAATTCCTTGGCATTTTTAATGGTAGCTACTAGCTAGATATCAGAATCTCTTATTCGGTGTTGTCTAGAGGGCCATAAAAGGTCATAATTTGAGAAGGTAGGGGTCCGCTAAAGGTTTGCGAGATCAGACCGGCTAGATTTTTCAATGTGAGAATCGCATATGTTTCAAAAACCCCAAATTTTGGATACTCGAGCCAAGTTAGTGCTTTATCAGTTCTATTTAATTTAATATCTGAGTGTGTGGATGACATTTGAAGACTCATGAGTGGCTTGTCCATGCAATTCGGCCTACCATTTGGGCACGTTTGGAGGAACTTGGTATTTGCGCGTGCGCACGTGTGAGAGAGTAAAAGAGATATATGAAATCAATCCATTGTGCCCTACATAATTTTTTTTTTCTTAAACAATGGATAGAACTTACGTATCTCTATCTTTAGCCTTCCTTAATATTGACAAGGGGGTTTCAAAACTTCTTTATTAGTTTAAACTTGAGATCACTTTCTTACAAATAGACTTACAAAATGGATCGAATTTTGATCCAAATCTAATCCATTTATTCAAATTTGGTAAAAGGTTTGTCATCGACAATCTGATAAGAATCTGAATCCATTAATCTGATTACTTAATAAATTGGATATGGATTTGGCTTAATTTGATATGTTTAGAATACGATCCGTACACACACACACACTCACGCACACTTTATATATATATATATATTTAGTGCTCTTTATATTTACATATAACTTGGTGTGTATAATATGGAGTATTTGAAAATTCATCACAATATTTTCAACTTTCATGAAATCTTATGTGCTATAAACAATTATCCAAATATAAAAAATTTTATAAAAGTCTTATAATTTTATAAGTATTCATTCAGCATATTTATTATTTCAAAATGTGCATACTAAAAATTGATTTTATTTTTATTAATGGATCAGATCGGATATTTGTTAACTAACAAATTGTATTTGGATTGATTTATCAATAATCCGTTAGATTAACGTACGGATCGGTTTTATTTAACGGATCGGATTTGGATTTAGCTCAATTTGATCCATTTAGAGGTCCACTTGGTAAAGTGAGGCAAATGCCAGTAGACAACGTTGACAATGGCATGCTTTATAAGTTTATATATCATTTGGGAATACAAGTTGCTCAAAATATGGGTGATGGTCGATGAGATCGGACTAGAAAGGGAATAGGCTTTTTTACCCCAATTTTAGTAGTTGATGTGGTCCTAATAAATAAAAGTAAACTAATAGGTCCTCAAAAAAGAAGTAAACTAACTAATGTGGCAGCCATGTCGATCAACTGCCACACAAGGTGTGTGATGTTTTGAAACTAGTGAATCAATAGGCATGGGTAGTATTGCGTAACTGATGAACAGTAGTAGTTTAGTATTGTAACACCCGTGTCATTAAATTAGCTTAATTGCGTATTAAATAGTTGTTTAGTCGGGTATTAGTTTGCATGTGTTTCATACGTGATCATTATGATGATTTTAGAAATGCATCACACTTAGTAAAATGTCATTTTGTATGATATGTATGTTAAATAAGTACGGGTAGCTTAAGTACATGTTTGCATTCATCATAAGGCAAATTCAACATAAGCCTAATTGATCGAGCTCCAGACCTTAATCGATCCGGGTATACAATTAGCAAATATTTTTATAAGTGTCAAATGATGAATGTGCCCCTATCACCCCTTAAACACCTCAAGCCCGACCTCACACTCTCATTTCATGATCAACTATTTGGCTTCGAAGTACATAGAGAGAAGGAGGGAGAGAGAGAGAGGGAAAAAAAAAAAGAAAAGAAAAAAGAGAGAAAGAGAGAGAGAGGGAGGGATCGTGTAGAGAGAGAGTGAGGGTTAGTTTGGATCCCTCACACCCATTTTCTCTTCTTGCATGCGATCTAGGAGCTCAGATCTTCACTCTTAGTGGTTGGATTTTCCATTCTCTACGTGTTTTGCGGAGGTTTGAGCGTAGTTCTTGGAGTTAGAAGTTCTTCCTTACATCCTAAGCTTAAATTCAACCCTCCCAGTACATTTTCTCTACACATTGTTCACCATTTTTGAGGTAGGTGTAATTTTCATAGGTTTTAACTTTAGGATTGATAATGGGGTATGAAATAACCCCTTATATGATGAACAAATTGGTATTTTGGAACGTGTATGGATTTATATGATTTTTGATATATTATTGTGTAATTTTCTTGAGGTACAAACATTGTGAGGTCTAGTATATATATGCTAGGTTTACTAGTCTTAGGAGTATATTGACTTGATATATGTGTTAGATTGATGTATATATTTTTCCTACACATGATGTATAAATTTTTGTTAGTTTGTATTCCAAATTTTTTTCGATAAAGCCTAACTATGTTATAATTGTGGAAAATTATATATTTGAATTATTTGAGTATTTTGAAATGTATTGTAATTTATATGCATATTCATGGTATTATTGGTATAATGATGCATAAAATGAAATTAACTAAATATTTAGTAAAAGTATTAAGGGGTTATTGGAGTTAGACTAATTGAGGTCACAGAACGTCTTGTGGTATTTTTCACTCCATTGGTTCTAAGGTACTTACAGTCCGAGGTAAGGATACATTGTTGTGTTCTCGAATTAAAGCTGGTTGCAGTTTTAGGTAATGATGACGTGTTGTATTATGCTGTCTTCTTATATTTAAATTCTCTGTTTTCATGCGAAGACTCTTGCGGGAGTGGTTGATAATTGTGAAATAATGTAAATGGACATGAAGCACATTACATTCATGATATAACATGGATTTTGATTAATTTATTAGCATTATTTATTTAGTTATATTATCATGTTTTGGTTAATTTCATATGAAAATTATATCTACTAAGTTTTATACTCACCCTTTTATTTATAAACATTTTTTAGATGATTATAAAGTAGGAGAGACCTCATCTTGAGGCGAAATGCAGGATATGGATTAATATATTTTATGTTGTGCTTATCTAAAACAATTATGTGGACTTATGGATTGTAATACTTAAATACTTTCTATCTGGCCAACGGGCACAAGACATGTACTATGAAGTTGAGATATAATATTTTAATTATGTAGGTTTTATTCATTTATGTGGATTATGATACATGTGATGATACTAAACATGGATGATAGGTTATTTAAGATGTTAAACAGGTTTTATCATGGTATGTACCATTCACAATGAATCATGCCAAAATTTTTATAAAGTTTACAGGTTTTCGAAGTGTGTCATCCACTTCAAATTCAAATGTTTTATTTAAAATAAAATAATTTTATTACTATTAATCATTTAATTAATTTGGGTCATGATAAGTACTATACTATGCGACCCACATAAATCACCCATTATTTAACATCTATCACATGTGACAATTTTTTTAAAAAAAAATTTATTTGTTTATTTATGTAAAGAAGATGTGCAACACAAGAACTTCCCAAGATGTCACTATATATATGTGATCGACGGTTTTGTTTTTTTCCCATACTCTTGCTCCCATGTGACTATTTCACCTAGGGGTGGAAAAGTCCGACACAATCAGTAAACACGACTTGAACCCAACACAAGATTAGCAGGTTTGGGTTTATTGTAATCGTGTTCAAGTTGAAATTGGGTCAACCGGTGTAACCTGTATAATAAACAAGTTGTTTTCAGGTCAACTCATGTAACCTGTTAACCCGTTAAAAGGACAAAAAATAGGCTGATATTTTTTTCATTTTACATATTATGGTGATATACTTAGAGGATGAAGACATATGATATGTGAAATGTGATATTTAATTTAAAATTACACTTAGAGTTTGATTATCAATTTATTATTAATGAACAAATTTGATTCCCTAATTTTTTGACTTGAATATTTGAATATGATAGGTAATAAATAGGTAAATAAGTTAATTTTAGGTTAAATGAGATATATATGTTTTGTGTTGTCGAGTCAATTATATTGAGCCAAGGATAACCCAACATGATATCTTATTAAATAGGTTACATGGGTCGTGTTGTGTTACCTGTTTAATAAATAGGTCATGTTCGGGTTAAAAATATTGACACAATTGATAAACGGGTCGTGTTCGAGTTGACCCGTACACTCAGATACATATGTCTTGACACGACCCACCAACCCAAATTGCCAACCCTATATTCACTCCATCCACTTTTGCAACATATGGAGGTTAATGAAAGTTCGGTGAGGTAACATTTTTTCTAAAATTGATTTGGTATTTGACCACCCAATGGAGATCAGGAATGGGAAAAAAAATGATAAAAGAAAATAAAATAAAAATAAGCAAATAAATAGATAAGGAAAAGAAGGAGAAGGAGGAGGAACAAGAGGAGATGACTATCCAATTGAAAGTCTTGGACCCCGGTTAATAAATACTCATATTATACTCATATAATACACATACGTACAATTTTAAAAAAAAAAAAAAAAAAAAAAAAACTCCCATTAACTGTACAAAGTTCAAATATAATTAAAAATACTCATTTGTTTTTATAACAAACGTATAGCTCACGTATTTGACGTATTTCATATTATACTTATGTTAAAATGCTCTTAACTATATTGTCAACAATTTGACTTTAATTGTTATAATCATCGATAATATTATTGCCAATATTTAAAATATCTTGATTTTTATCTTTATTTTGTTAAATGAAAATCTAATCTATAATTTTTCTATTAATTATAATCTCCTATCTCTTTGTTTATATATATATATATATATATATATATATATATATATATATATTTTGGATTTGTTAAAGATTCGATGATTGTATCTACTCTTTTAATATATAGATCACATTTCATATGATTTTAGGACAAAAACTAAAAAATAATTTAGGAAATGGAAATGTGAATATATATCAAAACTAACATACTTATTAATTTTTAGACATCTTCTTAGCCAAATTTTTGTTTCTTTTTAAGCAAATGTACAAACAATAAAACAAAATAAAATAATAAAATAGGTTATTCCTCTATGGGGAAATATGCCAAAAGTCCAATTTAAAGAATTCACACAGTTAGCAATCTTGGTAGAATTTTTATACAGCCTCAAGTCCACAACGATGCTCAAACAATGATTCATTGGCTGCTTTTTTCTTCCAAATTCCAACCTTGCCCATATTGGTTGTTATGGTAAACAATCAATGTGATTCCCATTGATTGTCATTAATTTGACCATGTTTTTTCTCCCCACATTTTCTACAATAAATAACAGTTTTCCTTTTTTATTGCATTCAAATGGATTTTGCCACCTTCTCACAAACCTTTTCAATTAGAAAGAACCCACCATTTTAACACCAAAATCCCCAAATCTGATGTCCCCCCCCCCCCCCCCCCCCCCCCCCACACCAACAAATGGATTCAAATTAGCTGTAACCCCAAGGATAGTTACATGAACTCGTCGGAAATTAGAATAAATGGTTACAACAATCAAGTAACAATTCACAGTTATCAAAATCCCCAAATTTGACAATGCACAATACCTTCCAAACTAGGAATTCAAATAAGATAAATAGTTACATGAACTAGTGGAAAACAAGATTTTTACAGTTACAACCAACCAGTACTTATTTACAGACGTCATGTAACTGTGTTCAAAAAGTTCATGTAACTAAAATGATACAATGAATCACATGAAACAATGCACACAATCAGCTTCGTACAAAAGTCACCCCAAAAAAAAAATAATAAAAATAATACAATCTATTGTGTAACTGTTACAATAAGTCCAATTTCGCAACTATTCTGCCCAATTTTCAAATGTAATTGTTAAATCGTACCCATAGACACAAACCACCAAAAAATGACATTCTTTTTGGGTACGTTGGTTTGGCATGGCTTGGCTACTTGCAAATCAAGAAAACATTGGTTTGCTTTAATTAAGTTGTGTGATTTCCGAAATTTGATTATCAGAGTTACTGTGTCAAGAAAATCCAAGATTTTAGGGAAAGTTTGTGTTAGAAATTTTCAAACAAAAACAGTTTGTAGTGAGGGTGCAAGGGCGTTTTTGTCATGTCCACTCTCAATGGACTTGAGGCTTCATTAGATTTTTAAGGGGGACTTTAATCTGTACAAGTATGCAAAATTGGACTTGTGGCCAATTGTCCCTTGTTTTTTATGTGATTGATTTTTTAACAATATGTTATGAATATTTAAATAAAATAATATAAAAATAGTGATTAGTAGTGATATACTAAAGGAAATAACATAACATATTCACATATTTTTTGTCCCAAATTTTTAATTAAAATTTGCATTATATCCATATATGCTTATATTCTTAATATTTTCCTTTCTTTTTTTATGCGGAATTTTTCACCGTATTTTTATCAAGAAAACCCGAATTGATGACTGTGCAATGAGAGTCCTGTCCCTGGCCTGGTTTCCTTTGTCTGGCACACGCAACGTGGGAGCTTCATGCATTGGGCCTGGACCGTATACTTGCAAGTTGCAAGAGGGTCCATCATTTGATCCTTTTGCTTTGTTCCATGTTCACCTTGAATGGTACCTTGCATATTGGGCCTGGACCAGATGATGTCCAGGAAAGCAATAGGCCCAATCTCAGATCGTATAAAACAGCAAAATAATAGTGAATGGGAAGTTGAATTGCAAATATGTTGTAGGGGTAATTTTTTTTTTTTGTATAGATACTATATTGACTAATCCCTAGAAAACAGGAGACTAAATCGTAATTAACCCAAATATGTTAGGTAAATTTCATTTACGTTAAACCATTGTTATTTTGCCACATGTAAACCAATGTTATTTTGCCACATTAAATTAGTACCAAGTAGTAGGCTAGGGTCACAATCAATGAGATCAGAGAATATATAAGAGAAGGAAAGTTTAAGAGAGTAGCCACATCGACGTATTCCTCTTTACATATAATAGTATATACTGATATATAAATGCAAATGATATTCCTCCCCTTTAAAAAGGGAAGTCCATGTTCCAAGTAGAAAAGGTAGATTTAGATATAGTGGATGTTATTTTATTTTGAGGCCGTCTTGAACCATGCACTGATGCACGTAAACTAATTGGCCATTAAAATTTGAAAATAAGACATTCGATCTAGAGTCCTTTGAAATTAATATTTGTTTAGGCATTACATGCTAATGATCCCCTATTTGTTTTTAGGTTTTTTTAAGGGCACACATTAAGTTGCAATTAATAACCCGATCATTAATTGTATGAGAAATTATGAAAATACATAGAAGATGGTGAAAGTTGATAGGAAAAATATGAAAATATTTGAAAAAATTGTAAAAACATATTTATCTCTACAATTATTAAATTATTAATTATACCTTAACATGTGCCTTAAAGCCGCACCTTAAGAAAACCCTTTGTTTTTGTGAGTACAACGTAGTTTCCCAAAAGATAAAGCTGTCCCTTTTGCTCGCTCATGTGGAGAATGACTTTTTTGGGAGCTATTTATTTATGGCTCGAGTTCCCCCTTAGTTCTTACAGCACGTGGTCTCATGATCATCATTCATCAGCCAATCCTGTCCCATTTGCTCGCTCATGTGGAGATTGACTTTTTGGGAGCCATTTATTTATGGGTCGAGTTCCCTCTTAGTTCTTACAAGACGTGGTCTCATGATCATCATTCATCAGCCAATCCCTGGGAGACCTCATCCTCCAGTCAACTCCCACAACAACAATTCCCACCTCCCCTGCCAGTCCTTCTTAGTTCTACTACTTTTGTCTGCGCATAATTAAATACATGAACATGTTGTCCTCAGATTGTGAGAACCTCAGCTTACCCGCAGACCTCGGAAACTCGGATCAGGGTGAATGTAAACGGATCCGGATTTGGTGCAGTAGCACCACTTTTACTGAACCATGCAGTAACCGTTAAGATCGCGACATGTGGCAAGTGAAGGCAATGGACAGCTATGGTCCAAAACACACAAACACTAGTCGTTTAAGAGGGCAACTCAGCAACATAACGCCGTGTGTGGCGTTAACGCTTTAGGTTCTGTCTGTTCTCTCTCTCCATCCCTACCAATCTGATCCACTGTCAATCCATGGCTCTCTTGCTTCTTGCCCTTGCCAGTCTGGCGAAATGGTGGTGACAGTCTGGTAATGGCGGAAAGCAAAAACCCCTTTTTTTTTGTTTCTCTTTTTCTACAGATCTAATGCCCATGAAAACAAACAATAGCAAAAGAAAAACGTAGAAGAAGAAGAAGAAGCAAGACCCGCCTATCAGCGGCATCGTCGGGCAACTCCATTTTTTCCAGCCAACTGTTTTTTTCCTTTTTTTTTTTAGTTTATTTACTTTAATCAAACATCGTAAGCAAAAACCCTTAATCAAATTGAACGAACAGATCTGGTCTAGGGTCGTCGAAGATAACAGTTTGAGGAAAAAAGACGACTGAAGTTGAGTAAAAATGAAAAAAAAGAAGAAGAAGAAGAAGAAGAAGAAGAGAAGATGGTTGTTGCCTCGCCATTGTCGGAGATGGTGGGTTGCATCCCTGGTATGAAAACCCAAACCCCAACGTTAAGCACAGATTTGAAGCATCTGAAAACCCAAACCCAAACCCAAACCCAAACCCTTTGAATTTTTACCAAAAAAAAAAATAGAAAAAAATAGAAAAAAGGGTAAGACATACCTACTGAAGGTTGAAGACCACCAGCGAGATTGAGGTAGTCGGCCAGAACCCCTTTTTTTGTTTCTCTTTTTTTACAGATCTAATGCCCATGAAAAAAAACAATATCAAAGGAAAAATGTAGAAGAAGAAGAAGAAAGAGAGCCATGGTCGGTGGTAAGTTCGTCGGAATGGATTAATGGTGGATCAGATTGGTAGGGATGGACAGCGGATCAGAGAGAACCTGAGAATCGTTAACGCCACATGGCGTTAATGTTGGATTGGAATTTGCTCAAGTTGGGGTCTTTAACTTGACGCTCAATTTAGCGTTAGATTTTGGACATGTGGGGGATGCAATTATCAACGGCTAGGCTTCTCCTACAAATGCTAAAACTTTCTCATCCCAGCCGTTGATAATTGCATCTACCCACGTGTTCGAAATCTAACGCTAAATTGAGCGTCAAGTTGAAGACCCCAACTTGAGCAAATCCAAATCCGTTAATGTTGCTGAGTGGGCTCTTAAACGACTGGCGTTTTGTGTGTTTTGGACCACAGCCTTCCATTGCCTTCAATTGCCATGTATCGCGATCTTAACGGTTACTGCATAGTGTAGTAAAAGTGGTGCTACTGCACCAAATCCAGATCCAATGTAAACGTGTGCATCAGTTACTGCCATTGCCTCAGGAATGTAAATATGGATCAGGCTAAACGTAAATAGAGCAGGTTCAGCTCTGCTTTTTTATTACCATGAAGCTAATTGTCTAACAGCAACGTACGCTGTGGCACTCCGTCCACATGAATCTAAGATGATTTCATTTTGGTTCCCTACAGAAATCACTTTTTTCATTTTTTATTTTTTATTTCTCATTTTCATTTTTTATTTTTTTTGGTTAATAATTTAAATGCAGACCTAATGAAATCCCTCAGCTGAATCACGTACGTCTTGCCCAAGAAGGGGCGGACAGAGGCAATGTCAAAAGAGGCACTAAACCTTCCTCACCCATTTAGAAAAGGTATTTTACCACACAAAAATTTTGATACTTTTAAATTTGATCATGCTAAATTTTTTTTTATCTTTCACATTTTCTAATTGTAGCCCTTCCTCTTTCATTTTTCCCTTCATATAAATAACTCTTACCTCTTTTATCTCACAAAATTTTAATTTTTCTAATTGTACCCCTCTTACTATCAATAAATATTTATGTTTTGTATTAATTATTAAGTTCAAAAAAAATTTCTTTGTTTTTGTTATTGTCTATCAAAAAAAAAAAAAAAACCGTTGAAGGTTACTTCAAAGGATTTTTTAATGAGGGGGCTACTGCCACCACAAAAATTCTTTTATACCCCCCCTGTAGTTTACACTTTTTAAGATTTTCTGAAAATTATAAATTTTTTTTCATGAAAACTATTAGAAAACATTATTTTGAACAACTTTGTAAAAGAAAAGTTTTTCAAAATTTGTCATTTAAGTGGACTTTTTGGATATAAAACGTTTTATGAAAAATGGCAACAAAATCCACTTAAATGATAGATTTTGAAAACAAAAAATTTTACAAAATTGTTCAAAATGATATTTTATAGTGATTGTTGCAGTTAGTTTTCACGAAAATCTTTTATATTTTTCATAAAACCATAAAAAGTGTAAATTAGGTGAGGTGCAAAGGAATTTTTGTGGCAGCAAAACCCTCCCCTTCTTTAATTTATAGAGTGAGGGAAAAAAAAAAAAAAAAAAAACACAAACACAAACATCCAAACAAAAATCGACCCTATTAGAGAAATTTCCTAGCTCCACCACTGTGCCCAAGTGATAGAGAAGGCGAGAATCAGAATAAGGAAGAGTTCATAAAAGTGGAGAGGCCAAACGATACTTTCAAAGGGGAATTAATTTTATCGTGTGCTATTTTTAGTGTTTGTACTAATTATTTATAACAGCAAATTTTTTTTTTAAAAAAAAATTAAAAAAAGTGACTCTTTGATTTGCTCGTTAGCTCATGCACCATGTAAGGAGCCAGGATCTTCTGCTTGGGTTCATCGAACGGCTCTAAAAAGTTTAACCCTCATCCCACAAGTGCTTCATCATTTCTTTTTTTCTTTTTTTTCTTTTTTTTTTTTTTTTTTTTCTGTGTGTGTGTGTGTTTGCGCTATTTAATCTACAATGTTTGTATTAATCCAGTGAATTTTAAATCTAAACTGGTAATCTAGTTTATCTAAGTGTCTGCACTCCAAAAACTTAAATGCATTACAATTAGGAGTTTTCCTAAAGTTTGACTATGTTGGGTATATCAGAGCAAACGTGGAAGAATCTTGGAAAACCAATCCTGGACTATATTATATATATAAACAATTTTTGTAGCAGCTAACCGGTTCTGCTTGACCATTATTTGCAGAAATTTACTTTCTTGAGATATGAAGGGCCCCAGATTAGATGGTTGTTAGGTCAGTTTGCATTCAACCTATTTCCTTGGCATTTTTATTGGTAGCTAGTCGTATGAATTATCTTACATTCAGTGTTGTCTAGAAGGCCGGAAAGGTCATAATTTGAGGAGAAGGTATGAAGGTAGACATCGGCTAAAGGTCAATACTTACAAGATCATAGAATGTGGGGAGGGGCAATGCGATTTCAACGTATGGGCCGGGCTGGCAGATGACCATATCGTGGCAAATAAAATCGCACAAAAATCAGACCACTCATTTCATGTAATATTCGAGCCAAGTAGTCGCTTTATTAGTTCTATTTATAAAGCTGCTGAGTATGTGGGCGACATTTGAAGTGTTGTTGAGTGGCTTGACCATGTAATTTGGCCTACCATTGTGGGCATGTTTGGATGACCTTGATGAGAGAGAGAGAGAGAGAGAGATGTGAAACCATTCCGTTGTACTTTGTAATTCCATACCATATGGGCATGCATGCAAACTACTCGAAATATGGCTGATGGGACCGGAATGGAAAGAGTTTAGCCATTTTGTACCCCAATTTTAGTGGCACGAGTAGCACCGTAGCATTGTAGAACTGATGATTAGTACTATGCCACTCACCATGTGTGACAATTATTATTATTATTATTATTATTTTGATAAAAGAGGTGCAACACAAGTACTTCTCATAAGATCACGAGATGTAATAGTTTTCGCTTTATCTATATTGGACCCCATGTGACAATTTCACCCAATTATGATGGGGAGTTAAAGGGGTGTGATTAACATTTGGGGTTCTCTATTGACATGTTAAGATTTGTTTTTCATCCCTTACTTATTTTACACTTTAAGGTTTTATAAAAAATATAGAAAGTTTTCATAAAAACTGATCATGGATTCTATTTGAAAAACATCATTTTGAATAACTTCTTAAAAGAAAGTTTTTTCAAAATCTATTGTTTAAGTAGACCTTTTTGCCGTTTATAGTTTTATTTTCTTCAAAAAGTCGTTCAAAATAATGTTTTCTAATAAACAATATGATTAATTTTTATGAAAACCTTATATATTTATCATAAAATCTTAAAATATAAAATAAGTGGGGATGAAAAGTAAATTTTTGGATGCCAATAGAGGCCTCCGTAATATTTTCTAAAACTGATTTGGTATTAGAGATTAAGCACCAAAACGAAAAGACAAATAAATAAAAAGGAAAAAGGAGGAGGAGGAGGAGGAGGAGGAGCTAGATGACTACCCAATCGAGAGTCCTGCCCCTGGCCTAGTTTGCTTTGTCTGGGCCTGGACCCTACACTCGCAAGAGGGTCTATCATTTAACCCCTTTTCTTTGTTCCATGCTTACCATGTATGGTTGTACTTTCCATATTGGGCCGGGACCAGATACTGTCCAGGAAAGAAATAGGGCCCAATCCCAAACCGGCAAAAGACCAAATAACCCACCCAAGTTGCACTTACTTTATGGTGCATTTGGATGAGGGATTTTGGATTAATTAAGATGAGATTTTAACCTTACTCGTTGCTATTATTGTCAGCATAATTTGGCATTGAAATCCCATCTTAACCCTAGATCCCTCTTGTAAATCTCTTATCCAAATGCACCATTAAGCAAAATACTTCTCAACTCTTTTTCATGGGAGGGGACTCACCTAGGTGCTACATGAATCTAGATCCCACCCCAAATTAGAGAATGAAAAAAACAATTGGGTAAAGAGTTGGGACGTATTGCATTGCTCTTCGTTTTAAGGGATCGTCTATGGCTGGGTTTAACTTACCCAATCATACTAACAAAATTCTAGAGTTAATAATGAATTTCCAAAATGTCCTTTGGTAACTCCTAAATTAATTTTGAAAATCCTAATTAAATTCTTTTGACTAATCATTGATGGTCACAATATCCTTCTTATTTTCTTAAAATGCTTCTCTTTCTTACTTGCAATTTTTCTTGAATTATTTATGTTATTCTTTCATAAAAATCTGAATTCCAATTTATTCCTTTGGAAATTTCCATATTTGAAGTTTGCTACCCTGCACTCGAGGAAAACCTATCTAGGCTTGGTGTCCATCTTTGTCTAGGTACTTACAGTTTTGTCCCTTCTTTTATTTATTTATTTTTTTTCAAAGAACTAGCTTATTTTCATATTAATTAGTTTTTAGCCCACGCAATGCATGGGAGAAACATGCTTTGAAAGAATTTTTAAAAAAAATCAAAACAATGACAATGACAATAAATTAAATATGATAGTCTATATGAAAAATGAAAATATTCCTTTTCCATAGAAAACAAAAATAAATATTATGAATGAAATGTGTTGAAATGAAACATGCTACTGTTAAGGTTTGTTTTCATATTGTTTGAAAGGAAAGTATATATATATAAGTGTGTGTGTGTGTGTGTGTGTGTGCACGTGCATGTGTGTAACACATATTGAAAATAAAATTTTCTTAGCCTAAATTACAAAATAAATATATTATTTATAAAGTAATTGATAAAGAGAACTATAGTGTTTTTATATTCAAAAAAATAAATACTCCCTCCATCCCACAATGATGTCCCTTTTGCTATTTTTTTAATTCTAAAATGTTTGTCCATTTTGCTTTTCAAATCATTAATTTTTTTCTAACTTTCTTATATTATCTTTTGTTATTTCAATGATTACTTTCAACACAAAATCCAATACCAAAGATAGAGTTTAATAAATGACAAGTCAATGTAATAATGTCTTTTCTTAAATTACATGTTTTGTCAAATTTCGTTTTTACCATATTGTTATATTGTACATAAATCAAGATTTGAACAAACCCTAATTATAACATAAGATTATGATACCAAGTAGAAATAGGGTAATCAGTTCGCGGTTAACTATTTCTGTTAAAATATAATACAATAATTAAATCAGTTCAAATAATTAAAATAAATAGTTACTAGTCCTTAGCGTCACATCATGTGATCGAAACAGCCAAAAAATACCGGTGTTGGTTTTGAACAGCAAAAAAGTTATGAAAAACATGCAGCTCTCATGTGAAACAGAGATTGCATCTCCCATGTTGTCATGTTCCACCGTTCAAAATATTTTAATTGAAGTTGAGTGGCGAAAAAAAATACCAAATCAAGATGCCTTTATCAATCTTTGGATCTCCTTTCGCTGTGAAATGGGGTCCTTTATATAGCTAATTAATCACATCTCTTTTTTGAATTACAGTTGTCTATGTCAATTAAACATTTTGATTGATATTAAAGAAATCCATTTCTTTTCTCACTAAGGAGATATATGCCCTATATGGTGGGGGGAAGAATTCAAGGAGATGGGAGTGTATAATTTTATTAAAAAAAGAAAAAGAGAAAAAAAAGTAAAGACCAAGAAATACATAACTTTTATTCAAATTAAGAGTAAATTAAATCATACATGGCTTTTATTCAAAAATAAAATCCACTGCTAATCAATAGATTGAATATTTGAATTACATGACATAACAATAATGAATTTATTGGAATACATGGTTTTTTTTATTTACTTAAATTTTCAATGCTAATTCTGGGACAACATTTGCTGCAGCATCAACACGGCGGCATATCTGGAGGTGGGGGGAGCATTTGTGCTTCTGGGCTTTCACCATTTTTTGTGATAAATACCATCCCCATACCCCAAGTTACGTGACGCTCTAAATGGCAATGCATGAACCATACACCTGTCAACCCACATGAAAAATCGCCACTTTTAATTTAATTCTAATAGTACTAACAATAATATTTAATAACAAAAGTAATAACGGCAAAACAATAATACTAGGGAGACACTATTCGCACTCCCAAGGAAGTTTTCTACGATCCTCTCTAAGGATTAGTACTACTGAGCAAAACTTCTTTTGGAGTGTGAATAGCATTTCCCTAATAACAATAACGGTAACAATAACAATAACAATAACAATAATTGCATGAAACCATGCAAGGTACATACCAGGGTTGTCCGCCTTGAATCTTATGGCAGTCCATCCATTTTTAGGGACGGCAATGGTATTCTGAAGAGGCGGATCAACAAGATTATACGTCAAAGGGTCCTTATCTTTGTTGAAATTGCCAAATCCCCAACCAACGACGTAAAAACTGTACCCATGTAAATGCATAGGATGTTCCGTCGACCCTGCAGCCACGTTGGTGTTCTGTATAACAAGCTCCACAGTGGAGCCATATTCAAGTACCTTCACCTCTGTCCCATTGCTTGGTGTCTCCAAGTCCAACGGAAGATAATCCGCCGTAAAATCAAACACCAATGGTGGAACACTAGGGAATTCATCTCCATATACACCTCTAATCTTCTTATAGTAAGCTTGCAATATGTCAATCGTGGGGTTTTGGAAGCTTATGTTGTTCATGCTTGCGGAGAGTCGGCTATTATTTGGTCCCTCACACGAGCCACCAGGGCATGGCAACAAGTTTATAGACGTCGTAAATATTAATTTAGTGCTTATCTTCAATGGGACATTAACTGGATGATCTTTGTTGGCCAAACTTCTAAGGCTACCTGTGAAGCTAACCGATGCATTTGTGTCATTGTAGTAAGGAAGATAGGGTAAGGAGGGTGGTGAAGATGGAGTGTAGGTTCCTTTGTATTGGACAATGGCAGTGGTGGTTGTGTTATCGAATTCAACCCCATCGGCGCTGGAGTAGACTCTAGCGGCCATGTAATAATGATCAAGCGGTTGGTTGGCTTCTAGCAAGACATCCATGGATTGGCCGGGCGAGATAGTGATGTAATCTCTTGTCAATGGCTTGGTGTAGCTACCATCGGTCCCGACGACTGTGATCTTATGGTTGGCAATGGAGAAGAAGAGAATGTCTTGCATGGCAGCGTTTATCATGCGGAGTAGATAAGTCTTGCCGTAATCAACCATTAGCTTGAATGTGTCTGCAAATATAAGGGTTGGTTGTTAGAAAGATTATTATTAAAAGTGAGCAATGTAGTAGGAAAACAAATAAAAAAAATTAAAAAATTAAAGAAATAAAAAAAAATATATTAAAACAAAATTCTTTAATGCATATTTCAACTTGATCATGTGTCAAGTCGCACAATAATAAGGCACAAGTCCATCTCGATCCATTTGAAGAATTGGTCCACTTGGGCTGGCACTCGATAATAATGTCACAATCGGGCTGGCCGGTCATACGGTGCCTTCTCTTTTAAATTTCAAATGGTCACCAGCCCTACCTCCAGTGCGATCCCTTGCATTAATCCATTGCAATATTAATAACCAGCAAAACTAGTATGGTGATGTCACTAATCAAATGCCTACTGGGCTTTTGTTTATTAATTTAGGATCGATATTTGGTAGATTAAATAAAGGTATAGATATGTTTATTAACGATGTATATATATATATATATATAAACAGATTCGTCTCCTCAACACATGTATGGGATATAACTCTTAATACATGAGACTGATACAATTTACATCAAAACATTTAAATCCCATATTTGAGTCTCGGATTATCCAAGCCTTATTCAAGCATCTATTAGCCGAGGTGACAATTTATGTTAATAATAGGGGTTTGCTTCTTTTTTTTTCTTTTTTTCGTTTTTTTTTGCGCATTGTCTTATCGACGAGCTCAAACTTTAAACTAGTGCTGAGCCTCAAATAACCTCTTCATGGACCGATCTCGAGTCGTCCACTCAAGATTGAGTACCTCGACTCATTTTAATTACTGTATAACCCTAGTTGTCGATGCAGCACTCTGCATTCCACATCACATAGACAGTAATATCTCAAAGGGAATGAGAAAAATTTATGTGACCTATATAAGAAGAGAAAAATCATTCCCAACGGTACAAATATGAAGTTTTATACCTGATTTTGAGCACGGATAGAGATCCCCAGGTTGACCATTGATAAGGTAGGCATCAGAAACATTGGGGTCTCCTCCTGTCTGAAGGAATTCATTAAGAACCGCGTCCACATCTTTCTTCCACCACTCTCCTGCATTTTCGACATTTTCCATCATTTCATATATATTTGTGTGTGTGTGTGTGTTTTCTCTCTTTTTTATTTTTTATTTTTAAATTAATTTCCTTCAATATTACGGTTAAATGGATTTATATTACTTAAATAACCAAATAAGATAATTTTAGAAATGCAACAGACAAGAAATGGAATAAAATCTAGTAATAGCAGCAAGATTATACCTAAAATGATGGGTACTTCAGCATGAGGCTTGGGAAAAGGATAAGTGGTTCCATTCTTGGGATAGATGATGATAGCCCCATGGACTGTGGCTCGTGTCCAGTCACTGTGAGCGTGCCACCATAGAGTTCCTTCCTCTGTCGAAAGTATGATCTTTTGGCTAAATTTTGCTCCCGGTTGAATCGGACACTGTGTGATAAATTCGGGACCATCTGACCATGGATTCCTTGGTTGTCTCACTCCATGCCTGCAAAAGTACTAACACTAATATTACATAATTACTCTCGATCAGTTTCACCACTCCTCTCTCAGTTTTCTATTAATGCATCTGATGGCACCACATGACATGGTACTGAGGGGAAGCAATTTTATTTCCATTACATGTAAAGTCATACCAGTGAATGGTGAGATTTTCTTTGCCTTTGTTAACCACATCCACGATGATTGTATCTCCTTTGTTGGCATATAGCGTTGGACCCGGAAATTTTCCGTTTACAGTCAAGATGTCTTTTGTGCTGCATAGCCTTGTGTACGAAGCCTCTTTTACCTGCATTTGAAAAGTCAATCGTAGTGATAACCATAAGTCCATAACCCGGCCAGCTAGCTTGGTGGGCGGGGTGTGGGGATTTAAGGGAAGGGAATGAATACATGCTCCTTGCTATGGATTTTGGTATGCTCTTTCTTACAATCATATCTGGGCTAAAGCTAAAACCAATATTAATAATACATGCAAAAAGAAAAAAATAAAATAAAATGGGCTAGGCTATTTGGGCTATAGCCTAGGCCAGCCGTAGTGTATCTCCGCCCTTGAATACATATATGTACGGTGCATGTGCATGTGCACATAGTTACATATGCAAAAATAAAATAAAATGGGCTAGGCTATTTGGGCTATAGCCTAGGCCAGCTGTAGTGTATCTCCGCCCTTGAATACATATATGTACGGTGCATGTGCATGTGCATATGGTTATTTATGCAAATGTATGCAGTTAAACCAATGGACTCTAGGCCTACACAATAGTGGTAGCTTATTCCCAATCTTAAACCTCATCCCTTCCTATACATGCATTTTGGAGGAGTTGAAACCATAGCCTCCTCTAAACCCTCCTTAAGATATGTTATCTAGGTTACAACCTCATTAGCAATGCACAATATTCCAAGAGAGTTAATATTAATGAGATCATAGTATTTACCACGAAAGTGTGACGTCGAACCGCAGCTTGGCCATAGTGAAGCCTAGCTAATAGTAGAAACCCTATAAATTGCAAGATGGAAACCTTCATGAGAACCCACATTTTGTAGCAATAAAAGCCTAAGTTCTGCTACCACTTCTCTTTGAGATTTCATTAATGACGCTCTCATGTATATATAGAGCTATGAAAGCCCCAAAACAACAGCCGGCCAAAAAATAGAGTCGGTGTAGATTAGAGCCTTCTAACATTTCCGCGTTTCTTCTTTCAAAAGACAAAATCCGTGGGTACTACCAACGTGAACAGATTCACCTCTCTCTCTCTCTCTCTCTCTCTCTCTCTCTCTCTCTCTCTCTCTCTCTCTCTCTCGTTTCCTTATGCGTGCCTTCCATTCAAACATTTTGAATATGACCTAGTAGTTAGTGTGATTAATTGGGTGTTGAAATTGACTCATACTTTGTCAATTTATATATTCCTATGAAAACCACTTTCATGCCAATTTTTATTAAATTCTCGAAGGAAAATGCTTGTGAAAATGAAAAATGGATTTCTAATGGACTAGTGTCCATCCCATGATGGATAGGAAATTAAACTCCCTTGTGCAGATTAATTCACTTAAAATTGATGGGGCTTTTGGTTGGGCTAGGGCTCGATCTTATATATGTATATATTATTTTCATTTTTGTAACAATATTTCTACTTAGGCCACAAGATAATGTCCCTACATTGGCGAGGAGTGTGTCACTCAAGCTAGATACATTTTGTGACGAAATGACACTTGAAAGTTAACAAAAGCTCATTTTGATTAGATTAGTAATAATAAATATCCTCTAATCCTCTTGTCCTGCATTTCTATATTCACACCCCTATTTTGGTTCCTTTTGCATGTCATTGAGCTAATTAACAGATTCACGTTTACATACGCGCGCATTCAAATGGATCGATATTATTTTCTTCCATTACTTACATTTAGAGCAAATAGCCAGCGATTAATATGGGTGGGGGTTGAGAAACTTTAAAGTTTCTCAAAAGAAGTACAGTACTTAATTTTTCTTTAAAAGAAGTTTTTTAAGAGAGTTAATGATGCTGGTTGGGATGCATGGCTTCCATGTAGTGATGAAGCATGGGGTGGGGTTGACTCCAATTATAAATTATCCTCTAAAAAAAATAAAAATTAAACACATCGTCACCCCTTCCTCTCAAATGATGTCACACCTACATTCACTGTCTTTTATACAATACTCAAGATAAAATTAAAAAATTAGAAAAATAATAATAATAATAATAATTAATCACCGCTGTTACATGTCGTTCTCCAATAAGAACTTTCCTCACAGTTGTGTAATTATGAATATCTATATGAATTCAATGAATGTTTACAGCCTCATTATCATTACAAGGGGCTTAACGCGGAGAACGTACGACATCTTTACAGCCCCATTTCCTTTGATTTGTTTGACAAAGTACGTAACGGTTCAGTGACCATTCTTCGTATCCTGCTTATTAGGGTTTCTATCTGTAGGCGCCTAACTTTTGGATATATATCGATTGTTTGGAAGAGGGAGGACTTAGCACGTAATTTGGGGAATGTTCGTGCCATGCAGGTTGGCTCCTAAGTTTAGAAGAAAAAATGGCCAAGTCAAGGGGTTTAGGCCTGAGGAGTTTTGGTTTAACACGTTTGAGGTAGAGTAGGTTTAGTGAGTCAAAAGTTGGAACAAAGAGGATAACTAAATACAAAGACTTTATGTTTGCTTAAGCCAATAATAATTAACAAGCATATTCCTACATTAAATCCAAATTAATCACAAGTTAATGTCTCAACCCATTAATGTCCGTAGGGTGGAGCGAGGTAATTGAGTCCTTTTTCATTTTCCCTTTGATCGTTTCTTCAATGGCCAGCCGTATAGTGGAGCCCATTGTTGATTTTTTCGTTCAGTTTCCCGTGTATAACTGTATAAGGTTTTAATGATTCAGAGAAAAATCCAAGTTTTTGGCCCCTGGGTTTTGACTCCAATGAGTCCTTTTAACGGGTCTGTTATCTTCTCACTTAAGCAAAGGAATTAAGAAAATCCTTAATGTTAGGTTGTGATCGGGTAAAATTTTAGCTGGTCATGACAGTGCCCACTTTGATTATGTCAACAAACATTTGGTATTGACTGCCCAATAGAGATCAAGCACGCTGAGAAAAACAAATCAAAAAACCAATTGTAGACTGCTTTTTCCCATGCTTTGGGGCTAGACAGTAGACCCTACACTAATTGCGAGTGGGTCCATCATTTGACCCATTCGCTTTGTTTTATGCTACATTCAACCTTTCATATTGGGCCTGAACCAGATACTGTCAGGGAAAGCAATAGGGGCCCAATCTCGGACCAAATTAAGGCCCACGTTTCCCAAGTAATTAGCCTTCCTCTTTAGGAAAATGATACTCCTCTCTGACCTTTTTCACATGGGATGAGACTTTCCAAAGTATCCCAATATTTTCCCCAAATAAACAAAAATCAAATATATCCCATATTTTTTAGTACTTCATAAATCAATTCTGAGATTCCCAAATTCTTTTAAATAATCATGGATTACAATTTTTCTTTGAATTTTAAATTTATTATATTCTTTCATAAGATTCTTGAATTCCTAAAATTATTCCTCTGAAAATTTCCATATTTGAAGTTTGTTACTTTGTACTTAAGGAAAACCTATCTAGACAGGCTTGGTATCAATCTTTGTCAAGGTTCTTAGGATTTTGGAAAATTTTGTTCAAAAAGTAAGTTTATTTTCAAATTTGAATTTCGTTAACCGATTGCAGCTTCTGCTTTCAATCTTCATAATGCTTCTGTTCTGGTAATAGAATGTATGACTTTTCGAAATGGTTTTCTTTATACTTGGAAAAAAGGTTTTGATAAGATCCAGATAGAAGATAATTCACAGATATTTATTCGGATTTATAAGAAGGATGCTAATAATGTTCTATGGTAAGTGTTGATACTGATCTAGGATATTGATTTAGTTTCTAGGAAGTTTGAAGAGGTTTCATTTCATCATGTTTATCGTTAGGTTAGACCAATCATGCTGCAGATTTTATTGCGAATTAATCTTGGGCATTCTTGTAATGATTATTGTATTTGGGAAGATAATTTTCCTAAGATTCTTTGGAACATTTGTTAGGAACACATATATGGTTTATCTTTTCCTAATCGATGTACTAATTTTTTTTACTAATGAATTTTCATTTATAAAAATAAAATTTAAAATAAATAATTAAAACGAAAGCCAACAATTGAATATGGTAGGCTCCTATGGTCTACAAGCTAGGTAAAATTAGCTTTCATATGGTGAGTAGGTGTGTCAAGGCTTGTGATACCACCAAATTAATTGATCAGGTTGGTTGTTACTCACATGATAACCTATTTAGTGAACAAGAAGTCCAAGGCTGTGGTAGACGCTTCTTTTTAATTTAGGGTGACATTATATGTGAAAGTCAATCAGTTAATTGATAAATTTGCTTTTCGTGATCAAAGACTTATTTATTTATTTATTTATTTATTACAATGTGGAAATCCTTCGGACAAATCCTAGACCGATATATGATTTCACAACCCATATGAATCAGATAAATTTAAGACCCACGAGAACCAAGAAACCTTGTGAGTTGTGACGTAAGTGGTCTTAAAGGGTTTACCAAGAGTCAATTTTAGACCTCCGCTTCCTAAGACATAATCCCTTGCCAATTGAACTATCCTTTGAAGTTACCAATTATTTCACATAAGTTTGATTTGACCCCCTTTTTCTAATTAATCGTATATTTATTCTCTAGTTCTAATCCATGCCAAATCTATGTTTAGTGCACATGCATCACAAAAGATATTCATCAGATTAGCACTACACGTCTATACTATTGCTAATCAATTGGACCATATATGAAGTAATATAAATTAAGAAAAATACTAAAATGCCAGATTCATTTGCCCATTGCCTAATTGACATAACAGTTTATATATGCGGCATCCACGTTGCTCTAATCTATACTACCTATAAAAGGGTGAATCCTATAAAACTTTTGATTTTCTAAAATACCTTTATTTTAAAATGTAATGACATCAATACCCTTAAGTAATCCAAAAGACAAGAAGAAAAAAGATACATAATTAATTAAATCAAGGAAAAACCTACTTTAATTGGAGTTCTACAATCCTATTGTAAAAGGATGATCTCCAATAAAATAAAAACACCTAAATTTTCTTTCTCTAATACAAAAATGTTAAAAACTTATCCAAGCATATGGTATTTGAAGTTGAATTTGATTAGTATTAATTTACTTTATTTATGGATTAAATTTATTCCATTTATTTATCTACATAAAAGGATGATTTCCCATAAAATAAAAATACCTAAATTTAAAAACTTATCCCAAGTATTTGGAATATGAAGTTCATTGGGATTAGTCTATTTACTGTTGCATCAAGGTCAAACTCTATTTTACTTCCTTTTCTTCATCATGATCATCACCTTGCCAATGTGTAACAAAGGATTACATCCTTTTGTCTAAAAGTTGGCAGTCCAACACAGCAGCCATTCTTTTTGTTGAAACAAAATCACTTCTTCGGGCTACTATTTAACGGTAAGCAACATCTAATCCATGATCATCTGGTGTTTGAGGTGTATGCTTTTATTGTAGTAATCAGTTTTGATTGATGAACTAAACTGAAGGGTATATTTTATTATTGTCACCAAAAACTTCAATTGCTTATGTTGTGGTTTATTTTATGTTTTTTTTATTAATAAACCGACATAGCACTACATATATTTTCTTAGTATCCATGTGTTTGTGTCCGTTTTTATGATTTTTCATATATATATTTTATGATTTAAATATTATTCATGTGCAACGCACATGTGCCCATATCTAGTATAAATAAAGGGGCTTTGGTCACAAGTCCATTTTTACATACTTGTATGGGTGGAAGTACCACTTAAAAAAGTAATGAAGCTTCAAGTCCATTAAGAAATCACAAGACAAAAATGCCCCTGCCCCTCAATGTAATCAGTTTCGTTCCAAAATTTGAACAAAAACTTTTCTTAAATTCTGGAGATTTCCTCCACGCAACATCTACAAAAATCCTCATCCGAGAATTACACAATTGAATTAAACTCAAAAGAAGGTTTCTTTGCAAGAAGGTTGAACAGCTGCTCTTTCATCGTCAACAGATGAACACTAGGTAATCATTTGGAAGGAGCAACTTTTTCACCAGAAAAAATTGCCTAACAGTTACATGGCTAGGTAAAACCAACATACCCTAAAACGCATGTTTATGTAACTATTTAAGACATACACACAAACCCCGTAATTTATATTGTGTCCATCTCGAAAGTAACTATTTTGTGGGTTTTTTTTATTAACAGCAAAGTCGAATGGAAGTAATCCATCCATAATTGAAAATATCAATATGTAACAATTTAAGATATACACCCAATCTAGAAATAGTTACACCTAAACCCTTGAAAAAAAAGCATCAACCTTTAAAACCCAAAAAATAGTTACACTCAAATCCGCAAAAAAAAAAAAAAAAAAAAATTATAAAATTGATGAAAATTACAATTTCAACGTTAAAAGTTATGGGATTTAAAAAAAAAAAAAAAAAACAATAACAACAACAACGAAACCAAGTGAAAACTCACATTTTTGAGCTACTTTTTTTTTTTTTTTTTGTAGATTGTCTTTCTTCAACAGTGACCACAGTCTCTCTCCGACAACCTTTTCCGGTTGATTACAGTTCACCTTGGAGTCGGAAACAGCACTGCTGTTGGTGAATGCTATCTTGAGGATTTGGAGCTAGAAATCCCTTCGTTGAATGATGGGTATCAAGAGGATTTGAGGATCGTTGAGATCCCCATGATTGCTGCTGAAATTGTGGGAATATAACGCATGGAGAAACTTCCCCTAAATAAAATGTACCTACATTCAGATAATAAGTTTTGATGGTAAAGGGCAAGGACGGGATTTATGGTCTTATACAGTTGGAAACGTTGCCCAAACGTTTGGGGAAAAGTTGGACTTAGGGCTGAACAAAAACCTTGTGGAAACTTAGTGCTTTATTAAATGTGGGATTTGAACTTCTCCCTAATTTCCCCAATAAATAATAATTGGTTTATGTAACTATGGTGCCCATTGTCACATACATAAATCGCGCAAGTATATTTAGATAAATGAGTTAAATTTACATTGCTTAATAGATTAGATTAGATGGCTTTAGCTGGGATGAAATCGTGCTACAACCTTCGCATCAGGCTCCAAGCATGCAAAATTTATTCCACGTGCGAGCGCATTGTGCCTTCTCATGTACATTTCATCTACAAAATGCTAATCACGGATAAATGTGTGAGGGAACAAGTTGACCCGGCGCGTAAATGGCACGCTCATAGTTACCATCGGTAGGGCCGGGACAGAGAGGGAGTAAGTTGTGCCCGGTACATGACCCTATTGACTTCCTCTCCCTTTTGTTTTTTTCTGTTTTCCTGTTAAATTTATTTATTTATTTTTCAAATACTGTGTTTCAAGAGTTTATAAATTTGACCTTTCAAAATATTTTTTTCACCCCCATAAAATTATATTTTGACTCTTTCGGTTTATGAGTTTGATCATTAATTAATTTGAATTAATTTTTTACCCCACACAAACTTTAAAAAAAATAAATAATAAATTTTTTTTTTTTTTTCTCTTTTCCTCTAAACACACATCATCCCTCTCTCTCTTTTCTCTGTCTCAGATTGCGATTCAACCATCAGGCATGAGGCATCGGCCATGGTTTTTACGGTTTTGCAATACGATTTAGCACAATGATGAGGTGCTCTTCCAATAATATTATGCAACAGTCACATGAAATCTCATTGAGGACAATTGTAAAAGTTGTAATTAGAAATATTATAAAGTGTCAATGAATTTTTGAGTTTTTATCTATTAATATATATATTTTTTAATACTATAATTGTTGATTAGGAAATTTTTTTCAGAAATCTTATCGACCCTCCAGGACTAATTTTCTAACTCCGTCACTGGGTAAAGCTACGTCGTAGTCCCACTAGCTTATAGGGTAGCCCTTAATTAATTAGCCTTACCCCTATGATCGCGAATCACATGCAGTACATATTGAAAACAAAATTAATGACAAACATCACATGTAAAGATATATTCTACGAAATTCATGCTCCTTTCTCTTATTCAAAGTTTTATCCTTATACTACTATAGGACAACATTTTCAAGGTAATAAATAACCAGACATTAGAAAGGAAATCTTGGACTTATAAATTCAAGGCACCATCAACACGGCGGCATGTCTGGTGGTGGGGGTAGTAGCCGTGCTTCTTTGGGTTTGCCATTTTTTACTATGAACACCGTGTCCATCCCCCAAGAAAAGTGACGGTCTAAATGGCAGTGCATGAGCCAAACCCCTGCATATTAGAGAGGAAAATACATATAAGACCACCACCAATAATAATACTAATAATAATTAGTGGTGATAGTAAAAGACGAAAATACCTGGGTTGCTCGCCTTGAATCGAATGGTGGCCCAGCCATTCCTTGGGACAACGAGGGTATTTTGAAGTGGAGGATCGATGAGGTTATACCCCAAAGGGTCCTTCTCTTTGTGAAAATTTCCTAATCCCAATCCAACAACATAAAAGCTGTACCCATGCAGATGCATGGGATGGTCTATCCCTGCAACCAAATTTGTCCCTTGAAAAACAACCTCCACCGTGGAGTTATAATCCACTACTTTCACCTCCGTCCCTCGCTTCGGTATTTCTAAAATCATCGGCAGATACTCCGCCGTAAAATCAAATACCAATGGTGGAAAACTCGGAAAACCATCATCGAACACCCCATTGATATACCGATAGTACGCTTCTAGCACATCGATCGATGGGTTCACGAAGCTTATATTGTTCATGCTCGCAGCTAATCGAGTCCCATTTGGTCCTGCACAGGAACGGTTACCCAGGCAAGGGAATGTGTTGATGGAGAGTGTGGAAACTATTGGAGTGGTGATCGATAATGGCACCTTGATGGGATGGTCCTGACTTGCTAAGCTTCTTAGGCTAGCACTGAAGTTGACGGAGGCGAGGGTGTCATTATAGTAAGGAAGATAAGGAAAGGGAGGAGTTGAAGAGTTGGTGTGGTTTCCATTGTAGTGTAGAATAGCAGTGGTGGTTGTGTTGTCGAATGGGACGCCGACGCCGCTGGAGTAGGCTCTAGCGGCCATGTAATAGCGATTGGGGTGTTGATTGGCGTGTAACAAGGCATCCATGGTTTGGCCAGGAGATATGACGATGTAATCCCTTGTCAATGGCTTTGTGTAGCTTCCATCGGTTCCGACCACCGTGATCTGATGGTTTGCGATGGCGAAGAAGAGGATGTCGTTCATTGCAGCATTGACTATACGGAGTAGATAAGTCTTGCCATAATCTACAGTGAGCTTGAATGTTTCTGCTAGGAGAAGAAGCTTATTAGTAGTTGGTAGAATAATTTTTAAATGAAAAATGTCAAGAAGAAAACAAAATAAAAAATGGATATCCTATTTACCCTATGGCGAAGGTAGGAAATTAGTTTTGTAAGGTCAAGGGTCAAGACCAATGATAAATTGATAAGTATTTTGGAAAAAAAAAATGCTTTCTCAGTGGGAGATTACAATGGAATTTTGTTCAGTAGAAAAATAATTATAATAAATATTAAATAATATGGTCAATTTTCAATTTTTTGGGTTAAAACTCTATCAATTTTTGGAGTAAAAAAAAGCAATTTTTTTTAAAGGTTAAATAAAAATTGGTAAGGTCAAATTTCTAAATATTCATAATTTAGTTTATGAAGAAGAAAAAAAAAAGGGTCAATAAGGTCAATTGCCCTCCTTTCCCCTCCCTCCGCCACTGTATAAACCCCTCCCCCCCCCCCCCCCCCCCCCCCCCCCCCCAAAAAAAATAAATAAATAAATAAAAAACAAATCTTCTGCCTTATTAATGATACATCTTTAATTTGTTCTTGGCCCTTGTTATTATCAAAATATTATATATTGTGACTCACAAAATAATAGATCCTACAAAATACATTGTATCTTATTAAAATTAATTTTATTAGGCGATTTTAACTATTCAATCCATTTTACCTTAATCAAGTTATTTGTCCGATGGTTAAACTCTTGATAGCATTGGAAAAAATAAACCATTTAAACAAGTATTTTAGCAACAAGACACACTAAGTGAAACCCTTTTATCCAGAAGGTCTTAATCATAATTTTGCCATTAACACATTATCAAGTAAAATGAAATTGGCAGAGCTTAGCACACACCTGAAAAAGAAAGAAAGAAGAAAAAAGAAAACCTTCCGTGGACGAAATTCACAACATCACATACCACAACTGGTTGGTGAAAGGAACGAAAGGATCTTATAAATTTAATATAAATCAATCTTTCTCATAGCATAATCAATTGCAAATTTTTTAAAAAACATTTCCCAAAGATCGATATATTAAAGGCCACACTCTACAATTTCCAAGTTAACACGACAATCAGTTAACTATCTATCTATATATATATATATATAGTTAAATGATTGTAGTCTATATATATATATATATATAGTATATTGATTTAATGTTTGAAGTAATACTCTAATCATATATATAGAAAAGTGGTTCTTATACGAAACCATGAATTATAAAGTGAAATTTTCCCTACCAAGGAAAAATCCTCATGACAGCTGGACAAGAGAGACATGCAAAAACATGTGGGGTTCATATATTTTTGCACATATGTGCTCGTGTCCTCTTGCTCGTCTTTATTTTTGTTTGTGATTGTAATAGCTTGTGTTTTTTTTTTTTTTTTTTTTTGGTTAATTATATAATAAAAAGGTTTTCATTTGGTGATCAAAAAAAAAAAAAAAAAGGGTCAGTGTTCCTAACGAGAGCCTTTAAGAAGAAATTAAAGTAAAATTCATTCAATATGGAATGGAGATCGATGCGTACCTGATTTTGAACAGGGGTACAAGTCACCAGGGTGACCATTGATGGTGAAAGCATCCGAGACATTGGGGTCTCCTCCAGTTCTAAGCGCCTCCTCGATGACTTCATTGACATCTTCCTTCCACCACTCTCCTACATATTTAACAATTCCCAAACATTTCATACATAGTTGTAATATTTTCCCCTCGAAACCTTATTAATATATTGATCAAGATTGAATCGAGACAGAGATTATTCAAATGAAAACATGAAGAGTTCGCACATTGTTGATCAAATTGATGCAAAACATTAATTTATACCTAATATGATAGGAACCTCTGCATGCGGTTTGGGAAAAGGATAACTAGTTCCTTCCTTTGGATGGACAATGATGGCCCCATGGACAGTGGCTCGTGACCAGTCACTGTGAGCGTGCCACCATATGGTACCTTCTTCCGTAGAAAATATGATCTTTTGCTTGAATTTGCCTCCGGGTTTAATTGGGCACTGTGTAACGTATTCGGGGCCATCCGACCATGGATACCTTGGCAGCTTCACTCCATGCCTAGAAAAAACTTGTAATCTTATTAGAATGGTAAATTCTCTCTCTCTCTCTCTCTCTCTCTCTCTCTCTCTCTCTCTCTCTCTCTCTCTCTATATATATATATATATATATAGATAGATATGTGTGTGTGTGGTTTGTTTTCTCTACCGGATTCAACTTCACTATATTTGGTCTCTACTCCATGACAAATTATAGCATGCCATATCATGATAAGGAGGGGTTTGCTTTCATTTGATGAAAAGTGATGCAAGTTAGTTACTATACTACCTTTAGGATTGTTTGTTTGGTCGGAATTAAGACAATTGGAATGAAATATATAAGATTTCAATGTTAGTAATGAGATTGAGGCTCTCTTTTGATCTTTGTGAATAGTTCACCACTGAAATCTCATTTTATCCCACTTATACTCGGATTCTAGCCAAAGAAGCCTTAGTTTTCTGCAAGATTATTGAAAGCACCACCCTAGGAACTCATTCGTGAACTGATCTCTCTCTCTCTCTCTCTCTCTCTCTCTCTCTCTCTCTCTCTCTCTGTGGTGTGCACACAAAATGACAAAAACACAGTCGTCAGTCATACCAGTGAATGGTAATGTTAGATTTGGCCCTGTTGTGAACCATGACACTGATTCTATCTCCTTTGCGAACACGAATAGTTGGTCCAGGAAATTGTCCATTAACGGTCAGGATGTTCTTCGTGCTGCACAGTCTTCTGTATGGAACCTCTTTCACCTATAACCATGCATGAATAATCATTACTTCTATCAGTATATACCCACCCATGACTAATTAAGCATGTAGATACGTAAACCCATGCATGAATGCATACACACATCTGATCGATGATGAACACGTTCACAAAAAAGAGTTTGTATTCCAGTGCTTACCACGAAACGATGATACGCATGAGCTTGGACATCGAGGAGGCCATTGAACAGTAGAAACGCTAAAATCTGGAAGATAAGTATCTTCTTGCCAAACAACATTTCTTTTCAATAGAAGCCCTTTTTCTTCTACTACTAGTACTATTTCTTTTAAGAATTTCTTGAGGGATTTGTAGAGCTAAGTGGGGTATATAACATTAATCGATGAAGGTGATTAGGTTTTAATGTTCGTGGAAATGGATTAGGCCAGCTTGATTCCTTGCAGGAGTTGCCTATTGATGGTGAAAGATTAGAGAGAAAGTGACATGCATCTCTCACATTTCTCTGCTTTACTGTAGAGACCAAGGAAAATGCCCTAACTATATAGACTTATGTGGTAAAATCTCATTATCGATCAGCGTAGGCTACTAGAAGCTAGCCTAGTTTTGAAACGTAAGTCTTCGCGCTAAGCAGTGACGTAAAAAAATAAAATAAAATAAAAGACCAAGGCTATATACGAAATCTTTTTGCCCAAGAGTCGTGTATAATCTGATCGATGATTATTTTTTTTTATCATTTCTTTTCCTCTACTAAATTTACTTAATTGGTATAGCCAAGAACTGAGGATGGCCGTGCACTAGCTAGCTTATCATTAATTGAGAGTTGAACACCATGAATCATATGATATTCTTCCTGTTGTTGTCAATTATCCTTAGGCACAGTTTGGTTACACTTTTTAAAAAAATCTTTTTTTTTTTTAAATAGTAAAAGTCATTTTGTACTTTCTTTCTTTTTGCTTTTAAGTAGAAACAACAAAAGTAAAAGCACATTTGGTAAAATTGATTTCTCCAGTAATCTTTTGATATAATGGGAAACTCAACTGAATCATCGTTGCGTAAACGGAAGCATAGGACAAGTACAATTTCTTTTGATTGCAAATTTTTCGAGTTAAGGTCAAATTCATCCAAAAGATAAAAATGACTTTTAGAAGCAAATCTTCTTTACTTTTGCTTGAAATCAAATATTTTGCTTTTTGCTTTCTAGAAGTCTTTTTTATTTCCTCTAACCAAACAGTGCTTTTTGCTTTTACAACTTTTTGTTTTCAAAAGCAAAAAAAATCTTAAAATAAGTGCAACCAAACAATGCTTTAATATTAATATATAGTAGTTAGGAACATTTGTTTTAATAACGCAACCCTAGAGATCAAGGAGACACAATAGAACGAGAACCGTCCTGGGGGCCGTGGGTCTTATTTCTTGCCGATCGATCTACAATATCTGAGGATTGATCTCCGGCCTCTAATCAAATTCTCAAGTCTCTAATATCATTGCTCGGTGCTACAAAACTGAACTAATAGTGCACAAGGTTGGCGTCAATCCTTTAGAAATCCATTCAAGCAACAGGACAAGCGATACTGTGTGATAATTAATTTCAAGACTAGCTTGTGAAATAGCATGGATTGTATCTTAATTATTAGTAGAATTTCTACTTAGCTACAGATATAATTGCACGTAATATATATAATTGCACGTACAGTTTAATATATATATCTGTCCTAAAAATAGGATTGATTTGGTCCACATTGATAGGATCTAATAGCCATGCAGCTATTTAGTTGCATGATTTAACAAGTTGGACGGATGTGTTTTGGCCACCGAGGAGTTAGGAACGTCCTGATGGACTACGATATATCTTAGACACCCATATGACAGGGATCACGCGCGTACTACCTAGATTTTTCTTGGCCCAAAAGTTTTATGTCTCGGCCAAATTTCTAATTTCACCCCTGAATTTTTCATTAATATTCAATTTAATCTCATCTCAATTGGGGCATTCTGTCCAAATCCAATTTCAGCCAGCATTTCAAAAAATGGTTCCGCTAATGGGTTGGCTATGGAGTTACTCCTATTGGTTCATACCCATACACTACAGGCCGGTGGATGTGACATTTACAAATAAGGTGCTTCTTGATTCGAGAAAAGTTATTTACGGGTCTATTTAGGACCTTAATTATTCATTTTAATTGCTTCTATATATAGTTGAAATAAAAATAGAAAGTCGTATCAGAAGCACCAAGGAAAAAGGAGAGAGAGAGAGAAGAGTCCCAGTAAACAAACTTTTCCCCCATTGTCAAAGTTTTTTTTTTTTTTTTTCCTGGTAGTTTTCTCAAGCATTTATTGGAGGCTGTACTGAAAACTTTTTCTTTTGTTTTAGCTAAATCTTCCCAACAACTAAAGAGGGCACGATTAAATTTTCAACCGCTACGAAAGTGAACTTAGAATTGTGGGGTTCAACCATCCATCTGAACTTATCTACGAACTCTAATTAACATCACACCACCCACCCTGCCTAGAGTCTTTTATTATTATATATAGGTATCTTATCAATTCTATTAAAGTTGTTCATCTAGTTCAGTTTGCAAAAATGGCCGATTGAGTAGTTGACATGGAAGGATTGGTGTAATTCTGTTGCCTGTTAGCTATGTCATTTTCATCATCCTGCCCAGAGCCTAGAGTATTTTTCTATAATAAGCTTTTTAATCAATTAATTCTGTTAAATGCACTTGTTCCATTAGACCCCATTGGCAACACCAATTGAAGTGGCCGTTGAAAAATTGGTGTAATTCTGTTGGCAACATCATCATATTTGCACAAGTGGAAAGCATGAATTGGATACAGGAGCACCTTAGGTTCCAAGAACCAGATATCGTAGCTAGGGATATATAGAGTACTAGACTGAAATGTGGGAACTGATTTAAAGCCCGGAGAGCGTCACCCTCGAGGGTTCGATCAACTACCCTTTTTGGGGTTGCTTTATTGCTATGTTTGCGGTTGTTCTTTGTCTTGGGCATTTTGTCCCATTCTTATCTTATAATATACCGGTTTGCCCACCATCAAAAAAAAAAAAAAAAAAAAAAAAGGTTGGATTTGGTGAACTTCCTGAGGTTATGATAGGTGAAAATAGATTGATTGAATTAGATGCCAAGATTCCGAAAACAAGATAAGAATATACCGTCATTGTGGGCTCACTCTGTTGGCAAAGGTTGGTACTAAAGGGTTCGGAAAGGTTGTAGAACTATGGATTTGGATTTGGATTTGGATTTGGATTTGGTGCATTTAGTCATTTTAAATGTACCACAAAGTTACCATGCAATGAACGACATATGGAAAGAGTTGAGATTGGTTGAGTATGAAATGGTTGTCTCCAATCTCAACCCTTCAATTTCAACTTTTTCCACATGTCGCTCATCGCACTGTAATTTCATAGTATATTTAAAGTGACTAAATGCACCAAATCTACTTCCGTAAAACTACCCACCCATATCAACCTGTGAAATGCCCATCTAAAAAAATCAAAATATATATTTAAAATATCGGAATCTCTATTTTGCACCACGTGTACATTTCTTAAAAGGTTTGTCTCAACATAAGCCTCATTTGTTTTATTGCATTTCAATTTGATCCCCGATTCACCTATTTTGAAAGTATTTTTTTTTATTTTTTTTATTTTTTATGTATGATGAGAAAATCCTTCGCCAAAACTCTAAGCTCATAAAAGAGTTCATCTTTTATGGATCAGATAAATCCAAGATTCATGAGAAGCATGAAACTTTGTGTGGGTAGTAGCATCAAGGAGTTCAACAAGATTCCAACACCTTTACTTTCTGTTGCATCGCTTGTTACCATGCATATGAGTTATGGATTTGGATTCGGATTTGGTGCAGTTGACTACTTTTACTGCATGGTGCAGTAAATTTACGTAGGATCGATGACACATGAGAAAGGAGAAGAAATGGAATGCTAAAATTTAAGAGATACACTTGACGCCTAATGCCTAACAATCCTTCACTTTTCATCTTTTACCCACGTGTCATCGATCTTACATTTATTGTACCATGCGATAACTACACCAAGTCCAAATCCATGAGCTACTCCTAAGTATTATCTCAACAGCTGTTTTGGTTTTGACTCATTTCAAACATTTAATTGGTTTCAGTCAAAGCTCCAAGACCATTAATAATATCAAAATGTTAAAGAAAAAAAAAAGGTAATTAATCATAGGATTTATAATTTACATTTCAAGCATCATGATTATTCTTTGCACCAATCTTTTATTTTTTTTATTTTTTTATTTTTTGGCTTATAAGGTTATTTAAATGGGGGAATTACCGATTGAGTCTATCATTTCATGGTATTGCCGCCGAAGGACGGTCTCAGAATTCTAAAATAAGTAATGACCATTCAGGATGGCCTTAACTAGGATGGGTGTGGTGTTAGTTTTTACTTCCCCATTCTACCCTTCTGCACTATAGCAAGCACATCGCCCATCCTCTCTCTCTCATCCCCTTCACAGCACCCGTCCAATCTCTCTCTCATCCCCCCTCAGCACCCGTCCAATCTGCCTCTCTCTCTCTCTCTCTCTCTCATCTCTGTCAGTCTTCATATGCACAGCCCCTCTCTCTCTCTGTCTTTCTTTCCCTTCCCTTCAAGCTCCCGCTCAAGGAAACTTAACGGACCAACATCTCACGGCGACCTCCCTCATACATCCAAACGACAGCCTCCTCCCTCACCGGCGGCAAGAAACAGCGGCGAGGAATGTGATGACCTGAATTATATATATATACAATTTTATTTTCTTTAATTATTTTTGGAAAGGATGATCCTACCTTATGTTTTTGGGGGCAAGGAACACCATGGTAGTGTCAAATTTCAGAGAAAATGACCGTAGATTGAAGTTTTAGAAATTTCAGAATTTTGGATCATGAAAACCCGAAATTTTAGGCTTAAAAACGAATATGATTTTATGGGATTTTGAATGAACAATTTATATACGCACGTAGTACTCCGCGTGAGCTTCGATTCGACACTTGAATGATTGAAAACGGTTAAGAAACGAGGGAGATATTAATCGTCAAAGTTGGCCCGTTGAACACACGGTGTAACCGGGTTACAAAATGCAACCCGCGGAAGGTTGAAGATGACCCATAGGACTATGATCCTGTGTGGGTGCATCCGTATATCTTACTGTGTTCTCATGCATTTAAAAGCAATACGATAATCATATGAACCCCAAATTTGACCATTGGGCTCCTCTTGGCGGGCCCTACCATGTGGGACCCTTGGTTGACCATTTTGACTAAGTTTGACTATAGTTTGACTTTTCGGCCAATTTAATATTTGTTAAAAATTCCAGAATATACTAGAAAATTCCAAACATTACAGAAAATTCTCGAAAATTATGAAAAATTCCCAAAAATTATAAAGAGTGTTTTAAAAATTATTTTGATCATTTTGGGACCATAGTTCACTATCAGAAGGCCAATAGTAATTTTTGAGTACGTTATATTTATTTTGAAATTTACCTAAAGATCACGTATGTATAATTATCAGATTTTATCGGTCCTCGGGAGAACCCTAAGGAGCATTAATGCTGCATTTGCATCGTCAGTATCTATCACATGGATTTGGGTTGGTATTGCTCGCGATTGAGGTAGGAAATGTGGCTTCTTTACACTTAATATAGTATTATTTTATAGATGTGATTTAAAATACCTTAATTATGTTGTTGGATTTTCCCACTGCAATGAGTCCAATATCATTCACACATGTTGATTTTTTTTTTTTTTTTTTTTTTTAAACTTTAGAGCCTTCTTCATGAGGCTATCAACATATATATATATATATATATATATATATATATATATATGAGAAACCCCTTATGGGTAAACCCTGAACCCATCCAAGAATAGTCAACAATCACTAACTACAATTTTAGGGTACTGAAAGGATCATTGGGGTAGTAAAATTTACAAGAAAAAATAATAAACAATTTTACGATGTATTAAGGGTATAAACATGTTATAATGAATTAGTAATTTATTTGAAAAAAAAAATTACAAATGACAAGATAGAACGCATGTGTTTTGACTTTAGTGTGTACATTTTAAGTAACCATTGTGTATATGTTTCAAGTTCATTGCGTACATAATATATCCCCATTTAGTACACTTGGGGTCGGGACCAAATTTGAGATTTTTTTTTTACACATTTTAGGGTACTAAAATGATCTTTGGGGTTGTAAAATTGTTATTTGAAAGAATAATAAACAATTTTACGATGTGCCAAGGGTATAAGCATGTTATAATGAATTAGTAACTTATTTGAAAATATATATATATATATATATATATATATATATATATATATATATATAAATGAAAAGATAGAACATGCGTTTTGACTTTAGTACGTACATTTTAAATAACTAATGCGTACATGTTTCAAGTTCATTGCGTATATATTATATCCTCGCTTAGTACACTTGGGGTCAAGACTATGTTTGGGATTTTTTTACACATTTTAGGGTACTGAAATGATCTTTGGGGTAATAAAATTTATTTGAAAAAATAATAAACAATGTTACGTTGTGTTAAGAATATAAGCATATTATAATGAATTTGTAATTTATTTGGGGAAAAAAAAATTATGAATGAAAAGATAAAACGCATGTATTTTGACCTCAGTGTATACATTTTAAGTAACCAATGCGTACATGTTTCAAGTTCATTGCGTACATATTATATCTCTGTTTAGTACACTTGGGGTCGGGACCACATTTGAGATTATTTTTTTACACATTTTAGGATACTAAAATGATCTTTGGGGTAGTAAAATTTATTTGAAAGAATAATAAAATATTTTATGATGTGTTAAGGGTATAAGCATATTATAATGAATTAGTAACTTATTTGAAAAAAAAAAAAAAAAAGAATATACAAATGAAAAGATAAAACACGTGTTTTGACTTTAGTGCGTACATTTTAAGTAATCAATGCGTACATGTTTCAAGTTCATTGCGTACATATTATATCCTCGTTTAATACACTTGGGTCAGGACCACGTTTGGGATTTTTTACACATTTTAGGGTAATGAAATGATTTTTGGGGTAGTAAAATTTATTTTAAAAAATAATAAACAATGTTACGATGTATTAAAGGTATAAACATGTTATAATGAATTTGTAATTTATTTGGAAAAAAAAAAATTATGAATGAAAAGATAAAATGCATGTCTTTTGACTTTAGTGTATACCTTTTAAGTAACCAATGCGTATATGTTTCAAGTTCATTGCGTACATATTATATCCCCGTTTAGTACACTTGGGGTCAGGACCATGTTTGAGATTTTTTTACACATTTTAGGGTACTGAAATGATCTTTGGGGTAGTAAAATTTATTTGAAAGATTAATAAACAATGTTATGATGTGTTAAGGGTATAAGCATATTATAATGAATTTGTAATTTATTTGGGAAAAAAAAATTATGAATGAAAAAATAAAACGCATGTGTTTTGACTTCAGTGTGTACATTTTAAGTAATCAATGCGTACATGTTTCAAGTTCATTGCGTACATATTATATCCCCGTTTAGTACACTTGGGGTCTGGACCACATTTGGTATTATTTTTTACACATTTTAGGGTACTAAAATGATCTTTTAGGTAGTAAAATTTACTTGAAAGAATAATAAACAATTTTATGATGTGTTAAGGATATAAGCATATTATAATGAATTAGCAACTTATTTGGAAAAAAAAAAAAAAAAAAGAATATACAAATGAAAAGATAGAACACGTGTTTTGACTTTAGTGCGTACATTTTAAGTAACCAATGCGTACATGTTTTAAGTACTGTGAACACCGCGTCTTGAACCACGCCAGCTCGGGAGTACGCCACTAACCACGGATGATTAGGGCGGAGAGGGAGTCGCCACCCGGTTTGGCCCCGGGAACCGATTGACCCCTAGCAAGAGGCCCACTTGTCATTACCCAAAGAATTAAGGTTTGGAGTTAAGATACGTTGTCGGGAAGGTGTTAGGCACCCAACAACGCCCGGCTGAATTCGGCCTCCACACGCATTTTGTTGGCTTTAATTAACGAGAAATATCAATTGAGTTCAACCCTTATTCATGCAACAAATATATCAAGCGACAATGGCACACAGGATGACATTATATGAATAAAAAAAATATGCAAATAGATAACCAAACAGAAGATAAAATTGATAAACAGAATAAACAGTAGCTGCGAAAGAAGAAAAGGGGGAAGGATTTACCGCTGCCTGCAAAAAGATGGATTAGCAAAACATCCTAAATGTGCGTACACATAAACATAAGGTGCGTACGCACCTTTAATTTGCACGTACGCACAAATAGTGGCAGATTCGAGAAAACAGGCAGAATATATTTGAATCTCCTATGCTACTTATGCAATGCTGTAAAAAGATGCAACGTGCAGATTCCTAATTTACATAGAAATGCCCTATTATTTATCATTCCATTCTAAACCTGAACATGGATTTATGTATTTAAAACATCATGTTCAATCATGCGAAGACATTGAATGACATTGAACACACCTAATATATAATACAAAGCATAAATCCAGTCATGAAGCATTTAATTGAGAACACCTAAGTAAGTCTAAAATCATAGCATTCAATGAAATCATGTACATTTGAGAATATACTTAAGAGAACAATTAATGATTATTCCCAAACTTGAGCAAATGAATCAAAAGAAGATGTTACCCTCAGGTTTGGGTGAATCCTAATGAATACGCTAACAAGTTCTCTTTTCTAAGCCTCCGCAAGCGCCGTCGCCACCTCCGGATTTGGGTTAATGGCTCTAGGGTTTGTGCAAGTTTCCGGGTAGTGGTGGCCAAGAAGAAGGTCCCCCCATTCGATGCGGAAGTGGTCCTTTTATAGGCGAAGAATTAGGGTTTCGGGGTATGGAGCTAGGGTTTCTCTGGTTCCCAGCCGTCACAGGCTGGATGTGCAGTAGGCTCCATCCATATAAGGCAACAAGGGAAATGGGGGGAAAAATTCGAATACTGGAATATTAACATGCGTACGCATAAATGTAAGGTGCGTACGCACAAATTAAAGGTGCGTAAGCACAAAGGAATGGGCTGGGCTTCTTTGGGCCAGGCTGCGGCTGCGACCACATCAGCTCTTTGGAGATCACTTGTTAGTCATTTCAAGTTAGGCTACCCTTCATCACCGGGCTTAAAGGGGTGGGCTTGGAATATTTGGGCGGCACAAAACGGGGTGTTAGAGTACATTGCGTACATAATATCCCCTCGTTTAGTACACTTGGGGTCAGGACTATGTTTGGGATTTTTTATACATTTTAGGGTACTGAAATGATCTTTGGGGTAGTATAATTTATTTGAAAGAACAATAAACAATGTTACAATGTGTTAAGGGTATAAGCATGTTATAATGAATTTGTAATTTATTTGGAAAAAAAAAAATTATGAATGAAAAGATAGAACGCATGTGTTTTGACTTTAGTGTGTACATTTTAAGTAACTAATGCGTACATGTTTCAAGTTCATTGTGTACATATTATATCCCCGTTTAGTACACTTAGGGTCGGGACCACGTTTGGGATTATTTTTTACACATTTTAGGGTACTAAAATGATCTTTGGGATAGTAAAATTTATTTGAAAGAATAATAAATAATTTTACGATGTGTTAACGGTATAAGCATGTTATAATGAATTAGTAACTTATTTTTTTAAAAAAAGAATATACAAATGAAAATATAGAATACGCGTTTTGACTTTAGTGCGTACATTTTAAATAATCAATGCGTACATGTTTCAAGTTCATTGCGTACATATTATATACTCGTTTAGTACACTTGGGGTCAGGATTATGTTTGGGATTTTTTTTTTACACATTTTAAGGTACTGAAATGATCTTTGGGGTAGTAAAATTTATTTAAAAGAATAATAAACAATGTTACGTTGTGTTAAGGGTATAAGCATATTATAATGAATTTGTAATTTATTGGGGAAAAAAAAATTTTGAATGAAAAGATAAAACGCATATGCTTTGATTTCAGTGTGTACATTTTAAGTAACCAATGCGTACATGTTTCAAGTTCATTGTGTACTTATTATATCCCCGTTTAGTACACTTGGGGTCGGGACCATGTTTGGGATTATTTTTTACACATTTTAGGATACTAAAATAATCTTTGGGGTAGTAAAATTTATTTGAAAGAGTAATAAACAATTTTACGATGTGTTAAGGGTATAAGCATATTATAATGAATTAGAAACTTATTTGAAAGAAAAAAAAAAGAATATACAAATGAAAAGATAGAACACGTGTTTTGACTTTAGTGCGTACATTTTAAGTAACCAATGCGTACATGTTTCAAGTTCATTGCGTACATATTATATCATCGTTTAGTACACTTGGGGTCAGGACCATGTTTGGGATTTTTTACACATGTTAGGGTACTGAAATGATCTTTGGATAGTAAAATTTATTTGAAAGGATAATAAACAATGTTACAATTTGTTAAGGGTATAAGCATGTTATAATGAATTTGTAATTTATTTGGAAAAAAAAAGAAATTATGAATGAAAAGATAAAACGCATGTGTTTTGACTTTAGTGTGTACATTTTAAGTAACCAATGCGTACATGTTTCTAGTTCATTGCGTACATATTATATCCCCGTTTAGTATACTTGGGGTCGGGACCACGTTTGGGATTATTTTTTTACACATTTTAGGATACTAAAATGATATTTGGGGTAGTAAAATTTATTTGAAAGAATAATAAACAATTTTACGATGTTTTAAGGGTGTAAGCATATTATAATGAAGTAGTAACTTATTTGAAAAAAAAAAATTTTACTAATTCATTATAACATGCTTATACCCTTAACACATCGTAAAATTGTTTATTATTCTTTCAAATAAATTTTACTACCCCAAATATCATTTTAGTACCCTAAAATGTGTAAAAAATAATCCCAAACGTGGTCCCGACCCCAAGTGTACTAAACGGGGATATAATATGTACGCAATGAACTTGAAACATGTACGCATTGGTTACTTAAAATGTACACACTAAAGTCAAAACACATGTGTTCTATCTTTTCATTTATAATTTCTTTTTTTTTCCAAATAAATTACAAATTCATTATAACATGCTTATACCCTTAACAAATCGTAACATTATTTATTATCCTTTCAAATAAATTTTACTACCCAAAGATCATTTCAGTACCCTGACATGTGTAAAAAATCCCAAACATGGTTCTGACCCCAAGTGTACTAAACGATGATATAATATGTACGCAAAGAACTTGAAACATGTACGCAAAGAACTTGAAACATGTACGCATTAGTTACTTAAAATGTACGCACTAAAGTCAAAACACGTGTTCTATCTTTTCATTTGTATATTCTTTTTTTTTTTTCTTTCAAATAAGTTTCTAATTCATTATAATATGCTTATACCCTTAACACATCGTAAAATTGTTTATTACTCTTTCAAATAAATTTTACTACCCCAAAGATTATTTTAGTATCCTAAAATGTGTAAAAAATAATCCCAAACATGGTCCCGACCCCAAGTGTATTAAACGGGGATATAATAAGTACGCAATGAACTTGAAACATGTACGCATTGGTTACTTAAAATGTACACACTGAAATCAAAGCATATGCGTTTTATCTTTTCATTCATAATTTTTTTTCCCCCAATAAGTTTCAAATTCATTATAATATGCTTATACCCTTAACACAACGTAACATTGTTTATTATTCTTTCAAATAAATTTTACTACCCCAAAGATCATTTCAGTACCTTAAAATGTGTAAAAAAAAAATCTCAAACATAGTCCTGACCCCAAGTGTACTAAACGAATATATAATATGTACGCAATGAACTTGAAACATGTACGCATTGGTTATTTAAAATGTACGTACTAAAGTCGAAACGCGTATTCTATATTTTCATTTGTATATTCTTTTTTTAAAAAAATAAGTTACTAATTCATTATAACATGCTTATACCGTTAACACATCGTAAAATTATTTATTATTCTTTCAAATAAATTTTACTATCCCAAAGATTATTTTAGTACCCTAAAATGTGTAAAAAATAATCCCAAACGTGGTCTCGACCCCAAGTGTACTAAACGGGGATATAATATGTACACAATGAACTTGAAACATGTACGCATTGGTTACTTAAAATGTACATACTAAAGTTAAAACACATGCGTTCTATCTTTTCATTCATAATTTTTTTTTTCCAAATAAATTACAAATTCATTATAACATGCTTATACCCTTAACACATCGTAACATTGTTTATTATTCTTTCAAATAATTTTTATTACCCCAAAGATCATTTCAGTATCTTAAAATGTGTAAAAAATCCCAAACATGGTCCTGACCCCAAGTGTACTAAACGAGGGTATATTATGTACGCAATGTACTTAAAACATGTACGCATTGGTTACTTAAAATGTACGCACTAAAGTGAAAACACGTGTTCTATCTTTTCATTTGTATATTCTTTTTTTTCTTTTTTTTTTTTTCAAATAAGTTACTAATTCATTATAATATTCTTATACCCTTAACACATCGTAAAATTGTTTATTATTCTTTCATTCATAATTTTTTCACTCATAATCGTAAAATAAGTTACTGAAATCAAAGCATATGCGTTTTATCTTTTCATTCATAATTTTTTTTTTCCCCCAATAAAATACAAATTCATTATAATATGCTTATATCCTTAACATAACGTAACATTATTTATTATTCTTTCAAATAAATTTTACTACCCCAAAGATCATTTCAGTACCTTAAAACGTGTAAAAAAAAATCCCAAACATAGTCTTGACCCCAAGTGTACTAAACAAGTATATAATATGTACGCAATGAACTTGAAACATGTACGCATTGGTTATTTAAAATGTACGCACTAAAGTCAAAACGCGTATTCTATATTTTCATTTGTATATTCTTTTTTGAAAAAAATAAGTTACTAATTCATTATAACATGCTTATACCGTTAACACATCGTAAAATTATTTATTATTCTTTCAAATAAATTTTACTATCCCAAAGATCATTTTAGTACCCTAAAATGTGTAAAAAAATAATCCCAAACGTGGTCCCGACCCCAAGTGTACTAAACGGGGGTTATAATATGTACACAATGAACTTGAAACATGTACGCATTGGTTACTTAAAATGTACGCACTAAAGTCAAAACACGTGTTTTATCTTTTCATTGTTCATAAATTTTTTTTTTTCCAAATAAATTACAAATTCATTATAACATGTTTATACCTTTAATACATCGTAACATTGTTTATTATTTTTTAAAATAAATTTTACTACCCCAAAAATCATTTCATTACCCTAAAATGTGTAAAAAATCCCAAACGTGGTCCTGACCCAAGTGTACTAAACGAGGATATAATATGTACGCAATGAACTTGAAACATGTACGCATTGGTTACTTAAAATGTACGCACTAAAGTCAAAACACGTGTTTTATCTTTTCATTTGTATATTCTTTTTTTTTTTTTTTTTTTCAAATAAGTTACTAATTCATTATAATATGCTTATACCCTTAACACATCATAAAATACTTTATTATTCTTTCAAATAAATTTTACTACCCCAAAGATCATTTTAGTACCCTAAAATGTGTAAAAAAAATAATCCCAAATGTGGTCCCGACCCTAAGTGTACTAAACGGAGATATAATATGTACGCAATGAACTTGAAACATGTATGCATTGGTTACTTATAATGTACACACTGAAGTCAAAACACATGCATTTTATCTTTTCATTCATAATTTTTTTTTCCCCAAATAAATTACAAATTCATTATAATATGCTTATACTCTTAACACAACGTAACATTGTTTATTATTTTTTCAAATAAATTTTACTACCCCAAAGATCATTTCTGTACCCTAAAATGTGTAAAAAAATCCCAAACATAGTCTTGACCCCAAGTGTACTAAGCGAGGATATAATATATACGCAATGAACTTGAAACATGTACGCATTAGTTATTTAAAATGTACGCACTAAAGTCAAAACACATGTTCTATCTTTTCATTTATATATATATATATATATATATATATTTTTTTTTTTTTCAAATAAGTTACTAATTCATTATAACATGCTTATACCCTTAACACATCGTAAAATTGTTTATTATTCTTTCAAATAAATTTTACAACCCCAAAGATCATTTTAGTACCCTAAAATGTGTAAAAAAAAATCTCAAATTTGGTCTCGACCCCAAGTGTACTAAATGGGGATATATTATGTACGCAATGAACTTGAAACATATACACAATGGTTACTTAAAATGTACACACTAAAGTCAAAACACATGCGTTCTATCTTGTCATTTGTAATTTTTTTTTTCAAATAAATTACTAATTCATTATAACATGTTTATACCCTTAATACATCGTAAAATTGTTTATTATTTTTTCTTGTAAATTTTACTACCCCAATGATCCTTTCAGTACCCTAAAATTGTAGTTAGTGATTGTTGACTATTCTTGGATGGGTTCAGGGTTTACCCATAAGGGGTTTCTCATATATATATATATATATATATGTTGATAGCCCCATGAAGAAGGCTCTAAAGTTTTAAAAAAAAAAAAATCAGCATGTGTGAATGATATTGGACTCATTGCAGTGGGAAAATCCAACAACATAATACTATTAAGGTATTTTAAATCACATCTATAAAATAATACTATATTAAGTGTAAAGAAACCACATTTCTTACCTCAATCGCGAGCAATACCAACCTAAATCCATGTGATAGATACTGACGATGTGAATGCAGCATTAATGCTCCCTAGGGTTCTCCCAAGGACCGATAAAATCTGATAATTATACATACGTGATCTGTAGGTAAATTTCAAAATAAATATAACGTACTCAAAAATTACTATTGGCCTTCTGATAGTGAACTATGGTCCCAAAATGATCAAAATAATTTTTAAAACACTCTTTATAATTTTTGGGAATTTTTCATAATTTTCGAGAATTTTCTGTAATGTTTGGAATTTTCTAGTATATTCTGGAATTTTTAACAAATATTAAATTGGCCGAAAAGTCAAACTATAGTCAAATTTAGTCAAAATAGTCAACCAAGGGTCCCACATGGTAGGGCCCGCTAAGAGGAGCCCAATGGTCAAATTTGGGGTTCATATGATTATCGTATTGCTTTTAAATGCATGAGAACACAGTAAGATATACGGATGCACCCACACAGGATCATAGTCCTATGGGTCATCTTCAACCTCCCGCGGGTTGCATTTTGTAACCCGGTTACACCTTGTGTTCAACGGGCCAACTTTGACGATTAATATCTCCCTCGTTTCTTAACCGTTTTCAATCATTCAAGTGTCGAATCGAAGCTCACGCGGAATACTACGTGCGTATATAAATTTTTCATTCAAAATCCCATAAAATCATATTCGTTTTTAAGCCTAAAATTTCGGGTTTTCATGATCCAAAATTCTGAAATTTCTAAAACTTCCATCTACGGTCATTTTCTCTGAAATTTGACACTACCATGGTGTTCCTTGCCCCCAAAAACATAAGGTAGGATCATCCATTCCAAAAATAATTAAAGAAAATAAAATTATATATATATATAATTCAGGTCATCACATTCCTCGCCGCTGTTTCTTGCCGCCGGTGAGGGAGGAGGCTGTCGTTTGGATGGATGAGGGAGGTCGCCGTGAGATGTTGGTCCGTTAAGTTTCCTTGAGCGGGAGCTTGAAGGGAAGAGAAAGAAAGAGAGAGAGAGAGAGAGAGAGAGAGAGAGGGGCTGTGCATATGAAGACTGACAGAGATGAGAGAGAGAGAGAGGCAGATTGGACGGGTGCTGAGGGGGGATGAGAGAGAGATTGGACGGGTGCTGTGAAGGGGATGAGAGAGAGAGGATGGGCGATGTGCTTGCTATAGTGCAGAAGGGTAGAATGGGGAAGTAAAAACTAACACCACACCCACCCTAGTTAAGGCCATCCTGAATGGTCATTACAAATTTTAGAATTCTGAGACCGTCCTTCGGCGGCAATACCATGAAATGATAGACTCAATCGGTAATTCCCCCTATTTAAATCTCTGATCCAATCAATTCTTTAAACCATCATTTATTTTTTTTCTTTTGTCACATCGGAGGAAACCGACCTTTAGACCTGAACTACTCAAATCCCAAATCACCCAAATACCACGCTCGACCACAAAGGCACCATCAATCATTCAGTCACACCCGTGGTGCACTAAGCTAGTGAGACTCCACATGATAGTGGGTTTAAGCCTAGTCTTCTTATTGACAAGCCAGAATCATAAGGTAAACTTGAGGCAGGGGCCGAGCCACGTTAGCACTAGGGGGCAAGACGCCCACCCTCAAATTTTTCTAAATTTTTTATTATACATTATGTCTCGTCGGAATAGACTTTCAAATCTCACCTATCTCCCAGGCTTCTAAATTTTTATTTTTTTAGAATATTCCTACACCCTCTGCCATTAGGAGTTGATTCCAAATAATTACTAAGAAAATGTGATTTGTTAAATCTCCATATGATGTTGCGTGGAAGATTTGTCAAAAAAAGAGATTTATCAAACCTCTATTATTTTTTTAGAATATTCAATATTCTTACATACAACCGTATACATTGTAACAACTCCTTGAGGGCTTTAAAGTTCAAACACCTCTCTCTCTTCCATTGAGGGATCCCCAAGGGCCCAACCCTAACATAGTAGCCCACGTTCCCTTGAGGCCATGTTTGTTTAGTTGGAATGGAATGGATGAGAATGGAATATGATTCCATGTTTGAAATAGTTTGAAATAAAAAGGGATATAAAATAGCTGTTTAAACGCACTATTTGATTTCATTCCCCTTCAAATTATTTCATCCAAACGTATTGTTTGGAATGAATTGGAATGAGATTCCATTCCATCCATTCCATTCCAGCCAAACAAACATGGCATGAGTTCCTTCTATAGTATTAGAAATGTTGCTAGTAGTAAAAAGCGAGGGAGAGAGAACGTTTCCAAGCCAATCATCACTGGCTGTCGGCTGTTGGTAAATTCACCTCACCTGAACAGAATTTTTGGCTTCGCCCCTGACTTGAGGAGACTTAATTGGGGACTAAGGACTTGACGTGAGCACAAGCCATTCCTTAGTTGACAGAAAGCCAGGTGCACAAAAATTTAAATTTTAAAATAAATAAATAAATAACCTTCTATTTGGTTCATGGAATCTACCAAGGAAAATAAAGAGGGGAAAAAAAATGAAGAGGAAAGAAAATGAGGAGAAAAAGATAAAATTATATTAAGTCAAAATAATTTTAACTTTTATTTTTCTTTTAATTTTTCATTGCAATCAAATAAAGAGAAGTACATTTCTTTATATTTTATTTTTATTTTTTTGATAAAATTTACAAACTAAATAGAGCCTAAAAGAAGGAAGAAACATTTGGTGAAAGGGGAGTGGGGGGTGCACCGTTGTTCTAGCCTCAAAGCCTGTCCCCGTTCTCTGTGCGCCCCACCATTTTAAATCCACCTTGTTGCCCCTTACGTACGTGTTGGAGATAAGTTCAAGGTGGATGGCCTGTGGGTTGTAAAAGTTAAAAGTTTGTTTTGTTGGCAAATTCCATGTCAGAATGGTCAACTAGTCATGCCTTGCGTTGATGTGAAGAAAATTTTTTTTTTTTTCTCAATTGAAAGAGCTTAAGTATAATAGGAGACCCAAGATTGTTCAATTGAAAAAGATTGGCCTTGGTGACTTAAAATCATGTGCTAGTGTAAAGATTCAAGTGCTCAAGATTGTTCAATTGAAGCTGCATTGGCATGGATCTCTCACACCAGCCCAATATAATGTAAGGCAAGTGACCTTAAGACCCAAAAGACCATACGTAATACTATAAGGTCAGGTTTGTTTAACTGGAATAGAATGGATGGAAATGGAATGTGATTCCATGCTTGAAATAGTCTAAAATGAAAAGGGATTTGAAATGATTGTTTAAACACACTATTTGATTTCATTTCCATTTAAATTATCTCATCCAAACATACTGTTTGGAATTAAGTTTCAATTCATCCATTCCATTCTAACTAAACAAACATGGCCTAATAGTATTTGACCTCACATTACCTTATGAGGAGTTTAAAACTGATGAGAAACGTCAAAATGGGCTTAATTGTACATTCCAACTAGGCCCAATCGATTGGTACCTTTTTGGTACTAAATTCCAATCTGTTGGGAATGCTGTAGAATTGGTTTCTTTAGCTATTATCCGAGCCCAATTGATCAGGAATCGGGATGAAAACTTCAATCGAATAGAACTTATCCAGAATGCTTGAAATAATTATATATTATTAGGTTCACGTGTTGCTCGAGTGGTAAATGTATAGGAGACCAATTAGCCAAAAGAAAAAAAGAAAAAAAAAAATACTTTTTGCGGTGACTCTTTTGCGACGACAACTAAAAATCGTTGCGAAAAATGGTTTTCGCAATCACTTTTGTGACAACGCCTAAAAGCCGTCACAACCACTTAAAGTCTCGGGGGAGGTGGTGTGACGTGTAATAATCCTTTGACAGTTCTTACTCATAAGTGGAATTAGGGCAAGGATGGACCTGGGAATAATGACTTGGGAAACTAGTAGTTTGAAGAAAATTTTATTGAAAACAATATATCACATACACATACAATTCTTTCTTCGTTTATAGTCATTTGAATTGAGATTGGATCTCTTCTAATTTACTAGTCACTACAAATTGATGAGTTTGAGTCCTTTCAAAGTATTGCTCAAACTGGAGCATGTCTAACATTAATGAGGTTTGGGAGTGGTCTTGTAATCCAACGGCGTATTTCTCTCTCTTGTGATAGGAGAGGTCTCGAGTTCGATCCCAGTATATTATTGTTTTCTTTGTTTAATGTAAATTATATGATCTAATCTAGTATCCAAAATAAAAATTTTAAGAATAAATACAAAAACAATGAATCATTAATCATGTGAATTGTAATAACCATTAATGGGCCTTGAGCCCAAATCAATAAGCCTCCTTTGTACGTGATGGAAAATCATTTGGTTATGGTCAATGATAGCACTGAAATTAAGCTTTTACATAATTAATTTATCGATGTCCTTAACTAAATAAAATCAAACTTAGTTCATCATTTATAACAAGTGACTTCATTTGATGTTTGGCATAGGTTTGATACATAAACCAATCTTAAACTCGCATTCAATGATAAACCCTCGGCTCATAAAATGATTATGGGCTACACCTAATTTACCGTTATTAATGTGTGTAAGGACTAAGGCTCATTCAAGGATCCATCTTAAGGGTCTGGATATTGCAACCCCTTCAAGTGATTTTCTCACTTCACTAATGTTTATTTTTTGAGATTTAAAAAAAAGTATAAAAGGTTTTTATGAAAATTAGTAAAGTGGAGGGATCACTTAAAAGGGTTGTAATATCTAAACCCTTCGTCGTAAATCCGTCAACCAATACAAATAGGCCTTGGCCCATTAAGTAATAAATAAAGAACTGAAAAATGAGTTACTTACTAGACCTGAAGAATGAGTTTATGTTCGCAAATAGTGGTGGGTTATGTCTCTTGCAAATGATGCAAGCAAAGCTGAAAATCTTTTCAAGAGAAAATTTTAAGCGTCGTGGTCTGCCTTAGTTTCATTCATAAACTAATGTCAAATTATAATTTAACCAACTTGAGAGAGTGTCGTGATTCCCTTTTTGATAGATTTTTCTAGGTCTTTCCTGTTATTAAATACTAACTAAATAAGAGTGTTTTTATATAAACCTCAACAGGTAGGGTGTTATTGTAATTCCACCTTCTATCCTTTTTTTCCCTTACTTAAAAAAAGGTTCACATAAAAACAGCTGGCAGTTCGGATACCTCGTTGCTTGACATAAAAAAAAAAAAAAACCCGAGGTAAGTGCACGATGCCGATGAGTTATATTTCCTCCGTTTGAAGGGTTTAAGGCTCGCCCCTTCCAATATTTTGACTTCACTATTTTTTCGTTTTTTGTTTTTGTTTTTTCTTTCCCCAAAGGAAAGACCAAATAGATAATGAGACTATGAAAGTAGGTGTGGGGGCCCATGTATTTTTATTTATTTATTTTTTTTTCCAAAAAAAGGGAAAAGGCGAAATAGAAGAACTGCTATAATGAGAGCACACTAACTGTGGGAGTAAAAGTGAACCACTTCTTCACTTGCACGTCACCACATCATATGATGTACTCTTTTCGTCACGCCGATGTCCTCCTTTTATTCTTAATTGATTTCTTTTTTTAATTAAAGAAAACAAGGTTATTTTAGAAAATGTTTTTCTAAATGTATTCACATCATTATATATATTTTAACATTCTAATTTTATTTTTAAGTGTATAAAAATTAGACAATATAAAATGCTTAAGACAGTGGTTATTTAGGTAATCAATTTAAAAGAGTTATCGACTTTTTAAATAGGATAATAAATTTGAAACATAGAAAAAAGGAAATGAAGACAATAGAATAGGAATAAAGCGAGGGAGTAAAGTATATGACTCTGATCGCCTTCCTATCAAAAAAAGAAAAAAAAAATGTTGTAAACAACACCTAATTATAGCATTTGACGTGACATGAATTGGTTAATAAAAATACCCTTTAAATTATTTAATATTACCATAAGAAATCTATTATACCATATGGTGTCGTCTATATATATGGTGTTATTATAGCATTGGCAAAAATACAAAACAAAAATAAAATAAAACAAAGTTAATGATCTCGCCCACACGCATGTTCTTGATGTGGTTGATATTATTTGTACACCAATCAACTGTTTAGGTGACGATGCCTGTGTCACTATCACATTTAATTCACTATCTTCACTTTGGTCCCGTGACACAACGGAGTAATGTAAAATTATTTGGCAAATTAGGCCAAAATCAATTTGTCTGGGATTTGGGTTTTGTGTTGTAAATAGGCCTGGCAATTGGGTGGGTTTGGGTGGATTTAGATGGGTTTGGTTAGAATAGGGAATGGCTATTGCAACCCCCCATTCTTATCACCCCACCCCACATCTTTTATGTTTTTAAGGTTTTATGCAAAATATAAAAGGTTTTCATAAAAACCGGCCATGATGTCCACTAAAAAATATCATTTTGAACAACTTTGTAGAATAAAGTTTTTCCTAAATCTATCGTTTAAATATACCTTTTAGCCATTTATAGCATTTATTTCATTTTTTGCCAAAAAGTCTACCTAAACGATAGATTTTGGAAAAACTTTCTTCTGCAAAGTTGTTCAAAATGATGTTTTCTAGTGGACCGGGTGACTGGTTTTTGCAAAAACCTTTTATATTTTTCATAAAATCTTAAAAACTAAAAAGAAAGGGGTGGGGTTATAAGAATAGGGGTTTGCAATAGCAGTTCCCGTTAGAATATCACCTAAACCCAATCCAACTCAGCCCAACCCATTTACATAAAGAACCCATTTAAACAAATCCAAACTCACCCATTTATTACAAGTAGAAACCCAACCCAGCCCGTATACTTTTAGAAACCCAAACATTTGTCCATTATTTTTGCTACTTTTATCCACAACAATTCATTTTTAAATCTCTAAAATAGAAAATCTCTAAAAATTAAAATCTCAAGATTGACCCAAACGCACTATAGCATTTCATTTTCAAATTTACCAAAAATACCAAATTCAAAAAAATAAAAAAGAGAAACATTGAAAACCTGAAGAGCTGTAAAATAAAATGGCATAAAATAACTTCCACAAGGACCTCTAGTCCTCTATCTTTAGTAGATTTTGAAGTCTACAAAAATAACTTCCACAAGGACCAAAACATTATACAATTTGTGTGATGTAAATAAAGCAGGTTAGGAACAAAATATAAACCAAAACTTCATTGTATTTAAAGACACAATCGTAGAGCTGCCCTCCTAGGAATTGGGCTAAAAAATAAACAAAAAATGGCAGAAAATAATTATCATCAAACAAATCTTTTTATCAAGAATTGAATTCATTGCAGCAGCACATGAGATTGAAGAAAATAAATAAGGAAATATTTAGGAATTTAGTATGCCATCAAAGAATAATAAATTGTTTTTAAAAACAAAAAAATAGAGCAGAAAGGGTGAACTTATACAAATAAAATTTGGATATTTTCCTATAGTTTTCTAGGAAACTTGGATGTAAAAATAAAAATTTTAACCAAATTATTGAAAAAAAAAAAATTCATGATTTCTTTGCACTCAATGTACGTGTCAGTGTGATATCGATCACTTCATGTCAATTATATATTACAGCCTTAGAGGTTAACATCAAATAGAAGCATAACTTAAAGCAAGCTGTTTCCAACCTGAAGGAGAGGAGCAACTGTGCGAAGAAGAGAACCCTATCGCGTTTGTTTCTCACCCAACAATTTTTAAGTAAACCCAATTAGACCCAATTATTTGTTGGGCTCCTTATGGGTACCCAATTAGACCCATGCACACCCATTTAACTTGGGCGAATTCATGGGTTTGGACACAAATTGCCAGCCCTTGTTGTAAACCAAAGTTGATATGAAAATGCTATATATAATCCTTTCTTTTTTCTTTTTCTTTTTTTCCTAAATACGACATCCGAAAGATATACTCTATTCGTTCTTATTTTATTGGTCTCGTTTCTTTTTTGGGATGTTCCAAAATTATTGTCATATTAAAAAATTCAATGATTCTTTTTATTTGGTTCCCTAAAATGCCCTTTCTTACGAGTATTTTATTATTTTCAATGTTTTGTACACTTGATGGCAAAATTAGAATATTATTAAAACATATATATTGATGTTGTGAATGCATTTAATAGGATTTCTAGAAAAAAAAAAAAAAAAAAAACCTTGTTTAAAAAAAAAAAAAGAAGAAGAAGAGAAAGTTAATTAGGAACAGAAAGAATAGCAACATAACAATCAGAAATTTGAATTTTAAAATATAAACTTAAATAATTAGATCCAATATCAAAATGTCACCTCATTTGAGATTTTAAAAGTCAAAGCAGTTGCCCAAGCTATTCCCAGTTATGCAATGAGCTGCTGGGGGGACTCGGTTTCAGAGATCTTGGCGTTTTTAACAAGGCGCTGTTGGCAAAACAAGGGTGGAGACTTCTCACAACTGATGATTCTTTGCTTTCTAAATTATTGAAGGCCAAATGCTTTCCGTGGTGCAATTTTTTTGAAGCTCAGTTGGGGATGAATTTGAGTTACTCATGGAAAAGCATTTGGGCAGCAAAAGATTTAGTAGCAAGTGGGCTTCGATGGCATATTGGAGATGGGAAATCTGTGCGTATATGGGAAGATAAATGGCTTCCTACATCTTACTCTTTTAGGGTGGTTTCACCAAGGTTGGTTCTGGATGATCAAGCATTGGTTTCTGATTTGATTGATCTTGATATAGCATAATTAAGGGAATAAAGATTTGATAGATCAGATTTTCCTGCCTCATGAAGCTAATTTAATTTGCCAATTACCTCCGAATCATAGGCGTCTTCCGAATAAGATGGTTTGGCATTAACATATATCCAAAAGGTTGGTTCACTGTCCGGAGCGCTTATTCATTGGATATGGATATTAGAAGGAGAGACCACACTACTGCGGCATGGGAGAATACGTTCAAATGCATCTATAGGGGATGTAATGGGGGTAATGATTTGGAAGCAAAATGTGTTGGCTAAGGTTAAACATTTTTTGTAGAAGGTGTGCAAGAACATATTACCGACGAGGACTAATCTTACTAAAAGAAAGGTTGCGGTAGAGCTGATGTGCCCATTGTGTGGAAATGATGTCGAGACAATTATTCACACATTTAGATATTGTAGATGGGCACAAGAGGTGTGGCCCTATAGTTTAGTAAATTTTCATCTTACTTTGCCTAACTCACCTGACTTTAGGGAGTGGTTACTAGAAATTCATAAATCAAATGCGAAAGAGGACATGGCTCAGATTATAATGGTGATGTGGATGATATGGAACAATAGAAACAGATTTCTGTTTGAAGGTGATAAGCTGACTCCACAACAACTCATAGAGAGGGCGACTATCCTATTGTAAGAGTATATATGCATGTTAAGGCTCACTACAACAAAATAACTTTTTTACGACGTGTGAAGCGCATGCACGTCGTGAAAGGCTTTTTATGACGCACAAGCGCATATCATGTAGCGCGATGCCGTGGAAAGTCAGGACACATTCACAACCTACGACATGCGTCGTAAATAACTTATTGACGGCATGCAATGCGCATCATAAATAAATATTAACGACATGTAATATGCGTTATAAAAAACCTTTTGACGACATCCATTGCAGGCCATAAAAAACCTTTTCACGACATTCTTTGCATGCCATCTATAACTCGTTTACTACAACCTTTTTATAGCATTTAAGGAGCGCCATAAAAACTAGCTCAAATATACGCATTTGTCTTTTACTTGCTTTTTGCTTTTTAAATGCTAATAGGACATTCATATATATTTCACAAGCTAACAAATGCAACTCCTAAAAGATCATTCATCAAAATCGTTTTTTCCTAAGTGAGTCCATAATTGTTAATGAATCAAAAGTTAAGACCACCATCCATATATATGATTTGAATCTGATCCCATAAATATTCATACATTTATAGAGTTTAATTATTGTTAGTCTAGTGAACTAACAAAATTCTATACATACTAGAATAAAGTAAGAAAAAAGAGGGAATGTAACATCAAAACATGCATTTGCCACCACTGTCAATCTTCCAGCATCCTCTTAACAATACATCTCATGATCATTCTCGTCGACTATGAGACCTAGTGAAATAGCCTGATTACTATCCTGAAACAAAAAACCAATAATTAATATTCTTTTTTAATTTATCAATAATAAGAAATTTTAATTATTGTAAGAAATTGACAAAAAAAGGGGGGGGGGGGGGGCCAAATATGAAAGAACTAATTTAAAAGACCAAACACAACAACCTCATATGAACCGCAATCTCTAACCTAATGAGCACTTGACCAATCCCAAACAAAAATAATAGCCACTGCAAAACAATAACCAACAGTCCCAACTAAACCTCCCAAACTTGACAAAAGAGACTATCCATAGAAAATAAAAACCACACTAGTGGATGCATAGCCAAACCCCTACTCAAAGCCAACACCTGTAAAGATTTTTTTTTTTTTTAAATTATTTTATAAGCAAACCAAATTATAGTAAAATGAGGGAAAATGTATTGAAGTCAAACAGATTTAAAAATTCTGCCAGATGGAGGCCCCCAACTGCTGGGATTTACAAAGTGAATGCGGATGGTGGTGCTGACAAGAAGAGTGTGGGGTTGGGGGTCGTGGTGTGGGATGTTGAGAGTCAACCGATTGCAGCAACTTCTAAAAGAATTGATGGTGTCTTCCCTCCCATTCAGGTTGAAGCAATGGCCATGAGTTTTGCTTTGGATTTTGGGGCAGATTTGGGATTGAAAGTAGTGATTATGGAGGGTAACAATCTAGACATGGTGAACTCCATCAATTCTAGCGAGAATGATCTTTCTTTGGTGGGTTTAATTATTGAGGACATTCAATGTAAGGTTAACTTGTTTGAGTCAGTTGTTTTTTCTCACATTTGTATAATAGGCAACTCAGTGGCTCATGGCCTTGTTAGATTCGCTTTAAAGGTTGATGACTTGTATGTTTGGATGGAGGAGGTTCCAACATGTGTATAGAACCAAATCCATGCAAACATAGATAATATTTTTGTCTAATAAGTTTTCTTCAATCGTCTTTCAAAAAAAAAAAGTTGATAATTTATTCCAGGTTCAAATAAAATAAAAACGTGGAGTGATCAAAACAATATTACGTGAGATGGCTATATATAACAATCAAAGATGGCAAAGTAGCTATAGGAAGGAGAATTGCAAATAGGGGTAAATGAATACCGGAGTGAATGATTCCTCTTGTCTTGGTTGATTCATGGGGAATTTGTGATTATGTTAAAGGAAACCTGTTTGACCCCAGAAAATTAGTGGGAACCTTATAAAATAGTGGTACATTTGGTAAAGATCTAACAATCAAAGATGCCATGTATGTATTGACTGTAGAGTACCAAACGGAATTGGTTTGAATGTACGTTGTATCAAATATCCTTCTGTTAGGTGTACTTCTGGTGACCACTTCCAATGCAATACCATGCCGAAGTTGGTAGTACGTCAATTTTTAGTTATTTAATATTTTTACTGGGGTTGGAAGGAGAATCCAAAGGGTCTCTGGGCTACACAACGGGGGATGGTCCATCCTCTTTCCAAACGGCCCCTTCACCCTACACACGTGTCAGAGAGGAGATGAAACCACATGCAACCTCCTCTAAACCCTCCTCTTAAAGAATAAGATGTACCATCTGAATTATAGAGGATTTATTTACTTTTGTTCAACCGCTAGTAAGTCAATAGGTGGTCGTAGTCAGGGGCGGAGGGAGGGGGTCAGTGATCCTCCTAAGTGTTTTTTTATTTATTTATATTTTTTAAGCTAAGTTTATAATATTCTTAAATTTGACTCTTTCTAAAATATATTTTGACCCTATGTGGTCTTATTCGACTCAACTTTATTTTTATTTTGACCCTTCTATTAATCGATATCTTTAATTTTTACCCTACTCAAACATTAAAACCTTTTAGTTTATCATTTTTCTGCCCTAATTTTGCTAATTTCATAGCTTCAACCAACAATTTTTATATTTACAACTAATAGCTTAGTCATGATATTCATAATTTGGTTAATTAAAATAGGATGTGGAGAAACAAACGTATTGAATAATCTTTCTAAGGTTCTGGCCTGGGGCATTGTTCAAATATCAATCAAATTGTTAGTATGTATATTTATCTTCAGTTGACTAGCTTTTTTTTTTTTTTTTCTTGTTATTGTCAAGTAAGGGAAAAAAAAATTTATACTTATTATTAGTCTTGATTCTTGACCCTCCAAGATTAAAATCTTGGCTCCACCACTGACTGTAATGATTATTATACTCTGAAATATGATCATTTCAATATCTGGCGAAAATTTCATTTTTTATTGCATGTTATAGGCATCGAGCTTTTTATAAACTTTGTGAAGTTTTGGGTTTCTTCTAATAAACCCAAGAAACAATAGGGGAGCCTAAACAATATTACAAAACTTTATAACCAAAAAAGGCATGGGGAGGCCGGCAACATCTGTCTTACAATATAAGATGTCATAGAAACGTTATTAAAATCACGTTTCATGTGTTTTTACTCCTCTTTTTGGAACATTGACTGCATGAGGCCGGCCAACGAGCTAGTATCACAAGGAGGCATGTACGAAGGCGGCCGGCGGACACTCGTTTCCTCGGTGTCACCATTCTTCACGATGAAAACAGTGTCCATACCCCAACTCATATGCCGGTCGAAATGACAGTGCATGTACCACACCCCTAGAAAAATTCATATCCATGTTAGTACTTATGATAAAGGAATAAATAAATGAAACCACAATTTCAAACCTAATACTATTATTTTCTTATGATCAAGGTTATACCTCATTTAAAATGTACGAGGTTTTTCATTAGGGCCTTAGGGGATTGTACTTTGATTGCATAACCTCACCCAACTTATATTAGGTGAACCTCAGCTAAATTTCCATTCAAACCTGAAGTAATATTTGCATTAAACTAGGCCCCATTTTACCCAAAATGACCCATTGACGAAGTATAATTGATCAAATGGGATATACGTTTGGGCAAAGTTACATTGGGTCAAATTGAGCCAAGGCTGTTTTGTTCGTAAAATGGTTTCGACCGAAAGAAAAAAAAAAAAAAAAAAAAGGTGAAAATCCTTGAATTAAAGATTATATCATACCAGGATTACTGGCTTTGAATCTGATGGCCGCCCAACCATCCTTTGGAATTGGAACAGTATTAACTTCTTGTGGATCGATCAAGTTATAAGTAAGTGGATCAGTCACATTGTCGAAATTTCCCAAGCCCCTTCCAACCACATAGAATCTAAATCCATGCAAATGCATTGGATGGTTCTCTCCTGAATTCATCACATTAGTCCCTTGGAACACTATCTCAACGGTTTCATTATATTCCAGCATCTTCACTTTGGTCGCCTGTTGCGACAGTGTCACATTATCTGTCAACAAACTCTCCGCCGTGAAGTTAAAAAAATTTGGTGGCTCGTTCGGGAAATCGGGCTCGTAATACGCACTTATGTTCCTGATACAAGTTGTCATAAAAAGATGTCAATTTTTCACTAGAATCATAGAAATTGCTGCTATGTACGTACAGCATTGCCCTAAATAAAAAAGAGAAATATTTATATATACCTGTAGTAGGCTTCCAATACATCTAATGATGGGTTGGCGAAAGTCAAATTGTTTAACGCAGAAGCAAGCCTATTCCCGTCGGGTCCAGCACAAGAGTCATTAGGACAATGCAACATGCCAATAGAGACTGTCACATACATTCGAGTAGTAACATTTAGTGGCACATCAATGGGGTGCTCTGGGCTAGCCAAGCTCCTCAACTGTGAGGTATATTCCGTTGCAGCACCAATGTCGTAAAAACCAGGAATGTTTGATGGGTAAACAGGACTTGAAGGAGGAGTGTAGTTGCCTGTGTACTGGAATATGGCACTGGTGATGCTTTTGTCGAAGTCGTCTGCCTGTCCATCGAAGTAAGGACTGGCCAAAATGTAATATTCGCCTAGAGGTTGGTTTGCTGTGACTAAAACATCCATTGTTTGTCCTGGGGTTATCATTATGTAGCTGTTGGATAAGGGTTTGACGTAGCATGCGTCAGCCCCCACAACTGTGAGGTTATGGTCAGCAATGGCGACGAACATGTCTGTGTTTTGTGCGGCATTGAGTATACGGAGAAGATAGGTCTTGCCATAATCCACCTTCATCCGGTATGTGAATTCTGCAATTTAACACCAAAGCTCAGAACAAAAATCATTTTTCTCTATTCAAGATGAGTAAATAAACAATGACTAAATAAACCCCCCCCCCCCCCCCCCCCCCACCCCCAAAAAAAAAAAAAAAAAAGAGAGAGTAAATGAAAAATTAATGAACAAATTGAACAAAACATGATTGTTTTGTTCTCATATATATGTAAATATATATGTATGAGGTAGACTAAAATTTGTAGGAATCATAAGAAGGGGAAAAATGCAATGCTATTTGACCCTTATTATTCACCCAAAAAAAAATATCTCATCTAACCACGGATGGCATTGCTATCACACCATGTCGGATTTATTCCAACCATGCATGTATATATATAGATAGATAGATCTAGATATATATAGATAGATAGATAGATAGATAGATGAATAGATACTAACATACCCTTGGAGCAATTATAAAAATCTCCCGGTTGGCCATTGATGGCGTAAGAATCTGACAACGTTGTTTGTCCACCACTAGATAGGGCCTCCTTCATTAATGTCATCACATCCTCTTTATACCAAGATGCTGCAATTAGGAGAACAGGAAGAATAAGATGTATAAGATAAATAATACTGTGGCCACATTAGTCAAATGACAACATGCATGTTTATCTCAAGAAGAATAGATACGGAGCATGATTGACCAGTTCTCAAATTGACTTTGTTAGCGAAATGAGCTAGATTTCAAACATAAAACCTAGTGTCACAACTGAAAGTCATACAGACAGTAATAAGCCACCAGAAGCTTCGGGTATAACAAAAAATTAGGTAGCTAGAATAGCTATCTAGCTAATTTGAGAGAGAGAGAGTAAATGTACCCCCCTCCCCCCACCCCAAAAAAAAAAAATGCTAATTAATTTGATGAGCTTAATCCATCCCTTTTAGCGATCAGTCAAATTCAATGCTGGGATCAACTAATTGAGCTGACTTTCAAGAATTAAGGACCGATAAAACTTAATGGGAATATTTACATACCGATTACAATAGTTTGTTCTGCATCAGGCTTGGGAAATGGATAAGTGGTTCCAATAGCAGGCAATATAATGATGACACCATGTACTGTGGCCCGTGTCCAGTCACTATGGGCATGCCACCATAGGGTTCCTTCTTCTTCGGAAAATAAGACTTGATAAGTAAAGTTGGTTCCAGCAGGGATGGGGCATTGTGTGATGTACTCAGGTCCATCAAACCATGGATTCCTTGGTTGCTTCACTCCATGCCTGTAAATAAACAAAAAATTTCTTCATTACTTTAAAACGGTGTGCAAGGTGGAAAACTTATGCATGAGTGATTATAAAAGGAGAAAGCTCATATATAAACTATATTGACACTCTCTAGAAAGTTTTGCTCATGGTTTAGCTGAGAGAGAGAGAGAGAGAGAGAGGATAGTGGACGCACAGGTATCTATTAAAGAAAGGATAGAGAAATTCTTGGATTCCACCAAATGGGTTTGTCTTTGTTTAATTTGTTTTGAGTAGTTTTATTCTATAGGGGCTGGAGCTATATTTGTTTATTTTTGCTTGTCTTGCTATATAGGAGTTAGCATCTTTGGAGAGCCTTTTTTGGTTATTGTTTTCTGTAGTTGCTGTTCTGGTGTTGCTTAAAAATTAGCATTTGCAAAGTTTAATAATTGGTCTTCAGAATAATTTAGCACTCCGCCACTTTTTTTCAAAATCCCATAGAATTTAGCCGAAATCAAATGCCACCAAACTTTTATGGAGTAATTCATTTCTAAACCCTCAATAATTAGGGAGGCTTTTAGAGTCGTCGTTTATGTTTTGAAGTTAAATTAGGTAGTAAACTGAAGTCTCAAGACCCACCTAGCTAGTTCAAAGAGTATGCTGTAAATTATTATATAGGGGAAACTATATAATGATTGGATTAGTGTAGTTTTTCTTTCAAGCATTTTTACATAGCTCAAATTTTTTATTCAAATTTAGTTGCCCAACTGATATGCTAGCTTGTCTAAGCAGGCCAATTAACTAATTTGGCAGTCACCACATGAGTTGGGCTTGAATTCTGGCTGGGTTTATTAGGTGCATCTAATGCATGAATTCCTGCTATGTGTGTGTTAGAGAGAGTAATTACCAATGTATGGTGACACCATAGGTTCCTTCATTGAAAACATTCACATACAACGTATCTCCTTTGTGGACTCGAATTTCCGGCCCCGGAAAACTATCATTGACAGTCAACATGCTCTTTGTGCTACAAAGCCTCGTAAAATTGGACTCCTTCAGCTACAACACGAAAAAAGAAGGAAAACAAGAGGATAATTAATTATAGACTAGAAAAAAACAAAGATTTAAGATATTGTAATAGAAATCTGGGTTCTTCCAGCTCCGAAGTATATGAATCGAAGAACACATAGCACTTACCACAAAGTCATGATAATGCACATCTCCTTGAGCCATGTAAAGGAGCACTGAACTCAGAATCAGAAACCATAGAATATATGAGAACTGATCCTTCTTCTTGAGGTCCATTTTCTCTAACTCTTCTCCTCAGAAAGCGTCGACAGACAGACGACGCCCTCTTCCCTTTTTATGTGAACTTCACTACACCATCGTGGAATACTTTATATAATTATACAACCCATAGTGGCCTTGAATGACATAAGAATAAAAAAAGCCCACAGAAGCCATCAGAATTTCCTCAGCTCTCTACCAATATGTAAAGTAGCAACAAAGGAAAAAACAAAAGACGAAAAAAAAACACAGAGCAAGCTGAGACTTCCTAGTTTGGCACGTGGGAATGATTCAGTTAGGTGCGTTGATTCACTAGGACTAGGACAGTTTGACTTTCAGTTACCAGATTAGGTGGGTACGTGCCACGTGGAGTTTTTGTTACCTGTAATTTGCCTCACTCCTCCATCTTCTGGAGAATGATTTCATTCACGTTTATATGTATATTTTATTTTGGGCGTGTAGAGTTGCAAGTTGATATAGGTTGGCAACGCCTATGGATTGCAAAATTATAAGAGCAGTCATATTTGACTCATATTATTGATTTGCAATAAAATCTCGTATGAAGAATTAAAAATACATAAATTTGTTTTTAAAATTTTAATTTCTTGCAGCATATAGAAATATTGCATCACATAAGATGCGACTTTTTTTTTATTTTTTATTTTTAAATTAACTATTAGAGATATCGTAAGCTTTACTACTTTCAAGATTTGAGTCTTTATCGATTAATTTCCTAACGATCCAAGTGAGATGTGACATACCAACCACAAGTAATGATAGTTATAAAGAGTTGAAACGATGACCTCTGAGAAATACACTCAAATCTTGACCGTTCAATCAGCCTCACAAAAAACTACACCATATCGGGTTTCATTATGGATGTGTTGCATGTTGCACGTGAGGCCGGCTGATTTCAAAAATGTTATTCTCACTGGTGATTCCTACGGTACTGGCTATTCTCCCATTTCAAAACCCGGTAAGAATGGCTGGTAAGATCCTTAGCATGAAAATAGTTTTGTTTAGCTCTCCATAATTATATTATGTATATGTACCAATAGTCATGCACGTTCCCTAAAAAATCACGCCATGTTAGGATTAACAATCCTTAGCGAGAAAGAAAACCTATTTGTCTACTAATAGCTGCTATCCAGTACTGTGTCTGTGTCAAGTCTGTAAAAAATTTTAAAAATAAATAAATAAAAATACATTATAAAAAAAAAATGCGCAAGATACTTTGACTGCTATTAATTTGTAAGAAGAAAATAATTACAATTGCGTGCTATTTATTATTTTATTAATAAATGACTACTAACTATAAGTAATTTTTTGTAGGCCAACCAATTTAAAATTCCCCTATAAGGATTTAGAAATATATTTGAGTTTAAGGAGTTAGTATTGTGCTCCTATCATATGATATTTTATTATTATGGCCCAAAATAAATAAGTCAAACAACATTTTTCTTATGTTCTATCACAAGTTCAACCACAACATTATAAATAGATGCATCATAGGGCTCCATCTTTTGTCTTTAATTTGTGTCTATATGATATGACTTTCTAGAAAAATCCAATTACCCCTACCCTTAGAATTGTAAGTCAGTTCGATCCTATTAGTACTCGGAAAGAATATGTTTAGTAACTAAGAAAAATATATAGATGTATGATGCACGTGTTAGATAAATTATAACATACGTAAACTAACGAACTGAATTCAACCTATAAGTGTGTAAGAAAAACATTTTAACAGAAAATAAAATAAAAAAAGTATCATATGACTTAACCTTGAGAGATGGACTAAGTGGTCCTAGGGTCTCCTAACTTGCCAAGCAAGAGGTCTTGAATTCAACTTTTACTATTCCCTCTCAACGTCACTCTCATGTATGTACTTTGTCATGTAATTGCTTGGTGCCTACAGAACTGGAGGACTGCTTGTGTCCATAGGAATTAATTGGATGCTTTATAATTGGATGCAAAGCATCAGAAATTTCTTGATATCAATAAAATAAATAAATTGTCATATAACTTCATATAAACTTCTTTATGAAAATCAACACGTTCCTATAACATTGCTAAAATTGAAATTACAATTGCGATCTTTTGAATCAAATTCAATCAAATTTAATTTTTTTAGAACGTAGAGAAGTCTATGTATGGCTGAACTCTATGTTTGAAATAGTTTACACTTTATATTATTATCCATTTTTAAATTAAATTGAACTTGTTATGGTGTACCTTTTTTCACTTTTTAAAATTTTAAATATAAAAAATTTTAAAACTCATGGGACTTGGGCCCCACCCACACCTTGGGGCTCAAGTTTTGTGAGAGAATGAAAACAGCCTGCCTTAAGTCCACACCTTTGAAAACATTGATCGGAGCCGATGCCCAATATTGCTAGCTTAGGCTGGAGTGTGTTTTGGCTAGGGTTGTAAATGAACTAAACCTCTTATTTTAATGGCTCATGAGAAAACTCGATAAGAACTTGAGGCAAATTCGGTCAATTAGTAAACAAGCCAATATCAAGTCTGAATTTTAGGCTCCTTTAGTAAACAAGTTTGAGCAAACTAAAACTTGGTTCGTTTAATCTCACGAGCAAGCTTGTTAAGGTCTTGAAATGAGGCTCTTTAATGAGCTCTTTAGTAGGTTTGTTTTATAAAATGATTCAACTATCATTAAAAAAAGAAAATAATAAATAATAAATAAAACTAAAGCAAGAGTTATTGGTTCATAAATATTTCTTTGTAAATGCAAAACCACTTTAACAATCTTAAGACAAGCTTAAAATGGCTTGAGTTCGAGCTTTTTTTACTCTCTTGAGCCAAATTCGATCACAATAGTTTAGACTTGTTAAGATCGGTTTGATAGTAAACAAACAAGCATTTTAACGAACTAATTTTGAATATAATAGTTTAAACTTGTAAACAGCTCAATTTAATATTAAATAAATAAGTGTTTTTTAGCAAATCAAATTTGAACACTCTAAACTTCAGCCCGGCTCGACTTGTTTGTAGACTTATTTTCGGCTCTATCTTCTAATTTTGTTTGGGCTTGGTTGGTGCAAATATGAGGGGATGGGCCTCCATAGTCCATAGGCCGACCTGAAGTGCCTGGGATAGGCTTTTGTACGTGTGAATTACAACCTCTTTATCCTTGCGCTATACTGGACACGTGCCTTCTCATAGTTGGGTGATTATTCCCCATTACATCATTGATTCTTCGCAAAGAGGAGTGTTTGGTGGTGGCTCGTATCAGAGTGGACTCATACGTAGCTACGGGGTTACGTTTACACAGCTTATATTACTTCTTCGTCAATATCAAGTTTTGGGGTTTTGGGACAAAAGTTTGGAGTATCGTAAGCTCTAATCAGGGAAACTGACCTTCCTTATAGCTAGCTATCAAAAAAATAAAAATAAAAAAGAGGGGTTGACGGTAGGCTCGATAGCAATTAATCAAATGAAGAAGAGAGATAAATAACTCAACCTCATTTTGGTGACCACTTCCCAACGTAATACCACAAAAAACACAATTGGTAGTCATTTGATATAAATGAATAATCAATGTGTAACAAATTTTGTTAGCAGGTAAACCTTTTTTTTGGTATTAGATTTGAAAGTGATCACAAAAAGGTACTTTACTAGACAATTTTGTGGAAGTTAGGGAGGGCCATGCCCCCCGAGCCTAGCTGTAGTTCCATCTCTGGCTCTAATATCTTTATGGATTTTGTTTTGTAATTGCCTAATGCATGTGAGGCTGGGGGATTGCATGTGCAAGGGGAACTAGTCAAGTGCAAAGCATGTAAAACCTCTTGATATCAAAATATATATATCTACAATTCTGATCAAGTCAACATGTGTTGATTTGATATTTTACATGTCATATTTACTAATTAGTGATTCAATTGGTTTGATCCACTGAAAATTGATGACTCTCGCAACTAAAATTTGAAAAGAACAATGTTATACATTCCTTTTATGTTTTTATTTTTCAAATGAGGTGGCATCTTAGTATTAAAATTATTTTTTACTTAAATTTTTTTTTTAATTTAACACAAAGTAGCATTTTCCACTAAAAAGAAAAGGAAATAAAACAAAAGAAAAAGGTGGAAGGAGAGAACACTGCTGATTAGTACCCAAGTAAGCTAATCGTCTAGTCTTGCTACCAAGTACGTACCAGCCATTCTCAGGACATCACTGCATTAAAGCCCCGATGCCTATGGTTGGCCTTATAACATTGACCGGGGGATCAATGAAGACAATGCAGGTATGTCTGCCTGATGGATCGAAGACCGTGACTTGCCCCCACCACCCCCGGTCTTGGGAACCACCTTCTTTCTCGAATTGTCTATTGGAGCTCCAACCACAAATAAAAAACAAAACAATAAAAAATAGAAACACGTGTTTGAAGGGGAAATACATATTGCTCTAATTATATATTAATGCTAGCGGTTAATGCACGAGAAAACAGTAAAATAATAATGAGAAGAAGAAGAAGATAAAAAAAAGGTAACGCTCATGAAAAAAAAAATGTAAGGCTTATTAAAAAAGAAAAATGTTATAATTGTTTCTAATTTTTTTTTAATATGAAGATGAAAGAAAAATAGGTAAAAATATATATATACTTGTGAGAAAAGAAGAATAATATATAATTAGATTTTTTTTTTCTAAAAAAAGTGTTTTTTTTTTCATATGTATATCAAATATATTAAATTAATAAAAAATAAGTTGTTAGCTTGAGTGTATGTAAACTCGAGCATTTTGAATCACCATTGATTATTATTAAATAATGCCTTGTACTTATCCAAATGCTAAAAATGACTTTATTAGCCTTGGTAGATAAAGCGATGCTTGGTTTTGTCCAACCAACTTGATAATCAATGTGCTCTGTGAAATCAGTGGTTTATTGGCTGCGGTTTTTCACTAGGATGATTGTACAAAAAGCTCGAGTTTGCGTTTGCTTTAGCTAACATTAGTTGGATTTACCTTTTGTCTCGTTGCTCTTCATCTAACATGATTTTGTTTCTTCTGTGCTAAGGCAAAAAAGTGAATCCAACGATTGTTAGCTTGAGTTTATGTAAGATCGAGCCTGTTGAATCATCATTTATTATTATTAAGTAATTATTTGTACTTTCTGATTGTGCTTTCCTTGTGTGGGGAGTGTTATAAATTGCACTTCTCAAATTTTGAGAAACAATAAAACTTTCGCTATTTACCTATCAGAAGTCTTAAGTGTATGTAGAAGTTTGAATTGGTCTGAATAAAGTTTTGAATTTCAGCTATTTCATTCCTCAGGTTGTTGGATTTCTTAATGTTCCATTTAGATCTCTTTTGGGTCTATGATTTCCTGTTCTCAGGTATGGTTTACTCCAAATTTTTGTTATTGTAAATTTTCAAGAAATGTGGTAAAGTCTCATGCCCTTTTGCATGTTATATAGACAAAATATTCTGTTTGAAACAAGACTTTTCATTTATCTGAGTTGCATTTTAATAGCCCTATCTTTGGGTAAGGCCCTTTTTGCAATATTTTTTGAAATTCAATAGAAAAAATAAAAAATGGAAGGCACCTCAAAATAATATGCACACTTGTTTTCTCTATTTAGCAGGTGTTTGTACTAATAGAAAAGGCCTTGATTGTGTGTGGGGCACAGAAGGAACAGAAGTTGATTCAGTTATGTTTAGGATGGCGATCTACAAATAGATTATTAGTATGTCTTATTTGCTAATTTTCCTGTCTCACCTTTTACCCATTTTTGGTAGTCAAGCCATATATATATAATCCAAATAACTAAAGTCCACACAGCGGCATTAACTGACGCTAGGCCAAAGCCATGAATTATAAGTTGGGGTGACCGGCTTAAAAGAATTATAAAGAAAAATATTTTTTTTTTACCAAAAAATCTAACTATATAATTACTATATATAAATTAATATAAAAATATTTTATTTTAATATTTTACGTAATTTTGGCAAGAATATTACAAAATTGATTTGATTTGATTCGGTGGGGTAAGTTCCCCTCTTTCAAGTCAAATTAAAAATTTGAGATAATTAACGGAAAGTACCTAAAAAATTTTCTTTAAATCAGTCCAGGCTTAACATTAACTCCTGGGATCCTTGAGATTCCGATATTTATTGAACAAAGTCCACCATTTTTTTTTTTTAAAAAAAACAGCTTTACCCCTCTAATAACCTCATACTTATTTACATAATTTTTTTTAAAAAAAAAAACTTTAGAATGTCATAACTTCCAAATCATGTTCGTTTTTTATAACATTTAAATTTTTAGCATCTGCTCATCGAGAAATTGCTAGTAATAAAGAAAATGTTTTATGAAAGTTGTTTTCCTTAAATTTGTATCTTAAGTTACGGTACATTAATTTTTATTTTAATTTTTTTGGAATTAACAATGGGAGTATCTCAAGCTTTACTCTTGTCAAGGTTTCATTGCAAACTATTCTCCTAACGGCTCATATGAGACGCCCTCGCATAGGAGGCCATCAAAGCTTTAATCTAAAGTACATGGACATCTCAAAAATCAAAATGTGTCAACTACTTGCATTTTTGTATTGGAGATGACACGCATGAAATGCGTATGATTATGAGATATCTTCTCCAATAAATGTTGCTATTGTTGATCATATTCCCCAAAGGTATGTGGAACCAAATAAAGATCTACATTTTTTTATAAAAAAAATAAAATAAATTCACTATAAGTTTCCCATGATATTTTCTCCTTTATTTATGGATTATTCAAAACATGTAGAGTTTTTTTTGACATACACTTCATTTTGTACACTCCAATACATCAACCATGTCTCTGTATCCTAATATCCTAATATTGGTAATAAGATGAATTTAACTCCGTAGGTATGTTATTTATTTATTTGTTATTTTTTAAAATTCTATTTTAACTTACTATGAAGTCCAATTAAAAGATTGGCACAGGTTCTATAATTGTAAGTTTGATTATCACTTGAGCTTGCCAAGAAGGCATAAATAATAGTCTTAGTCGTCCAAGGAGGAAGACAATATCGTTCTACAGAGCATTGGACATCAAAATTTCATTGTATGTCAAATTTTATTTAAGAGGGATTTAGCCATTAGTCAAGAAATTACATCTTATTTAGCAATTAGTCACTTAACTTTTTTCTTAATTCAATCAGTCCATTTTTATCATTACTGGCCAAAATACCCTCACTTTTATTTCTTTTTCCTTCTCTCTCCACCTACCCCTCTTCGTCCTTAACCCAAACCAAGACCCCCTCACCATCTCTTTCTTCTCAAACCCCAACCAAGCAACAACTACGGCAACTGTAGAAACTAGCCATTGCCACCCTACACTCATAGCCTTAGATATAAATGACCACTACCGTTCGAGCTCTGACCACCGTCTGACGACTTTAAGACCTCCTCCGGCGACTGTTTGTTGTCCAGTAGTTAAGTTGTGACTACTATTCAAACGAACTTTGGAGTGGCTATAGAGATTTCCAAAACAAAAGAAAAGGCCATAGTATTGTGAACCAAATCTCTCTCTCTCTCTCTCTCTCTCTCTCTCTCTCTATCTGTTATCAGATTTCTGGCTTGAATTCTCAAATAAGAGAAAAAAATAGGACAGTATAATCAGCATCAATTAGTTGGGGAAAGGATCATCACTTCCATCTCTTGTCACCATGTTCTAAAAAACTTTCCCTTTGCCCTTTTCCCTTTGCATCAACAAACATTTACACACATACTATATATATACCTTACATATTGGCAACAATGAAGAGAGACATTTTTTCAGGGTTTAAAATATATATATATATATATATTTCCAGATTTGTTTGAAGATGCTGTGTTACAAAGGTGCAATTAGGGCTTGGAGTTCAAAATGGAGGAGAGATTTGACTAGAAATTGCTGTTGTGATTAAGACAAGACTGGAAGGGACTTGCTGTTGAAAGGGCAGATCCATGATATTCAAAGACACCATCAGAAATGAATGTAAAAGAAGCTGTGAAACTGGCCGTGAGAAGGAAGAAAAGAAGGAAAAGAGTAAAGAGAGAGAGAGAGAGAGAGATGCGGAGGAAAAAATTATAGAAAAATGGGTGAGTTTGCATTGATTACAAAATTAAGCTTTTGAAAAGAAAAGAAAAAAATTAAAGCCCTTTGCAAGTCTATAATAGCTAGCTTGAAAATAGTTTCAAGAGGCAAATAAGTGCACTTTACAAAAGGATGATCCATTTTTTTTAAGTGATTACAATTTAATAAAGTTGTAAAATTTTACTACTTCAGTGTAAAATTTATTTCGTAAAGTAGTAAAATTTTACTACTTCAGTGTAAAATTTATTTCGTAAAGTAGTAAAATTTTACTACTTTACTATAAATTTTACTATTGAAGTAGTAAAATTTTACAGTTTTATGAAGTATTACATTAGATTGTGTCAAGTAGTAAAATTTTACGATTTTAATTTTTTTAATAATTACCTAATCAATATGGATCTTTTTTCGAAAATATCAACGAGTAGATTCAAAAAATATAATTTTTTTTTTAAACGGATATGTATCCTGTAAGTTATGAGCTTTTAAAAATTATAATACTAAAAGGCTAAGTTAGTTACATAGGGTGCCCTTAATAACAAAAAAGGGAGTGCCCTTAGTAATAATAAGGGTAAACTAGGCATTTTTAAAAAATTTGCGACTAATTGATAAATAAGTTCAATCTCCTTGATTAATTGACTTAAAAAAACTCTGACTTGATTAATTGCCAATATTTTACTAAAAAGTAGACTAATAGCCAATTTCCCCTTTATTTAATTTTTACAAATTTGGATATTTATTATGGGATTTGTTTGATAGATCTTGCCGACATTTTCGCCCTAAAGCCACATTCCAAGCTGTGGATGTGGCTCCACAAACTGATGGTTCCTTGAGTTGTTCTTCTTCTAAATATATGGGTATTTTTGGGGCTTCTAATATGCCTGGAAACTTAAGGAATCACAGCCTTTGGCAAAATCTCAGGAATCCATAAGTGGTCGATCACCACATGGTTTGAGCTAATGGAAAATTTTTCAGGACCCCATTGGAACAAGAAAAATTTGGCTTCAAAAGGAACTACATGCATGGATGCCTTTAATTAGTCAAGCCGATATGTAGACCAAGAAGGCATGGCGATCCCTATGCCGGGAACGCCTCAACAACTGCATGGCTGAAAGGAGTCTTTTGCCGTGACGAATACCTTGGGCATCTACGACACATTGGCAAGACACATAAATTTTTGTGTATATTATTATTTTTATTTTTTATGCATATTTTGCTATTCATCATGATCTTGGTTGAAAGGTCTCGTCAAGTAGATTCCAAAAATATAAATTTTATGAAAAATGGCTTGTAGAACAAAAGTTAATTGTATTTTAAAATTTAAAAATACAAAATGATAGATGGCGTTCTCTTCTTTTTAAAATGACTTAAAGACTATTTGTTTTGAACATTTGTCATTTTGAAACAGTTGGGAGTAAAGCATCATGACTTCAACAGTGCCAATGCTATCTCTTTTCATGAACTCTACACCACCAAATTAACAGGCATCCATCACAGACGGCCTCATCCAATGTCCAAGTGCACAACAAAGGCGAAAAGTGTCCAGTATCATCAAATTGGAAACTAGCACTGTTTTCTGGAGGGTGTTATTCAAATGCCGCACATTGTGTTTGTGAATAGTGCTTCAAACACTAAAGATGGAGAGAGCCGGCCGGCAAGCGCGAATCTTATTCTTCTTTTTTCTTTTTTTCATCTTTTTTAATTAATGGCAAAAATTTTTTGTCTCCCGTTGATTTGTTTAGGGCCCGTTTGTGTCTTCGATACTTTGTAAAATTTACTAAAATTGCTTATTTTTCATTTGAACATTCAAATGGCCAAGAACTTAGTGAATTGGCTAGTCAAATTTGCTAGTAAATACATAAACTTGATACACTTTCTGGGCTACACTAGGCCCGATTTGACTTGGAAAAGGCCAGGTCCAAGGTTCTTTTATTTGGGTGACGTTTGGACGAACTAGGGTTGGTTCAAAATTACTAGGCCCAGACATGGACCTGGTTGCTTTGCTCTTGAAAAGGCTGGAGGAAACAAGTCCAAAGGAAACCAATGCCCAAACCATAACCCGTAAAATGGGCACTCTTTTAGGTCCGGAATACGGAATTCAGCCTCAAATTAAAATTTATGGGGTTTTGAAGTCATAAAAAGGGTGGCGATATTGCCCAGCCCATTTCTTTCTTTCTACAAAGAGGGCAGTTATTGTAACCCTCATCTTTATTTGTACACCCCATTAATTTAAATTTCTCAAAATTTTAAAAGAACATAAAATGTTTTTTTTTATAAAAACTGGTCATGCCCATCTGCTAGAAATATAATTTTGAACAACTTTGTGAAGGAAAGTTTTTTCAAAATATATTGTTTAAGTGGATTTTTTGGTTATTTTCATCATTGTTTCATTTTTGGTCAAAAAGCCTACTCAAATGAAAGAGTTTAAAAGAACTTTCTTCTGAAATGTTGTTCAAAATAATTTTTTTTAATAGAAAACGTGATCAATTTCTATAAAAACCTTTTATATTTTTATAAAAGCTTGGAAAATTATAAGTAATAGAGTGTACAAATAAAGTTAAGGAGATGCAATAACTACCCTCTTCCACAAATCCAAAAATATAATGCTTTGAATGGATTATTTTGCCTTTTTAAAGTCAAAAAGAGCCAAAACATAGGTGAAATCCCACTAAAAACTGCATGCCACACCTCCTGTTTGAATAGGCGGCTCACGCTCTCCATGGCCATAGGATTCTTGGTTTGGAGAAAAATTGTAGCCATACTGCAAGTTATGGTTTGGACTTTAGAATAAATTCTTCTGGGTATTTAAGATATGTTATTGTTTTAAATTTTTAGCATCCATTGCTAGTATTGCTTTCATTCTCTTGAATGTTCCGATTTCAAAGTTATGAATTTCTTCACAAAATTATAAGTGATACACAATGAAAATTTTTAATTTAATTATCTAAAACTTCCAAATAGACCCTGAGTTAATTAACAATTTTCCAACATTTCCTATTTTGTGGAGTGCAAAATACAGTCCAACGACACATCAATTGGACGGCAAGAACGTGTTTTTATAAGTTATATCAACACCTGCATTAGGAGTTGTACATATCTCGTGCATTAGTAGGTTACGGAGTACATTGATCCAATGCACGGGGTACAACCCCTAATGCATGATACTGATATAACTTATATTAACAAATACTAACATGATCAGGACTATATATATATATATATATATATATGAGGATGATGATCAGGTAAATATTTATTGATATAATTTATATCAACACTCACATTAAGAGTTGTACCTTGTGCATTAGTGGCATATGAGGTACATTAAATTAATGCAAAAGGTACAACCATCAATGCATGTTCCTATCAGCACGTGTTAATATAAATTATATCAGCACTATGCATTGCGAGTTATACCCCTTGCATTGGTCCAATGTATCTCATATCTCATTAATGCACAAAGTATAACTCCCAATACGGGTATTGATATAAGTTATCTCAGCACGTGCTTAACTAATCGTTATCCTTTATATATATATATATTGAGAAAATTCTATGAACCCATACAACAACAACAAAAACATAAAATAAAATAAAATAAGGGAAACTATATACCTTAAGTGATAATTGATCACATTTTATGATAACTTTGATATATTTTGTGATAATCCATAACTTGGTCACATTTAGTAATAACTCGGTCACTTTGATACATTTTGTGGTAACCGATTAGCACAAAATATAATTAAACTATTAGAAAATGTGATCAATTATCAGTTTGTCACTTTCGGGTGCTATATCCCAATTTTTCTTGAGTACCACAGAAGCACCCGGCATATATAGGGCCATTTACTGGGCACAGACAACGATGCAAGTCAAATTTTTCAGCTTGTAAAACAATTTTGACTGTCACCCTTCATGGAAGAATCCAAACCGTTCAATATTTTGACCAAAAATCAATCATGAATCATGACCCATCCAAGCTATACCATAGCTAACTGGGTTTACAATCTAGAGTTGACTCTAAGCTCAAAATACCAAGGAACCAACAAGCCCAGCAGAGAAGAAGTCATTGATCGTCTCCACACACACAACTGTAGAATGCTAGAATATTCACCCCAATTCACAACCTACCTTGTAACCTTTTTGGCCAAAGATGACAAAAGCAAAGCAACTTCATGCAGCTGGTGGAGTTGATCTCATGCACCACCCAACAAATTGAAAACTCGACTTAAATTGCATAGAAAAAAAAAATAAAGCCTATGGAAGGCTCGCTAAAGCTTTTTCCACAAAATCTGCTAGGGACTCCATCTGTGGAAGGCTCGCTGAAGTTGACTGGCACAAAGTTACGACAGATTAACTATCCAAGACAAGATCAAGGAATGAGGCATCATCCAGAATATTAAATGTATGTTTTGTAGCCTGCCAATTGGGGCATTAATTTTGATTCATTACAGTTGTAATTTAATGGCCCTTCTTTCTTTTCTTTTTTTTTTTCTTTTTTTTTGCTAATAGTAATTTAATTGCCTTAGCCATGTTTGTTTTTTTTTCTAATATACATCTCAATTACCCTTAAAAAAAAAAGAAAAAAAAAAGAGGGGATTCCACTAGCTGTTGTCTATTCAGATTTACGGTGATCTAGTTTCCTTATCAATACTCCTTCTTTTCTTTTCTCTTTCTTTCCATATGTTGGGAATAAGAGAGAATTTTATGTACTTGATTGTAATTAGCACATTACATGTGGATGTGGTAGAGGTATGCGTATGAATTTACAGGCCGCTATGCATACATGCATGGACAACTTCTAGGTGCATACTACACCCGAATTCTCTCTCTCTCTCTCTCTCTCTCTCTCTCTCAAGCACACACTGAAATATGAAAATTAAAATTTTTTTAAAAAAAAAATTTGAAACTTTGAAAGGAAAGAAAAACACATGATGCATGAGTTTAAAAGAAGGAGAAAAAAAAAAAACAAACAAACTAGTTTGGATTTGAGAAAGCTTGTTTACCCACATAGCACATATCTATGAAAAGCTAGCTTTAATTATTCTGAGGGCCACTCCCGGGTTTTATCGGTGGCCTTGGAGGCATTGCTAAAGCGCTTGTGCTTGGAGCATCTTCCTGCATGTATATATAGAATATGTATCAAGGATTCAAAGGATCATATATATATTGTAAGAAATAACACACACACACAGAGAAAGAGAGAGACTTACAAAGGTGATAACTCCTGGGTCTGATGTTGATGGAGGATCAGCTGGTGGGTCTGCTGTTGGAGGAGGATCTGTTCCCTGTTGTTTGGTTGGAGGAGAAGATTCATGGGAACTTACTTCATTGGCCTTGTTGTCCTCTTGTTCTGAACTTGGTGCTGGCTTTTTAGGGGTAGATTCGACACCCACACACTTGAGGATAGCCCTAATAGCTTCTTCAAGAAAATAGCATGGACCGTTTGAATAATAAATAGCTGTTCCCTGTGTCACCTCCTTTGCTGATGACTCTTCCATGCTTCAATCCTCTTCTTCTTCTTCTTCTTCTTCTTCTTTTATGGCTCTGTAATGGTTGTTCACTTGTTTGCTGGTAGCTTCCTTCACTCTTTAATGGAACTGATTTTTTGGTTTTGACAAATGTACACAATTGTCCCCAATTTTTGTCTCCTATTACGCTATTTGCAATTCGGCTTTGAACATATATGCTTTCATCAAATTTTAATTTATAGTTTTAATCAGACCAAGATACCCCTGTCTAGTGCCAAAACCCATTTCTAACCCCTTCTTTGGTTAGAACTTGTGGCCTTGTGGGTTTCAGCCTTCTTTATTAACTAGATGTAGGCACACTAGATGTAGGCACACATGCGTTGTACGTGGTTATTTTTCAATAATATGAAATGAAATATAAATGAAAGAATAATTTTTAAAGAATTAGATATTAATATCGGTTTGGTTAGATTTTTACTTCTAATGAAACTTATAGTGAGTAGTATAACTAATTTGAAAATTTTAAGTTAGTCACAAATAAATTTAAAATATGATAATTCCCAATAATATATAATAACACAATATTATATTGATTAACTACAAAACTTCAACAATTTGAAATGAAAATTTAATTAAAAAAAATTAATCATTATTGAAGATAATGACTCTGCATAAAATTCTAATGAAATACAAAAGGAAATGTTTTTAATATAAGTTAACTACAAGAGTACAGATGTTGATCTCCTATATAAATTTTACTACAATAGTAACTGTCATCTATTCAACTACAATAAAATTAAAAGGATGCAGAAGGATAGTTATGTATTTAAAATTTAAAATAAAAGTATATTAGTCAATCAAAAGTTTTTCTCACATTCAGTTTTTTATAGGTAGTATAGATATAAATATAGATTAGTCTATGTAAACTAATGTGTACGTGCATCCTTATCGCATAAATTGTGAAAATAAAAAATAAAGTACCGAAATACTTTATAGAGAATTTACAAAGTAAATAAGACATAGCTACTTTTGTGCACAAAAGTCAGCACATCTATTATACTTGTAAAAAATTTATTTTTATTTTTTTTTGGTGAGATGGGAGGAAGAAATGTCATAGGACCATAGGTCGGTATGACTTCAAAAGCCACAATGATTTTTAGATTTGTCTCCTATTAGGCTTTGTAACCTTCTGCTCGTGGATTTGGTTGGTGTTTCACCCTAAGATCTTGTTGAGTAAAGAATCATTGCACCCAAAAAAAGAAAAAATTAATATACAATTCTTATCAAAGAAAAATTAATCCACAATGAAAAACATAAATAATTAATATACGTTAAAATTGGCGGCCGGTAAACGTAAAGACACCTGATCGATCTTGTGTATAGAGCATAGACTTTATCTGAGGTCTTACATTTGATGGGCATTGAACTAAAGGGAGAGACACCCATAACGTCTACAAACCGGCTAGGACAAAAAAAAAAAAGAAAGAAAGAAAAAAGGTGTGCAATTGTGTAACGTACTTTAATTTGACTACATGATGATTGAAAATGAATGCAATTTCACAGGGGAAAAAAAGGTGGGAAAGAAAGTCTTCAACTGCAAGGGTAGTAGGGTAAATATAAATGTATGTATATATTCCGTATTAATGAAAATTAAAAGGCCATGACAGGTACGCTACCTGCTCTTGGGAAGGGGTTGTCAGACGACAGATATTAACTCAGGTCAGGCCTCCTCATGGACGTTATCTCCTTGTCTTTTGAGTTTTGACACCGACTCTCATCATTAAATTACTCCCAACTAAGATTCTCAGATTGGTCTTCCATGATTAATCATACCCACTACTTACTATTTAAATACTGCTTTAAATACTATTTAATCTCACCGTTTGATGGCAAACACTACCCGCTGCAACATTTTGGAACGTCTGATTTGATAGAGTTTCTTTTTTTTTTTTTTTTTTTTTTTTGGTTCCCCGCCCGGTATCCGGAGCTTCGCCTCGACTAATTCGGACCCGACCCGGATCGCGCACCTGGGATGGTGGGTGAGTCTCCCAATGAAGGCTGCTGCGTACACAAGGACTCGAACTTGAGACCTTGCTTAAGCTGGAACAAGCCGCTTACCACTTGATCCAACCCCTCGTTGGTGATTTGATAGAGTTTCTGTTCAGGGGAAAGGCTATTTCAAGAATTTACATGGCTGCTTCCATATGTTTCAAGAATTCAAGTGCAAAAGCTGGTATGAACTGCACCAAATGGCCCCCAAAGCAGCTTAACGAGTAACGACCTCTGTCATCAATACTTTCTCTGGAGCCAAAAAAAAAAAAAAAAAAAGCTTTTATGGGGGTTCTAATAGGGGTGTAAGATGGTTGGGTACACTCGAGGGCCAGATTGGTCTCGTTTTGATTCAGTCTAAATAATAACCGATTCAACTCCGATTTAAAATTTGTAAGAATTGATTAATATAGTTCGGTTTACGGTTTAAGAGGTTTCAAAAGTGAACAAGACCGAATTTTCGAATTCCAACCAATTATTTATATTTATTTATATATATTTGTTAATATTAGATATAATATGAGTCAAAACCGAGAAAATTATCCCCAAAAAAAAGGTCAAAACCGAGAATCGGACCGTTTTTTCTTGATTCGTTCTGGTCAATCTAATACTATTTCCGATCGAGTTTTGGTTTTGTTTTTGAAAGACCGAATTAATTCGATCCGGACCAAATTTCCCTCCAACCAAGTTGCACTCCTAGGTAGCATACCTAAAAAGGCTAAAAGTGATAACTAATTAAATTTTTTAGTAAACGATCATATTTTATGATAATTGGTTACTATAAATATGATTAATTATCAGAAAATGTGATAAAAATTAGTTATCACAAATGTGATTTGTGATTAAGTCTCCATACCAAAAATAAATAAATAATATATTGATTATCACTAAAGATATAGTATGCCGATTTTTTTTTTTAGATAACTAAAAAATATATATATCTAAAAAAATATAAAAAATAAAAAAAGAGAGAAAATTTACTCTCTTTGGCATTTTGTCACTTCAATTTCTGGAAAATTAATGCTTGAAACTACAGTACTTTATGCTTGATCTTTTATTGCAACTAAAAGGATTTTTTTCCTTTTCCCTTTTGTCGGTCTTACAATTAAAAGGATCCGCTGGTCCAGGTCCAAAGACCAATTTCATAAAAGCAAATATTCCAAATGATGATTACCTGGAGAAGTAAATGGTTATAATTAAGAACTCTAACGCCTTGCGCGCCTTTCACATATGATAATGAAGGCAGGTAGACTCGAGGACCATCTAGGACTGGACTATGGGATTTAACCTAATTATTAGCTCATGCCACCCAATAAAAAAAATAAAAATAAATAAAGCCCTCATTTTTCACTGGAGGTGGCTGATGGGCTGGGCTTGGCCTTGGAGCGTAACATCCAACGTTTGTTTATGGGAATGGCTATTGCAACCCCCCAATACACTAAGTTGACCCTCCAATTTTTTAATTAAAAAAATTATGGGGCAAAATTACCAAAAAGTGCTTAAGTACCTCACCCACCCATCCCACCCCACCCCACTGGCGACGTCAGACTCCAGCACCCTCACCCACCCCACCCCACCCCACCGGCGACCCTCTTCTTCCTTCCTCCTCTTCCCTCTTCTCTTCTTCCTTCTCCTCTCCCGCACCGGCAGCCCTCACTCCCCTCCCTCCCGTTGGAACCCTCTTCTTTTTTTTTTCCTTCTTTCCTTTTCTTTTTCTTCTCCTCTTCCCTCTCGTCGGCAGCCTCTGTTTTTTTCCTTTCCTTTTCTTTCTCTTCCCTCTCGTCGCCGAGAAAAAACAAGATGGGGAAGAACCTCCTCGCCGGAAAAAATGGAGGTTTTGAAATCTTTTTTTTTTTTTCTTCTTTCCTTTTCTTTTCCTTTTCTTCTCCTCTTCCATCCCGTCAGCAGCCTTTTTTTTTCTTTCCTTTTCTTTCTTTTCCCTCCCGTCGCCGGAAAAAAGAAGAAAGGGAAAAACCTCCTCGCCGGAAAAAATGGAGGTTTTGAAAGAAAAACCCTCCCTTACACAAATCTGAACAGTAGAGGAAAAAAAACAAAAAAAAAAGAAAGAAGAAGAGGGAGAGTCGCCCTTCATCGCCGGTCGCCGTCGCCGTCGCCTTTCCTTGCCGGTCGCCGTCGCCGTCGCTTCTTCTTTCTTCTCGCCGATCCACTGCCATGAGGTGCACAGGGTGGGTGAGAGGGGTGGGTGAGATGAGGGGTATTGAGGTCTTTGGGAGGGGTGGGTATAGAAATTTTGGGGGTAGGGTTATAAGGTGGGGGCAACTGTGAGGATTGGGGGGTTGCATTAGCCGTTCCCTTTGTTTATTGAGAGGGCTTTCCTTTAGTTCTCACAAGTTGGGCTCCACATTTTACAATTCATTGCAGGTGCCTGATGAAAAAGGGAACGGCTATTGCAACCCCGCATTATTATCACCTCACCCCTCATCTTTTAGGTTTTTAAGAATTTATACAAAATATAAAAGGTTTTTATGAAAACTGACCGTGATGTCTACTAGAAAACATCACTTTGAACAACTTTGTAAAAGAAAGTTTTTCCTAAATCTATCGTTTAAATATACTTTTTAGCCATTTATGGCATTTATTTCGTTTTTTGCCAAAAGGTCTATCTAAACGATAGATTTTGGAAAAACTTTTTTCTGCAAAGTTATTCAAAATGATGTTTTCTAGTAAACCATGCGACCGGTTTTTGCAAAAACCTTTTATATTTTTTATGAAATCTTAAAAACCAAAAAGAATGGGGTGGGGTTATAAGAATGGGGAGTTGCAATAGCCATTCCCGATGAGAAAATTTCAAGAAGTGGGCCTTCATCATGTGTTAGATCGTGAAGGAAACCAATGCGTTGATCCTTTGCCAACAGAGGGAGGTCCACCTGATGGCCATTGAACTATCTATTTTATTTTTCTAAATTTTATTTGTAAGCAGATTTAAAGTTTTTTTTGTGAAACAATAAGATAACACATGCACGCATACACGTACCCACACATAATCAAAATCAAGACTTACATAAACCCTACATGGTACACCTTTATTGGATGAGACATGCCACCAAACTCGAGAGGTAGAGAGCCATTGGCAAGCGGATTCAAACTGATTGTAAGGATGTCATTTTTCCCCTGTTAATTTGCATCTAACACTACAATTAATTAGTTTCCGCTAATATATTTCCTAATTACGTATATAAAAAAAACGTTGAGGCTGATAGACTGTCATCTGCCATCCATTAATAGATAAGATATTTTGAAGATTAGATCCATTTGAATTTTCCAATATTTTTGGAGGGGCAAACTTTCAACCATTCTACTGCAATCAAATTTTATGGATAAAACAATTTTGAAAATTTCTAGATTAAGAATACTCAGCTGGGATGATTTAATTTCATCAAATAGAGAAAAAATTTTGTTCTTCTTGATCATTGTAAGATTTTATGAATTAAATCATTTTTTAGTTCGGCTCCAGTTGGTTATCAAGAAACTTTTGCAAGAAAGGAAAATGTGGAAAGAAAAGGAAAAGGAAAATAATAGAATAACCATGTTAAAACTTGATTTTCCCGCATACATTTAGTTTACATGAAAGTTAAAGAAAAATAAAATTTGTTTACTTTCCCGCAATGCTTTTCTCTATTAAATGTAAAGGATGTATTTTGTGGGAAAGCCTTTCCGTATAGAAAAGAGTTAGCTAGTAGTTATTAGTGGGGCCACAACATTCCTACTAGGGCGGACGGAACCCATTTAAAAAATGTTTTTTACTATACAAAAATTTTGGCATTTTTAAATCTGACCCTACTAAAAAAATTTTGGCCCTTCCGCATTTTCTAATTATAACCCTCCCTATTTCTTTTTCCCTTCATATAAATAATTCTTACCCTTTTTGTCTCACAAAATTTTAATCTTTTTAATTGTATCCCTCTTATTATCAATAAATATTTATGTTTTGTATTAATTATTAATTTTTTTAAAAAAAAATTCTTTGTTATTGTCATTGTCTATTAGGAAGAAAAAAAAATTGGTAGAAGGTAACTTCAAATGAATCTTTAATGAGAAGGGCTATTGCCACCACAAAAATTCCTTGGCACCCCCTTAGTTTACATGTTTTAGGGTGTAAACATTGCCCCCTACATTTTACTAAATTGTATTTGATAAAATGTTTTATATAAATAAATCGGCTTACCTCAATACTTGGTCATTTTTCTTTTCATACAATCACTTTTGCAACGTGTCGATTCCCTAGCTTCTTTGACATTTTGCCATGTGTCATACCTTTATTGGTTACTATTTTGACGACACTAGATAATCATAAATCAAATCACGCCATAATTGCACGGTTTTCCATGTTCCATGTAATTCTAAATGTCTTTTCAGCTTTTAAACGCGCCAAACCTCAAGACCCTTTTCTTCTCTTCATCTTCTCATAAGTTCAGAACCAGTTGCTTTGTTTTCTAGGGTTTTCATCTCTTCCGTGCTCTTCCATCGCTGCTATCTTCCATTTCTGGTGTTTCGACGACTTCCTGTGGTCCATTTTTAGCTCAAAAAGCTCCGCATCTCATCTCCTCGTCTTCGCTCACTTTTCCAGCGGTGTTTAGCTTGGGTCTGTCACTTCCATTCTACTTTCCACCACGTCTAACCATATCTCTAGCGATGAAGATTTTTTCGGCAAAGAGCAATTGGAGAAATTTCTCTCTACTGACCCTTCAGTTCTCAGTACCCAGGTATTTTCTCCTTATGAAAAACACATCTATACTTTAGGGCCTAGGTTTCTTTCTCTTGATGCTGCTCAATCTATCCCATCATTATTTCCAAAAAATAAATCTGAGGTTTTTGCCTATGAAAACCCCATTTGCAATCTCAAGGACTCTTTTTTTGGAACTATTCATTGCTAGCCAAGTAGGAATTTAGATTGAAATGCGTGGTTTGATCGTATTCATTCTTTTAAGGCCAAAGACAAGAAAGATATTGGGATTTATGAAATAATCCATTTTTCCAAGTTTCAAATACCAATAAATAGAGATCTGTTAACTTCAGCCTTAAGCTTCTGGTGGGTCTCAACAAACACACTTCACTTGAAATTTGGTATAATGACACCCACTCTTCTTGATCTCTCCATTCTATTCGGTCTCCACCCCAGTGGGAGTTGGATTAATGCTTCCACTGACCTCCCTCTTCTTTTTTACAAGAAATCCACTTCTTATTCAAAATTCATGTCTTTATACAGAAAAGAAAGTGGTGATCTTGAAGAGACCAAATATGTTGCTTTTCTTTTATTATGGATCTGCAAGTTTATCTTTTGTAATCCTTCTTTTAAAATTATAAAGGCTGAATTAAAACTCGCTCTTTACTTGGCATGAGGCTGCAGAGCTGCTTTGGCTCCCCTTGTCTTATGTAGTTTGTACAGAGGTAGTTTTAATCTTCTCTCTTCCAACTTTCAAACATGGGGGGGGGGGGGGGGGTCCACTTTAGATCTTCCAAATTTGGCTTCATGCCTATTTTCCTGAAATCAGTTCGAGTTTTAAGGATCAGTCTGATATTATTTGCTATTGCTTTAAGTATTTACATTTTAACCACAATCCTCATTCTTTTGAACAGTGTTTCTCTTTTCTTTACTCATGTCCAAATCGTACAGGCTCTCAATTTTGCCCATTCTTCAATGTTAAATTCGGTCCTGAATGGATGAAGGCCGCAATTTCATTTAAAGCTTTTACTGAAAGCCTCCAACATTTTTGGCGGAGTGTTTTAACTTCTTGTGACCTCCATCATCGGTCTGTTCTAGAAAATTCTGGCAATAATCATTGTGGAGTTGAGATTTATTGTCCTCACTTTGTGACCTAGCAATTCAGCCTAATACAGTCTCTTCCTTTTCCTTTTACTTATTCAGCCAATGAAAATTTTTCATCGGATTGTCCTGAAAGATATTGATGAAATAGTTGGTGTAGATAATATTTTTAGATATCTGAGATCTACTTTCACTGTATCTCCTTTTGCTAAGAAAACCCCCAAGGCTTCTTCTGAGTTTGAAATGTTTTGGGCCCAATACATTGAAAGGATTCGGCCTCATGAGCCGTCAACTCTTTTGCCCGAATTCTATTTATCTCAAAACAGTTCAAGTGGAGAAACTGATCAAATCTCTATGCAGCCTACAGGGTCTGACCCGAAGGAAAAGAAGAAATAAGGTATTCCTCTTCATAAAATTGAAGCCTATCAGTCAATTTTAGCTTTTGAGAAGTTCTATAAAATTAAATGGGTCCCAAGCAATAGATGGAATACAATAAATGAAATAGAAAGAGTAACAATTCAATTAAAAGCCAAAAAATTTGACAAAGTTTTGGAGAAAAATAAAGATAAAATTCTCAAGGGCCAAAAAGTAAATCAAGTCAAGTTTTATATGGCTTTTGAGAGGTGGTTGTCCAAACAACGACCTATGATCCCAATGGCCGAATTTGCAATTGCTAATCCTTTGGAACTAGTCCAAACTCTTGCCTCTCCCAATGAAGTCACTTTAGTGGGCAAGATAGCCAGTAGAAAATTGGCTAATCGTTTTAAATGGATAGTATGGCCTATGTCACCTTTTCAATAGGTATACCTCCAAACCTTTTCAACAAGATTTTCCCATTTTTCTCTAACTTAAATATAAATTCATTTTTTCAAATGCCCCCCACTATGAAGAACGGCCTCTTAAGCTTCTCCCAGAGATTCCTTCTTCAGATAAGGAAGCTACCAAGGCCCAAAAGAAGTGTGGTCGGCCTAAAGCTGTAGTTCCTTTAAAAGTTGGCCGAAAGAGAGCCAAAAAGGGATATGACATTAAGGAACTTTTTGCCTCTATATCCCAATCAAAAAAGGAATCAGAGGCTAAATCTGTTCAAGTCTCAAGCTCTTCTATTTCTAAACCCTAACGGACTAAATGGCTTCCTCTCCATGAAGAAGTGACTGAAGACAAGGATGAAGATATAGCCCTTCCTCCTATAATCGATCTCTCTGGAAAAAAAAACCTCCCAATCAGATGTTGTTCTAGATCCTACACCAACTCCTGCTGCAATTGCACTTAGTGGCAAGATTTCTTCTTCTTTAGCCTCTCTGTAGAGATTAAGGACATTAATAAAGACCAAGCCTACATCACCAACTGTCTCTTCTTCAACCACTCCCTCTGATTCTTCCAAAACTGAAAAGGAAAAGAAAATGCTAAACTCCCTAGTGAATTCCCCAATGTCTTCAATACATACCCAGTAATTTGCTATTGAACAGGCAGTGAACACTTTGCTAACTGACCCATGTTGCACCCTAGGATTATCGGCCAACCTTCAGACCTTTAGGGAAAAATTAAAGCCGATTTTCTCTTCTTTCACCTCTATCCAGCAGGAAGACAAAGAAAATAAGTCTATTTTTTCTAAACTTAGGTCTCTGCAATCAAAATTGGATGAAGAATTTGCCACAATTGAAAAATTAAAAAAAACTTTTAATACAAGTGAATCAATTATAAACATTCTTGAAGGCGAAGTAAAGGAGTTGGAGAAATAGTTAGCCGATAAAAAGGAGAGTTTGGCTAAAGCGAAGAACAAACAATCCAAGATCATGGATTCTTTGGGGCAGTATGTGGCAGTGGCTCATAAATTGGTTGAACAATTTCAACTTTGCGAGGATGAAGAAGTTGTTGAAAAAAGACAAGCTAAAATTGAGGCCAAGCTGCAATCCATTGAAGCCGATTGGATCAAAGCCAAGGAGTTTCTAGTGTTTGATTCTTTTGCTGTTTCTTCCTCAAAAAATCCTTGAACAATCTTTCCTGGCCGAAATGTGGCCATTTAATTGTTATAATGTAATATGGTCATAAGGTCTTGCACAATTTCTTTCTTCTCTTTCCTAACAATTTCTTTTGGTTCGGCCAAGGGGCTGGACTTCTAATTTCTCCAAGTGTGAATGCGGGAACAATTGGGTACAATTTTTGACATTCAGCCATATGGCTTGGAATATATATATCTTTTCTCTTCCCTCTTTCTTGATTATATTAATGCAAATTTTTGTCTTATACCTATGTTTGCATTTTTAAACACATTTCACACTTTCCCATATTGCAGGATAATAATTTTTTAGGAATCGACCATTTACAGGCCGATCATAGATGTCACCATCCAAATTTTGCAGATGATAAGCACTACTTCTTAATACTTTGAAAATTTTAAAGGGCCTTCCCAATTAGGGGACCATTTCCCATATTTGGGATCTTTTGCACCAATAGGCAAAACTGCTTTCCAAACCAACTCATTTTCAGTAAAATTTTTAGGCCGAACTTTCTTATCATAAGCCTTCTCTATTTTTCTTTTTTGTACCTGTAAATGATCCAAGGCTAATAATCTAATGTCATCCAGATCATCTAGTTCGGCCATCTTGGCATCATAATAATCTTGCTCACTTAAATTATTTTGTTTAACAACTCTTAAAAATCGAACAGTTAGCTCCAGAGGAAAAATTGCATCATGCCCATACATTAGGGCGAATGGAGTTATACCTGTGCTTGTTCTTTTGGAGTTTCAGTAAGCCTACAATGTTTCCGATAACAACTCATGCCATGCTCGAGGATTCTCCTCAACCATTTTCTCAATACTTATCTTTAAAATTTTATTTATCGATTCAGCCTGTCCATTAGCTTGAGCATAATAAGGAGTTGAATGTACAATATCAAAACCATATTCTTTAGCAAATGCTTTTACCTCATTACCAGTAAACATTGATCTTTGGTCAGCAGTAATTTATTGAGATAGACCAAATCTATGAATAATATTTTATTTTATACATTTTATCACTTCAATCTGGGAAACCAAAGGCATTGGGATAGCCTCTACCCACTTAGTAAAATAATCAGTTGCCACTAAAATGAAGGCATCTCTTTTAAATGACTATGGGTAGATTTTACCAATCACATCCATTGCCCAACCTCTAAATGGCCAAGGCTTAACTATAGATTGCAACCCAATTGCTAGTGCATGTTGTAATGGCCTATGGATTTGGCAGGCTTGACATCCTTTAGCATAATTTAAGCAATCTTTCATAACATTCGGCCAATAATAGACGTATCTTCTTATGAGCCATCTCATCTTAACACCTGCCTGATATGCCCCACAAATACCTTCATGGATTTCGGCCATGACTTGTATTGATTGAAACTCTGAGAGACACAAACATAATAACCCGTCCACATTCTTTTTATATAATTCATCATCTAATATGGCAAACTTCAAAGCTCTTTTTCTAAATTTATATTCGGTCTGGATTGATGGGTTTTGCAAATACTTTATGATTGGAAATCTCCAATCATCTTGAGCAATATCTAATGACAAAACTAATTCACTAGAACTGAATTTATTTACAAAGGATGATTCCAGTCTTCTTTCTATAGTTATCATCTTAGTAAAAACACTTAGAGGGATTTTTAATCCAGAAGCTATCTGGACCAATTCATTTGCTTCATTATTCTCTTTTCTAGGGATACATTTAAATAGAATATCAACAAATAAACCTAACAAATGCTTGGCAATCCTATTGTATTCAATTAAAGAGTTACTTATGCATTTGAAATCACCAGACAACTGTCTTAAATTAATTGGGAATCCCCAATGACAATAACACTTGAAACATTCAAATCTACTAATAAACTAAGGTCGATAATGAATACTTCATATTTGGCTTGATTGTTTGTACAATCAAAATCCAATTTGAATGATAATTAAGATCTTTTGTTAGTGGGGGATATCAGAACAATTCTTGTCCCAGCCGATTCTTCAGTTCTTGAGCCATCAAAAATTAGGATCCATGGTACTACAGAGATGCATCCAATCTCTATAGTTGGCAAGATTTCAGGGATTTCTTCCAAATTAGGATGGCTTGCCAAAAAATCAACCAATGCTTGGCCTATCATTGCCCTTTAAGGTGTATATTGCAAACAAAATTCGATTAACACTAGAGACTACTTTGCGATTTTTCCTCTTACAATCAGTCTACTCAGCATATACTTAACCACATTGGTTTGACATATGATATAAACCAAAACAGACAACATATAATATCTTAACTTAATACATAAAAAATATAAAGCCAAACATAGTTTTTCAATCGGTGTATACCTACACTTGATTTCATTCTATAATTTACTAAGAAAATAAACGGTATGCTCATGTCCATCATCTCTATCTTGAGCCAACAGTTCTCCAATAGATTCTTCAATAGCCGATATGTACAACTTCAAGGGTTTTCTCTGCTTGGGTTGCATCAGCACCGGTGGTTTTGTAAGATATTCTTTAAGCTGGTCGAATGCTTCCTGGTATAGCCTGTCCCATTTGAAGTCATCCTCCGCTCGTATCTTCAACAGAAGAGAGAAGGCTTTAGTTTGCCCTGCACAACTGGAAATAAAACGGCTCAAGAAATTAACTTGACCGATAAATCTCTGAAGTTCTTTTTTATTAGCAGGTGGTTTTGCATCAATAATTGCCTTTGTTTTATTTTTATCAACTTCAATCCCCCTTTGGTGAACAAGGTAACCTAAGAAGTTCCCAGTAAACACACCAAAGGCACATTTTAAGGGATTCATTTTTAAGTTATGAGCTCGCATTCTCTTAAAGGATTTCCTTAGATTGGTCATATGAATGTCCAGATCTGAAGATTTAACCACCACATTATCAATATAAACTTCCATAAATTTTCCAATCATGTCATAAAAAATACAATTCATGGCCCTTTAATAAGTTGCCCAAAATTTTTAAGACCGAATGGCATTACAATCCATTCAAAGGTTCTAATGCTACATGGGCACCTGAAGGCCATTTTTGATACATCATCTTCGGCCATAAAAATTTGGTTATAACCCGAATGACCATCCATAAAAGACAAGACTTCAAATCCAACTGCTGCATCGACTAACATGTCAACCACAGGCATCGGATATTCATCCTTTGGGGTGGCTTTGTTTAGATCTCTAAAATCTATACATACTCTTAATTTTCTATTCTTTTTTAAGACTAGAACAATGTTTGAAAGCCACTCCACATATTTGGTCGTTCTAATAAATCTGGCCTTCAAGAGTCTCTCAATCTCTTCTTTAACTTTAAAATGAATTTTTGGAGCCATTCTCCTAGGAGGTTCTTAATTCGTAATTTATGTTCAACCAATTTTCAATCTAGACCTGGTAATTCATCATAATCCTAAGCAAAACAACCTTTGAATTCTTTTAACAAGCCAATTAATTTTTCTTTCCACTCTTCTGATAAATTTTGATTAATAAAAATCGGCTTAGAATTCCCCAGTAATTTAACCTCTTGTAATGGGTCTATGGCTTGAGCTTTTTCATTACTCAACTTCCTAGTTTCTGGTTGCAACTCCTCCAAAGCGATTTCATTTGCATCCTCTCTGATACAATCGGCCAAACTAGCTGACTCGTTCTCGTTGATTTCAACCATGTAAAATTCTATTCTTTGCATGGCCTCCTGATATACTTGGATTTTAGGATTCATTAAAACTTTTAATTTTAGGTATGGTCTCTTGTGAGACCGAGTTCACATGGCATCTTCCATCCAACATTGATGAAGCAACCTAAAGGGGTCAGTCATATTTATTATACCTTGAAAACTCTAAAGGTTTTACCTTTTTGTCATAAAGAACTGCTTCAGCAAAGTTTGTTGTTAAGGCAAATAGGTGATTGTCGGCCTGAATTAATTCAGCCTTATATCCATTCCAAATCATCAAACATTGATGAAGTGAAGATGGGACACATAAGTTTGCATGAATCCAATCTTAGCCTAACAAAGCATTATAATTTGACGCTGAATTCATGACAAAAAATGCTATCATTTTGGTTTTGTTTCCTATAGTTACTTCCATAGGATCAACTCCTTCAGGCTTTACAGCTCCACCCATGAAATTGACTATTGAAACTTCTGCAGGTAAGAAATCTTTTTTGGTCTTTCCTAACTTCTTCATGACCAAAATTGGCATAATGTTTACAAAAGCCCCATTATTAACTAAAACCCTTGAAATTGGTTTTCCATTAAAATGAGCTTTGATATAAGGGTTTTAAATGTTTAGCCATGCTTTCACTTGGCTTCGTAAAAGTGATATTTTCGCTAGGTACTTCGGTCTGCTCGGACTGATTTAATACTTATGAAACTTCATTAATGGATAGCTTTCCCTTAAAGCCAACATCAATGTCATCAGTAGACTGAGCTTGGCCTTCCTTAGCTCTAAAATCAATAGGTAAAATAAAAACCATGTTTACCTAGATCTTAATAGATGAAAGGGAACCAAATTGAATGATAACATCATCATCAGCATTAAAATCATCAGACTCTAGTATCTTATCTTCCTTGCACTTTTCAATAGCTATCTAAAGAGATTTCTTCTTCTCCTCAAGCGCTTCCAAATATGAGGTTGAATTCGGTATCCCCCATTATTTCCAACCGTTGATCGGCAGTTCTAATTGGTATCTCATTTGGGTTTTCAAATATAAATTGGCTATTCCGATTTGGGTCAAACGAATCATTTAGCATCTTATTATAAATTTGCCCCCTGGGCGTTGCATAAAACACATTATCTTTTGTTCCACTTATTCCAACATTCGGTTTAGTATAACCAAATTGGCTCCCCAAATGAATTGAAGTAAGAATTTGCCCCTCTGGCCGAAGTATCGATGAATTCGAACCTAGAGGATCTTGTCTTGACAAGATGTGTATATCCCTATACTTCACATTGTTTGGATTTTCGGTCCTTCGACCATATTAACTAGATTTTTTTTTTTGCGTTATTTTTAAATGCTGGACTGAGTTTTTCCACCATATAGTTAAGCAATTTGTCCGAATTTTTATTCAAACTATCACTAATCTGCTAATTAGACTCAACAAACGTTTTCATGGTAAGAGACATCTACTACATCATCATCTGAGAGATATCGTGCATCATGGTGTCGAAATTCATCCTAAAAGTAGCCATGAACTCGTTAGCAACATTTGCATGATCAACTAATGGCTGGCCTTCCATGTTTTCATTCCCTGGAGAATTATCTCCTGGGAATTCCATATTATCTTTTTGGCCAGATTCTTGGCCTATATTCTTTTTTCCACGTCCTCCACATTTTGGTGGCATGATTTTGCAAGAAAAATCTCCTAGAACTAGAAAACAATAGGAATGGTGTCCCACCGGGCATGCCAAAAAGTGTTTCCTCCAAAATTTTGATTCTGCGGATTTGGTTGCGCGAGCGTGCCAACCATAAAATTGTGACGAATTGCAGGTTCTACCTTGCCTTGAATGGCCTCAAAGACTTTTTTTGTAACAAGTAACAAAGTAAATAGAATAACCATAGAAATTAAAAACAAATGCTTACCACGGAAGGAAGCCATTTTCATTGATAACTTCTAAAATTACAAAGATGAACAAAGGGGTGTACACGCCTTTGACCAAAAAGGAGCACACGTTTTTGGGTTTAAAAAATCCTAAAGTTCTAAAAAGAAAGAAAAGATAAGTTCTCTAGGAATTGGTTTAATAATTTGATTAAAGATTCCTCTAAAATGGCAGTCTTTCAGCTTTTATATGTCCAAGCTTCAACCGTCTCCATGAATTCATCCACTAACTGCCCATTTTATAATTTATCAACTTCCAATATGGCCACATCCCCATGATTTAATAACCACGATCCTTTTTTAATAATTGCCTTGATCGTGTCATAACCGCTTATATTCAGCCTTCCTTGGATGATTATACAGAATTAAGTTCATTCTTTATCCTTGGCTGATTGTTCACATAATTCTATCTAGGCCAATTTTTAGGGTGTAAACACAAACATAGTCCTAACTTCTTTAATTTATATAGAGAGAAAAAAAACACAAATATCCAAATAAAAGTCAACTCTGCTAGAGAAGATACCTGGCTCCGCTATTGCTCCCCTTCACAATCTGTTGAACCACAACACCAATTCCTGCAATATAATATCTGAACTAGGTGAGATAGCTCCATCTACATTAATTTTATAATTTTCTCCATCAGGTGGACGCCATGATCCCAAGCCTTCGAGGCTCTTTCACTCCCGCTTCTAATCCCATCCCAACTGTCTTAACTCCTAAACTCCACGAAAAAGGATAAAGCCCACCGAAACACTTCCGTATCTATTAAAAACCTTTTCATTCCTAGCTTGTTTTCCAGATTGCCTAGGCCAAGGTGATGAACAATCCAAGATCATTGCAGAGGTGAAATCGGCTTTATCTATTTGGTTTAAACCTTTTGTAACATTTTCAAGGAATCAGGGGCAACCTGTATAAACAAAAGAAATTAGCCTAAAATGATGTACACACAAAGAGTACTCCACCTCCTTGTGGGGTCTCACATCTATTAATACATGGGTCAATAAATATATTCCTTTAAAACTCGATTGAAACTGAATGGTTAAATTCTTCAAACCAAACTAAGATTTGGTAAACAATATAACAAATTGGATCATATTGTTGTTATCCAAGTTCGATAACTTTTGTCCTCATTTTCTTGAGTACTTGAAAAGTGAACCGCAATTTTCCAAAATGAACCGCAATTTTCAAGTAGTTTAGTTTGTCTCATTGTATTGTAAATATTAATTAACCTACGGAGTTAGAATAATATTTTACTTAGTTTAGCCCAAAATATTATTAAATTCAAAGGTGATATGAAGTTTGATCTATTTTTGTCACAAACGAATTTAAAAGAGACAATCTTTAAATAGTTTGCCTCATCTTATGGCCCAATTGAGAACAAATGTGTTTTGTTTCTACCATGAGTAAATATGTGGTTGGCTGCGCTTGCACTTGACTCCTAGGCAACTCTATTATGATTGTTTGATTTAGATTGAACTCAACTTTTGGAATAATTAGAGTCAGTTGAGTTCTTTTTCTTAGTCATTTTCTTCTGATATGTCAACCATGCTTTCTGTTTTTCTTTTTTTAATTTGGCTGCAAGAAAGTTCAATCATGCTTAGCATGAGGTATAGAATCCCAAACCCAAGCTCCGAATAGCCCAATCCCAATAGGAGCTCCTAAGCTCAAGCTTAGCTTATTTATTTACATGAATTGATGAACATTTGGATGGATTCAAGCTAGCTTAATTGCTAAGCACGGGTTGGGAATAGGCTAGCTGATGTGGATGAAATTTAAAAATTTTACAAAGGTTATGTGGGCCCCACCAATGCAACAATCACCCAACCATAGGTGGCACATGAGAAAGAGTTTCTATCATTGAATTTGAAAAATTGAGAAAAGTCCATATTTTAGGTGTCTTTTAATAATTTTACAGTTTTAAGGGTATTTTAGTAATTTATAGATTTTGGTTTGTTTGGTAGTGTCGAGTTAGTAAGTGCTTGGTTATAAGTTAGAGTCAATTCCTATCCTTGTTATTTTTTTTTCTCTCCTCTCCCAAACCCCTCACTGTTATTGCTGCCATGGCCATCGTTGCTATTGTTCGCCACTGATCGTAGCTCCTCCCACACACACTTTTCCCAGGGATCTTCTCTCACTCTATGTGGAGATAATAGGCTCATATAAGTCTATGTTGTAGGATGTTAAGGATGTAGATCAACTTAAGAGAGCACTGCCAAAGCTTCTACTGCCATCCCCAACCATTTGAGGATTTTATAGTTTGCCCATCATAGTTGATGCAAGGTACAGGGGGAACATCATCATTTTCACCACATGAGGTAGGACCCTCAAAACAAAATGAGCCAAAAGTCGCACCAGCAAGAAGAAAGAAGAACAAGTATTTAAAATAGTGATATTTACGTTCTTATCTATAATTCTCCCTATAAAGAATATCAGCAGCAGTTCAGCACGTGCTTACCTAACTAGACTATATATATATATATATATATATATAACTCATATATACATAGATTGTCAATAAAAGGATAAACCTAGACATAAATAAAAGAAAGAGGGAATTATAGATAAGTTTGGCCATGAGCAAGCAATTACAGTTCAATACAAATGATTATTAACTTACTAATAAATGGCTACTAACTTAACTAGGAATCACTACTAACTTAACTAAGAATGACTATTAACTATGATTGAACAGTAATTGCTTGGCCTAGTTGGACCTTGTTGACCTAAATGGTTTTAATCTTGTAGTTTTGATGATAACAATACATAATAAGATGTTTAAGGACTAATGAGCATTTAAGTGATGAATCTAGACAGGTATCAAAGCCACAAAATCAAGGATCAATTTACAAAAGCAAACAAAGCACAAGATTATATGGAAATAGAGCAAAAGGATCCATTTATCATTCAAGATTAATCACAAGTCTATGAGTGAGAATTTTAGGAAATTATTGTAAGATTAGTTTCAATCATTGCTCACACTAGGTTTAAAAGGCTTAGAACTTTGCTAAATTGATAAGTATAAAGGCATTAAGTGATCCATCTTGAACCTAGAGTTGGTAAATATTTCTGTCTGAAAACAGAGAGTTTCAAAGGGCTGAAACTATGTTTCAGCAGGCTGAAAATGCATCCATCTGATATTTCAGTTCTCTAGTATTTTCAGGCGGCTCTTTAAGTCGACTGAAAATCCACTTTAAGCCAGCAGAAAGTGTTGTTCAGACGGCTGAAAAGGATACCCTTTGAACTTCAAATATGACCCTCTCTAGAAACTTCAGCAGCCCTATTCAGACGGCTGAAAGTTGTTTCAGCCGGCTAAAAACCTCGGGCAAGGCTCTAATGGCTAGTTTTCTAACGGACTTTTAAAGCATTAAATGCCCACCAAACTCTCTTTCCCGACATTTATTGCTACAGAACAACTATTTTGGACTCCTTGTGTATAAATACAAGCCTTAAGCTCATTTATGAGCATTCATTGAGCTACAAACAAGAAAATCAATTACAAGCCCTAATTTCTCTTGTGAGCATTCATTGAAATCAATTAATAGCTGAGTGTGCTTTCATTTTCTGTGTATCTACTCTTTGAGAAGCTTTCTTTGAGCACAAAATCATCTTCAAACATCTTGTATCAAAGGGTTGTGTGAACTCTCACTTGTAAGCACTTGAGAAGTGTGTATTTGGCTAAGTGTTGGTGAAGAACACTTGATTTGTAAAGGTTTGCTGCTCTACCATGAAGGAGAGTGATAGTGGATTAGTGAATCCTCAAGTGAGCTCTTGAGGTGAGGACGTAGACAGGAGGCCGAATCTCGTTAACATTGTTTGCATTCTCTTACTCTTAATCTCTTTATTATTGCATTATCTTATATTCGTTTTTGTTTGTAATAATCTGATTTTGAGTTTGCTATAAATTTTTTATTTGGCCTATAACTCTATTCACCCCCCCTCTAGGGTTATTTACTTGGGACAACAATTGGTATGAGAGCTCAATCTCTTGCATTTGACATATTTGTCTTGCAAAGAACGATATGGCCAATTATAGTGGTAATGGATTTACCGAAGGACAATCGTCCAATAGACCACCTCTTTTCAATGGAAATGCATTTTTATATAATTTCTGGAAAATTAGAATGTAAATTTTTATTCAATCCACTAGTTATGAGCTATGAAATATCACTTCTAAGGGTCTTTTGATCCCTACTAAAGTGGTAGATGGAGTTACACTTCCTAAAGTACCACAAGAATACACCACAGTTGATCACAAGTCCCTTGAACTTAACTCTAAAGCCATTGGCTTGCTATATTGTGCTCTAACTAATTATGAGTTTAGCAAAATCTCTAGGTGCACTAGTGCCAAAGAGATATGGGATACATTAGAAGTCACCTATGAAGGAACATCTCAAGTAAAAGAAGCAAAGATTAACATGCTTGTATGTGAATATGAAATGTTCAAAATGAAAAGGATGAATCTATTAGAGACATGTTTGCTAGATTTAATGCTATTATTAATCTTTTGAGTTCTCTTGGAAAAACCTACACTAACTCCAAATTGGTGGGAAAAATTCTTTGGAGCTTACCTAAGCAATGGGATGTCCTCACCACTACTCTACTTCAATCAAATGAGCTATCATCAATGACCTTAAGTGATCTTGACGGCAACTTAGTCACACAAGAACTCGCATTCAAAGCTCGTGAAATTGATGAAGGAAGACATCTAAAAGCATGGCTCTCAAAACCTCTCAAGATGAAAAAGAACCACCAAGTGAAGAATGTGAGAATAAAGAAGATGAAGACATTGCTTTCATATCTCACAAACTCAAAAAGTTCTTTTCTAGAAGAAATCAAGGAAAGAGATTCAACAAGGGTGACTCATCCAAAAAGATTCCAAATAGAGGAGAGACCTCCACTAGAGAATCACAAGTGTGTTTTGAATGCAAGAAGCCCGGACATATCAAGATAAATTGTCCTCAACTCAACAAAACCTATAACAAGACAAGTCACAACAACAACAACTTCAAGAACAATAGAAAATTCAAGAAAAAAGCTTTTACCATCACTTGGGATAATGAAGCAAATAGTGATGAAAAAGATGAAGAGATCTCTTGTGATCAAGAAATAGCAAACTTTTGTCTCATGGCAAAAGAAGATGAGATAATCGAACCTAATTCTATTGATTATCCTATAAAAGAACCTCCTACTTATGAAGAATTGCAAGATGCACTTGAAAACACTTTTCTTGAATAAAAAAGATTTCTCACAAAAATAAAGATTTGAAAAAGAATATCTCATTTCTTCAAGAAGAACTAAATGCTTTGAGAAATGAAAACTTAGAATTGAAAAACAAGATAGACTCACCCCTTACCATCTCTCAATCTAGTCTTGAAAGTGAAAATATTTCATTGAAAGAAAAGATTGAAGACTTGACTAATACCTTGGCCAAGTTCACCAATGGAAGGGATAACTTGGATAAGATATTAACTAGTCAAAGATGGTGCTTTGACAAGGCCAGTGTTGGTTATCAAGAACATGTTAAACAAAAATCCTATATTAATTTCTTTCCTAAGCCTAAAGTCTTTAGCACACCTAAAGTCTCATGTACTTATTGTAATAAAGAAGGACATAACACCTATACTTGTAACATGAGAAGAAGACCTAAAAGTTTCACCAATAAGGTGTGGGTAGTTAAGGGAACCTCACCTCTTATAGCTAATCCCTATGGACCCAAGAAAGTATGAGTTTTAAAAAAGTTACTTGAAATTGGTATGTAAGTATGCTTAAAGTCTTCAAGCAATGAGAAATGGTTTCTTGATAGTGGTTGCTCAAGACACATGACGGGTGATAGATCAAAATTCGTCTCATTGAAGCTCAAGGACGGCGGCTACGTGATATTTGGAGACAATGCCAAGGGTAAGATAATTGGCATTGGCAAGGTTGGTAAGAATTCTTCTCTTTGCGTTGAAAATGTTTTATTAATTGATGGTTTAAAGCATAATCTCCTTAGCATTCGTCAATTATGTGATAAAGGTTATAGAATTACTTTTAAATCCAATAAATGCATAATTGAGGATGATGATAAGACCCTATTTGTTGCATATAGGATTAGTAACATCTATGCTATAGAGTTTGACGAAATCGCATTATAAAATGTACATTGCTTCTCCGCTTTAAATAAAAATCATTGGTTATGGCATAGAAGACTTGGACATGCTAACATGGATTTGATTTCAAAACTTTTTAGGCATGAACTTGTAAGAGGTTTACCAAAAGCAAAATTTTCAAAAGATGGAGTTTGTAGTGCATGCCAATTTGGAAAACAAACCAAGTCTTCTTTCAAAACAAAATCTCATATTTCAACTACAAGACCCTTGCAACTTATTCATATGGACTTATTTGGACCCATTACTATTACAAGCCTTGGAAGGAAGCATTATGCATTTGTGATTGTTGACGATTACTCTAGATATACATGGGTGTTCTTCCTTGCACATAAAGATGAGACTCTCATGCTACATTTGTTACATATTGTAAAAGAGTCCAAAATGAGAAAGGCTATACCATTACTCATGTTAGGAGTGATAGGGGGAGCGAATTTGTCAATAAGGATATTGAACAATATTGTGATGAAATGGTTTTGGTCATAATTTCTCCGCTCCTAAAACTCTTCAACAAAATGGTGTGGTTGAAAGAAAGAATAGAACAGTTGGAGAAATGTTTAGAACCAGGCTTAATGAACATTCTTTACCCCAATATTTTTGGGCCAAGGCTGTAAATACTGCATGCTATGTAATGAATCGAGGACTATTAAGATCTAAACTTGGTAAAACTCCTTATGAACTATGGAACGATAAGAAACCCAACATAGGTTACTTTAAAGTTTTTTGTTGTAAATGCTTTATATTAAATGATAGAGATAAACTTTCTAAATTTGATTCTAAATCCGATGAAGGTGTATTTCTTAGTTATTCTATGAAAAGCAGAGCATATAGAGTGTTTAACAAGAAAACATTAACCGTTCAAGAATCAATGCATGTTATATTTAATGAAACTAACTCTCTTGCGCCCAAGAGAAATTTGGATGATGATGATGATGTAGGTATAAGCTTGTAAGAACAAGTTGAGAACTTGAATCTTAATGACAAGTAAGACCCGCAAGACAAAGGCAAAGATAAGGAAGAAGATGAAGTCATTGAAGTCAAGAAACCGGAAGAAGTAGTTGAAATTGAAGACACTCCACTTCATCTAAATGTCACCAAAACTTAGAAATTTGTGAGGAATCATCCTAAGGATCAAATCCTAGGTGAACCCTTACGTGGGGTAAGAACTCGTTCTTCTATGAGAAATATTTGTGATCATCTTGCATTTCTTTCTCAAATTAAACCTAAGAATATAAATGAGGTCGAAAGTGATGAATCTTGGAAACTAGCTATGCAAGAAGAGCTTAACCAAATTGAAAGGAACAAGGTTTGGACCTTGGTTCCTAGACCACATGACCATGGTGTAATAGGCACCAAGTGGGTCTATAGAAACAAGAAAGATGAATCAGGCACCATTGTAAGAAACAAGGCACGACTAGTTGCCCAAGGTTTCAATCAACAAGAAGGCATTGATTATGATGAGACATATGCACCAGTTACTAGGCTTAAAGCTATTAGGATGTTACTTGCATTTGCATGACATAAAGATTTCAAATTATTTCAAATGGATGTCAAGAGTGCTTTCCTAAATGGTTTTATTGAGGAGGAAGTTTATGTCGAATAACCTCCCAGTTTTGAAAATCATGAATTTCCAAATCACGTGTTCAAATTATCAAAAGCTTTATATAGTTTGAAACAGGGTTCTAGAGCTTGGTATAAAAGACTTAGTAGTTTTCTAATCAAAAATGGTTTTAAAAGAGGAAAACTTGACACCACACCTTTTTATCAAAACCATTGATAAGGACATGCTTATTATTTAAATATATGTTGATGATATTATCTTTGGTTCTACTAATGAAAGTTTGTGTGAGGATTTTGCTAAAGTCATGCAAGAAAAATTTGAAATGAGCATGATGGGCGAACTTAACTTCTTCTTTGGACTACAAATCAAGCAAACAAAGGAATGAACCTTTTTAAATCAATCCAAATATTTCAAAGATTTAATCAAGAAGTATGGATTGGAAGATGGAAGGAATTTCGACACTCTAATGAACACTTCCATGAAACTTGAGAAGGATGAGAAAAGTAAATGCGTGAATCAAAAGAAATATCGAGGTATGATTGGTAGTTTGCTTTATCTCACCGCTAGTAGACCGGATATCATATATAGCATATGTCTATGTGGTAGATATCAATCATGTCCTAAAGAATCTCACATGCTTGCCGTTAAACGCATATTTAAATATCTTAGTGGCACAATTAACCTTGGCATATGGTATCCTAAATTCACATCATTTGATATGCTTAGTTATTCCAATGCAGACTTTGCCGGATGCAAAGATGGTCGCAAAAGCACAAGTGGGACTTATCACTTTCTTGGACATTCCTTAGTTTTTTGGTTTAGCAAGAAACAAACTTTGGTTGCTCTTTCTATAGCCGAGGCCGAATATTTAGCGACCGGAAGTTGTTGTGCACAAGTGTTGTACATGAAACAACAACTTGAGGACTTTAGATTTCATTATGATCATATTCCCATAAAATGTGACAATACAAATGCAATTAATCTCACTAAAAATCCTATTCAGCATTCACGCACTAAACACATTGAAATAATGCATCATTTCATAAGAGATCATGTTCAAAAAGGGGATGTTGAAATCGAATTTATTGGCACCAAACATCAATTAGCAGACATTTTTACAAAACCACTTCAAGAGGATAAGTTTAATTTCATAAAACGTGAACTTGGCATGTGTTTAAGTGATGAAATTTGATAAATTAATTGTTGCCGTAATATTTTGTGCTTAAAATGCTTTTTATTTTTCTGCCTGGCATTTTTAGACGGCTGAAAGAATTTTTAGCCAGCTGAAAATACTTTCAGACGGCTGACTTATGAAATTAGACGACTGGAAGTCATGTCTCTGAACATTCATTTTTAAGGGCTCTCTGTCTTTTTCAGACGACTTGCTCAGACGGTTGAAAAATAAAGAAGACGACTGAAGGTGAATTTTCAGATGGCTGACTTGATCAGTCAGACGGCTGAAAGATGGTCTTTTGGATATCCTATTTTAGGGTTGTCTGGATTTCTCAGACGACTTGTTCAACCGGTTGAAAGAGATCCAGGCCGACCGAAATGCAACTTTCAGACGGCTAATAGATTCTTCAGCTGGCTGAAACTATCAGGGTATTTATTTAATTTGAGCCGTAAATTGTTCATTTTTTTTAAAACATTTTTCACAGCTTTTCCCCTTCTTTTCCTCCGACGACCTTCTTTTTCTTTCTTTTGTTTCTCTAAAAACCCTAATCTCTAAATCTTCTTATCTCCTATTCTTAAAACCCTAGAAATTCATATCCCCTCCAATGATGAATCTCAAGAAGGCAAATACCCCCATTGTCGATGACAGAGAACCGTCACAGCCACCCAAGAAGAAGCTCCGAAAGTCCTCTACCGCCAACACCCTGCGCCACCGTCCTCAGCGCACGACAGAGCCACCTAGGGTCGAAGAACCTCCTGTACCTCGCCGCCCTCGCCGTCACCAGCCTCCTCTGACACAGCAGCTTCCTCCTCCACCTCCGATACAGCAGCCTCTACCTCCTCTTCCTCTGCCGGCACATCAATCCTTGCTAGTTCTTCCGCAGCCACGACCTCGCCTCGGCGACCCAGAGTATGATTCTGGTCATAAGCCGTTAGATGGAGAAGCTCTGACAGCCCTAATTGACCCTCCACACTATCTCACCGAGGAGCATGGTCGTCTTTTTGCTCAGAAATTCTACAGCAAAAACATCGTTTATCTAAAGATCATCGACCCCTTCTTTCTGAATCAACACCACTTCAGGGTTTGTGCTCTCCTATCTGACGTGGGATTGCTTGATTTCTGCACACTCTCACACTCCTGCTATAACACCACAATCCGCATCTTCTACATACATTTCTCGATGCCCACTCTTGCCCGTGCAACATCCTACCTCAAAGGGAAACACATGGTATTGACTGATACACTTCTCAACGACCTCTTTCACTCTTCCAAAGATGGTGCGATCATTTCTAAGACTTATTCATGGCCACGTATTGACGGTTTCCACCACATTGATGCTTTGAAACTCATTCTTGGCCGAGACGACATCACGGAACCTTTCAAGCCCCAGTTGAAGGACCTGAGTTTGGAATATAATCTCCTTCACAAAATTCTATTCTACAATATCCTCCCTTGAGACGGCGGCAAAGATCATGTTATATACACCGATATTGGACTTCTATGGTGTATTCTCACTGGAAAACCCATTAATTTGGGTCACTTGATGCTATACCACATGAAATCTTGTGTGGACAAGACCAAGCATGAGTCTAAAGGATCAAAGGCCACAAAGGACACTGAGGGTCGAAGCATCTTACCTTATGGAGCCGCCTTATCAGTTGTATTTGAGCATTTCGGCATTCCTCCCACTTCTGGAGATGTTTTTCACCCAACCTTTCGCAATAAAATTAATGCTTCATTTTTAGGTTGGATGAATTACACCCTAGTTCAAGGCGTTTGGGTGAAGAAAGGAGCAATACCAGTAGAAAATGAAGAAAAGGATACAGCAGAGATGGAGGATTTACATACTGAGCAAGACCTACCTATTCCACCTCCCATTTCTACCTCTATTGCCCCTTCTTCCTCTACTATCCCTCCTGTAGACCCACCTATTCCCCTTGCTCCTTCTGCATCTGTTCATGAGATGTTCACCCTTCTTACTCAGCAAATGACCAGTTTGAAAGATTATGTTTCCACCAAGTTCGAAGCACTTCATGACAGGATGGATGAGATGGCTTGCGACCTCAAAGATGTGAAGGATAATCAAGCCCAACTCACTCAGAAGATTCGCGACACTCTCCTTGCCTTTTCCTTATGATTTTTGATAGATGACAAAGGGGAGATATGTGTTTGATAGATGTTTTTGGTTAATGTTAAAACATTTTGATGTATATGATGACATTTTGATGATGGTTAATATATATGATGACATTTTGATGATTTAAGTTATTTATGATAATGCACTTTCAATTTTATGATTTTTTTTTCAATGCTTTAAATTATCTGTTACAGATAAATGTATAATGATTAAATATGCTTACAAATTGGGATAAAATGATATTTTATGCTATGCATGTTGATAGGAGGAGATTACGTCTTTAACTGTGCATATTTTACCCCATTAAAACATCTATGGATTGTCATCATCAAAAAGGGGGAGATTATTGACCTAAGTGGTTTTAATATCATAGTTTTGATGATGACAATACATAATAAGATGTTTAAGGAATAATGAGTATTTAAGTGATGAATCTAGACAGGTATCAAAGCCATAAAATCAAGGATCAATTTGCAAAAGCAAACAAAGCACAAGATCATATAGAAACAGAGCAAAATGATCCATTTATCATTTAAGATTAATCACAAGTCTATCAGTGAGAATTTTAGGAAATTATTATAAGATTAATTTCAATCATTGCTTACACTAGGTTTAAAGGGCTTAGAACTTTGCTAAATTGATAAATATAAAGGCATTAAGTGATCCATCTTGAACCTAGAGTTGGTAAATATTTCTGTCTGAAAACAGAGAGTTTTAGATGGTTGAAACATAGTTTCAGCCGGCTGAAAATCCTGTTTTAGCAGGCTGAAAATGCATCCATCTGATATTTCAGTTCTTTGGTATTTTCAGATGGCTCTTTAAGTCGGCTAAAAGTGTTGTTCAAACGGCTGAACAAGATGCCCCTTGAACTTCAAATATGACCTTCTCTGGAAACTTCAACAGCCTTATTCAGATAGCTGAAAGGGAAGTTTCAGATGGCTGAAAGTTGTTTCAATCGGCTGAAAACCTCGGGCAAGGCTCTAACGGCTAGTTTTCTAACGGACTCTTGAAGCATTAAATGCCCACCAAACTCCCTTTCCCGGTATTTATTACTATAGAACTGCTATTTTGGACTCCTTGTGTATAAATACAAGCGTTAAGGTCATTTTTGAGCATTCATTGAGCTACAAACAAGAAAATCAATTATAAGCCCTAATTTCTCTTGTGAACATTCATTGAAATCAATCAATAGCTGAGTGTGCTTTCATTTTCTTTGTATCTACTCTTTGAGAGAGTTTTCTTTGAACACAAAATCATCTTCAAACATCTTGTATCAAAGGGTTGTGTGAACCCTCACTTGTAAGCACTTGAGAAGTGTGTATTTGCTAAGTGTTAGTGAAGAACACTTGATTTGTAAAGGTTTGTTGCTCCACCTTGATGGAAAGTGATAATGAATTGGTGAATCCTCAAGCGAGCTCTTGAGGCGAGGACATAAGTGGGAGGCCGAACCTCGTTAACATTGTTTGCATTCTCTTACTCTTAATCTCTTTATTGTTGCATTATCTTATATTCGTTTTTGTTCGCAATAATCTGATTTTGAGTTTGCTATAAATTTTTTATTTGGCCTATAACCCTATTCACCCCCTTTAAGGTTATTTACTTGGGATAACAGACCTATCTGTAATTCCTCCTAACTTATATCAGTACAATGCATTGGCACACACATGTGTGTGTGTGTGTGTGTGTGTGTGTGTGTGTGTGTGTTGATTTCGTTTTGTTGGAGGTTGTGTTTGTTTGTTGGAGTTGGATGTTGTGTTCATTGAGTTAATGTGTATGTTCGAGTTGGAGGTGCCTACATTAAAGGTTGGATGTTGTGTTGAAGTTGGAATTAGGGTAATGTGGTGTTGGCTTGTGTTTACATTAGTTTACATGTTATATGGCATGGAATTGTTTGAATTGGTTTGCTGGTTATGGCATGGTGGTTATATTGATTCATTATGGAAATAGGTGTTTGTTGATTTCTTTTTGTTGGAGGTTGTGTTTGTTTATTGAAGTTGGATGTTGTGTTCATTGAGTTAATGTGTATGTTCAAGTTAGAAGTGCCTACATTAGAGGTTGGATGTTGTGTTGAAGTTGGAATTAGGGTCATGTAGTGTTGGCTTGTGTTTACATTAGTTTACATGTTATATGGCATGGAATTGTTTGAATTGGTTTGCTGGTTATGGCATGGTGGTTATATTGATTTATTATGGAAATAGATGCATTGGTTTACAAGTAATGTGGCATGGAAATATTTGAATTAGGTAGCATGAAGGTTATATATTGGTTTATGGAAATGTTTGAATTAGTTTATAAGTAGCATGAAGGTTGTTATATTGGTTTATGGAAATTTTTGGATTGTTTTACAGGTAACATGGAGGTTTTATTGGTCAATCAATATATGGAAATAGATTGTGGAAATGTTTGCATATAGGTTATAAAATGTTCGTACTGATTACAGGCATGAAAATAACTTGGAATTAAAGAAGAGAAGATAGTTTGGGGTGGTAAGGAAATGTTTGTACTGACTACAGGCATGAAAATCACTTAAATGAGCAGAGGAAGAAAGAGGAGCTCAACACATAAGTGCTATCCGAGATAGTGGTTATATCTTTGGAATTTAAAAATAAAGAAAGAAAGATAGCGCTTTTATCATTGGATTTTAGAAATAAAAAATAAAAATTGACTGCCATGCACACGTGGTGCTTATGTGGCATACAATTAGGCAATTTTTTTTTTAAAAAGTAGGAGGCCAATAAAAGAAAAGTAGGAGATTAAAGACTTGGCCAAAAGAAATTTTTTAATAAAAAGTAGGAGGTCAAAGAACTAAGATGGCAAGGGGGCAGGTTTAGGAGGGGGCACTCTTATCCTAACCTCATCTTATTGAAAATAATTTTTTTTCCAAATCCATCACAACCCCATGTCGAGACGAGAAGGGACGGGATGGGCCAGGGCAATAAATATATGCGGGGTAGAACGAGTTTTGTCTAGCCATTTGCATTGATAGAAAACAAATTCTATTTTAAAAGGGAAGAAAAAACCAATCATAAATCACACATTCCACTTGGATATTTTTACTTATTTATGGTTTTGGTTAAAAAAATACTAAAGGAATTTAAACATAAATATAAAATCATGAAAAAGAAGTAACTAATGGTAAATGTGGAATTCAAAAAAACATGAAAGGTATTAAAAAAAGACAAATATTTACACAAATACGGGACAAGGCGACTTTAAACCATATTCCGTCCCAAATTTGACACGGGTTTTTATTTTTTCTTAAAATACATCCGTACTCTATTTACTTGCTCTCCAAACCCATCTCACTAGGTTAAGGGCGGGACAGGATAGGACAGGATACCCACTTTATTGGGTTCATTGCCATCCCTACAAAGAACCCAGCTCTGAGGCATTGGCATCTCACTTTGTTTGCTTGGCACCTCTTTCATGGCTATTGTGGATTGAGCCAATGGCATCAATGGTGGGAATCATAAGTCATAATTATGGTGAGAGTCGATTGAATCCCGCTTTTGCCTATAGAATTAGCGCTGGAAATTGAAATGTAGTAAGGCCAACGAAAAAAAAAAAAAGGAGAAAGAATATAGGCAAGGTACAAGTGCTCTATTCAACATTTTAAGTATTGGCATGGTAACCCTTAAGGCTGTGTTTGGTTTGAGGGAATGAGAGAGAAAATGGAATGATAATTCTGATTCCATTCCTCAAAAATAAAAAGTGAATGTTTGGTAGCACAAGAGAATGGAATGGTCATTCCTTTATGAGAGTCTATTCCCTCTGAGGAGGGAATAGACATTCCTTCCTAAACAAAGAAGAATGGCTATTCCCTTCTTTTAAAGAGTGAAAATCATTAAAAATGGGTTACACCTATTACTTTCCATTCCATTCCCATCCCTTACGAAACATTAGGCATGGAATGACTATTTTTATTCCATTCCCCCTAACGATTGGTTGAATTGGTTATGGCACCTACACCTTATGAAGCAGAAAGTACTTGTTTCAACTAGACTTGTCAACGGGTTGAATTCGAGCTGGATCATGGTATATCCGAATCCAATCTGATAAGAAATAATTTCAATCAGATCCGTTCCGATAATTCGACGGATCTATAAAATACAGACCCATATCCAAATTTGATATTTTTAGATGTCTGATCCAAAAATCCGATATGATCTAGTAATCTCACAAAATGTATAGCTAACAAAAATTTACATGAATTTTAGAGAAAAAAAAAATTAGAATTTTTTACATTTTTTATAATAATGTGAAATATATTTTAAATTTGAAGATAAAGATATTTTAAATTTGAAGATAAATTTCAACATTTTTACCATATAATGTTCATAAAAGCATAGATATGTTGTAAACTAATCATGGATCGATGCAGTCCCCTTGTCCCACATGCACCAAACAATTACAGGACAAAGTCCATGTGGGTGATCTTGAGAGGGAGTGGTGAGAGTTGAATTCAAAACCTCTTGCTTGGCAAGAGCCTCTAGGACCACTTGGTCCTTCTCATTTTGTTAGTCTATTATTAGATCTTATATCCTTTTCATGCATCAAAAATCATCCATAAATTCAGTTCTTTTTTTTTTTTTTTTTTCCATAATAATAATAGGAAAGAAAATCAATAATAAATCTCAAGTTTATATGCATCGAAGTGGCTCTTAACCTCTAATCTAAGAAGCACAGACACTTCCCTAGAGGTGTTGTGTCCGTGTCGGACACGATACTCCTCCAACATACTTCGGACACAACACATCTCTTTCCTTCTTTTTTGTCTTTTTAATTTTCTTCCTTTTCCTTTTTGTCCTATTTTATCAATAAACAACTCTACTAGGATTTTCAAAAATAATACAAAAGATGCATTTTGAATGATAAATGTGATGCTATATGATATTACCTAGCTATATGCATAAAATATGCATTTTATTAATAGCATACTTTGACCATATCATGTCCTAAATTTTGAGGATTTGTTGTGTACCATGTTGTATATCTGTTTCCGTACTTCATAACCTCTAATCAGTTTGATATTTTCCAAGCATAAAGGGTATGTGAGGAACATGTAATCCAACTAAAAATTTCACAAAATAAGTCTTACAAAATGGTTTTGAGAATGGTGTAAAAGTATTACAAGAAAAAAAAAAGGTACAAAAAGACAAAATTGCCGTACAATTGTGACCCATTATTTGTAAAGTCCCCCACACAAGGGCATGATTGTAAACATTTCTACCATTCATGCTCATTCAACACTCAGAAAAAAAAAAAAAATTCAATTGATCCTCTAGTATCAACTATAATGATAGAATCAAATTTTTAAAAATAATTTCATTCAATGTAATAGATTTATTTGTGCCTTAGACACGTTTATTTTCAAAGGATTATTGGCTCTAAACCTGTACTACCACGGATTACCTCAAATTTGTTGATATTCTAATATAAATTTTTTTGCTAGTCTTGACTGCTAGTAATTTTTACTTCTACTTATTTATTTTTTATTTTTTATATTTTTTTGGGTAGTGCAGAGATAGTTGCTTTAGTCATTCAAAACACCTGATCGCAAATTAACATCCCATATTCGATTATGGTTATGTTGTCCATATGATAATTAGAGCCTTACATTATTATCTATATATATATATATATATTTTTTTTTTTTCATTTCTTCAAACAACCAAACAAAGGAATTTGCTTTTCTTAAAAAATCATTTTCCTTTCTCTGATTTTTCCTTAAACAACCAAACACAAGAAAATTTTTTTTTTCTTACATTTTTATTTTCCTCCTATTTTCTTTCCCTAACACTTTCTGAGAACCACATAGAAGGTTAAGTTTTTTTTTTTTCATTTACAGTCTAAATTTTTTTTTTTTTCCAAAATCTATCATTTAAGTGTTTTTTTGCCATTTACAATTTCTATTTCATTTTTACATAATGTTTCATGAAAAATGGTTAAAAAATCTACTTAAACGACAATTTTTGAAAAAACTTTATTCTACAAAATTGTTCGAAATAATGTTTTCTAGTAACCAACATAGTTAACTTTCATAAAAACCTTTTATATTTTTCATAAAATCTTAAAAAGTATAAACTAAGTGGAAGGTGCAAAGAAATTTTAGCAATAACCGCACTCTTTCCAAATTGAGGCCAAAATTTTGTACGCATTCCAAAATTATTTCACTCCAGAACATTGATTCAATTTGATTTTTAAAGATTATAACCCACGATACAAGCAACATTTGTTTTTTACTGTATAAAAGTGTTGGAAAAATAAAATATGGAAGCTACAAGTAAACAAAGCAGAAACTTATCGGACTGAGGCATGTGAGAACACTGCCCTTAAAAGTAGATCGCGCCCCACGGAACAAATTGCTCAGTGCAGATGGTCAGTGGCGGCCTACTCTCCAGGGTACAACAGTCGCACCTCCCGCAAGCGTGTACTCGCAATGCCGGAGAGATGTGAATAGCTCAGATGACTCCTTCGTAGAACAAGAATTGCAGAACTCGAAAATATAGAACTACAGAACTGAAAATAATAACTCAGAAAATATAGAGAGAGGAGAAGAGAGCAGTAGCTGCTGTGTGTTTTGGAAGGGTGGAAGGAGTCCTTTATATAGTGTTTAGAAGGTGAAACTGCTGCAAAGAATTAAATTTAAAAATTTATTTACGAAATAAATTTTGAAACTGCTACAAATGAATCTGGACAGAAATATGGCAACATGCAGAGTTTAAAATCTGCAACAATCAAAAATTAAAAATCTGCAACAGTCAAAAATTTAATCTGCCAACAATCAAAAATAAATCAGGGAAATTAAATCAAAATAAATTTCTGATTTGAATACAAACGGTTAGATCAAATAATTGGACTTGAAGAGTGTTGGGCTTGGTTCAACCCAGAAAGCCCAAAGGCCCAATAACAAAATTGATAAAAAGTGGCCAGACCTGCGCACACACGCGAAGCCAAATATCCGGGATTTGCACCCCCCTGCGCGCACGTCGCACGCCTGCGTCGTGCCCGACTAAGTCAATTTTCGGACCCCTGTCCCGTAAATTGATCAATTGGGCTTCGGCTCGTGCGCACGTGGGCCTCCTTAAACTCTACCACAAGTTAACCAAACATAAAAAGTATAAAGGTATATAAACACAAGACAAGGCTTTATAGTTTTCCAATGTGGGACAAAGTGTTTTGGGTCAACAACAAGAAACACAAGAATAAATAAGTATTTTGAAATAACAAAAATATACAACAATCCCCCACATATTTCAAAATATAGGAATAGGAAAGATACGAAGGAGTAAGAGAATTAAATGCATGAGTAATGGTGTCTTTAGGACTATGAACCATTACCTAGGATATGTAAGTAGTGACCCATAGAAAATCGGTGAAATTAAAATTTCTATGAACCAGAATTCCTTATTATAGATCAACCATCTTACAACCCACAGAAAATTCTCGAGATCTGAGCTATTCAAGTCGGGGTGGCACGAATAGGCCATGCGCCATACCTGAATATTCATGAGTGCTCTAGAGAACCTGCCCGAGTTCTCATAGGAAGCGGACCCACTCCCACACTTATATAGGTGGATCCATCAAGTGTACACTGCAATTAAGTACACCATCCAAACAGGACTATGGTCTCCATTAAGAATTAAATTCAACCTTACACATTGCAGTTTGCACTATCTACACCATAGGAAGGGACACTCAAATATAAGTGATAATGCGCCACCAAATCAACCAGTGATTTGTTATTACTCGTATGAACCTACTTCTTGGAATCCCCATTTACATAGGTCGGGTTACCATCACTGTTGACTTTTGTCATAGGCATAAGTCCCATTCCCCTCGATGTATCACTCACTAGTTTTCTACCTAGTGGTTTAGTCAGAGGATCGGCCAAGTTCAACTCTGATCTCACAAAATTAAGGGATATAATCCCATCATCAAGCAGCTGCCTCACAATATTGTGTCTCAGGCGTATATGCCTACTCTTCCCATTATAAGATTTATTTTTAGCTCTAGCAATTGCAGCCTGGCTATCACAATGAATAGACACAGATGGAATTGGTCTTATCCAAATGGGAATATCTACTAAGAAGTTTCTAAGCCACTCAGCCTCAGTACCAGCCTTCTCTAAGGCAATAAACTCGGATTCCATAGTGGATCGAGCTATGCAAGTTTGCTTGGAAGATTTCCAAGATACTGCACCTCCACCAAGAGAAAATATGTAACCACTCGTGGATTTTGTCTCATCTGAGTCAGAGACCCAGCTAGCATCACAATACCCCTCTAGTACTGCAGGAAATCTACTGTAAAATAAACCATAATTAATAGTTCCTCTTAAGTACCTTAGTACCCTGTTCAAAGCAGTCCAATGATCTTTGTTAGGACAATGAGTATATCGACTTAATCTGCCTACAGCATATGCAATATCAGGTCGAGTGCAATTCATTAAATACATAAGACTTCCAATCATTTGAGCATATTCAGTTTGAGAAACACTATGTTCTTTATTTTTCTTTAATTGAGAATTAGTATCATAAGGAGTAGATATAGGATCACAATCATAATGTTTAAATCTCTTTAAAATTTTCTCTACATAGTGTTGTTGTGAAAGCATAATACCATCAGAAGTTCTACTAATTTTAATTCCAAGAATTATATCAGCTTCACCCATATCTTTCATATCAAAGTTGGACGCCAAAAAAGATTTTGTTTCGTTCACAATATTTAGGCTAGTACCCATAATAAGCATGTCATCAACATACAAGCAAATAATCACTCCAGTGTTATCAACAAATTTACTATATACACATTTATCTGCTTCATTAATCAGATAACCATTAGAAGTTAACACTTTATCAAATTTTTCATGCCATTGTTTTGGTGCTTGTTTAAGACCATATAAAGATTTCACTAGCCTACAAACTTTGTTCTCATTACCAGGAATAACAAAACCTTCAGGTTGATCCATGTAAATTTCCTCTTCTAAATCACCATTTAAAAATGCAGTTTTAACATCCATTTGATGAATTATCAAGTTGTTAATAGAAGCTAAAGCTATTAAAACCCTAATTGAGGAAATTCTTGTTACAGGAGCAAAAGTATCAAATAATCTATACCTTTCTTTTGAGTAAATCCTTTAGCAACCAATTGAGCTTTAAATTTATCAATTGACCCATCAGCTTTTAACTTCTTTTTGAAAATCTATTTGCAACCAATAGTTTTAGCACCCGGAGGTAAACTAACTATTACCCAAGTATGATTAGACATAAAAGATTCTATTTCACTATTAATTGCTTCTTTCCAAAAAGGTGAATCAGGAGAAGAAATAGCTTCATTATAAGTTTTTGAGTCATTATCAATAAGAAAAGTATAAAAATCATCTCCAAAATTAGTTTCTTTTCTTATTCTTTTACTCCTTCTTAATTCAACTTTACCATTATCATTAGTTACCTTTTCAGTTTCATTTAGAGGTATATAAGAACCTTTTTCAGTTTTTGATTTTAAAGGAAATACATGTTCAAAGAAATCTGCATTCTTAGTTTCAACAATAGTGTTAGGTTCCATAACATTATTTTCACTTCTAATAACTAAGAATCTATATGCAGCACTGTTTTGAGCATAGCTAATAAACATGTAGTCAAAAGTTTTAGAACTAATTTTCCTCTTTTTAGGTTCAGGCAATAAAACTTTAGCTAAACACCCCCACACTTTCAAATATTTAAAACTAGGTGTATAGCCTTTCCAAAGTTCATATGGTGTTTTACCAATTTTCTTAAATGGTATTCTATTTTGAATATAACATGCAGAAAGTATTGCCTCCCCCCACAGGTTAGGTGGTGCTCCAGAACTAATTAACATAGCATTCATCATTTCTTTTAAAGTTCTATTTTTTCTTTCAGCTACACCATTAGATTCAGGTGAATAAGGTGGAGTTATTTCATGTATTATGCCATGTTCTTCACAAAAATCATTCAAAGGTTTATATTCATATTCTCCCCCTCTATCAGATCTAAGTTTTTTAATTTTCTTGTTTAGTTGATTTTCAACTTCTGCCTTATATTTTAAAAACATTTTAATAGCCTCATCCTTAGATCTGATTAAATAAACTTTTGTGTATCTTGAATAGTCATCTACAAAAGTTTTATAATATTTTTTACCACCTCTAGTTAATGTACTCTTTAAATCACCAATATCACTGTGAATTAGGCCTAATAATTCAGTTTCTCTTTCTATTGACTTACAAGTTTTCTTAGTTGATTTAGATTCTACACATGTCTCACATTTTTCTGTATTAGTTATGGATATATTATGCAATAAACCAAGTTCCTTCATTTTCTTAATATAAGAGAAATTCACATGTCCTAGTCTACCATGCCATATATCAATAGAATCAATCAAGTAAGCAGAAGAAGATGATGCATTTCCATTCATGATTTCAAGTACATTTAAAAGAAACAAACCTTGGTTACAATAACCCTTCCCAACAAACATACCATTTTTAGTCATAATAATCTTGTCAGATTCAAAAGATACCTTAACCCCAACCTTACCCAGCAGAGAAACCGACACCAAGTTGTAGCGAATGTTCAGAACATAGAGCACATCACTCAGTGAAAGGACTTTTCCAGAAGTCAGCATAAGAAGAACCTTCCCTTTGCCGACAACAGGTGAGGGCCTCGAATCGCCCATGAACACTTGTTCCTCACCTTCCCCCACAGGAGTGTAGGAGACAAAAGCACTTTTGTCACCACAGATGTGCTTGGTAGCCCCAGAGTCTACCACCCAGTCCTTCACATTTGCTACCATGTTCACATCAGTAACAACTGCAGCAATGGCATCATCTGTCTCTACCAAATTAACATTCGTGCGTGCAGGAGTATTGTTTGCCTTTCTGAACCTGCACTCAGGAGCATGGTGCCCGGGCTTCCCACAAACATAACAGTTAGCCTTTTTCTTGAAGGTGGGTTGGGACCTTTGGTTCTGACCAGATCTAAAATTCTGATTATTCTTACGGTCTTGGTTAGGTCTATTATTCCAGTTGGTGTTGTGACTCTTTTTGTTGTTAGTCCTTCTATTGTTACTAGGTCTACTAGGTCCATCAACCAGATTAGCCTTGGAAGTTAATTCCTTGGCTTTTTCAGTCTTGTCTCTAAGCCTATTCTTTTCTTCAATTCGAATGTGAACAATCACATCTTCAAGACTCATATGTTTTCTTTTGTGTTTCAAATTATTTTTGTAGTCTTTCCAAGAGTCGAGCAATTTTTCAATAAGAAATCCTGCCAGAAAAGACTCTTGCAAAACTATTTCTTCATTTTTCAGGTCACTTACTAGGATATGAAATTCATGGATTTGAGATGATACATCTCTATCCTCGGTCATTTGGAAATTAGCAAAATTCCCTATGGCATATTTCTGATTACCAGCATCTTCTAGGACATATTTCTTTTTCAAACTTTCCCAAATATCCTTAGCAGTCTTATAGGTATAATATATATCATAAATCTCATTAGACAGTGTGCTAAGTATAGTGTGTCTACATACCTTATTACCATTTTCCCATTTTTTCAGCTCTTCCTCATATTTTTCAATACCTTCTTTTGGTTGAGGGTCTGTCAGTATGTGGGTCAAGTTCACCATGTCCAAAGCAGAGTAAACACGCTCTTGCCAGCGCTTAAAGAAAGTACCATTGAAGTGCTCGATCTTAGAAACATCATGCAGAATTTTAGCAGTCATACTAGCAGCATCCATGATTATCTACTTTTAAGATTATTGGAAAAATAAAATATGGAAGTGTGAACCCCGGAAATTGGGCCCACGAGGGATTGAAAAGAAAGTGGGTTTGAAAAAGAAAAAGGAAAGGAGTCGCCACCTTATTTTTTAAAGGAAACAAGGAAAACCCTAAAAATCAGGTTGTTTTAGGAAAACAATTTGAATGACTCCATAAAAAAAGGAAAGGCAAAAACCAATCTTTTGAAAACCAAAGAAATCGGGGATTCGGAGGCTAAGTTATGACATGGGAAGGTTCTAGGCAAAGCCTATAGGCACCCATGTCACCCTTTCGGTCTCTCAGTTCATTTGGGTTAAATTAAAGTCTTTCCATACAAAAATCAGCAAGTATATCATCACAAGAATTGCATGCATATCATATATTTCATTCATCCATCCATGCATAATAAGCAAATAAAAACAGAAAATAAAAAGAAGAAAAGAAAACATAAATAAACCTAGGATGCTTGGATCCTAGAACGGACTTGAGCCTCACGAAGAGCGCCTACGTACCATGCAACGAAATACATGGATCAAAGTCCACGTAGTTCGATTAGAACTAAGGTTAAATCCTAATACAAACCTATGGTAAAAACCCTAGGTTTCCTTATTTGATCAAAAGAGTTGAATATGATAGAAAGTTTGATTTTAGGAAAGAAATCCACAAAATGGAAACTTTAATAAAAACCAGAATTTTGTTGGTTAAGGAAACCTCTAATTAAACCATAGGATCATATTAAAAATTAACCCTAAATAGGGAGAAAAGAATGAGTTAAGAAGAAAGGTGAATTGGGGCACCTTCACACCCACTTACCTGAGCGCAATTAGCTCCAAGCATTTAGCCATTTCAGACATAAGCAGCCCTATTTGCCATGGGACAAATACCACACCTATTTGCACCCTTACAAGTGCTCAAAACCATGCAAAAACACTAACATGCAAATCTGGACAGAATAGTATTATGACCTAAAATCATCCACTAAGCATGCCAATAGCAAAAACAACGAACAATAATAAGTCCTAACATATTCCTAGAACCATATCATGCATAAAAACCCTAAAACATACTAACATGCATGCAAAACTATCATGTTTACTCCATATGAAAAACATATACAGCAAACACGAAGAAAAACCAAATAAAAAAGTCTACTTTATCATGCTATATGAAAACAAACACGAAACAATGACTCTAAAACCCTAAACTCACAAATATGCTTAAAAACATACAAAACATACTTTAATCATGCTAAAACCAAACTAAACAGAAATTAAATCATGCATATTAACTAACTAAAGCAATATAACATGATGAAAATCCTAACTCTAACATGCAATGACACTAATCCTAACACAAGGACAATAGGAGCACACGAATCATAACTATGCATTAAAAACCTAAAGGACAGCCCTAAAGCATGCTAAACAGTAGATAAAAAATAGATATTCCATGTATATTAACTAGCTAGAGTGTTAATACATGATAAAAAAGTCACCTTTAACATGCAATAAGCCTAACCCATATGAGAACCTAGTTTAAGCTTGAATAGAGAAGGAGAATACCTTAGGAAGGGCCTTCCTTGCTGCTGTATGCAATTGTTCGTGGCTCCTCAGGTCTTTAGAGTGAATCAAACCAACACGAATCCTCCTCTTTGTCAAAGTGGTATCACAGCAAAGAGATCAAAACTCACTCAACTTTGAAAAGAAATAGAAAACAAAAAGAGAACAAGAGAAAAGAAAAAGTGATTCTCGTCACTTTGCAGCAGCAGCAACTTCAATCGCGTTTTTGGATATAAAAACGTTGGATTTGGACAAAGCTTGTGAAATACAAAGTTGTAGAGAATTGAATTATCTTTCTAACAAGACCAATTTCATCAAATTCTGACTTCGGATGAAAAAGTTATGATTAAAATACGACTGCTGGTTTTTAGAAAATCTGCTGCTGAATTATGACGAATTTCACTCCCTCCAAACCCTCTTCTCCTCTCCCCTGTTTAAAGACATTAAGAGAGTATTTATAGCTGAAATCTGGAGTTTCCCTTTCCTTCCTGGACTAGGTTTCCTTGGAGAATAATCAAAAGGTATTTTATAATGATAAAAGACTTCTAATCTGAATAGGAAAAGGAAATTGTCTTTTATAAAAATTGGGAGACTGACCGCTAACACGCATGCACATGTATCGTATGTGCGTACACACACTCATCACATACGTACACGTGTTAGTGTCATGATAAAAATGGCTAATTTAATAAAATAATTTTCTTTTCATTTTAACCAAAAATCTCATGCTGTGATTCGCACTAATTCTTCAAGGATAATCCGTAAATAACCACACTAAACTCATCATCAGGGCCACGGGACTTAAGATGACAACCGGTACAAAATGATGACTAATGAAAGTCAATTTGAAAAGATTTGGTTGGTAATTGTGAGTCAATTAGAGCTAACCCAAGGAAGGGTCAATTAACCAACTTGAACCACATCGAGCCATTTTAATCCCGAGCCATTGACTTACCAAATTGACACTAAAAATACCTCTTATGCATCCATATGAACTCCAATTGACAATTTGGAGATCATTCCAAGGTCAAATGAAAAGTTTGGGACTTAAAAGACGATTATGCCCCTCAAGTCACAAAAGCTCTTATTATCCCTCAAGATCAACTCCAATTTGAACCAAAATTCATATCCATTGTCCTTGTGACTCTAGAAAACTAATGCAAGTGACTAGACTCAAAAACAAAACAAAAACATGCATGAAATGATGAGCCCTAGTAAGGTGGTGCAAAAATGGGGTGTGACAGAAGCCCCTCATTGGCGAACAAGTTACACTTGTGAACCAATGATAAAGAACAACCCATTTTTGGCCAAAAAGCCCGGAGAAATCACACACTGATACCAACAATGATGGGAGGTTGAAAACCTGAGACTGAAATAAGGAAGTGTACTCAAGTCATGAGTATACTTAAACCACTGGGGGTTGATGATTGTCAAGAGAAGCATATTCAAGCCACTACGAATGAACATACTTTTGAAATGGAGAAATATATTCTAGTCACGAATATATTTAACCAAGTGATGAGAATGAGATCTGAAAAGTACGTTCAAGTGACGAACGTACCTTGGAAATGGAGAAGTATATTCAGGTCACGAATATATTTAACCAAGTGAGTGACAAAAAATCTGAGAAGTATACTCAAATGATGAGTATACCACTGAAATGGAGAAATATATTCAGGTCACGAATATATTTAACCAAGTAATCTGAGAATGAAATCTGAGAAGTATACTCAAGTGGTGAGCATACCATTGAAATGGAGAAATATATCCAAGCGATGGATATCTTTAACCAAGTAGGATAAGAATAATCTGAGAGGTGTATTCAAGTGATGAGTGTACTTTTGAAATGGAGAAATATATTCAGGTCACGAACATATTTAACCAAGTGATGAAAAAGATGCTGAGAAATATACTCAAGTGATGAGTATACTTAATGATTGAAAAAGACTGAGAAGTACGTTCAAGTGATGAACATACTTTTGAAATGGAGAAATGTATCCAAGTGATGGATATATTTAACCAAGTAAGCTGAGAAGTACACTCAAGTGATGAGCATACCATTGAAATGGAGAAATATATCCAAACGACGGATATATTTAACCAAGTAAGATAAGAATAATCTGAGAAGTGTACTCAAGTGATGAGTACACCATTGAAATGGAGAAATATATTCTAGTCACGAATATACTTAACCAAGTAAGTGACAAGTATGTTTGAGTGATAAACATACCATTGAAATAGAGAAATATATCCAAGTGATGGATATACTTAACCAAGTAAGTGACAAGTATGTTTAAGTGATAAACATACCATTGAAATAGAGAAATATATCCAAGCGATGGATATACTTAAGCAAGTAAGATAGAGAATAATCTGAGAAGTGTACTCAAGTGATGAGTACACCATTGAAATGGAGAAATATATTCTAGTCATGAATATATTTAACCAAGTAAGTGACAAATAATCTGAGAAGTATGTTCAAGTGATGAACATACTATTGAAATGGAGAAATATACCCAAGCGATGGATATACTTAACCAAGTAAGTGGCAAAATATCTAAGAAGTATACTCAAGTGATGAGTATACCATTGAAATGGAAAAAATATACCCAAGTGGTGGATATACTTAACCAAGTAAGTGACAAATGATCTGAGAAGTATGTTCAAGTGATGAACATACCATTGAAATGGAGAAGTATACCCAAGCGATGGATATACTTAACCAAGTAAGTGACAAAATATCTGAGAAGTATACTCGAGTGATGAGTATACCATTGAAATGGAGAAATATACCCAAGCGATGAATATATTTTACCAAGTAAGTGATAATGAGGATCTGAAACTAGGAAGCATATTCAATGGGTGAACATGCTTTTGAAATAGAAGAATATATTCAAGTGATGAATATATTCAACCAAGTATGATAGAAAATGAGAATTTGAAACTGATAAGCATATTCAAAGGGTGAATACACTTTTGAAATGGAAAAATATATTCAAGTGATGAATATATTCAACCAAGTAGGATAGGGAATGAGAATTTGAAACTGAGAAGCATATTCAAAGAGTGAATACACTTTTGAAATGGAAGAATATATTCAAATGATGAGTATATTCAACCAAGTGGGATGAAAAATCAAGATTTGAAATGAGGATATATGATCAATTTATCAAGATTGAACAGGCATGGTGCAAGAGGAAAGTGACTTAACACATTGTCACTTGAGTTGGCATGACACAGGGGAAATATATTCAACATAAAATCAATTCAAGGAATTGATTTCAAGATGGAATTTGATTGATTTTAAGCTCAAAAAGTGTTGAATATCTCATTTGGAAGGAGATTTGATCACGCGTCAAGGCGAGACAAAGCGAGGGAGAAAGCCAAAACAAGGTGGCTTGGGTGACCACCAGGCCTCGGGAGGCTAGCCGCCCAGGCCTGGGTGGTTACCCGAGCCCGAAGCGGAAATCCCACTTTGAATAGGAAACTTCCTATTCTGATGGGTTTTTTCCTATTTGAACTTGGATTTGTGACCTTTTCCCTATAAAAACACATCCAAGAGGTTCCTAAACCTACTTGTATTCATTCATTAGAAATTATGGAGGCTCTAGACAAATTTTTAGGAGGGTTTTTGAGAGTTATGAGTGCTGAAGCAAAATCTGAGTTCAAGTGCTTTGGCTTGGATCCATTGCTCTCCTTGAGGCATGTGAGGCTTGAAACGAACCTCTTGACTGCTGCTACATATTTTTGGGATCCTCAAGTTCATGTGTTCCGCTTCAACTATGAAGAACTGTGCCCAACCATGGAGGAATTCTGTGCATTGTATGGAGTTTCAACAGTAGGTCCTTTCATTCTCCCTACTCCTCGCCCAAGCTTTCTTACTTCTTTATCCAATCTACTTGGGATTCACTCACAATATGCCTCTACGTTTGTAAAGGACCATATGGTAGACTTGATGAAATTGGCAACCTCTTTTTTAGCTTGTGATAGTAAAGGTATTCTGAATTTTACCTTTCCTATTAAGCATGCTCTTGCCTTTTGCCTCATTGGTCGTTTTCTTATTTCTACTGGTACTCCACATGTTCCCGTTCAAATCTGTGACTTGATTCCTCTCCTTGCCAAGGGCCATAACTTGATTCCCATGGTGCTAGCTGAAACCCTGAATGGTTTGGATAAAACTCATGAGGACCCAAAGGTTCCTTTAGGAGGTAGCCCCATTCTACTGCAGATGTGGTTGCTTGAAAGACTGAATTTCTTGTCACCAGTTGCCATTACACCATACAAGCCCCAGCATTACTGCCTTCGCCGCATTGAATTACCTGGGCAATTTTCATTGAGAGATTGGCTAGGTTACTACCAAACCCTTTCTTGGAGGAGTGTCAAGTGGTTTGTATTCATATGGGGCTGCAGTGACCAGGTGCTTCTGCGGACTTCTGGATGCGCCATGGTGAGACTCATAGGACTGAGGTCTACTTCCTTCTATTGGCCTTCAAGGGTTCTGCGTCAGATGGGCGCCATGCAAACCATACCCACTTCCTTGAAAGGTGACTATCCTGTGGTGCCCGCGGGTCTTTCTGTAGTGACTTGGGCGAAGGACCGATGGCCTAGCAAGTTGATACTAACCCAAGTTACGAATACTGATGGTCCATATATGATGAGCCCCAAGTATAAGGAATGGTTGAAAAGCAATTTAGGTGAGAGAGAGACTACTCGAAGAGAAAGGATTTTTGGACTTATCAAGAACAATGAACTTGGACCTTGCAGAGAAGATATTATGGAAGCAGTGACAACAGCTTATGAACATGACTTGAGGAAGAAAAGAAGACATGCAAGAGAGGAGAAGAAAGCTGAAGAGCGAGCTGCACAGAAGCCCAAGAAAAACTGAAGACTCAATAGAATAGGATATTTATGGCATATTTATAGTTCTTTTACTTAATACCAATGAATTGCTATGTCAATCAATTTTAGTTTTGAATAAATTGCCAATACTAAATCGAATTTGGGATTTTGTTGTTTGATTTAGACCGCACCCAAGGTAACTTTATGGGTTGCCTACGTATCTCCATGGTTTTTTTTTCTTCTTTTTTTTTTTTGTTTTTGTTTTGTTTTTTTTTTTTGTTTTTTTTGTTTTTTTTTTTGTTTTCTTTTTTTTGTTTTTGAATGGAGAATCAGGTCTTACGTAGTTCTTATGCCTTAAATTTTGCCTAGGCCGCCCTTATGGGTTTTCAACCTAGCAGGCTTCAAACATGATATTTCTTCAATTGATCCAAATTAGTTGGACGAGCGAACTCAATTCCATCTAAATCCATGAGGCGAACAGCCCCTGCTGGCAATATCTCTTTGATAATGTATGGCCCACCCCAACTTGGCTTGAATTTTCCCCGCGGATCGAACATTGGAGCTCTGATTTCTTTCAGCACTACATCCCCTTTCTTTAGACCTCGATCTTTGACATGCTTGTTGAATGCTCTGGCAACTCTCCGTTGATACCCCTGAACATGATACAGCGCCCTTAAACGCCTTTCATCCAGCAAAGCTAACTCATCATAGTGGCTCTTAACCCAGTCCACTTCTGTTATCTGGCTCTCCACGGCAACTCTTAGTGAAGGAACTTCCAATTCAACTGGCAACACGGCCTCCATTCCATAAACTAGAGAATAAGGGGTAGCCCCTGTTGATGATCTTATTGATGTTCTGTAACCCCATAGAGCCAATGGCAACTTCTCATGCCAGTCTGTGTGCGAGTCCGCAGTCTTCTGTAGTATCTTCTTGATGTTCTTGTTAGCTGCTTCCACCGCTCCATTAGTCTGAGGACGGTATGGTGATGACAGATGGTGAACTATGCCGTACTTTTGCAAAAGCTCATGGGTTTCTTTCTGAAAGTGCTGGCCATTGTCTGAGATAACTTCATGCGGTACCCCATATCGATAGATGATGCTGTGCTGTATGAACTGTGCTACCTTCTTGGAATTCAAGGTCTTAAAGGACGCTGCTTCCACCCACTTAGTGAAGTAGTCGATGGCAACCAGGATGTATTCATGCCCATTTGATGCCTTTGGCTTGATCTGTCCGATGATATCTATCCCCCATACCGCGAATGGCCAAGGTGATGACATACTCGTTAAAGGCATAGAAGGCAAATGTTGTCCACTGGCGAACAGTTGGCATTTGTGGCACTTCTTGACATGTGCGTGGCAGTCTCTTTCCATGGTGGACCAATAATAGCCTAACCTCATGATTTTCTTAGCTAACATATAGCCATTCATATGCGGAGCCCCTGTCCCTTCATGGATTTCTTTAATCAGATGCTCGGCTTCCTCCTCGGTGACACACAGCAGGTGGATCCCGTCGTATGATCTCCGATATAGCTTTCCTCCACAAAGTACATAGTGACTCGCCAACCGCCTTAGGGTTTTTCTATCGATACGAGATGCTCCTTCTGGGTATTCCCTTTCTTCAATGAACTTCTTTATGTCATGGAACCACGGACGGCCATCATTTACCTCTCCTCCTCGGATTGCACAACAGTACACAGGCTTGTCTCGGCATTCTATCACCAACGGCTTCACATTTCCCCCTTCAGGTATCTCCACCATGGATGCTAGGTAGGGATGGCAATGGGTCGGGTCGGATGCGGGTCGGCACTACCCCATACCCGACCCGACCTTTAATTTCTTATACCCATGCCCGACCCGATACCCGATGGGTATGAACAATTAACTCCCATCCCCGATCCACTGTTTTATTGGACTACCCATGCCCGACCCGCCCATACCCGACCGCCCTGTTGTGAGGATTTTTTTCCCCCAAATTCCATTTTTTTTGTTACTTACACCTATTACATGTTATTCATATAATTATATACCAAGCTTATAAATGTTTTTAGCACCTAATTAATATGATCTTGTTCAAATAAAATCATACCTAATATGATCACACAAATATTATACACAAACATAAAGATTAAAAAACAATAAAAATACATAATGAGCCTTCGAATGGACTCCATAAGGTTATATCAAGATAGGTTTAAGTAGGTATTTATATTTTATTGTAAAAAATATATATATATATATTTTGTAAATATAGCGGGTCGGGTCGGGTCTTCGGGTTTTTTCTTGTTGGGATCCATACCCGACCCGTACCCGAAATTTTTTTAAAATTTATACCCATACCTGACCCGATACCCGAAAAAAATAAAAAATACCCGCCCATTCGGGTATGGATCGAGTCGGGACCCAATGGATCGGGGCGTAATTGCCATCCCTAATGCTAGGGTCGCCAAGGCATCGGCGAACTGGTTCTTGTTCCTTGAAAGGTAGTTAAATTCTATCTCTGAGAACTCCTTGGTTAGAGCTTCCAGGTAGGCATGGTAGGGTAGCAGCTTCTCATCTCGAGTTTTCCATTCCCCTTTTATCTGACAGATGATTAGCGCCGAGTCCCCGAACACTTCTAATTCTTTGATCCCCAATTCAAGTGCCGCTTCTAGTGCTAGGATACAGGCCTCATACTCAGCAATGTTGTTGGTAGCTTCGAACCCCAACTTGACCGCCAACGGTGTAAATGCCTCTTCGGGTGAGACCAGTAGGACTCCTATCCCATAACCTTTCTTATTGGCTGCCCCATCGAAGTATACTCTCCAAGTTTTTCTACCAATCTCTAGCACGTCCTCATCTGGGAATTGATCGTTGAACGGAGCGGATGATGACACCGGACAGCTGGCTAGGTAGTCTGCGATGACACTTCCCTTGATAGACTTCTGATTCACGTACTTGATGTCGAATTCATTGAGGAGAATTGACCATCGAGCAGTTCTGAATGACAATACTGGCCTTTCTACCAGGTACTTCAACGGGTCCATGCGACTTATCAAGAACACTTCGAAGGACATCATGTAGTGCCGGAGTTTCTGCGTCGCCCATACTAGTGCCACACAAGCCTTTTCAATTGCATTGTACTTCACTTCATAGTCTGTCATTTTCTTGCTTAAGTAATAAATGGCATTTTCCTTTGTAGACCCTTCAAGATATTGAGCTAACATAGCTCCCGTCGCGGTTTCGGTGACCGTTAAGTATAACAAAAGTGGCGCGCCTTGCCGTGGGGGAACTAAGATTGGAGGATTGCTCAAGTATCTCTTAATGGTCTCAAAGGCCTCTTGGCATTCTTCGTTCCATACTTTTGGCACACCTTTCTTAAGCAATTTGAAGATTGGTTCGCAAACCATGGTCAAGTTGGCAATGAATCGGCTTATGTATTGAACTCTTCCCAGAAAACCCCGGATCTACTTCTCAGTGCTAGGCGGCTCCATCTCCACAATAGCTTTTATCTTCCCTGGGTCCACTTCGATACCTCTCTGAGTGATCATAAACCCCAATAGCTTGCCTGCAGTGACGCCGAAAGCACACTTCTGTGGGTTGAGACAGAGATTGTACTTTTTTACTCGCTCTAAGAATTTCTCTAGTGCCTTGAAATGCCCTTCCCTATCCACGGACTTCACGATCATATCATCGACGTAAACCTCGACTTCCTTATGGATCATATCATGCAATAGGGTCGTAGCTGCTCTTTGGTAAGTAGCCCCAGCGTTTCTTAAGCCAAAAGGCATTACTTTGTAACAGTACGTTCCCCATTGCGTGATAAAAGCTGTTTTCTCCATGTCTTGAGGCGCCATCTTTATCTGGTTATACCCGGAGAATCCGTCCATGAAGGAGAGGAGTGCATGTCCCACCGTGCTATCTACCAACACGTCGATATGGGGTAAAGGAAAGTCATCCTTAGGGCTCGCGGCGTTGAGATCTCGGAAGTCGACACACATCCTCACTTTCCCATCTTTTTTAGGCACAGGCACTATATTCGACAACCACTCGGGGTACTCCACAACTTGGAGGAAACCCGCGTCTAGTTGTTTAGTTACCTCTTCTTTTACTTTTAGGGCCCATTCTGGTTTTAATCTTCTGAGTTTCTGCTTTACCGGCTTCTTTAGGGAATTAGTGGGGATATAGTGTTGCACAATATCGGGGTCGATGCCAGGCATGTCTTCATAAGACCATGCAAAAGCCATAATGTTGGCTTTCAAGAGAGAGATCATCTTTTCTTTTTCAACGGGGGAGAGGGTTTTCCCAATTTTAACTATTCTTGGCAATTCATTCGTCCCTAAGTTGATTGATTCCAATTCATCCATATTAGGTTCGGTGACGCCCCTTTTCCTTTGCTCAACGAGCTCCGGGGGGACATCGTTCCTAGGATCTATATCCATGCCATAAATATCCATAGATGAGAGAAAAGAGACACTGCATATATAGAGAAAGAAAGCACACTTTATTGACTAGGAATAATGGGAATGACACACAAAAGAAAGAAGGAAAACAAACAAATCTGTATCAATACTATGACTCCACAAAGTGAGTAAAGTAGATACATCTTATTGAATTAGGGAAATATTACTAAACTAAGACACCTACAAGCTGCTATCAGGTAGGCCAAGGTCTTCTTCTTCATGGATCTCCGCAATGACACCACATTCAAGGTACCAATTCAGGAATGGCACGGTAGCATGGCTAATGGATGAACCCTGGAGTTCTTCAATGGTCGAGTCTTCCACGGTGAGGATCATGTCTTGGAACATTTCAGTCATAGCCCCCGCATCAAGGTTCTCTGCCCAGTCTTCCTCTTTCAAGCTTCCATATAGATCTTGGATAGAGTGGTACCAACTTGTTAAACTTTGAGGATTCGGCCCTTCTGTGAAGTATCTATCACCAAAACTTTTATCTGCCACGGCTGGGTCGGAACTTGGATAAAAAGTATATGGGATGTACTGCTTTATAGAAGAGTAATGGCGTGATGATTCATTCAGCTCTTTCTCAATGCATTGGACATAATCAAACCCAGATAGCGGTATCACTGCTGATTCAGGTTGTATCTCACATATAGGCACACCTGCGAGTTTCAATTCATAGTCCCCTTGAAGCGTTACTATGGCTCCTTCATATGGAAACTTCACCTTTTGATGGAGTGAAGATGGCACAGCCCCAGCAGGATGGATCCAAGGTCGGCCCAACAACAAGTTGAAACATGACGGCACATCCAACACTTGGAATTCTACCCTAAATTCAGTGGGTCCCATGATAAGAGGCAAAGTAACTACCCCTATTACTTCTCGGCGGGTGTTGTCATAAGCTCTTACGGTCTGCCCAGATGGCGTGAAATCAGTGGGTCCCAAACCCAAAACAGTGGCAGTTCAGAGAGGACATACATTCAGTGCGGACCCATTGTCAATAAGAACGGTGGGAACCCTCTTCCCCATAGTGTCAACGGTCACATAGAGAGCTTGAGAATGGCTCGGCCCGCTTTTAGGTAGGTCTACATCGGTGAACACGATGGTTGAGTTCTTGGGAGTTGGATTCACCAAATGTACCAATCCCTCGGGGGATGTGTCAACGGGCACTTGTATCTGATTCAACAGTTTCAACACGGTCTGTCTGTGCTTATGCGAGGCCATGAGCAAGCCCCAAATAGTAATGTTGGCATTGGTCTTCTTCAGCTGCCTAAGCACTTCATCCTCTTCTTCTTGCAAGCGAGGACGCCTCTGCCCTTCCAAATCTTCCAACGGATTTTCAGATTCTAGGTGGGGAGGCTTGAAATGACGACCCCCTCTGGTTATATGGTCCAACTCATCATCGCTAGCCCATATGTCATGGACTTCCTCGGAGTCATTCATCAAGTCATCCCATTCTATCATGTCGATGCTCTCCATCTCTGTCGGCAAGTCATCCCAACCTGAAGGGACTATCGGCTCATCTGATATCGGACTTGGGCTTGAGTACAGCACATAGTAATCATATTTCCCCGACGCTTCACCTAATAGGCCAACCTGAGGATCCCCTGCTTCATATCTTTCTTTCAGCTCTTGTTGGATAGATTTCTTTGGCAACAACAAAACCTTTTGGTCAATGAGGTCTTGGATGATCTTCTTTAGTATAGAACAAGCCTCGGTGTCATGGCCGGGTGCACAATGGTATTGGCAATATTGGTGAGGGGTTGATGGTCTGGGCTTTGGTGGAAGTGGCATGATAAGGCTGTTATTGCGGCAAATGGTGAAAAGACAGGTTAAGGTCATGGGGAGCGGAGTGTATTGTCTTATGGGATGGCGAGGGCGAGAGGATTCAACCCCAATGGCATTTATGGTGTTAGGTGGGGGTGTGTTGTTGTGTGATGGGAGAGGATTACGGGTGACATTTGGACGGGTTGGTGGTGAAATGACTTGCTTGTCAATGAGGTCTTGGACTTGGTGGCGAAGGCGAATACAGCGATTGGTGGCATGGCCTTTGGATTGATGGTACTTGCAGTACTCATTCTCATTGTAGCTCTTGGGTAAGGGATTTGGTGGAGGTCTTGGGTCGAGTGGCTTCAATAGGTCACGACTTATGAGCTTTTCAAGGACTCTTTCGAGTGGCATGAATAGGTCAGTGAATTGGCGAGGTGGGTTGACATCATTGAGAGAAAAGGGTTGGATTGGTTGAGTTATGGTGTTGACCTCGGCATTGTTCTTCCCAGTAAAGTTTGTCTTGCAACTCCTCACTTCCTCAGTCTTGATTGTCCCATCATTGATAGCATCTTCAACCTGCGTGCCAGCCCCAATGAGAGCTTTGAAATTTGGGAAATAGTGGGCAAATAGGTGCTTGTGATACACGGGCAGCAAGTTCTTAACCACTAACTGAATTTGGTCCTCCTCATTCGGCCTATCCGTCATTCTCGACGCCTTTTGTCTCCACCTTGTAATGTAAGCGGAGAAAGTTTCATGAGCCCCTTGCTTGGTAGTTTCTAGGTCCCTTCGAGTAACGTCCACCTCTGTGTTATACTTGTAGTGCTCTGAAAACTCATTGCATATGTCTTCCCAAGTCCGAGTTCTATTCTCATCCAAGGATAAGAACCATTTCAAAGCAGAAGTGGCCAAGGTTTCATGGAATATTTGAGCTAAAAGCTCGTCAGTAGCCCCTCGAGGGTACATAGCTCGCACGTACATCTTCAAATGAGTCTTAGGGCAACCCGTCCCATCGAACTTTTCTAACTCCGGCATCTTAAATTGTAGTGGAATACGAGCCGTTGGAAACAGGGATAGAGTCCGCACATCGACCATGTCATCAGCCCTACGAATCCCTTTTATAGTTCTCTCCAATGCTTCTACCTTGCTAGCTAACACGGAATCACTGCTAGAACCTTTCCCCTTGGCTTCCCCTTCTAGGTCGGTGACCTCAGGTTTCGAGCTACTTTCCCCCCTTGTCTTGGTGTTCTCATTGGATTGAGGTCCCTCTTCGGTGCCAGCCCCATGAGGTATACCCGAGGAATGGGCCTTAGAGCCATTTTGTTCAAGATCCGCCATCTTCTGTTGGTTCTCTTGAGCCATTTTCAATGCGGTATCGGATGTCTCGGCGGTATGGTCAAGCTTGGTCATGATGGCTTTCAGGCAAGCCTCAAGGTCAAAGTGCCCCTCACTAGTTCTTTCGTCGGCCATGTCTGTCTGATGGGTAGACTCAACACTCACTAGACGCCCTTGTGGATTGCGGATCCAAGCCAGCACGTCTATGGATAGAAAAGTTTTAACCTTTAGCCTAAGGATCTGTCCTAAACCTCCATATTTTCCTTAATGAATTCGGTCTCTACACCATGTTCAATTAATTCATTCCTTTTATCCAATTACCTTTACAGGGGTCATGGATTAAGGGTATGTTTTAAAGAATAGGGCATAGAGTCCTTCAATTAGGTTTAATTAATCCCCTAGGACTAGCACATCACAAACATAGCTTTACATCCTATTTCCTTAATTTATTCCTCCTAACCCATGGCCTTAACGAAGGCTAGGGTTTAAAGGTCTATATTAAGGGCATAAGATATAAAGCCTCACACCACAAACACGGCATAGCATCATTACAAACAATTGTGGGTGCATAAAGGTGAGACCGTAGTGTCCTACAAGTCTGTCTATATGGACTAATGATAAGGGTAGGCTAGGGTCCTTCACTTGCTTGAGCAATCCTTATACCTAACCACATGTGGCATCAAGAACGCCGCGTGGGTCCAGCAGTACGTGATTAACTCATTTAATATACCCAAGGGCAAGCCCAAGGGTACTAGGCAAGAGAGGTTGATAGCTTTCGCCCCAACACATGGAATCAGGAAAACCAAGGTTGAGACTAGGCCGATCGTTGGCAAGGATACATCGAGGGACATCGATCCTAACATGCAAGAGTTTGTGCACACAATGCAATAAATGAAAGCACACAATCAAGCGGATGCAATGTGATTGATTTTAATTAAACATAAGAAATTAACCTAGCCCATTTAAACTTTATAGAGTCTAGCCCACAAATCCCCAGTGGAGTCGCCAAACTGTGAACCCCGGAAATTGGGCCCACAAGGGATTGAAAAGAAAGTGGGTTTGAAAAAGAAAAAGGAAAGGAGTCGCCACCTTATTTTTTAAAGGAAATAAGGAAAACCCTAAAAATCAGGTTGTTTTAGGAAAACAATTTGAATGACTCCATAAAAAAAGGAAAGGCAAAAACCAATCTTTTGAAAACCAAAGAAATCGGGGATTCGGAGGCTAAGTTATGACATGGGAAGGTTCTAGGCAAAGCCTATAGGCACCCATGTCACCCTTTCGGTCTCTCAGTTCATTTGGGTTAAATTAAAGTCTTTCCATACAAAAATCAGCAAGTATATCATCACAAGAATTGCATGCATATCATATATTTCATTCATCCATCCATGCATAATAAGCAAATAAAAACAGAAAATAAAAAGAAGAAAAGAAAACATAAATAAACCTAGGATGCTTGGATCCTAGAACGGATTTGAGCCTCACGAAGAGCGCCTACGTACCATGCAACGAAATACATGGATCAAAGTCCACGTAGTTCGATTAGAACTAAGGTTAAATCCTAATACAAACCTATGGTAAAAACCCTAGGTTTCCTTATTTGATCAAAAGAGTTGAATATGATAGAAAGTTTGATTTTAGGAAAGAAATCCACAAAATGGAAACTTTAATAAAAACCAGAATTTTGTTGGTTAAGGAAACCTCTAATTAAACCATAGGATCATATTAAAAATTAACCCTAAATAGGGAGAAGAGAATGAGTTAAGAAGAAAGGTGAATTGGGGCACCTTCACACCCACTTACCTGAGCGCAATTAGCTCCAAGCATTTAGCCATTTCAGACATAAGCAGCCCTATTTGCCATGGGACAAATACCACACCTATTTGCACCCTTACAAGTGCTCAAAACCATGCAAAAACACTAACATGCAAATCTGGACAGAATAGTATTATGACCTAAAATCATCCACTAAGCATGCCAATAGCAAAAACAACGAACAATAATAAGTCCTAACATATTCCTAGAACCATATCATGCATAAAAACCCTAAAACATACTAACATGCATGCAAAACTATCATGTTTACTCCATATGAAAAACATATACAGCAAACACGAAGAAAAACCAAATAAAAAAGTCTACTTTATCATGCTATATGAAAACAAACACGAAACAATGACTCTAAAACCCTAAACTCACAAATATGCTTAAAACATACAAAACATACTTTAATCATGCTAAAACCAAACTAAACAGAAATTAAATCATGCATATTAACTAACTAAAGCAATATAACATGATGAAAATCCTAACTCTAACATGCAATGACACTAATCCTAACACAAGGACAATAGGAGCACACGAATCATAACTATGCATTAAAAACCTAAAGGACAGCCCTAAAGCATGCTAAACAGTAGATAAAAAATAGATATTCCATGTATATTAACTAGCTAGAGTGTTAATACATGATAAAAAAGTCACCTTTAACATGCAATAAGCCTAACCCATATGAGAACCTAGTTTAAGCTTGAATAGAGAAGGAGAATACCTTAGGAAGGGCCTTCCTTGCTGCTGTATGCAATTGTTCGTGGCTCCTCAGGTCTTTAGAGTGAATCAAACCAACACGAATCCTCCTCTTTGTCAAAGTGGTATCACAGCAAAGAGATCAAAACTCACTCAACTTTGAAAAGAAATAGAAAACAAAAAGAGAACAAGAGAAAAGAAAAAGTGATTCTCGTCACTTTGCAGCAGCAGCAACTTCAATCGCGTTTTTGGGTATGAAAACGTTGGATTTGGATAAAGCTTGTGAAATACAAAGTTGTAGAGAATTGAATTATCTTTCTAACAAGACCAATTTCATCAAATTCTGACTTCGGATGAAAAAGTTATGATTAAAATACGACTGCTAGTTTTCAGAAAATCTGCTGCTGAATTATGACGAATTTCACTCCCTCCAAACCCTCTTCTCCTCTCCCCTGTTTAAAGACATTAAGAGAGTATTTATAGCTGAAATCTGGAGTTTCCCTTTCCTTCCTGGACTAGGTTTCCTTGGAGAATAATCAAAAGGTATTTTATAATGATAAAAGACTTCTAATCTGAATAGGAAAAGGAAATTGTCTTTTATAAAAATTGGGAGACTGACCGCTAACACGCATGCACATGTATCGTATGTGCGTACACACACTCATCACATACGTACACGTGTTAGTGTCATGATAAAAATGGCTAATTTAATAAAATAATTTTCTTTTCATTTTAACCAAAAATCTCATGCTGTGATTCGCACTAATTCTTCAAGGATAATCCGTAAATAACCACACTAAACTCATCATCAGGGCCACGGGACTTAAGATGACAACCGGTACAAAATGATGACTAATGAAAGTCAATTTAAAAAGATTTGGTTGGTAATTGTGAGTCAATTAGAGCTAACCCAAGGAAGGGTCAATTAACCAATTTGAACCACATCGAGCCATTTTAATCCCGAGCCATTGACTTACCAAATTGACACTAAAAATACCTCTTATGCATCTATATGAACTCCAATTGACAATTTGGAGATCATTCCAAGGTCAAATGAAAAGTTTGGGACTTAAAAGACGATTATGCCCCTCAAGTCACAAAAGCTCTTATTATCCCTCAAGATCAACTCCAATTTGAACCAAAATTCATATCCATTGTCCTTGTGACTCTAGAAAACTAATGCAAGTGACTAGACTCAAAAACAAAACAAAAACATGCATGAAATGATGAGCCCTAGTAAGGTGGTGCAAAAATGGGGTGTGACAGGAAGCTACAAGTAAACAAAGCAGAAACTTATCGGACTGAGGTGTGTGAGAACACTGCCCTTAAAAGTAGATCGCGCCCCACGGAACAAATTGCTCGGTGCAGATGGTCAGTGGCGGCTTACTCTCCATGGTACAACAGTCGCACCTCCCACAAGCGTGCATTCGCAATGCCGGAGAGATGTGAATAGCTCAGATGACTCCTTCGTAGAACAAGAATTGCAGAACTCGAAAATATAGAATTGCAGAACTGAAAATAATAACTCAGAAAATATAGAGAGAGGAGAAGAGAGGAGAAGAGAGCAGTAGCTGCTGTGTGTTTTGGAAAGGGTGGAAGGAGCCCTTTATATAGTGTTTAGAAGGTGAAACTGCTGCAAAGAATTAAATTTAAAATTTTATTTACGAAATAAATTTTGAAACTGCTACAAATGAATCTGGACAGAAATATGGCAACATGCAGAGTTTAAAATCTGCAACAGTCAAAAATTAAAAATCTGCAACAGTAAAAAATTTAATCTGCCAATAGTCAAAAATAAATCAGGGAAATTAAATCAAAATAAATTTCTGATTTGAATACAAACGACCCAGAAAGCCCAAAGGCCCAATAACAAAATTGATAAAAAGTGGCCAGACCTACGCACACACGCGAAGCCAAATATCCAGGATTTGCACCCCCCCTGCGCGCACGTCGCACGCCTGCGTCGCGCCCGACTAAGTCAATTTTCGGACCCCTGTCCCACAAATTGATCAATTGGGCTTCGGCTCGTGCGCATGTGGGCCTCCTTAAACTTTACCACATGTTAACCAAACATAAAAAGTATAAAGGTATACAAACACAAGACAAGGCTTTATAGTTTTCCAATGTGGGACAAAGTGTTTTGGGCCAACAACAAGAATCACAAGAATAAATAAGTATTTTGAAATACCAAAAATATACAACAAAAAGAGTTGAACCTACCCCATGTCGAACCTAAAACCGAGGTGCATGTTAAGACAAAGCAGCATTTTAGAATGTTAATTAATAAATTGAACCAAGTTTATCAGAACATCGATGATGTTTTTTTTTTTTAGGAAGGGTATTTGAAGCTTTGGTACGTGCTAACTATTTTTTGAACACGTATAGTTTTTTTGTCTACATGCACCAGGCAATTACTTAATCCTAAGAATAGCTTTAAAAGAGATCAACGCTGTCGTAGGGTATCAAATATATAACTTATGAAGACATGGTTTGCCATTAGGATAACCTCTTGAGGTTCAATACGACACGTGTTTTTTATAATGTGAAAGGCTTATATAATTCCTAGATACGGAATATAATATAATTCACCAATCACATCATAATACGAGAGGTATTTTGAGAGTGTGGTAGCATACCAAGAATGAACTGTACTTATAGAGAGCATAGTAGGAAGACAACACCTTATAATTTTGCTAATACAACAATGTTGGAAACAATATCCTTTGATTGGTGTTGGATGTCCGTGTTCTCTAAATTTGGCTTGTTTTTTTTTCCGATGGATTATAAGACAAGAACATCATATGATGTACAAAGAGTTTCAAATTGAAATCTTTCCTCACATTAAGAGCAACTTCAATGGTGAGAGTTATCTCGAAAGAGGTGAAATGATTTTTTTAGGTTTCTACAGTGCCAAAAATGTTTTTACTTCAACCAGTTCAAATAGTATAAAGTCATTTTTTAACTTCAATGACAAAAGATATTGCTTGATTCTCTATCATTCATGTAGAACCATCTCTACCATTAAAAAAAAATGTCTCAAAGCTAAATCTTGAACCAATTTTAATCGGAGATTTGATTCTTCAATGCCTCCTCAATTGGAACATCGGCGTTGACGGGAGGTTCTAAAAAGCCACAAACCTTTTCAATGCCACTACAAGAAAAATGGGCTTTAACAACATATCATTAACAACGTTTTTGATAAAATGTTGTTGTAGTGGGGCTTTAACAACATTTATGTAAAAAATGTTGTTAAAAATTGTTACTCTAGGATATTTAACAACGTTGGTTCCATTAATGTTGTAAATACACTCTTCCACAACATTTTTGTTAACGTGATTGCTTTATGGTACTTTCACAATGTTTTTATTAATGTTGTTGCTTTATAGTACTTCCACAACGTTTAATAAAACGTGGTCGATTCTAGAAAAGGGGCAGGATTTTTTTTTGGCTTGCCGCCTTACGTTTTTTGCTGCTTTCCTCCCAAAGTGTTTGAAAGCCCCTAAAGAGTAAAGCCCTTCTCTCTTTTTAATTCTTTTTTTTTTTTTTTGGGTAAAAAGAGTAAAGCCTTCTCTGTTTTTCTGCTTTCCTCTCCTCGATTTGTGGTCTCGCCCCCTCTTTCCCTTCGCCCTCCGTCTTCTGTCCTCCGTCCTCCGTTAATGTCCATTTGAGTTTGCTGTCCTCCCTGATCTGGAAGCCTCTCACTCTCTTTCTCTTTGACGGCCATTGAAGCCTCTCATTCTATCTTTCTCTTCGACGATCATTGAAGCATCTCACTCTAGCTCTTCGACACCCATTGTTTCTTAACTCTTTCGGTGAGTTCATTTTGATTCTCCTTCGATCATGGCTGTTCTTTAGTTTTTTATTTTATTTTTGTTTTGTTTTGTTTTGTTTTGGGTTGGGGTTTTGTATAGTATATTAGCATCATCAAACCTCAGATTGGATTTTTTTCGTTTTTAATTAGGGTTTCTTCTGAATCGAGCAGTTAGGGTTTATGCACAAACACAAGTATGTAACCTAGGGTTCAATTTCAAGTACACGTATATATATATATATATATAAATAAATTTGTTTAATTGAATTTTTTTCTACTGATGTTTGTTTAAATTTCTGATTATATTTACAATTGCCCATTTCTCTCACACTAGATATTTGATGTATACCTTTTCCGTTCAAAGTAATTATTATATATTCTTTGGTCTTTCTATTAACAAATTTTAGAATTTTGGATCATGAAAACCCGAAACTTTAGGCTTAAAAACGAATATGATTTTATAGGATTCTGAATGAACAATTTATAGTCGCACGTAGTACTCCACATGAGCTTTGATTCGACACTTGAATCACTGAGAACGGTTAAGAAACAAGGGAGATATTAATCGTTGAAGTTGGCCCGTTGAACACACGGTGTAACCCGGTTACACAATTCAACCCGCGGGAGGTTGAAGATGACCCCATAGGTCTATGATCCTGTGTGGGTGCATCTGTATACCTTACCGTGTTCTCATGCATTTAAAAGCCATACGATAATCATATGAACCCCGAATTTGACCGTTGGACTCATCTTGGAGGGCCCTACCATGTGGGACCCTTAGTTGACCATTTTGACCAAGTTTGACTGTAGTTTGACTTTTTGGTCAAATTAATATTTATTAAAAATTCCAGAAAATTCCCAAAATTACAGAAAATTCCCAGAAATTATAGAGAGTGTTTTAAAAATTATTTTGATGATTTTGGGACCACAGTTCACTGTTAAAAGGCCAATAGTAATTTTTGAGTGCGTTATATTTATTTTGAAATTTACCTAAAGATTACGTATGCATAATTATCAGATTTTATCGGTCCTCGGGAGAACCCTAGGGAGCATTAACGCTGCATTCGCATTGTCAGTGTCTATCACGTGGTTTTGGGTTGGTATTGCTCGCAATTGAGGTAGGAAATGTGGCTTCTTTACATTTAATATGGTGTTATTTTATGAATGTGATTTTAAATGCCTTAATGATATTGTTGGATTTTCCCACTGATTTATAACCAAATATTTTTATTACTTGTTCAAAATTTAGGGAATCCTACAATATATCATTTTATACTACTTGTTGACACCCAATTTTGTACCGCCTGACAATTTTGGACCACCCCTAAGCCCAATGATGAAGGGCAGCAGCAGATGAACTACCACGAGCGAGCCCGAAAGACCCGTGCAGGAACAACGTGGCTTTTTGATAGTTTTTGATACCCCATGATCATATGAGCATGGTTCATGCACATACGTGCATCTTCCATGCACGTACGATCATGCAACCTGGTTTTTTGATACCCCATGATCATATGAGCATGGTTCATGCACATACGTGCATCTTCCATGCACGTACGATCATGCAACCTGGTTTTTTTATACCCCATGATCGTACGAGCATGGATCATGCACGTACGATCATGCCCTTTATTTTCGAAATTTTCAGCTTTTCCCCCCAAATCGTTTCTTTCCTTGTGAAGCCCCTATGCTGACAGCTGCTTAGTGGCGGCTGACAAACCCTAATAGACCCCGAATTAAACCCTAATCCTTGCCTATATATACCCCATTTTCATCTAAGAGAAAGGATCGAACTTTTCCACCCAGCCTCCACCCCGAAAAACCCGAGAATCCACAGCTGTGTCTGCGAGAAGTCCGGAAGGCGAGTTCGCGAAGGAATTGCTGCTGCCCGTACCTGAGGGTAACGGTTCCCAACTTTCAATTTCATTTTATCTTAATGATTCGTTATGATTACTTATGATATTGCATGAAATGAATGTAATATCAGTTTCATAAATCCCTTCATTCATTGCCCGCATTTAGGATGCATTTAGGTTCGACTTGATATGGATTTCACTTCTGCATTTGAGGGTTTTAAACGGGGTTTTCTTATTTGTCTCAAGCATATGGGGAAAATAAGATCATGTATTAACTCCAGCATTTGCATCATACTGTCATTTCATTATGTCTGTTCCCCTACATATTCGTACTAGTCCGTTCACAATATCAACATGTACCTTTGGCATTTAGACTTAGGATATTAGCATCATTTTCAAGGCATGATTCGGGTTATAGGCTCTCTAACTTGGTAGTAGCATGGTAGGTATATATCTAGGCATAATGCACTCATCCGAAGGCATGTACGTACGTGCATGATGGATGCACGTACGTGCATCTCATATGCACGTGCGTACATGACCCTGTTTTTTGCAGATTAACCCCCTTTCTCTTTTGCAGGCAGTGTAAGCGTTCCCTTTAATTTTAAATTCTTTTTATTGTGCATATATCTTCCTGTTAATTCTTTTTTATTGCTTATCATTGTGTGCCATTAATTGATTTTGCATAAGTGCTTGGTTAACGGTTGAGTTCAATTAAATCCTTTTTAACTAAAGCCAATAAGTACATGTGGGGGCCGGCTTCGGCCGGGCGTAGATGGGTGCCTAACACCTTCCCATCCGCGTACCCTAGCTCCGAACCCAAACGATCTCTGGTTATGGTAAGTTGGACCCTTCCAAAGGGTCAATTGGTTCCCGAAGCCAAATCGGGTGGCGACTCCTTCTCCGCCCTAATCATCCGTGGTTAGTGGCGTACTACTCCCGAGCCCGGCGTGGTCTAGGACACGGCGCTCATACTACTGTTTTATATTGTTGCTTAAAGATACATGGTTATATACTCGTTTAAATGTGGTCATAGAGTAGTGCACAATGTAAATAGCGAACTAGTCCATTTGTTATCATTCTTGAGCTGTGTATCCATAACCAGCTACTGTCGCCTCTTTCTCAATGTCGGACATCTCATATTTTAATTAGCCTGTAATAAGCTTGTGAGTACGTTAACGGATTGCTCTCGGGCATCCTAGCTTGGGTAACCCATTGAAGGCAGAGGATATAACTTTGCCCTTGGTTTACCTTTTGTACTCTATTGTTCGTACTCCAATTGAAAAAAAAAATAGAAAAAAAGAAGAGAGAGTGTCATTTCCATTAGATTAAAAAAAAAAAGAGACAAAAAAGAAAAAAACAAAAACAAAAAAAGTGAGAGATACTCAATAGTAGCATTTTGGGTAGAACTAGAAGGGTCAGTTGGGGGTTGCCTTTGTGGGCCTTGGGTTGAATTGGAGGGATCAACTGGAGGTTGCCTCTGTGGGCTGCCCGGAACCCTTTCTCGATCAATGATTTGATCAGTGCGCCTCTCTAGTGTCTCGACCCTTGGTGTGAGTCTGTTAGAATAGGAGTCCACCATTCTTTGTAACTCTCTATTCTCCGCTCTCAAAACCCTCATCCTTCGATAGGCTCCGTCGAGCAACCCCTGGAGACGAGTGACTTGGTCACTTAGACTTTGCATGTGCACATTTCTGGTGTGCAAACGCCGAGCCATGTTAGCAGTAAATGTTGTGGCCTGAGCGCTGAGAGCCATGGAGTCTCTTATTACGTCCAGGTCGGACCGTCCAACCAGTATTCTCTCATCACAAGGAGTGATGAGTCCCTCTGCTACTGCCGTTGCGTTCGCAAGATTGTAAATTACAGAATCGTCAACTATAAGGGGTTGGTTTTGAACATTTAGGAACCTTGGGTGCCAGACCTCTGGTTGTGTTGCTGGCGTTGTGTTTAAATCAAGACGGTTTTGTGGGGCAGAGGAGGAAGAGGCCATGAGTTCGTAAGAGAGGATTTAGAGGAAGAGAGTTTTCTCTGAGGATTGAATGGTTGGGGAAGAGTGTTTAAGCACCTATAATCAAACTCTGGTTTTTAAAGAAAAACCGCCCTCACTCAACCCAAGAACAGATCGCAAAAACCAATGCACTGTGGGGATCTGATGCGATTTGGGGTCTATAATGGTCTGCAACAGCACTGTTGCCTGGATCTCGATATTGCGAACTGTCGGTCATGCTGCCCCTGTCGGTGAGAGAGAGAAGGCTTCCGGGTTTGGGCTTAACAGTTTGGATGTGCCAAAGTCTTGGACGTCCATGTGTTATTGGGCCACTAGCCCAATACTCATCTGTCAACAGGAATGGGAAACCCGAGTGGATTAAATAGATTTCTTAGCAAGTCTAAGACCTAACAGCTTTAAATCTAACATCATCAACAATTAGCGATGTAACAAAACTAGGGGATTTATTTTTTATACATATTTTCATGGAGCCCACTATTCCTCTCGCGCCAAACATGATACACTATAGCCAACCAAGCAATTTTCTTCAAGAAATGTCCACGCTTGAGCAAGCTGTAGGGAGTAGAACTGCTTGGCTTACCAAATTTATTAGGCTATTGTAGTGGAGGTAATACTTTTAAGTTCTTTGTTAGTATAACATAATAACTGTTGGCTCACTTTTGAAGTCACACTTTGTTTACAATGTTTTGCAGGAGTAGATGGTTGATGACTTACCAGTTTTTTGTGCAGTGGATGCATGCTCCTAACTTCTCTATTTTTGTCTTTTTGGCTTTTTTTTTTTTTTTTCACAAGCAAATTTGCATGTAATGTTATGGGATGATGTTAATGACATGTAATGACAATTAAAAGGTGTGTTTGATCATCATTTTAGAATTTGCTTGATACTTTTGCAGTCACACTTCGTTTGCAATGTATTGACACTTAATGACATGTAATGACAATTGATGTTAATGATACTTTTGAAATCACACTTTGTTTGTAATGTATTGAATGTAATACTAAACTTTATTTAATGAATTTGATTTGTTAGGTGTTTGAAATTTGGGATAATTAAAATCAATTGTGGGTTTACATTTTTAATAATGGTGTGTTTGGTCATAATTTTATATGAACAGGGAATAGGTACAAACAACCATAAATGAAAGCACAAACCAAAAAAAAAAAAAAAAAGAGGGAAAAAAAAAAGAAAAAAGAAAAGGGAAAAGACAACGTTTATAAATTGTTGTCATAAAATTGTTGAAAATTTAAGACAACATTTTGGAAATGTTGTTAATGTGTCTATATAAGACAACATTTTGGAAATGTTGTTGATGTGTGTCAGCTAACTATCTACGACAACATTTCTAAAATGTTGTTAATATGTCTATAGAAGACAACATTTTGAAAATGTTGTTGATATGTGTTAGCTAACTATCTATGACAACATTTCTGAAATGTTGTTAATGTGTTTGATCTAAGACAACGTTGTCGGAAATGTTGTCAATACGTCTAACCCAACGTTTATTCAATGTGGTAAGATGATATTAACAACGTTTTATTTTTCCTTTCAACAACATTTGATGAACGTTGTAAAAAGTCCAACATCAACCACAACAGGGGCTGACACAACATATATGCAAATGTTGTGGAAAGTCTTTAACAACGTTTTTTCAATGTTGTAAAAGGCCTTTTTTGGTGTAGTGTGCCTTACCTATGGGAGTTGCTCTAAGTGAAAATGTTGCAATACCTTACCATAGGAAGTGCTCTAGGTGAAAAAGCTGCAATGGGGTATAATGTTATTTGCTTAATGTAATATTATTTGACCCATCTACTAATAAGGTGAGAAGTCCATTGTTATAAATTTTTTATTTTATTTTTTTTATGGGTAAATTACAATAAGACCCCCTATAAAATCTGACTATTACAGATACACCCCCTCACGTTTTTACAATTACACTGACACCCTTTACTTTACAAAATAAACTACAAAGAGACCCCTCCTTCTAACTTCCGTCCATTAATCCGTTAAATCATATTCAAATTTTTTCAAAATACCCTAACTACCCTTAGTGGATGATAACTTCCATGTTAAATGCATATAACTCACCAGTCCAATAGTTCATTCAATACTTTTGAATTTTTTAATTATTATTAATAAACAACTAAAAGATAATATATATAAGAAAAATGCTAAAAAAAAATTTAAATTTTCTGTCCAACTAATGTGGCAGCTGTCAAATTTGCTTTTTAGAAATAATTATTTATTTAATTAAATTTTTAATTGATTTGCAAAATAAAAAATAAAAAAATTGATTTGCTAAGTTGCCACCTCATTTGAGTAAGTAGATTTGAGTAAAAAAAAGAGGGGGCTATGTAGCATTACTCATATGTAGAAATAAATAAAAAGAATTATTACAATGGAGATGCACGTATAGAGGTGGCAAATGAGGTGACAACTTGGCAAATCAATTTTTTTTTTTTTTTTTACACATCGATTAAATAGATAATTGTTTCTAATGAGCAAATCTGATGGCTACTACATCAGTTGGACAAAAATTTAAGCTTTTTGGAATTTTTCTTTTATATATATATAATCTTTTAGTTGTTTATCAATAAGTAAATAAATCAATCAAATGTATTGGATTAATGTGTTGGACTGATGAGTTATATGCATTTAACATAGAAGTTGTCATCCAATAAGGGTAATTAGGGTATTTTGAAAAAAATTGAAAGTGATTTAACAGATTATGGACGGAAGTTAGAGGGAGGGGGTTTTCATGTAATTTCAGAAACGTGAGGGGGTCTATTTGTAATTGTCAGATTTTAGAGGGGGTCTTAATGTAATTTATCCTTTTTTTATTTGTAACATTAAAAGGTTTCAAATATTTTACATTCGACTAATCTTTTGAATAGAATTAGTTTTCTGTCTCATATGCACTAGTTAATTGCAAGACAAAATTTATGAAAATAAATTTAAAAATAAATAGTGAGAGTTAAATTCAAAACTTCTTAAGAAAAAATTCTTAAGACCAATCGATCTACCCTCAACGTAAGAATCCCCTGAAAATCAGCCACTACAAGGTTCATTAGTGTGGGTCTGTTTACTCCCTAAAAATCGGCCTAATGATCTCCCGAAAATTCGGTCAAGAATTATGAGTGGACGAGTCACTCAACTGCTGCTAAACATGGCATGTTAGAAGCTTTGAATCGGCCAAGTAAGATCGAAGTATAATTTGAGGGAAAATCAGCCACGTGGTGGAAATGATCTTTGAAATGAGATCGTGGGAAATCACGGAGCATGGCGGTTATAAGAAAATCGTGGAGACGGTTACTGGACGAAGTTTAAGGAGCGGTTACTAATGAAGCATATAAAAGGGTAAGCAGCCATTTGAAGAAGCCTCTCCAACATAAATCAACAAACCAGTTCTCAGGAACTTTATCTTTTTCACTTTCTTTTAGAATTTTAGGACTTAAAACCCAGAAACGTGTGCTCCTTTCTGGTCAAAGGCGTGTGAACCCCTTTGTCTATCATTGTAATTCCAGAAATTGATCAATGAAAATGGCTTCCTCCGTGGTAAGCATTTCTTTTTAGTTTCTGTTATTATTTTGTGTTCCCAAATTACTTGTCACAGAAAAGTCCTTGAGTCCATTCAAGGCAAGGTAGAACCCGCAATTCGTCGCTGTTTAGTGGCTGGCACGCTCGCGCAACCCAATCCCCAGAATTGAAATTTTGGAGGAAACACTTTTTGGCACGCCCGGTGGGACACCATTCGTGTTATTTTCTAGTTCTAGGAGATTTGATTTTGCAACAATCATGCCACCAAAACGTGGAGGACGTGGAAAAGAAGCTTTTGATCAAGAGTCTGGCCAAGAAGACAGTCTGGAAATTCCAGGAGATAATTCTCCTAGGAATGAAAATACGGAAGGCCAACCATTGGACCATGCGAATGTTGCCAATGAGTTTATGGCTGCTTTCAGGATGAATTTTGACACCATGATGCACGACATATCGCAGATGATGATGTAGCAAATGTCACTTATTATGAAGACATTTGTTGAATCTAATCAGCAGATTAGTGAGAGTCTGAATAAAAATTCGGACAAATTACTTAGTTACATGGTGGAAAAACTAGGACCAGCGTTTAAAAATAACACTCATGAAAGATCTAGTCAATACGGCCGAAAGGCCGAAGGGTCAAATAATTTTAGGTATGGAGACGTCCATCTCTTGTCCAGGCAAGATCCTTTGGGGTCAAATCCATCAATATTTCGGCTGGAAGGGCAGATCCCAGCTTCTATCCATTTGGGAGGTCAATTCGGACAGCCCAGATCGAATATTGGAACGAGTGGAGTTAAAGATAATGTGTTTTATGCCTCACCCGGGGGGCAAATTTACAATCAAATGCTGAATGACTCGTTTGACCCAAATCGAAATAGCAATTTTATGCTGGGAAGTCAAAGTGATATTCCGGTTAGAACAGGCCGATCCACGACTGGAAATTATGGGGGTTCAAATGAAGCCCCATACAATTATGTCGGTCAAGAAGACCTTACCCAGACCTTTCAAACTAATTTGAGAGACAACCCAAACAATTTTAGAGAAGAGATTGCCAATATCATCAGGGAACAAATAAGGGCAGGTCGACCACCAGTTAGAACAGCTTATAGTCGCCCTTACCCTGATTACATCGACCAGCTCCACGAATTTCCTAGAGGTTTTAAGTTCCCTGATTTCACATTGTTTTCAGGAGAAGATAAACAGTCAACCTTTGAACATATCGGCCGATTCACGTGCCAATGTGGTGAAGCAGGTAGCAGTGGCTATTTAAAGTTAAGATTGTTCCCTAGTTCTTTAACCGGTTAGGCTTTCAATTGGTATATTAATTTACCATCAGGGTCAATTACAACTTGGCAGGAAATGGAGTCTCTTTTCCATACTTATTTCTGCAAAGCAGAGACCGAAATAACGGTTGCTGATCTGGCCCGAATGTGTTAGGAACCTGGTGAGAGGGTAGATACCTTCGTCCAGAGATTCCGGAATGCCCAATGTAGGTGTAGGTCGAATTTAGCACAATCTGATTGTGTCAAAATGGTGATTAGTGGGCTTAATCTGGAGAATAGGAAGAAGTTCATTGGTCAAGACTTTTTCGACCTAGGCCATCTTATGACCGCAGTATCCAAATATGAGAGAATTCTCGAGGAAGAGAATCAAAGAAGGGTTTCTTCAAGGGGAACCTATTATAGGAACCCGAATAGGGAAGTGGCTCAGATTGAAGCCATGGAAGAAAATGAAGAAACTGAAGAAGAAATTGCCCTGGCCGAGCTAAACATTAATCGGCCTTATACGTGCAAGGCCCTGGTAAAATCTAAGGTGCAGGAATTAAAACAGAATTTTCAGAGGAAACCAAATAATGGTAACCAAAATGGAAACAATTTTAGGGATAAGAAATATGATTTTGACCTTTCTAAGACAGAACAGATATTTGACCTATTATTGAAAGATGGGCAAATTAAGTTACCAGATGGGCATAAAATTCCATCTGTTGAAGAAATGAAAGATAAAAAATATTGTAAATGGCATGATTGTTGGACACATCCAACAAATAGTTGCATTGTGTTAAGGGATGCCATCCAAAGGTCAATTAATAATGAAAAACTAAAATTCCCTAAGGAGAAGACTGTTCATCAGGTTGATGAAAACCCGTTTCCTTTTGAGTTTCCAGTTAATATGGTTGTTTTGCAAGTACATGATCCTGAAGTGTCAACCAAGGAAACTGCAAGTGCTGGACAGAAATCAGGAGATAAAGGAAAAACTGTTGTACAGGCTTCGTAACAGAGGAATAAAGAGATAAAATCGGTCTCGTTTATCCCAGAGGCCGAAGGTGAGACTCATGCTTACTCAGGAAGGTTAGATTCCAGTAATATCAAGAGGTGGACTAAGGTGGCGATAGAACATCTCAGTGATATTTATGGTCACCCAATTTACTGCCGAGGGTGTTACAGTAAATTGGCAATGCCTCAGTATGATCCTGGAAACTTGAAGAAAGCTATAATTGGAGATGTTGAAGTCTCTATTTATCGAGGTGAGCTACAGGTAAGGGGCCTTAATGAGGCCGAAGTCGCAAACGCGGCAGCCAGGAGGCCGAACAAGTATGAGTAGAAATTCAAGTCAAGTAGCCTGTATAAGGCTAGACTTGAGAAAGAGAAGATGATACAAAAAGAAAATGAAGAGCATGCTAGGAGTCTGAGGAAGGGTTATCGGAGGACCGATGACAGCAATAAAAGAATTCGACCTGATGAATATTCAAAAGGTCAAGGTTTACAAATCACTGTGAAGAATGATTTTCAGGCCAAAGGCCAGACTGACAAAATGAGAAAAAGCCAAGCATCCAGTTCTGAGACCACTGAAGGTGATTTGCGTGATCTCATTAAGCCTAGAATGGTGAAACCCAGGCCGACACAGATAGAAAGATGGTCTCAGGCGCGACACCCAAAATTCGGTCAGCACGAAATGACTCGGACCCAGAAGAGGAGGCTCCAAAGGATCCAAGCTGAAGAAAAAAGGGAGCTGATTAAGAGGACTGGAGGATACCGGATTCAAGCTAATATTTGGAAGCGTTTAGAAGCAATTGAGGAAGAAAAGAAATCCCTTCAAGTAGCTATCGGGAAGTGCAAGGAGGATGAAATCCTAGAAGCTGATGATTTTGACGCTGAAGACGATGACACCCTTCAGTTCGGATCTCTTCCACCAGTGAGAGTTCAGGTAAATATGGTTTTTATTTTACCTGCTGATTTTAAAGCTAAGGAAGGCCAAACTCTGTCTTTCGACGATATCGATGTTGGCTTTGAAGGAAAACTCTCAATTAATGAAGTTTCAGAAACTCCGAATCGGTCTACTAAGACCGAGCTACCTAATGAAGGTATAACTTTTACCAAACCTAGTGAGAATATGGCTAAACACTTGAAACCCTTATATATTAAAGCCCATTTCAATGGAAACCAGTTTCAAGGGTTTTGGTAGATAATGGAGCCTCTGTCAATATCATGCCAGTTTCGGTTATGAAGAAATTAGGAAAGACAGAAAAGGATTTATTGCCTGCAGAAGTTTCAATTGTAAATTTTATGGGTGGAGCTGTAAAACCTGAAGGGGTTATTCCTATGGAAGTTACTGTAGGAAATAAAACTAAAATGACGGCATTCTTCATTATGAATTCGGCCTCGAATTATAATGCACTGTTAGGCCGTGATTGGATTTATGCAAACATGTGCGTCCCATCTTCACTTCATCAGTGCTTGATGATTTGGAATGGAGACAAGGCTGAACTAATTCAGGCCGATAGTCACCCATTTGCTTTGACGAATAATTTTGCTGAGGCTGTTCTTTATAATAAGAACATAAGACCTTTAGAATTTATAGGATCTGATAAACATGGTTGACCCCTTAAGGTCGCTTCTCCAGTACTGGATAGAGGATGCCATATAAACTCGGTCTCGCAAAGGGCCGTACATGAAAACGCAAGTTTAAATGAATTTTGAAACCCAAGCATATCAGGAAGCCATGCAAAGAATAGAATCCTACATGGCTGAAATCAATGAATCGGCCAGTTTGGCCGATTGCATTAGAGAAGATGCAGACGAAATCACCTTAGAAGAATTAGAGTTGGAACCTAGGAAGTTGAGTGATGAAAAAGCCCAAGTCATAGACCCTTTGCAAGAAGTAAAACTATTAGGAGACTCAAAGCCGACTTTTATTAACCAAAATTTACCAGAAGAATGGAAGGATAAGTTAATCGGTCTGATTAAAGAATTTAGGGATTGTTTTGCTTGGGATTATGATGAATTGCCGGGTTTAGACCGAAAACTAGTCGAGCATAAATTACCAATTAAAAAGGGGTTTAAACCATATAAACAACCTCCTAGGAGGATGGCTCCAGAAATTCATCTCAAAGTGAAAGAAGAGATAGAAAGACTGTTAAAGGCCGGATTCATTCGAACTGCCAAGTATGTGGAATGGCTCTCGAACATTTCCAGTCTTGAAAAAGAATGAGAAACTGAGGGTGTGTATAGACTTTAGGGACTTAAATAAAGCCACTCCAAAAGATGAATACCCAATGCCGGTGGTTGACATGCTGGTCGATGCAGCAGTTGGGTTTAAAGTCCTATCTTTCATGGATGGTCATTCAGGCTATAATCAAATTTTCATAGCCGAAGATGATGTCCAGAAAACAGCCTTTAGGTGCCCAGGTACTATCGGGACTTTTGAATGGGTAGTGATGCCCTTCGGTCTAAAAAATGCTGGGGCCACGTACCAAAGGGCTATGAATTATATTTTCCATGATATGATTGGAAAATTTATGGAAGTTTATATAGATGATGTGGTAGTTAAATCTTCAGATCTGGACATTCATATGACCGATCTAAGGAAGTCTTTTGAAAGAATGCGGGCTCATAGTTTAAAAATGAACCCTTTAAAATGCGCTTTTGGTGTGTCTGCTGGAAATTTTTTGGGGTATCTTGTTCATCAAAGAGGAATTGAAGTTGACAAAAACAAAACAAAGGCAATTATCGATGCAACACCACCATCTAATAAAAAAGAGCTTCAAAGGTTTCTCGGTCAAGTTAATTTCTTGCGCTGTTTTATTTCTAATTGTGCAGGGTGAACCAAAGCCTTCTCTCCTCTGCTGAAGATACGGGCGGAGGATAGCTTCAAGTGGGATAGGCAACATCAGGAAGCATTCGACCAGCTGAAAGAATATCTTACAAAGGCACCGGTGTTAATGCCACCCAAGTAAGGGAAGCCCTTGAAATTGTACATATCGGCCGCTGAGGAATCTATTGGAGCATTGTTAGCCCAAGACAGAGAGGATGGACATGAGCAGGCCGTTTATTTTCTTAGTAAACTGTTGAATGAAATCGAGTGTAGATATATACCGATTGAAAAACTTTGTTTGGCTTTGTACTTTTCATGTATTAAGTTAAGGTATTATATGTTACCTGTTCTGGTTTATATAATATGTCAAACTGATGTGGTTAAGTACATGTTGAGTAGGCCGATTGTCAGAGGGAAAATTGCGAAATGGTCGTTAGTCTTAATTGAATTCTGTTTGCAATATACTCCTCAAAAGGCAATTAAGGGCCAAGCGCTGGCCGATTTTTTAGCAAGTCACCCTAATTTAAAAGGGGTGCCTGAAGTTTTGCCCACCATGGAGATTGGGTGCATTTCTTTAGTCCCATGGGTTTTAATTTTTGATGGGTCTCGAACTGAAGAATCGGCCGGAGCGGGTGTAGTTTTAATATCTCCAATGAACAAAAGAACCCAATTTTCATTCAAGCTAGATTTCGATTGTACAAATAATCAGGCCGAGTATGAGGCTCTCATTATCGGTCTCGGTTTACTGGTGGATTTGAATGTATCAAGTGTCTTTATTATTGGGGATTCCCAGTTAGTCTTAAAACAGTTATCTGGTGACTTCAGGTGTGTAAGCGATTCTCTAATTGAGTATAATAGGGTCGCCAAATATTTGTTAAGTTTATTTGCTGATGTCTTATTCAAATGTGTCCCAAGGAAAGAGAACAACGAAGCAAATGAATTGGCTCAAATAGCTTCCGGGCTGAAAATCCCACTGTGTGTTCTTACCAGAACGATTACTATAGAAAGGAGGTTAGAGTCATCCTTAATGAACATATTCGGCCCCAGTGAATTAATATTATCATTAGATGTCGCCCAGGATGATTGGAGATTTCCAATTATAAAGTATTTACAAAGTCCATCAATTCAAATAGAGTATAAAATCAGGAAAAAGGCTTTAAAGTTCGTCATTTTAGATGATGAATTGTATAAAAAGAATGTGGATGGTCTTTTATGCTTATGCCTGTCTAAGTTTCAGTCAATGCAAATCATGGCCGAAGTCCACGAAGGCATTTGTGGGGCACACCAGGCTGGCATTAAGATGAGGTGGCTCATTAGAAGATACGGTTATTATTGGCCGAATATAATGAAAGACTGTTTAGAATATGCTAAAGGATGTCAAGCCTGTCAAATTCATGGGCCAGTGCAACACGCACCTGCAACAAAATTGCAGTCCATAGTAAAGCCCTGGCCGTTCAGAGGATGGGCAATGGATGTAATAGGGAAAATTTACCCTGAGTCATCCAAAAGAGATGCTTTTATTTTAGTAGCAACAGATTACTTCACAAAATGGGTGGAAGCCATTCCTATGCCTTCGGTTTCACAGACCGAGGTCATCAAATGTATTAAAGAAAACATCATTCATAGATTTGGCCTACCCCAAACTATTACTGCTGACCAAGGAACAGTATTTACTAGCAGTGAGGTTAGGGCGTTTGCTGAAGAGTATGGTTTTGAAATTACACATTCAACGCCATACTACGCACAAGCAAATGGGCAAGCTGAATCAACAAATAAGATTTTAAATATCAGTATTGAAAAAATGATTGAGGAAAATCCTCGAGCATAGCATGAATTGCTCTCGGAAACCTTGTGGGCTTACCGAAATTCTAAGAGAACTAGTACAGGTACTACCCCATTCGCCTTAACCTATGGGCATGATGCGATGCTGCCTATGGAAGTAACTGTTCGATCTCTAAGAGTTGCTAAGCAAAACAATTTGAGTGTACAAGATTATTATGATGCTATGTTGGCCGAATTAGATGACCTGGATGATGTCAGGTTATTAGCTTTAGATCATTTGCAAGCCCAAAAGAAAAAAGTAGAAAAAACTTATGATAAGAAAGTTCGGCCTAAAGATTTTCTTGAAAACGAGTTAGTTTGGAAAGCCATATTACCCATAGGGTCAAGAGATCCCAAGTACGGGAAGTGGTCTCCTAATTGGGAAGGCCCTTTTAAAGTTTTCAAAGTACTAAAAGGTGGAGCATATCATCTACAGAATTTAGATGGTGACATCCATGATCGGCCCATCAATAGCCGATTTATTAAAAAATATTATCCTGCAATGTGGGAAAATGTTAAATATTCGAATGATACAAATGCAGAGGCAAATTCAAATTCACATTCAGAAGAAAGATGAGGAAAAAATATGTTCAAGGCCTCATGGTCAAATGTCAGATAAAATTATGTATCCATATCAAAAAAGTATTGTTAGCTTAGCCTCATGGCCAAATCAAGAAAGACAATTAAAAGAAAATTGTGCTAAAAGGCCTTATGGCCAAATTACATTATAAAATTGTTTAAAGATGGCTACATTCCAGCCATATAAATTGTTCAAGATGAGGCAAAAAAAGAAGGATCGGCCAAGGAAAGAAATTCCTTTGCAGCAGACCAATCTTCTTCAAAAGAGTGAAGCTTATCCTCCAAAACCCTTTGTTTTTCTTCAAATTCCTCTTCCCGACCTGAAAAAGGCTTATACTGTTCGGCCAAAGACTGTGTTAGCCCAACTTTTTCTGTGAATACACTAGCAAGCTGCGTCTGCACAGATTTAGCTTTTTCAAGTTTAGCCTTGGCATCCGACAGCTGTTTCTCCAGGTCCTCAACCATGCTCTGAAATTGCAGCTCAGTCTGCTCCCCTTCCTTTATCAGTGCTTCCATGTGTTCAGCTTCTTGCAAGGCCGACCGAATTTTGGATTGCAGGTCAGCCATTTGGTTCAAAAGCTGTTTGTTTTCTACAGCTTCATTTTTCACTTTAGAGAAGGAGGAGCAAATAGGAATGAGTTTTTCTTCGAAAGATCGAAGATTGATTAAAAGACCTGGAGTGCTAGATGGGTCAGCTAAAACGATCTTTATGGCCGATTTAATCTTTTCTGCCTGGGAAAAAATGGAAGCTATAGGAACTGTGGCCACGGTTTTTAGAAGTTTTTTGGCCTTTTCGACATCTGAGGATTTTGAAGGGTCAGTGGTGGTGGAAGAAAGTGGAGATTCTGTCAACTTAGGTTTTAGAAAAGACCTAAGCCTTTCCAAGGAGGCCATAGCTGTGGAAAGTGTTCCTGCAGCAGGAGGTGTAGGGATAGGAGGAGCAGTAGTAACCTTAGTAGATGGAGAAGGGGGGATAGGTGGAGTAGCTACAGGATCTGGAAGTATGATGAGTTCATCCTTCTCCTGAGAGTCGGCTTGAGCGCTAGAGGCGTCAGCTTTGGACTGTTTTGAGCTGGCATCTGGTTTTGAGATGGAAGATGAAGAGATTGGAACTGAGGCCGAACCAGAGCCTTTCTGAGACAAAGAAGCGAAAACCTCATTCATGTCACTGGCCTTAGACTTTTTGCTTCGGCCAGGAGCAGTTGGAGCGACTTTCGGCCTTCCTTTCTTTTTGGCTTCAGTAGCTGGGGGTGCAGGCTCTTGGGCATCTGGCTTGCTCTTTGCTGATTTCACCAAAGCCAGGCCTTTGGATTTTCCTGGCTGGGTCTTTTGGATTTCCTCTTCATCCTCTGAGGGGAGTTCTGGGAGAGGCACCAGAGGCCGTTCTTCATAGGTAGGGACATCTGTTCAAGAAATTGAAAGAGTTAAAAAGTGTCGTTGGCTTAGCATAAAAGAAAAGTGTAAGGGAAAATACCTATGCCAAAAGATGACATGGGCCAAGTTATCAACTGAAATCGGTCAAGTTCTTTTTTAGTGGCGCGCCTCCCTACCCAAGTAACTTCATCAGGCGAAGATAAGGCCTGGGAAGGTTCAATTAAATCGGCTATTGCAAATTTTGCAGAGGGAGTGTATGGCCGATTTTTCTCCAACCATTTTTCGAATCTCATGAAAAAAGTAGGGCCTGAGATAGTTTTCTTCCCTTTGTTTTTTGCCAGATAACTGTCAAATCTTTTGGATTTTATATTTAAAATGGCCCTATCTATTTTATCAACCATTGCCCACATGTCTTCCCCAGGGATCCATTTGATATTATAAAATTTTTCGTAAGTCAAGATAGATTGATAAGCCTGATAGCGGTCAATAGGAATACCTTTCTTGGTCTTCTTTTTCTTCTCTGCTGTAGTCCCAACGGCCTGCGAGGAAAGATCATCAGTATCTCCATTGCCAGAAAAGGCTGAATGATCAGAGTCTTCTCGAGAGAAAAATGTGTTTAGAGCTACTACTGGATCAACAGATTGAATTAACTTGATGTAGTTGCTCCAGAAAATTGAGAACTCAGTAGTGGTTGATGGTAAGAATGGAAAAGTAGAAATTTGAAAGTCCTGTCTCAGGGCTCTAAAAATGTTGTCAACACTATCGACCTTATCCAAATCATTCACGACAAGTCTATTCAAAAAATCAGAGTTGAGACTGTATACTAAGGGGAAAGGGATTGACTAAACAAGGCCGAATTGACGGCTGACAAAATGTGGACAGTATATTTCCACCCCACAACGGTTGTTACCCGAATGTTCTAGGGTAATTCTATGATGAATGTCTCGAGGTATTAATACGCTGCTCCAGAAAGGTTTCAAAAATTTAGAAGATTCAAAATTTATAACAGAATACAACCACTCAGGTCCGCATTGTAAAGGAAAGAATGGGCAAAATTGCTCAGAAGACCGAGCACCGCATGAATAAAAGAAAGTGAAACAATCTTGAAAAGAAAAAGGGTTGAATGAAAAATCAATGAAATGATACCCAAGAGAAAGAGAGTTAGGCCGAACTTTGCATGTTGGGCTAATTTCAGGAAAGTAGGCATGCAACCATATTTGTAGAATCCAAAGCGGGCCACCCCAGATTTGGAAGTTGGATGTGATAAGGTTGAAGCATCCCCTGTAAAGGCTAGCAAGAACCAAAGGTCCTAAAGCCACTTTGCAGCCACGAGCCATGTAAATGGCTAATTTTAGGTCAGCTTTCACTATCTTGAAGGATGGTGAGCAGAACAAGTGTTTGCAAATCCAGAAAAGGAGAAAAGCGATGTACTCATTTTCCTCCACCTCTCCACTAGTTTTCATGTGCAAATTCAGGAAGTTGGTGTAAGAAGTATTCTTTTTGTCAAAAGGAATGGAGTCATCAAATTCTGGGAAATCGGCTACTACACTAATCCATTTTCCATAAGGACGAAGGCCGAATAATACAGCTAGGTCAAGCAGAGTGGGCGTCATCATCCCAAAGTTAAAGTGAAAAGAGTTTGTTGAAACTGACCAGAAGCATAAGGAGGCAGAAATAATTTCTCTGTTTATTGGGATTTGGAATTTGGACAAATGAATTATTTCATATATCCCTAAAGTACGCCACTCTTCAGATTTACTGGCAGCTATTCGGTCAAACCAAGAATTCCAATTCTTAAGTCTATTCGGCCAGCAACGAATAGTCTTAGAGAATGAGGAATTGATATTAGATTCAGGGTTCTCGTAAACGAAGATCTCAGATTAGGCCTTTGGAAAAAATGAAGCATAGGGCTTTACAGCATCTAAAGAAAGGAAAATTGGGCCTAAGGTGAAAGAACCAGAGAAAGGGATGAGTACCTTAGGGTTAACAGCCGAAGGGTCAGTGGCCTGAAACTCTTCCAGACGATCCTTGCCAGAAAAGTCACCTGACTCAGACTCAGCCATTTCAGAAAGTAGAGTGAAGGAGTAAAAGATGGCAGAAATGAACCGGTAGGAAGAAGGCTTGAACGCTGGTGACCTTGACGCTGGTAATCGAAGCAACGGGAAGAAGGAGCAGGGAGAGCGAAGACGTTGCCGGAAGCTGTAGAAACCCTAGCAAGTTTTGTTCTTCGAGAATGGAAGAAGAAGAGTGTCTGATACGAAACCTAATGAAGGTTTTGGCGCCTAAGAAGAAAATATGAAAAGACACCTGATAGGGTATGATTCCTTCGAGAACTTGAAAGGATACGGCGCTATCATTAATGATCCGTTGCCGTCACTACAGCAGCCTATAATAGGGTGACACGTGGTTTAATCTGCGGTAGGTTGGGGTGACGACACGTGTAACAAAAAAAAAAAAAAAAAGAGAGAGGGGGCATTAGATTAAGATGCGCAGAGTATTGAGATAGGCCGATTCTCATTCAGGAACATTTTACTAAACAAATTCAGTAAAATGTGGGGGGCAATGTTTACTCCCTAAAAATCGGCCTAATGATCTCCCGGAAATTCGGTCAAGAATTATGAGTGGACGAGTCACTCAACTGCTACTAAACATGGCATGTTAGAAGCTTTGAATCGGCCAAGTAAGATCGAAGTATAATTTGAGGGAAAATCAGCCACGTGGTGGAAATGATCTTTGAAATGAGATCGTGGGAAATCACGGAGCATGGCGGTTATAAGAAAATCGTGGAGACGGTTACTGGACGAAGTTTAAGGAGCGGTTACTAATGAAGCATATAAAAGGGTAAGCAGCCATTTGAAGAAGCCTCTCCAACATAAATCAACAAACCAGTTCTCAGGAACTTTATCTTTTTCACTTTTTTTTAGAATTTTAGGACTTAAAACCCAGAAACGTGTGCTCTTTTCTGATCAAAGACGTGTGCACCCCTTTGTCTATCATTGTAATTCCAGAAATTGATCAATGAAAATGGCTTCCTCCGTGGTAAGCATTTCTTTTTAGTTTCTGTTATTATTTTGTGTTCCCAAATTACTTGTCACAGAAAAGTCCTTGAGTTCATTCAAGATAAGGTAGAACCCGTAATTCGTCGCTGTTTAGTGGCTGGCACGCTTGCGCAACCCAATCCCCATAATTGAAATTTTGGAGGAAACAGGGTCAAAAACTATTTTCCATTAAGCTAATACCACGTTCGAAATATGGTAACAAGGATACATAGGTGGGACTCGGCCTCGACGAAAACGGGGTCACACCCGGTCACGTCACTTTCCACAATATAGCGCGAAGGCGTTTTGACTGCGAACGGGCAGCGGTCAGCCCCCGTTCGGGCATCTGTACCCACTTCACGCCACAGATAAACCTCACACTCAAATGTACGCAGAGCTAAAGAGAGTGCATATAGAGAGAGAGAGAGAAAAAGGGAAGAGAAAGCAAAGGAAAGTTTCAGAAAAGGAAAGTGGAAAAGGTTCATATACTACTCGAAAAATGTCAGAATTTTTGTAGTTTCTTACACCCTTTTTCGTACTCTGTTCGCTTCTGGCACGAGAGATCTGCTTTTAATTCCGATTCTGTTGATGTTTTTCTCGACAAAAATGGTGGAGGCTCCTTTGAGTTGTTCGCGAGTTTTGTGAACTAGGGTTTTGGAACTTAGGGTGGTTTTTTTTTTTTTTTTGCCATAGTATTGGAGTGATATATATATATATATATATATTATATTTATATGTGGATCTGAGAAGATTTGGATGAAGTAGTGCAAGAGACAGAGGTGCGGTGGAAGTAATGGAGCGAGAGGTGGTGGCTTCAGTACTCCTCTGGTTGGTCCTGCTGGTTCATCCATTGAGGTTGATATCTGCTAACATGGAAGGTGAATTTATCTCTTGCTTGAAGACTCTGATCTTTGCTTCTGCAATATATATGTATGTATGTATTGTTTTGAAGAAATGGGTATTTTTAGGTAATATAATTGGTTGCTTGATTTTATTTTTGGGATCAAATTAAATTGTTCCCACCTTTATTTATTTATTTATTTTGGTGATTACTATTGAATTTTTCTATCCTTTTTTTTTTTAATAATTATTTTGTATTGGTGGGATGATTGAGAATTGTAAATTTCTTAAGATAGTTAGGTATGTTTCTCTTTGTTTAATAGATTTTTTTTTAGATTTTGTGTTAAAGCTGTACACTTCATGATGTGGAGGGGCATTTAGCTCATGTGAACATTTTCCCTAAAGACAATGCTTCTTACTTAACACCCTTAACAGATGATCTCAATACAATTATATGGATTGCAGTAATAATAGTACATAAGTAATATATATAAAAAAAAAGCTTTAAATTTGATTTCTCAAGGTGATATTCGAATCCTTTCCTGCTACTCCTTTCATTTTTTTTTTTTTTTTTTTGGTTGTTTAGGGCCATATCCTGCTATGTCATAGGCCATCATGTCTTTTCTCATCACCTCAACCTACATTTTCTTTGGGCCTTCTCTTGTTTGCTTTTAAAATGAGTCAGACCTTAATATGAATCTGACTGTGCCTCAAAATTTTAATTCATTAGTTATCATTGTGCATTGCCAATGATGTATCCAATTAAGGAAAATAACTCTTCTAAGTTGGGTCTGTTCCAAGTAACCACGTTATATCACTTCTGGCAACTGTGCTATAAATTTATATTTTGGTTCTGAGGATACTAGTAAACTCAAAAGCAACTTTAGCTGTATCATCTGTGAGCAAAGCACGCAGCCCCTTAGAAGAATTGAAGCAAAAGGTTGATATTACAAGCATCCTTCATAACTGTGCTATATTTGTACCTTAGTCTCATCTGCTTATCAGATTTACTGCTGTTTGTGGAAATTTACTGCCTAGTCCAGGCATAATATGCATTTACAAGCATATTATTACGATGATCATCATCAGCAGCGGCAGCGGTGGCAGCGGCAGCTGCAGCATTGTTATCTACTATTAACAGAATTGTTTTTGCTTTCATCTTGACTCAGGTGATGCATTGCATAACCTAAGGACCAACCTGGAAGATCCGAACGGTGTCCTACAGAGTTGGGATCCTACACTTGTTAATCCCTGTACATGGTTTCATGTTACATGCAACAATGATAATAGTGTTATAAGAGTGTAAGCAGCTCATCCTATAGATGTCTTTTATTTACTTCCTTATGAAGTAACATTTCGAAACTGGTTTACCACTCGACTTGCAAAGGGCACATCTAATGATGTTCCTTTCCCATGCATTTTCTCAGAGATCTTGGGAATGCAGCTCTATCTGGTCAACTGGTCCCACAACTTGGGCTGCTTAAGAATTTGCAGTACTTGTAAGTCATGCTTCTTTGCCACTAAATTTGGTCATGTTTTCTTTTGTTGTTCTTACAGGATTATTCTAGTCACATTGGCACTGCAATTTTCCTTCCTCATTGTTAATTTATTTGATGTCATGATTTATTTTTATCAAATCTTGGTTGTGTGGTCACTTGCATTGTGTTTTCCTTCTTCATATGAGTTCACTAAGTTATAATGATGTGATGAACGGTCAAATGTGGTCAAGAGCTACTTATATTAGTTAATTTTCACATAAAATGTTAATGGTTGGCGTTATCTATTTCATACCGTAGGAACTTCTGCATAAGGATGATTTTTCATAACATGGCATCATGGTTTCACTTATCAGGATGAAAAAGGTGGAATCTAAGATCACAGTTACTTTTGGGCCAATAGAATGGGAAAGGACATTTTCGATCTGGGTCTTCGTTTCTCTCCCTCTTCACTTCTATACTGCAACAATATCAGTGTCACTCTTTACTCCATAACTCTGTTTACCTGGTATTCTTCCATGCCTGAATGAAAGATGTCGAATTTGATAATCACTTCGTTTGGGAGAAATGGGAACAAAAGAAGGAAACATTACAGAAAACCTGAAACTTATAAAGTGATATTGTGAAGGGAGGAAATTTGATGAGGTCTTGAAAAGTTCTCCCTTTTAGCATTGGAGTATTCCATTGGCTAGAGTCAGTTGGATGGATTAATAGCCCGAAAATAAGTATTGAATTCCAATGGTTATAAAAAGAGGAAATTCCAGTTGACTTCAAAATAATTTGGAAAAGTTTTGTCATTGTTTCTGGAATCTTTGGAACACACTAGAGGATAAAGTACTCTGTGCATAAAAAAAAACAAAATGGCAGCAGGCAGTTGGCTATTTACTGGCCCCATCTCTCCAGCAGTTGACGATCTAACCGCATGACTAGCTGCAAGTTGTTCAGGTCCATAGGGCTTGTCACCAGCTGGCAGCCTGCGGCCAACAATCCCATGAGGCTATCTTGTTGGATTCTGACCAGCCTGGTGAGATTATAACTTGTTTTACCAGTGATCATCCTAATTTGTTGGAAATTATTTACGAAAAAGATTTGAGTGGTTTGGGGTGGCATTATACAATTATTTGAAAATAGGGTATATTGGCTGGAATTGTTTGATTTGCTTAAAAATAAGGACATTAGCTGTTCGAATCTTTTTTGTAAGATTTATGGTTCTTTTGCGATAGAAGTTAGATTCTAAGTTTCTAACAAGGCAGATTTTTGAACTAACTCAAGATAAAGTTTACTTTCTAAAGAACCTCAAATATTTTCTCTTATTATAATTTTTGAGATAGTTTTAAAACCAATTTGCATTCTCACTGCACAATTTAGCTTCTTTTTTTTTAAATTAAAAATTTTGATTATTAACTGCTTTATTGCTAAAGAAAAGATCTATTGTGCAACTATTCCTCTTTATTAATAATTTTTATTACATATTTACCAGCAAAAAATTATTGTACTGCAAAATTTCATTTCTTCTCTATTATTATAGTAATATGCGCAAATGTATGTATGTTTATCTTTTATTATAATATTATATTGTATTGTTTTGAACTCTTCACATACATATCAAACCTTTGTACATCCTGACAAGGCACTCCCCCAACATGCTTTGTGTTTGTTCCCATTATTAGCTTCCAGGATTAGGACAAAGTAGATTGTCAAATACTGCCAATTGCATAGGTGAGTAGAGATTTTGTATTGTCATCGATCACTGGGTAGCATGCACAATTGGGTGACACTTAGTCAAGTCATCTAGTAGAAAATGGGTGCCTTCACTTATAAATCGTGGAGCAAAGATGTTGAAATTGTTTTTGATCAGCATGTTGGAATTGTTTATGATGAGGTCTTTTATCAATTAATTTCAATTGTCAATAACTCTTTATTGGTTCAGTGGATGGTGCCTCATGTTATTTTCTAGGAATATTTGGAAGGAAAGGAAGAAGTAAAATACTTGAGGGGGTTGAAATGAGTCAATTCTCATTAGGCATCTTTTTGTTTCTAAAGGATTGGTATGTTTTGGAAATAGAAAATCCTTTGCCACTTTTTTTAATTCATTTATGTGGTAGCTTTTTGTTGTTTTATTTTGTATACCTCATGTGTACAGGGGCTGCCTTTTAATAGATTGAATACGAGTGTCATCCACGGACGGCCGTGATCATGTGGGATAGTCTGGGATATCCTGTACTTGAACAGCCCTCTATATATATATATATATATATATATATATATAACTTACATCAACACCCGTATTGGGGGTTGTACTCTATGCATTGGTGGGTTATGGCCTTATTGGGATACATAAGGCCAATGTAGGGGGTACAATCCCCAATTCATGGTGTTGATATAACTAATATCAACACTCCCTTACCTGACCGGGACTTTATATATATATGTGCATATATATGATACAAGCCGTGTTTACTAGGCATTTGCAAATATCATGTGCCAAGATGCCTCCTCTTTTTTTCTTTTTTTTTTTTTTGGAAAATTACGAATTAACCACCTGAACTATGAGTGAGAATCACTTTTCACCCCTCATATTTAAAATCAGACAAATTGCCCCCCGAAGTTTCAAAAATGTATTTTGGACTACACCATTAACGGAATTCATAAAATGACGATTTTAGTCGGGAGATATTGAAATTACAACCCAAATAAATAAATAACTATTTTGCGTGTGTGTGTATAAGATTATGATTATTTTGGTCCAATAAATTATAATGAAACTAATTGAAGATGATGTTTTGGGGGGGGGGGGGGGGGGAAGAGCGCAGATGATGTTTTGGGGGGGGGGGGGGGGGGGAGAGCGCAGTCAATACAGTATACTTTTGTTCCATAACTACTCAAAGATTTGGAGGGTACTACAACCTAGAAGCAGATATGGTTGCTGAGATTCTCTATCATGCCTTCAGCTTGCAACTTACCCCACGCCTATTGTGCCAGACACCATTCCTAACACATTAATTGGATTCTTCTTGGCTGAAAATGAGCACTGATCACTACGACCCCCCTTAATGTTTGTGGTCTGGAGGAAACATTCTTCTTTGAGGAGTGTCCTCAACAGCTTTCTCACATCAATTAGGGTCGAGGCTCTAAACCCAGTCGTTATGCCCTTAACGCACTTCAACAAAGAATGGTCCCAGACACAAATAGTCATGTCCCACGAACCACTATCCTTGTAAGATCCTAAGCAAGACAATTTTATGGGCCCTTTGTGTCCCAAAGTTGGAACTCAGATGGAGGGTGAAGGAGGGCGCAGATTGAGATTCGGCTTTAGTGGAAAGGAGATTAGAGTTGGTTCTCTGATGGTGGCAGAAGAAGGGAATGATGATGATGATAGATGATAGATGATGATGTTGAGAGAGAGAATGAGCCCAGGCACAAGGGTAAGGTTATTTTCAGGTAAACAAGTAAAGTTACGTGCAATGCACATGGTCTTTTTCCGTTTAATTCTCACAGCTGATTGACAGAGAGGTGAGAAGTGAAAATTTTCGAAACTATAGGTAGCAATTTGTCCGATTTAAAGATGAGGGGTGTAAAGTGATTCTCGATCAACTTCATAAGAAAAAAAAAAAAAAAGGTGATCCTCGATCAAATTTCAAGGGGTCAAACTATAATTTTCCCCCGCTTAATTTATTTTATTTTTTATACAAGGAACCCCTAATAGGTAGATCCCAAGCCCATGCAAGACACCGGAGACGCCTCATCTTTGAAGCTGTGGTCTATGACTCAATTTATCAATAACCAACACAACTAAAATATGGGCTTATAACTAACCTGTGATGCAAGTTGTCATCGATTTGGATTAAGTTAGGTTGGCAATTGACTAGGTTTGAGCTAGTTAAGTTAGGTGGACTTTACTCTTTATCTTTGAAATTTTTTTCAATTTGGGGCTGATCCTTTTAATAGGGGGCCAGCCAGAATCCAGCTTACAAGTTGGTTTATATGATGATAAATGATAATAAAATAAAATAAAGAATTTAAAAATTTTTAAAAATTTAAAATTTATATAAAAGAATAAATAGAAATTATTGATCAGGTGGCAAGGCCAAAGGGGAACCTGAGCAAAATCGATTCTTAATTGGTTGGGTTTGTTTACCTGAAATTGGCCCATTTAACAGAATGCTTAATCAATACTTGTTTATTTTAGGCCGTGTTGGGACTGATTTTGTCAGCTCTAGATGGAATCACCATATTTTAGTGTGACAGATAAAATTATGCCTCCATGTGGAGAGCCGAAAACACAATGGTAGTGTGGTAGGGTGTTAAACATGGCTTCTCTGGCTTGAGGTTATGGTTGCCTCTGGGTTTACTTGAAGGTATCAGTTGGTTGCAGCATCAGCCCGTGACATGTTTTTATTGCAATAAAGTTTTACCCCCTCACCCCACTCCATTTCCCAATAAAAAAGAGGTCATTGTGGTTACAGATATATTAAATATTGAGAAAAATGAACCTTAGCTGGTTCAAGATATGCTGGCATGAAGTTTAATTTCAGAGCTTAATGATATTCACATTTTAATATGTTTATCCTTTATTATTTAGCCCTTTAGATGCAATTCTAAGGGACTGTTTGGAAAATCAGAAAATACAGTCTGCAATGTTTTGCACCAGGCCCAATCCCAACAATAAAGTGTTTGGTTCAAAAAAATATTTCTAAACACCTGTGAATTGCATGGAGTTTTCTACTTTTCTCTAGTGCTGGTGTAGTCCCCCTTGAATGGCCTTGAGGGACATGCTTAAATTCCAAATTTTGGATGGAGGCTTGAGGGACATGATATTTATTCTTGCAAATTTTTCTTGTTGCTAGTCTAGTTATTTTTACTCTACTTGATGTATGAGACCAATTTTTTTTTTAATTTCTTTTTTTTGGATAATTATATGAAACAAATTTACTAGTCCTTAAATCAATTTGTTTTTGACAGGGAACTCTACAGTAATAACATAAGTGGACCAGTTCCTAGTGACCTTGGGAATTTGACTAGCTTGGTGAGCTTGGATCTTTACTTGAACAGTTTTACTGGTCCCATTCCAGACTCATTGGGCAAGCTGTCAAAGTTGCGCTTCCTGTGTGTATACTTATCCTTCACCCAATTCTTTTTAATGTCAATTCATAGTTGAATATATGCTTGCTCTTGATGCTTTTTTGTTGGTTTTGGTTTCAATCGTAAACACACGTCATGTATTTGCACAAGCAGAATGCATAGGTGGTGATGGGAGGAAGAGGTGGTTGTTGAGGGGGTAGCAGTCCAGCTTTGGTGGTTCTGGTGCATGTTGACAATGTGATGGTTGGGTGGCAATGATGGTGTGATATAGTGGGGATAGTGGGGCAGGTGGATGTGTTGTTTCAGAGGCTTGGGCGATGTCAGCAGTGGTGCCTTGGTACTGCTGCTGCTTCTGTAGCAGCAGTGGTACAGAGGTATTAGTGATAGGTGGCATTGCAGTGGAGGCGGTGTTGGAAATAGTATTGAAATTAAATGCGGAGAGCTAAATAATATAATGTAAAACTTTAGTTTTATTAAAATCATTTTTTAGTTTAACATAAATATAATGATAGTGTCTTTTCCTATTCTTTCTACTAGTTTTTGTCATCCTTGAAACACATTTATGGCCTTCATTAATATTTCTGTTCTTTTTTATTTTTTTGTTTTTTTCTTCATACTAGTGCTTTGTGCTTTCATAGGTTATGGATGCTACTTCGTCAATAGTACACATTTTGGATAGGAAGCAAAATGATTTGTATTAAAAATATAGGAGAATACAATCAGACAAAGGCAGGCTTAGGCCTACATTTTTTTTAATAGGAGTCCGATGAAGCAAAACCAAGGCAGCCTTAAGCCTACAACATCAACCCAACCCCACTATAAACCCCATCAAAAGAAGGTGATCAACACGTGTACCTCCCTATACATCTACCCAAAAAAGAACATTTCCAAAAGGCCTGCAAAACCCCGAAAAGTATACCTCTGTACATCTTCTTTATGCTCCATCCCGACACAAACTCAAGGTGGATAAAAATGACCACGTAAGTACTTCATCAATGGTACACATTCAAACAGAAATCACCTCAGTGCTGAAGATATGGGATTGCTTACAAAAGAAGATGTTTGCCATGTATTAGGGCTTCTGTGCTATATCTATATGTGTGTCTATATATATATATATATATATATATTTCCAGTTTTCTCATTTTCTCCAAACAAGATAATGTGCTTGCCAGATGTATCAAAAGCTACATGTCACACACATTTATGCTTAAAGAATCTGCTTGTCCAGCAACTCCTCCATTTTCCATTTAGATAAAACTGACTTTGGTCTAAATTGGTAGAGATAGTGCTGCATCAGTTCATGACAGTTGAGCAACACTTCTGTTAGGAGTCTTTGCAGGCTGTGTATGCATGTCAGACCCGTCTTCCAGTGTCCATACTCCAGACTTGAATCATGGCCTCTCACCTTCAAATTTTTTTTAAAAAAAAAAAAAAAATTTAATTTGCACCTACCTCACATGACATTGTTATGCCATTCCAAAAAAATAATCAAAATGAATCAAAATTTTTTCCATTGCTTCTTCATAGAAAAGTGAAATGTTATGATACAATAATGTAGAAGTTTGTTTTCTCCCAACATGATCATCACCATGATGAGCCTAAAAGTCAAAAACCCAATCTATCTGAGCTTGAAAACCACTAGGAAACACATTGTGAAACAGTTTCACCAAATAGAAGTGGGTCTTTTGAGATTTTTCATAATGACTATTGTATATTCTTTTAGTTATGTGAAAAGTACTCTATGCAATAGTAAAACTATGCTTAGACAAGCGTCTTCATATGAAAACTATATAATTGGTTATATAATTATTGTTTAGAAACAAAAGAGGACTATTTTAAACAGGGTTCGAAGTCTCGGTTGTCTCGCCCGAGATCTCGCCGGGTTGTCACGCTCTCGTCCAGCACCGATACGAGAATTCCCGACGGGTCGTCGATATAGCGTGAACTCCATCTCTCGGATGAGAAGCTCGAGATATCGGACGAGACGATACGATACACTCGAGATCTCGTTCTCCCAGCTAGTCTCGATCGAAATCTCGTGCAATTCGTACGAGACCATACAGCTCGTGAATCGTCACTTCAGATCTGGTCGTAGCCGTGGGTAGCAGATCCAATCGACTGGTTCGTGAATCGTCCCTTCATTAATCATCCCTTCTTTCTCTCTTCTGGGTCGTGGCTTACCTCAAGGTGGCTCGACTGGTTCGTGTCTTGGTTTGGAATCCAAATCAAGTCGTCTCCCCTCAGATCTGGTTGTCAGGCGGTGATCGTAGCTTCTCGGAGTCGTCGACCGTCAGCCCATCACTGGTCTTCTCTCGTCACTGGTCTTCGTTTTCTTCTTTTCTCCTTTGGTCGGCAAAGTCTCTCTCTCTCTCAGTCGCACAGAATGTCTCTCTCGCTCTCATGTCGTGATACTTCCTTCCAAAGAGGGAAGATCTGATTCATGATTTTTTTTTTTAATTTTTTAAATTTTTTTTAAGTGCTGTTGGGTTTTTTTTTTTTTTTCTCCCCCCCATCTATCATTTTAATGAAGTTTAATGTTTTTTTTTTCTTACTAAAATTACAAAAAGACGAATTTTTTATAAAAGAAAATTGTTTTTCAAACTAATTTCGAAAACATATTTTCTTTGATTTTTTTTTTTTTTTTAATTTCGAATTTTCTTTTTTTCATATAAAAAAAAAGAACTTAAAAAACATGAATAATGCATGAGTGGTCATGGATCTAATATATGTCATATGTGAGTGGTTAGGCAACATATACACATAATTAATTTACAAAATGATTTCGAAAAAATATTTTTGCTTTAATTTTTTTATAATTTCGAATTTTCTGTTTTTATAAAATGAAATTAAAAAATACGAAAAATGCATGAATACCATGAATCTCAAATATGTTATACCTTCGGACGTGAGTGGTTGGGCGACATATACGCATAAATAATTTGCAAAATTGTTTGGAAAAAAATATACGCGTAATTATGTGATTTTTATTTATGTTCTTTGGGATTATATTAGATATTTAAAATTTAAAGATAGTGTTATTTTATGTTACAGTAGTGCGCTAGTGCCTATTTTTATGTTTTTTACCACATTATGTGTCTCAAGTTCATTATTTTTCTTATTTGATTGTTCCAATGTAATCATCATATTTTTTAAAAATTTTCTATAATTTTTTAAAATTTTTTCAAACATTGTTTCATGCGTAAAGTTGCATCTCACCCGAGACGCGACGGGTTAGGCGAGACCAAGATGACCGAGACCGAAACGCGACATGGACCGAGACCGAGACTTTGAACCATGATTTTAAACTTAGCCTTATTTCTATTTCAGTATATAAATATCCATGAATGATGATGTGGACATAAGTAAAATGAAAGGCTATGACATGGCAAGTTTCGGTAATCGGATGGCACTTGTCATGTTGTTTTTAATATGTGCAAACAAAATTTAATCCATCATTCAATTGGAAAAGTACTTGAGATGTATAGTTAGGGGTCCTGAATTGGCAAAAGTTGTGCTGTAGCCAGCCAAGTCAGAAATTGTTCCATGTTGCACTTCTATGATCAAATCAGAGAGGGCTCTTTATGTTTTAGCGTGTTCTACCTTTATTCTGATTTGTGTATTACTTTTTAGTTTTCATCTCTTGAATGATTTTGGATCTCATTATACTTACTTGGAATGTTTGTGTAAGGGTAGCCGGCTTAACAACAACAGCCTGACCGGTCTGATTCCTATGTCATTGACTAATATTTCATCCCTGCAAGTATTGTGAGTATCAAGCTTATCCTAATGTTTTTCATACTGAATTCTCTCTCTCTCTCTCTCTCTCTCTCTCTCTCTCTCTCTCTCTCTCACACACACACACACATGCGGGCACGCACAAGCATGCGCTCATGCACACATATTTTGATTGTAATGATGTTATAATGTCACACTGTTTTGTGCAATGCAGGGATTTATCGAACAACCATCTATCAGGAATAGTTCCAGACAATGGCTCCTTTTCACTATTCACTCCCATCAGGTTTTTGCTGATGAAATGAACTGCCGTGTCTTGACTGACTTTGATTTCATGGATTATGCTGAATAGCTTGTTCTCCACTTTGCAGTTTTGCTAATAATTTGGATCTCTGTGGCCCGGTTACTGGGCACCCCTGCCCAGGATCTCCTCCATTTTCTCCACCGCCTCCATTTGTCCCACCACCCCCCATCTCTTCACCAGGTGATCTTGCAGTCTTTGCCATTAAGACTTTCTGAGTTGTAGATGATGCTGGATAGTATTTTTAACTTCACCCTCTGGCCTGATTTCTCTCAGTTTACCAAATCTGCTTTGGCCTGCCTAATTTGTATATTAAGTTCTCAATTTTAATGTTACTATTAGCTATTTGATGTGATAGTAAAAGGACTTAACATGCATTTATAATATCAGCCAACCAGTTGGGAGCCTCATCCTTGTTCTCCAGTGCTTGGGAAATATAATTCAGTTCGTATAGCTAGAGTTGTTTTTCTTCACTGCCAATGATCTTTTAGTACTTCAGCTCCCAAAGTTGAAATAAACTGCACCATCCAATTTACTTTTGAATGTCATGAGAGTAGTGATTGTGGCAGGTCACTATTTCCTTTGGATGGATTCATATATTTAGGTAAATTATATTTAATCCCGCTAAAAAACCTTGGCTGGGTCAATACAATAGATGTTGCTATGGTGGCAAGGAAATTGAATCTGGACAGGGGTATTCTAATTTCTCTTTTAACTGATACTGCAGGAGGGAATAGTGCCACCGGAGCAATCGCTGGAGGAGTTGCTGCTGGAGCTGCTTTGCTGTTTGCTGCCCCTGCGATTGGGTTTGCATGGTGGCGTCGAAGGAAACCACAAGAATATTTCTTTGATGTACCTGGTTAGTTGTTCAACTGATTATTGGATCAAACTTTTCATTAAAAGAGATAATTGGATTGTCCTAAGCTTATTCTGGGGATTGATTATCACTTGCTTGCATCCCTTTGCAGCTGAAGAAGATCCAGAAGTCCATCTGGGCCAGCTTAAAAGGTTTTCACTGCGAGAATTACAGGTTGCAACAGATAGTTTTAGCAACAAAAACATATTGGGTAGAGGTGGATTTGGTAAGGTGTACAAAGGACGACTGGCTGATGGTTCGCTGGTGGCTGTAAAAAGACTGAAGGAGGAGCGTACCCCTGGTGGGGAGTTGCAGTTTCAAACAGAAGTAGAGATGATCAGCATGGCTGTGCACCGCAATCTCCTCCGTTTGCGTGGTTTTTGTATGACACCAACTGAACGGCTGCTTGTTTATCCATTTATGGCTAATGGAAGTGTTGCGTCATGTTTAAGAGGTAAAGCTTATTAGCATGTTTCTACACATTGTTGAAAGATTTCATCTCCAGTGCTTTCACATGGACTGTTTCTTCGTCTCATTGGTTGGAATTAACAGTTCTGGTATTAAATTTCACCACCTAATTCTGTGTCGCATTTGTATTTTTTTTTTTCCTTACTTTTTTACCTTTTATTTTTAAAATGTGTATTTCCACACCCCCAACCCCAAACAAAAGAGGGTGAAAGAAACTAGGTACTTAGAGATTGCAACTCATTAAGAGGAAAGACTAGCAATCCTTAATCTTTCACTCATGAGTTCATTTGTGTCCTTGTAGAACGCCCCCCATCTCAGCTACCACTTGATTGGCCAACACGGAAGCGAATTGCATTGGGATCTGCAAGGGGGCTTTCGTATTTGCATGATCACTGTGACCCCAAGATTATTCATCGTGATGTGAAAGCTGCAAATATTTTGTTGGACGAGGAGTTTGAGGCTGTTGTTGGAGACTTTGGGTTGGCTAAACTTATGGACTACAAGGATACTCATGTCACTACTGCTGTACGTGGCACAATTGGACATATAGCTCCAGAGTACCTTTCTACAGGAAAGTCTTCAGAAAAAACTGATGTTTTTGGGTATGGGATTATGCTTCTAGAGCTAATCACTGGACAGAGGGCTTTTGATCTTGCTCGGCTTGCAAATGATGATGATGTCATGCTGCTTGATTGGGTATGCGTATACTATTTGGTAGCCTATATTTATTGTTTTTTTTTTACTTTTCCAGTTTATAAGCCCTCACAAATCCTATGCAATGATTTCTTAGAGGTCATCTTGAGTTTGCATAACAATCATAGTAACAGGGTGGTACGCAGAGCTGGATTTATGGTCTAAAAGATTCGAAACCTGTAGATATCGTAACCACATACAATGATCCAAAAGTGAAAAGATAAAAGATAAGAGAGAAAATATATTGTAATTGTATACCTGTATAGGCTTTGCGTGGTTTATATGCATATTTTAAGTAGGTTTATCTTTTTCAAATGTCATAAGAGACAAAATAAGCTTGTTTTGGTTGCTAAAAAAAAGTTGGAAAAGAAAAGAAGTTTAATATGTCTATATCTTAGATTTTTAATTATTTGGAACTTGAGAAACTCACTTGGGCTAATACTACTATTAAGCTCAGTTAAGTTGTTCACTTTTTGGAAACTAAACAGTAGCGAACAGAAGTTCAATTATATTTCGTTTTTGTTTTTTTTTTTTTTTTTTTTTTTTTTTGGTTTCTCAGCAGCCCTTTTTTCTTAAATTTTTGTCTCACCTGAAATATTATGAGAATTTCATAAAGTGCTGAGAAAGACGGCCTATATTGTTTTTGTCATTTATCTTTTGTAACAATGCAAAGTAGATTGCTATAGGAGATTACTTACGAAAAAAAAATAAAAAAATTGTTATAGGAGATTTCAAACCCTACAGATCCCATGTGCCAATATGCAGTTGTGGAATGGGATCTGCCAACATGAAATGGTCAATTGGAACCAAGACTTCCCTGTTTGTAAAGTCTTGTGTCTATTTGCTGAATAAATAACAGTTTCAAACCTCATATTTAGCTAGTTGTGTGTAGCAGAGAGTGAGCTTATTTGGTGATAAATATGAGATATGCTCTGAAGATGTGATGAACCATTTAACTTTCCAACATCTGATACCACTGAAATATTTCAGGTGAAAGGACTTCTTAAAGAGAAGAAGTTAGAGATGTTGGTTGATCCTGATCTCCAGAACAATTACACAGAAGCCGAAGTAGAGCAGCTAATCCAGGTTGCATTGCTCTGCACACAAGGCTCCCCAATGGACCGTCCAAAGATGTCAGAAGTGGTGAGAATGCTAGAAGGCGATGGCTTGGCAGAGAGGTGGGATGAGTGGCAGAAGATAGAAGTTCTCCGCCAGGAGGTTGAACTTGCCCCTCATCCTAATTCTGATTGGATAGTTGACTCAACGGAAAATCTACATGCGGTCGAGTTATCTGGTCCAAGGTGACCTCATCACAGCTCAAGTAAAGAAATGAATTAATTACTTCCTTTGTTTTTATTATATTTATTTTTTGGTAAGTTTTTCCACCCACCCATATTCTCTTTCCAAGTCTCTTTTGTAACCCCATTCTGCATTATATTCATTACTTTTGTGCATATGAATCACTGTGTTGAGGGGTAAGCGGTTTGTTTGAGAATGCTGTGATGTTTTTACATGGGGATGCAGCTGTAGCAGTTTAGCCTTTTGTAAATGTTTGATTTATTCTAATCTGGTTTAGTTTAATTTGGAGGAAGAGTGTTTTCGGCCCATGGGAGGGGGAAGGAAAGCACTTGGCACTCCCATGAAGGCATCTCTGCCATTGGCTGTGAATGAAAAGTGCATATATTGTAGAATCTCTTAATCACCTCTTTAAGTTACCATTGTCAGGACTATGGGACATTTAATTAATATCGGGATATTTATTTTCTTAGGGTGCAATTGGTTGTTCCCATGGGAATTGAATGGTTCCATTGTATTTTCCATAGCGATTGAAGGATCTAAACGTGACAATCTGAAAAATGTGGAATCACTAAATCTCTCGGTACGAGCTTAGTTCTACGATGTTCTGACTCTTAAAAAAAATGTAAATTACAGTACACCTCACTAAATTCTTGTCTGTTATATATATAGACAGATAGGTAGAGAGGAGGATGATCAAGTAAGCACGTGTTGATATAACTTATATCAACACTCGTATTGAAAGTTGTATCTTGTACATTAGTGAGACATGAGATACATTGGATTAATGTAAGGGGTACAACTCTTAATGCGTAGTGTTGATATAACTTACATCAACACATGTTGATGGACTAAAGAAAAGAAGTGGTAATGTCCTATATCCCCTTGAATTGTTATTTTGGTAAATGTTGGGATTTCTCGTTTGTGTCATAGAATTTTGAATGGATTATGTTATTTCTGTAAACTTTGGTTATTCTATTAAATGACCAATGTGGTTCAGGGGATAATTGGATACTGCAACAATTTTTTCGTCAGGGTTTAAGTAAAAAAAGACTAAATTTTAGGAGGTTCTTCTAAATTTACCTTAAAAAAAAAAAAAAAAAAAAAAAAAAAAAAAAAAAAAAAAAAAAAAAGACACATTCGATACCATTTTATCTCATTTGTCATGTGTTATGTGAGTTAGTGTAGAAAATTGATGTAAAATGTATTTTTCTTTAATGAAATAGCATTTGGAACAAAAATTACCCACCTAGTGTGGATGGACATATGCCCTCATTACAGCAACAGCAAGGTCAGCAATTTGAGTTACTAGCAAGACACAAGAGAATGGTAAGTTGGCAACCCTACCACCGCCACCCAGGGGCCTGCACCAAGCCCAGCTTACTCATAGAGTCCAATGCCAATAATCCCTACCGACCACAACTGATCCAGGTACTAAAGGGATTTGGAGCCGTCCAAAACATGAAGACAACAACTTTGGTGGACGAATCCTAACCCAAAAAACAGATGACACCAATCACAGAAAATTTGACATAGCACAAAAGGAAAGGAATCAATCATAAATGAATTATCCCAGCTGCAATTTCAATCATTCCCGCTAAGGAGGAATTTGAATTAATCCAAGAAGAGGAGCAATCTTCTATAAGAAGAAACAAATAATGCTTGGGAATGGTGTGTGAGAAATTCGCTCCCAAGCCGGTGGTATCAATAATTATGATTTTAAGTATGAACAATTCCTCAATATCTTGTTCATTCACAACTTTTTTTTTCCCTTTTTTTCATAATGAGTTTTCATTCTCCTTGATCTTCTACTGCATTGATTTCGATGGCTGCCAATTCTGTAATTGCTCGGTTTAAGACAATGATATTGACACATGAAATGAATCATCATGGGGAAGTCTATACATGTTCTAATCATATAAATGAATTAATATTGTAAATGTCAATTCAAGCTGCATGATCATTATATAACCTAGTCATGATCATAGACCACAGCTTCAAAGATGAGGCGTCTCTGGTGTCTTGCATGGGCTTGGGATCTACCTATCAGGGGTTCCTTGTATAAAAATAAAATAAATTAAGTGGGGAATAACTACAGTTTGACCCCTTGAAATTTGATCGAGAATTACTTTACACCCCTTATCTCTAAAATCGGACAAATAGCTCCCTATAGTTTCGAAAATTTTCACTTTTCACCTCTCTGTCAATCAGCTGTGAGGATTAAACGGAAAAAGACCATGTGCATTGCACGTAACTGAGCAAGTTCTTAAATCTCTTGATACTCCCGCTGAGGCTTTTACTGCCTTCGCAATTCTCTGTACTTCCACAAATATACAAACTTCTCTTCCACAAATCTGGTGAATGTTAATTTGCAATGTAAAATTTTCATGCGCAAGGGCCTTGAAAATATGCACGTACAAAAGGAATCCCTGATGCATGTCACATGCAAACTTAACTCAGCCATTTCCCTTTTATCTTACGGCCAAAATGTTGTATACTCAGTTACTTCATAAATCCGACTACATTTTCACCGTAGGACAAAAAATAAAGAGTTGAGAAACAGGGATCTCTTATAAGAGCAGGATTGTATATATTTATACCACAGGCGCAAAATACAGAACCCACAAAGAAAGAAAAGAAGAGGGGTAGGGGGAATTTACGACTGAATTTTACCCTTGTACAGACCTCATCAAAAAAAAATTTTACCCTTGTACAGAAACCTGCAGCCACACCAATAATATCAGTGAATTATCTAATCACTTCATTGAAACCTGGGGCTCTAAGACATGGAAAGTTAACTAGTTGACCACTAATAAATTGAGGAAATATACATAGATCCAAATATTGTAAAGTTTTCCTGAATGAAACTATGTCCGTGGCTTGCATTTCGACAACTGTCCGTAGTATGACAAATATCTGCTATAGCTTACTTTCCATTGACTAGCCTAGTAAATTATTCTTAAAAAATAACATTACACAACATTGGCTAGGTGCTAAATAAAGGGAACCATTATTTCCAGCAGTACATTGAGGTTTTTTATACATTGATGTTTTGAAAAACTCAGCCTCTCCAGTACTTAAGCAGTTGAGTACTCTTGATGTCATGTTCATGACACAAAGGCTACCTGGTATGCAAACTAAAATTACATAATATCTAATTACTGCATTACTTACAAATAAAATTTTTATAATGGCAGATCATAAAGGTTCTATAACATAAAATACACTCACCAGCAATAGCTGAAAAACATATGAGCAAAAGACCTATTTGGCAGATAGCTCAGCTCACACCTCATGAGTGGATCGGGAATTATCTGTAAAAGAATGAACACCAGATCCGGGGTTTGACTCCTGCGATGCAAACAAGTTCGGGTAGGAGAAGCATGGGTCATCATCCATTGAACTCAATCTCTGAGGTTGGTCATAAGAAGGTACATGTTGAAGAACGTGATCCTCGGAAAAAGAGGAATCAAATCCCACTTTGGGTGTGTCATGAGAAGCAAGATCTGGCACTTCTGACACTGGGTGATTTTCATGATCTTGATGGGGGTCCAGAGAATACGAAATACCATCAGAATCACCCATAGAGTTTTGATGACTCAAATGTTGCTTTTCTTTAGTAGCTAATTGATCAGAATTATCTGTATGAAATGGGTTCTCACAGCTACTCTCAGAGACCTGGTCGTTCTTTTTCTTGATAAGTTCAGTAATCCTGACCTGTGCAAGGCTAGCAGCTGAACGGGCTGCTGCAGCTGCACGTTCAGCGCTTTCGGCTGCAGCCTGAGCAGCAGCCAATACATCCTGCAAGTCCACATTGGGCTCACTTTTGGTCCTTGAAAGAGAGGGGAGCGGATTACTTTGCTTCACAGAAAATGATGCAGAAGATAGTGATGGGGGAGAAATAAATGGCACAAACTGTTTATTTTCCACAACAACAGCTGAAGTATTGGGTGATTCATATTCGCTACCCACTGATCTCTCCTGTACCACTTCTTCGGGTTCCAAGTGCTGCTCATGTGATAGATTTTCACTACTTCCAGAGTGTTTTGATGATTCATCATTTACTTCAGGGTGTGGAGCCATGGGAATAGGTGGGACCATTTCTGGTGCTGAGGCAGCATTTGCACCTGGCTGTAATGATACCTTCTTAGGAACCTCAGGAAAATCTAATGGGTCGAAACCTGTATCAGAATCATACTGTTCATTGGAGGCTTGGTCAGGGGCAGAGTACAATGTTTCATCATGTTTCTCTTTGGGTAGGGGCAATTTAGACCCACTGACAAACTGTGTAGGACCATTCTGGAAAAGGGCGGACACTGATTAGAGAGGAAGAAAAAGGTGGAAAGAAGGCAGTGAAAAATATTACTCACCAGTAAATCTTCATGAGGTTTAAAAAACTCAGTTTCAGAATCAGCCGGATCCCAATCTAACTCATGCTCCTCAGCAATTTCCTTCAGCAGCTTCAGTTTTGCCTCAGGTGTAGGAGCACGAACTGAGAGCAGTTCTATTAACTGCAATTACAAAGTAAAGGGAAGAATGTCATAACAAAACAGATACAGAAATACATATAAGCAATGTCCTCACTACTCAGTCACACTAAATCATGATAATTCTTGTAACCTGGCGACTAACACCACAGTCTGGCATGAGCTCAGTTGCAGCTGCTACAAATTCCTTCCCATATTTGGAAGCAAATAGCAAATGAACCTGCAACAACTCCGGTAGATCTGCACACCTTGGAGCAGCAAAACACACGCTGGATATTGCTTCTTTCAAGTCTAGAGGACATTCCCTGAACAATATTTAGGGATTAGATATTAAATATAAGACAACATGAGCCCGAACCTATGTAAGTATGAAACTTTTATAGACATAAATAATTCACAGTTCATATGAAGGTCAGAAAAAATGTGTGTGTTGATTGAGACAAATCAAGAACCACTGCCATGCATGGACGTAATGACACTCTGACATGCTACAAAGCTCCAATAGAAAGGTAATACAACTTATTAAGCAGCCCATTACACCCACTACATGCTCTTTCTAGTCTAGGATATAAAGTCACACTAAAATCCATAATTAATTTCCACTAATGATGCCATTGGTAAACTTGATATGGGTGGGAATAATTTGGAAAAATAATGTCATTCAAAAGCCACAGATTCAAATCAAGATCCACCTCATTCAGGTGGTCAAGAAACGTTTATGCTTCACCCCAACATTAGCTGCGTGCTCACTACCCAGTTGCAATGAACCCATGACCAAGATCAGCTCCCCATGAGTTCTAGCACCCCCAATGTAAATGTCCACTATAGGTCCATGCAAACCATTTAGTTGGATGAATTTTACAACAAAGCACATCAGGCTGCATGCAAGAAGCTTCTAAGGAAAAGAAGCTGGAATGCTGGAAGGAAAGGTAAGAAAAAGCACAAAAATGATGCAAAATTCACTAGATGAAATATTAAGCGAAACATACAAGCACATCCTAAATTTAGACAACTGTCTTCTTGAATATGTATGTACTTTTGTACAACTGCTACTCTCTTTCTTATCCCCTTTTTCTGGGCCAAACATTGCTTATTGACATATAGAAAGAGAGAATCTCTAGACTACATTTGGAAAGGCTCTTTAAAGGTGTCAAGAGTGGAAAGGAATGTGCTTTTCAGCAGTGCCATACTACCATGTACGGATAGAAAGTTAGAAACACATACACAGGACACATTTTCGCTTTGATAGGGGGGGAAATGTGGAATGGAAAAAATATATTCATATATAGTGGGCCACAATCATCAGAGAAATCATTGCCCTACAAATATTCAACAGGTTCCATTTCATGTACGAGTCTGTTTACAACCTTCCAGACATACATCCCACCATTTTTAGTTATGACATGTTGTAGACCTAAAATTTGACGCATCATTTTCTCATTTAAACATCAAACGCATCATTTAAATTACAATCACGTAGAAACTTCGACAGGGGTATCAAAAATATATTCTAACATAGTAATGTGTCCAAAAAATGATACATACTTCAAGAACAAATGCATAATTTTCCTTATACAATTTCCACGATTGCTTTTTTCTGAATCCTAAGCCCTCAGAATGGTTGGATTTACTGTCAACTTTGTCAACCAAATTTTGTTGATTTATTTGGTTCTAGTGTTCCAACTATCGAATTCCCAAAACATTTTAAGCAAAATTTCAGCCAGCTTATTTCTAAAATGGAAAAAACAAAAAACTAGAAGTCCTAATATTTTTAACCTAAATTTAACCTCAAAACCATTTGGAAAAATGACTACATCCGCACTTCCAAAGTAATCAGATCAGTTACCTAACATCACTGTAATTAAAACCATGATCTAAAATGACAATATAGAGTACAATATTTTTTTAAAAAAAAAGCACTAGTAAGAACAAATTAGAATATATTTGCAAAACAACCTCTGTGTTTCAATAATGGGAAGACGGACAGCAATAAGCTCGCAGTATAGCTCAAGGATCTCTTGTGCAGCCATCATATTCTCTTCTCTTATGATATGCTCCACCTGAAAGGCAAATGCCGAAGGCCATAACTACTACGCTGCAAACATTAACACTAAGGCTACACTTGGTCTATCAGTAGAATTGGATCCAATTTGAAATTTCAATTCAGAGGAATTCAAAACTCTTGCTTCTACTCTATAGTTTTTATTTATTTATTTAGGGTTTAAGAAATTTAATTCCAAATCCACCTTTATACAAGGCAACCAAACACTAAAATGGGAATTGAGGCCTCCAATTCCAATCCCAAGGTAGAAAATTTTATACCTCATCCTTTATATTCTATGACAAGTGGTTCATATTTTCATTACATATATACTATATATAAAATGGAAAAGGAGCAAAGCCAAGAGAGAAGTGAGAATTACCCGAATGCGAGCCGTAGCTTCTTGTCCAGTCTCAAGAAGCTTGGCAATGTCTCTTCGCATTTGCTTTATCTGAAGCTCTCTTCTGTTCCTCAGCAACTTTATTCGTGGTATCGTCAGTTTTAGTAAGGTTTTACTGTAGTTAGAAAAATAAAACATAGAGATTAATTTAAATCTCTTTAATCCAATAAAAAAAAAAACAACCATTTGCATATATTGTAAATTTGTAATTGTAATAAGAAATAGAGCATTAAAAAAACTAAAACCTCCCGAAAATCCAAAATACGCGAGGAATTATCAATTTCAGTAGGGTTTCACCGTAATTAGAAATCGGACATAAAATTGGTAAAAACCCCCCCTAAATCCAACGCAAAACTATAATCATGAACCCAACGAATCGCATAAATATGAAACACAAATTCTCAGGACAGATTGAAAATTGGCATTAAAAAAAAGTACAATAAAATTGAAAAAAAGAACAAACTCAACATCCCTCAGTTTGATTACCCAGAAAGAAGAGGAAAATGTTTTCTGTTGATATATATTATCAAGGAATTGATTGAAACTCAGCTCAATTAAGCCAAGTGGTTGTACAAGAGGGCACAGTTGAGTGGAAATTATCGTTCTCTGTTTTTTTATTTTTCTTAAATTCGTTTTTGAGAGAATCTTAACAATTACGAATTTTGATTTCATTTTTTCGTTTCGAGCAGTTTCTGAGAAAGCAAACAGAGCGAAGATGAAAATTGGAGAGAGCATATGGTAGAAAAAGAGGGAAAAGGAGGAGGAGGAGTTACCATTTGGCAGCTTTGAAACCCTTGTTGAAGAAGGAATCGAGCATCGACATGACTGGATATCAGATCAGAATGAATCCCTGGATTCAAGAGGGGGGAAAAAATAATGGAGACTCGTAAGTAAGATGAGGAGAGAGAAAATCGGAGAGGGAGAGAGAGAGAGAGAGAGAATTTAAGGGGTAGAGAAGTTCACCTGCTCCAGTGTTCCGATTGAATTATAATGGGACAGGACAGGACGCGCAAACACAAACTTTCCTTAAGATCGAAGGATGTGTATCTTCTCTCTATAATTATGATGATGTATGCATGTATATATATTATTTATTTATTTATTTATCTATACTACCTATAAAAAGATGAATGTAAGAAAAACTTTTGATTGACTAATATACCCTTATTTTAATTTTTAAATACACAACTACCCACCCTTCTGCATATATAGAAAATATAGCCATATGGAAACTATAATTCTAAAACACATACCTTAATAAATTCTAAAACACATTCCTTAATATATAAAACACAAATAGGAATTCAAAGGAAACCCTAAATCAAATACTCTATTTAATACTATACATATAATTCTAAAACACGTTGACTTCGTATTTCCCTCTTCCTCTCATTCTCTAGCAAACGAGAATGGCCTGTTAGAGGCACACCTACTTCCCAACGCAGTCACAAACCAAATATCCACATCATGGAAATGATACATGGAAACGATACCGGATCTCAAGGGGCTGTTGCGTGAGTGTTTTATACTTTTATTATGTATTTCTTGAAATTTGGTGAGAATTCATATAATGTTGAATTTATTTGTGGTTGGGGGTAGATGTTTTCGAGAATTTTGGGTAGACTAGGAAAACCCTTGAATGTGTTTTGATTGTAACATGGAAATTGTTAGAATGGGTCATATATGTATATGATAATTATTATTATTATTTTGCTTGAATTTGGTTGTTGATGGGAGGGAGGGGGAAAAAGAAAAAGGAAAAAAATAAAATAAAAATCTCGATCTCTACTCTCTTTTCAATCTCTAAGTGAACAAAAAAAAATGTAGATGATGATACCATATAAAAATAAAATTGAGAACTTTTTTTTAGAAAAAGTAAGAAAAACTATATTATGAGGGATCAATTTCACTTATTAAAAAAATAAATTAAATAATATTTAAAAGCATCAAAAATATAAAATATAGAAAATAAAAATAAAATAAATATGTTTGCTACTTCCCTTTGGAATGCACATCTCAAATTGAAGTAACAAATTGCCACAGCCCATGTAAGGTAGCAAAAGACAGATTTGTTACCCTTTTTTTTTTTATTTAAATTGAAGTAACAAATTGCCACAGCCCATGTAAGGTAGCAATAGATGCCCGTTCTATTGGGCTGGTTGGGTTCCTTATAGTAGTAGTATTTTGCCCGACGCGGGCTGCACGCTGAGGTTATAGCCTCTGTAGGGCCCCGCAGTTTTCACGGCAGCTTCTCGCCAAGCAGTCCAGCCGACCTACTCGTATTTTTTTCTTTTTCTTTTTTAAATGTGTTTTTTTTCCCCTTTTTGGGATCTTTCACAAATGGGATCTTCCACAAATGTAACATGGATTAACGCTATTAACGAAATATGTGAGATTACACAATTGCCCTTAAGACATTTTCCTAAATTATAATACTTTTTTAGTCATTTTTTCAACAAAATCTCAGAAACCGAACAAAATACATAAAAACAAAATAACAATTAAGACAATATTCTTCAAGCAAGATGATTCGCAATGAAACATAACAAGTCATCAAATTCCCACCTTGAGGCAACAAGAAATAATATCCACCGATCATGATTGGGGACCGAGTTTCCCCACTAGCTATATTCGTCCTCGTTGGAAAGAAAGTGCAGCGATTTCATCCAGTTCAAAACCATAGCAATAAAGATCAAAGGTTCAAAACCCTTTCTCTTTCAATCACGCCGAAAATTCTAAAATAAAATCAATACAAAACCAAAAAAGAAAAATCTTTAGAACATTAATTTGTTTGGTTGCTGAGAAAATTTAAAATGAAATGAGAAAATTATCCCTACTAAAGATAAATACTTACAGGTTAAACTAAAAATTCGATGTGTTTTCTTTTTCTAAGCATTTTCTCGGCAACCAAACGATTCGTTACCGTGAAAGAGACAACATATATATATATATATATATATATATATATATATATATATATATATATATATATATATATATATATATATATATATATATATATATATATATTCAAAACCCTAACCCTACCTCTATTTGATTGCTAAGAAAACTGAAATTCAAAACTCACCTCTATTAAAGCCAAATAATTGAACTGGGATGAGTTCCAAATAATGAAATGTTCCAGATTTTCTTGGAAACCAAACGGATCATCAAAGGGTTCTGGTGTTGAAAGACTAGTGTAAATGTTTTATTCCTGCTTAAATTAGGACCTGATCTGTGACACCAAAGAGTCTAGGACATATATTTTGGAGTAACCTTACATCAAAGGTCTCGATTAAGATTCTTGGGAGTTGATCTCTCTTTGATGCACTTAAGGAGAAGTTGTAGGGTCTCTTCTAAAGTGCTTGGTGCAGCATTTTATAAGAATGGCATCTTGAAACTTGGAAGGAATTTGAAATAATATATATGCAGAGAACATGTGGAGAAATTTGGTTTTTCATAGACCTAATATCTTTAGCCACCTTTTTAGGTGTTAGGCCTTTGTAAGGGTTAGAGGGTTGATGGAGGTAATGCGTTTGATCAATGATTGGGGGTATTTAGCCATGGATGCGTGGAGAGTCAAATGGAACGGAGAGCTCACTGGAGAGAAAACCGGAGTTATGTCAGAGCACAAAAATAATTAAACAAGGGTATTTTCGACTTAAAAGTATAATAAGTTGGCACATGACTAGTTTCTGTTAAAATTTTAACAATTGCTCAACAGAAGAGGATAAAATGAAAAAATTTATAACTACAAGGGGGCAATTTGTCTGATTTTATAGATTGGGGGTGAAAAGTGATTTCGGCTTAAAGTTACGAGGGGCAATTTGTAATTTTTCCTTCTTTTTTTTTTAAATGTGTTTTTTTAAAAGTTTTGATCCTTTGCTTGGATACTTGGGTTTGTTTAGGTAATCCAATGACTCGACTACAAACGAGTCGAGTCGAGCCAAACTTTAGAGTACTCCAGTTTAGCTTGTTAAAAACGAGCCAAGTTTTTTAACGAGCCTAAATTTTGAGCACGAGCTTGTTCTCAACTCGTTAGAAAATATTCGAGTTCAAGCTCGACTTGTTTAAAATTAACAAGCCGAGCACAAACTTAAGCTCAAGCTCGAGTTTGGCTCGTTTAGATTTTTTTTTTTTTTTTTTTTTTGGTGGAATAAGTGGTTTAGAATCATCATCCCAAGCATAACTATAAAGAAAATATTATCTCAAGCATAAACCAAGAAATCAACAATAAGAAACATTATCCAAGCATAAAACATAAAGAACACATCACCCTAAGCATAAACCATAAAGAACCTAAAATCAAAACCCCATAAGGCCGTAACTGTTTAGTACTATTAAATAAGGAGTTGCAATATATGAACAAAAAAAAAAAAAAAAAGCACTAAAGCTATTGGTTAGAGCACTTCATCATAACACCCATATATGCTTCAAAACTAGTCACTATACCATCATACTTTCATTGAATCTCGCAAAAGAAGTACTCTTTCACGCCAAAACTCTATTAGGATAAGTAAAAGCAACAAGCATCTACTACTAGGGAATGAATATCTCTTTCATGCTAAAATGTATAGTGGACAATTATGCCCCCACTCAAGAGTCCTTAAACAAGCTCACTAACGAGCTTCTTATCAAGCTCGTAAACAAGCTTCTCATCGAGCTCTTAATGAGTTTGTTCATGAGTCTAAATGAACCGAATTTTGGTATGCTCAAGCTCGGCTTGTTTACTGAACGAGCCTAGAATTCAGGTTTGAGTTTGGTTCGTTTATTAATTGATTATGCATGAGCCGAACCCTTAAGGAGCTTTCTTGCAAACTATCAATAAGTGACTCAGCTTGTTTGCAGCCCTATTTGAAATAAATTGGATGGCGCCAAGAGCAAAGCCAGGATTTTTCACTTGTTGGGGGGGGGGGTGTTGGGGTTCATAAACTGCACACACCATTTACTATAACTACAAAGCATATATGTAAGCTTATAACTACATGTGCGAAGAAACAGGGGCCACTCGTGTTATAATATGCATATTTCCCCATCTTACTCCATACAACATACAAGAGTTGAAGACATTGTTTGGATTTAGGGAGCCGCCAGGGGGGGGAGGGGGGGCATAGCCCCTGACAACCCCTCCTTTTGTCCCTAATGGCAACTGAGTTTTTAGAGTTGTTGGATTATTTAAAATAAATAAAAAACCAAACACCCAAGCAGAGGATCCAAATTATCATCATGCCTCCACGAATGTGCTATAAGCCTAGTAAGTATTTTGAAGCTTTTTTTTTTTTTGCTGCGAAGAACATAAAAAAACAACCAAACAACCAAAAGGAACAAAACAAAACAAAAAAAAAAAAAAACTAGAAGGAGACTAGCACAAATCTACAAGGCAGGCCACCGTAACCGGAGCGGGAAGAGAGTCTGCATCAAGAAAACCTGAGAAGTCCACGCTAAGTGCCCACCTCGCCATAGCGTGAGCAGCTCCATTAGCCATTCTAGGAATTTTTCGAGAAGTGACAGAGTTAAATTGTGACAAACCAAAACGTATGTCTGAGATGATGACTTCATAATGCCATGGGGCATCCAATGATGGGGAGAACAGGTTAATGATGGACTGGGCATCTCCTTCAACCCATATTAGGTTCCACTGTTTATCCCTAGCCATTGACACAGCTAATCTGGCCGCTTTGGCCTTTGCCACAGTTGGGTCCACCCCATCAGAAATGTGAGAAGAGACCCCCAAAACTTCACCATTATGGTTGCGGGCCACAACAGCTGCACAACTCTTTGTGGGACCGACTGTGGCATCAAAATTCAACTTCATAAAGTCAGTAGGGGGGCAATCCCAGCTATTCGAAGAGGATGATGTCTGTAAATGGTGGACACCATCTGGGCGAGCTAGAGATGGGTTGCCCAGGGCCAAAAATTCAGTCATCTTACTTTCAATATCCGTAACCATTTTATTAAGAGACACAGTACAACCTTCAAAGATCACCATATTTCTATGCTTCCAAATTGTCTGACACCAAAACGTTGCCCAAACAAGAAAGTCAAGCTCATTAGTGAGTTGTATATTTAATTCCAATGAGGGGTTCAAAATGGCTTTACACCAATCGAGCATATCAAAATTCTGAAAATAGTCTGTGCGAAGTCCCCATCTAACAAACCACATAGACCTAGCAATGGGACATCGGAAAAAAAGGTGGACTGGCGTTTCAATCTCAGAATTGCACAAGGGGCAATAGGGGTCATTGATCGGAAAACGAATAGCAAGCGACCCTCTCATAGGCAAAGCCCCAGAAAGAATCCTCCATAGTAGAGTCATTTGCCTAGCATGAAGCTTAGATTTCCATAGTTTCTTCCAAACTGCCTCTTCTGAACTTGGAACCTAACCCCATCTATTTTTTTGGTCAACAAAGTAGGCAGACTTTACGGAAAATTTTCCTGATCTTGATGCCACCCAAACTAGCTTATCACTATAATCAAAAAGGGGCAAGGGGATCTGTAGAATTGCTTTGGCATCATTTTCTCCCATAATTGCCTCAATCAGGTCCCTATTCCACTAGCCATTTTCCATTAGCTCCGTAACTTTCATTGGGAGCTCATCAGCATCAGGACAAGGTGAAACTCTAAAATTGACACTAACTGGCACCCAAGGATCTGTCCACATATCAATAGACTCCCCATTCCTAACAACAAAGCAAGACCCTTGCAATACAATAGCTCTCGAATCAAGGATGGCTTTCCAGATGTGAGAATCAGATTGATGTTTCCGGACATGGAAAAAAGAATTCCTTAAGCAATATTTTTTCGTCAATTGGGAAACCCAAAGCTTGTTGTCCTCACTTACCATTTGCCAGCCCAACTTTGCTAAAAAAGCACGATTAACATCTTTTGTTCGTCGAAAACCCAAACCCCCTAACTGTTTTGGTTTACAAATCTGGTCCCAAGCTTTTAGGCATAACTGATGTTTGTTATCATCAGAGTGACCCCACCAAAACCGCCTAATTTTACAATCAATGTCCGAGCATAAAGATGAAGGCAACGCAAAGGAGGACATTGCATAAAAAGGAATAGAAGAGAGCATAGCTTGAACAAGAGTGGATCTGCCAGCATAGGATAAGGTCTTGCATTTCCACCCAGCTATTTTCCCACATACCTTTTCCAACACCGGTTGAAAAGAAACTCTCTTGGCTCTCCCCACAAACATAGGGAGCCCAAGGTAAATGGCATCCCTTTTGATAAGCTTGAAACCTAGAGAAGTCTTTAACTCAATAGCCTTAGAATGGGAGATATTTTCGCTAAAATGGACACCTGACTTGCTGGTGTTAACCTCTTGGCCACACCATTCCCCATAAAGCTCAAGACTATCCTTGATAGACTCTACTTCTTTGGTATCCGCCCTTCCAAAGATAACCAAATCATTAGCATACATCAACTGTGAAATCGCAGGACAGTTCCAAGCTATTTTGACACCATGTAGATCTCCATGTTCTTCTTCCCACATAAGGATATGAGAAAGGACTTCAGCACAAAGGAGGAAGAGAAATGGAGAGAGCGGATCGCCTTGGCGAAGCCCTTTCTTTGGGACAATATAACCCATTGGCCCCTCATTAATGAGGATGGAGAAAGTAGGGGTGGTAATGCACGTCATAATCAGTTTGATGAAAGATAGGTGAAAACCCAGGTTGCTTAAAATTTTTTCAATCAAGTCCCATTGCACCTTGTCCTATGCTTTTGCCATATCAATTTTGGTAGCCATCAAAGCACCTTCCTAGCTTTTTTCGAGAAAGTACGCAAAATTTCTTGAGTAAGAATTACATTTTCAGCTATGTAACGCCCTAGAATGAAGGCAGCTTGGCAAGGAGAGACAATTTTATCCAGAACAGTCCGAAGCTTGTTGGTGAGGATTTTTGAGATGATTTTATATCCGACATTACATAAACTTATCGGACGAAACTGGTTGACTTGAGATGCACCTTGGGATTTTGGGATAAGCGCAATAAAGGTATGATTTAACTCTCTGTCCAAAATACCATCACGAAAGAAATTCTGCACCATAGCAACGACATCCTGTTTAATCGTATCCCAACAAGTTTTGTAAAAAATGGCTGACATGCCGTCAGGCCCAGGCGATTTTTGAGAAGGCATACTGAAAACCACTAGCTTAATTTCTTCAGTTGAGGGAATGCTTAAAAGCCTCGAATTTTCTGCTTCACTAATGACCGGGGATAAAAGATATTCAAGTTCATGGGGGCATTCATGTGGAGTCAGACCAAAGAGTTTAGCAAAATACCTAGCAAATTGGTTGCCTATGTGATGTCTACCTTGAACCCATGATCCATCCTCGATTTTCAAACAATCAATTACATTTCTCCTCCGTCAAATGATTGTAGAAAGGTGGAAGAACCGGGTATTTGCATCACCTGCTTGCAACCACTGGATTCTAGATTTTTGGCGCCACTTAATTTCTTCCCTTCTCAATTGTTCATCTAAATCAACTTGGAGAGTCTGCTGCAATTGAAAGTTCTCCACGGAAGGGTCCTCACGTTGCAAATGATCAATGATCTGCCTTAGTCTTTTTGCTCATCGGGTGCAATTGCCGAAGTGTTCAGAGTTCCAATGACGCAGCTCTCTTCTGGTGTTGTTAATCTTTTTACACAAACGAGTAGGATTAGAGCCTGTCACCGGCTGCTCCCAAGCATGCTTGACAACCTCAAAGTAAGAGTCATCCCGAACCCACATTGCTTCAAACTTAAAAGGACGAGGGAAACTTGCACCTTCACCAACAGACTTCATGAGTAGCGGATTATGGTCAGAACCAATGGCGGGTAGATGCGTGACTAAAGCTTGAGGAAAAAGGGCCCTCCATGCTGGATTGACAACCCCCCTATCCAAACGTTCTTTAATGTTTGCAAGTCCAACTCTCTTATTAGACCAGGTGAATGGGTTTCCAGAGAACCCAAGGTCAATCATACCACAATCCCCTAAAAAGCCTCCAAAACCCCCACTAGAGCTAGAGGCAAACCGTCTACCCCCTTTCTTCTCTTGTTGGCTGGAAACATTGTTAAAATCTCCTATACAAAGCCAAGGGCCTACATGAGCCACGCTAGTCTGAGACAAGGAGTCCCACAATTGGAACTGCAAATGTTTGTAGGGGGAAGCATAAACACATGTCATAAGCCAGGGAGACTCCGTTGGATCCAAAAAAACCAGAGCCGAAATGTGGAATTTGCTTGCAGCAGTGATCTCAATATCCACGCCCCTTTTCCAACAAAGACATAAACCCCCAGATTTGTTAAGAGCTGGAATAATTTCAGATGAAAAGAACCCCAAAGCAGCCACAATCTCCCGCATCTTCAATAACCCAATCTTGGTTTCAGAAAGAAACAAACAATCTGGGTTACATTCATGCACCATCGCCCTGAGATGGCGAACTACCGAGGCCTGAGCAAGCCCACGACAATTCCAAGAGATAAGAATCAACGTACACTTGGATATTTTTAACTTTTAAAAAGAGTATTTGATAGATAACCAAATGACATTCAAGGCAAAGCAATTATGATTATTTCTTCAGCTTAAAAGACATGTGAGTTCCCATCATTATTCATTTTCAATGCATTTTACTCTCTCTCCATAAAGTTTACTATACTAAACAAACTTTTCAAGTATTCCAGATTTTGCTGCATGCAGATGTCTTCAACAGGTCAAGAGACCTTCTCTTTTTTCTTGTAAATTAGATTCGCAATTAGTTGTATTACTTACCACGTGTTTAAGAAACTTCACATAAGTAATAATCTAATCAACTTGTAACAAAAGGGGGGAAAAAATTAAAAACAACTTACTGGTTTATAAAATTTAAAAATTCAAGTATAATACATAAAATCAAACTAATTCTTGATGAGAATACAATATATCAAATATCAATTAGCTAATCAAATATTAATTAAAAACTTCTCTAAATGTTGTACTTTTGTGACCAGGACCCTGTATGAAATGCTTCATATTATAGCACTATTTTCTATATATATACTACATTTTTCATAAGAAGCAAGGAATCTAAAAACAAAAAAACAAAGCAAAAGAAAGTCCTCTAAAAACAAGAACGAAACAAAGCTCCAAACAAATACAAATATCTGAAAATTTAGATTAACAGAAGTGTTCTTAATTGCCTACTATGGAAAGCTACATGATGTTTTCACTTTCGTATATCAGCATCTCGACCAAAAACAAATTATAAATACTTAAATTTCTCATTAAATTAGGGTTTCATTTTAGTAAATTTTTCTTGTCTCCATTTTACTTAAAACATTAGGTTCATATATCTCTCCATGGTCGATGGTAGGATAGTTTAGTGTCATTTTCCTCACTTGTTGAGTAAGCAATCTCATGTTCAAGCTTATGAAAAAAACATTGATACCCATTTGTTGATATTAGGTGGTTAGGGGTATGGGTTAATTCTATTGATTGTCAAAAAATATATCTCCCCACCGTCCCTACTTTAAGTTGAAATAATTTTGTTTTTCAAGGCCTCACCACAATCAATCAATTCTAGGTTAAACTAGAGGAAAAATAGGGAGCCTCTATTGGCACCCAAAGACTTGTTTTTTTATCCCCTACTTATTTTACACTTTAAGATTTTATGAAAAATATAAAAGGTTTTCATAAAAACTGATCGCGTATTCTATTAGAAAACATCATTTCAAACAACTTTTTAGAAGAAAGTTTTTCCAAAATCTATCGTTTAAGTGGACTTTTTGTTATTAATAATTTTCGCTTAATCAATGACCAAAAAGTCCATTTAAACGACAAATTTTGGAAGAAGGAAGAGGAAGAAAGGAGATGTTATGGGCAGAGAAGGAGGAGACATTCATATGATAAAAGAGAATAATTTGGATAAATAAGAAGATTACGTTTTGTTGTTCAAAAAAATTAGTCTTTCAACATTAGAAATCAATCTAAAGGGATGACAAAAAGTAGAAGAGTTTTAGACAAACATTGTTTGTTCAAGATACAGTGGATGGTTTATAAAATAAGAGGATAGTGTTGTCTTTTTGCTTTTTATTAGGGTCAATATAATCAATCATAAGTTTCTCTAATTAAGACTTTTATAAGTAGTATATATATAATTTTTTTTAATCCACATCTTTTTATCAGTAAAAGCGAGTAAAATGGTCTGAATATAAACCACGATAGGTGTGAATTTAAGCCCCCAAATAAAAAGGTATGAAAATAAGCCCACCCTTTGAAAAATCCCCCCCTATTTTTTTTCTTTTTTTTCCTTTGGTGTGTGGCTAAGATAGAAAATCCAATCGAATTTTGTAACAATTACCTCATGGAGTGCTCCTAACCCATTTCAAGATTTGAAATATCGCCCCTGAACTTATCCCAACTCCTCCAATTATCTTATTCCCAAAATCTTATTTCCAAAATCCATAGGAGTATATGACCATATCTATTTGTGACGAGACATGCAAATTATAAACCAACAAATTAACTCATTCTAATTTTTATTTTATTTTTATGGCAATATAGGTGAGAGATTCATTACATCATCATTTAGTTATTCTTAAAATTCGAACCTATAACCTCCCCTACATAGAAGGGAGAAGAGTAACTAAATCGTAAGACCATTGGCAACTTGACCCACATTGTATTTGGTAATGTTTTTAAGAGTAGCATATTATCAATATTGTGATTTTAATATTAATTGAGTCACAATTAATGCTAAAATCACAACGTCTGGTCCTAAATTGACAATGGTCTACAAGAGAGAGTTTCATTGTCACAAACTCATAATCAACATGACAGTGTAGTGTAGGGTTCAAATCTTGGCCCTCTTAGAACTCAAATTTTGTTGTTTGCTTTTTGTATTTTTTCTTTTCTTTAGTTTAGACAAGGTATCCAAATTTTTTAACCAACTAATTATCTAAAACATTGGTAAGACAATCATACACCCTATTTCTGCTAAACACTCAAGAATCCTGGTGGCTAGCCCTAAGGGAGATTGAAAAGTTGAACCTAATACCTATCGCTTCTTGAGACATAAATTTCAAGATCTAATGGTTTCTCTTGAGGTAATCATTTTATAAAGTTCATTAATATATTTTAATGGTAGTGCCTTAAATAGCATTTCTTTAAAAACCCTTTTAGGCGCCTAAATGAAAACTGACAGGCTAATTTACAAGCAATTATTTTTGTCTAGTAAATTTCCTTACTCAATTATTGAAGCTAGCTCAAATCCATCCACATGTTCATCAGTTCATGTAACTAAATGAGCTAAGCTTGAGCTTAGAAGCTCCAGTTGAAATTAGGCCACTCAGAGCTTGGGTTTGGGATTCTATACCTCATGCTATGCATGGTTGACCTATCTCGCAGCCACAAACAACAGAGCATGGTTTACCTATCAGAAGAAAATTACTAAGAAAAAGAACTCAACTGGCTCCAATTATTCCAAAAGTTGAGTTCAATCTACATTAAACAACCTGAACCATTTAACCAAAAAACCAACCTGAACTGATTTATACCTGAGGTTCATAATAGGGTCGAGTAGGAGTCAAGCCCAAACCCAGCCAACCACATATTTACACATATGTGTCCTGAGATTCAGCTAAACCTAAACGTCAGAATTCATGCTGAATATTTACAAAATTAAAGCTCAAGGAAGAATTAGCCTAATGTGGAAAATTTGATATAGAATTAACACAAATATAGTCTAAATATAAAATATTATTTAGATATACTTCACTACAATTGATATAAAAATTTACGAATATAATATAACACCCATCATTGGCATGAAGACTCCATTGAGATATTATTATATATATGAAAATATTACATAAAAGCACTGACCATATAGGCAAGCAAAGAAAGCTACTCTAAGATTGTAACTTGATTCCAAACCCATCTTGTAACTAAGGAGCCTAAAGAACTGAAGCAAGCAAGATTATATGGAGTTCAAAGGATGAATGAAACTGCATTCATATGAACCAAATAGAAAATTCCAAAGAAGATTTAATAGTTAAGCAACTTAAGGCTTGGTTTAGATGTGTTGGCCCCAAGGTTATATAACCAAGGGCATATCCGAGATTTTGATGATAACAAAGGATCGATGTAAGTACTAATGGTTTATTTGTCAAGATTATAATCAAAGCTAGGTACTCGAGCATATGGATCCAAAAGAAGCATAAAGATATATGCATATCATGGAACTCAAAGCACACATACTTGTGATGTCAAGGACAATCAAGCGCAAGAACATACGAGCATAGAAAGCATACAAAAGACCTACAACACTCAAGACCAAGCTAGCATCGTCAATGAAGATACTTATATAGCTATGAGTGAGGTTATTAGGTTTTTGATGTACTTGATTGCTCAAATGATCGCTCCATTAACCTAGATGGACCTTAGGATCCTTGGGTAAACTTAATTTATCACTTGAACAAGGCCTAAGTTGATACAAATGAACTTGATCGATTTAAACTTGTGATATAATCATTATAAGTTCATTTTTGCCCAAATCAGTCGACTCATTCTTGAATCAGTCGACTCATTTAAGCAGAAGTTGTCCTCTGCTGTTGTCTTTTGATTCTGCTCAAATCAGTCCACTGATTTCCCAATTCAGTCGACTGATTTAGCAAATCAGTGGACTGAATTGAGTATTCAGTCGACTGATTGTGCGATCTCAGAACTCCAACGGCTAGTTTTTGAAAGGTTGTTGAGGCATTAAATGCCACCAAACGGCTCTTTCCCGGCATTTATTGCACCAAACGGTCATATTATGCCTAATGCCTATATAAACAATGATTCAAATGCATTTATAGGAATCAATACAAGAGAATTCATTGTTTTCATTCTTCTAGCCCTAAAATTCATTAAGAGCATTCATTGAGCAAATCAATTAGAAGAGAGCTGAGCTTTAATCTCTGTGTTATTCACTCTTAAAGAGAGTTTCTTTGTACACACATTACATCTCTACAAACTTGTAATCAAGGGTTGGTGATAACCCCATTCTTTGCACTTGAGGAAGTGTGGCTGAACAAGTGTTGGTTGAAAGCACTTGATTTGTAAAGGTTTGCTGCTCCACCTTGAAGGAGAGTGATAGTGGATTGGTGAATCCTCAAGCGAGCTCTTGAGGCGAGGACGTAGGCGGGAAGGCTGAACCTCGTTAAATCTTGTGTTTGCATTCTCTTTCTCTTATTCTCTTTACTGTTTATTATTGAGAATATCTCTATTTGCCATAATCTGATTTTAGCTTGCTATCATATTTTTTAATTGGCCAATAACCCTATTCACCCCCCCTCTAGGGTTGTTTACTTGGGACAACAATTGGTATCAGAGCCCAACCTCTAGCATTTGACATATTTGTCTTGCGAGGAACGATATGGCCAACTATAGTGGTAACGGATTCACCGAAGGACAATCGTCCAATAGACCACCACTTTTTAATGGAGATGCGTCTCTATATAATTTCTGGAAAATCAGAATGCAAATTTTTATTCAATCCACTAGCTATGAGCTATGGAATATCACTTCTAAGGGTCCTTTGATCCCTACTAAGGTGGTAGATGGAGTTACACTTCCTAAAGTACCACAAGAATACACCACAGCTGATCATAAGTCTCTTGAACTTAACTCTAAAGCCATTGGCTTACTATATTGTGCTTTAACTAATGATGAATTTAGCAAAATCTCTAGGTGCACTAGTGCCAAAGAGATATGGGATACATTAGAAGTCACCTATGAAGGGACATCTCAAGTAAAAGAAGCAAAAATCAATATGCTTGTTTGTGAATATGAAATGTTTAAAATGAAAAAGGATGAATCTATTAGAGACATGTTTGCTAGATTCAATGCTATCATTAATCCTTTAAGTTCTCTTGGAAAGATCTACACTAACTCCGAATTGGTGAGAAAAATTCTTAGGAGCTTGCCTAAGCAATGGGATGTCCTCACCACTACTCTACTTCAATCAAAAGAGCTATCATCAATGACCTTGAGTGATCTTGACGGCAACCTAGTCACACAAGAACTCGCATTCAAAGCTCGTGAAATTGATGAAGGGAAGACATCCAAGAGCATGGCTCTCAAAGCTTCACAAGACGAAGAAGAACCACCAAGTGAAGAGTGTGAGAATGAAGAAGATGAAGACATGGCTTTCATATCTCACAAGCTCAAAAAGTTCTTCTCTAGAAGAAATCAAGGAAGGAGATTCAACAAGGGTGACTCCTCCAAAAGAATTCCAAATAGAGGAGAAAACTCAAATAGAGAACCACAAGTGTGTTTTGAATGCAAGAAGCCCGGACATATCAAGATAAATTGTCCTCAACTCAACAACAACTACAACAAGACGAGTCACACTAACAACAACTTCAAGGACAATAGAAAATTCAAGAAAAAGGCTTTCACCGTCACATGGGATGATGAAGCAAATAGTGATGAAGAAGATGAGGAGATTTCTTGTGATCAAGAAGTGGCAAACTTTTGTCTCATGGCAAAAGAGGATGAGGTAATCGAACTCAATTCTATTGATTATCCTATAGAAGAACCTCCCACTTATGAAGAATTACAAGATGCACTTGAAGACACTTTTCTTGAATTAAAAAGGTTTTCTCACAAAAACAATGATTTGAAAAAGAATATCTCATCTCTTCAAGAGGAACTAAATGCTTTGAAACATGAAAATTCAGAATTGAAAAGCAAGATAGACTCAACCCCTACCATTTCTCAATCTAGTCTTGAAAGTGAAAATACTTCATTGAAAGAAAAGGTTGAAGACTTGACTAATACCTTGGCCAAGTTTACCAATGGAAGGGATAACTTGGATAAGATATTAACTAGTCAAAGATGGTGTTTTGATAAGGCCGGAATTGGTTATCAAGAAAATGTCAAACAAAAATCTTATATTAACTTCTTTCCTAAGCCTAAAGTCTCTAGTACACCTAAAATCTCATGCACTTATTGTAAGAAGGAGGGACATAACATCTACACTTGCAAAATGAGAAAAAGACCTAAAAGTTTCACCAAGAGGGTGTGGGTAGTTAAGGGAACCTCTCCTCCTATGGCTAACCCCTATGGACCCAAGAAAGTATGGGTACCAAAGAAAGTTACTTGAACTTGTGTAGGTATGCTTGAAGTCATCAAGCAATGAAAAATGGTTTCTTGATAGTGGGTGCTCAAGGCATATGACGGGTGATAGATCAAAGTTCGTATCTTTGAAGCCCAAGGACGGCGGCTACGTGACATTTGGAGACAATGCCAAGGGTAAGATAATTGGCATTGGTAAGGTTGGTAAGAATTCCTCACTTTGTGTTGAAAATGTTTTATTAGTTGATGGTTTAAAGCATAATCTCCTTAGCATTAGTCAATTATGTGATAAAGGATATAGAGTTACCTTTAAATCCAACAAATGCATAATTGGAGATGAAGATAAGACCCTATTTGTTGCATATAGGATTGGTAACATCTATGCTATAGAGTTTGAAGAAATCGCATTACAAAATGTACATTGCTTCTCCGCTTTAAACGAAAATCATTGGTTATGGCATAGAAGACTTGGACATGCTAGCATGGATTTAATTTCAAAACTTTCTAGGCATGAACTTGTAAGAGGTTTACCAAAAGAAAAGTTTTCAAAAGATGGAGTTTGTAGTGCATGCCAACTTGGAAAACAAACCAAGTCCTCTTTTAAATCAAAGCCTCATATTTCAACTACTAGACCTTTACAACTCATTCATATGGATCTATTTGGACCTATTGCAATTGCAAGTCTTGGAGGGAAGCATTATGCATTTGTAATTGTTGATGACTACTCTAGATATACATGGGTGTTCTTCCTTGCACATAAAGATGAGACTCATGCTACATTTGTGACATATTGTAGAAGAGTCCAAAATGAGAAAGGCTATACCATTACACATGTTAGGAGTGATAGAGGGAGCGAATTTGTCAATAAGGATATTGTACAATTTTGTAATGAGAATGGCTTTGGTCACAATTTCTCCGCTCCTAGAACTCCTCAACAAAATGGTGTGGTTGAAAGAAAGAATAGAACACTTGAGGAAATGTCTAGAACCATGCTAAATGAACACTCTTTACCTCAATATTTTTGGGCCGAGGCTGTTAATACCGCATGCTATGTAATGAATAGAGTTCTTTTAAGATCTAAACTCGGTAAAACTCCTTATGAACTATGGAATGATAAGAAACCTAACATAGGTTACTTTAAAGTGTTTGGTTGTAAATGCTTTATATTGAATGATAGAGATAAACTTTCCAAATTTGATTCTAAATCCGATGAAGGTGTGTTTCTTGGCTATTCCATGAAGAGTAAAGCATATAGGGTGTTTAACAAGAGAACTTTAACTGTTCAAGAATCAATGCATGTTGTATTTGATGAAACTAACCCTCTTGCACCCAAGAAATATGTGGATGATGATGATGATGTAGGTACAAGCTTGCAAGAACAAGTTGAAACCTTGAGTCTAAATGATAAAGAAGATCCACTAGACAAAGGCAAAGAAAAGGAAGGAGATGAAGTTATTAAAGACAAGAATCCGGAAGAAGAAGTTGAAGTTGAAAATGCTCCACTCCATCCGGATGTCACCAAGACTTGGAAATTTGTGAGGAATCATCCTAAAGATCAAATCTTAGGTGAACCCTCACGTGGGGTAAGAACTCGTTCTTCCATGAGAAATTTATGTGATCATCTTGCTTTCCTATCTCAAATTGAACCTAAGAACATTAATGAAGCTGAAAATGATGAATCATGGGTCCTTGCTATGCAAGAAGAACTCAATCAATTTGAAAGGAACAAGGTTTGGACCTTGGTACCTAGACCACATGACCATGGAGTAATTGGAACTAAATGGGTATTTAGAAACAAAAAGGATGAATCCGGAGTTGTTACTAGAAACAAGGCTCGACTTGTAGCCCAAGGTTATAATCAACAAGAAGGCATAGATTATGATGAAACCTATGCTCCGGTAGCTAGACTAGAAGCCATAAGGATGTTACTTGCCTATGCATGTCATAAAAATTTCAAATTGTTTCAAATGGATGTCAAGAGTGCATTTTTAAATGGTTTCATAGAAGAGGAAGTTTATGTTGAACAACCTCCCGGTTTTGAAAGTCATGAATTTCCAAATCATGTTTTTAAACTAAGAAAAGCTTTATATGGTTTGAAACAAGCTCCTAGAGCTTGGTATGAAAGACTTAGTGGATTTTTACTCAAAAATGGTTTTAAGAGAGGAAAACTTGACACCACACTTTTCATTAAAACCATTGATAATGATATGCTTTTAGTGCAAATCTACGTTGATGATATCATTTTTGGATCCACTAATGAGAATCTTTGCAAAGAATTTTCTAAGATTATGCAGGAAGAATTTGAGATGAGCATGATGGGAGAATTGACATTCTTTCTTGGACTTCAAATCAAACAAACAAAGGAAGGAACCTTCATCAATCAATCCAAATATGTCAAAGATCTACTCAAAAAGTACGGATTGGAAGATGGTAGAGAGTTTTCTACTCCAATGAGCACTTCCATCAAGATTGACAAGGATGAAAAGGGTAAAAATGTTGATCAAAAGAAATATAGAGGTATGATTGGAAGTTTACTTTATTTAACCGCAAGTAGACCCGATATCATGTTTAGTGTTTGCTTATGTGCTAGATTTCAATCATGTCCTAAAGAATCTCACTTGCTTGCCGTTAAGCGCATCTTTAAATACTTAAGTGGCTCAATTAACCTTGGATTATGGTTTCCTAAGTATACCTCTTTTGATATGCTTAGTTATTCCGATGCGGACTTTGCCGGTGGCAAAGATGACCGCAAGAGCACTAGTGGGACTTGCCATTTCCTAGGACATTCACTAGTTTCTTGGTTTAGTAAGAAACAAACATCGGTTGCACTCTCAACCACCGAGGCCGAATACATTGCAGCCGGTAGTTGTTGTGCACAAGTGTTGTACATGAAACAACAACTTGAGGACTATGGACTTCACTTTGATCACATTCCCATTAAATGTGATAATACTAGTGCCATCAACTTGACCAAGAACCCCATACAACACTCACGAACTAAGCACATTGAGATAAGACATCATTTCATTCGTGATCATGTCCAAAGAGGTGATATTGAGATTGATTTCATAGGTACCGACCATCAATTGGCCGATATCTTTACCAAACCTCTTCAAGAAGACCGTTTTAACTTCATTAAAAGAGAACTTGGCATGTGTTTAATGCATGATGTAGTGAATTGATGCATATCTTTGTTTTTCTACTCTTGCCTTGATATTTTCTATGTGGTACATCTCATTTCACTCACACTCTCTAAAGATTTTGGGTTAAAACTGAGTTTCCTGGTGATTTAGTCTACTGAAAAGACAATTCAGTCGACTCAATGAGCAATTCAGTCGACTGAATTGGCTTTTCAGTCCACTGAATCAAGCCCTGCCATTTCTATTACCTACTGGCTGATTCAGTCGACTCAATTGACATTTCAGTCGACTGAAATGCCAAATCAGTCGACTGAAATGGATTTTCAGTCCACTGATTCAGGCAGTAGCCTTTGGAGCCTTTCCCAGGACAATTCAGTCGACTGAAATGGTGATTCAGTCGACTGAATCTGCGATTCTATAAATATAACACGCGGCTTTTCATTTCAAATCACACCCATTCCCGCGACGTTTTCACTTCTCTCTCTCTCTAACCTCCAAAACTCTCTCAACAATGGCTCCCAAGACGAAGAATCCAGCCAAACGCCCTCACACCGGTGAAGGTTCATCGCGAAACTTACGTCCCAGGGTTCCAAATCCTCCTCCACCGCCGGTGCAACCACCCGTTGAACAACAACCCGACGAAGAGGAAGGCGGAGAGTTTGTCTCTCTCGATGCACAGCGCAAGTTTGATGAGGACTTCAGTCGTCGCACCGTCGTCTTCGGTAAATATGCCCCTTTGGATTTCTTTGAAGAGCATTTCGTTCTCATTGCAAATTATTTCCGTCTTTTGGGTTGGGATTCATTCATTTTTCTGAAAAAACCCATGTATACTTATCTTGTGCGCATCTTTTACACCAATCTTGACTATATTAATAATCACATCCTTTGGTCTCAAGTTGGTGGTAGAATTATATCTATGGATCAAAACCTTCTTGCCCAAATCTTTCATATCCCTCGTGGTCAACATCAAATCCTTGTGACCAACGAGTGGACTCACTTTCAAGGGTATGATCCTATCCAAGCCCTTAATCAGATCTGTGGGCGGAATGATATTGTAAACCGTTTTAAACCCAAAGCCAAAGAACTAACTCTCAATGCTCGTTTGATTCATCACATGATTACGTATAACATCCTTCCACGGGGTGGCGGACGTGACCATGTCTCATATTTCGATATTTTTCTTATTTGGTGCATCATGAATACCATTCCCATTGACTTGCCTTTTATCATTTCCAATCATATTGTCGATTGCCAAAAGAAGAAAGTGGCTAGTCTCCCCTACGGCTTTGCCTTGACTTGTGTTTTTGAACATTTCCATATACCTCTTGATGAGGAAGCCGTAGTCGCCATTTCTCACACCAACACCTACTCCGATATGACTCTCAAACAAATGCACTACAAGTTTACTTCTAGGGGTTGGGTACCGAAAGATGATCCGGATGAGGTGACCGATGAAGAACAGGAGGCTGATGACCCTGTTCCTCCTGGTGAAGAAGAGCAGCAGCCACATGAGGAGCCTGGTGAGCATGGCATGGATGTTGAGCCTCCACAGCCCCCTCCTGCGTTCGAGCCTCCTCCCTTTGAGCCTCCACAGCAGCCTACTATTCCTCCTGCTGGTGTTCAGACCATTTTGACAGCTATACAGGGTCTGCAGGTCTCCATGGATGGCATTGGCACTCGTCTCTTGGCTCTTGAGAACCGTCAGACACAAATCGAGAATGATATGGACACCTTGAAGCGTTATGGTGATATCTTTACGACTCAGGTGGACCAGCGTCTTGCCAGGACAGAGACTGATATACGCACTGTGCGTAACTCATTGACAGCCATTGAGCGATATGCCCGTCGCAATGCACCACCGCCTCCACCACCACCTCCTGCCCCTGAAGATGCGGACGCACCTGGTCTTCCCGAGCATATTGACTTGGACCCCTAGCTTTTTGTCTGATGACAAAAGGGGGAGATATTTTTTGATTGATGTATCTTGAACATCTAACTTAGTTTGAACACACAATGACTTGACACATTCCTAGTTATCTATAATTGTTAACTTATGACTTTTTGGTTATGTTTTGAACTATTTCCACAGTTGATTATAATCAGTTTATTTGCTTTACAATGCTTGTGCTCATTGCTTATTACTTGCATTTCAACTATGCATATTGTGAGGGGGAGCTTGCTCCATATATATCATGTGCTTTATTTCTCTACCTGCCATATACATCAATAGTTTGTCATCATCAAAAAGGGGGAGATTGTTGGCCCCAAGGTTATATAACCAAGGGCATATCCGAGATTTTGATGATAACAAAGGATCGATGTAAGTACTAATGGTTTATTTGTCAAGATTATAATCAAAGCTAGGTACTCGAGCATATGGATCCAAAAGAAGCATAAAGATATATGCATATCATGGAACTCAAAGCACACATACTTGTGATGTCAAGGACAATCAAGCGCAAGAACATACGAGCATAGAAAGCATACAAAAGACCTACAACACTCAAGACCAAGCTAGCATCGTCAATGAAGATACTTATATAGCTATGAGTGAGGTTATTAGGTTTTTGATGTACTTGATTGCTCAAATGATCGCTCCATTAACCTAGATGGACCTTAGGATCCTTGGGTAAACTTAATTTATCACTTGAACAAGGCCTAAGTTGATACAAATGAACTTGATCGATTTAAACTTGTGATATAATCATTATAAGTTCATTTCTGCCCAAATCAGTCGACTCATTCTTGAATCAGTCGACTCATTTAAGCAGAAGTTGTCCTCTGCTGTTGTCTTTTGATTCTGCTCAAATCAGTCCACTGATTTCCCAATTCAGTCGACTGATTTAGCAAATCAGTGGACTGAATTGAGTATTCAGTCGACTGATTGTGCGATCTCAGAACTCCAACGGCTAGTTTTTGAAAGGTTGTTGAGGCATTAAATGCCACCAAACGGCTCTTTCCCGGCATTTATTGCACCAAACGGTCATATTATGCCTAATGCCTATATAAACAATGATTCAAATGCATTTATAAGAATCAATACAAGAGAATTCATTGTTTTCATTCTTCTAGCCCTAAAATTCATTAAGAGCATTCATTGAGCAAATCAATTAGAAGAGAGCTGAGCTTTAATCTCTGTGTTATTCACTCTTAAAGAGAGTTTCTTTGTACACACATTACATCTCTACAAACTTGTAATCAAGGGTTGGTGATAACCCCATTCTTTGCACTTGAGGAAGTGTGGCTGAACAAGTGTTGGTTGAAAGCACTTGATTTGTAAAGGTTTGCTGCTCCACCTTGAAGGAGAGTGATAGTGGATTGGTGAATCCTCAAGCGAGCTCTTGAGGCGAGGACGTAGGCGGGAAGGCTGAACCTCGTTAAATCTTGTGTTTGCATTCTCTTTCTCTTATTCTCTTTACTGTTTATTATTGAGAATATCTCTATTTGCCATAATCTGATTTTAGCTTGCTATCATATTTTTTAATTGGCCAATAACCCTATTCACCCCCCCTCTAGGGTTGTTTACTTGGGACAACAAGATGTACATTTCAGTAGTACTTTGGAAAAGCAAGATATTGAACCAAAAAAAAGAAGAAGGCAATTCATCCATTTAGCATTATAACAAAAACCAATATGCATTTTTAGAGAAATGTATCCAGAAGAAAATTCCATAAAGTCATTGACCTTTTCTCTAATAGAGGAGCTGCAGACATTTAGGCAACCCTTTTTCCCCAAGTCCCTCCATACTATTGTGAATAATGATGCTAGAGTCCTTTTTTGTTTCTTTTTTGTTGCTTCCAAAAGACACTTATTGAGGGAAGCAAGCAGTCTCTATATCTCTAGCTTAATTTCCATTTTGCTCCTCAAAGCAATAACAGTACTCATAAGAATGTTACAATAGGCAAACACTTTCATGAAATAAATCAGCAAATCACAAATGAATACAGCTTAGAACAAATTATGGTGCTTATCATAAACTTTAAAAAAAAAAAAAAAAATGGTGGAAGATTAGGGTTAAACATCAAGTATGGGAAATTCCATTAAAAAAAAAAAAAATTTACCTCCTCCCTCTCAAAAGTAACTCCACACTCTGGAAAGCTTCCAATACAGAGACCCAACAATGGTTTCCTAACTAAATTACTTCTGTTTCCTACCTCTTAACGTTAATGTAAGCTTCATAAACATCAGGCGTCACATCCTTGTATTGGAGCACAAACTCCTCCATAAATTTAGACTCTGGCAAGCACACTATGTAGCAAAGACTAGGATTTGTCCTGATCAGATTCTTCTCCTTCAAAACTTTCAAAACTGCATTTCTAGGCAGCACCCTCTTCTCTAAACTATGCATCAAAAGCTTGGGGTGAGAGGCTAAGTACCCAGGCTCATATCCAAGCTCTTTCATGAAAAACGTCAACCCATTTCGGATTTTGACTTCTGATAAGCTTAAACAAAAGGGAAGATTCCGAGCCATTGTGATTATATCCGATTCAGACCAACCGAAGCTCTTAAAGATTTCATACTTAAATTCCAGTGTCGCCTTACTCATCGATGCAAGCACATCGATGCCATAGGAAAACATTGCGGAGTTGCGAGGGATACCCAATTGGTTTTCAACTCTAAGCACGATGTCTTCAAGCCATTTGGGATTCTGTAAAAGACGTCTAGGGGTGCGTAACACCAATTTCTCAATTTTCTCCTTTGAAATACCACATTTCTGTAAAATTACCACATTGGGTTGCATTCTCTTGGTATTGTTGCTAGATAACAACCAGGTTTTTTTCTTGATTGCCTTGACTACATTTTCATCACTCCTGACAATAGTTTTGAGGAAGTCAATAGATGGGACGATATGGGTGTCTAATCCTCTTTTGAAAAATGAAGGATTTGAGGTGATAACCTCTACTAGATCCGACCCAGATAAGCCAAGGTCCTGAAGAACCCTCATTTTGGGTTTGAGGGTTTTGTCCACATTGGATGATAGAAGCCTAGGAATCAAAGAAATGATGTTTCTGACATGGGTTTTGTCTAGACCACTTTGTTTGAAGAAGTTTAGGACCAAATCAGGGTTGTGGGTAGATTTCAAGTGGGTTACCTTGGTTGATGCAGAGACCGCTGCTTCTCTTGAGAATCGAAGTGAGTTCACGAGGTAGTCCACCATGAAATGGGTCTTGCCAAGCCGGTCTGTAGCTGAAGATGTTGAGTATTGAAGGCCACATCTGAGATCGGAGAGAGAATAGAATTCTCTATTGCCATATCTGCAAAGTTTCACCATCATTAAAAGCAGAGCTCGAAACAGTTGAAGAACGAGACGTCAAGCCATAAAGGGAGTAGTAGACCAGTGGATGGAAATGCGAACCGAACCGGCTGCCCCATTCCGTTTTGGTAGGGGTGTAAAATGGGCTGGGCTAGACCGGCCTGGGCCGCACTTCATGTGGGCTGGACTGGGCTTGGGCTGGGTCTTGTCGACTTTAGTATTAGGGAACGGCTATTGCAACTCCCAAACTGATAAGTTTCCCCCCTATATTTTTTAATTAGAAAAATTATTATACAAAATTACCAAAAAGGGCTTAAGTACTCCTCCCATCCCCTCTCCCATGAGTCCGGCAACTCTCTCCAGCACCCCATCCCATCGGCGATGATGAGGCAACAACGACGGCAACCCTCCCTCCCATTTGCAGTCCTTTTCTTCCTTCCTTTTCTTCTCTTATTTTTTTTTTTCTTTCCTTTTCTTTTCCTTTTCTTCTCCTCTTCCCTCCCGTCGGCAGCCCTCTTTTTTTTTCTTTCCTTTTCTTTCTCTTCCCTCTCATCGCCGGAAAAAATGGAGGTTTTGAAAAAAAAACCTCTCTTATCGAAAAACACACAGATCTGACCAGCAAAGGAAAAAAAAAAGCACAAAGAAAGAAAGAAAGAAAGAAGGAAAGAGAGAAGAGGAAGAACCTCCCTTGTCAGAAAAAATGGAGGTTTTGGAAAAAAAAAAAACCTCCCTTGCTGCAAAACACAAAGATCTAAGCAGAGAAAAAAAAAAAAGAAAGAAAGAAGAGGAGAAAAAGAGGAAAAAGGGGTGCTCACCTTGCCAAAAAAAAATAGAGGCTTTGAAAAAAAAACCTCCCTTGCCGGAAAACACATAGATCTGAGCAAAGGAAAAAAAAAAGAAAAAAAGAAAGAAGAGAGAAGAGGAAGAAGGGATGCTCGTGCTCGCCGTCACCCTTCCTCACCGTCGTCGTTGCCCTTCCAGATCAAGCTGTTGTGTAGAGGAGTGGGGTGGGTGAGAAGGGTTAGGGGTTATTTAGAAAGAAGGGTATTTTAGTCTTTGAGAGGGGTAGGAATGTAAATTTGCGGAGTGGGGATATCAGGGGGGGCAACTGATAGTTTTGGGGGGTTGCAATAGCTGCTTTCTTAGTATTATTCAAGCTGGGCTATAGAAAAAAACATAAGGGGAACGGCTATTGCAACCCCCTATTCTTATCACCCCACCCCTTTCCTTTTGGTTTTTAAGATTTCATGAAAAATATAAAAGGTTTTTACAAAAACTGGTCACTTAATCCACTAAAACATCATTCTGAACAACTTTGCAGAAGAAAGTTTTTCCAAAATTTATTGTTTAGGTAGACTTTTTGGTAAAAAATGAAATAAAAGTTATAAATGGCTGAAAAGTATATCTAAACGAAAGTTGTTCAAAATGATGTTTTCTTGTGAACATCATGCCCGGTTTTCATAAAAACTTTTATATTTTGCATAAAACCTTAAAAACCTAAAGGATGGGGGGTGGGGTGATAAGAATGGGGGGTTGCAATAGCCGTTCCCTTACCTAAGCCTAAGCTTGATCTTGGGCTTAAGACATGCTTCGAGCTTATGTCAGGTCTCGAGCTGGGCCTAATTCAGGCTTCTTTTTTTTATTTTTTTATTTTTTTTTATTTATGATTTCTTTATTAAATAACATTGAAACTCTATAAAATTTCTATACATAAAATGTTTATAATTTATAAAGACATTTACAAATATTATATCAATATTTGTATGATTTAATAACTTTTATTATTTATAATAAAACATTTGCAAATGAATCCTTGGCTAAAATATATTCATTCTATTAATTGAGGAAAAAAAAAAAGAAAAAGAAGAAGACATAAATATAATTTAGGGATGTTTTTTCTTGTTTGTTTGTAATATTTGTATATTTTATTTCATTATTTCTTAATCTCATGTGAATCTAGTGATAAATATAATTCATATTGTCATATGATAATAGTATTTATTTATCATAAAATGGGCTAACTTCGGGCTGAACCTTGGGCTGGGCCATTGGGCTTGGCTTCGGACTGGGTTGGGCTACAAAGCCCAAGGCGACCTATATTTAAGATTGGGCTAAGGTTGGGTTGACGTAAATGGGCTCCAAACTAGGCTTAGCCCATTTTTTCGGGCTAGGCTAGGGTGGGCTATGGGTCGATGGGCCAATTTTACACCCCTACATTTTGGTCTGTGCTAAACCCAGACCCGTTTGGTAGCTCCATAGTTGAGAAACCGTAGGAAAATAAAAGAAAGAGGGAGGCTATTGCCACCACATAAAGTACTATAAGCCCCTCATTTAATTTACATTTTTTAAGGTTTTATAAAAAATAAAAAAAGTTTCTATGAAAACTAATCGCACTATCCACTAGAAAACATCACTCTGAAAAACTTTGTAGAAGAAATTTTTCAAAATCAGTTGTTTAAATGAACTTTTTGGCCATTTACAATCTTTGTTTCATTTTTATGAAATGTTCGATGAAAAATGACTAAAAACTCTACTTAAACAACAAATTTTGGAAAAAAATTTCTTTTACAAAGTTTCTTGAAATGATATTTTCTAGTAGATTAGATGACTAGTTTTGGTAGAAACTTTATATATTTTTCATAAAAGTTAAAAAAAATATATAAACTAAGTAGGGGCTTAAAGTACTTTATGTGGTGGCAATAGTCTAGCCCTAAAAGAAATCTTTTATTACCAAATATATACACATACACACACGAAAGGACTTGTGAGATATGCGGAACATAGAATATTTTATGACTTTTTACGTAGCATATATTATAATATATAGGAAGGGTCCAAAGTGATCAACTTCCACAATTCGACCTAATATAAAACTTTTACTCTTTCAACTCTTAATATATTTTCATAAAAATCATATTTCATCAAACCTACCATTAGATTAGATAATTTTATCATACACGTCATGCATGTCAAATATCAACTCAATCGGATATCGATAAGGAGGCATTTGATATGCAAATTTACATTTCTTTTATAAATAATAGTATGATTTGAGTATTTTATAGATGACATAACTAATAATCTTTGATTAACTTGAAATTTAATATGCATAATGTGCATGAGTGAAGTATTTAATTTAACGGTTGAATTGGCAAAATATTATTTTTACAAAAATATATTGAAGGGTGTAAGATTAAAAAGTCTTAGGGAAAATTACACTTTGCCTCCTCAATCTTTGAGCCGCAATCACTTTTTATCCTTTATCTACAAAATCCTACAAATTCCCTCTCGAACTATTGGAAGACGACACTTTTTATCAAACCGTTAAGCTGCTGTGATAAATTTAACAGAAAGAGTTATGTGCAATGCATGTGATATAAAATCAGCACATTTTATAGCCAAAATGCCCTTTTATAAGGGCTTACGTGCTATCCCTCACCCTCACACACTCATTTTCTCTCTCTACCCATACAAATAAGATTTCTCTTCTCTTCCTTCAACCTCACACCCGCCCATTGATATTTTCTCTCTCTCTTCTGCAAATTCTTGAACCATATCTATAACAGTGGAAGATCGGCAAGGACGAAGGCTTCCGCTCAAAGATTATGATGATCGTGATGATGGTGCAATTGTGAAGCTATGGAGACCAGCAGACTAAAAGGCAAAGAAGTGCTCTCAAATCTTCCTTGGGAAGCCTTTATATGGCTGGAAGTAGCATGGTGGGAAAACACGATGCATATTTATGTCATTTTGCTTCTCCACCAATTCGGGCATTATTGTCATTTCATTCATTCCATTAACGCCATCAGCCCATAATTGTATTCTAGTAGTTCGGAGAGGTATTTGTAGGATTTTGTAGATGAGGGGTGAAAAATGATTTCAGTCCAAAGATTGAGGGGGCAAAGTGTAATTTTCCCAAAGTCTTACATCAAACGTAAACGAATCTCTTCCCATTATATATTATATTAACTTAATGCCTATGTAGATATTTTAAATTGTGGATTCAATATTATAGAACCTTATTATTTTTTTCCTTTTGAATAATCCTTAGGTCAAATTGGTTTAATTAAAGTATAATAATTTTTGCATCCAATACTACTTTTTTTTCCTCTTGAGATTTTTGAGTTTCCTATTTAATTTGTCCATGTGTCAATTCAATATTTATGATTTTATAATTTAAATTAATCTCTTAAACCAATATAAAAGTGTCATGTCAAACTAAAAAGTGAACCCCAGTAAAAGAGAGAATATGAAAAAGAAGGTATATCAGTGAATTGCTCTCTATATAATACAAGCAATAACTTGCGTGATACACAAAGTAATATATAATATTTTTAGGGAAGGTTTATTTTCACACCCTTTTTTGCTTATACACACCCCTTTATGAGCAATTTTGTCATGAGCTAAGCTATTACCACCATATAAAATACTTTAAACCCCTCATTAATTAAGATAATTTGTTAAATTCTTTATATCTAAATGTATATTTACCAATATGGACATGTTTACTTAAAGACTTAAAAAATTTCCTATCCCTACCCCACTCCACCCCTAACTCCAACAATATTACACCATTTGTAGACTTCATACTCTCACAAACCCTAACAAACTTAGCACCAAATCCATATGTACATGAAAAATGAGTGTTTCTTATGTTATATTGACTAATGGATGAGAAAAGCATTGATAGAGATGGTATTAGCAGCCAAAAGGTAAGTATTTATACATTTTTTGTTAAGTTTAACTTCATTTTTTTGTATGCTGAATTTTACCTTGTTCGGTTTCTCAATTTCAAACATGTTTAAAATATTCATTTCTGTAACACCAAATGCTTTTAACACGTTCCAATTTCTAAGTCCAAACAAAGTTTTTTTGTTCCGTTTTAAAACTCCAAACGCCTTAAAAAAAAAGGTTTTAGGATTGTTTAGTTACATAACTCCAAACAAATGGATATTGTTCATTTGTAGGAGTTTGAACAAGATTGTGTTGTTCCATTTTAAAACACCGAACAACTTAACTATTTAAATCTCAATTTAAAATTGTTCGTTTGGCGCCGATTTTTGGTAAGGCAATGGTGTAAGTGTCGCTGTATGGTGAGTTAATACGTTGTTGATGAGGACGATGTCGTTTGGTGCGCAAAGGGCTTTAGAGGGGGATAGGTTGTGGGTGGGGTGGGTAGAAAAATGTTTGAGATTTTTAGATTTTTTATTAAGGGTATTTTAGGAAGATAAGAGGGCGCTTATTGCAAAATTTGAAGGGATTTAATCAGTGAAGGGTTTAGAGTATTTTACGTGACGATAATAGCCTAACCCTTTTGCCATTTCTTTTCATTCTCCTTTCTCTCTTTGGACAAATGTGGAAAAGTAGACCCGATTAATGGAAAGCACCATAAAGCCTCAAGACAGAGAAAACCCATATATCTTCCATAAATTCTCGAAACAGACATGGAAACGTCACCATGAGAAGTAGCAAGAACCAAAACGACATTCAAGCTCAAACCCCACCACTAACCCAAAACCCATGTCATTAAGATATGATACCAATCCATCAAGCATCAAAACCTTGCCCAAATTTTCCACTTTCTACCAAGAATTTCATATCACCATCAACGCTGCACCAAAGAGGCAACAAGGTTTCAAGCCATATGAGATAAGGAACCATCTTAAGATCATCCTCATGATCAATCATTTGAATTAAATAATGCATTTTGATAAGTTGGCCCTTCAAAACCCCACCATGTGCAATGCCATTATAATTTCCATTAGCCCTTTCCACATACAAAGGCTAGTGGTCATTGGTCAACAACAGCGGCGATTAAATCATTGCCTTGGGAAATTAGGTCATGACGAACCGTGATTCTACCATTAGGTTGGATTTGCTAACTGGAACATACAGACAATCTAATTATCTAATTTACTGAAGAAGAGAGAAGAGAAAGACATAGAGAGGTGAGAAGAGAAGAGAATGAGAAAGTAAAGGAAACGACAAAGTGTGAATTAGCAAAAAAAGGTATGTAGCCGACTCTTATTTTTATAATTACAAAAAATTAAACATTCTAAGAGTTGATTGGTTATTTTCTTACCTTAATCATTTTTTTTTAAAGATTCTAAAGTTAAATTGTTATAATTAACTGCTGTAATTATTTTTTTTCTTTAATTATTTATCTATATTATTTTTTTCCTTTTTATGGATTATTGAGTCAAACAAATGGCTTAAGAGACGTGACACATAATACACTCTCTTTGAAAGTGATCAGACATTTTATAACAACCCAAAATAGAAAAAGTGATCAAACAACCCTTAAATAAGTTTAAAATCAAGACCGGTTGATGTTTGGCTTATTTAGTAATAAGAATAAGAATAATAATAATTATAATAATAATAATAATAGATGAAATTGGAATCAAATCCAACTTATTCGCGAGAGAATAGGATCGGTTGGTTCCACAAGCCCTATTCCCAAGGCGGTGAAGTTGCACCCAATCCCTTTTACAGTTTTACCAAGGGGACTTTTAATTCGGGGGTTCATATACCATGACACACCGTTCGGCCCTTCCTCTTCTTTAGTTTCCTCTCTCCCCTGTATTCATTCATGTAGAGAGTCTTTAATTAGCAGATGGTGTTGTGGTCACACCCATCCACGCCCAAGAAGCTAGCCCTAACGGTGGTCGGCGTTGTCACCGGCGCCTCCCTATTGGCCCCCAACAAGCTTGTACCAAAAGGATGCTCGGTGATTGACACTATATCAGCTTTCACTCTCCAGGTAAACTTCATATCCTCACATATATATATATATAAACCTTATTATTAGTCAATTTTGATCACAAAATACTTTATGGGGTTTAGTTTATTTCCATTATTTTCTGTCTGGTTGCTGGGAAATTTTAGGAATTGAAAAGAAAATTGTTATTTTGAAATCTTACGGGCTTGTTTGTTGCTGTACTTCAAAAACAGTTTCTCTTTTCAGGGTAGCCAAAAAGAGAGAGAGAGAAGAAAAAGGGAAGCAAAAAAGCAAGTTTGGGAATGTGTTCTCTAAAACTGTTTTGAAATGTTTTCTTGAAATAAGCTCATCTTCAGAGAACATAAAAATAATGTTATCGGTTTCTATTTCTCTGTTTTCTGCTTATGAAACATGAAAAAATATATGTTCTCAAAATTTCTTATTGTTTAGTGACAATGTCCTTATGGGAACAGATTTTAGAGTGCACAGCCAAGCAGGGACGTACATTTTGCTTTAATAGATTTAATTTAATTTAATTTTTTTAATGTTAATTTTGGTTTCCATGTAATAAAAATTTACCTCAACTAAGTCATCTAGTTGGAGTAGGCTCAGTGGATTGATGAGTTTTTTTTTCTCTAGTCGTGAAACAATGAATTTTAAGATTCAAAACGTCGAATTGTTTTCTTTTCATACCTTTTTCTCAGCAACCAAAAGCTGCCTTGATCTCTATTTTGGGTTACCTGTTCAGCTTATATCATTGCATTAATTAATTTTGTGCAGCCTGCATGTATTCTATTGTTAAAGAATATGAGCAAATAAGACCAAGGGCAATGCTTTTTTTGTCTTTAAAGCCTGGGCATGTGTAGTTCTTTAATTTAAATAAATTTATAAAATAGTTTGGACTAAGAAGTATTACATTTTATAGAAGGGTTCTTTGGAATTTAAAGGTTTTAGGACAAGCAAGACTAAGACAAGATATATGGTGTGATTTAGTAAAGCAAAAATGAGGGAATAGTGAAAATTGATGGGCAAGATACCTCAAAATGTCATTTTTGTTATCCTAGACTTGTGGAAAGGGAATTGAAGAGGACATTGCTCATAAACATACAGTGTGATCGAAGATATTGAGAAGTGATTCTTGAATGCTTTGTGATTTTATTTTTATTTTTATTTTTATTTTTTTGATGAAGTAATGTTGTATTATAAGTAATAGGGCTTAGCCCAAGTACATAGGATATATGCAAGCACTAGCCAAAAAGGAAAGCTAACTAAGCAAAAGCACACATAAGTGAGCTACAAAAGCGGGGCTGTGCACATAAGTGTGTCAATAAAGAGAATGAGAGAGGGGTTGCGCACATTAGTGTGGCTCCTATACCACCAAAAAAGGGTCTTAACAAAAGTTCATAGTGGAAGTAACCGTCACTTCAAAAGTCCTAGCTTTTCTTTCTCTCCATAAACACCAAAAGTGCACGAGGGCCATGTTCCAAATAATCTTAACATTCTTGCTCACCGCCTTACTCTACCAATCGGAGAGAAGATCATGAGTAGAGGAAGGCAAGACCCAATGAATCCTGAAAAGATTAAAAGTGTGCACCCATAAGCTCCTAGCGAGATATGGCAATGGATAAAAAGGTGATAAACCATTTCTTCCGATTCGTTGCAAAGAATGCATCTAGTAACCAAAGGCCATCCTCTTCTCATCAAGTTATCAATAGTGAAGCATCTACCCCTTGCCACCAACCATTGTTTGCAAGGCCAATTATGCTATATGGTACAAAATGTTGGGTTGTCAACAAAAACTACGTAAAATACTCCCATGGCTGAAATGAAAATGTTGAGATAATTTGAAAAAATTGCAATGAACAATGAATGCATTTGTTAGAAGCTAGAGGAGACACCAATTGAGGACAAGTAGGGGAAAATTATTTCAAATGGTTAGAATGAAAATCTATGAAGGTGAAAAGTAGGTGAATCAAATTGGTGAGAAAACAAATGATTCTCTATGATAGAGATATTGACTCTAAATAGAGCAGTTTGATGAAAAGAATTCATGTAGTAAAGTATTGGGATTTAGAGCTTTGTTGAGATGAGTTTGAGTAGGATATGATAAAGAAAACTTCAGAGTGTTGTATAAGTAGTTGTGGAGTGTAGTTGTCCAACAAAATGTTTTCCCAGCTTGTTATATGTCTGTTCAGTGCAACATTGGTGAAGTATCCTTTCCCAGCCAGTAATATGCCTGATGTGATTCATTTTTCTATCCATAATGTTTACTCCCTTCGTTCCTCAAAGATAGACCATTTTTGCTACTTTTGTTGTCCCAAAAGGTTTGTCCACTTTGAAAAGTCAAACTAGAAAATTTTGGAACTTTCTTATACTTTCTTCGTTATTTCAAGAACTACTTTCAATACAAAATCAAATTTCATGTAGGAGAAGGGTACTTTTGGGAAGAAAAAATTCAATGGGTGACAAGGCAATGCATTGATGGCTTTTCTTAATTTGCGTGTTTTGTCAAAGATGGTCTATCTTTGTGGCACGGAGGGAGTATTTACATGTAGGATGTGAACTCAAGCCATTTATCTATTTATTTCTTTTTGTTTGGATTGATCTGTAATGATTTTATGTGTTTGGATCTGCACACACTTTTATTTTTATTTATTTATTATTTTTTTAATGTTATACATTTTTCATAATTTTGTTTTATAGAACATTAACGATTAGTATTTAGTAGAGTTAGTGGTCTTACTTTTGCTCCCTTTCATGTACTTACTATTAAAAGAACGTTCCTTTTATGTGCTCATACATTGCTGGAAATTTTCTAAGAATACCATTTCAATTTTTATTTGAACATTTTTTTTTTCTTTCACAAAACAAGATTTCATCAGAAACCACAAGCCTTTCTGTTAGTTTCAGATTTAGCTACCACATCCTAGATGTTTGATGTTTTTTATCTTCTTCCGCATTTCCCTTTTTTTATGTGCTTGTCTTTACAGATCATCGATTGGATTCTTTGCGGTTTTAAATATCCTTTTTGAATTACATGGTGATGTAAGACAGCCCATAAAAGTAAAGAATAAGGTTCAAGCATATGTGGGTTAGAACCTTGTTTTCTTTTGGGTTTGTGAAAAGGGTGGTGATCTTAGGCAGTGTTTGGTTCGGGGGAATCATTCCCAGGAAAGGGGTTTGATTCCCCATTACCATGTTTGGCATGACCAAATGGATGGGAAAGTAGCATTACCGGTGTACTAGGATTCCCACAAAAGGGGGGGCATCCTAATCCTACATCCAACATGGATTTGTAAAATGATTCCTGGGAATGGCTTTTATAATAAAATAAAATGACAAGCGTGTCCCTGTGTTTTAGAACAACAAATTTGTTATTCCAACCGTGTCCCTTATCAAACCCCAAAAACATGATGCACTTCTCTCTTCCTCAAATCGTAGCAGTGAACGGACCTCCATCACATCTCCATCGACGATGACCTTCATCGTCACTCTCTTCTCACCCATAATCTAGCGACATAGCTGGCAAGGGAGTGCAGATCAGCTACCATGGTGGGGGCACAACTACAACAACTTTGCTGATGAGGGAAAGTAGATCGATAGCCATAACGGGGGTAGGAATCTAGCGACGTCACCATCCCTCGACTCACCGGTGGCAGAAGTAGCAACAGTTCGTCCCTAGCCTCGAACCAAAAAGGGTTTTGGTTGGACCCTAACCTCAATCAATTCACAACAACCCAGATCGCATCCAAAGTTCGACGACGATGGTGATCTGACTTAAAATTTGCATCCAAAGTTAGCCCTAAAATTTGCAGATCTGACTCTTGTTTCCAACCATGGCAGCCATGGCTAATGTTGCTGCTTCGTCGTTGACAATCAAACAAGAAATTCCAACGCCAACCCTAGATCTAGTTGGGATTGAGATAGCTACTATGATTGAGATAGCATTATTAAATCTTTTTGGGATGCTATCTGGGATTCTCTCTTTCTCAAATCATAGCAGTAGCACTATGAAATGCTATCTAGGATTGAGATAGCCATGATCCTTTTTTTTTTTTTTTTTGTTGTCCATTGACATAGCCACTTTGATTGATTTAGTCAACTATATCATATAATAGTCGATTAAATCAAATGAAGTATAGCTATTCAAGTGCCTAAACAACTGAACCGAATTTGTAGATCGAGGGTTTATAGCCGAACTCATCGATTTGATATAATTTGAGAAAGGGTAGTGTGAGGGCAGTGTTGGAATTTCATCCATTTGGGAATCAGTTTCCCAACCCAGGCAAACGTGGGAATGGGAATGTAATGTTAAGAAGGAATCCTACTTTCCATTACTGCGAACCAAACGTGGGAATGGGTATCATTGCCAAGCATTCCCATTCCCAAGTAATGGGTCATTCCCAGGACTCACATTCCCATTCCCCGAACCAAACACTCCCTTAGGGTTTGTAAATGGATTAAGGGGCTAAGAAGCACAGATACGGATACGGGATTCGATATCATACAGATACGCCGATTTGGCAATTTTAAAAAAATGTAGGATACAATACAACGGGGATACGTTAATAAATAACTATTTTAATATTTATATTTAGTCTAAAACATCAATAAAGCCACAAATACAAAGATGAACAATAATATGACTTTATTTTGTACAAAGTACTACATTATAATAAAGCCACAAATACAAAGATGTAAACAATATTAGTGTATCACATATCAACATAGCATCATTAAATCATTAATAATCAATTAATCACTACTATAAACACATACATATATATCCCATATGTATCACAGATATTTTGTTTTAAATTTTACCTTGATGCTTTTTAAAAATTTCATTTAAACTCCTTTTTAAAAAAAAAAATAATAATAATTGCGAAATTACCCCTAGCCATATCCCGCCGTATCCAAAACGTATCGGTGCCGTATCCCCCCGTATCTAAACATATCAGTGCCGTATCCGATGTTGTGACACTGTTCCGATACGTACGGAACGTATCTGATATGTATTGGGGCGTATTGGTATCCGATACGGATTCGAGAGGGGTTTTGGATTATCCGTGCTTCCTAGATTAAGGGTTAATTGGGTGATGGTTTGAGGAAGAATATTGGGAAAGATTAAAAGAATTAGTTTTTTGGAAATTCCGGACAGAATATAAATTTTTGGGGTTTTCAAGGTTAAATTGTTTAGAAAGGTAGGCTTAGAGTTATGGTGAAAAGTAAAGGTTTTTAGGGTTAAAATTGAGGCTGAAGCAAGGGCTAGTTGGGGTAAAAGTAAATTACAGTTGTGTTGTAAATAAAATAAAGAGGAAGAAGATAAAGATAAACCTTGAAGTCTCACCAAGGTTTCTATGAGCTTCACCTAGAAGAAAATCAATAGAATTTCACCATTAATTGAATGCAAAAGCTGCAAAAAATTCTCATTATTCAATTGTTGTAATTGTGTTTATAAGCGTTGCGTATGTAGAAAAGCTTGAGTCTCACCTAGAAGAAGATCTTGTGTATGTAGAAAAGCCTTGCGCATTACAGCCATGTTGTAAATATAATAAAGAAGAAGAAGATAAAGATAGACATTGAAGTCTCACTAAGGAATCTATGAGTCTCACCTAGAAGAAAATCAATAGAATCTCTTCATTAATTGAATGCAAAAGTTGTAGAAAATTCTCATTAATCAATTGTTGTAATTGTGTTTATAAGCCTTGCGTATGTAGAAAAGAAAAGCCTATGACCTACTTTCTAAATTCTATTACTAGTCAAAATAGAACTCACTTATCCAAAAAATAAAAAATAAAATAAACTAGAACTCACTTTCTAAATTGGAACTCTCAAATAAAATAATTAAAAATTTCTTGGTAACTAATAAAGACTCAAGTAACTCTAGGAAATAGAAACTCCGTGAAGATAGAAAGTTTAAGAAAATAAATACTTCTAAGAATAGGAACATTGTAACAAAACAAGACTTTCTAAATTCTAAAGAGGACAATTAATTCCTAACAAGAATAGGACTTGACTCAACTCATTACCACCCACCTAACAACTTGACACCAAACAAATTCAAATCTGTAAAATTACTAAAATACCTCTAAAAATAGAAATTTCTTATTTCTTTAGATTCAAGGAGGCTTGAACCATGTGGGTTTAACCATACCCCCATGGCCCCACATAACATACTCCTTTTCATTTAGCACCTAGGGTGAGGTGATTGTTGCATAGGTGGGGCCTATATAACCTATGCAAATTTTCTAGTTTCATTCTCATCAGGTGAGTCGAGTTATTTGTTTATAGTCTCTTGCCAATTTGTTGTGGGAAATAATCATCATGAGCGGCAAGGTCGCTTCTTCTCTAAGACAGTGCTTAAATGTTCTTTTTTGCATAATCTTCAATATGACTGCTTTTTTCTTTTGCATGAGATTTCAATACTAACCACTGGCATGAACTTGGACCATCCATTAGGTTGAATCAACAACGTCAATAATGTTTCAGTTGGATTTTTTTTCCCATTCAAAGTATGGTGATGTGACCATGCCTTTGGCATATTTTTTTTAACTTCTAAGTGACTGAATGTGCCCTAATTTTTCCCTCTACCAATAATTTGATACTCTCACTAGTTGTAAACATTTTTTTTGCTTTGGTTTATGACTACATGTATAAAAATTGATCAACATAAATTAACTTTATTGATATCATGGCCAATAACCTCTGCTACTGCCTTACCTATTTGAGTATTAATTTCCTCCTAGTAAGTTCACTCTGAGGACATATAATCTTGATATTGCCACTTTAATGAGATGGGGTGATATAATATCCTTTAGAGCATCTTACGTGCGTTGCTGGTTAGTCAAAATTGCTCACCTAATCATTGAAGGACCATAAGGCAGTACTTCCATTCAGGTATATTTAGTTAGTTCAATATTTTTGGACAATGGGTCTGATTAATTACATTTGGGAATATTGGCGTAGCTAATGTTTATAGTAAAATTGATTGGTACGAGATTATTGGAAATACTGACAATGAGTTTTATCAATAGCCAAAGTGCCACGTTGCTTTCTATTCATTTGTTTTTGGTAATCCATTTTACAAAATGTATGGAAAATTCACTGCTTTCTGCGTGATGGTTTCATGGGAAATTTTTTTAAATTTTTTTTTGGAAGGTTTATTGCTGTAATATGTGAATTTTTATAAAATTATTATCACACCATAGTTGGAATTTGTTTTGGATTGGTCTTGGGTTATAGACTTATAGTGCCTACTGCCTATTAACTAATATTTTTTTTATACATATAGCATCTGTGTAGTTTCGTAAGTATACATGCAAAATCGAAAATGCTAATTTTATGATAACTCTGCAACTACCCTCTCTCTCTCTCTCTCTCTCACATACACACACACACTCTCTCTCTCTCGAAAACAAAACCCAAACTAACACCCACAGAAACAAATGCACACATGGACATGCTCAAAAGTATTGTTATGAGTGATATGTCTAGATGAATTTTTCTTCTAAAGTTCTATTTTACTGATAAAGATACAATAATTTTTGTCATCTGTCTTTTTATGTTCCTTTTTCTATTGAAAAATCGATTTCCAACGAAATATTATATTTGTAAATTTGTTCAATTAGCCCAAGTACATGAGACATATACAAGAACTAGCTAAGAAAAATCCCTATCTAAAACTTGAGGGAGTCTAAGAAAAGAACAAAAGTGGGTTGTGCTCTTTAGTATAGCTACAAAACCTCCCCCCCCCCCCCCCCCCCCAAAAAAAAAAAAAATCTCTGCTTGAGATCTATAATTGAGTCTTTCGTCCATTCAGAAGTTTTTAAATTCCTTTGTTTCCATAAACACCAAAAAATAGCATGGAGGGCCATATTCAAAGCCAACTTACCATCCTTGCGTGCCACCACCTTGCTCTACCAATCCAACAGAAGATCATGAGTAGTGACAGGTAAGATCCAATGAATTCGAAAAAGACTAAAGGTGAGCATCCATAAACTCAATGCTATATGACAATGGGTGAAAAGATTATCAACTGTTTCCACTGCTAAGATCAACAAGGACACAAAAAAAAAAAAGAAAAAAAGAAAAAAAAAAGGGGGTAAGAAATGGCTCCCCACATCTCCTCGTATCAGCCTTTGAAACACAAATCTCCTTCAAATTCCTCAAAATTAAATATATATATATATATATATATATATATAATAAGGAAATTTCATTGAAAGATTTGTCCACCGTTGTCCATAATAAAGCAAGAAAATACACCTTATCCCAAAAGCTGTCCAACTCATCAAATCTATCCTTAAAAATCCTAGCATTCCTTTTAGTCCAAATCACCCACGAGATAGCCATAATAGCATAGTTTCACAACACTTTAGCCCTTTTGGAATGACCTAAACCTTAAAGTCCACCTCAATCACACCAGCAAGAGCAAAGAGATGTTGCCATAAATCCATTGAAACCTCACAATTAAGGAAAGAAAGCAAATTTGGAAGGAACCGAATCAATCTAAATAATCTTTATCAGCAGAAGGGAGATTGCTCTAGAGCTCAAAGTTTTGTAATAAGATTTCACCAAGAATAGGAGCATATCTTAAAGAGGTAGCAAATAGTACTTTGCTACCTTGGTGTCATTTTCCTACCTCTTTTAAAAATGGTTGCTCCAAGAGAATTTGTAATCATTAATATTTTAATATTATTTTAGATATTTTATTGTTTTAATATTATTGCTACCCTATGTGCCAAAATGGACAGTTGGATGGAATCATATCATTTCCCCATCAAAAGAGATCTGAGCCAAAAGGAACAAAAAAGAAAAAGAAAAAGGAGAGAGAGAGAGAGAGAGAGAAGAAAACCCTCTTACCATGATCCATCTTCACCTTCACCATGCCCCACCCACTCTGATTTGTTCTCTTCCCCCTCCCACTCCGATCTACTCCCTCCCCCTACCACTCTGATATGCTCTCTGCTCTTTCTCCTCTCCCACTCCGATCTGCCCTCTTTGTTCCCTCCCCCCTCCCACTCTGGTTGGATGGGAATGTTTGGGTTTTCAATATACGGATTGGTTTCTTGATCTCTTGTGTGATTGGCCTTGGTTGAAGCTAACGTGGTAACTAGAGAGTGTGCGATTAAGAAAGAGCTCAGGCCAGGAACAGTGGTAAGTCCAAGTAGACTAAAAACATGGATTAACCCTCAAGCAACGTCAAGAATCTCTCTCTACTGTTTGTTTCCAGGAATTGTTCTATTTATTTTTATGTTGATTTTTTATTTGGGTATATATATATATATATATATATATAGATATTTGATTTGGGTTTTTTATAATGGACAGAGATGCGACGGTGACAATGACAAATTCCTGCAACAGTGACGAGTCCATTCCTCCTCCGACGGTAACGAGTGCCTCTGGTGATGCAGTGGTGAACGAAGGCTGGGGTATGAATATTTTTATCTCTCGTGTATCTTTCTCGCATTATTATTTTTATTATTATTTTCATTTATTATGTTTAATTTTGTTTTCTCTCTTGCATGATCACATGATTTTAGGGTTTGGTTCCTTTTTTGCTTTTTTGTTTTTTTTTGTTTTTTTGTTAGTCTTCTGGTAAAATAGACATACACTTGAATTAAGTGTGTATAGGCAACTTGCATGGATGCGTATGCATATTAAACAAGTTCATGTCTTTCTTTTCCCACACCTGTATTCTTTTTTTTTTTTATTTTTTTATTTTTTTTTATCTATATTCATAATCTTTTATGTTTAATTATTTCCTTATTACATTTATTTCCATAGTGGCATATTTTTACATTATTATGTTTTTCCTTGTTATATTTATTTCCCTAGTGGCATATTCTTACATTTTTGTGTGTTTCCTTGTTTTTTTATTTCCGTAGTGTCGTATTTCTATATTATTGTATGTTTCCCCGTTTGTTAATTCCTTATTTCAATTGTTTCCTTGTCTCCTTATTTTCTTATTTCTTTATTTGTTTATTGATTATTATTTTTTGTTTTTTTCTTGGTTTAATCATATCATATTCTACATGCTAGTATAATTCTCTTTATTTTTATTATATGATTGCATGTTTAGGGGTTTAGCCTTGTTGAATTTCCTTTTAATTATAGCCAATAAATACAATGTGAAGGCCCATCTCACGATCGGGCGATAAACATTTGATGCCTTACCCTAGTTCTAAACCATTCTATGGTTTTGACGAGTTAAACCTTTGTTAGAGGTCAAATCTGTTTTAGCCTTTGAATTGATTGCCTTTTTTTGTACTGCAGAGGTGCTTTTGAGTCTGTATGTTAGGACGTGGTGCCCATAGTGGTGACTTCACTAGGGATAGAGATAAACTTTGAAGTGTTTATTGGCCATGATTAAAAGCATAATTTAATTAGGTGAGACCAAAATTGCACTTACACGCACAAGGTCTTATGTTTACCCCGATGACAGCCTAATTAGAGACCCAAGGCTCCCTTTTATCTTATAAGCAACTTGGTTTAGCTTCCATAAACCCTCATCATAAGATATTGAGTACATTAACAGTGTAGACACCTCATTTTGTATCGCCTAATTGATTTTAAATTCCTTTTTAATCCCGATGATGAGGTTCATTATTCGTCCTGACAAATGTAAGTTAATCCCGAATGAGCTAAACCCTGATTTTGCAGTCAAACCCCTATTATGTATGCACCTATAGTGGGTGCAGACACACACCATTGCATTGCATATGCATCCACTTAGGATGCGTACGCACCACTCTTGTTTTTATGGAAACTCTCATTTTTGGTATTCCTTTCTCCCTAAGCCTGCCTATTAATATGAAAGGACTCTGTTTTGGTATGATTCGGCGAGGAACCTGGGATGACTCCCACAAAACCCTAATGATCCCTATATATTCATCACTATAGGTTTAGGTCAGAGGATGGAATACTAGAGATTGATAGCCACCCTATACCCAACCAAAAAAACCCTAACTCAAGATTGCCACTGTATACTTTACCCAAAAAACCCTAACTCAAGGATTGGAGCTGTGATTTCAGAGGCTAAGAAGGAACACGTTGATATACTCGAGGTGCGTAAACTTGAGGGTAAAGGTAATCTCTTTCCTTCGATTCTTTTGTTTATTATTATCATGGCATGATCCTGTTAAATTTGTTTAATGCAATTGTATGTGTAGTAATATGATCATTTGCTTTATCAATCACATGCGATTATGAGTAGATTCTGATCATCTTTTATGATGCCATGTATATCTAGGATTGATTTGATTCTCATGGTTAGCCTTAATAGTTATATGTTAATATAAACACGCTCACCTGTTACACTTTCACTTATCAATGGTAAAGTGTATGTGGATTAAGCGAATATTTTATTTAGTTTTGTTTATTCTGCTTGTTTATTTTCTCTTATTAAACATGCATATATTGATAAATGAGATAGATATTGTTCAGTTAATATTTGAGAGTTGATGCCCTATTGGTTGTGTAAGCAACTACTTATGTTGTGTTCACACTCTATAAGGCAGATAGGTTGTATGTTCTCTATTTCATATCTGCTTCTTATTTTGTTAAACATGCATGAATTGATAGGCAAATTTGGTACTGTTTCATCATAGATATATGTTGCACTCTAAGTGGTTGCATACGCAACGTTACTTGTTGTGTACGAACCCACCCCTAGTAAACAGATTATTAGTTTGTTTATTTTCTTTTGTTTCTGGTTAATGGATGTTTAATTGTTTCTCTGGATATTCTGTACATTATGGATACTCTATTGTAAACCCTTCTTTTATTTTGTTTATTTATTATTTTGGTTCTTGTTGTGTGTCATAATTAATTTACATGATTTAGGGTGGAATTTAGTTAAGTACTTAGTTAATTAAAGCCAATAGTTATGTGTGGGGTCAGTTCGGCCAGGCATCGCCGGATGCCTTACACCTACTTGGTGATGTATCTTAGCTCCAAACTGAGAATTCTTTGGTTATGACGAGTTAGACCCTACCAGGGTCATTTTAGTTTCCAAAAAGCTCAATTGGGTGGCGACTCCTCTCTACATTAGCCTTTTCAAGGTTAGTTGTGTACTCCTGAGCCGCGTGGCTTAGGACACACACTCACAAATAGGATGACATTCTAAATTCCGTGAATACGACAAAGAATTGTTCACGAAGTGACAAACGTTATAGTGCACATACCCTCAATACGATCGGGTGGTATCAATAGCATATGTCACCATGACATTAAGTTGAAAATATTCAGATAGATGAAAAATATAGGGCTATTCTCGTAGAAATGGGTATATCAAGGTTCATGGCTTTTCATAAGAGTTATGTAAGTATGGGGACGGGTGGATCTCATGGGTAAATGGATCTCGAAATTCTTTGTTCATTCGAGTACACAAAAAATAGCGACATATATAGCTTTAGAGTTGTCATTACAGAGCTTCTTATGGGACAAAAAGCCATATCTAAAAGTTGGGGTAGTTTGTATTTTCATTTGAATTCATTAGTAAAGATAGGCAACATGTCCAGTATTCTTGACCCTTATTAGCGACAACGACAAAAATGAGCTGTGGAGTTGCGCTTACTTAGCAAAATGGTGTCTAAAGAAAAACATAGAGAAAATGCCAGTTATAGAAATGGTTTTGAAGATGTTGAACGAGCTAGAGGGCCTCTTCCATAATCGGTCTTTTATCCTTGTTTTTAGACACCATTTTGCAAGATTGGCATAACTTGATTACTCCTTTTCGTCATCTTCGTTGATAATTCGAGGGTCAAAAATACTAGACAGGTTGCTTCTCTTCACTAATGAATTCAAATGAAAATACAAACTGCTCCAACTTTTAAATATGGCTTTCTATCCCGTAAAAAACTCTGCAATGAGAACTCCGAAACTATATGTGTCGTTGTTTTTTGTGTACGAAGAATTTCAGGATCCAAATACCCATGAGGATCCACTTGTTTACATTACATGATTCTTATTTTAAGCCACGAACCGTGATATATTGAAGTCTATGAGAATAGTCTTATGTTCACCTATAGGATTATTTTGCGACTTAATGTTATGGTGGCATTTGAAATTGATACCACACGATCGTATCAAGTACATGTGCATAGAGGGTTGTAAACGAGCCAAGTTGATCCGAGCTTTGGAGTGCTCAGACTCGGTTCATTAAAAAACTTGTTCATTAGTAAATGAGCTGATTTTTTCAACGAGCCTTAATTTTGTATTCAAGCTCAGCTCATGAGAAAATAGTAAAGCTCAAGCTCAGCTTGATTTGAAATAACAAGCCAAGCTCGAGTTTAGCTAGAGCTCATGATTGCGTTTGCATCTACACTTTGGCCTCAGTCACTTAAGGATGGGTTAAAAATTAGAAGACGTTAAAAAGAAAAAGAAAAAGAAAAAAAAGGTATAGTGGGACAATTATGCCCCCACTCACAAGCCTTTAAACGAGCTCACTAACGAGCTTCTTATCGAGCCCCTAAACAAGCTTCTCATCGAGCTTTTAACAAGCTTGTTCACGATCCTAAACGAGCCGAGCTTTGATATGCTCAAGCTTGGCTTGTTTACTAAACGAGCCTAAATTTAGGCTGGAGCTTGGCTTGTTTAATAATTGATCGAGTTTGAGTTGAGCCCTTAACAAGCTTTCTCTTGAACTGTTAATGAGTGACTCAGTTTGTTTGTAGCCTTATGTGCACTACAGATTATGCCACTTCACGGACAATTCTCTATTGTATTCGCTAGGAATTTAGAATGTCATCCCATTAATGTATTCGCTAGCTTATGTTGTGGGTTGATGTATGCTAAATTGAGTTGCCTATAGGTTCGAGTGGTTCGAGTGGAGCCAGTTCTAGAGACAGGCCTTCACTTCACATCGTATTTATTGACCATAATTAAGATGAAATTTGACTAGGCTAGACTCTTAGTGCCTATTTGGTTGAGATTTTAGGAGGCCCAAAATCTCCTTTGGTATCTCATAATCACTTTTAAGAGTGTTTGGATAAAAAAAAAAAAAAAAAGTGATTCTAAGCCCAAAATAGATTTTGAGCCTAATTTGCTCAAGTTGCCTCTCCCCTGCTTTTGTTAAAATATGATTGGAATTAGTTTTTTGGTTTAAACGAAATTTATTGGAATTCCCAGCGTGCCCTTCGTCTTACAACATGTGAAATAAAAATACCAGTTGTATCTTTGTCTTTTACGATCAAAACGTTAGCTCCTCACTAAGTGCACGAGTTTTGACCATCACTAGCACCCGTCACTGTCCAAGCGCTGGGTCTCTGATTTGGGGTTGCAATGAAGTCGACATAGGAAGGAGTCTCAACTCGGCGAAGTCTGTTGTACTGACCCAAACCAAAACCAATGGCTACCGTCGCACCACCACCACCACCACCCACCCCCATCCCACCGCCACCCATCACCACCACATTATTGGAAACCAGCCCAATCGGAAACCCAATTTTCCCCATAATCCAACTCGCCACCAACTTCGATGTCCCTCACATCCACAAGCTCATCCACCAAATGGCAGTCTTTAAGCGTCTCACCCACCTCTTCTCCTACACGGAATCCTCCCTCTCAGCCACTCTTTTAAACTCCCCTTCTTTCCAATCCTTCATCGTCTTCATCCTTAAGTTTCTCGATCAACATGACAACACCCATTCCTACCCACCCCACATTCTATCCACCTTATTTATTTATTTTTATATCTTTTGTTCAAATATGTGACGATCAAATCCAAAAATGGCCTCCTCCATATTGGGATTTTCACCCCTTCATTTTGGCTACTCATCCACAAGCTCATCCAGTTTACCCAAAAAGGGAAAGAAAAAAATAATCCGAAAATGGCTATTAGAGAAATGGCAACCAAACTTGCAAAAAAAACACTTCTAGTAATGGCAATATTTTCATTTCAGGGTTATAATAGTTTCAATAGATGTTCTTGCCAAATAAAACAAAAATCATTTATGGTAGCAAGATCACTTTTGAAATACAGTTCCCAAATGCATATAAGATTTTCTTCTGCTACTAATAGCTTCTGATTCTCATCTAATTTTGCTTTTCATTTTTTTATGAAGCTATCCCAAATAGGCACTTAATCATACGATTATACAATAAAATAAAGAGAATTATGCTAGCATGCAATATATGATGTAGTCAAACAAAGAAAAAAATAAATTAAGAACAAAAGATATAAACAAGGAAATAATTGAAATAAGGAATTAAAAATGGGCAAATGCAAGATAAGATAGAAATATAGCACTATGGAAATAAATAATTAAGGAAAGAAAAAATATTAAGAATATACCACTATTGATACCTAATTAATTAAAACCAATAATTATATGTGGGGTCGGTTTCGATCGGGTATTATTGGGTGCCTTATACCTTTCTAGTGACGTACCCTAACTCTGAACTTAGAAAATCTCTGATTATGACAAGTTAGACCTTGCTAGAGGTCATTTTAGTTTCCAAAGCTAAATTGGGTGAAGCTAAATTGGGTGGTGACTCCTCTCTGTGCTAGCCCTAGTTGGTAAGTTAGCATACTCCTGAGCAGCATAGTTTAGGACGTAGTGCTCACAATTGTCATTGATTAAAGAATGTAAATTTCCAATCGAATAGTGTAAAGTCCATGTTTTTAGAGTTGGCATATTCCGTGTCGAAGGTTTGTTTGTGTCTTTGAGTCTTGAAGATTTATGAAGTTGTAAAGATGTGCCAAAGTGAAGATTTCGAGGCTTCGTGACTCACACTCATTCTTAGGCAAGGCAAATGTCCTTATATGCCCATTCGATAGGTTGTTAATTCTTTTAAAATCATTCAAAATGTTTTAGTTCATTTTAGGATTGATTTTAGAAGTATTTTGAAAAATTCTAGGTTTTAGTGGGCAGGGCGATCGATCGCTACTAGTGTAGAAATGCTTAAAACACTCTACAATACCTTGATCGATCGAGGTTGATGGCCTGATTGATCGGTACTCCTCCAAAAACCTTGTTTTCACTCTATGACCCTTTGATCAATCGAGGTTGAGCCCAGATTGATTGGGGTTCGTAAAATATAGTTTTAAACTTAAAACTTTCCTATTTGATTTAAAAACGTAGCTCAGCCACTTGGAGTTTGTTAAACTTTATAAATAGGGTTTGTTTTCATTAAGAGGGGGAAGTAAGCCTCTCCCAATTAGGTTTTACATTCATCATCTTCCTAAAACCTCTCTAGAGCACTTTAACCTAGGTTTTTACATATGTTCTAGAGACCTTCAAACCACACACCTTTTCACATCCTTGAACGATTGTGCATCTGTTGCGACGGTGATTGAGCTTGCGAGTTTGTGATTGAAGGAATCGCTATGAAGAGGTTGGTTGTGACCAAAGCCGTGAAGATGGAGATCGATCATGTATGATCGTGGGAGTGAAGACAACTGCATGAGTCCTTGTAGTCTGTAAGTGTGTCTTGTACTCGTTGACTTCATAGTGGATTTGCTTCAACTGGACTAGGTGCCGTGGTTTTTGCCCATCCTAAGGTTTTCCACGTAAAAATCTTTTGTGCAATCTTTTACTTGTTTTTATACTTGCTATGTGATTGGTTTGATTGTGATAATAGAGATTAAGTGCTGTTGATAATTAAAATTGGGTAAGATTATTCGTAATACCTATTCAACCCCCCTTCTAGGTGTGAACCACTAGGTTTTGATAGGTCCTTTTTTAAAAAAGATGTAGAGATTTAAATAAATAAAAATCTATTTTCAAAGGTTCACAAAAACAAAACAAATAAGGAGTCGCCACCTCATTTTTTAAGGAAAAGAGGAAAAGTATAAAATATTTTAAAGGAAACCTTTAAAAACTACCACATAACTCCAATCAAGGAAAAAACAGGTCTTAACAAAAACAAGAGAGGATTTGGAGAGTAAGTTATAATGTGGGAAGGTTTTAGAAAACATCTTATAGGCACCTACATTGCCCCCAAAATGGGTCTCTTAACTTATATGGGCTATTTCAATCACTTCCTTAATTAGTCACTATGCATATGTAATGAATCATCCATAACCATCCATTCATTCATAAATATCCATAAAACATTCATAAACATCTATGAACAAATAAAAAGAGGTATGGAAAGCAGTAGAGTAGAGAGAGAGAGAAGGAATAAAAGAAAGAAAAGAAAAGAAAACTTAAGATACTTAGTATCCTAGGGCGGACTTGAACATGAAATGAGCGCTTACGTATCCCACATGCAAAGATGTAAGGATCAAAATCTACGTAGTTCGATTGAGAAGAGGTTACTTCCTTTACAATGAATTATAAACCTGAAGTTTCCTTCTTAAGAAAAAGAAGAGTTTTAAGAAAAGAAGAACTTCCAAAATAGGAATTTGAGAAAAGATAGAATTTAAGAAAATATAGAACTCTTCTTATTTAATAAGAAGTTTTAGAATAGTAAGAAACTTAAGAATCACAGTTCAAAGCAAAGAGAATAACTCAAGGGAGGAGAAGAAAACAATTCATAACAAACGCACCACAAGTCAACTTACCATATGCAAACAATCCCAAAACATTGGGAAATCACCCATTTATAGGACAATTATCATGCTCAAAACAACCAATTTCATATCCAAATTATCATTAGAAGACTTAAATCAAATCTGGACAGAATACTAATCATGCTTACAATGACTTAATACGCATGCAAAGAACAAAAAGCAAAAGAAAAGCAAAACCCTAATATACTTCTATATGCCCTAAACACCTTAACATGCATAAAACTATCAAAAATATGCCAAATATGAATTATCATGATGAAAATATCATATAACAATCCAAAATAAGAAAAGAAAATCTAACATGATGCATTAGATAAGTATTTTATGTAAGAATGTGAAATAATCATCATTACGGCGAGCTTTCTTAAGAAAAAAAACTATCCTAAGATAATTTTACGTTGAAATCACTCCACATGAATGATTTCTTCACATATCTTACGTAAAATATATACCTAAAAATGCAAAGAAACTTATGGCGCACTTAAACACACTTCAGAAAGTACCTATGCACAACCTCACCCTCTAAGGACGATAATTATCCTCTAAAAGAATAATCATCCGTACACCCATGAAGATGAAGTTTTCACAAAAAGTGTCCTATACAAAAGATACTTAAAATCATGTATATAATTGAATCATAAAGAGAAAATGACCTAACCACATCAATTAATTTTGTGTGTAAACATACCCTATTTTAGAGAGAGAAACTATTCTACCAGTAAACAATTTACAATCCTTACTCTATTAGCATGCTTTTCACATCATATGAATTATATACACTTATAAAATATAGAGCATATATGATTCCTAACTCAATATTAAGTCATAATTATGCAGAGAATGGGGTAGAAGAAGAAAGAACTGTAGAAGAAGGAGAATAAGGATGTAAGGAAGCTTACAACAAAGCAAAGGTCTTCGTTGCGTTCTTCCTTCTTGTTGGACTTGATTTCCTTCTAGTTCCTCTTTAAAATTGCAGTAGAATGCTCTCCCTAAGTGGTGTGAGTGTATGTAAATTCATTATCCCTCTCTCTCTTGTGAATATAAGTGTTAAAAGTCCTTAATGCTGATGAATGACCCTTTATTTATAGCCAACTAACCATATGAACCAATGGTTGAGATTAATTCACCATAAAACTAATTAAGGCTATTATTAACTCCCCTAGATATTGGACAACTTAAAATCACTTCCTAATAGGTTTAAAACACTTTTGGAAGAAAGAAATTCGGAATAAAAGAGTCCCAAAACGCATATCCTCAAAAATAGGGAGAAATAGATGCGGGGCTCGAGTGACCAGTTGAGTGAATCGGTTGGACCGGTTGGGTGAACCGGTTACCCGAGACTTGGCTCAAGTTTCTCCCGGTTTTGACTTATTTCGGATTTTTAAGTTAAAACGGCCATATCTTCCTCAAATTAATTCTAAATTGAGTGATTTAAAAAGCCAAAATTTCAAAGATTCAATGTAGAATTAGTCTAGAATATTCTTGGATGGGTTTTAATAGGGCAGTTAATCTGAAAAAATGTCAATTAGCCATAGGGTAATATGGTGAATCAATCCAAAACCTATTCAATAATTAAGTTGGCACTTCAGTTAGACTCATTTCATCATTTTAAGACCAATAGGAACAATCTAGAACAAGTTTCAGAGTCAATTGGAAAGTGTACGAAGTGAAAGACGAAATTGCCTTCCAAATCACAAAAGTTCTAATTAACTATCCAAACCTATCTGGAATTGAACCAAATTTGACACACACATCCTAAATGATCCTAAAAACTAAATGCAACTGATGGGACTCAACAATGAGACAGAAATATGCATGCAATAATGAGTTACTCTCTTAAAACGTAAAAGGACAAAAGTGTCTTTTAAAGCTTAGGGATTCCTAAATGCTTCTAAACCTAACTAAATGCTATCATGAACTTATGGGGGGTGAAAATGGGGTGTTTACACTAGGTATTGTAGGGTTAGTATAACTGGAATTTCAATTGGTGTTAGAGCGAGGTTCACTCTTAAGGTTTAATAGCTTGAGTGTTGATCTTTGTCTTTTATTCCGGTAATATGGATCCTATAAAATCTTTTATATCATTCTTTAATGTTAAGGATTATGGGTACTGGAAAGCCCTCATGTGAGCCTATCTCAAATCAATTGATGAGAGAGCATGGCTAATTGTGATTAATGGATACACTCTACCCAAGGTGATTGTACAAGGTGTTTCCATTGACAAGCCTAGAGTCTAATGGACCAAAGAAGATTATGAAGAACTTAAATGGAATTTCAAAGGAATCAATGCTATTTTCAGTGGAATATCCCGAGATGAATTTCGAAAGGTAGCCCTATTGTGAATTAGCAAAGGAAGCTTGGAATATCCTTGAGAAAACTCATGAAGGTACCATATCTGTTAAAAACACAAAAATTCAAATGCTCACTTCAATGTATGAAAAAGAAACTATGAAAGAAGATGAAGTGTTTGATGAGTTTAATGCTAGACTAAGTGACATTGTTAACTCTAGATTTTCTTAGGTGATGTGTTGTCTGATGCTACTCTTAATGGGAAAATTCTTAGGTCGTTACCTATCAGGTTTCTCCTTAAGATTACTTCCATTGAAGATAATAAAGATCTTGACATTATGAAAAAGGAAGACTTAGTTGGTGAAATTCAAAACTATGAGATGAAATTTTGCAAGAAAGAAGCCTAAAAATAAAGGAATAGCTTTGAAAACCATAACTGAGGAGCCTAGTAAACTTGAGTTTGGGTCTGATTTTGCTTCTGAAGTCTATGATGAGGACATTGCCTACTTTGTTAAGAAGTTTAGAAAGTTGTTTAGACTTCCTGGAAATAGTTCATCAAACTCTAGGAATAACAATCGTTCTAGTTCTAAGCAGAAATGGTGGTTCTAGTTTTAATAGGAGTAGAGGTTCTAGTTCTAATAGGAGTAATGGATTAGGGTCTTACCAAAGCAATGGGTCTAGCTCCAGTAGAAATAGAAGGGATAGTGATAGGTCCCAATCATAGTCTAGTGGTCAAGGGGAGAGATCTAGCAATAGGAAGCCACAAGGGACTCAGTGTGATGACTAAAGAATTTTGTAAAAAACAAGGTTTTCAGCTTGCTGAACAAGAATTTTAGGCCTGTTGAAAATGAGTTTTAGCCCGCTGAAACTCCACCTCCAACTAACCGAAAATTCCAGAGAAGAGGTGATTTTGTATGGGATGTTTCAGCCGTCTGAATATGTTGATGGACAGTTTTTAATAACGGGTTAAAATGATGTTTTTGCCCCTTCCCCTTCTTATAAACCCATTTCTAATGGATTTTTCTCCCATTTTCCTGATAGAGAAAGAGGAGAAGAGAGAGAGAGAGAGAGAAGCACGGGGGATAGAGAGAAGAGCTTGACAGTGAGGAGCGTGATCGCCGGAGCTCTGGTCCAACCCCGCAACGCTTGGATATTGCAATTTCCACCCTGATCTACGTGTGTACACCCTTAGATTCACGTTTTTAGCTACTATTTGAGAGTTAGGTGCATTTTTCATGGTTGTAGAACATTGTATGCATGATTTGGTATATTATTATGGGTTTTTGCATATTTACATGATATGATATATGTTTACATGGGATTGGGATTTGAATATCCTAAAAATTCATATATTTGGGAAATTAGGGTTTTGTTTTATACGCTATTTAGCTAGATTTGTGTTGGTTTGCAAATTCGCACATGATTTAGGGTACAATGGGTTGATTTTGAAAACCTATTTGTTAAATTTTTGCAATTGACTATTTAAGAGTCACTTTTATATAAGTGTTGGAAACTCGTTTTTCTACCATTATAAATAAAATGGTTTTAGGAGATTAATATGTAAATGGATGTGATGATAAGGGGTACTTTTCATCTTAACAGCCGTAGTGTTCCCGAAATGAGGTTACTTTCTAGGATCCATGTAGGATTCATAGTGTTTCCTCAAGATGAGGTTATTTCTTGGACCCATGTAGGGATCCATAGTGTTTCCTTTTATTTCCGCGCGCGAGGGCACCGTATGACCTAGGGAAGATTATTCAGTTTAAAAAACTGATGATATGGATTGCCAGATATGGCAGATGATGTTGTAGATTGACAAATATAGCAGATTTATGTTATGGTTGACTTTTATGTTCTCTTGTACTTATTTTAAAATTTGTAATATGCAACCTTTTGTTATCTCATTTTATTTCATTGTTCATAATGGTTTTAAAACCTTAATATACAACTTTGGAAAATGTATCCTATAGCGTTTATACTCATGCCTATTTTTAAAACTTTTTGCAGACTTTGAACAAAGTAAGGATGATTCTTATGAGGAGGCATCACATCAGGCTTAGCATAATCATTGCATTATGGATGTTGTGCAGGATGCATTTTACAATTTTTATGGCCTGTATATTATTTAGACAGACTTATTGTATTGTATACTACTTGTATTAACAATAGAACTCTATGGGAACTAGTATGCCAGCATATTTTATTTACCTTGTTGTGGATAGGTTGAATGATTTCGATTTTTATTAAATTGAATAGGTTTAAACTGTCGAGAACTTAGTATGTCCTATTTTCAAACAGGACCATATCGGATTTTCCAAAAATATTTTATCATGTTATAATTTTTACTATAAACCATCCTTCAAACTTCATTTTAGTTATGCTTCTTTCTATTGACACGTCATAGCCTATTTTCGAGTCGTGACAGTCTTTTTGGTATCAGAGCTAGCTATTAGATCCGTATGGGTGCTATTACATCATATTATGTGTGTGCATGCATGGTTATGCATTGGGTCATTTTTGGGAAGGGAATAAACATATGCATCAACCGCATCGCATTAGAAATTCCCGATTAGTGAAACCTTTTATGATTGAGTTGTGAAAGATATTTTGGTTTAAATATAACCTATATATATATATATATATATATATATATATATATATATATATATATATATATATATATATAATTTTAGAATGTGATATGGACGTTGAGGAAGAAGTTGGGGTAGGGCTGTAGCCGCTCCACACCCTGAACTGGAAGATGAAATTCCAATTGGGGCACCACCTGTACATGAGAATTTACCACAACCCGAACAACTTGATATATTGAATCAGTTGGTAGCTGCGTTACATGGACTTCAAGCTACTATGGCTCAAAATCAAATGCCACAGCCACAAACACCTGCCCCACCTGTGGGAGATTATGTGACGAAGGCTAATGTGTATAAAGCTTTTATGCATATGAAACCCTCAACTTATGAAGGGGAGAGGAATCCAGCAATTGCTGAAATGTGGTTGAAGCAAGTTAAGAAGGCTTTGACTATTGTGGCTACTCTTGAACAGTACAAAGTGGAGGTTGCTGTGTACTTGTTGAAGGGCATGGTGAATAACTGGTGGGAAAGAGTAAGGTCCACTAGGGAACAATGAATATATGTTGTAGGAAAATTTTGAGGATTTGTTCAATAACGAATTCTACCCACAATCATATGTAAATAAACAAATGAAGAGTTTATGAAGTTAGAGCAAGGGAACTTGACCATCGATGAATATGTCAACAAGTTCGAAGAATTGTGTGTTTTAGTACCATCCCTTATGGCGGATCAACCTAGCACTTTGTTGGAAGTTTGAGATAGAATTAAATCCCTATAATAGTAGAATGGTAGTTCCTCACCAAATTAACAATTTCTCTTTGATTATGGATAAAGCCCTTTTAATAGGAATGCATGCTGAGGAACACTAGAAGGCCAAGGATGAGGCTAGGGAGTAGAAGAAGAATAATGAAAAATCTCAGAAGGAGAATTCTAGTGGAACTGGCAAGAAGCCATAGGGAGGTGGTAGTTTGAACTATCTTCGTCCTAAAGGCTAGCAATTCAAGCAGTCTAGGAGTCAAAGCAGTGGGAGCAGTAGTGGGAGCGGTGGAAACCCTAAAGTCTGTTTTCTGTGTGGACAGAAAAGGCCATATTCCTAATTGTCCTCTTCTGAATAGAGCTCAATTCCAACCATCCGAATCTCCACAGTACACTAGTGGTTTTTCTTAATCTTCTTACCACTACCCTACAGTACCAGACTGGACAAGAAACTCAGTCATCCTTACCCCTATTCCCAGCGCCAACAATATCAAGCGCCACAATTCTTTGGTCAACAACAATATGACTAATTCCATTCAACAGCCGTAGGGGTATGGATAACAGTCCGAACAGGAATATGGGTAGCGAGATCAATCTCGCCAAAGTGGAGGTAGAAATTAAGAGGATCATGGTCAGTGGAGAGCTTATGCTATGACCCGATCTGTAGAAGGAGCATCGAACGCTATAGTGGAAGGTATATTTCTGGTGCATAATTCTTGTGCCAAGATATTATTTGATCCCGGTTCCACTCATTCATTTATTTCTGAATCTTTTGCAAAGGCATTGGAATTAAAGGCAGAACCTTTGGGATATGTACTAGAGGTAGATACACCTTTCGAGAACTCGTGTAGTACGACAAGCATTTGTAAATCTTGTTGCTTGGTAATCGCGAGACAAGAGTTGTCTGTAGACTTTATTGTCCTAGAAATGACAGGATATGATGTAATCCTAGGTATAGATTGTTTGTCATCTACGGATTGTTACTCCAAAAAAGTGTTATTCTGTTCTCCTGAAAGAATTTCGTTTTCTTTCTGTAGGGATAAATATATTCGCTTACCAGATGCTGTGTTAGATTTACCTATTCCCCATATCAAGTCTTACAGGATATGTAAGTTTTCTGGTAAGCATCCGTGGTGATGGACAGAATAAGGTGCATCCGACCTTCATTCCAGTAGTGCAAGAGTTTCCTAGATGTCTTTCTAGATGACCTACCGGGTTTACCTCTAAGGAGGGAGGTTTAGTTTGCTATTGAGGTGTATCCTGACACATCTCCTATCTCTATTACTCCCTATCAGATGGCACCAGCAGAATTGAGAGAATTGAATACTTAATTGAATGAGTTTAAGAATAAGGGATTCATTCGACATAGTGTCTCCCCATGGGAGCACCTGTTTTATTCGTGAAGAAGAAGGATGGTACTCTGAGGCTATGTGTAGATTATCGACAACTAAATCGGGTAACGATCAAGAATAAGTACCTTTTACCTTGTATAGATGATTTATTTGACCAACTTAGAGAGTTTTGTGTTTTCTCCAAGATCGATTTACAATCTGGTTATCATCAGCTATTGATCAAGAATAATGATGTCAAGAAGACGGCGTTTAATACTTGCTATGGACACTACAAGTTCACAGTGATGCCTTTTGGGTTAACTAATGCAACTGCAGCATTCATGGATCTGATGAATAGGATTTTTCACCCCTATCTCGATCAGTTTATAGTGGTGTTCATAGACGACATTCTGATTTACTCGCTGAATCTCGGAGGAATACAAGACACATTTGCGTATAGCCTTGCAATTGTTGAGAGAGCATAGGTTGTATGATAAGAAAGAGAAATGCGAGTTCTGGATGTGTGAGGTGAGATTCCTCGGTCATGTAGGGATTTCTGTGGATCCTGAGAAGGTGGAGACAATCTTAAATTAGGAACGACCAAGAAATGTCACTAAGATTCGTAATTTCCTTGGTTTATCAGGATACTATAGGAGATTTGTACAGGGATTCTCCAATATTGCTACATCTTTGACAAGGTTGACACGAAAAGGAGTTCACTTTGTATGGGATGAAGAGTGTGATCAGGCATTTAATACCCTTAAGGCGTGTTTAACCACTTGCGCCGGTGTTGATTATATCTCAAAGGGGAGAACCATATACAGTGTATTCTGACGCTTCCTTGAAAGGGTTAGGATGCGTTTTGATGTAGCATGGTAGAGTTGTAACTTATGGTTCTCAACAGTTGAAACCTCATGAAAAGAACTACCCTACCCATGATTTGGAATTGGCAGCTGTGGTGTTTGCCTTAAAAATTTGGAGATGTTACCTATATGGGGAGAGATTTAAAGTGTATACTAATCATAAAAGCTTGAAGTATATCTTTACTCAAAAGGATCTGAATCTGCACCAAACTCGGTGGTTAGAGTATCTCGAGGATTATGACTTTGAGATACAATACCGTCCGAGTTGGGCCAATGTAGTAGCGGATGCTTAAGTAGGAAATCTCAAGGTGTGGCTTATAATCTTGTCGTAGCCAAATCAAAGATATTGGCAGACCTGCAGTGAGTACAATCGTTGTATTGGAGGTAAAAAGCAGAAGGCTTGTATCTATAATGCAGTGGCTAGACCAATTATCTTACAAAATGTCCTAGATAGTCAGTGGAAGGACCCTACATTGGTGAATGTTCGAATTTGCCTAAATAATGATGATGACATAGACAAATGGTCAGTTGGAAATGATCTTGGCTTAAGGTTCAAAGGAAGATTAGCTGTTCCTAATGACAGATCTTTAAAAGAAGAAATTCTTGATGTGGCACATCGATCTAAGTTTTCTATTCATCCTGATAATAATAAGATGTATAGAGACTTGAGGAGGTAATACTGGTGGAGAGGGATGAAGAAAGATGTTGCTCGCTATGTAGTGCAATGTTTAAATTGTCAAGTAATGAAAGCTGAACACAAGAAACCACCAGGATTACTCTAACCTTACCTATTCCTCAATGGAAATGGAAGGATATCATAAAGGATTTTATGGTGAGACTTCCTTACATTCCCCAAAAACATGATGCCATCTGGGTTATAGGTGGACAGACTAAGTAAGTCCGCCCATTTCATACCTGTCCGCACCAATTACTCTATGGAGAGACTAGGTAAGTTGTATATCAATGAGATTGTTCGATTGTATGGGGCACCAGTGCACATTGTATCAGATAGGGATCCAAGATTCGCTTCACGATTTTGGAATACTTTACAAGAGGCCTTGGGAACTCGAGTACAAATGAGTTCGGCTTTTCATCTAGAGATTGATGGTTAGTCTGAAAGGACCATTTAGATCTTGGAGGATATGCTGAGGGCTTGTGCCCTAGAAATTGGTGGTAGTTGGATTGATCATCTGGCCTTAGTAGAGTTTTCTTATGACAACAGTTATCAATCTAGCATTGGGATGGCCTCTTTTGAAGCTCTTTATGGGCGTCCGTGTAGATCACCACTATATTGGGTAGAAGTGGGTGATGCTAAGGTTATTAGCGAGTGACTTCATACGGCCTAGGATCGTCAGAAGTTGTATGCTGACAGGTGCATATGCGAGTTAACTTTTAATGTTGATGGGGAGGGTGGTGTTGGTCTATGTTTAACTCATACCCCTGGTGTAATTAAATTTCCTAAGGACTGTGACCTTATTTCTAAGCCCTGTGTTGAGGATTCTTCTTGTCCAGAGGTCGAAGATTATGTTCATTCTGTTGATAATAGTGCCGGTAAAGAATTAGCTCTTGTAGAGGAATCAGAAGTACCATTGGCTGTGGAGTAGCCATTGCTTCCAGAAAGGAGAGAGAAGGGATGGAGTAGCTCAAGGTAGGGAGATGGTGGCAGTAGAAGGGCCCGATGGGGGTCAAGAATTTAGAGATGTGTTTTCTTTTAGTCTTAATGAGGAGGGGTTGGCCAAATTAAAAGAATTTTTGGGAAAAATGAACATGTCTCTTTCTAAGAGAAGGGGTAGAATTCTAGGATTGGGTAGGATGGGAAGTTGGGAATGGTGTTGGTAAGAGTAGTAGTGCGAGAAGGGGTGCTAGAGAGCTAAAAAATCTTCATTTTGATGTCAATTATGATGGGTTATATATTTCTAGGGGTATTAGGGGTGATGATTCTTCTGAATGAAGATCATTAGTTGGAATATAAGAGGTCTAGGTTCCAGTAGAAAGAGGTGTATCATCAAAGGACTTCTTGAGGAAAAACAATTCGGATATTGTGATTCCTCAGGAAACTAAATTAGAATTGATTGACAAAAATTAATTAAGATCATTTGGGGTTCTAGGCATAAAGGGTGGTCTTTTCTACCTTCAAGTGGCAAATCAGGTGGTATTTTAATAGTTTGGGATGAGAGAGTGGTGTCTACTGTAGAAGTTGTTTGTGGAAGTTTTTCACTCTCAGTTAAAATGAAGGATTTCAATACCAATGAATGGTGGCTATCCGGAATTTATGGTCCGAATAGACCTAGGATTATGAGGGATTTTTGGGAGGAATTATTCAATTTATTTGGGTTGTGCAGTCCGTTGTGGGTCTTAGGGTGGGCATTTTAATGTAGTTAGGTCTTTTGTGGAGAAGCTCAATGGAATTAGGAGTACTAGAAGCATGAGAGACTTTGATCATTTTATTAGAGAATGTGCTTTGAGAGATTTACCATTAGTTAATGCTAGGTTTACTTGGTCTAATCAATAAATGAATCCGGTGTGCAATAGGATTGATTGGTTCTTGTTTTCCTTGGAATAGGAGGAGCTTTTTCCTCATGTGAGGTAGCTAGCTTTACCTAGAGTCACATCGGATCATTGTCCAATTCTACTAGATAGTGAGCCAATCTCGTGGGGTCCTTCTTCATTTAGATTTGAAAACATGTGGTTAGAGCATCATTTGTTTAGGAAATGTTTTGAGGAGTGGTAGGAGGAATTGTAATGTTCATGATTGGGAGGGATTTAAGTTCATGAGAAAGATGAAGCTCATCAAAATGAATATTAAAGAGTGGAATAGAGAGATTTTTGGTGATGTTAGAGTCTTGAAGAATTCCATTGCTAGCAAAATCAAGGAATTGGATCACTTGGAGGAAGAAAGTTTATTCAATGAGAGTTTAAGGTTAGAGAGAAAGGATTTGAAGGAAGAGTTTGAGGAGGTTAATTTTAGGGAGGAAATTTCTTGGGCCTAAAAAGCTAAAGTGAAGTGGTTGAAAAAGGGAGATAACAACACTAAATTCTTTCATAGAATAGCCAATGGGAGTAGAAGGAAGAAAGCGATTAATAAATTGGAAGTAGAGGGGTCCAGTGGTTGATAGGTAGGAAGGAGGAAATTGTGGATGAAATCTATAAATTCTTTTCTGTTCTCTATAGTTTGGATGGAAAGGAAAGACCAGTGTTAGAAAGGTTGTCTTGGTTTCCTATTTGTGAGACTAGTGCACAAAAATTGTAAAGACCATTCGAGGTTCAAGGTGATAAAAGAGGCTGTTTTTTATTGTTGTAGAGATAAGGCTCTAGGACCAGATCGTTTCACCATGGCTGTGTTCCAAGAGTGTTGGGATGTGGTTAAGGATGACTTAATGAAAGTTTTTGTTGAATTTTATGAGAAAGGGATTGTTAACAAATGCACAAATGCTACATTCATTTGCTTAATTCCTAAGAAGTGTGATTCCTTGAAAATTAAGGACTTCTGGCCAATTAGCTTGGTTTCATCATTATATAAGATTTTGCCTAAAGTTTCATCCATTAGGTTAAGAAAGGTTTTAAGGGAGACAATCTCAGATAGTCAATGAGCTTTTGTGGAAGGCCGTCAGATCTCAGACTTGGTGTTGATAACTAATGAGGCTGTGGAGAATTATAGGGTAGAAAATAAAGAGGGTTTGTTGTTTAAAATTGACTTTGAGAAGGCATATGATTGTGTGGATTGAGGTTTCTTGGACTTTGTTTTAGAGAAGAAGGGTTTTGGTGAGAAGTGGAGGAAGTGGATTTCTGGTTGTTTGTCTTCTACCAATTTCTCAGTATTAGTAAATGGAAAACCAGGTAAGTCTTTTATGGCTTTCGAGAGGTTTAAGACAAAGTGATCCTTTATCCCCCTTTTTGTTCACTCTAGTGGCAATGTTTTGGGTAGACTGTCGAATAGAGCTAGGGAGGTAGGTTTGATTGAAGGGCTTTGAGGTTGGTAGAGAGAAGGTTTCGGTTTCTCACTTACAATTTGTAGATGATACATTATTTTTTTCTTTTGGGAATGATAAAAAGTTCTTAAACCTTCAGGTTATTTTACAAATCTTTGAGATGGTTTCAGGGCTTAAAAATAAACATGAATAAATGTGCTATAAGTGGGTATCAATTGTGAAGGTGACAAGATTCAGGGACTAGCTGGCCAATTAGGATGTTCGGTTGGTGAATGCCTTTTCACTTATTTGGGGTTGCCCTTAGGAAGGAATCCTTATTCTAAAGTCTTTCGGGGTCCAGTTGTTGATAGAAGTTAGAAGAAGGTTAGGAGGGTTGGAAGAGAGCTTTAATGTCTAAGGGTGGTAGATTGGTTTTAATTCAGTCAGTTTTGTCTAGCATCCCCACTTATTATTTATCTTTGTTTAGAATTCTAGTTAAGATTGCTCGTTCATTGGAGAAGCTGATGAGGGACTTTTTATGGGAAGGAAGTGGTGAGGGTAAGAGAGATCATTTGGTTAGATGGGAGATTGTTTCTAGATCGAAGAGTCATAGGGGGTTAGCTTTGGGAAATATTGTGGAAAGAAACATTGCCTTGACTGGTAAGTGGTTGTGGAGGTTTGCTCTCGAGTGGGATTCTTTGTGGTATGCTATTATCAAGAGTAAGTATGGATTGTAGGCTAATGGGTGGGATGCTCAAACAAGCTCTAGAATGTCGGCCAGGAGTCCGTGGAAATTTCTTTCTTAAGGATTGGATAGGTTCTTGGAGTTCACTTCCTTGTCAGTTGGGAAAGGGGATAGAGTTTGGTTTTGGGAAGACCATTGGAGGGGTGAAGCGTCTTTTTGCTCTTCATTTCCTAGGTTGTATAGACTTTCCTTGACTCATAATGTTTCTATCTCATCTATGGTCTCTACTGAACCTCATTCTATTGGTTAGGACTTCAAATTCTTTCGTAATCTCAACAAGAGGCATAGGTCAGATTTATCTTCCTTGTTGGGTATTTTGGAAGGTTTTTCCTTGAGATTGTTTATTCCTGATAAGAGGGTTTAGAGCGCTGATCCTTCTAGGATCCTTCTCTTGTAAGTCTTATTTTGATAAATTGACTTGGCCACTCCCATGTCCCTTATTGTTTCCCTTTAGATTTAATTTGGAAAACAAGTGTGCCTATCAAAGTTAAAGTTTTTTCCTGGACTATGTTTCACAAGAGCATTAATACTAATAACAGGTTTCAAGTAAAGAGACCTTCTCTTTCTGCATGCCCACAGTGGTGTATCATGTGCAGGGGGGCGGATGAAAACTGTTGATCATCTATTTTTACACTGTCTAGTGGCTTCAAAGATATAGCAGAATCTATTTAGCTATGGTGAGGAGGTTTGGGTGGTTCCCGACTGTATTAGGAGGTTTTTTGATATAAAGTTTTAGAGGATGGAGCGGGGCAAGAAAGGCGAGAACTCTGTGGAAGTGTGCTGTTATGGCAGTTTTATGGGTTCTTTGGATTGAAAGGAATCGAAGAATTTTTTAGGACAAGAAATCTTCTTGGGTTGAATTGTGGGATAAAGCGCACTTTCTTGGTTCTTTTTAGCCAAAGTCATCCAAGGATTTTGCTGCAATCCCCTTCTTTTTATTGAAAAATGATTGGAAGGCTGTGTGCAGCTAATTTGATAAATAATTTGGGTAGTTTTGTTCCTACTCTTTGGTTTCTACTCGTTTTTGTTTTCTTTGTTTTTGTACCGATGGACTCCTGGTCCTCCCTTTTTTTTTTTTTTTTTTTTTTTTCACTTTCTCATGTACTCTCATCTTTTATTAATAAAACTTCTTTGTTGTTGATCAAAAAAAAAAAAAAAAAAAAAAGGTTATTGTTGAAAGTTTCTCCAAGAAGAGGAACAATTCGTTTTGGCAAGAAAGGAGAGTTGGCTCCACGGTATATAGGCCTATTTCAGATAATTGAACCTATGGGAGAGGTTGCTTATCGGGTAGCATTGCTCCTGCAATTTGCAACTATGCACCCAGTTTTCCATGTTTCCATGTTAAGAAAATGCATTACGAAGCACACGCTTATCATTGACTGGCAGGATATTCAGATTCAAAGAGACATATCTTATGAAGAGAAGCTAGTACAAATCCTAGACCGCCAAGATCGAGTATTGCGCAATAAGATTATTCCACAAGTTAAGGTATTATGGAACCACTATGGAGTGGAAGAGCTACTTGGGAATTGGAGTCAGTTATGCAGGAGAAGTACCCATTTTTCTTCCAATAATCTGGTGAGTATTTGAAATTCGAGGTCGAATTCCCCGAATTTCCTTCAATGAGGGAGGATTGTGATAACTAAAGAATTTTGTGAAAAATAAGGTTTTCAACATATTGAAAATGAGTTTTAGCCTGCTGAAAATGAGTTTCAGCCTGTTGAAAATTGCATTTTAGCCAGCTAAAACTCCATCTCCAACTAACTGAAAATTCCAAAAAAGATGTGATTTTGTATGGGATGTTTTCAGCCGGCTGAAAGTATTTTCAGCCGTCTGAATATGTCGGTGGACAGTTTTTAATAACGGGTTAAACTAACGTTTTTGCCCCTCCCCCTCTTGGAAACCCATTTCTAATGGGTTTTTCTCCCATTTTTCGACAGAGAAAGAGAAGAAGAGAAAGAGAGAGAAGCACGAGGGATAGAGAAAAGAGCTCGACGATGAGGAGCGTTATTGCCGGAGCTCGGGTCCAATCCCACAACTGCTTGGATATTGCGATTTCCACCCTGATCTACGCGTGTACACCCTTAGATTCACGTTTCTAGCTACCATTTGAGAGGTGGGTGCATTTTTCATGGTTATAGACCATTGTATGCATGATTTGGTACATTATCATGGGTTTTTGCATGTTTTACATAATATGATACATGTTTACATGGGATTGGGATTTGAATTTCTTAAAAATTCATATATTTGGGAAATTAGGGTTTTGTTTTATACCCTATTTAGCTATATTTGTGTTGTTTTGCATATCCTCACATGATTTGGGGTACAATGGGTTGATTTTGAAAACCTATTTGTTAAATTCTTGCAATTAACTATTTAAGGGTCATTTTTATATAAGTGTTGGAAACCTGTTTTTTACCATTATAAATAAAATGGTTTTGAGAGATTAATATGTAAATGAATGTGATGATAAGGGGTATTTTTCGGTCTCAACGACCATAGTGTTCCCGAAATGAGGTTACTTTCTGAATCCATATAGGATTCATAGTGTTTCTTTAAGATTAGGTTACTTTCTGGACCCATATAGGGATCTATAATGTTTCCTCTTATTTTCACGCGCGAGGGCACCGCATGACCTGGGGAAGATTATTCAATTTAAAAAACTGATGATATGGATTGCCAGATATGGCGGATGATATTGCAGATTGCTAGATATGGCGGATTTATGTTATGGTTGACTTTCATGTTCTCCTGTACTTATTTTTAAATTTGTAATATGCAACCTTTTGTTATCTCATTTTATTTCATTGTTCATAATGGTTTTAAAACCTTGATATACAACTTTGAAAAATGTATCCTATTGAGTTTATACTCACGCCTATTTTTAAAACCTTTTGCAGATTTTGAGTAAAGTAAGGATGACTCTTATGAGGAGGCATCACATCGGGCTTAGTATAAGCATTGCATTATGGACGTTGTGCGGATGTATTTTTCAATTTTTATGACCTGTATATTATTTAGACAGACTTATTGTATTATATACTGCTTCTATTGACAACAGAACTCTATGGAAACTAGTATGCCAGCATATTTTACTTAGCTATTGTGGATGGTTGAATGATTTTGATTTTTTTTAAATTGAACAGGTTTAAACTGTCGAGAACTTGGTATGCCCTATTTTCAAACAGGACCATGTTAGATTTTCAAAAAATATTTTATCAAGCTATAATTTTATTATAAACCATCCTTAAACTTCATTTTAGTTATGCTTCTTTCTATTGACACGTCATAGCCTATTTTCGAGTCATGACACTCAGTGCTATGAGTGTCATGCTTTTAGTCACACTGCTCCTGAGTGTGCCAATACTAGAAAGAAAAACTCCAACAACACTAGTCAGGGAAAAGATAAAGGATATAATGCTACCTTGAGTGATAGTGAGTATGAGTCCGATTCTGAGAAAAGTTCACATGATGAAGAAGATGATTCTAACTTCATGGCCTTCACATCTATTCACATAGATTCTAGAGAGACTTCTGAATGTGTTAGTAAACTTTTGAGTCAGGAGGAATTAGATGATGTTAAGGTGGTTACTGAGAATTCTAAAGACATGTACTTGTCTGATGAAGACGAGGAAAACTTTCAAGTGGCTTATGATAAGTTATTTGAAGAATGTCTGAAAATCAAGAAGTTTAGAAAATCTCTATACATTAGAGCTAAAACCTATGAAAAAGAGATTGAATGTTTGAAGCTGGAGTTGACTGAAGCTATTGCTAGTGTAAGTCAATTGAAGACTTAGAAAAGACATCTCTCTAAAGGGATTATTCGATTAGAGAAGGAGAAGTTTGAGCTATCTGAGTCTAGGAACTGTCTTGAGCTGAGAGTTGAGAGTCTTGAGAAAGACTTAGATTTTAAGGTAGTTGACCTAAGAAGTTGTCCAAAAGTAAAAACTTTAGACAAGTTGTTAGGTGTAGGTCAAAGTTCTAGTGACAGACGAGGTTTAGGGTTTGTGAATGATAGGGTCACACCTAGTTCTTCTAAAACCAAGTTTGTTAAAGCTCAAGAGCCTCTTGTGGTTAAGTATGTTGCTCCTCCACCTATTGTTCCTCCAAAGCAAGTTCCTACCTGTGTCCATTGTGGGAAGAAGGGTCACATTAGACCTAAATGGCCTATCCTTAGGAAGAGTCAACCTAAGAGGGTAGATGATCAATATCATAGGCATACGAATAGGTCTGTTGAGTTTAAGATTCCTTATGCTTGGGATAAACCATCTTCTAGGAGTTCTTCTGTATGTCATCGCTATAGTGTGGTTGGATACATTCAACCTAACTGCTTCCAACTTAGGGATAGTATGTCTAGATCTTCTAGAAATTCTGCCTTGAGTTTGGAAAGTGTGAGTGACTTTCTTAGGAAATTGTGTTAAGAGGTTTCTAACCTGAGATAGAAAACTTATAGAGGACATGATACTTATTTTTGTGTGCATAGGAGGAATAACCCTCGGGTCAATAGAGCCAGCACTTCCACAAAAGTCAACACCCCCAAAGTGAGGACTGAGTCGATTGTCAAAGATGATCATAGGTGTCTTGTGGTTCACACAGCTCTTAGAGCTCATAGTTCTACCATATGGTACTTAGATAGTGGATGCTCTAGGCACATGACTGGAAACAAGTCCTTGTTTACTTTTTATAAGGACTGTGAATGTGACTTTTGAAGATGGAAAGAAGTCTCAAGTAGTTGGTAAAGGTACTATTACTGCTCTAGATTTCCTAAACTTGGCAATGTAGTTGTTTGTAAAGGGGCTTAAGGCCAATCTTCTTAGTATTGGTTAAATATGTGATGAATACCACTCCATACAATTCACCCACAACAAATGTTCTATTCTTAATGATAAAGGTGTATGTGTCATGGAGGGTGTGCGGACTAGTGATAACTGTTATGGTATTTCTCCTACCTCTAACATAGTCTACAACAGTGCTAGAGTTGATGATACTGAGTTGTGGCACCGTAGGTTGGGACACTTGAACTATAAGGATCTTACTCGTCTTATTAGGAGAGAGTGTGTTAGGAGGTGTGCCCAAACTAGGAAAGTCTCCTAAAAGTGTTTGTGATCCTTGTCAGCTAGGGAAGCAAATTAGGTATTCTCATAGGAAGATAAATGAGATTGTTACCACTAGGTGTCTTGAGCTAATTCATATAGATCTCATGGGTCCTCCTAGGATAGAGACCATAGGTGGTAGAAAGCATATCCTTGTAATGGATGATGATTTTTCTAGATATACTTGGATTGCTTTGTTGAGAGATAAGACTGAAGCTTTTAAATGCTTCAAAACCATGTGTTAACATGTTCAGAATGAGAAAGGGTACCTCATAACTCGGATTAGGAGTGATCATGGTCGTGAGTTTGATTATTCTGAGTTTGAGGCCTATTGTGATGAGCTTGGCATTATGCATGAGTTTTCACCTCCAAAAACCCCTTAGATGAATGGAGTTGTAGAAAGGAAAAATAGGGTTATTCAGAAGATGGCTCGTATGATGCTTTATGGCAAGAATGCAAAAGAAATTTTGTGGAGAAGCTATCAATACAGCTTGTCATACTATAAATAGGGTCTATCTAAGACCTAGGACTAGATAGACTGCCTATGAGCTTTGGAAAGGTAAGAAGCCTAACCTTAAGTACTTTCATGTCTTTAGGAGTAAATGTTACATTATTCGTGATAGAGAGAGTTTAGGAAAGTTTGATTCTAGGAGTGATGATGGTATCTTCTTAAGCTATTCTATCAACAGTAAAGGCGTATAGAGTTTATAATTTTAAGACGTTTACTGTCATGGAGTCTATCAATGTAGTCATAAATGATGCTTTTGTTAATCATGTGCGTGTTAAGTCTATAGAGGAGGATGAGGATGAACTTATTGTTGAGTCTGAGAATTCTCCCTCTTCTAATTCGGAAAAGGATGAGTCTACTCCTGTTAATGAGATAGTCTCTACTTACTTCATCTATTCTAGAACCGTTGGCTAGGGTCAAGCTTGATCATCCATCTAGTCTCATTATAGGTGAAGTCACTGATAGGATGAAGACTCGTAGACAGGTGAGGAATGAGGTTAGTCATCCGTGCTACATCTCCACTATAGAGCCGAAAAATGTGATTGAAGCTCTCAAGGATGAGTATTGGATTGCTACCATGCATGAAGAGCTAAGTCAATTTGTTAGGAATGATGTGTGGTATCTTGTGCCTAGGCCTAAAAATATTAATGTCATTGGTACCAAGTGGATCTTTAAGAATAAATCTGATGAAAGTGGTATCATTGTGAGAAATAAGGATAGGTCAGTTGCTCAGGGTTACACTCAGATAGAGGGTATTGATTTTGACGAGACATTTGCTCCTGTATCTAGGCTTGAGTCCATTCGTCTCCTTCTTGCCATAACTTGCTATCTTAGCTTTACCCTATATCAGATGGATGTGAAGAGTGCCTTTCTAAATAGCATTCTTCAAGAGGAAGTCTATGTGAAACAACCCAGGGGATTTGAAGACCCTCAGTCACCCCAACCATGTGCTTAGATTGAAAAAGGCCCTATATAGTTTGAAACAAGCTCCTCGTGCTTGGTATAAGCGTTTTGCTAACTATTTGTTAGCTAGAGGTTTTTCAAGAGGGGGATTAGATAGGACCTTATTCATTAGGAAGGTTGGGAGTGTGATTGTCATTGCACAGATTTATGTGGATGATATTGTGTTTGGTTCCAGTTATGACCCACTTGCTCATAAATTTGCTGATGAGATGAGGAAAGAGTTTGAGATGAGTATGGTGGGTGAGCTTGAATTACTTCTTAGGTCTTCAAGTCAAGCAACTTAGTGATGGGATTTTTATATCTTAAAGCAAGTATGCTAAGGATTTAGTGAAATGGTTTGGTTTGAAGAATGCTAAGCATGCTTCGTACTCCTATAAGTACTACATTGAAGCTTAGCAAGGATTCTTCAGGTGAGGATGTAGATCACACTTTATATAGAAGTATGATTGGTAGCTTGTTATACTTGACTGCCAGTCATCCTGATATTTCATTTAGTGTGGGTGCGTGTACTCAATATCAGGTTGCTCCAAAGAAGTCTCATGTGGAAGTAATAAAGTGTATCATCAGGTATGTGGATGGTACCCTTGAGTTTGGTCTTTAGTATTCGTTTGACACGAATTCCGCAGTTGCTGGTTATTTCGATGATGACCAAGGCCGAAAATGTGAATGATAGGAAAAGCACTACTGGTGGTTGTTTCTATGTAGGTAGTAGTCTTGTATCTTGGCTTAGTAAGAAACAGAATTGCATATCTTTATCTATTGCTGAAGCCGAATACATTGTCGTCGGAAGTTGTTACACCCAACTCATGTGAATGAAGCAGATGTTACTTAATCATAGGATTGAGTAGGGTACTATGGTTATTCATTGTGATAATACTAGTGCCATAAATACCTCAAAGAATCCTGTTAGCACTCTAGGACCAAACACATTGATATTCGTCATCACTTTATTCGAGACTTGGTTAAAGAAAAAGTGATTTCATTAGAGTTTGTTCCTACTGAGAGTTAATTGGCAGATCTTTTCACTAAACCTCTAGATTCCCTTAAGTTTGAATCCCTTCGGAAATCTATTGGTGTCTACTCGGTTGATTGAATTTGTGTGGTTGTCTCACCATATTCTAGTTTATTCCATCTTGTTCTATCTTATTCTAGGTATATAGGATAGTTTAGGATCTATTGTTTTCGTGTGAGTTTAGGTTTGTTTTTATTTATTTATTTATTTATTTTAGTTCTTTTTATTCATAGTTAAAAAAAAAAATGAAATATTTAGAAAATACCAAAATGATTTTCTAGTGAGTTTAGCATTTCTTGTCTCGATGTGTTTCTTCTATATATGATTTGCACTAGACTTTGAGACTGATTTCCTCATGATTTTGATATTGAGCTGGTACCTTTAAGTTCATATTTTTGATATTTAATCTCGCTCTCTTATGCATGATTAGTGGACTATTTCAAATGTTTCCATACTTACACTTTATACTGTACCACTATCTATGCTTTTGGGGTTGTTTAGGTTAAAACTATGTCTTGTTAATCCTTGTCTTAAAATTCCTCGGGATTAGTGAATTTGAATGACCTTTATGTTATGCATATCCTGTATCTCATGAAAAGGGCTACCTTTGCGTTGTCCGAAGTTGACATGAGGTAATTCATAGCGAGAGCTAGCTGCGTGAAAGTGTAAAATCCGTCATGTTGTTACAATATAAAAAAATAAAAAATAAAAAAATTTGTGATTTTGAGCTTTCAGTTCCAATAAAATATGATCGATCTATTAGTTTGGGAATGGTACAACAAAATGTGTTACCTTCAAAAGCATTCCCGTGACTCATTTCTAAACCAATTGCTAAATGGTGAAAAGCAATCTTTTCGAATTTAGCATGGTTTGACTTCCTTTCTCAATTCCTTGGAATTGCGGATCATTGATTCATTTGCTTGGTTTTAGTTAATTAACCCCTTGATATTGATAGTGCATTTCATACACTCGACATATGAATTTTCTTGAAATATTCTTCTAATTAACCCTCGGTGTGCTTTACTTTATTAATACATTTTTTTTCTTATACGGCTCAATTTTTTTTCTAAGGCTTATATGTCTCCACTTTTAGTTTTTATTTTATATTTTTGATATCTCACTCCTTGACTTGTGATGCAGATTCTTTTTTTTTTTTTTTTTTTTTTGCGCTCATTTCGGGAGAGTTTCCTCTCTTTTTGGAGGGAATTTATTTGTTTAATTTTAGGGAGAGTTTCTTTTTATTTTCTTTTTTTTTTTTAATCAAAATAGGGGTTTTGCTTTTCTTAGGTACCCATTTTTTTGGGTTTTCCTATTTCAGGTTGGTTTTTTTTTTGGGGGAAATTAGCAATAACCCCTATTAGGGGACTGCTTTTAACAAAAAACCCACCATAAGATTTTTTAACTTCAAAACCCCTTTTTTAAAAGAATTTTTAAGTAAAAGGAAATATATTTTTTTGAAATACCCGTTTTACCCTTTTATATTTCCATTACAACTGATGTTATTTATGGGAACAGTGAGGGAGGGAGGGAAAGAGAGAAAGAGAGAGAGAGAGAGGGAGGGGGCTCCATGGTCGACGCTCAACGGAAAAACCAGATCGTCTCATGGGCGATCGTCTCCGGTGGTCGAGGGTCGACGGTAGCATGACTCAGTGGCTTGGGGCTCCACTTCAGCCACAAGTCGAGTAAGAGGGCCGACGGCACAGAGAGAAAGAGGGGGCTCCATCAACGGCGGCTGAAGTGGGGAGGCGGCGGGGATGCAATTGCAGAGGGCTCAAACGACGACGGGGCTGGTGGTGAGTCGCCAACGTTTGTGAGTCGCTGATGACGGGGATGGAAAACCAGATCTGGTGTTTTTTTTTTTTTTTTTTTCGGTTTGACAGATGGAAAAAATTTCGCCGGTGATGTGGGGAGGCGGCGGGGCTGGTGGTGTGTTGCCGATGACGGGGATGGAGAAACCACATTTGTGTTTTTTGTTTTTTATTTTTTTTTGGGTTTGACAGTGGGTTTGAAGGGAAAAGGGTTTTGGTCTTGATTTGGGTTTCTGATTTGTTGCACGATAATGGACATAAGGTGAGGATGGTGTGGGTTTGGTAGAGTTTGATGATGGTGGTTGTCAACAGGTTTGGGGTTTTATGGGAGGGGTTCACAGTGGTGGGGACGGTGGTGGATTGAGGGTTGTGCTGTTATTTTGTGGTATATAATTTTTCTAAAGCACACAGCAGCAAACTGATATTATTGTTCGTGTATTTTTTTCAAAGCACACAAGAGTAAATTGTTACTATTGTCTGTATATTTTTTTCAAAGCATACAAGAGTAAATTGGTACTATTGTCTTTGTAATTTTTGTGTATTTTTTTCAAAGCACAAAAGAGTAAATTAGTACTATTGTTTGTGTATTTTTTTCAAAGCACACAAGAGTAAATTGGTACTATTGTCTGTGTAATTTTTGTGTATTTTTTTCAAAGCACATAAGAGTAAATTGGTACTATTGTCTGTATAATTTTTTCAAAGCACACAAGAGTAAATTGGTACTGTTGTTTGTATAATTTTTCAAAGCACCTCTCCGTAAATTTTTCAAAGCACACCCAACAGTAAATTGTTACTATTGGCTGTGTAAATTTTATAAATCACACAACAGTAAACCATGCACCTTCGCCATCGTTGTCAATGGTGGAATGGAGAAGGTAGATCGAGTGGAAGGGGGAAGGTGAAAATGATTCGTTACAAATCTGAAAACCAGATCTGGTAATAGCATAATAAAAGGTAAATTAAGATCCTTTCTTCTCTTCTCCTAACTTGTTCGTACCTCTTCTACTAGGTTCAATTCTCACCAGCAAGTATTGTGTGATTCGGATAGTTACATAGTTGCTGGAATAGCGTTTACAGCTTGAACGGCGGTGGCCAAATGTGGGAGGTGATGGAACCACGGGAGAGAGGGAGAGAACGTGGGAAGAAAATGGCATGATTTGTAATTTGATTTAAATTGTAAATAGGGGTATTTTTGTCACTATGAGGTCAAAAGGGGTTTTCACAAAACTATTTTTCACTTAGGGCCTATTGTAAAAGTACTCTTATACTTGGGGCCTATGACCAAAAATCCCTTTTTTTTTTTACTCATTTCCTCTCTTTGTTTTCCTTCTTTTTTTTTTTTTTTCCCCTCTTCCCCTTTACTCCTTCTCTCTCCCCGATAACCGTTCATCGGAGCTCTAGCTTTCTTGCCACCAATCTGCCCTTATTGCTTCCCTCGCCGGATCTCCTCACCGCTGCTCTTGCCGTTGGTTCTCTCTCTCTCTGGTGAATCTCGATTCTCCCGTCCCTCCTCCTTGTTGGTGCTTCCTTGTTGCCGTGTCCCTCCTCCTTGTTGATTCTCCCTCATCATTGTTGTGGCCTGTGTACAGTGGCTTTGTGAGTTGGGGTTGGCATTTTGCCCGTGGCTTTGCGATTTGAGGTTTGTGCTTCAGATTTTCATATTTCCCTTGGTTGCCTGTTTTATTTATTAGGGTTTCATTTCTAGCTAAGGCATGTTTAGCTAGTTGCCAATTTTCTTTGTATTGGCTTTGGTGTTGGTTTCCTGCATCTTGGCTTTCTCAATTGGGATTTGATTTTTTTAACTGCCTCTAATTCTCGATTTGTCAATGTTGATTTGGGCATTCGCATATGTGGCTGGGTGGTTTGCCTTGAGTTACTTATTGGTGGCTGGATTTTTTTTTTTTTTGAAGTGCCTGTAGTGCCTATTGTGATGTGCTTATGAGTTTTTGGTCTTCCACTTGGATTTTTTGCTCTTCACTGTTCATTCTGCTGTGGTTTGGAGTCTTTTAGAGTGCTGTGTTGTTGCTACCTAGTGTACTTTGATCCGTGGCTTGGTCTGTTGTGTATTTGGTTTTTTAATTGTCAGCTTGTGGCTACTGTCCTTACCTGGTTTGTGCACCATATTGCTTGAGTTTGGAATTGTGCTGGTGTGTGTGCTGATGGCTGGAGGCTCTGGGCGAGGCTGTGGCAGAGCTAAGGGTATTGTCATTTCGGATTCTGCTAATGGTTCAGGCCGTGGTTGCGACAGGGGATTGGCCCCTGCCTCTACCAAAGGCAAGGGGAAAGTTGCTGCTGCAAGGAAAGGAAAGAACAAGCGGTTTCCTCGGTCTCCGACTCCTTATGAGAGTTCTAGTGCTTCTAGTGAGGAGGATCGAGCTTGCGACCTCGTCTGCTGCTTCCCATGACTCGGATAAGGCTGCTTCTATTGATGCTACTGATTTTGGTACTGTGCCACTTATTGCGCCAAGAACGGATGTTCTCAGCTGACATAGTGCTGGATATGTCTGTGGTTGAGCCCTAGTGGAGTACGGATGAGGCTAAGTAGTTATATTTACAGCATTGTTCGAAACGGCCTATCTGGGGTGAGTATGTGGTGGATCTTGATGGACTTGAGAGTGGTTACGTCAACCGGCAGTTTCAGCATCACCATTGGCGGTCCATTTTGAATTTGAGGGGTAGCATCTATCCTCTGTTGGTTCAGCTTTTCTATGCAAATTTTCATGATTGGAGGATCGAGCTTGCGACCTCGTCTGCTGCTTCCTATGACTCGGATAAGGCTGCTTCTATTTATGCTACTGATTTTGGTACAGCGCCACATATTGCACCAGGAACGGATGTTCTCGCAGACATGGTGCTGGATATGTCTCTGGTTGAGCCCTAGTGGAGTACGAATGAGGCTAAGTAGTTATATTTACAGCATTGTTCGAAACGGCCTATCTGGGGTGAGTGTGTGGTGGATCTTGATGGACTTGAGAGTGGTTACGTCAACCGGCAGTTTCAGCATCACCATTGGCGGTCCATTTTGAATTTGAGGGGTAGCATCTATCCTCGGTTGGTTCAGCTTTTCTATGCAAATTTTCATGATTGGAATACCGACCATTGGGAAATTCATTCCTAAGTCTTGGGGATTGATATTAGTTTTCTGTTGCCACTGTCACTACTTTTCTTGGTTTGCACCAGGTTGTCAACCTTGCTATTCCTTTTACCTCTCCTTCTCAAACTCCGCCTCTTCCAAATGTGTATACGTACTTGTATGGTCAGACTATTGAGGTGAAGTGTGAGCTCCGAGCTAGTCGGATGCTTGATAATTTTCAGTTGCTCTACAAGGTTATTTACAGCACCATCTTGTTGACTTCTCATTAGGCTGGGCTTTCTGTTGAGCGCGCTCGTTTTTTGTATAACCTTGTTACTGGTGGGTCGGTAGACTTGGCTTCCTTGATTGTCAAGTTGGTTTTTTAGGTTGCAAATCCTCCTAGCAGTACTTCTAGGTTACCTTTTAGTGTCTTGATTTCCAACTTTCTACTGTCCAAGAGGGTCCCTCCTGATATTCAATCTCATCCCAGCAGGGTATGATTACGAAGGGTACTGTGAAGCAGAGTTTGGGTCAACGCAAAGGGAAGCAAGCTCGGTTTGCTTCCAGTTCTTCTCTTTCTAGTGCACCTCCTCCTCTTGCTCCTACGCCTCCTACTATTGATCAGTTCACTTGTATCATGGACATTTTGACTGGGATTTGTGATTGGATGGCTAGGCTTGAGGATATTTGGTTGCTCGTGATGGTACTTTGCCTCCGTTACCTCCTTATGGTCATGGTCGTGGCTATTAGCTCCTAGGTTCTCTTGTTTAGTTTTCTTAGATCATTTTGGATCGCCTAGATAGTTTGCGGGTTTTTGGTGATTGGTTTATTGGTGGTTGGCCACTTGGTTATGGCATTTTGTGGCACTTTTGTTTCACTTAGCTATTTTCTATTGCACCTTATTATGTCATTTTGTTATTGCCTACTTCTTTCGCTTGCTTGGGTGTTTTCTTTCTTCTTTGTCTTGTGCATCATTGCTTTGACAATTCATGCCAAAAGGGGGGAGATGAGTTTTATGTCTATTGTTGTGTTGATTTGATTTATTTGCTTCTTCCTGTGATATTATGCTGGGTATTGTTTGTTACATGTTTGTAGATCACAAGTTGAGCATTGAAGTTGAGTTAAAGTCTGAGTAGTGGTTCTTTTCATTTATTTATCTCTTATTGAGTTGTAATTCTCATAGTGAGTTTAGGACTTGTTTAGTTTTGTGGTTTGGGAATAGGTCTTATATCTTATGTCAAGATTTAGGTTGGTTTTGTCACAGAATTGCCAAAGGGGGAGATTGTAAAGTCCATGTTTTTAGAGTTGGCATATTCTGTGTCCAAGGTTTATTTATGTCTTTGGGTCTTAAAGATTTATGAAGTTGCAAAGATGTGCCAAAGTGAAGATTTCGAGGCTTCGTGACTCACTCTCATTCTTAGGCAAGGTTAATGTCCTTAGATGCCCATTCGATAGGTTGTTAATTCTTTTAAAATTAACTAACGAGAGTTGGCCTGGGGGCAAAGAGGTAAGTTGTAAACTCAGACATCCCGGGTTCAAAACCAACTAATCTATCTTGGCCAGCCACCAGTCAAGGCTATTAGCCTGGATGTTAAACAACCTCATGGGGCGGTGGCCCCACGTGGGGAGCGGGGATTATTAGGGCTCTGACAGTTCGAACACCTCGTTGCTTGGCAAAAAAAAAAAAAAAAATTCTTTTAAAATCATTCAAAATGTTTTAATTCATTTTAAGATTGATTTTAAAAGTATTTTGAAAAATTTCTAGGTTTTATTGGGCAAGGCGATCAATCGGGGTCTTATGGCGATCGATCGCTACTAGTGTAGAAATGTTTAAAACACTCTGCCATACACCGATTGATCGGGGTTGATGGCCCGATCAATCGGTACTCATCGAAAAACCTTGTTTTCACTTTGTACCCTTCGATTGATCGGGGCTGAGCCCAGATCGATCGGGGTTCGTCAAATATAGTTTTAAACTTCCTTAAAACTTTCCTATTTGATTTACAAACATGGCTCAGCCACCTGGGGTTTGTTCAACTTTATAAATAGGGTTTGTTTTCATTAAGAGGAGGAAGCAAGCATCTCCCAATTAGGTTTTACATTCATCATCTTCTCAAAACTTCTCTAAAGCACTTTAACCTAAGTTTTCAGATACATGCTTTAGAGACCTTCAAACCACACACCTTTTCACATCCTCGAATGATTGCGAGTTCGTTGCGATGGTGATCGAGCTTGCGAGTTTATGATTGAAGGAATCGCTGTGAAGAGTTTGGTTGCAACCAAAGCCGTGAAGACGAAAATCGATTGTGTGTGATCGTGGGAGTGAAGACAACTCCCTGAGTCCTTGTAGTCTGTAAGTGTGTCTTATAGTCATTGAGTTCATAGTGGATTTGCTTTCAACTAGACTAGGTCCCATGGTTTTTCCCATCTAGGGTTTTCTATATAAAAATCTCAGTGCAATCTTTTACTTGTTTTTATACCTGCTATGTAATTGGTTTGATTGTGATAATAGAGATTAAGTGTGTTGATAATTAAAATTGGGTAAGATTATTCGTAATACCTATTCAACCCTCTTATAGGTACTACAGGGTTAGTATAACAAGAATTTCAATGCAATTAGTCTCGGATCAACTTGATTTTTGGCATGCATCACTTACATGCATAAGGCTATCTAATCTAACGACTAGTTTCACAAAATACGAGTCTTAGGTAGAATTTTGGAGGGTGACCTAACGCAAAGTTACATTAGGTTAACCTCATAAGAAATGGATTTTATATAAAAGTATACATACTTTATATATATATATATATATATAAATAGGTGAGGGATCACTTACATTTAGTGTAAAAATTTTATTCTTACACCCCTCAATATCCTTTTAAAGGAATCTTATTTCGCCAATCCAACCATTGGATTAGATAATCACCCTATACGTGTCATGCATGCCAAATATCAAGTCAATCGGATATCGGAAAGCATTTCATCTATAAACTTACATTTTTTTTTTAATAAATAAAATTATAATTTTGGACACTTTTTGGATGACATAGCTCATAATCTCTAATTAATTTAAAACTTGACATACATAACAAGCATGCGTAGAGTATCTAATCCAAACTGATTGGATTAGTGAAATATTATTTTTACAAAAAGATATTGAGGGGTGTAAGATTACAAAGTTTTACACTTATGAAAAAAAATCCCCCCCACCCCCCCCCCCTCCCACACAAATATATATTCACACATTCCATAATGTAAGAGGAACCAAGCTACTCGGGTTAGGTTTGAGATTAACTCGCTAAAAAGCTCACTCATGATATCAATGAGTCGAGCTCAAATATCAATTTAAAGGTCATTAATTTATTAGACAAACTCGAATAAAGTACTACTTTACTCAATAAGCTTATCAATGCTTTGAATAACAAATTACTCGAACTCAATTCGAGATTGACTCAATAAAAAACTTGTTCAAGCTCACTCAAAACTTAAATGAGCCAAGCTTAAGTATTATTTTTTAGCTCGTTATTTTAACGAGCTAAGCATAAGCAACCTACTAATCAATTTGGCTCATCTTGTTTACATCCTTTAACCATGAAACCCAAAAAATCTCTTACATTAGAGAGAGAGAAAGAGAGTGAAATCCACTTTAATGCTTATTGTTCAACTATTTGGGAAAAATTTTACGATTCCCCATAAAAAAATGGGATACCATATTATAATGTAATAACCTATTACATTATGTGATAGGTTAGCACGTAATGTTGATAATTTACATATGGTTCTAATATTTGATACTCTCCTTAGATTTTGTTTTGAGAGAGAGAAAACAAAACTAAATTTTGATTTTGACATTTGTTACTTTCTTAGGGCGTGTTTTGTTCGCAGGCTAGGAATCCTATTCCTAGGGTAATCTCATGTCTACGTTTGATAAGCTGGGTGATAAGATTCCTCTATTTTTGCCCCTATATGAGAAGCGAAAATTACGAATAAGCAAGGACACTATAGTGATAGTAATGAAGAAATCGCTCCACCTTATGCAATGCTTCCACGTGTCAACCTGTTCACTCCATCAGATGAGACCTCATTCTCAGGAATGAAACCCGGGGGCCAAACGTGGGAATTAGTCTTGAAACCTCATTCTCAGAATCTTAGAAATGAAACTTGCGAAATTTTAATGAAAATTACAAATAAGCACATAATAGTCATAGTAATGAAGAAAGTTGTTTGACCAAACTTGAGAATTAGTAATGAAACCTCATTCTCGATAATGAAACTTGGGAACCAGACACTGTCTTAGAGTAAAAACTAGTGGGATGAGATAACAAATCCGATGAAAATTTGCATTTATTACCTGGGTGCTCTAATATCTCCTTTTTTGAAAAAATAAAATAAAAAATAAAAAGAAGAAGAAGAAGAAGAAGGAGGAGGCAGATAACCCCCTTGAAGTATGGGGGTCATCAAATAACTCCCATATATTTTAATTTTACCAATGGCCTCCTTATGTTTTAATTTTTGTGAATGTACCCACCACTACTCGCCATTAATGAAATTTGACGGAAATTAGTCATGTGTGTTAACGGACCCGTGTTGCCCAAAATGCCCTTAACTAGAAGGTGCACGTGATGGGAAGAGTATAGGGGCATATAAGTCTTTTCACGTTTACCATTAACGGTGTCAAACTTGTTAAGTGTCCAATTGAACTAGGGGTATATTGGTAAAATTAAAATATAAAAGGATTTTCTGCTGACCTCCTTATGCTTCAAGGGATTTTCTGTAATTTATATCAAAAAGGAAAAAAAAAATGGAAAAGCTGAATAATTGATTTATTGTCATCAACTTTCTAAGTTCCAATTTTGCCCTTAGTAGAGATGGAAAATTCCAAATAAGCAAGGACATTATAGTCATAGAAATGAAGAATTGCTCAACCGTATGCAGTGCTTCCACGTGTCAAACTGTTATCTCCATCAGATGAGAGGCTACGCTTCTCCGATTACAGGATAATCCACCATTTCTTCACCATCGATCGTTTGACTCTCCAAAATCCCAACCCTTCATTCTCCTCAAAACCACACTCCCACCACTAAAACCGAAAGTTCTCTGACACAGACCAATCTCTCTCTCTCCCTCTCTCTCTCTCTCAGCAGTAACAATGGCTGCTCTTCAGCATACCCCAATCTCATTCCAATCCAAATCCCCACCTTCCACGCGAATCTTCGCCGTTCAAAAACCCCTCAAACTCTCTTTCTCCAGCTCCTTCCCCTCCTCCGTCAAACTCAACAAGTTCATCTGCTCTAGAAAACCCCAATCCCGCCGCGGCGGAGGCGCCGCTGGGGCCACCATGAACGCCAGCGCGGCGTCGAGCTACGCCACGGCCCTCGCCGACGTCGCCAAATCGAACAAGACCCTGGAAACCACCAGCGCCGACGTGGAGAAGATCGACAAGATCTTCTCGGAGAAACAGGTGTACGATTTCTTCGTGAACCCCATCATCGACGTCGAGAAGAAGCGGCAGGTCCTCGACGAGATCGCCGCGTCGTCGAGCCTGCAACCCCACACGGCGAATTTCTTGAACATACTGATCGACATGAAGAGGATCGAGCTCATCAAAGACATAATCAAGGAGTTCGAGGTGGTTTACAACAAATTGACCGACACGGAGCTGGCGGTGGTGACGTCGGTGGTGAAGCTGGAATCGCAGCACTTGGCGCAGATCGCCAAGGGGGTGCAGAGGTTGACGGGGGCGAAGAATGTGAGGATTAAGACGGTGATTGACCCAAGCTTGGTGGCGGGCTTCACCATTAGGTATGGGAATGCAGGGTCCAAGCTGATTGATATGAGTGTAAAGAAACAGCTTGAAGAGATTGCTGAGCAGCTTGATTTGGGAGATGTTCAACTAGCTGTATGATTGTTACCTTCTTTTTTTTCTATTTTTTCTTTTTTGGGGGAGTTCTAATTGTGATTTTGTTGTTTTTGGAATCTGGAGGGGAAGTGTAAAAGCTTGTTATTTTTTTGGGCTAAACAAGTTTGTAAAAGCTTGTGAAGATTATATCAGTTTATTTGTAAGACGTTAAAATGGTTACTAAGAGAGGGTATCATTTCGAAAAGATTTGTTTGAATTCAAACCTTACAGAGAGTATAGCCTGAATAGGCTAATAGTTAATCAAACAAATTAAAATGGGTACTAATGTAGTGAAAAAATAATGTAAAATGACCCAATGATTGTAGAAGTAGTGCTAGTGGTCTTTTACTTTTCCTCAATCTCTTTTCTTAATGATGTGGTTGCTATCACACTGAGGAGGCAGATCCACAAATTTTTCTCAATGATGATTAATTGATTATAGTTACATTTTTTTTAAATGTATGTATATATTTTTGGCTATGAGTTGGATAGGCAAGAAAGAAAGGTAGAATCATACATCAGCATGACCGGATAGAAGTAGTGAAAGAACATAAAACTAATAGGTATGTTATATTTTAAAATGCTTAGTCGATTTTTAGAAACGCAGAATTTGCTTATATGCTATTGCTAATACCCTCTTCTCCATCTATCCTATGTAAGATAAGGTCTCAACGAGGTTGGAAAATGCGGAAAATCATACTATCAAATATTGACATAACTAAATAGAGGTGATGAAATAGCACATAAAATTGATAAGCATGTCATACTTTAGGCAACTTTTAAAAATACAAAACCGTGAGTACCATTTTTAACATCTGTACCTGGATAAGGTCTCTCTCAATGGTTGCACATAAGTACTTATTCACAAATTAAACTTTGATTTTATACCATCTTTTTTGGTGTACATCAGTAAATTTAATAAAAATAATAATCAAAATTTAACCAAATATAATCAAAATTAACCATTTTTTTTCTCAATAGGGCTAAGGCACTTTAGTAAATCTATACTACATATAAAAAGTTGAATGTGAGAAAATTTTTTGATTGACTAATATACCCTTATTTTAAATTTTAAATACACAACTAACCTTTTGCACCTTTTTAATCTTATTGTAGTTGAATAGATGACAACTACTATTATAGTAAAATTTATATAGGAGACATCTATACTCTTGTAGTTAACTTATATAAGAGACATCTATACTCTTATAGTTAATTTATATAGGAAACATTTCTCTTTGTATTCCATTAGAGTTCTATGCAGGGTTATTATCTTCAATAATGATTTTTTTTTTATTTAAATTTTCATTTCAAATTGTTGAAGTATTGTGATTAATCAATATAATATTGTGTTACTATATATTATTGGAAACTATTATATTCTAAATTTATTTGTGACTAACTTAAAATTTTTCAAATTAGTTATACCACTCACTATAAATTTCATTAGAAATAAAAATCTAACCAAACTAATATTAATATCTAATTCTTTAAAAATTATTTTTTTATTTATATTTTATATCATGGAAAAATACCCACGTGCAATACACGTGTGCCTTCATCTAGTTTAAATAAAAGTACTCATCTAAATTATAAATTAATAAATAATTTTTTTTTTTTGAGGGAGTATAATAAAAATAAATTTGAGTAATTGCACGTACACACAGCATCCACCCCTGATCACTCTCATACATGGATTTTTATTTTTACTTTTGATTGTTGTTTTCTAAATGGCACTTTTCTAAATGAGTGCCATTTTTCCATATCATTACGAGAAAAAAAAGGTAAAAAATATTTGGGATTTATAGTACTTTTCATGAACGATGATTCATGTTAGATCCATTTCAAAATAGTGCATTAGGATTTAGGAGTAGTTTATGGTGTGTCGTAGCATTTGCCAACCGTGGTAAACTATGTGTGAAAATGAAATCCACTGCCAAAGGAGTTCTATTTTCGTTTTCTTTCTTTTTTCGATTTTGTTTTGGGACAAAAACGAAAGAACTTCATTACAAGAGAGACCAATCCAGAAGGCAAAAACCTAATCTTCAGATACACGAGAGAGACCACAGCTAACTTATGCAAAAGCTAAGCCCGACAGAAGTTTTCTTTCTTTTTTTCTTTTTTTTTTTAACAATAGATGGAAACCATTTTCTTATTTTTTTATTTTTTTATAAGAAGATGGAAACTATTCTTATTAACCCCCTTAATATCATCAAAGGGGAATACCTCTCATTTGGAAAAAAAAATATAAATAAATAAAATAAAATCGTTAAAGGGGTATTAATGCTTCTCCATAAGGTTAAACTTGAAATCCAATAATGTTTTCCATCATGTATCAAGCATAGATCACTGAAGGCCCATTCAATTTTGACCAATGAAGAAGTGAATCAAGATACTATCTAATCTAATATTTAATATACTATCTAATATCTAATCTATATCTATCTATCTACATCTACACTACTTATAAAAGTCTATATTTTAGAAAAAATTTTGATTGACTTTTATATCCTCATTTTAAAACTTAAATACTTTTTAACCCTTCCCTTCAATAGAGAACTACACATTAATTATAATTGTAAAACCTAGAGTTTGAAACCAATTTAATTAAAATGTTACTTTTTTACTTGGATTAATTACCATAGGTGGAAGGAAACCTTATTTGGCTCCCTTCCAGTAACCGTTTTTGGGCATTCAAACTCTACATATCAATCCAAACTATTCTTATTTTTATCTCCCTTCTTTTATTTTTCCAATCACAGAGACACAATTATAGAAATAGGTTTTGATATGATTTCCAATAACTTTATTATCTCCATTCATTAAGAAAACTATACTGTGTTCAAGAGGAACGGTAATTATATTTCTTTTGTATTTTTATTTTTTTTTTTTTTGGCTAACTATATTTCTTGTTATATATGATAATATTTTTTAGGTAAATTACATTTTGCCCCCTTCAAGTTTCAACCGATTTCAGCAAACCCCCTATCGTTCAAAACCAGACAGATGACTACATACATTTTGCAAAAGATGTCACTTTGCCTCCTTCTGGTGATGATGTGTCAGCTAAATGGATTGCCACGTGTCATGTGCGAGGGGGCAAAGTGTAATTTATGAACTATAAGGGGGTTTGTTGAAAATGGCTCAAACTTGAAGGGGGCAAAGTGTATTTTACCCTTCTTTTTTTTCCTGAATCTTCTATTAATTTAATTACATATACTTGCATTTGAATTTTGATTACATACTATGATTGATATCGAACCCATTTGATTTTGTCAATAAAAACATATTTAGCTTTAAGTTTTTAAAATTTCATAATCATTTTAAACTCGAATATTATGGCATCGCCCAAGCATCAAATATATCTTCAATCGATCTATTTGATCATTTTTCTACAATGCAAAAAAAAAAAAAAAAAAAAAGGAAGAAGAAGAAGAAGAAGACATTCTCATTTTGTTGCTCGACGTATCTCTTAAAGAACAATCTATCAAACAAAGTTTAAATATATCGATCAATAAATAAATAAATACAGAATATGAAACCAATTTAAACTAACACATATATACACACCAAATAAAAAATTAAAAACCCTTCTTCATCCTTGTTATTTTTTAAGTATGTAACGCCATTCTTCTATTATTTTTTTTTCTTCATGCACTACACTCAAATATGTGTATATATATATATATATATATAGACACACACGCACACTTTTTATGTTTACTTTTGATGGGTAATTGTGATACACTTTTGTGTATTTTTATTGTTTCTTCTAGCTTTGATGTTAATGATTCAAAAACCAAAATATAACAAGATTTTATGTTGTGGTGTTTTGTAAATAAATTATTTTTATGTTGATTTTTTTTAAGTAGTTTTTTTTTTTTTTATAAAATATTCACATGCAACGCACGTGCACTAATGCTAATAAATAAATACATAAAAGTCTCTTAAACTGAAAAACTATTGATTTACTATTTAGTCCTTATTTAAATTTATAAATACAATTTTAACCTCTGTGGATGTCCATTTCTCATTTGATAACAAATTAAGGCAAGTATTGAAGTGGGGCAGCTCTTTGAAAACGTGTGTTAAAGTTGGATTCTACCTCAAAGAGGTCTCCTATTGCCTATATTAAAACAAGCTCTTATAATATGAAGAGTATATATACTCACATGTACGTATGTAAAAGTTGGACTCCACCTCAAAGAGGTTTCCTATTAATTATATTGATACAAACGAACTCTAATAATAATAATTAAGAGTGTATATACTCATACGTTAGGTTCTATATACTCATTATCATCTTTGGCTCTGATTTTACCTCAATCAATAACTATCCTCTCTATGAATATGCACATCAATTAAAAATTCTCCTTGATCTTTGCTCTTTTTCATATATATATAATATATTTGTCTTATTCTAGAAGGTCTTTGTCAGGTACGTGGAGCCATTCTTTTATTATTTTTTTCCTCATTTACCACACTCATATATACACACACGCACTTTTCAAGTAATTATATTTAAAAGCATAATTAGTTGAAGAGGATGAGGCGTTTCAAATAAGAACATTAATTATTTATTATTTAGAATTTTTTATGTTTGTTATGTGTACTTCTTTTTTTTTTTTTTTGGCTGTGTGATATTTGTTACACTTGATTGTTTGTTGGCACTTGTGTGGGTATGGGTTATTCATGCACATTGTTCTGATTATTAAAATTTATTGGTGTTTAATGATTATTAAAATTAACAATATTTGCAGTATGCTTTGACATAAATAAGTATAACATTATGGATCGAATAGTATTTCTAAACAAAAATTATCCACATGCAATGTACATGTACATCAACTAGTATATATATATAAACTATGTGGTGTTTTTTTTACGCAATCATATGGCGTCTTCTTTGATTTTCAAAATTATTTTTATTTTATAGTAAGTCATAAATTCTTATTTGGAAACATAATCTTTTTTTAATTCATAATTCATCATACTCTACCTAGTTAATTCTCCTCCTTCACAGTTGTTTCTCTTATTTTCTTTTGCATTGTCCCTCCCCACTCTCTCTCTCTTTGCAACAGTATTCAATCTCTTTATATCATTAACTCTTTGCAGCAGTATACTGCAAGTAAGTACTTTTGTATAACTTCTCAGTTTTTCATTGATGTTGGTCCACATAACTTGTAAAAACTTTGTGATTTTATTCATTCATTTTTATTTTTTTCAAAGTAACCAATAAAAACTTTGTGATTCTATTATATGATTTGATTTTTGTCCAAGTAACTAATAAAAATATTGTGCTTCTATTCTTTGATTGTTGTATATGAATTCATATAATATTTTTTTTATCAAATATTTATCTCATACATTGCATGGGTCTCACCCTAGTTTATTAATTATAATATTCATCAAAGTTTACAAATTTTATAAAATCATGATTAAATTACGATTAATCAGTTAATTAAGGTTGACAAACAGTGGCAGAGCCACATGGGGGCCACGGCCTCATATTGGCCCTCACTATTATTATTTTTTTCCTCCTTGATATCAATTTTATCATTTTCCTCCACCAAAAAACTTTCTTAAAAAAATTGATTTGTATACAAATGCCTCATTTTTTCATAAATACTCACTTGATTTTACTTAAATTCAAGACACATTTCTCCCTCTTTCATAGGTGCATACGCATTTCTATTAGTTTACTTGAACGTCATAAGTAAACTAATAGGATGTCATAAAAAATTTAATAAAGATCACCCCCATTAGGGTAAATTCCTAACTCCACCACTCTTCACAAAATTCTCAAAGTTAAAATTCACAAAATCAAGATTAATCAATTAATCATCAGTTTTACAAAATCACAGGTGATCAATTAAATTCTTAAAATTAAAATTCACGAAATCATGGTTAATCAATTAATCAAAATTTTCAAAATTACCAAGAAAAAAAAGGAAAAAAAAAAAAAAAAAAAAAAGAAGAAGGCAGGGAATTGAATTTGATTCTACATGGGCTATATCTCTTCAACAATTTCACGGGAAGTTCCACTGGACACTACAAGCTTGATATTTTATTGAATTGCTTACTTAGAGGGGTGCTAAAACCTCAAGCTCTATTAAAATATTTTCTTTGATCCATTTTCAAATTATATTTTACCTAAGCTAGTAGGATGTAGAATGTCAATCAAAATAGACCATTAGAATCCATAGATGTCTTATTTTTCCCCCTTGTTTTTAACATGAGTTTTTGGTAGTATGTGAGATTGCAAAATCGATTGGATTCTTCAGGTGAGTGGCTTTCGAAAACTCAAATTCGTTTAGTATGAGTAGAAAGTGATTTATTGGATGTTGATATATTTCTTTTTGTTACCATAAGCCATTTCAATGCTAAATGGTATCAATATATATTTGTTTCCGTTCGATATGCAAAGCACCATCACTACTCCATTAGTACAGACCGGTTTACATAAAAGAACCACCACTTTAGACCTGTGTAAATCAGTTTAGTCTAATTCGATTGCATAACCGATCTAACCTCTTCATCGATTTACAGGTCAAACTAGCTAGTCCGATCCAGATTTGATAACTATGGCTTATAATATGAATATAAAGATAGGTGCCATTCAATACAATCTACAAACCCTTGTACTCCTAATCTTGACGTCTATATCCCAAACCAAATAGCGTGAAAGGAGGGATGTAAAGAAATGATAGATTGCCGATGGTATGATAGCTTAATGACATTCTCTTTATTTGTTGAGTGAGTGATATTATATTCAAGCTTATAAAGAATCATTAATACTCATTTGTTGATTTGAGAGTAAAAAGCTAACCAAAAAAAAAACGAAAGGATTTTAGGGTTAGAGGTATAGATAAATTCTATAAACAAAAGTAAATAATGTTCGCAAAGAGCTACACTTTGCCCCCTAGCTTCAGCATACTACCACCCTTCAATTCAATCAATGGTTATTAAAATTAAGGCGAACCCAAACCCGAATCCGAATGTACTGGCCAGCGTTCCCCCTTCCATCGTTCCATGTCGATGAATTCTCCCACTTTATTCCCAATGAGTTTTTTTTTTTTTTTTTTTTTGGTTTCCCAAGGTGTCCCTAGGCTTCGCCCAAGACTAATCCTCCGAGGTACGGTCGGGCGCCGAAGCGGGGATCTCTTCCAAGAAAGTTTTCTGCATTCACAAGGGCTCGAACCTAAGACCTTTTGCTTAAGCGACCAGAGCTCCTTCCACTCAGGCCAACCTTCATTGGTGTTCCCAATGAGTTTCCCAACATCCTCATTCATTTTGGTTATCTCTGCATTTATAACGGTTTGATCCTCTAATTGGTGACGTGTCACCATCCTTTGAAAACCCAAGCGGACCCAAACACCTTCCCACTCAAGCAGAGGATCCGAACTCACCACTAAAACGTTCACAGGGAATCATAGCCAAAGGCTCACAATTCTCAGCAAGCGGCCACTCTAGACTCATCTTCTCAGCCTGCCATCGCCTCAAGCTGGCCGAGGAAAAAGAAGCGTCTATCCTGTCTAGTGTTACCCTTTCTCTCTTATCCCTCCGCTAGTGGATGGCAGACCATCTCCGGTCGATGAATAGGTTCCTATCTCTCTCATTGAATAAGAACGGGATTTTGAATTTATAAACCCCAAAAGGCCCTTTCTCTCATCCCGCTGCCGGAACATCACTCACTCATTTTTTCCATTCAATGATATCTTATGATCAGTAGCTTAGGAGTTCCGAGTTCTGGAGAAGTTTTTTGACCAGAAAACCTTGTTATCATCATCATAGATGTTTAACTGGGAATGAAGAGTTGGGCTTTTATTTATTTATTACTAGTAATCGAGCACACGCGCGCATTGCGATGCGTGCGCAACACATCTTTTTCAAGTTTTCACTTCATCAATAGAATTGTTATATTAATTTTCAAGTTTTTTAAACCGCATGTGTATGTAGAGAGAAGAATTAAAGGGAAACAAATTGTGAATGGGTTTTTTAAAGTTAGTAAAATTACCAAATCATCCCTTAACTTTATTAACTTATAAGGGTATTTTAGCATTTCCAGATGCAATCCAACTACAAGGAAATTAGCTTTATATAGTAATATAAATAGATTATTCATAAACTAATATGGCATCGTCTCTTTTTTTTAGGGGGGATTTTCTCTTAATTTATGAATAGAGATCTTCTGTTTTTGTTTTGTTTTGTTTTTTTTTCTTTTTAGCTGATATTTTCGTTTTTGTGTACTCTGTATCTTATTTTTGTTTTGGGTGCGTTTTTTACACCATATTTTTTGTTTTACACATATACTTGCTTTGTGTACACACCTTTAAATTTTAATAAAGGTAAATTATATCTATACCCCTTGTATTTGTTGACAAATACACTGCCCTCTTCATATTTTATGAAATTACACCAACACCCCTTGTCAGTCAAGATTAACTAATGGTGTTAAAATCAAGATGAAATGACAATATTACCCTCTTTAATAAAATGCAGCATTTTGAACCAAATTTCATCTCCCTTTGATGCTGGTTATTGAAACGCACTGTTTTGGGAACCAAAACACTGTGTTTCACATCATGCTACATAAACATCGTTTTAGGCAAAGTAATTCTGATCCCAAACCATGGCCATCAAAACTCTTCTCTCCGGCAAAAGGTGGGCATGGTGGGTCTGCTGACTTGCCATTAGGGACAAGCTCGCTGGAGTTTGAATTGAAGCCCTCTATCATAAATGTGATGGCAGCTCCTTCTCCCTCTCGTCGTTACTCTTCAGTTCTACCCCATTTTTCCTTTCTATCTAGTCTTCCATTTTCTGCTGTGTTTTTTTCTCTTCTTATTCCTTTTTTTTTTCTTCATTCCATTATGTTTCTTATGCAATTGCAGGTTTTGGTAACTAGCTCTTTCAACTGGGACTAGGAAATTACAGCCCCATCTGCCCATCTCTTTCCTCTTCTTTACTCTCGCCCTTTCTCCTTTGTTTTTTTCACGTTACTCTCTTCGTCTCTTCGAGTTAATGATTCCATTAATGATCTATGGAGAGAATTGCTTACATCCAATCTTGGGTGGAGTGAATTGCCTCTGATTGGGGTTGGCTACACCCAATGTAAGGTAGAAGTTGAATGCACACATATAGAATACTACATATGTTCTGTTTTGATGCCAAAAAATAAAGCATAGAACGCCTGGTATTGTATTAAAAGCTAACACTATTATTGTGATTGCATAATTGCCTTGTTTTAATGGTGGAAGATCATTCACAATTATATGGAAGAAAAGTATGTGAATTTCCAGTATAAAGAGTGTCAATTGAATTTGTTGCATGCCACATAAAACCACCATATCTTAGCCTTCAACATGAGGATTCCTCCTTAGCAAGATCTGTTGTGAGATGGGTTATACGTATATATAGACAAGAATCAAATAAACTCCATTTTTTCCTTAAAATTCCATAACAAATAATAACTAGTGTGAATTTGTGAAATTTGTAGAAAATTTGTGAAAAATGGGGGTCTATGCTTGTACTTTCCAGGTTACCAAAAATACCTGAACTAAATCAAAATTCGTGAAAAATGGAATTTTTTTACTCGAACCCCTCTACCTTCTTTCTTCTTCTTTCCTCTTCATTCTATTTCTTATTTTTTTCCCCCCTGTAATTTCAGTTAAACTTATTGTTCAACATTGGACTTGAAAACCAACTTTTGATAATTCTAATCTCCACCCTTTGCTTAAACGCTGTGTTTAAGTTATTGTAGGGGTAAAATAGGCATTAAGGACCTTTTCTTGCATGACATCAGCAAAAATAGTTAACGACTATAATGGATAATTGACGGGTGGGGTGTATGTGCATATTATGTTCGAAAGTAGGAGAGTGTAATGTATTTTTAGAAAATATGAGAGATGTTAGTGTATTTGTCAATAAACACAGAAAGTATAAATGTAATTTACCCTTTTACTTTATAATACCTAAACTAACCCTAACCCCAAAAACATATCTATACACCCACGACTCCCGCCATCGCCCTCCCTCTCCCTCACGCCCGCACCTCCATTCCTCTGTCGCACGCCTCTTGTTTCTAAAACGCCATTAGCGATGAACAGTCCTGGCAACGATGAAGATGATCATGGCGAGGTCTTCCTCGATGAAGATGACATCATCCACGAGGTCACCGTCGACGATGAAGGTTCCTTTGTCGCTCCATTTATGTTTACTTACATATAAAATCTGTGTATATAAACTGTGTCTGACTTTATTTATGCCTCTCTTGTTGGGGATACAGATCTTCCTGATGGGGACGACGAAGCATTGGGGTCTGATGGCGATACTGTTGGTATGACCATCATTCCGATTCATATATTTTAATTCCTATTGTTATTTATGCAATTCTTTAGTTGTTTCATGCTAATTGGTTTTCATGAAGATGGGTATCCATGCCTCTGGTATGGATGACGTTTTATCACCTAGTTGTGTCATATATATCTTAAGATATTTCCCTCCGTTTGATTGTGGAGAGAATTTCAAAAAAGAAAAGAAATAAAAGTTTTGAATATAAAGATATGAGACCTAAGAAAGCGAAATACTTTACTAAACTAAGCTTAATTGATAATACAACTATTAGTTTTGGTTTAGTTAAGTTTTATTAATTTTGACAAACAAATATAACAAAAAGCTTAAGACTCAAAATTTTTGCTTTGTTTTCTTCCATTTTTCTTAGCAACCAAACAGAGGGTTACATAAATTAAATTATATTTGGTATTCTGAATGAACCTGTATTGTGAGCTTATTGCAATCTCAATCGAGACTTTCTAAATAAATTTTTGAGTATTTATTCGGTTTTCTCTTATAATTTTGTGCTGTACATATTACACGATTATTATGTCTCTCCATTATTTTTTTTAGTTGATTGTTTTTGTTAATTGTTGTATTTGTTCTCATGCTTTCAGAGGAAGATGATGATTCCATGCACATATTCACTGGCCATACTGGTATGGTTTCAAAATGGTCCCTTATGTGTTTTAATTGAATGTTATTTCAATTATGAATGGTCATTTTATTGAGATAATTTGACACATTTTTTATTTCATATTTCTTTGTATCTGATTTATACATCATTTTAGGAGTCTTCTAAGTTTATTAAATCTTTAAAAAATGTTGAACCACGTGAAATAGTACAAAATCATATACTTGGAAGTAGCTTTATTGGGAGTTAAATTGAACATTGAGCACTACTTGCTAAGTTTGATGAATTTTCAACAATAGTAGAGCTATCTGAAATATTAAATAATCATATAGATGGTAGCTCAAAGAGTTTGTTTCTCAACTAAACTATGACCTTGGAAATGAATATTGGCAGTTCAACCCTTTTTTATTTGACTGGTAAGGCTGTCTAACAAATCGAGCTGTGCTTGTGAAATCTCAAGCTGAACTAACTAAGAATCATGATCAAGGTCATTTGCCAATCAAACGAGCAAAGTACGGACTTGAGTTCAAGCTAAATTACTTAACAATTCAAGCTCGAGCCAAACCAGGATCAGCTCATTTAAGCTTGTGACCAATTGAGTTAGCTTTTTTTGTTTTTTGTTTTTGTTGCAGTTGCATTTACGTTGCTCTTAAGTAACCTACCAAAGAAAATACTTCAAAAGAAATGATGGCGAGTAAAATAAAGCTTAGGGATATATGACTAGGAATCGGGTAAGCCTTTGGAGTATGTTGTAATTGCTCACTCATATTACTAAAGGTAGAAGTGTTAGGTTCTATCACCGAAATGAGTGTTGGAATAAGAAAAATGAATAATTGAACGAACTTGTTTGGCTTGTTAACAAGCTTGGGCTTGGCCAAATTTAAATAAAAATAGTTGAACATGGGTCTAGCCTTTTTGATGAAGTTGAGCAAGGGTCAAGCTCAATAAATGCTCGACCAAACCGAGGTTGAACATCTCGATATCCTCCTAGGCTTGTCTTGTTTAGTTTTTTTCACCCTTACTATTGAGTTACTGTTCTGGTTAATTCATGGTTCTTAACTTCTTAATGAGGACTTTATTAAGTGTTTAATCAGTCAAGAATTACAATTCTATTAATTCACTCTGGTATATATCATAACAACCATTGGGGGGAAGAGTGAGAGAGGGAGTTCCAGCTTCTATGGTTGTGATAGACTGATATCAATAATTCATTCTTGTTCAGTGCACCTGGGTGGATCTTATGTTTGAGAGGTTGGCATGTGAGGTATGAGGACTTGGGGTTGGATTGAGTAAAGCTTGACAGTGGCTCAGGAATTCATGAATCGTGGATTTCAGTTTTAAGATTCCTAGGATCATATGGTCTCTTGCCTTCTCAATGTCTAAAATTGGATCCCTCCAAGTGAAAACTTTTGAACCTTTTATAGAGAGATCATGATGTGTGTATGTGACCTCTCAGAATGGCCATGATGTGACTGCTCAGAGAGGGGGATCATGATGTGACCTTTCTAAGTGCCAAGGGGGACCTTCAGGCTTAGCTCTCAGGACAACCTGCCCCTATGGCCTCCAGACTTGTCACAGTCAGGTCATCCTGATGTTAGACCTTGATTTGTACAAGGTATGTTTGTGTCTTTGTGATTGGGTATTGCAGGGTGTATTGCCTATGAGGCTATGACATGACAACTACTGTCCATTTGACACATCTCTCATCCAAACCCCAAATTGGCTAATGCAAGAAGGCTGTCCCAACATAAGCTTCGGGTTCCTTCCAACCCTAGCGAGCCTCATCTCTTAGTGTCATACCAAGTCCTCAAGTTATCTCATGATCGATTGATCACGAGGTCACTTTCCAATATTCTAGCTTCTAAAGCATCGGGCTCTGTTGTCGAGCTCTCAGGGCCTGCTTTCAACTGAGGCAGGTGTGAAGCACAAAGTGAAGAGCTCGCTACCATCTTGAGAGGGACCTTGGTGATGTTAGTTCTTCCTCACCTCCCATTTCAAGGTGAACATCCACTAAATGGACCTCTTTTCTTGTCATCTTCACTAAAGGAATCCTCTTTCATCATGCAACAAGCTCGATCCGTTCTTGCAATGTGCTTGTGCTCAGCATATGACCTGCATGTGACCTCGAGGTTACACGTCAAGCTCTCTTTCATTCAAGGCTATTATTGCACAATTACCAAATTGAAGTTTGACTCCTGGCCATGTGTGGCACTGCGATTGGTCCATGTGGCACGAGCTGATTGGTTCACATTTTTATGTATGAATAACAATGTTAAAGGGAGTTATCTGCTTTGGATTAAAATGCCTTTGTTTAGGTCATTAGGACAGGATCTCATTGTCTCATAGTTATTTTTTATGGATGCAACCTTTCTGGTCGAAATGGCCAGATATATGATTGAATGCCAGTATATCAATAGATGTCTTTGTCAATGGTGTATTGCACCCATGGGTGAGATTTATTATCATGCTTAGGTAGGGACTATTTGAGATTTAGTTCGTTTGAGTCACATGCTCTTGGTAGGATTTTGGATCCCACTATAGTTGTGGAAAGAAAAATAATCTCAACCTTTTTCATCAAATAGGAAAAACGATAATAGTCTTCACTCTTCACTTCATAGATTGATATGTCTACAGAGAAAGTCAGTCTTGCATCGTGTTATTTTATAGAGAAATAACTAGTAATAAGTTCCTTTTCCCACTTTTTCCTTGGTCATAGGTGAACTTTACACAGTTGCATGCAGCCCAACAGATGCAACATTAGTGGCAACAGGGGGAGGAGATGACAAAGGATTTCTTTGGAAGATCGGTCGAGGAGATTGGGCTTTTGAACTCCAAGGTATGTGCGTGATACCCTAATACATAGTTTAATTTCTCCATTGTTAACAACTTCAAATTAATTCAAATGGCATACTTCTGCCCATAACCCTAAAATATGCATGAAACCAGTGATCTGTAGATGGGTAGAGTTGTCACATTTTAACATTGGCACGGGTGTTAAGATGCTGCAACTCCCTGAAATTTAGACATGGAAACATGGCTATATATGTATGTGTTTGTGTATATATGTCCCCCCCCCCCCCCCCCCCCCCCACACACACACACACACATATCTGAGTTTGACTTCGTGTGTGTATAAAAGATCCTCAAAGAATAAAATAATGCATGATATAATTATTCTGACACACGAATTGTTAATAGGGGGAATTGTCCTATATATCGTAGGCATAAATTGAATCTTACTTCCTTGATCACTTATGCCTCAGCTGAACCTGTTCAAAACTTTTGTGCAGGACATAAGGATTCTGTGTCTAATGTAGCCTTTAGTACCGATGGACAGTTGCTTGCATCTGGAAGCTTTGATGGACTTATTCAAGTCTGGGACATATCTTCAGGAAATCTCAAATGCACACTTGAAGGTCCTGGAGGGGGCATTGAGGTGAAAATTTTGTATTATTTATGGTGCTTTTGTCATATTGTTATTTAATAAAGATTGAGTATGAATTATGTTACTGCTCAGTGGGTGAGGTGGCATCCAAGAGGACATTTGATATTGGCTGGTTCAGAGGATTCCACTGTTTGGATGTGGAATGCTGACAAAAGTGCCTATCTTAATATATTTTCAGGTCATGGTAGTAATGTGACCTGTGGTGATTTTACCCCTGATGGTACTACACTAGTTTTTTCTTGTATTATTTTTCTGTCTAGAACTTTTGGCAATTTATTTAATTAATTATGGCTTTCCTGATTGCTTAAGGTAAAACAATCTGTACTGGTTCTGATGATGCAACTTTGAGGATATGGAATCCAAAGAATGGTGAAAACATTCATGTTGTTAGAGGTATGTGTTCATAATTCTGTTTAAAAATTTTATTATTATTATTTTTTTCCTCCATGTTGGTGCGATTGAAGATTTAAACTCTGAATTATATATATAGGCTGGAAAATCTCCATGCTTAATGGTCTGCCAAAGTGTTTATGGCAACTGGAAATATTAATAGAATTTTAATATATGCTCAATGCTCTGCCCCGAATTTTCAAAGCCAGATAGGAAGATGCAAGGAATTATGACCTCCTTGCTCTACCTTTGATCTGATCTGTTTTTTTTTTTTTTTTTTTTTGATAAGGTAAATGTGTATTAAACCAAAAAAGGGCAAAGTCCATGTACATAAGCCATATACAAAGACCAAGCACTAACCCCTCTACAGCTTGAAAGAGTCCACAAAATAAAGAAAAGAAATATTACAAGTATTGGTATGACTTGAATACCACAAAAATAAAGACTTGAGAAACGAGGATTTGATCTGATCTGTTGACAAGTACAATATCTTGTTCCAACATAGATATTTAGCTTATGATACCAAAACTATCAGATATGAAGGGCACAGGGACCTCCAACTCAAAGAAGGAAAAAAAGAGAAAAAAAAAAGAGCTTTATTGTTGCCCAAAATGGTGTCCAGTCTGACATGTTTGTTAGTGTGTTTAACACAGCAAAGGATGTGCTAAAATTGGCTTGTCCTTGATTTCACACAATGAAATTGCTAGCCCTGCTAGAATGAGTAGCAATTAGCAAAGCATTTCTGTGAAGTATCACTACATACTATGTAAACTGTACATTGTACATGCGACACGGCTAGCAAATGTGAGTTTTATCCCCTGACAGTATGCCCCCAACCCTGACCATGATATATAGCCCGGCTCAAGGTCCCAAGGCTTGAATTTAGTCATTAAGTTTCTGTCATTACCTGAATCTTCAGAATCTAAATGTGGAATTTCTTTTTTTAAGTTTGTTATTTTATTTTTTATTTAGGGTCTACACAAGCTTCCAAACGTGGTAAACTTGTACCTGTCTTCCCCCTCCCCTCCCCTTCAAAGATCTTCTATTTTTTATTACAGAACTTGAAACACCAAATTCTCGATGAGTTGCCTTCAACCTAAGGGTTTAAGGGTTATAATTTGAGTAAGGTCAATAACATGAATGCATGAGATTCAAATTAAGGAGGTATTTGGATGAGGAGACAGTCAGCACTGATAACCAATGGTATATTTATGTACTTATTTTGATATCTCATTGTGATTATCCATGCGGACTGATAAATTTAGTAGGACGTTTCCTGGAGAAGTAATCGACATGGCCATAGGGGATAGACACTATTAGAATGTTGCAAATGCTCCATTCTAATAAAAATAAAGGGTAACGTTAAATTGCAGTAACAAGACCAGCTTTGCCTTATTTGGAAATTGGAAGTATATTATGCATCCAGGAAATAAGATGGTGGTAGGATAATGTATATCAGAGATGGGAATGCTGAGATAATCTTGTAACAATAGAGACAATATATGAACTGTTTCGAGCATTTTATGGAGCAGGCAGGAGCATTTTCAGTTGGTGATGAAGTTAAAGGAATCGACTGCAACAGTTAGACTTATACAGAGAATACTAATGGCAAAACTTGTATGAATAATTGACCTTATGTGAGTTATAGAGGAAGCTGACAAGAGCCTTCATAGAAATAATAATAAGACAAAAAATTTAATGTTTCAGCTGAATAAATATTTTAGTGATGTAGAATTGACTAATGGCCAAGCACTTTGGATTTTTGCAAATTTGTATTTCAGTTTGTGTAAATGTGATTCAGCATGCATTTTGCCAAGCTTAAGCCTATGGAGAACACCTTAAGGCGGAGACTTGTATGGATAATAACTTGGGGTTTGTTTCTTGCAGTGTAAGGGATGCTGGAGGTGTTTACCTTGCCCCTTGAAAATTGCCTCACTGTGAGATTTGCACATCAGACATAAGTAAAAATAAGATTCTTTAGCAGAAGTTAAACTTAGAAATAATTATCTTCCTTGTATAAATTAATAGTTTGGGCTAAAATTTCTAACACATTTAAGGTTATTCAGACAATAGAAAGGCCAAAAGCAACATATGTTGAGGCGGTGAGAAAAGACATGAGGGCACATGATTTATTTAGGAAATGGTCCTAGATAGAGCTGAATGGCAAAGAAGGGTTTATGTAGCCAACTTGAAGTAGGTGGGATTCAAGGCTTTGTTAAATTGAGATGAGCTGAGAATACTTCTTAGGCTCCATTTCATACCCTTGTAGTCATCCAGTCATTTTTAGGCCAGTTGCTTGTATTTTGTTCACTTAATTATGTGAAAAACTTTAAAATTGAAATCTGAAACATGGATCAAGAGGTGAACGTTTGCTTTGTATGTAGATTTAATTAAAAGACAAGTCTTAGCAGCAACAATATGCAAGTTGGTTTAGAAATTACGATATATAGTTTGACAACAAGAGAACATTAAACAAAATGGTTCAGCAATAATGTTTTAGTCATTGCAAAAATAGCATACGTGTACATTTTTATACATGTGCTCAACAACGATATACATGTATATATTTCTGTGGGTGTGTGTTTTGAATTATGTTCTCTCTCTATGTCTCTCTCCTTTTTTTTTTCTTTTTTTTTCTTTGGGGGGGGGGGGGGGGTTACTGAATTTGAAATTGAAGTCTTCCTTTTTTTTTTTTTTTTTTTTTTTTTTTTTTTTTGGTGAAAATCGAGATAGCTTGAGGTTAAAGACTCAACAGCAAAATACACTTTGCGTTGATCAAAAAAAAAAAAAAAAAATAGCGAAATACGCTTTGTGCTGTGCCTAATCTCTTTACTTTATGAGAATCTTCTTTCTTGCTTTTTGATGATTCCTTCATGGTGTGTTTAAATTTTTTATTTTTTTTTTAAATTTAAAATTTTTTAGGTTTGAAGTTATTGTTTGGGCAAACTATATATTAGTGTCACTAACTTTACCCCAAATTTCAATGTAGGTGTATAAACTTTTAATTTGTCCAATTTAGCGCACTAGCTATACATTAGTGTTTCAATGTGGGTAAACATGGGACGGCCGTTTAGTTTACTAACAGAGACCTTACATGCGCTGACGTGGCGATCCATGAGGCGCTGATGTGGCATCCCTGGTGGAGTCTTCCTAGGAGAAATTGCATATTAGGTGTCACTAACTTTACCCCAAATTTCAATGTAGTACATAAACTTTTAATTTGTCAAATTTAATGCACTAACTATAAATTAATGTTTCAATGTGGGTAAACATGGGACGGTTGTTTAATTTACTAACGGGGACCTCATGTGCACTCACGTAGTGGCCCATCTGCTGCCGACGTGGCATCTCAGGTGGAGTCTCTATCAAAGCTGATTTCAACGGACCCATTGACAGTCAGAAACGATAGAGTGTAGGAAACCCCACCTTCCCTCTTATTTCCATTTTCCATTTTCCATTTCCCTTTTCCCTTTTCCCTTTCCCAACATACGTAACTACAATCCCTTCTATCTGAATAGAAGAAATGCTACTATTGAAAGCAGGAAGATATCCACCATGTCTTCCACCACTACCACCATTGCCACCATGGAAAGACAGACATACTAGTGCCACTTGTGTGACATAAGGGTCTCCCTCTTCCCTCATTCTCCTCCACCCTTATTGCCACATTAATGACTTTCCTCCAAGAAATGGAGTCTTCACTCTCCCCTCTCCCCTAACCTTAATTCCACCTTCCATCCTTTCCCTATTCTCTCCCCTCCCCAAACCCTTGCGTCCCCACCTCCGCTACCATTGCTGAAGATGATCTTTACAATTCTTCGGATTAGTTCGCAGTCGATGTAGAAGCAAAGCAACTCCTTGCGTCCCCCACCCCCACCACCATTCTCGCTCTTGGGTCAGAAGCCCTAGATCATAAGGGGTTATCAATGTAAGTAATCTCTCAGATGTTGCACACGTGAGATGCAAATGGTGAGAAAAAATGGGGAGACTCCACTAGGGATGCTGCATCAGTGCAAGATGGGCCACCACGTGAGGGCACATGAGGTCCCCATTAGTGAAGTAAATGGTTGTCCCATGTTTACCCACATTGAAACACTAATGTATAGTTAGTGCATTAAATTGGACAAATTAAAAGTTTATGCACCACATTGAAATTTGGGATAAAGTTAGTGACACTAATATGTAATTTCTCCTGGGGAGACTCCACCAGGGATGCCATGTCAGCGCCACATGAATCGCCACATCAGCGCATGTGAGGTCTCCGTTAGTAAACTAAACGGCCCGTCCCATGTTTACCCACATTGAAACACTAATGTATGGTTAGTACACTAAATTGGACAAATTAAAAGTTTATACACCACATTGAATTTTGGGGTTAAGTTAGTGACACTAATATATAGTTTGCCCTTATTGTTTTAATGGCAATCTTTGTTTTGGTCAAAAGTTGAATTGAATCATAAAATTTTGAAAATGTCGAACTTCTGTTAAAATGATATCTATTCTAAATGAATAGTTTAAAATTGGTGTTAAAAATTTGCAAGTTTTGAAATTGCCTCCTTTTAAAATCATATGCAGAAGTTTCAAAATTCCAACCCTTGTTTTGCTACTAATATACAGGACAGGTTTTACTATTGACCAATAAGCGTTTGGATGGATCTTTTGTTTTTATTTCCTGCTTCTTGAGATAGTGTTGCTTCTTCTCTCTTAGATTTATCCCAATCTTAGGACATTATTATTATTGATATATTACTTTTTTATGAAGATGTCAAGACATTAATTCTGTGTTTGTCATTGTGGTAATCCCTTTTATTTATATGTACAAAGAAACCCTATACCCCAATTTACGTTTAGCCCTACTCCCTTTTATTTATAATACAAAGAAACCCTATACCCCACTTTACGTCTAGTTCCATTAACCTTTTTTTCATTTATGCATTTTTATTTTTATTTTTCCTGATGAAGTCAAAATTTTACAAAAAATGGAAAGTTCATATACATGCTAGGTATATAGAGGTAACACAAAAAACAGAAAAATTACAAAGAGAGAGTATCAAGAAAAGAACGGAAGGAATTCCGGCTAACATATCCTGCTGTATCTTTCCATTGAAAACAAAAGCCAAACTATATGAAGCTTCAACTTATCCACCGTAAAATCCACTTTATAAAAAAATTCTACCATTCCTTTCCTTCCAAAGAGACCAGAAAAAAGCGTGTGGCTTAGTCTTCCACACCGATAAAGAATGCCTATTTGCGCTCTTACACCACCAACCATCCACTCATTTGCATGCGTAAATAAATCAACCCTCTCAGCTTGCTGAATAACAATTTCAGTTAAAGATCTCAACTATAGCACAATTGACACTCCAAGGGAATTTTATTTACCATTTGATGAATTAATTTGATCTTATTTTCCATGTCTAGAAGTCAATGGCTAGGTTGTGTCATGAGTTCGATGTTTGAAAGAGTGATTGAATTGACTGTTTACCCTCAAGACTTGTGCTATAATTTAAATGTCTTTTGACATTAAGTTTTGTCGTGGTTAAACTTTGAACAAAATTTAAAAATATTAAAAAGTGCCAAAAAGAACCAACAAACGAAAACAAGTTTTAGAAAAGGGTTGAAAAATTATATAAATTCTGGAAATTTTGAAATGACTTTAACTGAAGACGACCAACAAAGATGGGAAGAACTAAAGCTTTTTTTATTTTATTTTTTATTTTTTTATAATAATGGTGGAACCATCCCATAGCAAGCCCTTTGGACCCACCCATGGAACCTAAAACCCTAGGTAGACTAGCACAGCAACCCACCGCCGCGGCCCCCCACTTAAATCTTGGGTTGTCCTAGCGGGGAATTGAACCCGTGACTGTGCGCCTAACCACACAATCACAAGTTTGCGCTTGCCAATTGGCTAACCAAGGGTGGGTGGGAAGAACTAAAGCTTTTGGTGGTAGAAGGACGTTCAGTATGTTCACCACAGATAACACATACTGGGCTATCTTGGCCAACCAAGGGAAATTCAAGTACTAAATGGCCTCTCTCATAGTGAAAGACCTGATATTCATTGAAAACTCCTAATTGGTCCTCGAAGGCTTAAAGTTGTAGTAGGAAGTGTTGGGGCCTTAATTTTTTAATTGGAAATATAATAAAACAAGGAGGTAGAAGGATGATTGGATGGTGCCAAAAACCAAAAAATAAGTCATGAAAATGAATAGGAGGCTAAATCGAAGAACATAATAGATGAAGAAAAAAGGAGGGGGAGAGAGAGAGAGAGAGAGGTACATACCTTGTCGTCGGGGGTCCCCAAAAGGTGTCCCCAGTGATGCTATCCAAGGAAGCGGAGTCATAAGGCTCGTCATAGTTGCTCGAGGGTTTCTCTTTTGAGAAAAACCTTCTCTTCATTTTTATATGTTTCCTTTTTTCAACTGAGCCCTTATATAAATAGGTTAGGATCAAGATACACAATTTTTTTACACAAATTCTTACACAAATTTTTAGATAACCTATCTCGACTTCATATTTTGCGAAACCCACTGTTGTAGGGCATGCATGCAAAATGTCAAGTTGATCCGAGACTTGTTGCCATTCGATCCAAAAACTGTCTTTTTAATCACTAAAAATCTCACATTTATGGATGAAGCAGCTCTTAATATTGAATCAACTTGATTTTTTGTGTGCATGCCTTATGTGGGAAGACTATCTAATCCAACGGTGGGTTTTGCAAAATATGAAGTGGAGATAGGTTATCTAAAAACTTGTGTAAGAATTTATTTAAAAAATTTTCTGTGTTGATCCTAACCTTATATATATATATATATATATATATATATTAAAAAATTTTATATGACCGAAGTTCAATATTCTTATATAAGCCTCCAAAATTTTGTTATTATGACAATACTCTTATAAAATCATAATGTTTTCAAATCTACTCCTCATCATATTTACCTTATATTATATATATACATACACAGATGCACATCCATGTTTACAGAACCAAATTTTGGATCCTTTTTTGCCAAATCCCCATATCTTAAAATATGGGAATTTGATGAATCTGACTCTTAGACATTCACCTATACCCAAAACTTGCTCTCAAGTTCATGTAGAGCAAAATATGATTTCCATGGGTGTTGTAATTTGAACTTTCAATTGGATATTGTATGATCTCGTCTGCAAAGACCCGTTGAATTGAAAAATGAAGAATAAGAAACTAGACAAAAACCTAAATAATGTGTTTTTTGTATTATTTCCATCTTCGATTATCCTAAAGGAGACCTTCCTGTTGTTGGTTCCCTGACTTCCCTCAATGGTGTGTTATGTGTAAGCAATCTGCAGAGGATGTAGACCATCTTTTTTTTACATTGTCCAGTAGTGGCTGGGGAGTTGTGGAGGAAACTTTTTCAGATTAGTGGTGAGTGTTGGGTCTGAGTTTCTCCTCTAAGATGTTTGAGATTGGTTTTGTGGGTTTTGGGAGGGATAAGAAAGGAGTTACTTTGTGGAGGTGTGCTATTCTTGCTTTGTTGTGGGTTATTGGGTTGGAGTGGAATGCTAGAGTTTTTGAAGATAAGGAAGAGTTTTTGGATGGGTTGTGGGATCGAGTTTTTCCTAGCTTCTTTTTGGGCTTTGGTTTCCAAGGCTTTTCAGGAAATTCCTTTGTTTGTTATTAAGAGTGATTGGTTATCGGTTTGTGCTAGTTAGGTGTTCTTTCTTTTTTGTTTTTGTGTTCTTGGTGGATTGCTTGTCCTCCTTGTTGCATTTGGTTTTCTTCCTTTCTAATTAAATTTTCGTCGTTGTGGACAAAAATAAATAAATAAACAAATATATATATAAAACTTTGATCATATGCGGGATATCCCGTTCGATCACAGCCGTCTGTGAGTGACACGTGCGGGCGCGTGAATGCGGGCGTATCATCCACGGACGGCCATGATAGTCTGGGATAGTCCGGGATATCCCGCACATGATCAGCCCTCTATATATATATATATATATATTGTGAAAAATTCTTAAATTGGATATCAATAGGCATCTTCAAAGTAATCATTCATTGACAAATTTAGTTTTGAGGATTGTCATTGTTAGAATCACTAGATGGTATGTATCAATACTCTAGGACAGGATTATTATTGGAAATGAGGTCCACAAGCTTCACTTACAATTATTATTCGAAATAAAGTCCACAAGTTTCATCACATATGAAACATCATAGTTATTCAAGAATTCAAATTATTATTGGAAATAAGGTCCACAAGTTTCATCACATATGACAACATCATAATTATACACAGTCTTTTTGCAGAAGATTGAAAGATTATCCAGTTGAGAATGTGTGAATCGCGGTGTCTAATACAGATGACAAGGCAATGCCTGTTAATACATTCCACACATGAGTTTTGGGACCCATATTTGCCTGCTACTCGCTTGAGTGACCCAATTTTTCATTGTTTGGCACAATCCGGTCATCCACTTCCTTGTCTTCATTTTATTGTATTTCCAAATGGAAAATTGATGGCTGCAACACTTCCTGCTACAACTGTGAGACTTCCAGGAATAGCTGGGAGTTCTGATCAATCCCAGGCCTATCTATTTGTGGTTGTGTCAGCTGGCCTAGACAACGTTTGTGGATTGTCTCTGGTGAACATACTAAAGGCCTTTCACCCCCAAAATCTTATCTTTCCCAGCTTTGTTATTCCATCCATCGTACTATTCTGGCTGGGAGGCCTTGAAATTTGAGCTTGTTCCATTTAGAGTACTCACTTATGCACCGTATAAAGGAATGAATTTGACCAGGCAGCTGTTGATACCCCTTCATATATGTGAGTGTGAGTGTGTGTGTGTGTGTGTGTGTGTGTGTGTGTGTATAGATGGAGGGTTTGACAAATATCAGTCATTAAATGGTTCATAACTGCCCTTATAATTGGATGGATATAAGTATATAATTTGTATTGCGCAGGCAGCATACAAGACTACTTTCATCCTTTTACCTTGATTGCAGTATTGCCTTCCTATTTAATTGGTGCTGTTTTTGTATAAGACATTCATCATATTGAAGGATGTTTCATTATTATGAAGCATGAAACTGGATGAATTGTTTCTCTGATCTGGAATAGTTTTGTCTCTGTTTGAAAGAAACTTATCATTAAAATTGTGGGTGCTTCTATTTGGGATTTTGTTTGACATTCATGATTATGTTTTTTGGCTGTTTAGGGCATCCATATCATACTGAAGGACTGACATGCTTAGCGATTCACTCTGATTCTACTCTTGCCCTTACTGGTTCAAAAGATGGCTCTGTCCATATTGTGAATATAACAACTGGAAAGGTACGAACTCTTGTCACATCTGACCCTTCTTGTTTTCATATCTATCAATAGTTCTTTTGTGCAGTTGATTTAGACAAAATTTGATATTAATTTTAACGAAGTTGCTTTTTTTCCATCCATAGGTTGTTAGTTCTTTGCTTGCTCACTCAGATTCTATTGAATGTCTTGGGTTTGCACCAAGGTATGATTAATATCTCTCTCTCTCTCTCTCTCTCTCTCTCTCTCTCTCACACACACACACACACACACACACGCAAAAGAGAAGTTTAATTGCCCCGTGCCTACATGTAGAAGAAATCCACCCTACTACTCACTCCTACATTGGGAATCAAATAAAATTTTCAGCTTTTTTTGTAAGTAAATGAGATGGACCTTATTAGTATACCAGACCAGAAACTTTCTTTGCATACCATTGTCTACATTGTAGTCAAGTTCAAATACCACTTTGATGAACCTTTTTCATCATCATGTCCATGCTAGGACTCGTAAAAATTTGAAATATAATTTTATTTAAATGAGCACTGTTGATTTATAATGTATGTTGGATAGAAAAGAAGAAGTATCAAAAGTTTCCAAGTTATGCAATGATATATATTGATCAATAATCTTTGAAATAAATAGTTGTCCCCAGTTTATTTGTACTTTGTAGAATCTACTTTATTCTGTCAGTTTATAATTGAATCTATGAATCTTGATATATTTATGTATAAATAATAAATAATACATCCATACATTTATATATCTATACATAAATAGTATACATATGTGTGTGTGTGTGCGCGCATGCGTGTTTCATGTGCTGCCAAAATGGGGTGAAAGCGACTAAAAAAAGTGAGCAAATTCTAGTAGTTTATTAGTGAAGTCTATGCAGATACACATGTATACATATATTAGTGACTGTTTAGATGTTTAATTAGCTGCTTGACCTTAAAGCACTTCTTGTCTTGCATGAAATAATTGGAATCTAAATGGTGCTGTGACAAGAAAAAAAAAAAAAAAAAAAAAGAAAAAAAAAAAGACTCTATTTCCAAACCAATTAATGAGATTGATTAATACGCAAGGAATGATTTGTTTGTTTGGCCAAAATTTCCGATTGCCCTCTCCGTCATTGGCTTTTTTGACTTTGGGTGCGCATGGTTTTTTCCAGTTAATAGGTATTAACAGGTAATGAGAAAATCAGAAATCGGATTATAGTGCATACCAGAAGTATGAAATAGGAAACGCATGGCAGTATGAATGTGTGTATCATAAGATGTAAGCTTGCTGGAGCGATAATGTCTATGAGCAAGGCCGTTAAGAGGGCTTCTCATGAGTGCACCCCTGCTGTCCGTTAGATTTAATCTTGGAGCTATGTGCCAAAGAGATAGTGACAGATGGAGCATCCGTTAGACGCACAAAACAAGGCACCAAACTACCAAAGCCCTCTCTCTCTCTCTCTCTCTCTCTCTCTCTCTCTCTCTCTCTCTCTCTCTCTCTCTCTCTGTATTCCCTTATTGCAGGTTTGCAACTCACTGGAGAGTGACCAAAATCTTTCTCCAGATGATCCAGGTAAAAAGAGTATTTTTTAGTTGTCTTGACCCTAGCCTCTCTCTCTCTCTCTCTCTCTCCCCTGCAACTGGCCAGACAATGCAGGATTTTCTACCAGCAGGTCTGGTAAATGAGCATACCTGCTTGCCAATCCATCATGATTCCTCCATCTATTCCACACAAAAATTCAATTCTTTAACTTAATTAGCTCATTTAAAAGCTGATCTTGTACCTATATGATCGACAACTTATAAACGCAACACATTGAGTTTCTTTTCCAAATAATTTCCTATTCTCTCTCAATTTTGGGTGCCATTCAGGTTGCACCTGTATTGATTCCAAATATTCATTTCTTCTGCCTCTTCTGGGAAATCAAACAACCCAACAAAGAAAAATTTTCTTAACAATTGGGAGAGATTGGTTTTCACCACTTTTGTCAAGCATGAATGGAGACATATATATTAGTGTACTTATTCCCATTTGGAAACCACTTTCACGTTCTTCATTTGATTATATGAAAATTCAATGGAAAACGAAACTTGATATCTTACGATTGGCATTCCAGTCTTCACTCTGTTACATGTTTCTATGTTGCATTCCCCCACCCCCTCCCTCTATTCTCTCAGGAATCAAATGTTATTTTTATCTTTCACCTGAATAAAGTTTTTTTTATTGCCCAGAGAGTGTCTTGGCAGAGAGTTATTGAAAGAGAGGAAGAGGGGGATTTGGCACCTTGTGTTGTGCATCTGATGGGTGCTATGACCGTCACCATCTCATGTTGGCACATATCTCTAGATTCTTTAAATCTAATGTACAGGAGCAAAAGCTCATGAGTGCACTAGTGAGAGTGTCCTCTTAACAGCCTTGCTCAATGTTTAATTGTCTACTGACCATGATGTGAAAACTGTATTTACCACTAATGCGGGTGGCAATGAATCGTGGAAAAGTCCAGCTTGGGACATCTGATCTTGATGAGCCCTAGACTGAATGGGCTAATCCTATAGTAAACGGAAAATATTAAATTTGAGCACAAAAATAATGATGAGGGTTTTGCTGTTTTGGCTATTATGTCGCTCAAGTTCACCTTAAGTGCTTCAAGCTGAGCCTTGAATTTAGTTTGAAAAAAAGAACTAAACGATGTGATTTTGGTTTGTTAAGGAACACTTGTTCCACTTTTACTGAGCTTTGCAAAATCCGACCCATTTAGTTTTATCAAATAATTCTCTCACCAACTATGTCAGCCCATTAAATGATGCATAACTTTATTGCCCGTGACAATATGGGAATAGTCTGAGGAGCTGTACGCTATAGTTTACTCCAAGAACTTGTGATCTAATTCTACTTTAAATATAGCATGCTTTTCTTCATTAGAAGGGGGACAGATCTATGCTTGTTTTTGAATTGGTGTTGAGAGTGCTGAGATGCATAATCACTTTTGGCCCAGACAAAAGGGGGAAAAAAAGAAGAAGGGATTTTGAAGTGTGATGAGCAAAAGTTGTATTGGAGTGTCTGTTGTACATATAACAATTTTTTTCTAAAATAAAATAAAAAAACGATGTAATGGAGGCATTTATGCCTCTTGAATTTGTGCAATCAATGCCATTTTTTGATTCATGTAACCTAACATTAGTCCCTTTTTTTTTCTTTTTTTTTTTAATTAAATAAATCTTTTCCTGCTATCTTGCCAAACATTAAAATCATGACTCAAATTTTTCATGGAAGCTCCCCTTGGGCCGCGACGGGAGGCATGGATAAGAAGCTCATTGTCTGGGATATGCAGCATTCATCTCCCCGCTGCACATGTGACCATGAGGTTGGTTGGAGTTTGGTTCCATATGAAGCTACCTATTTTACACGTTGTCTTGATCACTAGTTGGTTGCTTTCAGTCATATGATCATGTTTTGGTGAATCAACTCAAGAATATTCGAGTTTTGTGTTGCTGGTTTAACATGTGTCTATTTCCTCGTGGACAGGATGGGGTGACATGCTTGACTTGGCTTGGTGCATCTAGGTACTTAGCTTCCGGTTGTGCGGATGGGAAAGTACGGTTATGGGATAGCCTCTCTGGAGATTGTATAAGAACCTTTAGTGGGCACTCTGATGCCATTCAGTCTCTGGCTGTATCTGCTAACAGGGATTTCCTTGTTTCAGTTTCTCTGGATGGAACTGCCCGAGTATTTGAGATTGAAGAATTTCAGTAAGCAAATTTAGTTTTACGTGGATCTTTGTAGGACTCAAAATAGAATTTTATTTGTTTCCTTTCTTTCTTTTGTTGTTCTTTTTCCCATATTTTTCTCCTTAAAATGAGATGAAATGAATCGCATACCAATAGTTGCACTCTGTTGTGATTCTGCTTGTAACATGATAATTTATTGTTGCACAGCTGCAACTTAGCTTGTTTCATATGTGAATTGTATATCTTCATGGGTTTATTTCTATTACAGGGGGTACTGCAACTTAGGGATCTCGTACATACTTTGTAGGCTTGAGCCTGTTCACTATTTTGTTGTGCGATGGTTACAAATATAAGGCTGTAATATCCGTTTGTTATGGCGCAGCCATAGTTTCATTGATTTTACTAGTTTTTTGATGATTTAATATTATTGTCATGGTAGTATACACGTAATTAATATATGTGAATCTTAATATTTCAATCAAATATTATATTACAGTTAATGAGGCCTTCGATATTGATTATTGAGACAGTACAGCAGTGCTTATACTGAATTTGTTCTTATGACTGCTGTATAAACTCTGTTGTTTCTGTTTTCATCTAGCAGCAATGGCATAAACATAAGCTAGTTAAAATTGCTCATTTAGGTTGGACAGCATCTAAGTGGTCGAACCAAGTTCTCTTCTTTGAATGTTAGGATGGTGATAGGTTCACAAAGTGTGTTTTATAGCAGGGTTAAAAGATTTCCATTATAAAATTTGGGAAATGCTATAAACAGCACCATATAGACAACATTTGATGTGACATGAGTTGATTGTCATAAATACCCTCCAACTATTTAGTATCACCCCCAAGCGGTCCATTGAGGTCCATTGCCACATCAATTGATGTCTATATGGTATGGGAAAATTACACTGACCTCCTTTGAGGTTTTGAAAAAAGCCATAGACCTCTCCTGAGGCTTCAAAAATGCCACTGACCTCCCTGAGGTTTGATGAAAATCACATAAACCATCCCTCCATCCATTGACCGTTAGTTGACTAACGGAAATTGCTGATGTCATGCAAAAAAAACCTTCAAAAATACCAAGATTGCCCTTATTGAAGGTGATAATGCATGGAATGACTAAATTAACCCTAAAGTCAAATTTAAAGATAAAAATACCCCCAAATTTGCCTATTTTAAAATATGAAAATGCCTCCAAATATGCTTATTTGATACACGTCTCTTCAAAATTGAATATATCAAGGGCACACAACAATTTTCACACAAACCTAATTTAGAGTTTTATTAATGAGAGAACACTTCCGATACTTCTCTCATTGAACAATAAATCTGATTAAGATGGCTTTTTAAAAGTTCCAAGATTGATAAAAGAACTACTACCAGTCCACCAATAAATAATTACGAAAATTCATTGGTTAAAAATCTATACAACAATAGTTGGAACAAGCACTTTAACCTCATTTAAAGCTTCTACTGGGCGCAAAAAAACAAGTCATGTCATGATCTTCATGGAGTATCCCCTCATGAACCTTATTGTCATTGGGCTTGCAATTAATGACGGAAAGTGGCTCCATAATATACTTCAACAAACATGTACAAAAATCCTGATTCTCGATTGAAAATCATTGAGATTGATATACAATTTTTTAAAAGAAAAATAAGCACAGCAGTTACAAAAAAATACAACAATTATCAAATGCCAAAAATAGTGAACCTGTCAATGACCCATCCTTATGCGTACTGGCTTCCTGGCAATCGTACAAGGCAGACTTTTAGAATGATTAACCAAAAAAACAAAAAAGAAAAAAACAGTGAAATGGGCATGTCTACCCCTATGAACACTCGTATATTTTATAACAGGTTTAAATCACTTTACACAAGAGACATGTATCAAATAAACATATTTGAGAGTATTTTCGTATTTTAAAATAAGCAAATTTGGAGGCATTTTCATCTTTAAATTTGACTTTAAGGGTTAATTTAGTCACTCCACGCATTGTCACCTTCAATAAGGGCAATCTTGGCATTTTCTAAAGTTTTTTGCATGACTATCAGTAATTTCTATTAGTCAACTAACGGTCAATGGATGGAGGAGTGGTCTATGCGATTTTCATCAAACCTCAGGGAGGTCAATGGCATTTTTAAAACCCCAAGGGGGAGGTCCGTGGCTTTTTTCGAAACCTCAAGGGAGGTTAGTGTAATTTTCCCATATGGTATTGTACTAAGATACTACGTATAGTATTGCCCATAAAAATTTGATGGAAAATTGTGTAGGAATTATTTTATTCTCTCGGTCCCAAATCGTTTGGCCATAAATTCCATTTTATGGCCAAACTATAGTATTGCCCATAAAAATTTGATGGAAAATTGTGTAGGAATTATTTTATTCTCTCGGTCCCAAATCGTTTGGCCATAAATTCCATTTTAGGACGGCTCGAAATGTTTGTCCATTGTCAAAACTTAGATCAGATAATTATTTTACCTTTTTTTTAAAATTTTTTTTTTATGACAATCAATAGATATGTTTTTCTATAAGTTAGAATCTGAGATCATTTACTTAATAAGTGAGACAAATGTCATTAGACTACTATGCCATTAGCTAATTATTTTACTTTTTCAAAAATGCTATTTATTATATTTATAATTATTATTAAAATATTATATGTCATTTCGTTTGGAATATTTTAGGGGGAATTTTATATTGATCGGGCTACTGGAAAATATTTACAATTAAGTGCAAAATGTTATTAACTTTTTAGTAAATCACTACTAACCGTAATTAGAAGAAAAACGAAAGAGGTGGGGCGGGCGAGCGGGGCGGGTAAGGAAAGGTTGCTCCGGACTGAGATGTAACTTGAAAATTGGAATGCCCTCAATTAGTTCCTTGGTGTGGCGAAGGGTGAATGGGTCAATCTCACTTCGCACACTGTTGGCAAGGAGACACCCTCTCGTGCTCTGGCTATGGATTTTTCTTGTAACAGCTATGCCATAGACAACCAGTGGACCCGACAGGAGTCCACATGGGTCATGGGTGTGCATGCATTAAAACCTATTTCTAACTTCATATCGTGGTGTCGTGTTATCTGCATTCCCTCGAACAAAACGTTGGAGTTCATTCTCCGTCCAAAATGAGGAAAGCCATGGCTGTCCCTTCAATGTTTCTGGTTTTGCTTTTGGTTGCCTTCTCATTAGGTCTCTGAGGAAAGCCATGGCTGTCCCTTCAATGTTTCTGATTTTGCTTTTGGTTGCCTTCTCATTAGGTCTCTCTCTCTCTCTCTCTCTCTCCACTGTCCGAGTCCCAATAATCATGAATGCTGTAGATTATGTTGACAATTAAATTCCATAGATTATGTTGACCATTAAATTCCATGCTCTCTTTTAATGGTTATTTAACCTTCTTTTTTTAGCCACTTCACAGCAGGACGGTTCGATAGGTTTTTTTTTTTTTTTTTTTTTTTTTTTTTTTTTAACTACCGGAAGCTAACCCACTTATCACAAAGTGTTACACACAAAGCTTCTATTTGAATCTCAAAAAATAATTAAAATTTTTTTTTTAAAAAAATGTTTAAAATTTATTTCACGTCTTGAGCAATTTCACCAAGTTTCCTTTCCTTCCCTAGTGCTCTCAATTTCACCAAGGAAAGGCCTAGTGCTCTCTAGGATACAAATAGGGGCTAAAGGTGCAAAATGGGCTACATGTTAATTCCTGCACTTGGATCTCTTGCTATGTGTACATCCCAGCCCTTGGAATGTGCATAGCACCAAATCCAGACGCCTTAATTTTGTATGCTGGAGCGACAAAGAGAAAAAATGAAGGCAAAAATGAATGTGGATGATGACGAACAGGTGGGTTGAATGAAGGGAAGATGTTCGATGAACCAGGGATCTGCAAGGACAAATTCGAGCTGTTCATGGAACCGCGATGCGACCACGGCGTTTGTATGGCATTGTGTGAACAAGATGTGTGGAGGATAATAGCTGCGAATGCAGCCCATTTCTGTCGACCCAAGCCTCCCAAATAAATTAATCCTCTTGTTTTCATAATTTTAGTCCCATGCGTGTGATCAAGTTTATGTAAGATTATCATGGGTTGGTGGATCATGCATGGCTTCCCAATTAATAAAGATGGGTTTTGTCTTCCCTTCTACTTTTTGTTCTGTTTTTAATTTGGAGTGATTTAAGGCTAAGACCACGCATTGGGCCAATATCATGCATATCAATTCAATCCAATTTGATTAGGTGTGGCTTAGAAACATCCATTAGGGCTTTTTTGGGGGAATTTAAAAAACTAGATCAGACTCACTCTTAATTGTCATATGGTTTTTAAATAAATTAACTAACAGTTGGTTTGAAAAAAAATTAAAATGTGTTTATGCCTTATTTTCAATGAAGAGTTGAATACATTAGCTGGAAAAAGATATTTACTAAACAGTGTAATCACATCAAAACTGATCAAGCTTTTCTTCAGTTGTTTACGTTTTCAAGTTTACCAGACAGCCCCTTTGAGTTATCCAACCCTCTGACCCAACTAAATGTGGTACTTTCTAGGGGTGTTCATGGTTTAGGTTAAAACCGAAAGCCAAACCGAACCGAACCGAACCAAACCGGTAGGTTTGGTTTGGTTTTTTTGTCCTTAGGTTTGGTTTTGGTTCTAATTTTAGAAAACCGAATTAAATTGGTTTGGTTTTGGTTTTCATGTTTAAAAAACCAAACCAAACCGAAAAACCGAAAAAATCGAAAAAATATAAGATAAATATATGTAATTTTATATATTACATATTAAACTTAGTTTGTAAATTTTTTATTCTAATGAGGGCATAATAGGTAATAGATTGTAAATTTTCATAATATTTTTTCTTTATTAGATTGGCATGTTTTAAACTAGCTGTTATTGTTGTGTGAGATATTGGTACGAATTAGATTGGAGATTTGAACTTGGATTGACATAAGTTAGTACTTTTCAATTTTGATACAATGTTTAATATTTTTTATAGTTGCTAATGTAATGATTTTATTAAAAATGTTTTTATTTAGAGTTTGGCTTGTCATTTTTCTATTTTTAATTATTTGTTGTTATTTGATAGGATAAAATTGAAACCGAACCGAACCAAACCGAAATTTTATAGTTTGGTTTGGTTTTGTTTCTTTTATAGTATGGTTTGGTTTTGGTTTGAGTAAACAAAAACCAAAGTATAATGATTTGGTTTAAAATCTACCCTAAAATCGAACCAAACCGAACCACAAACACCCCTAGCACTTTCTATGCCAATCTGAAATTTGATTCGGCCTTAAGGGCAAACTGCCTCTACTTATGGGCAGGCCCAGTTCCCTCCAAAAAGAAAAGGCTTACAGGTTTGGTCCAATTTGCAGCCCCAACAAGGCAAGGGAACGGCTATTGCAACCCTCCATTCCTATAAGCCCACCCCCATCCTTTAGGTTTTTAAGGTTTTATGCAAAATATAGAAAAATTTTATGAAAACTGACCGTGATGTCCACTAGAAAACATCATTTTGAACAACTTTACAGAAGAAAGTTTTTCCAAAATTTATCGTTTAGGTAGACTTTTTGGCAAAAAATGAAATAAAGGCTATAAATGGTTAAAAAGTATATTTAAACGATAGATTTTGAAAAAACTTTCTTCTGCAAAGTTGTTCAAAATGATGTTTTCTAATGGATATCATGGCTGGTTTTCATAAAAACTTTTTATATTTTGCATAAAACCTTAAAAACCTAAAGGATAGGGGGTGGGCTTATAGGAATGGGGGGTTGCAATAGCCGTTCCCACAAGGCAATCCCCCTTGAGCAAAGGGGCCTTGATTTTTATACCTATAGACCCCTAGTACAAGTCACATTGATACAAAAGCCCAGATATGCAGAAACATTGATAGGCTTTCTTCAATTGACCTATGAATGCGTACCAAAGAATCACTTTGCTTTGGCCCCTTTGGTTTTTATTATTTTTTATTTTTTTGGGGGAGGGGGATATTCTTTGGTCATCTTAATAAATTAACTCTAAAAAACTGGGCCTATCAATGAAGGAAACTTGCCCTTGTTTCGGTTTCCTTGTTTCAGTCAAATGTTAGAATAAAAGAAGAAAATTCTCTCTCTTGAAACACAATATGGTACTGTGAGAGAAAGTATCCAAAAACTCCCTCAAAAATAAATTCATATCCAAAAACTCCATTAAATATTTTTCCTATCTATTTAATCCAAATAAAAAAGAATCATATCCATTAACTCTAATCAGTTAAATTTTTGTTTACTGCAGTTTAAAAAAAAAAGAGTGATTCGACTAAAATACCCTTTTTTAACATTAATATGTTTAATAAAAAAATGGCATATTTAACAGAATTTCTACTTTTATCCTTTTTAGTGTAATTAGAAAAAAATTAACTATCATTAATTAATTATTCTCTAATGTATAGATGGGGGAAAGGGAGAAGAAAAAGAGAGTGTGGGAAAACAGATATGCAAGTTTGGGAAAAGAAGGGGCAAAAGGGAAAATTCACTTGAATATACATTTTTGTCATTAACGTATTATTGTGAAAGAAGGGTATTTTAATCGAATCACTTTTTTCTTTTAACTGTAGTAAACAAAAATTCAACTGATTGGAATTAATGGATATGATTCTTTTTTATTTGTATTAGATGGATAAGAAAAATATTTAATAGGATTTTTAGATATAATTTTATATTTAAGGTAAGTGTTGGATATTTCCCCTAAATGATATTCATATCTTTATTTTTGAAAGGAGTAAATATTTTGGGACAATCAAAATATAAAAAAAGATGGCAAATCTTTGTAAAACGACTGACGGGGACCCGCGCGGGGAGTGTATCAACCAACCATTTTGTCCTCACACGTGGGGTGGGCAAAACGGGAAGAGCATGAGAGCAATAATAAAGACAAGAACCCTGAAGAGACATTCATCCATAAAGGCATGGAAGAAGTGAAGAAGTTCATTTAAGCCAAAGTCTGACCTTCACGTTTATGGCAGGCCTTCTTCAATTGACTTTGGCCCAGATCACATCTGTGATCCTACACAGTGTCTGTCCACGTGAACTCCCTCATGTCTCCTAGCCACTCTGAAATCTATAATTTATTTTTCAAATTCATCTACCTTATTATTATTATAATTTTACATACAAACAAATATATATTGCACAATTAATTAATAATTAAATGATAAGGATATGAGTGCCTCAATTACTTGTTTGAGTTCTCAGAGTTGCATGTGGGCTAACGCAGCACCTGCCCTCAACTCATTGGAATGATTCAATCAGATATCACACCAATTTTTGTAACTTCTAGGTTTTCCCTAAGTAACCTAGCTTTTAGGTTTTATTCACTTTTTTTTTTTTTTTTTTTTTGAAAACCAAATATTACATAAAAGAAAAAATATCACTAAGACTACAGACCTAATTAACTAGCTTTAGAACAACATCTTGTCGACCCTATGGTTTTACTCATCCTTCTCATTATATGAATTATATTATAAGGTTTCTTGGCTTGCAAAATCGATTGGACACGCCTCAGTTACCGGCTGCTTAAATCCTTTTTTTTTTCTTTTTTTTTTTTTTGTGTCTTCCTGCTTGGGAAGATGGGATTTTAAGAGGGTTTTTTTTTTTTTCAATCGGTTCAGCTCACAAAAATTGTACTTCTAGTTTAGGAGACCTAAAATTGTACTTCAAGTATTATTGTTTACTTACAGTATATAAATTGTTTTATATACACCTGGTTTCCTTCTTTTTGGTGACTCACAAAAACATGTGAACCCTTCAAAAGATAGCCGTGGATCATGTGAAGTGCAACAGATGTACCTCCTTGTACATTTAAAACCAACCCCTTTCCATCTCCCATATATTGTTACCTCGTCCTTCATTATATTCCTCCCAAAACAATCATCTCTTTCATGGTTTTTTGAAAAGCTTTTGCTTCCCACTTCTTATGAAATATCTCATAGGGTTTCTGGTATAGTTGCTACAACCTACAAGACCAAAACAAGAAAGAGGGGAGAAAAAAAATGAAGAACTTCTCACTTGGAGCCCATAAATCTATCCTCGTCATCGCGATAATTTTCATGGTACTCACGTTCGGCAAAAGCCTTCGCTTGACACCTCATCATTGTAAGTGCAGGGTTGTTATCTTCCTTCCGATAATTTTTGTTCTTATTTTGGCATGAATCAATATTGTATATCGATCATGAATCTCCCATGTTGAATGACTTTATCGCTCTTTCCTTTTTATTTTAAAATTGAATGACTATCATTCTGCTATTAATTTATAAAATATCATTATGTACGTAGTGGTATTCAAAATGGGCACAAGTGAAGATTAATAGTTATTCTTCTTCGTGCTTCATTAGTATAATTTCTTTTGTTTTTTTGTAATTTTTTTTTATGGACATTTCAGTTAGCTTCCATGGAAAAGCATCCTATAATGGAGATCAAACTCATATCCACCTTAAGGTTTGTTTCTTATAATGCCCCATTTTCTACACGTATTAGGGAGAAAGTGATCTCAAATTTGGCACAAACAATGAAAAGAGACGAGTTACGCGAATAAATTTTTTTCTTTTTTTTCTCTAGAAATTTTCACTTGCATGTATTATGTGTAGGAAGAGGCAAAGGAAGAGCTAGGGATGGAACTATACCCGACCGGCTTCGAGCTTGCCGGACTGTTCCCACGCATGTGGCCCATGCATTCCATGCAAAAGGGTGATGGTGAGCTTCAAGTGCTCAACTGCAGAGTCATGCCCTATTGTTTACAGGTGCATGTGTAAAGGGAAGTACTACCATGTGCCTTCTTATTGATAGAAAATTATATATTTGCACTGGACATGCCATTGAAGGTTTTCAATTTCTGATGGGAAATTATTTCAAGAATCCGTATGGTTGTTAATTTGTGGTCATGGCATGGACTGTACCTATTGTTACTGTGTTACGAGGATCTGGTCTCAATTTCCCTGATTGGGCCATAGCCCTTAATTATGTGCACAAAAGGGCAAAAATGAGGACAAAAATTTAAGACTGAGGAGAAAGTTGGTAAAAAGTTGAGTTATTATTATTATTGCCCTTTTTTTTTCTCTTTTTTTCTTTTTTTTTTTTTTTTTTTTTTTTTTTGTGGCTTAGTTGGTGGAAATGTCAAATGAGGGTATTTTTCTTCTACTCTGGCAAGTTTGTCTTCAGTGTTTGCATGGTTGGTGGGGGGGGTTTCATTATGGAAATCCCACCTCAAATTTTATTTACTTATTTTTTTTTTTAAAAGAAAAATAAATGGTATGCAATGAATGTGTTACTGGCTACTGCATGCTATCCGTGGAGATCGCGGCCCATGTGGTCATGTATTGAATGAATGAATGTGGAGGCAAGAGTTTAGAGGTGAAAAATACAATACCACTCCATCACCTGAGAAAATACAATATACAACATGGAAGTCCAAATTTCTAAGGAGCACTGTTTTTTGCATCAACTCTCCACATGCATGAAATGATCACATGACTGATAATATGACGTAGACTTGTTAAAATATATATGTCATCTAAATTCATCTAACTTTAGATAACTTAAAATCTAATTAAGTCATTAGGTGTAGGCCCAACAAGTACATGAAATCTTATCAAATTTCATAATTAACCAATGTGGAATGTGGTATATTTTTCAACACTCTCCTCACGTACAGGCCTAACAAGATTGTAATGAAATGAAACAGCTCAAAAACGATATGCTCTAATACCATAGTAAGTTTCAATCTAACGTAAAAGTCTAGGCTAACTATTAGGTAGAAAGCTCAAACAAGTATATGAAATCATGTCAAATTTCATAATTAACTAATGTAGGATGTAATATTTTCTGACAATACCACATGAGTTGTGCAAAAACGTTGATGCGGAGAGTTGGCGCAAGTGCATTGTCCATTTCTCAATGAAATGGATGGACTAGATTAAATATTCCTTAATTGAAGGATTAACAGAATAAGATACAAAGGAAAACTCAACTCCAAAAACAATCTTACTTCTTGATAACCATAGGCTTCGAGTTTGATGCAGCTCATTATTTAATTTTTATGACAAACGGAGTTTAAGTCCACCACAATGCCAACCACTATCAAGCCTAGTGGCATGTCTCATTCCAATAAAAATGGAGGATTGCAGAGATCTTAGTTTCATGAATATATATATATATATATATATATATATATATAGATATATTCATGAAAGTATTATTGTTTATTTATTTATTTGTCAAATGATAAGAGTAAACATACGCTAGCTCCTAGATTAAGTTGAAACTAAGATCTCTGCAATCCTCCATTTTTATTGGAATGAGACATGCCACTAGGCTTGATAGTGGTTGGCATTGTGGTGGATTAAACTCCGTTTGTCATAAAAATTAAATAATGAGCTGCATCAAACTCAAAGCCTATGGTTATCAAGAAGTAAGATTGTTTTTGGAGTTGAGTTTTCCTTTGTATCTTATTCTATATATATATATATATATATATATATATATATATATATATATAAATCTTTATATTTTCCATTTACAAACCCACAAATCTAACAGTGGAGTAATTCAGATCTTGTCAAAATATAAAGGTTTATTATATGTTATAGGGGTAAAATAGGGTTTTCAAACCCATAAAATAACCAAAGTTGGGATAATACTGAAAATTCTGATAGCCGGCCTGCAATTGCAACTTCAACTAATAATTCGGGTACTAAATTGATGCAATTTAAAATTTGGACTCTAAAGTAAAACTTGACCCAAAATTTGGACCCTAAAGTGCAATTTCCCCAATAAATAAATAAATATTAAAACATACTTCTTAATTAGGAGAACCTAATTTGAGATATTAATATAAACCATTAGGCTCTACTAATCCAATGGTATCGGTGACAAGCTAGTGAGTCGTGTTCTGCCAATAACGTAGGCTTGCTTATTGATTAATAAGATGTAATGGGCAACTTAATCAAATAAATTATGCCTATTAACTCTCAAATATCATCTGTCCAGTTTATTCACATGGAGGTGGGTATTTATTATTATTATTATCATTTTTTTTTTCTTATGATGAGGAAATCTTTTGAGCAAATTTGGGCCTATAAAAGATTTTCCAACCAATATAAATGAGATAAGTCCAAGGCTCATGATAATCATGAAAACTTATGTAGGTGGCCTCAAGGAATTTTAGCAAAAGTCAAACTTAGAACCACCACTTCTTGAGGGTAGACCCTTGCCAACCGAGGTCCCCTTGGGCCTTGGAGTTAGTTGGGGTTTTCGTCCATGAGAGTGAGAGAGAGGGAGAGACCCGTTAGTCTACCTACTCGCACTAATTTTGGGCCTGTAATGCTTATATCCAAACCGGGCCTAACTCTCACATCTCTGGAATTGCGAATTGTCCACAAGCCCAACTCTCATAATTTTGGATTTGCCAAACCCCAACCGTTCAGGTTTTTGGGTTTAGAGAATTCTGGGCTATGAAAGAGAGCTCAAATTTCATATAAAATGTCGAAGGGAGCCTCTATTGGCAACCCAAGATTTGCTTTTCATCCCTTATTTACTTAATATTTTAAGATTTTATTAAAAAATATAGAAAGTTTTCATAAAAATTGATCACCTAATATACTAGAAAACATCATTTTGAATAATTTTGTAGAAGAAAGTTTTTTAAAAATCTATCGTTTATATGGATTTTTTAGGCCATTTATAAAACAAAGACTGTAAATAGCTAAAAATTCCACTTAAACTGATAGATTTTGGAAAAACTTTCTTTTACAAAGTTATTCAAAATGATGTTTTTTAATGAATAACATGTCCGGGTTTTATAAAAACCTTTTATAGTTTCATAAAATCTTGAAGTGTAAAATCAATGGGAGATGAAAGCAAGTCTTTGGGTGCCAATAGACAGGGGTGGAACTACACGAGGACAAAGGAGGGCCATGGCCCCTGCAAAATTTTGAAAAAAATTTATTACGTAGTGAGAAGATCAGCCCTGGCAGTGAATCAAAGGAGGTCTCGCCCCTACAAAATTTGGAAAAAATAATTGACTTAGTTAGAAGATTGGCTTTGGTAGCAAATCAAAGGGAGGTGTTGCGAAGAGCCCCTCTGCTTTCTGCGTGGGAGATGATGATGGTTGAATAGGATTTGCTCACAAGTGTGGGCTTAGACTTAGCATCGTGGAGAGCCTCTGATTTGAGCCTAGATCCAAGCCTCGTCAATGTCGGTTTTTTACTGTCGTCAGTTTCTAGCAACGATGATAATGGATATTGCCGAAGTTCAACATTTTTTTGTCTTGTGTGTTGGAAGAGTAGAAATCTAGTGGAAATAGCCATATATGATGGATAGTAGTGGACACATGCCATTCAAAAGGAAAATATGATGTTGTTGTCAATTAAAAAAGTTCTTAAAAGTTTTTAAAAAAAATCTACTACTTTTCCACTTATTTTACCAATGGGATCCAACCAACAATAAATAAATAAAACCAGTCAAATTTTTATGTAAACAATTTTATTTTATAAAAAAAACAGTTTGAGTTTTTTTTTATTATTATTTTATTTTATGAACCAAAGGGTATTGATACTTCTTCAAAAATTTGAATTTGAAATTACCCACTCAATAAGTGAAGAGAATGCCTACTAAATTATTATGACATTGACAAATAAACTTACTAGTTTGTTTCCAATGTATTACGGTACTATAAAAGTATTTTTTTAAAACTATGATGATTGTTTGCTTAAAATCTTCTAACTTGATTTGAAATGGTGAAACTCATCGTCAAATTTGCAAAACATAGGTTAGTATTTTTTCGCTTTCTAACTATTGGCCCCTGCATCTAACAATTCCTAGTTTTGCCCCTGCCAATAGTGGCCCCCAATGTCGAAATATGTGTCTTTGGAGATATCTCAAAATCGTAGTATATATATATATATATATATATATATATATATATATATATATGTATATATATATATATATATATGTATGTATGTATGTACGATTATGTTCCCATCAGCACATGTTGATATAAGTTATATTAGTACCATGCATTGGGGGTTGTACCATTTTGCATTGGTCCAAGATACCTCATATCTCACTAATACACAAGGTACAACTCCTAATGCAAGTGTTAACATAAGTTATATAAGCATTTGCTTACCTGATCATCATCTTATATATATATATATATATAGCTTTGATCATGTGCGAGATATCTCATACAATCATAGCCGTCCATGAGTAACATGCGTGCACTCGTGAATGTGCATGTGTTATCCACGGACGTCGTAATCGAAAGGGATAGTTCAGGGATATCCCGCACTTGATTAGCCCTCCATATATATATATATAATTTTGGACTCACCAAACCCCAACCATTCAAGTTTTTGGGTTTAGATAATTATGGGCTATGAGAGAGAGCTCAAATTTCATATAAAATGTCGAAATCTTTGGAGACTTCTCAAAATAGCACATATATAGGATGATGATCAAGTGAGCATGTGTTGGTATATCTTATATATATTAACACCCGTATTGGGGGTTGCACCTTGTTCATTAGTGGGTTATGGGGTTCATTAGGTCAATGCACGAGATAAAACTCCTAATGCATGGTACTGATATAACTTATATCAACATGGGCTGACCTGATCAGGACAATATATATACACACACTAGAAGTGGTTGTACATGCGATGTATGTGCATGCATAACACCCTATTTAATTATTCTGTAGAGAAAATTGTGGAATTATAGGTTAGTGGATAAATGGATTTGAATTCAAATAAATATGATATTACTATTTTATCCCTTTTCATTTTTCAGTTATATAAAATAATGATAAGGGTATTTTTAGGTTTAAGAGGAGAAAGAGCATAGAGAAGTGAGAGATAAGAGCCTGCCAACCTATTAACCTATTACACTATATATATATATAGGATAGGATGACGATCAGGTATTCAGGTAAGCACGTACTAATATAACTTATATTAGCTATCGCATTAGAAGTTGTATTTCATGCATTAATGAGTTATGCAATAAATCACCACCCCTAATGCATGTGCTCAATGTATTCCACCATGCAGATGCTTTCAAGCGCACCTATGTGGCATTTTTAATGTTCATTGTGACTTCTGTTGCTTATTTTCTGAAAACTTATGGGAAAATGCATAGCTTACTATGTACTACAGTAGTTAGCTGATAAAGTTTGTTTAAGACTTGAAGTTGTATTCCAGACCTTGGTTCTCATTTCATTTCTTCCGTTTTCTTATTAATATTTGTTCTAATGTCATTAGATTCAGTACTGCTAGATTTTTATAATTGAATCTGCTGTTAAATTATTTTTCTTTATAATGTAATTTTATTAATGGAAAGAACAAAACATGTACACAAGGTATATACCTACTGTTGAATTTTGATTACCTTTTTCTGTCATTGCCTACATAGGATATTATTTAGCTTGTAAATTACATCTATGGAACCTGGTTCACTTTTCACGTTTAAGGTCTTTTTTTCTCCCTTTAATTCTATGATGTTATTTGTTACCTTTATATGGTTGCATTTATTTACACCTTGTTTGTTTGTTGATGTGTTGTTTTTCTTAGAGTCTAGAGTGCTAGACTCTTGGTTTCATAAGCTACTATGTCTGATCTTCTGGAATGTCTAAATGCTGTTAAAGTTGGTTGATCATTGTCTTTTTCTTTCTTGTTAATCTTCAATTAGTTATAAAATTTTTAAAAAATTTAATTGAAAGTCATTAATTAGGATTTTTCTTTCTTTTGTGGTAGGTAATGCATTTTTTGAAGGGCTTTTGAATCTGGTATTGAAGATTTTGGTCTTAAGTTCATATGCTTGATATGTAGACAATGATTCCTATTATAATTGTGGATATACAATTTAACTATGGAGGTTGATTACTGATTGTTGCCTTTATGCATAAACTATAGATATTGATTACTAATGGTTTGTTCATATAATATATATATCTTTTTGTATATTTTATATAAGAACAATGATGATTTTTATTTTCCTTCTAAATGAAAAAGGTTGTGGATGAATACTTATTGTTTGAAGTGGAAATGTTATATAGGAAAAGAGAATTGTTCTCCAATGAATGGTTAAAGGATATTTGATACAGGTTATAGATGAAAAATTATTGCATTATTTCTAGCTCAGTTATAGGTACACAGGTTTCCAACTTGTTGTATTATGTAAAATATAATGTGCTTGAATGTAATATAAGGATATAGATTAATTTGGTTTACAGCTTACAGGTTTAACCTATCGAAAAAAGAAAAAAAAAATCCGATTTGCAACGTTTATAATTTGTCACAGGAAAATGATAGGGGGGATGAATTGGGAGTACCGAGTAATGGTGGGACAACTAACGTTGTTGTTTCAACATTATTGTTGACTTGTAAGGCAGTTATTATTTCCTTTAATGGATCATTATTTTCGAGGGATTGCAGTTCTCTCACAGTGGGAAGTTTCTCCTACATTGTTTTCCACTAGGATTGTGTTTGTGTCATGAATATTCAGATAAATTGGGTTTTTTTTGGATAACAGTGGGAAGTTCCCCCCATGCATTGTTTACCACTGAGAGTGTTGTATGCTCTGAATATTCAGATAATTTGGGCTTCTTATTTTTTGGATAAACAATGGGAAGTTCCTTCTTACATTGTTTACCACTGGGAGTGTTTGTGCCCTAAATATTCAGATAATTTGAGTTTATTTTTTTATTTTTTTAAACATTGGGAAGTTCCGCCCCCTGCATTGTGTACCACTGGGAGTGTTTGTGTCCTAAATATTCAGATAATTTGGGTTTTTTTGGGATAAACATTGGGAAGTTTCGCCCCCTACATTGTTTACCACTGAGAGTGTTTGTGCCCTAAATATTCAAATAATTTGGGTTTCTTTTTTTTTTTTTTTTTTGTATATTTATAAACAATGGGAAATTCTTCCCCTTTACATTGTTTACCACTAGGAGTGTTTGTGCCCTGAATATTCAGATAATTTGGGTTTTTTTTGGATAAACATTGGGAAGTTCCGCCCCCTGCATTGTTTACCATTGGGGAGTGTTTTGTGCCCTAAATATTCAGATAAATTGGGTTTTAATTTATTTTTTTACTTTTTTATAACAAAGGGAAGTTTCCATCATGCATTGTTTGCCACTGAGAGTGTTGTGTGCTCTAAATATTCAGATAATTTGGGTTTTTTTTTTTTTTTATTTATAATTATAAACATTGGAAAGTTTAGTTACCCCTACATTATTGTTTTCCACTGGGATTGTTTTGTGCCCTGAATATTCAGATAAATTGGGTTTTTTTTGGATAACAATGGGAAGTTCCCCCTATGCATTATTTACCACTGTTGTGTGCTCTGAATATTCAAATGATTAGGGTTTTTTTTTTTTTTTTTTTTATAAACATTGGGAAGTTCCTCCCTACATTGTTTACCACTGGGAGTGTTTGTGCCCTAAACATTCAGATAATTTGAGTTTTTTTGGATAAACATTAGGAAGTTCTGCCCCCCCTGCATTTGTTTACCATTGGGAGTGTTTGTGCTCTAAATATTCAGATAAATTGGAATTTTTAAAAAAACAAAAAACCCTTATCAAATGGAGAGATTTGAGACCTTGTCAAGTGCTAAAATATAGTGATCTGACAATGTAATAAGGAAAAAACCAAATACATTTATCTTGATCAAAGATTCCTTTACCATTCGCCATTTAGCTCCTCAACGACCTGTGCCAATTTTGTTGGTTGCAACGGAATCCTATTCAATGGTGTCGCAAAGAAGTGAGTTCAACTACAAGAACAAAAGAAAAAACAGAGACTATTGAATCAAAACATATAACCACATCTAGATTTTCAAGATAAAAAATAAAGAAATCATATTTTGTTTAAAAACCCATATAACAAAAAGGGTATGAACGATTTCCCCAATCAAACGGGGAAAAATCGTTCAAAACCCTAGAACCTAGCTAAGAACCAAGCATCCGAATAACAAAACAATCTTTTTTATCTAAAAGAAGTACCTTTATGGTTCTTCGCGTCCTTCTGCAACAAGGCCTTTTGATTTCTACCGCCAGTGAGTAACAACTTGCCGAAGGACTTGAACTCGAATGCAGGAGGCATCTCGAAGCTTGGTCGATGAATGTTTTTAGGAATCGTTGAAAGGAAGAAGAAGATGTGCGCAAATTTGAGGAAACCCCTATAATCCCGTTTATCTAAATTTTTGCGAGCATATCACTGAACTAGGAAGTGAGGACTTCCCATATTAAGTTCTTTTTGGTTATTAATGGTATTAATACTACTAAGCAATCAGATTCAGCCAAGTCAGTGGTCTTATATTTTGGTCCTCTAATAATGGTCCTATGTATTACTACTCTCTGTCACAAAAGCCCAATTTGCGTTCCTAAGTTGCGATGGATATATCCATCACTAAAATATGTTTTTCTCTATTTTTAAATGATTAATACATTTTGGCGGTTATCAATTTGCAACATTTATAATCCGTCACAATGACATTTTCAAATGATTTATAAATTTTGACAGTTATCAATATGCGAGGTTTATAATCTGTCACAATGCCATTGTGACGGATTCTCAAACGTCACAATCCGATTGTGACGCAGGCTATTATAACCCTTTTGTGACGCCAATTATCCATCACAAACCACCGTTTTGTGATGCTTTTGCCAAAGTTTGGAACGGTTGCAAAAGCCTTCATTTTTTTAATAGTGAATATATTATAATAAAATTCTCAAACATTGACCCATGTTATTTCCTAATCTCATTTCCATTCAAGCAAACGAGCCTTCCCATAATAGTGATGTATGACACATACAATGCACATGGAAAGACATGAAGAAATCTATGCCAAACTAATTTTCGTTTGAAACGGTCGCATGCGCGTAAAGTCCAAAGTCATTTCTCATTAAACATCGAAAATTAAAATAAAGACCGTATGTATTTGGTAGTTGAATTTCACATTTATTAATTTTAAATCCGTTTATCCTATATCTATAATAATTTTAAAATATCTATATTTGGATCCTTGACTATATTTTATTTGATTGCAGGGTCAAACGGATTATAATTGGACAAAAGATTTTAAGTATAAAAAAATTTATTTATGTTGGCTAACCCTGTCACATTATCACTAAGTACATATTTATTAATTCATTATTATAAAATAATATTCTTTGTATTTTCACTAATCATAAAAGACCCCATACCAAATTAATGTAGTGAAAATGACAAAGACAAGGAAGAAAATATATGAGCCGTGGTTGGAAATTGTTTAAATCAGGCATCAGTGCGGGAAGAATGGACATTTAGGCCTTGTTTAATTGCAAGTTGGAATTTAATTAACCACTTTTGAGGGATAAGGTAGTTGACATATTAAACTAAACAATAATGTTTGGGCCAGGCTATTGCCACCACATAAAATACTCTAAGCCCCCCATTTAATTTACATTTTTAAGGTTTTATGAAAAATATGCAAAAAATTTATGAAAACTAATCACATAGTCTACTAGAAAACATTATTTCAGACAACTTTGTAAAAAAATGTTTTTCCAAAATCTGTCATTTAAGTAGACTTTTTAACAAATTTTCATAGAAAATGAAATAGAGATTGTAAATGGCTAAAAAGTCTGCTTAAATGATAAATTTTGGAAAAAAAAATTTTCTACAAAATTGTTCAGAATGATGTTTCCTAGTGAACAATACTATTAGTTTTCATAAAAACCTTTTATATTTTTCATAAAACCTCAAAAAGTGTAAACTAATAGGAGCTTTGAACATTTTATGTGGGGGCAATAGCCTCACTCTAATGTTTTTTGTTTTTTTTTTTTTTTGTGTGTGTTGTGGAGGGGGTTGGCTTAAGGTCACGTAAATGGGGCCGACAAAAAGCTGAATTTGGAAAGGACGCATGGTGGGAATTGAAGAAAATTCAACAATGGTATAATGATAAACATTGAATAATTGAATCCATATACGGCTAGATATTATTTTCTCTCTTGGGGATGGGTTCACATTTAAGCAATAACGTTTCAATTCGAATTAGTATTTTTGATTGAGTCATATCACAGCCTCGAGAACATCATATCCCATTGTATGTCTACAATCTAGATACCACCAGCGCGTATAGCCAAGAATCATGGCCTATCACTTTTCTTCTCTTTTTTAATTTTTTTTTCTCTTCGTATTTTGTCAACAGAGAGAGAGGTAGTCTAGCCACCTAGTCAGTTCGTGGGTGCCTCAGGCTTTTTGGAGGTTGAGTACGAATTAATTTTATGTTATTAGATCCTCTTTTAGTTCATGTCATCTATGTGAGTTTCCTTATTTGTATTTTGTGTGTTACGGAGAAGTATTGATACCCATTCTGTCTTATATTTAGGAGTTATGTTGACATGGTAGCATAAAAACCTCTCCCTCTGAAACTCTCTTCTCACCTTACTTCTGGGTCCACCAATGTTTCTCTTTTTTTTTTTTATAGTAATTTTTTTCCATGTCTTTTCATTTTAAAATTTGAAACCCCCTCTTAAAAGGTCATTGGTTATTATTAAACATACAAATTGCATTTTTCTTTTCTTTTGGCTAATAAGATATCTAGAGTTTGCAATTCCCGCACATCGCACGGGTCCCTGCTAGTTTGTTAATATTAAGGGGTTAGAGGTAAAGATAATTTCTATCGATTGTCAAAAAAAAAAAAAAAAAAAAAAATCTAGAGAGAAAAAAACCCTGGGTTTATCGACTTAGGCAACAAAGGAATTGCTATGCCTCTCTAATTTTATGAATGGTAGTAGCAAGGCCCAAATGGATTTCATATATAGCATAAGCCTAATTAAGATAATTCAGATTTAAACCCCAACCCACCTATACAGTATTAGGTTGACAAATTTTAAGGAAATGTTAGTTAACTTTACACTTTGCCCTACACTTTGTCCTACTATGAGAGAATAAGAGTTGTTTAAATTTTTAAGGTTTAACCATATTAGTGGGTCCACAACTTTACCCCTTATTTTTTATCTCATAGTAGGGCAAAGTGTAGGGCTAACTAACATTTCCCCAAATTTTATGGAACAAAATGTTTTCTCTATTAAGTCTACCATCTAGAAGATGTAACCCAAGATATTTGTCTTGTTTCCTAGCTATAGGAATAGCTGTGATATTAGCTATACTTTTTCTATCATCTCAGATACATTTTTTTTTTTTATAGAAAATATCATGAGATTTTAATCTGAAGTTTTACCAAAAAGATTAGTAATGTTAAAAGCATTAGTACATGATTTATATATGATTAGGTTTTGAAAATAGCATATTAGCATGCAGTAATTAATCTAGCTGTTTCTTAGAGTTTAAATTGCACAGATAGTACATCAGCATCCAAGTGGCGACTCACCAACTGAAGGGTTATGTTGTGCCTTAACACATCTTTTGGACATCATTTACTAATTCTCTTAAGTGGGAAAATTGAATCTTAATTATTGCTTAATTATTACTCCTTAAGAGCACTACACCTAGCTATAATGTGCATCAGGACCTTCATGACATAGGTCAAATATATAAACAAATTTAGTAAGAAATCCTAGGTGCTCATTTTTTATTTGAATTTTTATTTTTTATGTATCTGTTATTAATAGGGGTAATAAGACTTTCGTTTTGACTAACGCTTGGATATGGGTAAGGCTATCACTCATTGTCCACTTGTAGCTAAACCCAAGAAAGAGTAGGAAGTTGAACTCGATTAGAGGACGTACGTTTCGCTTCTTGAGGCATAGATTGCAAAAACCACTTATTACACCTTTAAGTTTTTATTCGACCATTATATTTCTAAATATTGTCTCTCTTTTTTTTTCCCCATGACAAGGGCATAAGAAATGTTTTTTTTTTTATAATAACTAAAAATGTAATTTTATAAAAATTACATCATACAAAAGTTAAGCCAATATGGGTTCGGTGGGTATTCAATTCACATTTTTCACAAATGGCTTTTTTTCTTAGTGTTTTTCTGTTTTCTTCCCCGCCCGCCCCTCTCCTCTCCTTTATTTATATATTTATTTATTCTAGTAAAAGCCTTAATTTTGTTTTTTCTCCTAATGATATATTTTCAAGGTTATATTAACCAACTGAAGTGACAACAATGTCAAATAATAAAAAATATTATTTAAAAATAGTTAGAAATGATGGACTGTTGTGGCATGACACATTAACTGCCGCACCATTAAAAAATGCGCACTTTATTGTCCTTAAATTGGTCCATTATCCCTTCATCAAAATAAATAAATAAAAATTGATCCATTATCTCACATACATATATCATATTTCTTGAGAAAAAAGATGAAGTCGAGCATTTAACCCATTTATCCTTTAGTCTAATACTCCAGAGTCTCCACTTTTAAGCTTCTAGGCCAATATATGTAATTTTAAATCAAATGCTAGGCCAATAGTGCTTTTCTTTTCTCAAGAGTACGTGGATTCCGCAGCCAAAATGCCAAACCATTTTAGTAATTTCCAATTCTTGAGGAAATAAATGATTTAAGTGAAGGTGACAAAATTTGGTTCCGTGCGGTACGTGTCGGGTTATACAAAATGCATAATATTGTCATCTCTTATCCAAAACCTGAATTCCTAGCAACAATATATCATCCAATATAGTCCAAACCTGTTTTGTAAGCCAGGATGATTGGGCTGAGCATCACAGCCGATATAAGAAAAAAAATATTGAGTCCATATCCAATGCCACCTAGGAGCCAAATTCCGGATTGGAGTCGACTATCCAGCTTGATTTTTCCATCTCCAACTAGTCAGACTAGGCATTCAAAACATTGCCCCACTCATAATTTAGAGAATAAAAGTTAACCAGTTGATTGATTTTTTTTGAATAAAAGTTAACCAGTTGATTTTTTTTTAATTTTTTTTTTATTTTTAGAGAAAGTTTTCAAGGTCTTAAATTAATTTGAAATTGGGTATCACGTCCAATGTGGATGCCGAACTATGGGCACTTAGAGATGGGTTACTTAGCCCTTAAGTGCAATGTCAACAATCTTTGTGTTAATATGGATGCTAGCAGTGCTATTAATTTGATCAATTGTGAGGTTTTGAAGACTCACCAGCTTTGAGCATCATCATCTCTGAATGCAGGTGAGCCGATTTTAGGAACTTCAGATCCAGTACGACTTTCGTGCAAGGAATAAATATGTAGACATTTCGGCCAAGAAGATACTAAGGTTGTTTTGTTTGTATTACTTTGGATAATCCTCCAAACGGGCCTTGGAGGTGGATAGTACGTAGGGATGTTTTATACTATGTGATGTAAACCATTTTAAAAGTAACGTAAACGATTTAAAAAATTCCTGTACTTGTGATACTCAAGTCGATCAAGCATATGATTTGCAACAGGAATTCATAGTTATGTCATTTTCACCTTTCAATGGTAGCCCAATTCCACACGACTTCTTACCGCCTAGAAAGTTAAATGATGTGATCATCTCAACTCAACCATCAATTTTTTTTTTTTATTTAAAAAAAAAAAAAATGAACACACTACCATATTCATATGAATGTCCATCTTGAGGTGGGACACGTTATATTACGTTTCAAAAAAGCCCATTACCATTCAATCTTGCCATGAAAGCACTGGAACATAGGATGTGACCCAAAATCATTTATTTCCAGTTCCGTAGAATATCAAGTGTATCAATTAAAAATCATTTTGATTTAATGATTTCAAAAATTTAATTAGATCACATAGGGTTGTGAAGGAAGTTGAGAATGCCTCAAAAAAAGGGAGAATTACATATAGGTCCAATTAGGGACAAATAATTACAGTTAAATAGTCATTCAGTGTAGTAGTTGTCATATTTTATGAAGGAAAAAAAGTAGGTCACGTGACTTGCATATGATTATATATTATCTTAAATAATCACCTCATCCTCCAAGTGATTTCCTTCTTTTCTCTTTATTTTAAAGATGTGGCAACTTTTAATTGGTTTGCCTAATGTTACTTTCAAAGCAAAGCTTAACTCACCGATCACAATTAGATTCTTTTTGCCCACAGAGTGAGATTGGGTGGTTACTAATAAAAGCAGGAGAGATGTTTCTCTTTTTTCCTTTTTTTGGTTTCTTGTTGCAAAAAAAGGAGATATTTCACCAAAGTGATCTAACTCCCCAAAATGAAATTTCATTACCGACAGTAAAAAAGAACTCCCAAATGTTTTTAGAAGCTTGAAATAATTATTAATGCCTACATTTGAAAGATTAATTAATTATTTCTTACATCACTCCAAAATCCAACAACCTTTCCCTTTAAAACACACACACACATATATATATATACACACATGAAAATAATTAGATGCAGACCATCCCAGGCAGGATCGTACAATTGCCTCGGACAGTCTACAGTCAATTATATCCATCTAGATATATATATAAAAGGGAGGGATCCGTTCCATCAGGTGTAAAGCTTTTTACTCTTATACCCCTCATTATCTTTTTGTAAGAAAAATATTTCGTCCATCTAACCGTTGGATTAGGTTATCCATTTATGCATACCATGCATACCAAATTTCAAGTAAATTAGATATCGAGAAGTATGTCATTCATAAAGTACCCCAAATTATAATTTTATTTATAAAAAGAAATGTCAGTTTATAGATAAAACGTTTTCTAATATCCGATTTATTTGAAATTTGGCATGCATGATGTACATGAATAGAAAACCTAATCCAACGATTGGATTGACAAAATATTATTTTTATAAAAAAATACTGAGGGGCGTAAAAGTAAAATGTTTTATACCTGGTGAAAACGGATCCCTTCCTATATATATATATATATATAACTCTCAATGCATGGTGTTGAATGTGATACTAACAAAATTAGTGTTGATTTGAAAATCACTATATAAAATATATATATATTTATATATATGGGGAGGGATCAACTTACACTTGGTGTACAAGTTTTTAATCTTACACCCATGAATATCATTTTGTGATCACCAAATAAATTACTCTAATCTCTTCACTTAATTTATATTTTTAAGGTCATGTAAAATATAAAAAATTTCTATAAAAACTAGTTAAGTGATTTATTAAAAAATATCATTTTAGACAATTTTGTAAGAAAAAGTTACTCTACGAATCTACCTGTTTATGTAGAGTTGTTAGTTTTTTTTTTTTTTTTTTTTTTGTGAAAATATTTTATAAAAATGAAATAGAAATTGTAGTCGGTTAATTTTCAGAATCTTGAGTTAAATGGAGTTAAGAACAGTTCATTGCGGGGGAAAAAAATCAAATCAGATCAGATGATTATTATGAAGGGAACCTATCAAATCAGAGGTTTAAAAAAGGAATTAAAGCTCTTTCCTTATATGCGCATTGGTCACACGGCACAAAATTCTAACCAACTGTACATGAACAGTTTTGTAGGCGAGTTGCAGTTGGTACAATTGTCGAGGGTGCAACCACACCTTTTCCATTTCAAAAAACACAGGGTCCCACTCCCATCCAATGGTATCCAACCGCCCTCTTGGAGCACCAATTCTGGCACTGTGTTCTAGCCACTAGAATCTCGACATGTGGCACAACCGACAATAGGAACTATGGGTTCAAGGTGCTCCCCAATGCACATGATTATTCTCACATTTACGAGGAAGGCGCGCCCTCTGGCCACATGGGAGCGCCCCTGTCTCTGTCTTTTTTCCCCCACTTTTTTTTTTTTGGATATTAGTAAGACATTTGAATAATAGCTGTCAAATCGACACGAGAAAGGAATAAAGAATTCAAAAAGGATTTTTGAAATTTTGAACAATTAAAGACGTTGTTTATATATAAATGTATGTATATATTAAGTATATCAAAAATAAAAAATAAAAAATTATTATTATTAAAATAATTAAAGTGGCCTCGATGATAATTTTTAAAAATTTTATTTCCATCGTCCAAAACAATATCCAAAGGCGCAATCACCACGTCATGGTGCTAAAAAATCCGTGCTCCCATATAAGCTAATATGTATATGTATAATTGCATACCTTGTAACTACCTCGTTTTTTCGGTTTTATAAGCAGACAAAATGGCGAAATGCCGTCCAGCCACATTAAACAAGATGTGGAAGCACTTGTGCATGGAGGATCTCTATAATTTTGTATTCCTATCCTTGTCTTGTGGCATATTCATATAGGGGCAGACCTTTTACCTCTTCTTCATTTGATATAGAGGGGTCAAATGACCCTTAAAGACGTTTGACACTTTAAGATTAACTTTTTGGCTCCATTACTGAATGTACATATGATCATATATATATATATATATATATGTATGGGATTATGATCAGGTAAGCACGTGCTGATATATCTTATATCAAAACCTGCATTGGGAGTTGTACCTTGTGCATTAGTGAGATGTGAGGTGTATTGAATCAATACAAAGGGTACAACTCCCAATGCATAGTGCTGATGTAACTTATATCAGCACGTGCTGATGGGATCACCTCTGTATATGTATGTATGTATGTATGTATATATATATATATATATGTATGTATGTATATAGATAAAGTTGTGTTATATATAATTGGGATTGAAATGTCCACCACTATTTCGGATCATTACAGTCGTCCATTCATAGCATACGAGAGAGCGTGACATCTATGTGTAGGCATGTGTCAATTATGAATAACTGCATGTGATGGTTCGAAACATGTCTTGCATCCATTAAAATTATATCGATTCTTAAGTTGGGTCAATTTATCCACCATGTCAATTCATTATTTAATGCAAGAATCAATTTATCCAACACGGCAATTCATTACTTAACTCTTTGATCCAGACCAAGTCAAGGTCAATTTTTTCATTTCCTTACCCTAATAATGGACCAAAATCATTTAAGGAACAAACCAAACCAATGCAAATAAGGTTGGGCCATTTTAGTTATCAATTTACATTGAACCAAATTTCACTCATCTTCTTTATTTATTTATTATAGAGTATTTATTTTTTTTTACGTATTTTTACTCTATTAAACAGATAAGAGAGCTATTATAGTCACATCCAAATAGAGCTTATCACAGTTTGTTGTCTCTCTTTTACCTTTTTTTGCACAATTAAAAAGAAAAGAAAGAGAAAAAAAAAAAGAGATAAAAATAAGAAAAGAGAAAATGATTTTGAATATAGACTTCAATACCATATCGATGAGGTTTTACCATCTGTCTTAGGTGGCAGTTTCTAAAAACCTTTAATTCTGACTTCAAAAAAGAAGAGCAAAAATGAGATACAGGGATCACGTAATGGTGGTAGTAGCTACTTCCTGTTTGTAAGGAATCAACGACTTTGAGACTTTGAGACCCCAAAATTCTATTGACTACTGAGCGACGGCAAGGGAGCGAGGCCTTGTGCACTGTGGCATTAAAGAAAATTTTGGACATATTGGGATTATGAAGAATATTAAAACCTTTATGGAAAAAAAATTTAAATTTTGTTTTAATATATCCTTGTTTAGTATTTTGATCATTTCTGTAATTTAGAAAATTTTCACCTTTTTTTTTTTTTTTTTTTTTTTGGGGGGGGGGGGGGGGGGGGGGGGGGGTAGATGCAAATTTTCACATGTTTGTACCTTCCAATCTTCTGTAATCAAGTTCATTTTCTTTTTAGAAAGAAAAAAGGAAAATATTTTGGTTGTTTTGACTTAAAAATATGAATATAATATGGAAATTAAATACACTACGGATACTCTAGTTATTTTGGCAATTGCCGCAAAATTCAACGAGTTGAAAGTGAATTATCACACGTCTACATGAACTACACTATGGTAGTTGGAATGTTAGTTAAAGGCACGACTTACCCCCTTTTTTTTGTTAACTTGTAAATCAAACAATTAACTCCAAAAGAGGATTGCACAAGTCAAGTGCACCTATTGACTTGTACATACATACATGTATCATAATCTATTTAATATTTGGTATAGGTGCACCTGATGTAACATTACATTAAGTGCACTTCGAAAATCCTACATATTTTGCAAAATTAATTGCTAAATTAGATTTGTTTCATATTTAAATCATGTATGTCAAAAATTAATTTGATATGAGAATAAGAACTGGTTCATCTATAAATGTTTATAAATGAGTAATTGTTATTGATTAAAAAAAAGATAAGTTTTAGATCAAATATCAATTAGTCTGAGATCAACTTGATTTTTGGCATAGATTGCTATGTGAGAGGATTATCTAATCCATTAATTGATTTCGCGAAATACAAGTCGTAAGTAAGAATCTTGGAGTGCACCTGATCTGTCTCTCTCTCTCTCTCTCTCTCTCTCTCTCTCTCTCTCTCTCTCTCTCTCTCTATATATATATATATATATATATATATATATATATATACACACACACACACATATGGACTTTCTTTTTTATCAACTCATGTTGATGCAACACTATGAGGTAATGTACTTCATATATCGTGGAGTTGTATTGCACAACCTCATTATGCATGAGGTATAACACCTCACAACACGTGTTGATTCAACAAACATTAACAGGTGCATATAAGAAAATAATTACTCTGTATGATTATTATTTATATATATATATATAAGGTATCTATGTATGGGTTCGAATTTGAGTTTGATATTGATTATTATATATATATATATATATAGGTCTATGTATGGGTTCAAATTTGAGTTTGATATTGAGACCTCACCAAATTAGATTTACTTACAGCCTTACCATTTTATTTCCGTGTAAACGAATCAAACTAGCAGCACACATATTAATTTTGAAATATTAAACAAGCAATGCACGCTCACAGTCTTAATGCAAAAAAGAGGAAGAAGGTAATCACAACAAAATTTGAAATAAAGACAGCATTTCACAAAAATTAATTTATAGGTTAAGTGGCATGCCAATACTCTGAAGGTTGGCAGGTTTTACCTCAAGGGGAATACTTGCCTCCACTCTTGGATGAAGGAGCTCATTCTCTCTTCATGCTTATATTTTGTCGCTTGTTCAAATAAATAAGAAGAATTAATTGTATGCATGCATTACCACTTATTCATAAGTGCATATTTGCGTGTTATATGTTTTTGTTAATATGAATACGTGTCCACTTATGCATATCTGTATATTTGTTTGTTTGTGTTTTTAAATTTATTTTTTCTAAAATATTTATAACACGTATCAGAAAATGAATAGATGTGAGAAGGAGTTCCTCCACCTTAGGGTAAAGGTTTATAATAGTGTTCATGTTTTTATCATATCACACCCAAAAACAAAAACCAAAATTTGAAAAGGGTTTTCTTAATGTATTTACATCGTTTTTTAAGCATCTTCACGTTCTTCTTATGCATTTTCATCACTTCTTATGTAATAATTGTCTTATTTATTATATATTAACATGTGTCTTTAAGGTACACGTTAAGAAAATCTGTTTAAAAAATATAATTTCAAAAACCACAAGGACAAAGGTGTCAAATCGCTCAGAATAACATCATACACGTATTGTCCATTAGATACATGTATATCCAGGCGCATCTAGACATGCTCCGTAAATCTAGTGCTTGAATACACATTAATATATTGCAGAAATATGGGGAAAAAAAAAAAAAAAAAAACACAGAGTCCCTATCCCAAAATGTCATGCATGAAAAACTGAATATATTGACTTTGCTTCAAATTATTACGTCATATACGTGTGGATCTTGTCTTGCCAATATGCTTGCTGTATTTACTCCCATGTATACTATAAGACTGTGGGATCCACTCGACAAAGGCTTTCTTCCTCTTTTCTCTTTTCTCCCTCCTATTCTACATTTTTCTTTCTTTTCTTCTTCTCTCTAAAAAAAAACCATTCCTTTGTCTTTGAAAAATGTTGTGTCCACGGCTTCTGGAGCTAACAATTTCCATATTCCTTGCTTTCTAGAGAGAGAAACAGCAAACAGAGAGAGCGAGAGGGAAAACAAAAAATATCGTGGCGGTGGCTGGTTACAGTGGTGAATGAAGCTCGACATTGATTTGGAGAGAGGTCATCATATATCCTTGTTATGTGGGTTGCTTCAACAGTAAGTCATATACTTTCTTTCTATATTTTAATTCTCATATGTACACATATGGTTTACTTATAAAGCTAAAAATGGTAACTTCTATGGGGAAATCTTGGTTTGGTTTTTGAGTTTTATTAAAATTTTTATTTTGGAAAATGAATGCAAATATTTATTGAAGATTTTATCCGATTTTTCGGATCGATAATTGCTATAAAATCTTTGTGGGCTTTGTTGGGTCCTTTTCCGCATGTTGGTTTCTTTACTTTTTGCATTTAAAAAAAAAAAAATTTTGGGTATTTTCTTGAGTTTGGGATTGATTCAGTTTAAGGGGGTTTCTGGTTCTGCTTTTGTTGGTAGTGGGTGTTGGTTCCAGATTTGGGTAATCTCATTGGTTCATGTTTCTTCTTCTTTGGATGCCGACGAGGATTGTTGGATTGACAGGGTAGATTGTTACTTCTTTCTTCTCTTTGCGTTTTTATTCTGTCATGTAGACATGGATATATGTTTATGGATATATATGTTTTTTGTTTTTGTTTATCTATTTCAAATTTGAATGTTTAGTTTGGGATCTGAATTTCTCAGGTTCTGATATTGAGTATATATATAAATTTGAACTGAGCCAAAAGAGAAAATAAAATTATATTCAAATTTGAAACTTTAGTTTAGCATTTCAGTTTTTCAAAATCAGGTTCTGATCTTGATTCTAGAACTTCAGTCTTTGATGTGGTCTTGGACTGGAGTCCGGTTTCTTTTATTGTTTGAGAATTTGGGTAGTATAAATTTGGGTGTTTACAGAAGTTAGTCTATGAATATTCTAAATATTTTAGCTGCAGTTTTGAATTTGGGTGGTATAAATTTGGGTATTTAGAGAATTTAATTAGTCTACTAATATTCTAAATATTTTAGCTCCCGTTTTATCTCAGGGTCTGAAAGTTTTGTTAACGAATTTTTACAGTCTTAGTTAATACTCCTCAGATTGTGATTTCTTGTTGCTACAAGGATTCTGATTTTAATTTTGTATCTTGGAAGTTTGTTATATGTGAGGATTTAAGTTCATTGAGTGTGCAATTTTTTAAATATGAAATCAATTTTTCAAAGTAATGAATGATTTCGGTTGGGTTTTGATATGGGGGGGGGGGGGGGGGGGGTGTTTCTTTTTTTTTTTTTTTTTTACTATACCTTTTTTTTCTTATTATTACTTCCAAGTATTTTTCTGTCCTTCGAAGTGTGTTTATGTGAGGATTTGGTGCTGTGGTTTTAAATTTCTTAATTATGAAATGGGTTTGACAAAGGGAATGATTATTGTTTGGGTTTTATGGATCCTTTGATTTAGTATACTTGGAAAGGTTCTTTTTCCCCCTCAGTTAATTTCATATGTGCTATTTTTGGGATATTTATTTATTTATTGATTTTGAAGTCTTGGAAGTTTGCTATATGTGTAATTTGATTTATTCAATTTGAAGTTTCTTAAATAAGAGACCAAAAGTGGACTTTGAATTGAATGATTTTTGGTGATCCTTCTAAAATTTATAAAATTAGAAAATAAATTTTTTGTGGTTAATAAGAAACTTATCATTTTACCATTTTGCTTGAATCTTTTAGGTGATCAAGGTTGCACCTTATTCAGAGTAGACTAGTTACCACAGCTCTTTTGGGTTCAGATGCATAAAATGTGCCATATTTGTGGCGTGGAATTTAAGAAGTTGAATGAGTGCAACCAAAATCATCAGAATGAGAATTCCTTAAAGTTAGATGATGGAGACTGCATTTCGTATTGTAAATTTTGCGGGGGTAAGCTGGAGATAGAATCTATAAAGGGGGATGGTTTGAGTCCTTCTTCGACACTGTTGATAAATCCTGCAGTTTCATTGACAAGCAGTGATAGCTGTGTCTCAAGCTGCAGTAATATTCCATCTCTCTCCTTTTTTTTTTTCTTTTCATATATATTAACTGAATTGGATTAACAACACAGACTGTGATACACATATGAATACCATCATTGTCTAACACTTCCTTTTAACTGCTACCATTTCAGGTGAGTTTTCAGTTGATGTAAACTCATATGGCAGGTATGTACCCCCTGTTCTCGAATCATGTCGCTTGTAGCATTTTCCTTCTTGGTGCCTGGCTTAAATTTTTTTTTTTTTCCCATTTCAATTTTTGTCAGGGGCAATCAAGAGGAAAGTGCTCCACTCAGTGGTCAAGAGGAACCCAATAATAGGCTAGATGGGCATTTGCATAACTTGAGTTCAGCAGCTCCCGCAAATAGACTATATGAATCAAATACAGTGATGGAAAACAACCTTATGGAAAGCATTAATAGCAATAATAGGAACACAGTTAGAGATGTGGAAATTGTACAGACTAGTGATTGTCAAGAGGCAAGAGAAAATGGTGTTGAGAGCACTAGCAGATCCTTTAACGAAGACACTGAGATGTCTAATTCATTAAATAAGGAATTGGATGCCAACATTTGGGAACCCCCCAAAGCAGAAGACTCAGAGGATGATATGGAGGGTAGTGTGGCTAATGTTGATGATGATGAGGATGATGAATGTGAGTGTGGTGATGGCACAAAATGGGGCAAGCCTAGTTCTTTGAGTAGCTTTAGAGAAGAAGGCAGTGGGAGTTACAGGTTTAAGGAGGGAAAACAAAAAGTGATGGAAGAGGTGATTAATGGGAAGTTCAAGGCGCTTGTGAATCGACTTCTTAAATCTGTTGGCATTGTCTCCTCAGGAGAAGATGGTGAAAGTTGGGTGGATATAGTTACTTCTTTGTCATGGGAAGCTGCTTCATTTCTGAAGCCTGATGCTATTGCGGGTCAAGCAATGGATCCGGATGGCTATGTGAAGGTGAAATGCATTGCAACTGGTTCTCGCAGCCAAAGGTAATATGCTCAAACCAGGGGGGGAGAGAGGGGGGGGGGGGGGTTGGACACAAGTTTTGACAAAAGTTTTTATAACTCCATCTACGATTCATACTTTGCAAAACCCACCGTTGGATTAGATAGCCTTCCCAGGTAGGTCATGTATGCAAAAAATCAAGTTGATCTGAGATCGATTGCCATCCGATCCAAGAACTTGCATTTCGAATCAATAAAAATCTCACATTTATAGATGAAGTGGTTCTTAATCTCGGATCACTTGGATTTTTTGCATGCATGACCTACATGGGTAAGCAATCTAACCAATCCAAAAACTTACAATTTTTATCAGTAAAAATCTCACATTTATAGATGAAGTGGCTCTTAATCTTGGACCACCTAGATTTTGTGCATGCATGCTCTACATGGGTAAACAATCTAATCCAATTGTGGGTTTCGCAAAGTAAGAATCATCGATGGAGTTATAAAAACTTGTGTCAAAATTTGTGTAAAAACTTGTGTCCCCTGATCCTATCCCATTATATGTTATATATATATATATACACACATGTGTGTGTGTGTGTGTGTGTGTGTGTTTAGGTGCTAGTAAATGTTTCTTGGACATTCAATTCTAGTTTCTGAAGTTAGGAGGCCAGTCTCTTCCAACAGTTTTAGATTTTTAATATTACATTAAAGGCGTGTTGGCTGGATACTTTTCTAATGCACTGTAGTGTAAAACATGTTAATGAAACATACACATTCGTCAAAATTTGCTTGATTGAAGGTGAGCAAATTGGTTATTTGCTTGCTGCCAATAATCTCTGAGGTTAACTGGGAATGAAAGTCTTATTTTATTTTTATTATTTTATTTTCTTTTTTACTTAAATATTTTTATATAAAAAGCATGCACACAAACACATTAAGTAGCATTATCATATTCATATTTCATACCCTATTTGACACTTCGCATGACAAAGTGTTCAATTTTTAATGTGGATCTAGAATGCTACTCAAATGTCAGTTATCAGATGTGAGAGAATTTGTTGTTGTTGATACTTAAATTAATACTTGATTTTGCAGTCAAGTAATTAAAGGCTTGGTCTTTAAAAAGCATGCTGCTCATAAGCACATGCCAACCAAGTGCAAGAACCCTAGATTGTTGCTGATACAGGGCATGCTTGGTCAGTCTTCAAGTGGGTTGTCATCATTTGATTCAATGGAGCAGGTAACTTACTAACATGTCCTTAATCTTCATGTCTGGCAACCATACTACTATATTTTCTAATTGAATCTCACAAACAGGAGAAGGATTACCTGAAATCTGTCATTGATACGATAGACAAGTGCCGTCCGAATGTGATTTTAGTGGAGAAAAATGTTTCTCGTGATGTACAAGAGTCTATTCTTGCGAAAGGAATGACATTAGTCCTTGATATGAAACTCCATCGCCTAGAGAGAATTGCTCGTTGTACTGGTTCGCCAACCATATCCTCTGACACCTTGATGAACCAAAAGCTGAGACATTGTGATTCCTTTTATTTTGAAAAATTTGTAGAGGAACATGCTGGTATTGGTGAAGCTGGAAAGAGGCCAAGTAAGACCTTGATGTTCCTTGTGGGCTGTCCCACACGTCTAGGTTGTACGGTGAGTTTTCTTCTGATTTGTTTTGCTTAATGTGAAATTTTTTTTTTTCCCTGTTGAATAATCTCTTTATTTTATGTGATTTTTCAATTTGTTATATTAGATTTTATAGTTGAAGTCTATGAAAGATGGTTGTTGTGGTTGAGTTGGAAGATCAGTGGTGTGCTTCTTCCAATGATATACTCAATAGAAACGCCTTGTCATGCCGCATTGTGTCGCTTTGCTCTATGTTCTGCTAGGAACAAAATTTTGCAATATTGAGTGGAAACCTTTTAAAAACTCTGTGAAGGAAATGTCATCTGTATATCAACAAAAAATTTAAAGTGAAAACTTGGATATTGTAACTTCGGATAAAGAAATACAAATATTTGTGTGGCAAGATTGGAGCAAACTAAAGAAAATCAAAAGGTACCCATGAATCATTTTTTTTTTTTTTTCCTCCCCTCAAAGAGAAGAAAAAACTTCCATCGCATAGCATAACCAAAAGGCAAAAGGTAACATGTCATTCTCAAACCACATGTATATCAATGATCCATCCATACCAAACTGCACAAAAACATTCTAAGGAGACAATTTCTGATTAACATAAGATTGAATCAATTTCTGAAAGGTTCGTTCAAACTTGCCCCTTTGGTTGGGGCCTCCTGAGTCCTGACCCAGTTCCTTATTCTTTTCCTTTTTAAAAGGCTGGTTTTTTGACCTGGTCCCCTAATGGGTCAGTGTTTGTTATGGGAGTAATACTTTTCCCGACAACTTATAGTTCCACCTCAATCATCCTTCATAATGTTCCTAGGATAACATGAAAGAGGGTGCTCTAATCCCCTCTCTCTTTCAAAAAAAAAAAAAAAAGAACAAAAAGAAAAAGGAAAGGTTTGTAGATATATATATATTCTAAAATTTAAATTATTGTGGCTAAAATTCTTGTGAGATTATATTGCAGATGCTTTTCTCAAAGCACTTTCTCAACTTATTGGAGAAATAATTGTCAGGATTTCGATGTTGCAGATTTTACTGAAGGGGACTCACAGCGAGGAATTGAAGAGGATTAAATGTGTGGTGCAGTGTGCGGTTGTCATGGCATATCATTTAATTCTTGAGACTTCCTTCCTTGTGGATCAAAAAGCCATGTTCTCTACCATTCCTTTAAGTGGCGTAGCAAATGCAATGCCAACTGATCTACTAACCCCATTTGTTGGCTCTGGTAATTCAAGCGTTTCTTGTCTTGAGGAGCCTACTGCCAAAACTGCCTCATCATGCACAACAATTGATATTCCCATCTCCAATGGATTTCATGAAGGAGGATCCCACAATTTAAACTTGGGATTAGAAGGCAATTCAACATTGTCTTATGTGCCATACAATCCAGCCATTCTTTCTGGGAGATCATCCCTTTCATCCTCTTTGGAGAAAGTTATAGGGGATAGATTTCCTCTTGTTTCCTCTACTTACCCATCGCTGTTCCCATACTTTGGCTTCAATGAAAAGGAAACTGATAGTCAGATTACAACAGCTGTTCCGGTTTTGACGTCTACAGAGGTGTTTGATCATTGTGATATGGAAACAAAGGGTAGTTCTGATGAAGAGAAGTCACTTGATAATGAACAGTCGCAATCTTTGGCACCTTGCTATGAAGCCCCTCTCGAGACGAGAAAAGCTGGTAGCAATAATGAAAACCAAATGCAAACTAATGATGACATCAGAACAGTGTTAGATTCTCAGAGCATTTTGGTTTTAATGTCTATCCGGAATGCCTCAAGAGGGACCATTTGTGAGCAAAGCCATTTTTCTCATATCAAGTTCTACAGGAACTTTGATGTTCCCCTAGGAAAGTTTCTGCGGGATAATATACTCAATCAGGTTTCTCACAAACTCCATTTATTAGGACACTTAAAATTCTTGTAGCTGTTGATTAATACGTGCTGTAAGATGAATTAAGTTTAACTGGGTTTTACCTTTAATACACTAACAGAAGTAAATAATGTTCTGCTTTGCATTAGGGTACTCGAGGTTTCTTTAGTTATTCATTGAAATGGAGGGTGTACTTTTCAGTGCAATCACTTATATAGCTCTCAATTCCATGATGCGGAAAAATATGATTGGTAATGTGAATTGTATTTATTAACTTGTTATTGGCGTTGATATAAACCGTTGCATTATGCAGAGGCGCCCATGTGCCACATGCGGTGAACTGCCTGAAGCTCATTTTTACTATTATGCACATCATAATAGGCAACTTTCTATACAAGTTAAACGGCTTCCTGGGGAGAACCGTTTGCCTGGGGAAGCGGAAGGAAAACTCTGGATGTGGAGTCGTTGTGGTAAATGTAGACTTGGGAATGGAATCACAAAATCTACAAAAAGAGTTCTGATTTCCACTGCTGCCCGTGGTCTGTCATTTGGGAAGTTCTTGGAGCTCAGTTTGTCACACCACTCTTCATCTAGTAGGTTGTCCATCTGCGGACATTCTTTGCAAAGGGATTTTCTCCACTTCTTTGGGTATGGATCATATCATATTAATATTAGTTATCATTTAATTTAGGGTCTATTTGGAAAACGAACCTGATTCCCATTCAAGCATTGGGTTCTCCATGTTATAGTAGAGGAAATCCCAGCTCCAGACCAGTGCAGGAACATGTTTTCTGCACTAAAATGGATCAGGATGGGTTGTGATTATTTGATGTTGGAGAGAGAGAGATGGTCAAAACAGCATCAAGTTTGAGGTTTAACCTATTTTCAGGCTGGAGGAATTCACATTAGTGCTTTAATGCACTATGCCATTTATTGTTAGAGGACTGATGGATATTAATGCATAATCCAGTGCTTGCGCACGCACGCATGCACACATTATGTGTGTGTATATATATATAAATGTGTATAAGAGAATAGTGGGTGAAAAAGATAGATGGTTAAACCAACATCATTTTTGGGGTTTAACAAGGGTGCAAAAATGTTGCTTGGAGAGAGAGAGAGAGATAGATAAACCAGCATCAGGTTTGGGGCTTAACCTGGTATCAGGTTGCACGAATGCACATTGGTGGTGGAATGCACCGTATTGTTTAATTTTGGAGGACTGTTGGTTATTAATGCACTATTCTGGTGCTTGGATTTCCATTCATGGTATTTTTGTTGGTGTTAGAAGTAACTCTGCAAAGTACTACCTTATTGTTTTGGTGTCCTTACAATCCATGTTATCTTCTTGTGTTTTGCAGATTAGGTCCCATGGTTGCAATGTTCTGTTACTCCCCAGTTGCAATTTATACCATGTCTGTGCCACCTCAGAGGCTAGAGTTCAACAATCCAATCAGACAAGAGTGGCTTCTGAAAGAAACTGAGATCGTATGTCTTTCTTCTGACTATGCCCGCTTTATTAATTACTGATGATGCTTCTATAGTTTTATGTTTCTTTGCCCAGTGGTTGAAGTATTATTATATATTTTTTACTTTATGTTCTTCAATTGGAAATAATCTTTTCTTTCATTTCCCTCAAGGTGTACATGAAAGGGATGTTAGTGTTCATGGAGGTCGAAAACTCTTTGAAAAAGTTAGGATCTCAATTTGCAGGCTCAACTCTGAACCTTCATGGTTCCTTAAAAGAATTCTCTGATATTGAAGAGATGTTGAGGCAGGAAAGATCTGAGTTTGAGGTTAGTTTCTTTTTCATACTTCTATCTAACATCCTACCTCTTAGGAATTGTGTTGTATGGATTTCATCACTCTGATAAATTCGGTTTTGTCCCATTTATAATCTTTTTTCTTTTTATCTAGCTAATTTTATCTTTTGCACATCAACAAGTATACTTATTACGAGCATGTCTATTTGTGCGCATTGTGCATATTAATAACTAGGTATTGCACTTACGTATATATGTATGCATGCACGCATGTGTACCTGTGCGTGTTATGTACAACTGTATATGTTTTTTTAATATATTATTTTTAATGGTTAATCTTTGTTTTATTTAAACGTTTGTATGGAAATTAAATTACTAGATGTGAATTTATAAACCACAAAACTGGTGAGTTATTTTGTCACATGAGGAAATCCTCAAGCTTATATCCGTAGGGGATATTTCCAATTCCAGCTCCTGTTGCGGGTTTTAATTTCTTTTGCTCTATTGAAAAATATTTTAAATTTCCTTCTGTTTTTCAATATAATGGTAATTGCTCTAATTTGCTGAGTTTTATGTGCTGGATGTGGATTTTTTTCACTTCTACGTGTACCCTCATTTTTATTTTCCAAATGCAAGTACTGCTTTTTCCATTTTACTAAACATGAGCTGAATCTGTTTTTTATTTTCTGTTTGGTTGTGTAATTAAATAAAAAATAGGTAAACATTCGAAATGCTGCAGCTAAGAATGGGAATCCGAACCAGGCAGTTTACAAATTTCTCCAATTGAATCGATTACTGTGGGAGCTTTTGCTTGTGTCATGCATCTGGGATAGACGTTTGCATTCACTACTATCACCTGATCCTACAATCATGGACACTGACACCACCGATAAAGCAATGCAAAGAGAGTTAAGGAATGGCACTGCTGGCAGGGGTATTGATGGAGCAGCTATTAATTTGGATAATGGTGATGAAGTTTTGGATGGTAGAGCTGGTGTGAAAATCCAGTTGGAGACATGTGTTGAAGCAAGTGAATTCCCAATCAAAATCCCAATTGAAGGTCCATTTCAAGTATCTAGAGATCGAGATGATCCATTCAAAACATCTGTTGAGGCTGAGGAGATTGAGAGGCCAAATGTGGGGAGTTTGAACCCAGATAGATCATCTGACCAGGATTTCTCAGTGGAATCGAATCCATCTGCCCATCTGCATTCTGGTGATAAAAATTGCCAAGAAGAGAATGTTCCTTTGTCTGGTCATTTACAAGTGGATAGAACCATTCCAAATACCCGAGACATTGGAAACACTGGTTCTGTTAATTTAAATGCATCTGAAAAATATATGTCTCCAGATTCACTAATATCCAACTTAGAAAACTCAAAAGGATGGGTGTGGACTCCTTTTCCAGAACTTCGACGTGAATATATGAAGGATCTCCAGGAAGGTTACTTGCCGAAATTTGAATCTATTAGTAGCTATACTCCAGAATTCTTACCCACAGTTTATAAACTGATCACTGAGGAGGGATCAAGGCTACATATTCCTCTCAGTACTGAAGAGTATATAGTCTCAGACTATGAGGGTGAACTTTCAAGTGTAATCGCTTGTGCTTTGGCCGTATTGAAGGATCGACCAGTTACAACAGAAGATCTTGATGAGGATACTAGGAGAGAGAAGGGAATGGCTGCTAAAACAAATGAAAGTTTACACAGCCTGACTCGAATTGCCTCCATGACTTTGCCGCATTGGTCTTCAAGTGGTTCTCTAGATGCAGATGGAATGCATTCTACAAGTTTTTCTTCAGAAGAATCACGCTTCTCCAGCTTTGATGGGTTGAACTTGTTGGATTCTCTGGTTTCTTTTAAGTCTCCTGACCGAGAAGTCTCTCTAGGGGTTTTAAAATCACCTGGGAAGGGTAGATATTCAGTAGTTTGTCTATATGCTAGCCAGTTCCGTGATCTTCGAAATCGATGCTGTCCGTCTGAGCATGATTATATCGCTTCCCTAAGTCGTTGTAGGAATTGGGATGCCAAAGGTGGGAAGAGTAAGGCTTTCTTTGCTAAAACGCTGGATGACAGGTTTATTATAAAGGAAATAAAGAAGACGGAATTTGAATCATTTATGAAGTTTGCTCCGGATTATTTTGGGTACATGAATCAATCCTTTGAGTTGGGAAACCAGACTTGCCTCGCAAAAATTCTTGGGATTTATCAGGTCTTTTTTTTAAAAAAATTTTTTTTTTTACCTTTCGATGGCCTTAGCTTCCTTGTTCTTAGCATTCAAACTTCTCTGCAGGTAACTATAAGACAGACAAAAAGCGGGAAAGAGATGAAACATGATCTGATGGTGATGGAAAATCTTTCCTTTGGTCGAAACATTACTCGACAGTATGATCTGAAAGGTGCTCTGCATGCTCGATACAGTTCAGCTGCTGATGGTTCAGGAGATGTCCTTTTGGATCAGAACTTTGTCAATGACATGAATGCCTCTCCTTTGTATGTTAGTAATAAGGCGAAGTGTCTCTTGCAGCGGGCTGTTTGGAATGACACCACTTTCCTAGATGTGAGTCACAGTTAGTGCCTTTTGCTAATATATCTGTTGGAAATATACCACATCCCATATTGGTTAATTATAAACTTTGACATTGCTTCATATATTTGTTTGGGCCTCCACTTATCAGCTTAGCAATAGGTTGGAAACTTAACATGGTATCAGAGCAAGTCGTTCTTGGGCCTATTGTGCCTGTATTTGTTGCCCCCGTAATAGGCCCGTTATTGTCTTGTTAGGCTTGCACGTGAGGGGGAGTGTGGGGAAGTCCCACATCGATTAAATGAGTTTGGCATAGCTTCATATACCTGTTTGGGACCTTTACTTATCAGCTTAGGCTTTTAGGTTGGAAATTAATAGTGTCAATTGCCAATATGACGATAATCGGAATTCTTATTAAATTGTGTAATCATACCCAACTTTCTCATGGAGCATTCATAGCCTGAATTTATTATTGTTTACTAGTGAATTAATTCATGAATTGCTTAAAAATATCCCCTGGATACTGTGCCTAATTTTAGTTACTCCAAATTTTTTTGGAATGATAACATTCTCTCTCTCTCTCTCTCTATCTATCACACACACACACAGTATACACACACACACACTCACATAATATACACATGCACACATTTTTACTCCTATGCCCCCCACTCAAATTCTTAGTTTTTTCCCCCTACTCCTGATCTTTCCTGACTGATTCCCAAATTTCATGTCATTTCCAATGGTGTGAAGTTTCTGAATACCAACCTGGGTTTAGTGACTGACTTTTTTGTGTTTTGCCATGTTTGCAGTCAATCAATGTAATGGATTATTCTCTACTTGTGGGAGTGGATAATCAACGGCGTGAACTTGTATGTGGTATTATTGATTATCTCAGGCAATATACCTGGGACAAACAACTGGAAACATGGGTTAAGTCCTCACTTGTCGTTCCTAAGAATGTGAGACCAACCGTCATCTCTCCAAAAGAGTATAAGCAAAGGTTCAGGGGGTTCATGTCAACACACATTCTGAGTGTTCCAGATCTTTGGTGCTCACAAAGATGCTCTAACCCTTGCGAACTTTGTGGCATCAGAGAGGACGGCTCTTCTCCATCAGAATCTCAAAAGCAAGAGGAGCAAAATGGTTTTTCTGCCTGAGTCTTGTTCTTTCAGTTCCTTAGTTCCCTTTTATAAGTGTTAATCCATTTGTTCAGTCAGCGTACAGGTACTGTAAATAGATGATGGTCATAGTTTATATACCCCCATGTTAATCTGCAAATTTTATAGCGAATCCTGGGGATAGTTTCATTTTTAATAGGCCTACCATGTCCAGCTTGAGTTACATATATAATTTTTGTAAAGTCTATTGAGTAATTGTAGAAAGCCGTGATAGTAAAAAACATCTGTGATTATTTGGAATCAATGAAAAGAGTATGCTTTCTGTCATGTTCATCGAGGTTTTGCCATTTGGGTTCTTTCAATCTTAATTTCAAGCCTGTATGTGATACACCAATGACTGGTTGTGTAAATATTCCATTTTGCTAGAACACGATAGTATCAAATCAATAGACCACAATGCAACTCTAGATCATTAAAAGGTTCCCACGCATTATGCGCCTGTTTGCCACTTTGTTCTCAGCTGTTCCCACCTGGGCGAAGCGACCTTTAGCTAGGGGCCTCTTTTCCTTTGAAGCCTGGGAATGTACCATATTATTTATTCCGACAGTTTAAAAAAAAATGATAATAATAATAATAACAAAATGTAAATAACAAATGTGCATGCAATATAGTAAGTGAAGTAGGAAGAACAGCAAAAGAGGGGAATAATAAGCTGGTTTAATTTGTTGGGTCTGAGCAGGAGTTTAACTTGTCCATGCTGCTATGCATCCTTGATGAGAAACATTAGAACCACAAGATTTTTACTTCATAGCTTTTCTCATCATCATTTTTTTTGGGTGGCCACGCAGGTGGGGGCCTGGGGGTGGGTGGGTTTTGTGGGGGTGGGGAAGGATAGAGAATGAAATAATTCAACTCAACAGAGCCTTAATCTTAGCTACCCAGGTTGGCTACATGAATCATTGCAATACATTTTTATCAAAAAATTGGTCAGGGAAACATTTGCTGTTTAGTGAAAGCCGATTACCTTTCGCATTCGACAGAGGGGTTTTTGTGATGGTTTTCTATAACCGTTCCAATTTTGAAGGGAACCTTCAAAATTGTGTCACAATGATTAATCTTTAGTCAGTTCTAATCGCTATCTGTTTTAGCCAGGGAATTCCACAGTAAGGACTGGTTTTTACACCTTTCAATCAAACCAAGGATGTCCCTCGCCTCGCACCCCACTAGGTGAATTTACTGCTAAATTTAAATACCATAGTCAAGACTCATCGGACAGCCGAACCGATCCCAACCCTTATGTACCTTCTAGGGATCTCCCTGAAATTGGAGAGGGATAGCAAATCCGTTTCTTAACCCAAAAGCAACTAACAGAGGCCCAACAAAAGTTCTCGTATGGAAAGAAACCATCCCATATGGAATCAAAGAAAAGAAACCAACCTCAAACAGAATTGCTTGTCCCGCTCACTTCAACAAAGAATCAACTCTAAAACAAGCTTACAAAAATATCAAATACCTTCCTCTTCCAGCCATGTCACAAAAATATTAAAAACCAACCTCAAAACAGAATTGCATTACCCACCCTTACAATTGTGGAACCGTCAGCCACCACTCACTGCAGATGGACAACTCGATCAACCAAGACCTCATTGAAAGCTGTGAACTGGAAGAAGATGATTACTACCTAGAGGATGATTGTATGGATGAAACCCAGTTCATATATGTCCTCAACGCAATCCTAAGTGGCACAGCTCGCCTCAATGTTCTCTTACCCACTGCCACCATCCTTGCCTTCACCATTTTCACACCTCTCTTAACAAATGACGGCAAATGCAACAACTTGTACCGCTGGCTGATGGGTTTCTTCTTGGTCCTTTCTTCCGCCTCTTGCGTCTTCTTTTCATTCACTGACAGCTTTCGAACGGCCACAGGAAGGTTATATTATGGCGTTGCGACGTTAAGAGGGATATGGACTTTCAATGGAGGCCGGAAAAAACCTTACCTGCCATCTGAATATAGGCTGAGATGGACCGACCTCTTCCATGCATCACTTTCGTTAATTGCTTTTCTTACTTTTGCATCGTCACATAATGATGTTTTGAAGTGTTATTATCCTGCAATGCCCAGGAAGGTGACCAACACTGTTCCTCTTGTGGTTGGGTTTGTGATAAGTGTTCTGTTCGTGGTGTTTCCTTCCAGGAGAAGGGGAATTGGATACCCTTTTTTGCTGCAGAGGGATGCTTTGTACTCTAGGCGTTGAAAGATGTCTCGTTTTGTAATCTTTGTATAGAAACCTGAAGTGCAGAGTCATATTCTTCCTATAGAAAGTTAAACAAAACATATATTTATTGTTTTTATATGATAAGTCGATTTGTTTGGAGCCGAAATTCCCAGGAATCTAAACTATGGAAGAGAAAAATTATTATGGGTTGAATTTCAACAGTTCTGAGAATGGGAAGCTGAATGAGTGGGAGGATGTAGCTGGGGAAAAAGATTAGGAGTCTGTTGGACCTTGTGACAGTTGTAGGCTGTTGCTTCCTTGGTGCGACATCAAATTTTCATGAACTTCAGCTCATTTCGATGAATTTCAGACTTCAAATTTTAGCATGTTGTGAGGGTTATAAATCTCTTGGTAGGATGGCTGAAGCACATAATTAGATCCTACCATGTTGATGGTACTGCAGACTGAGAACAGAAAACTGCACTACTGAAAATAAAGAAATACAGTGACATTACTAAATCATGAATTTAAAAAATAAAAATTGACTAGCATTTTTTTAACCAAATCATTTGATTGCAATTCATAACTCGGCACATGAACCATTCATCATGACAAAAGCTTGTACACTACAAAAAAGAACCATTACAAATGACTGTTAATTTAGGTACAGTGGCAACGGAGAGGAACAGATACACCTGGTGGTTTTCTCTTCTCTCGAACAATGGCTTCCTTAATCATGGGCAATTTTTGGTAAACCTTTTTCCATATCTGATTCACCGCACCATCCAGAGGAATTGGCCCAATACCACCCGGATAGCCATTATCATACTCAAAGATGGGCTGAACCCGAGCCACATTTTGTCGAAATCGATCCTTCTGCTCTCTAGAAAAGCTTCTAAGATGACCCACAAGCCAGCTTGGTTGCAATGCATCACTAACTGCCACAAAAATCGAAAATTCAGAATAATCCACCATTCCTTCAAATGGGAGCTCAATGTCGTCGCTGATAATGACGGGTATACAGAGACTTTGGATGGCATCAAAAAGACGGCATGAAGTGGGGGTGTCCCCAGCTGGGTGCAAGCAGAACTCTGATGTTCTCATCCCTTTTATTGACTGCTCCCTCCCAGTGGCATTAGGGAAGCCTTCTTCCATGATAACACCAGGCTCATTAACCAACAAGTCCCATAGTTTTTCTCGAACCAGGCCTCCCTGTTAACAGGAAAATACAAGAAGGTTACAAGCACTGTCAAAAAAAGGAAATCAAATATGTAAGCACCAGAATATTGTTTATAAAATAATAAACCTAAACAAAGGTTATCCTCACGTGAACTTTCAAATCCCAGCCAAAATTAATAAATAAAAAGCAGCCAATTTGGATAGCCTCCTTAAAAGGAGGCATTTAAAAGTCACAATTACTCCTTACTTAAGAATTAAGATTAAAAAAACATTAAAGTAGAATATTATTTAGATAAATGAGAATTTTAACTTTTCAATGCTTTATTTAAGAGGGAGAGCTGGAGAGCATCCCCTTTATCAATAAGATGTGTTAAAAATCAGCAGCGATAGAAAGCACAGGAAGAGATGCAGAGAGGGAGAATACATTAAACATGTACTTTTAATGAATTCTCACTCCTTGTCTTAACGCTATTGATATGTTAAAATTGTCATTTATGGCATAGAATGAACAAAATTTAACTGGAAAGATATTGTCTTTGCAAAACGAGAGGTATCCCTCTCACATAAACATGACTGTTCAAAATTGGGGTTTCTTTATCTATTTTCTATTTTTTATTTTGGTTAAAACTTAAAACCATGCAATAGAATAGGTTCCCCCCCCCCCTCCCCCGCGGTGGGGCCCTCTTCCTCCTCTCTTTCTCTTTTTTTTTTTTTTTTTTCCCCCCTCATTGGGCTCAATACTTGAATCCAAGACCTCCCCCTTGTGTAGTGGGGAGAGATGTCATTAAGCTACAAGGCCAATGGTGTGTTCCTTTATTTCATTAGGTGCCAAATCCAACTTTCCCACCTGAATATTACCAGAAAGAAGAGAACAAGTGAAATAATTGTTTTCACACTATTGGCTGTGGATTCAGAGGTCTGCTCCATAGAATTTTATTATTAGAATTCCAACATCTTCACATAACAAGATGAGGGTAGTAGGAATAATGGTTTTAAAAGATTTCAAATGATATCCCCATTAAGGAGGAAAAAAAATTGATGTCAGCCTCCTAAGAATTGGAATCAAAAGAACATATTCCCTTGTACCAAGGTACCTTGAAAATGGAACATAAACTTAATGCAAAACTTTTACCCACAGCTTAGCTCCATAAACTCCTCCTTATCCAACCCATATACAAATGAGAAGAGTTCATCAAACACAATACAAGGACCAAAATGCACTTTGGCAAGAAGTGTAAGTTGAATGGTACCTTTTGTCCTAGTGGTTCTCTAGTACACTGTGTGAACTGAATTATGGGAAGCATCAAAAGCAACAATATGTATGACATCACTTAAAAATAATAAGATCAAGAACTCATTAAGGAAAAGTAAGATTATAAATATGGAAAAAAACTATGGAAAAAACTGAAAGGCAGTGTGATTATAACAACTGTATGGGTAAAAGACTAAGAGATACCAAAACAATTTAAGAGGATGAGGGCAGTGAAAAAATGAACTGTAATTGTGGAAGAGCTAAAGTAAATCAGAGCAGGAAACAGCATAATAAGATAGTTTTCCACACACAAACACACAGACGGACAGAGAGAGAGAGAGAGAGAGAGAGAGAGAGAGAGGAGACAAATGGTGTAACTGAAAGACTAGTTCTATTAAAATAAATAAATAAATAGAACGAAAACCCAAAAGATTCCTATAAATAAATACGCCCTTAAAGTGACATTACTTCTCCCACGTTTGAAGGGTGCAATTGCTGTATTGTTTTATGTAAGAGGAAAACAAATAGAGCTGATTACAGATAAGACACCATGTGACTTCTCTTTTCAAGGTTAAGTTCAGGCATTTAGCTAATTGTGGAGGTTGTATGATAAATAAAATTTAGAGGGCAACTGCATATAGATGACTATGCAGAGCTGCAATTAACAAAAATTGACAGATTACAGCCAATTCAAGCAAGTTCATAATTTAAAGTAACTACACAAAAAATCTATCAAGGAAAATTGATTTCATATTACGTTGGATGTTTAAATGGGAACTAAATCCAGCTTCCAACACATAGAAAAAAATTCAAAAATTGAATACTGACCCGGTGCCTATGTTTAGCCCCTTTAAAGTAAAGTAGGGTCTGGCGTTTCTGATTTTTTGATAAGTGCAATCTAGGGAGTAGATGGGTATATGGCACGATGACATCTTTGAGCAGTGAAACTTGTGTGTGTTGTATCATATCTGATGAGCTACTGTTGGACGCTTTTGAGTCGAGCCGGTACCACCCACCAAAATCTACTACTAGGAGGATAGCTGGGGCTATCTCAGCTCTGACATGCCACATTGCAACGGGGTCTGCCAAAGAATGCTTCAAGTTTTAACATAACCTGACAATCCAGAGACTAAATCATAAGCTGCTAAAGCATGCAGTATTTTTATTTATTTATTTATTTCTTCCATCTTTGGTGGTAGGTAAAGCGAAAACATTGTTGTATTCATTTTATCTTTTCATGTGGGTTGGAACAAACATATCAAACTCAAGGAAATAGAGCAAATGAGATAAATTGGGCAATAAATGAAATCATTGTTCTGCAAATATTCTGACCTCAATTTTGACACTAAAGAATAATTTGATGACAAAGAAAGTGTAAGTTCTTGGAGAATAGAGGTCTTTCCAATCAAACACCACATAAATGATAATAAAAGTAAGAATAGAAACACCATATAATGTAAGTCTGCACATAAAAGAGAAATGGACCCTAAATTCCCAAATCCGTGGCTTTAAAAATTGAGAAACTTTAAAGGGATTTTCTTTGGAATGGCATTGGAGGCGAATGTAAATATCACATTGTTGATTGGCCGACGGTATGTCTTCCTAAAAGAGAGGGTGGGTTGGGGATTAGATCTCTTGATTGTATGAACAAAGCTCTTCTTGGCAAATGGCTATGGAGTTTTTGGCAAGGGGGATCAAAGCTTATGGAGAGACGTCGTGATTTGGAAGTATGGAATCTCTTTGGTAGGGTGGTGGCCTAGGGAGGTCAGGGGCACTCATGGGGTGGGCCTTTGGTAAGCAATCTCGCAAGAGTTGCAAGGTTTTGTTAAAGAAGTCAAATTTAAAATTGGAAGTGGGGATAGAGTGAGATTTTGGAAAGACATTTGGTGCAATGACACTTCTCTAATGATCAACTTTCCTTTCTTCTTCGATATTGCAGGTAATAAGGATGCTATGGTTAAAGACTATCTTGTTGGAGAAAATGGTACTATCTCTTGGAACACCAACTTTATTGGTGTTTTGCTCTTTTTTCAAAACCTTTATAATAGTAAGATTTCTTTGGGAGGGAATGATTGCTTGGTGTGGCGCAGGGACTCTAAAGGGTCATTCTTAGTGAAATCTTATTATAAGATTTTGTGTTCTAATGGAGTTTCTTTTCTTTCGGCAAAGTCAATTTGGATTGCTTAGGTTTGCTCTAAAGTAGCTTCCCTCAAATGGTTGGTGAGTAGAAATAAATGTTTGACTTTGGATCATTTAATTAATAGAAGATGGGTTCTGGTAAATAGATGCATTTTGTGCAGGGAAGCGATGGAATCGGTGGATCATCTCTTCATTCATTGTCATGTGGAGTAGAGTCTTTGGATACTTATCCTCAATCTTTTTGGGATTCATTGGATCATGCCTTCACACTCTCACAATCTTATTTCGGGTTGGCAGATTAAGACAGAAAACAAAAGGGCAAAGGTGGTACGGGACATGGCTCCTCACGCACTTTTTTGGTGCCTTTGGAGAGAGAGAACTTTTCAAACTTTTGAGGATAAGGAAAATTCTGTTATAAAGCTCAAGTCCTCTTTTTTTCTTTTTCTTTTTATTTATTTATTTATTTTTATAACGGTGGAACCATCCCATAGTAGGCCCTTTGGATCGATCCACCTATGGAACCAACCCGGGAATACTAGAGTAGCAACCCACCGCCATGGCCCCCACTTAAATCTTAGGTTGTCTTAGCAGGGAATCGAACCTGAGACCGTGCACCTAACCACACAATCACAAGTTCACCCTTACCAACTGGCTTACCCAAGGGTGGTAAGTCCTCTTTTATCAAGACTCTTTTTTAGTAGTTTCATAGTTACACTAATAAACACAACCTCTCTCTTGTTTGCTTTTTAGATATGTTAAAACTATAGATTCGGGTTTTTCTTCTTTCCTTTTTGGCTAGCACTTGTATATAACTTATGTACTTGGGCTTTGCCCCTTCTTTTCTAATACAATACTTACTTCATCAAAAAAAGAAAAAGGGACCCTAAATTTCAACTATTTTATAAAACCTTGTCCAATTTAACCCTTTTTTTCTTTTTGATTTTGCATCCAGGGGGTTTCAAACCAAATATCTATGACTTGTGATTCGTGAACATAGACACTGGCATGGTTATCAGATCCAGATTGGCCATTAATGCGTTCAAATGGTTGGGTCATGGATCAACCGTTGGTTCATGCAGTCAACCTACTCCAGCTTGTAAAAAGACGAATATTAAAATTTTCAAGGTAACCTTGACTAACAAATCAGCCTGCAGGTGGGAGGCTTCTCTACCTTCTGAATATCTAAGGTTCAAGTCCCATCACTCCCACCCCTCCATTAAAATTCTATACTATATTTTAGATTCAATCCTGATTTAATTTTGTGAACCAGATGGGTTGACTGGCCAGGTAATGAGTTCACCAGTCTGATGGGCTGATACAGTCCCAGTCTGATAACACTGGACAAGAGTGTTACAATCCAACAGGTACACAGGGTTTTAGACATAATAACTCCCCAAAATCTAAACAAGGGGGCATGACTGCATATGTATTTCCTTTTTAAAATAGTCTCATTCAAGGTAATGGATTTGGCCTTCAATAGTAGGTAAAGTACAATATAATTTTTTAATTTCCATTTGGACGACCAAATGGGACCTAAGTCTCCAAACACGTATAGGACACAGTTGCAGTGCTGTGTACATAACTGTCTGACACAACCAAGACATAACCAAATTTTATGGGAGGAGGTAAAGGCAATGAAGAGTGGTCTTGCAGGATTACTATGGGAGAAGGGCCATTGCACAAATCTACAACAAGAGAGCACCTGGGAGAGAGAGAGAGAGAGAGAGGGGCTATGTCCTACGTATCTTAGCCAAATATTACGGATTTCTGGAATTGATTCAGTGTATTTTATAGAAATCCTTCCAAAATGCATGACTTCAACCAAAATAATAGATTCCTAAGATTCATAGTACAAAACTTCAGACAAAGCCAAAGAAATTAATTCAGCCAAGTTGCATAACCTCTGATTGGGATACATATATATACACACACACACACACACACACACACACACACACACATATGTGCGCACACATGCATATCGTGTGTGTGTGCGTGCGTGCGTGCGTGTGCATGGGTGTAAATGGTTTTGCTTCAAAAAAACTACGTATCACTTGAGATTCTACTTGTCAAAACAATTATTCCATGGAAATTTTAAAGGAAACACAATAAGCAACCTTAATTGTGGAATTAAATGATTTCTTCTAGATTTAGATATGTTTAAAAATATTTATTTATTTAATTTTTCCCTATGCACAAGGCATAAGCATTAACAAAAAACCCATACTGGTCCAACAAAAATCACTTGGAGTTTCCTAACAAAACACATTTAAATAAAATAAAATAAAAAAGTATAAAATCGAAAGCTTCCAACTGAGAATGCTAATCAAAGATGCAACAGTTCCTTCCCAAAATCAATATTGCTACCCCATTCTAACAACATAATGAGAGAGAAAGGACATAACCCAGAAACTGAAACAGATAGGACCTATGTTTATAATTGAATAAAGCAGTTAGCAGTTCAGCCATTGAATGAGGCAAGACCCTAGTCCACTTCCAGTGCATAAAGATCAGGAAAAAAAAAATAGAAAAAAGGATTTCCCTGCACGATAAGTCAATTAAAAACCTTCGCCAGTCACCCAACTCAACTTTAAATCTGACATCCCACCCAAACATGGCTTTTAATATCAAGCTACTCTTCCACAAGCTTAGTTATATGCTTATATGGTAATCTAACCCCCCATACTCTTTAGTAGCCTATCCTCATTCCAGGATGACAAACTTAGGAAGTACATTGGTCTTTCTAAACCATCCATATTTTTTCCATACCTCCAATGCCAGTTCAACCATAAGAGATACTAGTTAGTAGAGGGGTGAGACCAACCCCTCTTTGGTCATATTGCTCACAGTTTGACCCCCTTTGCACTAAGTGATATTTACATTTTTATCCTACCCTTCCTCACAAGGAATTCTTTTGAATCTTTCTCATATAGTTAGCAAATAGCAATCAACCGTGGAGTTGTCATAAAGAATAAAAATTAAAAAATTGTAAGGAAATTAAAGCTAATTACCCTCATTTTGAAAAATAAGCAGACTTCCAGGGCTTAAAAATCCTCCATCACTGCCTTATTACTGAATCACAAACTGATCCAACATCCATTCATGTAATCATTAATCAAACATAAGATTAGAAAAGCTACTACTGATCCGCAAACATTTCACATACACCAAATGCAACCAAAATCTATGACAACAGGCGTAATTGAATTTTTGAACAACTGAAGACAAACAAGAAACCGATTATGAACTAGTTTACTGTTTACCAATGGCTTAATGGTGAATGAATGTTGAGATTGAGGTCACTTCATATATTCATAGAATTCCAGATATCATATCATAGAATCATTAATCATTAAAATTAAAGAACTTCACCAGAAAATGTTCCTGACCTATACAGTTCAAAGACAAAAATTAACAAAAATCAACATACCAGTGAGAACAAACACATGATCCCGCCCGCCCGACCGCTTCCACTCCTCAGTCCCCTTAATAAAATCCACCACTTCCCTCTGCCTCTCGTAATCCTCATTTCCCACCTTCTTCCTAAACACCCCTTTCGCCACACCCAACTGCAATTCCGCACTAACCGTCGCGAAAAATGGCACGAAGACAACATCGGCATCGTTGGCATCGAAAACCCGCCTCGCAAACGATCCAATTCTGAACTCTTCGGGTGTCATCAGATCGCCCATGATCCAGTACTCCGCACTGTACTGCTTGATCAATGGGTTCTCAGGATACGGTGGGAATTTGAGCTTTTTCGACAAAAGGGTCGATCGGATTTCACGATCTGCGTCGTTTCCGAGCCTGGAATCGCCGTTAAAAGACCAATACTTGTCGAGAAGGCCGTAGTTGAGTGATCTGGGGAGGTCTGCAATGTACACTTTGATGGAATTGTTGAGAGGTTGAGGGGCGTTTTGGGACATCAGAGATGGGTGTGAAGAGGTTTTCGATTGGTGGGTTGTGTTGAATAGGAAGAAGAGAGAGATTGAGAGAGTGCAGATGAGAGTGAATGAGAAGAATAGGGTAGACACTGAACAAGGGGGTTTGGCGGTGGAGGTGGCGAAGGTGCTCTTCGGAGCCATTTTTCGTATCAATTTCTTCTCTGCTCAGTCTATTTCCCAGTCCATTAATGGTAAAGTGCATTACAGTGTACAGATGTGCGTACATATCCATGGAGTCATGGAGATGTAGATTTGGGGAGGAAGGGTATCCTGGTAAATTCAACAGCTTTCTGGCATTTTTTAATTTATTATTTATTATTTTATTTTTATTTTGGATGAGGGGTATTATTTATTTATTTTTTATTGGTTGATTGATTTAAAGATAACAGATGACCACAATCCTGAATTATATTATAGATTCTCCATGAACAACTCTCAATATTATATAAGCTATTAATATTTTAGCATCACCTTCAATAAATACTTTCTTAATATTCATATCTTTAGTCAAAATATTTCTCATATCAGTTGCTTCCATTCTAAGGATACTAACATTTTCTTTGAACCACAATAGCAATAGGTTTGCCTAAACTGTCTTTTAAACAAACTCGGATGGCGTTCATTAGGAAGAATCCATTTAACCAACGTGGTCTTATTCGTTTGACATTGGTTCATAGCACTAGTATGGGGATGATGAAAGATGTCAGGGTCAGAATTGATGAATTTATAAAATCTTTTAGAGTTCCTAACCCCAACGGAGTTCTTGCCAAGTGTGGTATTGTATGTGTTTAGTTTATGAGAGAGTCCTCTTAAGAGTTTTCTTAAACTTAATTTTGATGCAATGATTGAGTTGTGGGTGTTTGATTGAAGGTGTTTGTAGGAGTGGATCCTATTGTAGCGAAGGGTTGAGCTTTTATGTTGGCAGTGCTAATGGCTCAAGATAATCATTGGAAGAGGACATGGATTGAAGGTGATGCTCTGCCTATTGTCAAGTATATTAATCCAAATGAACAATGTCCTTGGCACTACGAAGTCATCATTTTAGATATTAGATCTGGTCTTTCTCATATTGATAAAGTTTTTGTGCAAAAGCTTCAAAAATTTGCTAATGGGGTTGCTGGTGCAATGGCAAAATGGGCTCTTAACATGGTTTTCCAAGCTTTCTTGATTCAGACTCTCTACTTGCCCCAATAATGGAGGCATGCATGGTGATGGAGGCATGCATGGTGGATCATTCCTAATGGGACTTGTTTTCCTTTCAGATTTTTATTTATTTTTTATTTTGTCATCGTTCGTCTTTGTTTTTCTCTTTTTCCTCTTTTTTTCTTCCTTGTTCTTGTGAATCTCCTTAGCAAAAAAAAATTAAATAAATAAATAAAGGCACACCATTCCTATTATCAAAATAGGTTTTACAATTTATATAATCCATAAATAGCCTTCCAAAAAGACTCATTCCTACAAATAACATTATTTCTAACAAACCAAATTTGCTTTGCAATCTTTTCCAAAGGATAGGTTGAAGAACTTGGAGCTTTTACAACCATTCTTGTTCAAGTTCATAAAACATTAAATAATATGACATTAACATTATCAAAATGAAACAAGCATGTTTACTTAAATTTCACACCCCTGGCAAAAAAATTTTAAAAAAAAATGCTAATTTATTTCAAACATATCTTTACTCCTATTGAGGTTTTAACTCATACTAATTCCTTAATGATTTGTGTGAGACCGCCCAGTATCCACACGGCTACGGAAGTAGTCCTCAATTGCAATTTGCAAGCAGTCGAAAGTCGAAACGACTTACTTTAAAAGCTATATAACCACAAAATAATACGGAATATTAATGAGGTTTACTAGCTGTGCTAATTATCATTATCTCCACTATTAATATTGAAATACAATAGAAAACAAAATTTTAAAAAATAATAACAGGGCATGATTAGAGCCATTCAATTTGTAAAATGTTAAATTGATCCACCTAATCAAGAGGGAAATTCATCAGTAAAAGAACATAATTTTTTTTTTAATTATTTAAAAAGAAACACTTGTCTTTGAGGCACACTACACCTGAAATTTGAAAAAAAAAAATTCTGAAATTTGAAAAAAATTTCTCCACGGCCAAAAAAAATGGTCTGGAAGTGGGGTATTTTAATCAAATGGCAATTAGTCCATTTAGTGCACGAAGTTTCATTATTAGACATGATTGACCAACAGGTTCTATTCACAGCGCGCAGGTTTTGTGCAAGTCATTGATCCTCTTCAACCCTAGCCCACCTTCCGACTTTGGGGTGCAAACCGAACCCAATAACCACCTTAGCAATTAATATGGGATTTGAATCAATATATATTGAAGGCTCTGATCATCTTCTCAATACCAATTGCAAACGGTATTTACTTCATTATATCTGATGCTGAACAGGCAAAACTCTGCAACACCATGAGTGCAACAAACGACCAACAATATGCTATCATCAGCTCACAGTGTAGTTGCAACCAAGGGCACTCCAGTATAGTTGATAGGGAAAATTTTACCCAGTGGGAATCAATATCAAGCAGTTGAGAATACCGTCCCCAGGCCATCTTTGTTAATCATCTGATGAAATTATTTACAACATCTAGGGCTGCAACTACAGCGAAATTTGGGCTGATACAAGACTGGTTCCGGCCAGCCGTGCCCAAAATTAGGTTGTGCATACTTGAACCCCCAGATGGTCAAATTTACATTTTACGCAGCCTAGCCTGTGCTGAAGTCCAATTTTTTCTTTTTCTTTTTCTTTTCTTCAATTGGTTGTACTGGAAAAGTGGAAAGTCGTGTAGTTACACAAATAGAAGAAATATGAACAAATGTTTCAAATTCAATTTCTCCAGTGTTACAGATGCCCAAACTCTTACTACAGAAAAAGTGAGTTCAATTGCACCCAAAGCAAAAGAACAATAACGAAAGTAAGTCAGGTGCTCTATCTCTATCTAACACTATCCCAGGAGAGGAGCCTCCCTACCCTTGTCCACAGAATTTCTAGATTAACGCTCCATCACCATTTCTTCGAAATTCCAGTCTCTCACAAGGTCCCTTCTCACAGCACGGCTCCGAACTAACCGTGGGGTGCCTGGGATTCCACCACTGCTTGAAATAGTTGGTTGTGGAGTCACCTTCGATGATGATGCAAAAGAAGAGTTTGCTCTTGTGGGTGGATAAGATGCCTTCCTGGTCAAGCAGTTGGCGATTGCAGAACATCTTCCTTCATTGTCTGAACTTGAAACAGAATAACTCCTAAAAGAGTGTGAAGGACTATCTACGCTATGGCACACAAGACATGCTAGACTCATACTTTTTGAGCAGTCTCAGACCAGAGATGATTCCTCGCTGCAATGCACATTCCAAGATAATAATAAAAAGAAGACCTTCTATATTAATATAAATGAGAATCTAAAGTAGACATGTGAAACAAGAGAATCTATATCACTATATGGGTGCAGCTAGCAAGTTTAGGTTCACTGTTTTGAGTGTGACAGAAAATGCGCATATCCATACAACCAATACATTAGGGAAGTACAAATGCTAGAAGAATCAGTGAGACAGTATAAAAAAAGGAAAGAGGGCTGAGAGAGAGAGAGAGGAGGAAGCAGAAGAAGAAGAATCAACTGCTCCTTAAAAGAAAAAAGGGGGAAACTGATCTTATGCACACATAAAAATACTCGAAGAAGTTAAATCGTGCTCAAAGGATAATAAGAACTGAGCAGTATTTTTCCCACAACCAATAGTCAAAGAGAACTAGATCCAGTGTCTTAGAACCCAGGCTATACCTGTCCATTGATGCAGTTTTGAGAAAACTAGGAACTATGCACTTCAACGGTGTTAGATAAGCTATCTGGGAACAACACGCCAAGATGTAAAATATCATTTAATTTTTTGTATCTAACAATATAATATCTTTTTCATAATTTACTAACATCAGAATACTAAATTTTTTCATCAATGTACTTTTTAGGTGTACGCCTGGGGGCCAATGTCTAGTGCAGAGGTTTAAGTCTTGGGTTAACAAGTGCAAACAAGTAGCTTCAAGTCTTGAGAGCACCTACTTTGTATTTAAAAACAATGGTTAGGACTGAATCCAGCTCACTCCTCTTAGGACCTCGCTTAGCGGGACCAACACTAGGTAATGGTCTATATGGCCTTTACTTATACATATTCAATTAATATATTTTAAACTGGACGGTCAAGCAGATTGTCCAACTGGAGAGCGGACTTGGCCGCTTATCTCGATCAACACAGCTAGGTTTATAAAACTGAGTGACCAGATTATATATTTTTAAATACCTTTCAATAAATGATATCAAGTGCAAATACATGCAAATGTTTAATGTGATATGGGTATCTTCACTGTGGCTTGCACATTGTCAAAATAATATACTAAAGAAGTCTGTTCTGATGGGTAAGACATGCAATAAGAAAGTCAATAATCAATTGGTGAAGCAATTCATTGTGTTTCTTCTTCAAAAACGAATGCAAACAGAAGTGATTTTAGAGATGCTACTTTTGAATATATGGTAAAATTTCTTAGACATAGTAGTGCTTAGGAGCTGGGGTGCGGGTGGGTTTGGAAACCTTAAAGGTTGCAAATAACTTACAAGGTGATGATAAAAACACAAACAAATTCTAAAATATTTACTATGTAGGGATCTCTCTCACAAAATTGTGCAGGCAGCACGTGCCTTCACTTTGTTGATACTTACAACAAATAAACAAATCCTGTGAAGTTTTGGATCACACTGTAATACTGTAATACTTATCCAAAAAAAAAAAAAAAAACTGTAATACTGTAGTAGTATAGTGAGAATGGGTTGACAATGATATTTCTGGTGGCTGAATTTCATTATTTACCCTTTGGTCATTAGACTCATTACAAGCTTGTCAACAACTAAGTCCAAGAACGGATAAATAAATCAAATCCAAATGCTATAGGTTCACAGATTAGGAAGCTGGTGTCCAACAAGGATAAAGTGTCCGACACAGAAACCTTTCCACAAAGCAATGAGACCATGTGTTGATACACCATGCTAAAAGGAAAAGAAAAATGTCTGTATTGATACTTGATCACAATCCATTCCTTTCATGGTGGCAAACATGGCAAAAAGGCTGCAAATATAGGAGTTGCCTGTTAACATAGGGAAATAAATAAATAAAATTCAAGTGGCCTGATTTAAGAGACATAGGTTCATTGGAATACCAGAACTAGATCTTAAACTGTGGTGTTCTCAAGTATAACTACTAATCTGCCACGATCATCATGCGAATAGATTTTCACCGTGCATGTTCAACAAGAGAGATGAAATTCGGGTGGCTAGTTGATGTCTATGCCATATGGAATAACCAGTCACACTAAAGAGCATACTTATGAAACGCAGCCTGAGGATTGACCCCGACAAGGAAGGTCAACGGGTCATTGGTCGGACCCTCGGGTCACCGTTTAATAATTTAAAATATTATAAATAGAATTGAGTTTTAATATAGGTATTTGAAATTAATACAATAATACCTTAAACAAGTACGTAAAGTAGCTAGAAGTGAAGTGCTGGGCCACTAGCTAAGGTCCTAGTTCCTTTCTAAAAGGTGTGAAAGTTCAAATCCCTCCCAGCGTCAATGATAAAACTTTGTCACACACCTCACAAACCCAACCGGTTTGACTGGTCTGGGTTTACCCCAAGTCACTAAATACTAGTCCGGTTATCTAGTTTAAACCAGGTTTGTGCAGTTCTAATGCATAGACAGTCTCGAGAAAAACCTGAAGCAAGGCACTGGGTCACCAGTCCACCACTCCGGGCTGGGTTTTATAACTATGCTAAAGAGCACTCCTTGAGTGTCGGGTGGTTCCTTGAGTGCCAGTTTTGTGACTAAATTCAGTTCTCAAAATAAACATGATAAACCTTCCCCTGCTACTGGCACAATGAACAAAAGAGATCATTAACTCCCAGTCAAACACCAATCCACCTTCTTATGGTGCCTGAGTTCCCATCATCCATGCAAAAGACTCGCTTGAACCCCAACAATATCTTCAAAGGTGTCACAAGTTCCCATCGCCAGACTCATCCCAAAACTTTAAAGTTACTGAAAGAGAAGCACTTCACTCATTCAATCCTAACTGCATAAATGGTTGTATTTAATAGGTCTCACCTATCATCGTTCCATCTGTCATTATAACTGGGCTTCATAATTTGGACTGTATCAAATCAACTCTCAGAAAAAGAACTCATATATTGCTGTCAAACCTGAACATGTGCTTAATTTTGGCCTCTGGCATGTTCAATACTCCCATCTATGTTTGCAATCTTAATTTCAGGCAATGTCCATGGTTGGATAGAAAAATGCCTACAAGATTGAAATGCTAAAAAATCTGAAAATACGACCAAATTGAAGTGTAAGAAGAATTATTAGACACTTTTCCTCTCCTTTCAAGTCACTACATCCAAATTTAAAAAGTTCTTAAATTTGCTTACTTTTTCACTTCTTGATCAAATATTATTCACCTTGTTCTTGTCAAAACCAGTTAGCTCGGATATGGATATTTAAATAAGATCACATAGCTATCCCCTATTAAATTAAAAATCAGTAGCTCTAAATCTAAGATTTGTTGCTCCAAATAACTTGATCTCACTTTTAATATTAGCGCAGATTCCTGACACAAGCAATCAAATAAACTCTTTAGCTATCAGAACATCAAGAGCACTTCTTCGCACAGTTTGTTAGGATGCCAAAATTTGACACAGGAATGAAGATGATGTACTCGTACTATTATGATGACAACACGATTAAAGACAGATCGTGCAACAGTCCCATGTTAATTTTACAAATTTTAATGAGGAAGTACACACTTCTATTGCAAAAGTTTGATCTACTTGGAGTATAAAGTTCCTTTCAATTTGATTTGGCCAGTGAGTAAAGGACAATGTTAAAAAGTACAATACACATGGGTGTAGGTGTTTGTGATGTATATGAGATGTTTGACAAAAACATGGGCATTGTTGATGGTGTTTGATATGGTAAAAAGGGAAACGACAGTAATGAGCAAGTATGCAACATAGCAATGGCTCCCACAATAGTTTAAGGCTATTGTCGCTATTCATTAACACTGTATTCTAGTGTTTCTCAAAGTTTATTAGTAGAGTAAGATTAAAAATTATGTCATTAGAAGTCTCTAGTTTGGGCTTTAATAGTAGTTACTTGTTTCTAAACTCAATTTTGCTAGTTAGTTTCAATATACTATTCATCATTTCTCAAGTAACCGTTTATGGTTTCCAAAGCCAACAGGAGTTTGGTTCAATTTTATTCTTGATGTGAAAAAGAAAAAAAATTCATAGTTAGTTTAAACTACAACGAGAATAAGATAGGAGCCCAGAATTCTATGGAATTTTAGTTAGTGCCCCGCTTAGGCTGGAAAGACCATAATGTTCCTAATGTAAATGCTAATGAATATTTGAATTACGGTCAATTTGCTTAAAACTGGCCAAACTCATATAACTGTACTACATCAAAATCTAAGGGGTAGGTTTCTAATATTTACAACCCTAAAAGGGTTGTGATTTGGTCAAAATCTATGGTTTCACTATTCTACAGCCTTAAGCTTTAAAAGTGAGGCCCCTATCACTATCAGCCCCATGATTCATTCATTTGACAAGCCTAATTCCAGAAGTTGGAATCTAACTTCTCAAAGGACTGCATTGCTATCATATGAATTATTCATAAGAAATCAAGTGCAACTCCTGCCTATGATTTACTACAAATTTGCTTGAACTGAATAATTATTGTTGCTGTCGTTGTTGTAGCTGTTGTGCCGTTATTCTTGTTGATGCTGCTACTAATCTTCCACAGCGTGCAATCAACCAAAGAAACTATTTTTTTGGTCTTTCGCCAACTCAAGATGCATCATCTGGATATTTACTACATGATGTCTTTTCTAAACACAAAATATTGACACAAGCTAAGGTGCTGTTTGGATAACCTTACACTTCCACTTCCCCCCCCCCCCCCCCCCCCCCTTTTTTTTTTCTTTTAAAAGAAAAAAGTGAAAAAGTTTGGTAGTAAAGCACATTGGTAACATCACTTTGATTTCCTGCTTTATAAATTAACTACCAAAACTTCAGGAAATTGAGGTAGTGACTAGGTGAAAATTTTCGACTACCTCACCTCCACCACCACCACGATGTTATCACCACCACCTCATCACGTCAGCATTACTTCTATCACTCATATAAACACAAAATAGCAACTACAATCTAGAAGTGCATGCCTCACAACCAACATTACTTCTATGATCAATCACTCACATATGTTAATAATCAATCAACCAATCAAAAAATGAATTAATCAAAAGCACCTTAAACCAGCAATATGGTATCAGTAAGAAAAACCTTGCTCTACAATGGACAATATTTTCTATTGATCTGAGACTCGCACAAAATTTAAGCAAATATTTTTGGTAGAAACATTCTTTGCAACAAATTTTGTCGTTGGAAAAAAAAAAAAGCACACACACACACACACACACACACGCATACACATACACATACACACACAAAGGTCCTATAGCATTATGCAATGCACAAAATTGATAATGGTGGAGTAATGGTTCTTACAATGCCCTCAATCATCAAAGGAAGAACATATTTAATGGTCCAGTTGCATTCACTTTATGAAAAGTAGAAATAATGTAAATGAAAGTTTTCAATTTTTTTTTAAAAAAATTCCAAAATAGTAAGTAATACCATATCAAAAAGGATTTTATTAAATGTACCTTTAGTACTTATCTGATTGTCAGAACCAAAGAGGCCCTACAAGGATACCCCAGGAAAAAGGAGGATTACATTGTGCCGCAACTCCATCACAAGGAATCATTCCCATAATGTAAGAGTGTAACAAGTCATCCACCAATCTTAGAATCTCAATATGTAAAGTTGTAAACCAAAAAATTGGATATAGTCACTATTTCTAAATACATCACCAATATTTAAGGGCACAAGTTGGACAATCGATATTCTAGTTAAATTCATTCCAAATGAGAACTTGGCTTTAGTATGCAATGATAAATTGAAAGAATCCGGTGCCTCTCTCTAATAATAGTACCTTTGCTATCTTCAAAGAAGGAGACCCATTAAATTTCATCACCAATCAATACTCAAGTTAAATTCATCCCAATTATGAGAACATAGCTGTGATGAATTGAAAGAAACCGATGCTTCTCTCTATATAGCACCTTTGCCCACTGTCAAAGAAGGAGACCAGTATAAACCATTGTCTAGTTTCTTTTTCTATGATTTGATTGAAGAAAAAGAACCTCATATTATAAGATATTTTATGAATAGCTCAGTCAAGAGACTCCATTGCCATGATTATTTTTCTCTTTTATTTAATTTTATTTATATGGATTAAGATAAGGAAGATGATAATATTTCCTAAAAAGGCAGAAAATGGGAAGGCAGAAGAAATATTGAAAATTTGGCAATGTGAGATTGTGAATCATACAACAATGTCTTCTGGAAGGGAAAAAAATTTCCACTGCAGCATTTATGTGAGGTATTAAGCAAGGAGAGAAGAGAGGGAAGAGAGAAAGAAGGAGGGCTGCAAGCACTAAAAATCTTACAGGGTGGTAATTTAAAGCAACAGGTTAAGAAGCCTAAAAGGTTACTCCACCTCAGAAATGTATCCTTGAGGGGAAGCTGGTATAACTATTATTCTCGCCCTACCTCTGCCCTGTAGTGCCTCTAAATCTTCTAAACATCGCAAATAAAACCAAATTAGTAGATAGTGTCTCTTCTCTCTCTCCTTTTTTCTTTGACAGATAGAATTGAACCTTCTTGGGACATCAAAGAAGCCAGGTCTAGCATAGGCTTTTAACATTAGCAGTATTCTTTATGGGTTTTCTTAACGTGTGCCTTGAGGGCACATGTTAAGCCTCATTTAATGAGGCAATCATTGCATGGGAAAATGTATTTGCACAGTTTTCTAAGCATTTTCACATTTTTCTAAGCAATTTGTACCATTCTCTATGCATTTTCACAATTTCTCATGCAATTATTGCCTAATTAAATGAGGCTTAACATGTGCCCTCAGAACACACTGTTAAGAAAATCCATTCTTTATAAGCAAATTGCCACATATAAGCTCCTCATTTCTAATTGTACTGATACATATGACAGAACCACTTGAAAATTTATTATTTTTCTTCATATATATATATATACACTCCTTATTTCCAAGTTGATCAATTTCTTCTATTAACATGATATACAGTACTCCAGTCACAAAAACTTCATAGATCACTGCATCAACTTATTTCTCATCCCTCCTTCAATACTTTCTGTTTCTCATTTCATACAATGTAATGCACAAACCCTTAAATGTGCATTATCATCTCACGAGAACAACAGAGCTTTCATTTCATTAAAGGCACATTGATGTGGTACAAAGTCAACAAACTTCTCCTCTTTAAAAGACATGACTTAACTCCAACAAACTCCCCAGGTATCAACCAACTTCTTCAAATGATGTACTACAACACTACCAAACAAATGAATAAATTTTTCGAGCAGGTTTTCTTACATTGTCAAAATGAGCATGATGGCACCTAAACTAGATAAATTGATGATGTGGCACCATTAGAAAGATAACCACGAGCAATTTTTCCTTTAATTTTACTGCCACCCACTATTCTCCTCTATAAGAAAAATTGTATTCAAGATTTCAAGAGTAAATGAGTGGCTATCTACTATAAGACCTTGAGACTCCTAAATCTCACTGATGGTCACCGGATGTGTACAAATAATGAGATTCGTCTAGAGACATTCTCACTGAATACAGGCAGTACAATTTTTTTTCTTGAAATAATAAACTAAACAGGGGATTCCATCCATAAGTACATCATCCTTCTCAATTAATTAGCTTTCACTTGCAATACGTACAGAGGATTCAGGCGAACAAGCTCATAATTAGATCAAAGAACAGCCAATCCCTTTCACAGGCCTTCCAAGTTCCAACTACACGGCCCATGCCCATCAAAAGATTGGTTGGGGAAAAAAAACAAGGAAGACAAGGGGCATACCGACTACCTCCATTTATACCACTTAAACTAGACTGGACAATGAAATACAGCCTCTTCTCCATAGGTTTGGTGCAAAAGGCAAGTGATGAAATTGCAATTGGCTTTCAAGGAGTAACGCAACTCCAGATCAATTTTCTATTAATAAGGAGCTTTTTGGAAAAACTAGAATGTGGACCAGCCAAGTTTTACACCGTACCAGCGGAAAGGAAACAGAATCATAGTTGAGAATGCTGACAATTATGCTATGACTCCCAAGCAAGCCCCTAAGTGATGCCAGGTCAATTCTCTCCTCCAATAACAAAAATAAAAATAATAGTAATCCCGATATTAGGGGGATTCCGAAAGGCTAATCTAAATCTAGATGGTTTGATATAAATTGCCCACATTATTAATTTAAAAAATAAAAAAACACTACTGCACTTTAGTACACACCAATTCTCTACCAATATAAACTGATTTGCACAGTATGATCCCATGGTTGTCAAATCTACCAACTTGCGAGCTAGCCGTAATACTGAAATTAATTAAATTATATATATATATATTAACCCAAAGTGGCAAAGTCCCAATTTGACATTAACCATGAATTACCCAAAACCCTAAGATCCTCAGTGCAACAAACAAGAATAAAAAATCTGATCAGTGTACGATCGTGACAACAATTTTGATCGAAATTTCAGAGAATTGAACAGGAATTAATTCCAATTACGAAGAAAATCAACAATCAGAGAGTTTAGAAGGTAGAAATAGTCAGGATTTAGCAAAGCATAAGACGAACCAAATGGGCACATATAGATCTGAGAAGCGAACCTGTCTGTCTGTCTGTGAGAGAGTGATGAATGATGATGAAAAGTTTGATTCCTAGGAGGCCGAAAGAAGGATCTGAGGAAGTAGACTCCACTTGTAGGCTCTACATATATGGGGAGAGAGAGGAAAAAGAAGAGGGATCAGATTCTGTGAGCTTACGGAACAAAGCGTTTGTCACGACGCGCCAACTTACGCGTTTAAAAATGTCCTGCATGGTTGGCTGAAATGCATACGCATAGGGTGCAGTTTCCACCAGGCGAGGTCGCCTTGGCAATTCCCCGCGCGTAATCTAATCTTAACCGTTTGTTTGTAAATGGACGGCTCACATTCAAATAAGATTAAAGAAGCTTATAGTTCAATTATACCCGACCCGGTTCTGTCCTTGGGCAAAGAGCGTTTGTCCTTTCCCAAGACAAACGTCACCGCTCTCTCTCTCTCTCTCTCTCTCCATCGACGCCCAAAACCTTTGCTCATCGACGAACACCAAATGACCCCAACGCCGACGAATCCTCAAAGATGCCGATCGCCGTACTTTCTCGCCAACGGCTTTGATATCCATCTGAGACCACCGTTCCATGTTTCCAATATTCAAACACACCGCGCGTCGTTTTACCTGAGTGATCACTGATCGACTACCAGTTCCAATGGATGAGCTTGAGGATTTGAGCGCAGATGTAAAGGGAGTCGTTCATCCTCTATTCGAATGCGAAGTGTTGAGATATCCCGGTTGTTAAGCCAAGGACGTCCTGGAGCTTGGGAATCGCCCATTCAGAAGTTTTCCTTTCTCTCACCGTTAGGGAATTTTTTTTTTTTTTATTAGTTTCTTTTCTTAATGACGTGGCAACATCTACATTGACAAATATGTATATTTTTTTCCTTCGTAATTACATATATAAAACCCCTTAAAGTTTAACCCTTTTCTATGTAAGGCCCTAAAGTTAAAGTCTTTCTATTGTTTACCCTTTTTTGTCCATCGGTATAGTCTAGGGTCAGGTTAAACCTTGGACTCTGCCCACAACTCAACCCCACTTAGATATCACTAGATCACAAATTATAAACATTTGTTTCTTCAAATTTTATATAATAATATGAATTTAAGAAGAGTTTACAAAGTTATTGCTTTCTATCATTTATTTCAAAAAAGAGTATGAATCAATAAATATCAAGATTGCTTTTGTTGTGTTCATTTTGTGAAGACTTTTGTCTAAAAATTTTGTTTAAACAAATTTCATTTTTATCTCAGAGCGCCACACAAACAAGTAATAATAAAAAAATATTACTTCATGTCATAATCTTATTTGAATCATCAAGGACAGTGCATCCATACAGACAAGTAATAATAAAAAATATTAATAATGTCATTATCTTATTTTAATCATCAAGGACAGAGTTGCCTCACTCAGCCACCATATAGTCATATGTATATATACCATGGGCCTTGTAGCTTTGTAATATTTGGGATTTTCACAGATTTAGAGATTTTCACCTACATACATATATATCTATACTTCTATATAAAGCTAATTTGCTTTGTAGTTGGACTGCACCCAAAAATATTAAAATACCCTTATAAGTTAATAAAGTTAAGAGACGATTTGGTAATTTTACCAAATTTGAAAAACCCACCATAGCTTGTTTCCCTTTAATTTTATCCCCCACCCACACATGCGGTCTAAAAACTTGAAAACTGACATAATAGTTCCACTGATGTAATGGAAACTTGAAAAGATGTGTTGCACACGCATCGTGTGTGCTCAATTACTAGTATATATAAATGAAATAAAATAGAAACTTAGTTATAAAGGTGGTGGGTTCAAAATCCATTAACATCGTAAAAGGTTGTTTTTAACCCCAAAAAAAAAAAAAGAAAAAAAAAAACCAATTGGGCATGTCAATAAGTAAGCTCACAAAGGTTTGATTATACTCTTACTAACTTTTTAGGGCAATTCAAACAAGATTTCTTTAGTTCTTATAGGTTGTGATCTTATTTAGTCTATGTGGGGTGTGAGGACTTACATAAATTCAAGCTGAATTTGTCCAAAAAGTTTTCTTGTTATAAATAAAATAAGAAAAGGAAAAAGAAATAGAATAAAAAGCGCAAGCAAGTAATCAAGACCATATTCTCTTCATTCAACAAGAAATAGAATAAAATTGGGATTCCATCAAATATGGATGTAAAAAAGGGCATGAATCATCCCTGTGATACAAAAAAAATAATAAAAATAAAAATAAAAAATCTAAATTAATGGCTAAAGAAACCTACGGCACAAAAGCGTTCGAGTAATTGAATTGAAGAAGATCTGGTTTCAACCAATTAATAACTCGTCCGAGGTACCCACATCATCGTCCACAGCATGATCCCCGCCGTCAAATCCACCCAACTCCAAATCTTGAATTTCCGATGACAAACCATCACCGCCGTCCATCTCCATCGACCCAGGTTTAATCCTACGAACCTGGTCTTGACCAAAGATATCAACGGTAAGAACCACCACGTCCACCACCATCACAAACCCTTCTTCCCACAAAGCACGCTCAGCCATATTGACGGCGAACGACGAAATCTGCCGCTTCAGATAATCGGTAACGGCGGCATCAAGGTTCAGGCCGGATACCACTTCGGAGATATGTGCCGGCAAGGTGAGGACATGGAGAGGAATGTGAAACAGATACTGAAACTCCAGGGAGAGGATATCGTCGACGAGAGTAATGACGCCTCTGAAGGGAAGAGAGAGTTGGTATCTGTGTCGCATGTGAATATCAAGAATCACCGTGCCTTTGATTGGGTGAAGGGCGATCGCTGTTGCATTGGTTCCGTATATCTCTACAGTACATCCCACTGTGGTCGCCATGGTTCTGAGAGAGAAGTTTGGATAGCAGCCCACCTATATGAACTGGAATGATTTTCCGACTCGCCGGTCGGTTGATTGGAGCGGAGCGTAGTGTATATATTTTGATTTTTTACCACACTGGGCTTCGTTTGGATATGCCGATATGGTATTCTGTTTTCTATTTTTCGGAAATTGGCGGTGAGTGATTTCTCTGTGTAAGTTTCCTTATAAAGTTCTCTAATTATTAGTATTAGTGTTAAAAATAAAAAATTACCCATAATTCCATTCGGCAAAGACGTAATTCGTGAGGACCAATCAACTGCTCTCTCAAACTTGCTAAGAATACAATTCAGGATAGATAATCAAATTTACAAGGTTCTAATATCAATATATTAGCCAATGACCCTTGGGTGTAATAACATGTGTTATCTCAATAAGAATATGGGATTTGCGAAGGTCTTGATTTCAATTCAGCGTATGTGAGTATGTGTGTTCTTTTATTGTTTGGGGGAAAAAAAAAATCAATACATTAGATTGCAATTTGTAAGTTTTTATATTCAATATGAAGAGAAAACCATTCAGGCAAACCCTTAAGATCCCGCAACCCACAGATGAATTCAGGACCTTTGCTTCTTAAGATGGGATCTTTTACCAAATGAGCCCTTGGGGGGTTTTTTTTTTTTTTTTTTTTTTTTGGTGGGTGGTTTTTTGCAACACTGTCTTTAGAATTCTGTTAGCAAGTTGACTTGTAAATGCAGGATGAGAAGCGAACTTTCACTACCAAAATAATGCATATATGCAGAGCAAACTTATCTCTTCGCACCAAAGGGAGGACCCATATGTAATAATCGCACGGATTTAGCTTGCTTCTTCAATTTCTTCTGCTGTGACTTGGAAATTACAATTTGGAACTGATCATTAGCCACCTCTTTGGCCTCCACGTTTTGCATAGCTATATTTATCTGCTCCAAGAGCAGAGGATCATGAAAACTTCCAACAAAAAAAAACCCAAAACCCCCTCTTTCAACACGAATACTCTCTCTTGGGGAGGCCGTGATCAAATCAAGCTTATGTCGAAATTTTTTTTTTTTTTTTTGGGGGGGGGGGGGGGTGGGGGCATCTTTAAGCAACTCCTTGAAGCCACTGAATCGGTGCAGAATGTTCCCACCAATAGCATGTTGACAAATGGCAAAGGTTTGACTTAATGGTTTCAATCCAAGGTAAAGAGAGTAGCGTGAATCTGCCCTTTGTTATCAATTGACTAGGCATGTTAACAACGCTACTGGAGATTCGGTCTGCTTCTTGAGCAATCAAAACAGAACTCGACATGCCCGTATAGACTCTATTGTGCTTTCTTTCTTATGGGCTGACCCAACTTTGTGTATGTTGGGTTAACCACTTGGGCCTTGTGTGGGGAGGTGAAAGGTCAACTTCTAGTGGCTTGGGTGCCTCTTGGCTTTTCTTGGGTATAATATTTTCTACTTTGCTCTTGTTTTGGGTGACATTTTTGCGCTGTCCTGCTGGTGTTCGTGTGGCTAAATCTCCAACGATCTTGGTTAGATTGGGTATTTCATTGTTGCAAGCTCGGAGGCCATTTGTTTTAAATTTGATTTTATTTGAGACCCTGGCTTTCCTGTACTTGGATTTTGTTGATAATGAAGAAATTAACTTCGGTCTCGTCTACGAAGGTACCTTATTTTGAGGGCCTATTAATTAATCTACCCTACTTTTGGAAGTGGGCACAGGAGCCATGAAACTTCCCTTATTTTTTTTTTGGGTTCAAAGGAGAACCCACTGAACTCCTGCTCTATACAGGGCTAATCCATCCCCCTTTCATTATCTATCTTCCTCACAGTATGAACCGTTACTGTATAGTAATTGTGTTATGAGAAATCATATTTACGGATGCACCATCTGTGTGTGGGCAGTAACCCAAAAATAAATATAAAAAATAAAAAATCTATGTGTGTACACATGCGGACAAATTTACACGATTGTGAGATAAACCTAACACCTTCGGATCGATTCGGTAAAAAATTTGCTCAAGTTTACTCGTGAGATACATGAGACAGATTCGAACATCATTTTAATTAAATTTGTTAATTTATTGAGTCAACCTCAAGTAGAATACTACTCTACTCAATATTTTATTAAAGCTTTAAATGACCAAACTTTTTAAGAACGATACGAGATTAGTTTGATAAAAAACTTATTCGAAACGTAAGGTAAACGAGTCAAACTTAAACCTTCTACTTGTGAGTACTTGTAAGCTTGTTGGTCTAATAAGTTAAGTTTGAGTAGCCTACTATTCAATTCGGCTCGACTCGAGTCAATTCGTCTGCACTCCTACAAATGTATACATAACTAGGAGAAGAATTTGTGTGTAACGGTGACACCATACCATGTCATTCATATTGCAAACCAATAAGTGAGATAAGTGAGAATATCAATTATGATTTCATTAAAAAAGAAAATGGTAAATTACAAGAAACCCCCCTAATATTTAGTCATTTTTCACATAACTCCCTAATGAAAAAATCAATACAATGTACCCTCTCGGCTAGGTTTGGGTGAAAAATTGAGTGTAAATTAGGAGAAAATCGAATGAAAAAACCACTATATTCCTCTCACATGCTCTATTCACTCATTCTTACAATTTTTTAATCCAATTTTTAGTCAATTTATCACCCGAAATCTAGTGAAGGAAGGACATTGCATTGATTTTTTCATTAAAGGGTTATCTAAAAAAAACTAAACATTAGGATTATTTCTTGTAATTTAGCCTTTAAAAAAATTAATATATTAAAATTGACATCAATAAATAATGGCTTATGAGGTTACAGTTACATACGAGTTTTTCTTCAAAACTAAAATAGGTAATGCCACAGGAAAGGCAAGCCATTAATGGGGAAAATTAGCTTTTGGTAACCATTTCCTAAACTAATACCAAAAAAGGATTTTATCTATCAATTTATTACAAATTGATTAGCTACCAACTTTCTTTATTTGGTATTAACTTTCTTTCTTTGGTATTAAGTATTAATTTGGGAAGGATATTGTTATTTTGTCTCACATTTTGTCTTACCAATATATTTTAAAAAATAAAGATTATAATTATATCAATGGGTCTTACAAACTTATTTTTCTAACTATAGTAATAAAAAGCAAAAATGAAAAACTAGCTAGCATTACCCATTTGAAAAAGTCTACTATAATACGCAAGTAGGCATCCATCCTCAGCCACCCCCCCCCCCCCTCTCTGTCTCTCTGTCTGAGTGCATGTGGGGGACAAGTGTGAGCACAAGGTAAAGCGTCAGAGAAAGCAAGCGGTTAATGTGCATTTTCTAGTGAGTCCATTAAATGGGCAGAAAAAAAACTCTGTTCCCTATAAGTATAAGATAAGACAACATAACGAAGAGAAGCTCTATCTGTGAGTGCATGTGTGGGGACAAGTGTGCGCACAAGGTAAAACGTCAGGGAGGCAAGGCGTTAATGTGCATTTTTCTGGTGAATCCATTAAATGGGCTGAAAAAAAATCTCTGTTCACTGTAAGTATAGATAAGACCCGTACATTTACGAAAAGTGGTTGTTTTTGCAGTATCATTGTCTCTATCCCAGTTGACAATCCATATTAAAATCCAAACAACCCACTGTCCTCAAACGCACCTACATTTATTTCTTTATTTATTTTATTTATTATTTATTATTATTATTATTTTTTATGCCAAGCAAAAGAATTCGACTAATCTCCATTTTCTATACGAGGTGACCGTTAGATGAAGTCGTTTAATGTTTAGTTTAATAATCTTAATTAGTGATTGATAAAAAAAATTGACTAATTTTGAATTCAAAATATTTGAGTTTACAGTTCATTCTTTTGTCGTCAAACCAATTCTTGCTGATTAAACACACCTACTCTTTGATCACTAGAATTTCTTTACAACTCTTAACCTTGGCTTACAAAATTATAGATGAATTCTATGATACATTGAAAATAAAATGAAATAAAATATAAAATTTCCCATCTAAGACTTAATACAAATAAATTTGAAATCCCATGATTAGAGTAAAATCAGATGACAAATCCCAATCAAATTGAAAGAGTCAATCCCAATCAAAGTGAAAGAGTTGTCTGTCCAGTAACACCAACTTCAGCATTTAAAGGGGTTTACATTGAAGGAAAATGATAAACCTCCCAATTGCTAGGGACTATTTTTTGTCTCAACTCTTTTAAATTCTCTTATGAGCAATAGCCCGTGCAAATAAATCTAATTGGCCCGACCAATTGATGTGGGTCTACTAGTTTAATTTAATCTTACAATATACTCTATGAACTAATTGTTCTATTCTACATAAAAAAATAAAATAAAATATAAAAAATCGGCTTGATCAACTCCATCAACGATGGTGACTCAGATGGGAAAAGGGAAACACTTAAGGATTCAAACTTTTAATTTATTATTGTATTGAATTAATATTTTGTTTTCACCCTTGAAGGAAAAAAAAAATTCATTTGACAACATATATATATATTCATTTGTACTTGAGAGGATTTAAAAAATGTAATACAAAGTAAGTAAAGTAAATACCACATAAATCCGTAGCTACAAAGCATGGTGATGCAACGACTTAACCAATACTTTGAAAAGCCAAAGCCCACAGCTGAAAGAAACGTGAGATTAAATCCCTTTATCTCATAGATCTTAACGCCTTAGTCAAGACTTCTTAAGCCCTATTTTAGAGCCCACCCTACCCCAACGGGCAATGCTCCTGCATTATCCACTTATATCAATGAGGAAAATTGAAAACAAGATCTCTTATTCTAATACCAATTTATGCTAGGATATTTTATAATGTTTTATGCTCATTAAAATTAATCAAAATATTGGGATTAGTTAATTTCAATACAATCCATCCATGGTAAGGTCCCATCATGATTTGGCATGGCAACATGTTACATGTGAATGGTCACCACTCACTATAACAATGCTCATATGACTTTCCTGAAAAAACCAAGCCAAAGCATAATCAATATACAAACATTATAACAAAGATACCATTCCCATTGGAGAATCTAGCCTTTGTACGTGGTCCATATAATTTTATCATTTATTGCCCCCATGTGTTACTTTCCTAAAAAGGTTACATAACTAGCATTAGTTCCCCTTCTCATTGATTATCATGGAAGATCGGTTAAGGTTCAAACAGGAATAAGAAGATATGTTACACTCAATATTTAATTAATGTGGGATGTGATATATTTTCAACAGTTCCCCTCACGTGCAGACCCGATGAGACAATAACAGACTTTGTTACGCGATAACACAGACAGGCTCACGAGTGAAATAAGCCCAAGAATGACATGCTTTGATATCATGTGAAGTTTCCAACTCAAAAATCTAGGCTTATAAGTAGAGGGTCCAAACAGATATATGAAGATATGTTAAACTCGATATTTAATCGATGTGAGATGTGGTGTATTTTCAACATGATGCATGGTTTTTTCTTCTTCTTCCTTTTTTGGTTCCAGGCCTCCAACAGTAAAAAAAATGTTTCATTCTTAATGTAAATATTCGGGGGGGTCTTTTAAGCAAGAGAGGTAACGTAAATCTTAAATCTGAATTTGAATACTATGTACATTACTTATAGCGTGTTATAGATAGTATAGGCAAAGATTACGAAGATGAGTTAGCTATGGTGGCTGCCTTCGCTCTAACCAACATTACTCACCTTCCATGTGGAGTTGTTTAACAGTTTAACATATGGATTAGCCTCAATAGGAATCTCTAACCTTCTATTTGGTTTTTATATTCTACCAAGGAAAAATAAAATGAAGGAAAGAAAATGAAAGTAAAAGATAAAATTATATTAAGTCAAAATTATTCTAATTCTTCTTTTTCTTTCGATTCTTCATTGCAACCAACTAAGGAAAAGTATAATTCCTTATGTTTTATTTTTTTGCTTTGATAAAATCTGCGAACCAAATAGAGCCTAAGAAAACTAAATGAAGGAAGTGTTTATTAGCAATTGTTTGTTACATTTAGTCTCTCTCTGCGAACCAAATAGAGCCTAAGAAAACTAAATGAAGGAAGTGTTTATTAGCAATTGTTTGTTACATTTGGTCTCTCTCTCTCTCTCTCTCTCACACACACACACACACACACACACACACATACACACACATATATAGGATGATGATCATGTAAGCACGTGCTAATATAGCTTATATCAATATCTGCATTGGGAGTTGTATCTTGTGCATCAGAGAGATATGAGACGCATTGGATCAATGCAAGGGGTACAACCCCCAATGCATAGTACTGATATAACTTATATCAATACGTGCTAATAAGAACATAACCGTATATATATAATACGGTCATTTTCTACTGCAAGATCTTGGAGGGGAATTCCATCTGGGCTTCTATTATTTGAAATCGTTAGATCAGGATCAATTAAATTGATCATTAATCCACATAGATTCCGATCAGACAGCTACAAAAAGAAGCTCGGTCGGTCCAATCCAATTTGGGATCTAGAAGTTTTATTATTTGAAATCGTTGGATCAGGATCAATTAAATTGATCATTAATCCACATAGATCCTGATCAGACGACTACAAAAAGAAGCTCAATCGGTCCAATCCAATTTGGGATCTAGAAGTTCTCTCTCTCTCTCTCTCTCTCTCTCTCTCTCTCTCTCTCTCTCTATATATATATATATATATATATATATATATATATATATATATATATACGGTTATGTTTCCATCAACATGTGTTGATATAAGTTATACCAACACCATGCATTGGGGGTTGTACTCCTTGCATTGGTCCAATGCACCTCATATTCCACTAATGCACAAAGTACAACTCCCAATGCAAGTGTTGATATAAATTATATAAGCACGTACTTACCTGATCATCATCCTCTCTCTCTCTCTCTCTCTCTCTCTCTCTCTCTCTCTATATATATATATATATACACTATTTGTCCTTCATGGCAACTAGTTCTAATAGATGTTTCATTTTCGCACCTCCTCTTTGTAATAGCGTCGAGCAATTATGGGCCAACATGTTAGAGCTTCAAAAATTCATTGGCTATCATGCTAGATATGAATTCCATTTTCATGTCCAATGCCTCTACAGGCAATCCAATCCAATTCTGCACGCACCCCTATAAGTTAGACCGTCAGAATACATCCCCTCACTAGAGGTATATCCCATTAAAATAAATAATTCTAGGGTACTTAAAAGATCTACAATATACCATATTCATTTACCATTTGAAATGACTCAAAATAATTCACTTATCATTTGAAGTGATTCATTTATTATTTAGTGACTACTTATCTTTTGAAGTGATCAACTTATTAATTCAAGTGATCTTATAAGTATAATATCTAATTTTTGCTAGGGTACTATAGAATTGGCCCATTAAAATGGTAGTAGAATTTTCTATTGAGTATGATTATATGAGCGAGCTAATACCTATTAATGACAATATTTTGATAGGTTAGGGTTCGAACAATTCCAATTGTACAGTTGTACCAAAAATAAAAAAGAAAAAAAAAGGTACCTAATTACTTGGTAATAAGGCCTAGGGTTAGGGAGCTGAGCCAACGAGAACCTTGACCTTAGAAGTGTGGTAGAATGTTAAAATCCTAATTAAAACCAAAGCGTAATTCGGCACCTCTAATGTACGCCAAGACATTTTAGGTGTATTGTTTAGGGTTTTCAACAGGTATATTCAGCTCGATCCGTTCTAGTAGGGTATTTCAGGTGGATTTGGATTTGGTTCAGTTATTACATGGTGCAGTAAACGTAGGATTGATGACACATGGCAAGGAGAAGAAATGGAGGGTTGAAATTCGAAAGATGCATTTGACACCCAATGCTTAACAACTCTCAATTTCTCCTCTTTACCATGTGTCATCGATTCTACATTTACTGCACCATACAGTAAAAGTAACCGACTGCACCAGATCCAAATCCATTTCAAGCGTCGGTGAGAAAAAAATACCACCTATAAATGAGGGAGTCACTTTATTGCTACCTCATTTTATCCACATCATTCGTTGAGACAAGAATCACAAGAATCACTCACCCACCAATACGTACACCACCTTCTCGACATAATGCCCAGAGGAAAGACTTTTCCAAAGCTTCTCTTGTTATGCTCCTCTCTCCTTGCTTGCCTCCTTCCATGCACTTGTTATTGCAAGGCCAAAGAGAAAGATGGGGCTGATGTCAAAGGCATGTTTGTGTTTGGAAGCTCTCTCGTCGACAATGGCAACAACAACTTCGTCCAAAACTCGGTGGCCAAGGCCGATTACTCGCCGTATGGAATCGATTTCCCTCTTGGGCCTTCAGGAAGATTTACCAACGGCAAGAATGTGATCGACCTTCTCAGCGACCGGCTCAAACTCCCTGCCTTGATTCCTGCTTTCTTCGATCCCTCAACAAATGGAAGTAGGATCATGCATGGCATCGACTATGCTTCTGGTGGTTCAGGAATATTGGATAAGACCGGCTCGTTTGCGGTGAGATATATCGATAGACCATTCTCTTCATCACTTTTAATATCATCATTTATGTTAAGTTTCATTTTCATCACCAATCGCATCATCATTGTTCATGGATGAGCCGCTCTGGGCCTATCTCTTCACATAAATAACTAAATAAGCACAGATCCCTGTATTATTGCTTGGAGTCACGGCCCCTTCCCTACGATCTATCCCTCTGACGTAGCACCACGGCGACAAACATATCACAGTTCATTGTTTTTTTTTTTTTTTTTTTCCTTCTACTAAAGGTAGGGGCCATGAGGTCCCAAGCCTCAAGGTAAATCCCCTGTACAAGCTACCTTACAGAAATCAAGACTTCCGTTAACCCTACCCTTTCATTGGAGTGGGACATGTCATTAGGTTTTTAGACCATTGATTATCTCAATATGGTTCAATGGCAGCGTCTCCAAAGGCAATTTAATTTTTTATTTTTTTCCCATGTACATATGTACGTATATAAACAATCCTTTTATGATCAAGTGCACACTTCTAACAACTTTGTATTATGTGCGCTTTAAAACTCTATCAATGACTTATATTTAGCAATAGCCTTTTCATATAAATGATCTATACCAAAAATCAAGTTAATCTGAGATTAATTGCTATTCAATCCCAAACTTATATGTTTTAATTAATAATAATCACTTGTTTATAAAACATTTATGAATGAAATAGCTCTTAAAGTCGAATTAAGTTGATATTTGGCATGCATAATCAACATATGAAGCAGATCTAAATTCAATGTTTGGTTTTGTAAAATATGAATAATAAGTCTTGAGTTTTAAAAGTGCACCGAATTTAATGTGTGCGTGTGTGTGTGTATATATATATATATATATATATATATATATATGTATGTATGTATATGTATATACATTAGTTTTTGGTTATATTTAGGGTTGTCTCTTGCTTTGTGCAGTTTGGCTGAGAGAAGAGAGGTTGACAGGCTATTCTTGTAATTTTATTGTTTATATATATATATCTATAGTAAATTTCCTCTAAGGGGGACAAAGAGATAAGTGGTGTGAACCAGAGTCTCCCATTCCCAATTTGTGTATTTGACTGCTACGGTATTGGCCACGTAGCACAATTCATGCCAAAAAAAAATGAAGAATATAAAATAAAAAATAAAAACAACAACTTGTTGATCGATGAGCAATGCAGAAGCCGTATTAAAGTCAGAAGTCAGAAGTCAGATGGAGCTTTTAATTAACCTTTATTTACATGCATGTACATGAATTGAATTCCGGCCAGGGCCATGTGATCAGTATGAATCAACAAATCGAGAGCTTTAAGACGGTGACCTTGCCAGAATTGGAAGCTCAGCTGGGGTGCGGAAGCAGAGAGTCACTTCCCCATTACTTGTTTGTGGTGGGAGCCGGAGGAAACGATTACACCTTGAATTACTTTCTGGCCAGGACCCCTATCAGTCTTCAACTCTTCACTGCCAATCTCACAACTGCTCTATCTTCCCAACTCCAGGTGCTTTGAACAAGAAAAAGTGTTCACACCACTCATTTCTTTTGATAATTTTTTTTTTTTTTTTGTTTTTTTTTGTTTTGGGTAACATAGAAAATTATGGGTAAATCCTAACTCATACTTTTATATATTGGTGCTTTGGCTTCTGATATTTGGAATTTTGAATGCAGACGTTGTACCATTTGGGAGGTCGGAAGTTTGTGCTGATGTCCGTGTATCCATTAGGGTGCAGTCCTATGGCTACGGCAATCCGGCCGATAGGCAACGGCTGCATAAGAGCATTGAATTTTGCAGCTCTACTCTTTAACTTTCACATGAAGAAATTGGTGGATACCATTAAGCCAAAAATGCCCGGTGCTGACCTTGTTTATGTGAATGCATACAGGATCGTCCAAGATATCATACAAAATCCTGTCTCTAAAGGTAAATGCCACTTGCTATCATTGCTCTCATGATCAAAATCTTTTTTTTTTTTCTTTATTTATTTTGATAACAATAATGTTTGAGGTTTTGGCCCCCACTAGCTTACACGCACCGGAGTAATTATCAGGTCCTTCGGATCCTAATCCAAGTTTTAGTAGGATTTCAAACACTTGACATATACTTCTTGAGACGCTTATCAAAGCTTGACTTGTCACTAGACTAATCATTTAGATCTCATGATCAACATCTTAGAAGGAAGTGAAGTGACAAGTTTAAAGGGTAATTTTTCAGGTTTTAGTGATGCGAGCAATGCTTGCTGTGAAGTGGTGTCAAGAGTAGAAGGCGGGAGTGGAATTTTATGCAAAAGAGGCGGGTGGGCGTGTGCAAATAGGAATGACCATGTGTTCTTTGATGGGTTGCATCCCACAGAAGCCGTGAATCATGTGATAGCAAACAAGGCTTATGCCTCTGATGACCCGGATGAAGTTTATCCCATCAATGTCAAACAACTAGCTCAAATTTAGGCTACATATATACTTGTCCTTTTTCTTTCGCTGGCTATTCTAGTTCTAGAGGAGCATAACAAGAACTTGGACATCTATGGTTTACTATCTTTGGCTGTCAATTTTTATCTTTAATGAATCTCTTGTAGATTTAAGGTTTTACTACCTTTGGTTCCTCGTTGGTCCGATAGGTATATATATCCATATGCTAACTATTTAGGAAAGTGCCTTATTCGCAGTGTCCTCATATTTGAAGTTGAGACCTTGAGTGTCGCAAGTTTTATTGTCATTTTTACTAAAAATAACTACATAAATACATAAAATATTTCATGAAGTGGGGTTTGGATTTGGTGCTGATTGAGTTTATAAAATTATAAACTTAGCACCGTGCCGAGTTCATCCACACCATTAGATGAGGGGGTTGGATTAAAAGTTGAAGCAATTTTTTCAATTTTTAATCCAAATCATCCAACCCCTCATCCAATGGTGTGGATAAACTCGACACCAAATCCAAACTCCCTGAAATGACATGAGATATGGTAACGCCTAGCTGACGTGGTGCACCACATTGTCCGAACAGGCTGGCATGAGAGCTAACATGGGTTGTTAATGTGTTAACTTGGTGATACTGCATAAGCTGCCATGGAATTTGTGCTTGTAAACTCCATGTTTATTTTTGTTGACGCATTTCCATTGTCAAAACTTAGCTAATATTGTTGCATGTATTTGTTATGGTTATGTGCCCTCGAAGTTCATGGATCTAAATTGAAAGAAGATTCGAGCTGTACGTTCATCATTAAAAGATGTTATATGGCAAGTTTCTAAGTCACATTTAGGATGGTGACTCAAAAGGCGCACCCCCTTTTAATCGAGGGAGTTACTATTAGCACTCCTATGAAAACCTAACCTTGGTATAACCATGCAGAGTGTCTTGGGTCCATGATGACTTTATATGAGTCCATACTGACTTGGAATGCGTAGATCCTGCAAGTACTTGGCATGAGTTGATCCCTTTTTTCCTTGTTTTTTGGTTCAACTATTGACTTGGCTAAATTCCTTATATGGAAAATGCTAATTAAATAGTTCAAATTTTTGCCCAAAAATCTCTGGTCCAAATAATATGTCGGCTGCTAAATCGACCCTTTATTCCTTCCATCATATTAACATGTGAGTACGTGACTAATAATATTCATTTTTATAAATAAATAAAAAAGTGAGCATAGATATTGTATATGTGTATAAAATAAAATAATTATATAATACAATTAAAAAGTGCTTGACATCAGTGTTATTAAACCCGGATCGGACCGATAAACCGGACACCAAACCGATCCGGGTTTTTAATTGGATCGGAAATGCTATTGAACCAAATGAACGGGTCTAAACCAGTCGGTTTTTTATGCTAACTGGATGCAAACCGGTCAGGTTACACAGGTACGAAACGTGGATGTACAAATTTCAAAGGAGTTCTTAACTACTAGACCACCTAATGCTAATGTGGAAAGCTTTACAACACATATTATTTAAAGCGTAAATGTATATATTTTATTTTTTGATATTATTTTAATCACTTAATATTATTTTAATTATATGACTAGTCTAACTGGTAACCCGAGGATTGAGCCAATTACCCGACCTCCAGACTAGGTCAATGACTAGTCCGGGTTTAATAACTATGCTTGACATATTCTTTGTTGAATGTTGAAGACTTTAGTTGATAGAGGGTTCCGAGTCTAGGCTATCTTCCGATTCGGTATTGGGCCAACATGGAAGATTTTGCTTCTATCATGATTGGTGTTGGGCTAGCTCTTTGGGATCAAACTAGAAGAACTGGGTTCAAACTAGAGTGTGGGGTGACTTCGGAATTGGGCTTCTTGCCTTGTGGTTCTCAAGTCTCAATCCATTTTGAGCGAAGCTCATTCTTCATTCGTTTACCAAATTCCATTCCCCAAGGCAGGGCTGCGGGCTGCGGGCTGCCTTCCTGCAATAGGGGATTTGGTTCCCACGATCTTTAACAAATGCAAAGAACTATATTTTTCCTTCCTTTTTTTTTTTTTTTGAATTTTTTCTAACAATCAATAGAATCCAATATATATAATAATAATAATAACAATAATATCGAGTCTGTCTAAGGGGGAAATATTTCAAACCTGGATAACACGGAAATAATATTGGCTAAGAATACTTGGACTACTAGGTTACTCGCTTAACAAGTGAGACAAATATCATTAGGCTTCCATGTCAATAGCTTCACCGGCATTATTAATTGACCTAGTCTAGTAGAAAATTATGACAGTCATAAAGTTCATTAAGTATACTAAAATATATCAAATTAGGTAGGAATAATGATAATAATAATTACAACGAATAAATAAATAAATATCCACAATGGACCACATTACCACCATGCAGGTATAGAGTCATTCAATTCCACTAAAAAACCAAAAACCCTAATGAGCTAGGGCTCATTGCCATTGGTTCAAACTTCCATTAAAAGGAAACCCATCCATTGGCTGTCTATCTGAAGTGCTTTGGAGGTGTTCGTGACTCGCACTTGCTGTGTGTCACGCCTGCAAAGTCTCTAGTTAGGTCTCTTCAAAGGTGTTGAATTGGTTGGCCAGGCCAGGCTGACCTATATATATAGGAGTATGGGACTAACCGCAACAGCATTACAAAGATATTAAACGAAAAGCTTTTTGGGTCCTCTATGTTCTTTATGGGTGCGCCATGTTTTAGAATACTAAAAGTACATGACCACTCATTCTCTCTAAATGACAATAGCTAGCTTGGAGCATCATCACCACAGTACAGAAAAAGTTGTACCTATATATATTCTTTGGTCCCAACACTAGCTACAAATCCTATACGGCCATATACTCTTATATATTTGTTTGTTGATCGAGGTGTTGACAAAGGAATTGATGCCGCAGTGGCATGAAGATTATTCCACTTTTCTTCTCTAAATGGTGACGATTCATCCACCCAATATGATAGAATCAGAATGTGCAATCTAACAAAAGTGAAAGAGGTATCCCACCTCCCTCAAAATGCTCCTTAAATAGGTGGCAGTCTTTTTGACGTTGTACCTAAATTTAACATTAAAAAGTAAAAACAAAACCAAGTAATTGACCTTATCTGCCAATCAAGGGAAGAGGTATCCCACTTCCTTTGTCCTCTGCTTGAAAATAAGAGTCAGAACTCTTAGGGGTAAGGGCTTCAACTCTACAATAAGACATTGGTTATCATCAAAGTCTAACATGCATATTTAGTAATGACAGTCATATGAATGCAATAAGAAAATATTAGGAGTGGGTGAGATCCATTATTGATCTTTTCTTGACATTGGTTAGCTTGACAGTCTAGCATGCATATTTTTATTTTTATTTTCATGATCTCTTCTCTTTTTTCTTTTTTTCTTTTTTTGGGTATAATCTGAGGAGTTCAAATTTTTAACCTATTCTATTCCTACCTTAATTTTTATCTTCACCATCCCTCACCGTTAGGCTAGTTCAATGACTTTATATTTTCATGATCTTGATTTATCTAACATTGTAAAAATGTTTAATTTCTTGTAATACTAATGCCTGTCTCCATGTACAATTGATTTGATATTACATAATTACCTCTGCGAGTATTTCTCCTATAGTGCTCATATCTGTCTCCATGACTCCATGTGTTACGGAGTTGGTTACATAATTATAAACCCCCCCCCCCCCCCTCCCTCTCTCTCTCTCTCTCTCTCTCTCTCTCTCTCAATCTCGAATTCTGGATTCATATTTTATGCCAGTGCACGCCACCCCTCAAGTTTAATTGCAAGTCATTATACCTAACAGTTGCTTTCAAAATTGTCTTATGCGACAAAGGAAGGAATAGCCCCCGATGCATGCCAAACCACTAACAATTTTTACACAATTTTTATAGGCATTGCCGCCTTTAAATAGTCCATTCCCAAGAAACCATGCTCTCTTTCTTTTTCCTTTTTTTCCCCCTCTTAGGTGTATAGAATGGACCATCCAAAGAAAAGGGACAAATATAAAGATGTACACTATAAAAAACAAATAAACACCAATATAACGGAAAGTCGGAAATCACATGGAAATCAAGCAAGGATCCTCTTTGTACACAAATGCTTTTACAATGATTCTATATATATGGGATTCTGATTAATTCAAATGCTTTTAAAATGATTCTATATATATGGGATTCTGATTAATTAGGTCGATGTCTCTTACATCTGGGACATGATCCCACACCATGGAACTATACGCAGCATTCACATATGTAAGTGTAGCTGTCATGCATAACTCCGAATTGTGCGATCATGTCCCAAACGTGCAGGACATCTCAAACCCGGCCAATCAATTTCATATATATATATATATATAAGGGATCCATTTACACTCAATTCAAAACTTTTTACTCACACACCCTCAATATCGTGAGTGTCGATAAGGGTCAAGGGACATAATTTTTATATACGTACTCCATATAATTTTAACACAAGCTAATTTGTCAAATGATGAGAAGAGTTTGATCACGTACGTTAGTAATTTTAAATATTATTAAATCGTGTGATCAAATCTAATAACTGCAAAATTATATTTAAAATTAAACACAAAAATGGTATCTTTGATCCTACCTTACATATAGGATTTTTTTTTTGTTTTTGCTGGACGAGTAATTTATGTTTGTGCGTGTCTTATTAAAATCAGATTTGGATTCTTTATTTTGAAGATCTCGACGATGAGGATAAAGTGTGTCTGGTTTGTTTCTTTTCATGCACTAACTTTTGTAATCCGCTTTTATCTGTTTTAAGATGCCTCAGTGGATTTTTCTAGTATATGTTCCATTCTATACCTAACTAGTCATTTGCCTTTTCAAAATTATGACCTTGCTTTTCTATATCCCTTCATTATTATAATAAAAAATTATTTATATTATTTATATTATTATTATAATGATAATAATACATGTAAATAGCATATGCATGCATTTGCATTTCAATAGTGGGCACGTCACTAGCTTCCTTCGTGAATAAAGAATAACAAAGCTTGCACGCAATACTTTAATTTTTAGTTGGGTTAGGCTATTGTCATCACATAAAATACTTTAAATCCCCATTTAATTTATATTTTTTAAGGTTTTATGAAAAATATAAAAAAAATTACGAAAACTAGTTCACGTAGTCTATTTGGAAACATTATTCCGGACAATTTTATAGAAGAAATTTTTTTCAAAATCTGTCATTTAAATAGAGTTTTTGGCCATTTTTCACGGAAAATAAAATAGAGATTATAAATGATCAAAAAGTTTGCTTAAATGATAAATTTTGGAAGAACTTTTTTCTAGAAAGTTGTTCAGAATGGTGTTCTCTAATAGACTACGTGACTAGTTTTCATAAAAACCTTTTAAGTTTTTCATAAAACCTTAAAAAGTATAAACTAAGGGGGACTTAGAGTACTTTATGGGTCGGCAATAGCCTCTCCCTTTCTAGTTTCATCCACATTATACTTTCCACATTCCTGTTTTGCTAATTAGTTTTTTTTTTTTTTTCTTTTTATTGGTTGTGCAATAAGAATATTGCTGTCTAATATTTAGGGCCTGCTCGGGAAAATTCAACACCGGCCTGTTGAAGATAGGAATGGCAGGGACATAATGAGTGTTAAACACTAACAAAATGGTGCATTTTGGTTAATAATATCACTTTCCATTATGTGTTATTAATGAATTTTAATTTTTTTTCAAATATTGTAAAGATGGTGAAATGATGTGGGAAATGTGAGACATGAACAATTTAATGGTGGTCATAGTTTTTGTGAACAATTTTTGACATGGACAATTTGGATTTTCAATGTTGGGTATGGGTTTCGCCAAAAAAAAAAAAAAAGGGAAAAAAAAATTCGAGGTGATGAAATCGATCTAGTGGTTGTTTTGGTTGTTTCATTAAATTTGGTAATTATTATGATGTGAACAATTTGTAGTTGTTATTATTATTTATTTTGATCTTTTATATGCTGCGCGCATTTCAAATTATGAGTGATTTCACAAATCTTAATAGGAGCTTTTCAAAAAAAAAAAAAAAAAATCGTTAAAAATATGAAAAATGATTGACTAAGGGAATAAGTGAACTAAAAGAATTATTTTCCACTATGTTTTTTTAGATAATTTTAGGTTGTCGGGGCATAATGAGTTTTTCAATTCATCTCATTGGCTCACTAAAGCACAAATGGGACAGAACAAGATGGGAATGGACTTTTCATATGAATTTGAAACATAAATGAAAAATCTAATGTCATACCAATGTGGGACTTGGACAACGTTTGGATGGAATAATTTCCATTAGGTTATGTTAGATAGGAAGGATGGAAAAACTAAAGGTTAGACTAGTTGATTTTTGTATCCCTAGGAAGGTAAACTCTTTTCTCTTTTCCATATTTTTTTATAATATATATATATGGGGGGTGGCCGTTGGACTACGTTAATGTACACTTTAAAAATATTCATTTTACTATTCTACTCTTCTATTTTTATTTGTTTCTTCTTTATTTTTTGAAATGAAAGAGCTTCAAGCATCATGAAACAATCAAGATCCCAATTTTGTAGGCACCCAAGATGCTTCTAATCATACACTAGCTCTAAATTTATTAAAAGAATAAAAATCATACAAAGAGTACAAGAAAAACAAAATTAAAAAAAGCCTAGACTTACTAACTTCTTCGGTCACAAAACTAGCTAACAAACAAATTATCTAAGGGCCTGTTTGGTTGTCTAATTCGAAATTAAACAATTTAAGAAATTTTACATAGTGTTGAAGGCACACTCTATCATCTTGAATTAACAAATTCAAGAAAATGATAGTTATCATCGCAACTATGAGTGGTAATTCAAAATAGTAATATTTCATGAATTTCTTAAAATTAATTTTACAATATCAATTATAGTGATAGTTACAACATTTTAAAACTATTCTAATTCAACGTGATAGATTTGTGCCTTCGACCCTATATAAATTTTTTTGAATTGTTTAATTTCGAATGGGACAACCAAACAGGCCCTAACTAAATATGCCTAAATTTGTAGTTAGGTAGATTATACATGTCTTTGCATAAGTCCGGCCAACTCTTTCCCTCCCTCATCCTCCCATTTTTGGGCAGAGAAAAAAAAAATTGATTTGATGGATCATCCATCCCTTCTCCCCTTTCCATCTTTCTTCTTTTCTCTTTTACCATACATGAGGGTTGAGCTCTATGAGGTACATTAGTGGGATATGAGGTACATTAGATCAATGCAATGGGTATAACTCCCAATGCATAGTACTAATATAACTTATATCAACAAGTGTTGATGGGAATATAACCGTATACATATATATCAACAAATGTCACAATGTTAAAAATTCTAAAACTAAGAAACTAAAGACTACATAACTAGCAAAAGATAAATATATGGTGGATTATGAGGAAGCTCTGGTGGAAACTTCTCATCCATACAAAAATTATAATCATAAAGCTAGAGAAGCATCTAATTCGCATTCTTTCAAATGTGACGAAGGCTCACTTAATTTGTGCAGACATCCTCATTTTGTTCCTATATTTGATAGTGAGTTCTTGATGATGAAATCTGTGATAGGTTATTGTCAAACTAAAGTCTCTTTTCTGCGAGTAAAGCAAACAATTGGGTTAGATACATATATATGTATGTGTGTGTGTATATATATATATATATATAATAAGTCCAATTGGGTAGAGTCTTCCCTATACACCTTTCTCACCATTCTCATTCATCTCTCATTCATTTCAACTCATTCCCTCTTCATTGTGTTCCTTGTCTCCAACCAAAGCCATCTTTATATATGCTCACATTCACCTAACATTTGAAATAGTGATGAATTCATCTCTCATTTACCAAGTAGTGTATCCACCATTTATCATAAGTGATTCATTTACCATTTATCTTAAGTACTAAAAAGCTGCTGCTGTTTTGCTTCAAAATAACTGTCAACTTCACTTCTTATGACTGTCAACTTATGTCATATTGACTGGTAACTTCACTGTTTCCACAACTTCTTTTCTTTTTAAGTGAGAAACCCACTCCAAGAATGGATAGAAGCAGGGAATGGTAAGGGAAATTAGGTAAATGAGAGATATGTAGAATGGTGCAAAATAAAAGAAGTGGGAAATAGTGGAGGAAATTAGGTAAGTGAATAAGTTTGCACTTCCCTATAAATAGTAAGAGCTTGGCAGAGTTAAGGGACACCAAAAAATTAAAGGGTCAAAAGGGAATGCTAAGACTCTGAGAGAAAATAAAGAGAAAGAGAGACTTAAGGAGTAGAGCTCTTATAAGGAAAATACTAAAAAAGAGAGAAATTGCATTGAGAGAAAATAAAAGAGAGATGACTTGTGAGAAAAGGAAACAGCTTGCTTGACTCAATGGAAGAGATGCTGCTGGATTAACAGTGGACCTGAGGGACAGTTTGAATACCAACCTATTTCTTTTGATACTTGATAGTAGGATTGCATAAATTGTTCGGATTGTGATTTTGTTGCATACAATATTCGTTTGGATTAACCCCTTTTGCAGGTGAGCTGCTTTCGTCGTGGAAAAGATGAATCAGTGATGCCATACGCACGCATGATGTAATTATGCGTACGCATGACATGTGATGCGTACGCATATCTAGCATATGTATACACATGTTACTTCTTTCCCTAATTTTTATTAGTTTATTAATGTTATTAGTTTATTGTTATTAGTTTATTATTATTTCTTAGTTAATATTTTAAATTTGGTATCTAACATTTGTACAGGTATTGTTTAGTAACATGCGTGTACATATAAAATGTGTACATACGTTAGTTTTAATTATTATTTATATTTTGTCATTAATTGTTTATAATGTTATCCTATACTATTAACTTGTCATTTGTGTGTGTCTTTGTTACATGATTCAAAGGCAATTCAGATTAAATTAAAATATTAAATATGATCAATGAATGCAAAATGAGGGTCGGTTTATTACCGGGTATTGTTAGGTGCCTAATACTTTCCCAACATGTACCCTAATTCCAAACCTTTATTTGGTCAACAAAATTGGTCCTAAACCCTTCTAGGTAGCGACTCTTATTCATATGCTAATCTTCTGGGGTTAGCACCATCAGAACTAAAAGCAGATAAAATATAGGTAAAAACGAACAGCATGGTGACAATTGGTACGCTCACAATTTGCTTTTAATATTTGTTGTATATTTTGTATCACTGTTGGTTCTTGTTTTTTTTTTTTACCAAATGATAAGAAAATACAATTACAAAAAGTCGAACGTCAAGACCTCCACAAATGCTACATCATTATTGAGATGAGAAATGCCGTTAGATTCAAGAGCCATTAACTATCATTAATTGTTAGTTCTTACTAAATACACCCAAAAAAAAAAAAAAAAAAAAGCATATACTACTATTTTTTAATTATTAATCAAAAGTAAAATCCTGAAAGATTTATCATAATCCAAATGGGTGCTTTCTCGTAGGTATCAAAAATTTTCCAATTCCGTGCCCTTTTCTAAAAAGTAATTCATTGTCTTCCTTTTTATTTGGATTCAATCACTAGAGCGCATTTTTTATTTTAAATGGCATCAAACTTTGGACAAAAAATTCATAATTAATCATAAGTATATGTTGTATAAGCTCAATCTATATGATCATATTGCCTGTCAACTTATAACAAATTGACTTGTATATATGTTTTAAAATGATTACCAAATTCCTCTTTTTGGTATTATATTGGGTAGAATTACCAAAAAGTAATTTCCCCCAAAAAAGGAAAAATTATTTAAGGCCGTGAGGGCATGTGTCCCCAAAGGCTAAGGTTTGAGTCTAAGGTTAGTTATATGCTAATGTAATGAAATTTTTTTTTATCTACGTTACCAAAAAATAATAAATAAATATAGAGACCCCTCCTCACTACGGAAATCACCCCAAGCTACACAGCTTTCTCTATCCCTCTCTCTATATATCTCTTTGTTCTAAGTTCTTATTTTCTCTAATAGTTCTATATGTGTTGTGTTCTCGAGTTCTTCAAGTTTTACAGTTTAATCTTTGAGTTTTCTGATTCTACAATTTCTGTCCGACGAAAGAGCAATCCGAGAGGTTCACATCATATCTTTCCAACATTGCGAGTACATGCCTATGGCAAATGCGACTGTTGTACCCTGGAATGTAGACCACCACTGGCCATCTGTAACGAGCAATTTGTGATATGGAGAGTGATGTACTTTTTAAGGGAAACATCCTCACAAGCCTTAGTCGATAAGTTCAGTTCTCCTTTATTTTTATGTTCTATATCAAGGTCTCTTTACTTTCCAACATTTGTGAGTCTAATCGAGCCGAACTTCTGTCTGCTTAAGCTTGACTTGTTTCTTAAATGTCTTTTAAACTCAAGTTTAGAGTTTGCTATGCTTAATGATTTTTCTAATTCAAGTCAAACTCTTATCAAATTTGTTTGTGAGCTATTCCGATTAGTTGGTTTGCAAACCAACTATTCACTCAAATATGTATATAGAGTCATCCTATATATATATATATAGGATGATGAGCAGGTAAGTACGTCCTGATATAACTTATATCAATATCCACATTGAGAGTTGTATTTTGTGCATTAGTGGAATATGAGGTACATTGGATTAATGCAAAGGGTACAAGCCTTGGGAGAGGAAACGCGAGAGACAGACACTTATATCAACACGTGCTGATGGAAACAGAACCGTGTATATATATATATATATACTACCACAAAATGTAACTAATAAATAAATAAAGAGAATGTGATTGATTTTGAAATAAAAATATACCAAAGGCATGATAATCCGATGTAGTGACTTTCTCTTAATTTGTTATCTAAGTGATTTTGAGTTTAAATATATATAAAAAAATTGATATATATTTATTAATATTAGGATTTATGTCGGATTAATGTAAATTCAATCTATGGTAAAAAAAATAAAAATAAAATAAAAATGTTGAAGTGGTACCATACTCACTGCTTTGTGTATAGACGAAGTATCACTTTAGAGAAGCCATTGGTTGAGGTAATGGATGTCCAATCGGAGAGGTAGAAGCCACGACCTTCAATGCTACGTACAACTGACATGCCTCCGTAAATCATTAGCAACGCCCCTCTATCTGTGTAGCCTTCAAAAGTGGCCGCCCCCATACGATCCTGAGTCCTGACAGAATCTACTCATTAGCCCTGTAAGACTCTTACAGGCTTTAGCAGATCATTACTGCTGTTAACTTCTGCCAAATTAATCATTGGTTTATTTAACGTGTGTTTTGCATGTTAAGTTATAATTAATAGTCGATCAATACATGAAAAAATATATTTTTATAACTTTTCACGTAATTTTAATAATTTACAATGCATTTTTATTATTTTTATTATAATAATTAAATTATTAATTATAATTTAACATATGTTTAAAAGCACACATTTAAAAAACCCATTTTATGCTCTCTCTCTTTAGACCCCAAATTAATCATCTGGCTCATGTTTGCCCTGTCAACCTCTCGTGTGTTTCCCTCTTTTCCTTTTTATTTTTTATTTTTTTGAAAACAAACACTTCCACCTATTTAATCACTTAAAAAACAAATAAAAAATTACTCCTTCCATTCTTATTTAATTAGCCTTTTTTTTATTTTGGGATGTTTTAAAATTATTGTTATATTCAAAAAGTCAATGATTCTTTTTATTTGATTTTCTAAATTATCCTTAAAAATGCATTTTATTTCTTTCTAATGTTTTGTACCCTTAAGAGTAAAATTAGAATTTTAAAATATAAATATTAATTTGAAAGCATTTAATAAAGTATTCTAAACAAACGTATTTTTTCAAAAAGGACAATAAAATAAGAACGGAGAAATACCAACTATGAAATACATCTTCTTATGAAGCTCATAGGGCAGGCTAGACAAAGAAAATGTCATTCATACAATCATATAGGAGTATAAAATATCCAAGCGCCGACTTTCTTTCTTTCTTTTTTCCTTTCTTCCTTTTTCTTTCAAAAAATCTTAAAAAATAAAATAAGAATGAGATAAAAAGCAAGTCTTGGGTTGCTAATAGAAGCCCTATTAAAATAACTGTGTTGTTTTTTTTTTTTTTTTTTTTTTTTCTTTTGACCTACTACAAAGATAACAACTAATCGGGGACCTTAATTTTTATTAAAAACTGAGGAGCTTTAGGTGATTGCCTGATCTGCCTTATATCAGCACTGGCCCTGGTCTTTGAGAACAACATCTGCGGAGTTAGTACCTGTAATTTCATTGCTGGTAAATAAGTGCACGTAGGAAAAGGAAAGACTTCGATACTCCCTAGTTTAATTAATTAAAGGTCAAGCTTACTAGGCCACTGATGCCTCATTCGGCGTAAAGAAGCACCCGGCCCATAATGTCTGTGCCTTTTGTAGCCCATTTTGCAGCTTATTCAATTTTTCATCCATTTTAGATTTTTCCAAGTATTCGTCAAGTCCATCACTCCGAACAAAAAGTTCCAAGAGGTGATTAAGTGATTTATGGAACTTTAAAATATTAAAAGGTGGGAGGTTTTGATTTTGATTTATCATTCTCTTTCGGGATTAGTCATTAATTAAGTTTATATTGGATGATAATGGAAACAAAGTAACCCATGTCATTACCTATATTTAAAGGATTAATCAGTTGAAGTTTTGAATATCTCAACGGCTGAAAAAAAAAATTAATAAAAAGAAAAATTGTTAAAGTAGGGTCAAGCAAGGCAATACATCATATTGTTTTTCTTTTTTCCTACCTTTTTTTTCAAAAAAATTTTGTGCTTAGCATGGTTATCCTCATACTTTTGAGATGAGACTAATCCCATGGACTTATATAGTCCCCCTAGCTTACATGTGTCAAGTAATTACAGAACCATTTGAAATACCTTGAGGTAGCCACAAGTAGATTGTTATGCAAGTGAGTTTTCGAACACACGACCTATGCTTTTTAATGTGTTTATCCGTATTCGACCTACCACTTGAAAGGTGTGTTTTTTTTTTTTTTTTAAATAATAATTTAACGATCAAGGATATCCAAAGGAACACTCCTACTGAGGTTTGATTTCAAACTAATCCCCCAGTGATCCATGAAAGATGCTTTGTACTCACACAAGCAATAATAATTATAAGGAATTGAAATGACGACTTGACCTTTGAGGAGTATACACACAGTCTAACTGCTCAACCAACCCCAAAAGGCGCCACTTGAAAGATTGAGATGCCATTTATTGAGGCTCATAAAAACCCATACACTGAAGTGGGGATACTTAATATTATGATGTGGACTTTATGGAGTTTTGAATTAATGTGAGTGAGATCCAAATATCCAATAAAGGTGGAATTTTAGATAGGTAGGCCTGCAGGAAAATAATTACAGTTGGTAGTCATTATTAGTTAAGTTAATAGTCCAGTCAATTAGACATAAGTTGACAGTCAACAGAAGTAAAGTTGACAGTCATTTTGAAGCAAAGCAACATCAGATTTTTATCACTTAAGATAAATGGTGGATGAATCACTAATGATAAATGGTGGATACACCACTTGGTAAATGGGAGATGAATTCATCACCATTTCAAATGTTGGGTAAATGTGAGTCTATATAAAAAATGCTTTGGTTGGAGACAATGAACACAATTGAGAAAGAATGAGTTGAAATGAATGAAAGATGAATGAGAATGGTGAGAAGAGTGTATAGAAGGACTCTACCCAATTGGTTTTATATACATATACATACACACATATATGCACCTAACCCAATTACTTGCTTTGCTCGTAAAAAAGAGACCCAGGTTAACAATAAACATCACGGACCTCATCATTGAGAATTCAGCATCAAATATAGGGACAACATGGGATGTCTACAGCTTTTATCAGTTTCGTGTTCCTACCCATTCTCCATTTTTGTTTGTCAGCAATGAAACCCATGATGCTAGAAACATGAAGCATGCCAAAGGCTTGGCTTTTGCGGCAGGAGAAGGCTTCACAAGGGGGATTCAATGGGGCTAACCTTCCAATGACTCCAACGAGCCTTTGGCGATGTAATTTTCTCATCTATGGCTTATTGGTGTGGTCTTCTTCTTTTTGCTTGCTTTTAGTTGAATCAACTTGCTTAATAAAGTTAACTAGGTTTTTAGTAAAGTTAGCTAGTTTTTTTGTAAAGTTAATTAGGTTTTTTATTGAAAAAAACTAGGTTTTCTAAGTTAAAATTGAAATTTTTTTTCTAAAATAATTTGATTCGAGTCAAATTTGCTGGTTCTTCACACTTTTTTTTTCTTCTTTTTCCCTTTTGTTTTTTTTTTGGTTTTTCTAGCTTGGATCAATTACTTCATTTTTGTTTAACTGATTTGTAGATTTTCATTTGCGAAAATCGCTCCATGAGATTCCCTGTGTCTAAATAGTAAATTTTTCAAAAAACAAATAGAATGATATATGCCACGTTAGTCGTTTAACAGAGTCAACCTCTTTGGGTCAGCTTGTTTAGCAACACTCCACTCTTATTCCAAAAGAAGGGATTTACCATATGCCATTTTATAATAACCATTCTGCCCTCATTATTTTTTATTTTTTTATCTCACCTAGATACCCTTTTCACATTAAACCCATCTCTTCCCTCCTAATTTAAGAGTCTCAAAACATAATTCAAAAAAACCGTCACATATATTTTTTTCAACTAGAATAATAATATACACATTTGGATTTGAATTTTTATTTTATTTTATTTTTTTATAGTGGTTAGGTATGTGAATTAAATTTAAATCATGCTTTTCGATAAGCAACAAAAAAAAAAAAAAAAAAAAAATGAAGAAGAAGAACCATTGAGAATCACTTTCTTTCTTTCTTTCTTTCTTTCTTTCTTCTTCTTTTTTTTTTTTTTTTTTTTTTTTTTTTTTTTTTTCAACACGTAAAAGAAATATTAGTTAAGTTTTATTTAATAAAGGGAGATGAAAACAATTTGATAGGATTTAGGTAGGGTAAAATTTTTTTACTGAAATAGTATAATGGAATTTGATCTTAAATCCATTCTTTTTGGAATTAAAATTCATTTTTGCCACTTTGAAATAAATATGAAAGTTTTAGCCATTTTTTAAAGTTTACTTTTATTTTAATCCACTGTTTTGTCATTTTCCCTAAATGGAAATTAGTACATCTCCTCACAATATCTCATATTAGGAAATAAATATCCATCAAAGATTTAATGAGATTTGAGTATTTTTTTTTTTTCCAAAAAAATGTATTGCTAATCTCTATTTAATCCTTGTCGAGTCTTGAGACCATAAAAAAATGCCCATCACCAGTAAGTTACACTTATTTTTGAAGGAAAGTTGAGAAAGGCAGCGATCTGGACGAATTTAACTCCTCCCCAAAACTCAGTACGAAGCATTCCTTCCCTTTTATTTATTTATTTATTGTTTTCTTTATAAAATATTTTTCAATTGAAAAGATCTTTCCACCCAAACTAGGCTTAAGGAAAAAGGATTGACTTAAGCTCTCTCGTCCCCAATTCATAGGACAAGTCTTTCTGCCCAAACTTTTTCAATTAACATGTATCAGTTCATTATGGGATGCCTTTGGACTTTAAAGCATCTCCGATCATGTGGCGTAGCGGAAGTAGCAAAAGAAGAGCACCGTCTTTTTGTAAAATAAGAACAAAGAAAATAGAATAAACTCTGAAATTTTTATTGATCAAAAGTTAATTCTTGCCCATAGGGCTACAAGCCTATTTAAAGAGACTAATACTTGAATTCTAAGTAAACTAAGAAAAGGAAAGTCTTCTAAACTAGGAAAAGGAATTCTACTAAACTTAGAAAAGCAATAAAACAGGAGAAAGCAATAAAATAGGAATAAAATAAACACCCGAGGAAATTAAGCAAATCTAGTTAAGAAACTAACTAGATTTGGCATGTCCGGCAAATCAAATCTAGTTAGATGCCCTCTGCTTTCTAGTTAAGTGGCCTCTGCTTTGCCCTCTGCTGTGTGTGCAACCTTTTGATGACCAGCAATGGCCAATGGCCAAAGCGACAAGTAAAGGTGACTTGTCCTACATCAGAATCTAACTAGATTTGGTCCTAAGCAAATCTAGTTAGGAATCTAACTAGATTTGTTCTACATCATCATGTCAGGTATTTAAGTGAGTTACATACATTTTGAGGGTGGTTATTGTCACCCCATAAAGTACTCTAAATCTTCTATTAGTTAATATTTTTTAAGGTTTTATGAAAAATATAAAAAAAAAATTATGAAAATTAGTCACATTGTTCACTAAAAAACATCGTACTGAACATTGTAAAATGAAGTTTTTCCAAAATCTATCATTTAAGCAAACTTTTGGGCCATTTACTATCTTTATTTAATTTTCCACAAAAAATGGCCAAAAAAGTGTATTTAAATGACAAATTTTGGAAATAAATTCTTCTAAAAAGTTGTTTGAAATGATGTTTTCTAGTAAACTACGTGATTAGTTTTCGTAAAATAAAAAAAAAAAAAAAAAAAAAAATTTATATTTTTCATAAAAATTAAAAAAATATAGATTAAGTGAAGGGCTTAAAGTATTTTATGTGGTGGCAATAACCTGACTCATATATTTTTTGCATCACTACAGTTAAAATACATCATATAAAACATGCATGTGAATTATTTTTTTTTGCCTCGCCCACCTTCCCCTCCACCTCTAACCATTTCTTGAAATATGATTTTAAAGATTTACATGTGAGTCATTTTCAGAGATAAATATGGCAAATATAACTTAAGATTTGACTCATCCGATATTTTGCTCATCAAATGCATCATCCATTGGAACACCCCTTTTCACACAAAAAGCCAAAAAAAGCCTTACATTACATTTTGTCTCATGATTAGAAATTCTCTTAGGAAAACCCCAAGACAATCATTTTGCAAGTAAAGTTTTGAACCTTAGAGCACTTGCATAAACTCGATCGTTCCTTACAAGGATTTTACCAAAGTCATATAAAAAAATTTTGTTAAAAAAAATAAAAAATAAAATAGAGACTTTAAGCTTACCTAAAGCACATTAACCCTAAGGGTATGTTTGGTACATTGCACTGGTCAAATTGAATAAATATATCATTTTCATGTACTTTGTGCTATTTTTAAATAAGGGATGGTAGGATGGTTATATCTTATATATGCGGGATATTATAATCCTGCTAAGGGAGGTGATATATTTTTATCTTAGGATATTATCATATGTGGCCATCAATCCACATGATATAAGCCAAAGGCCTTTGACTATAGTGGCATGTCTCATCCCAATAAGAATATGGGGTTTGCGAGGTTTTGGTTTTGATTCTGCATAGGTGCGTGTGTGTGTTTTTTATCATTAGATAGAAAAAAAAAAAAAAAAAAAAAAAAAAAAAAACACCAAAGTGAGAAAAATCTAAGAGACCATATTCACAATTTCAAACAAAATAACTAAAAACTTTTTCTTTAACCTATTAATTTTATCAGATCTAACTTTTTAATCCAATATACTAAATATAGCATAAAAGTTTTAAACATAATAAAAAGATTAAAAAAATATTATTTTATCCATCTTTTATCAACCATATTACGTGAAAAGTGTATAAGTAAAAAAACAATGTATGTATAAGCAATCTAAGTATAGAATAATGAGAAGTTGCCAATCTGCCATACATAGAGATGGGTGAAAAAATGTCGGTAAAATAGCACCGTCCAAAAATAAATTTACTAAACGTTTGAGCTGAAAACGGACGACCGCCAGACTGGCACTCTCTCTCTTTTACCGTTTTCTCTCTTCCCCCTCTGACTCTCTCTCTTCACCCTCTCTTGTACCGAGACCTTTCTTTTCATTTCGTTGTCTCCTTTTCTTTATGCTCCGTAATAAAAAGCTCAGTCTCCTTCTCTGTCTCTCTTCCCTCTCCCCCAGTCACTTCCTCTCTCCTAAGCCTTCCTTTCCTTTTCCCCCTCCTCCTCTCTCTCTCTCTCTCTCTCTCTCTCTCTACTCTGCTGCAGCTAGCCCATCAAAGATATACCTATGCCGCAGTAGCCGCCATTAGCAAGTCCTTTGCTTTTTTGCCCTTATCTAGTTTGGCATAAATCTCAAGTCAAATATATATATAGAAAGTTGCAAACTCCATGCTACATAGCAATAGAAAGAGAGTAATACAAGCAAGACCCATTTCAGTATTTTCTTCCTTCTTTTAGACCCTTCAACTTTACACACGCCTCTCAACCATCTTCCTTTCTCTTTACTCATATTTAATACCCCATCCCCATTTCTAGCCTTTGCTTCTTCTTCTTCTTCTTCTTCTTCTTCACACACACACACACACAGGGAGAGAAACAGACAGACGGACAGAGACAGAGAGAGTTCTGCAGAGAGAGTTTTTGACGTTAGAAGGTGAGCCTTGCTCATTTCTTGCCACAATCACTAACCCATTGATAAGAAACAAACTATAAATTGAAACGAAAATCGAAAGCTAGATTTCACTCTGTTCACTCTTCGAATGACTCTTGTGCAGATTGCAGGAATGTCTTGAAACCCATTTCTTGTGCCTCAATAACAAAAATAGAAACCTGGGTTTCATCTTCCTCACTGTTTGGATGAATCTTTTGCAGGTTCCATGCCATTTTAGGAGCTTTGATTTTGAGACCATTTATTGAAAAACATCGATAATGGCAGAGAAAGAGACAGAGACAGATTTTTCTCCCCACAAACTCCCCTCTCCCACTCAGGTAAAAACACAAACACCCCTATTGGTACGTCTGTGTGTCCACTTTGTGCCTGTTTAATTTGTTGTAATATTATTGCGATATATATGTGGATTAATTGACTTAGGTGGTGGAAGAGCTGAAAGAGCTATGGGGGATGGCCTTGCCCATAACAGCCATGAACTGTTTGGTCTACGTTCGAGCCGTGGTGTCGGTCCTTTTCTTAGGCCGACTCGGAAGCTTAGAGCTAGCCGGTGGAGCCCTCTCCATAGGTTTCACGAACATCACCGGCTACTCCGTCTTAGTGGGTCTAGCCTCAGGGCTGGAGCCCGTGTGCAGCCAAGCCTACGGTAGCAAAAACTGGGACCTACTCTCGCTCTCCCTGCAACGCATGATCTTCATCCTCTCCCTGGCCATCATCCCCATCAGCGTGCTGTGGATGAACATGGAGAAAATCATGGTGATGATGGGTCAAGACAGGGACATAACGGCGATGGCGGCGACGTACTGCATCTATTCCTTACCGGACTTGCTGACGAACACGTTTATGCAGCCGTTGAGGGTGTTTCTGCGGTCGCAGCAGGTGACGAAGCCGATGATGTACTGCACGCTAGTGGCGGTGACGTTCCACGTGCCGTTGAACGTGGTACTGGTGAGGGTGATGGGGCTGGGGGTGCCAGGGGTGGCAATGGCGTCGGTGCTGACGAACCTGAACATGGTGGTGCTGATGGCGGGGTACGTGTACGTGAGTGGGGCGGGGGAGGTGAGATGGAGATCTGGGATTGGAGAGGTGTGTGGTGGTTTGGGCCCACTGATGAAGCTGGCGGTGCCGAGTTGCCTGGGAATTTGTTTGGAGTGGTGGTGGTATGAGATTGTGACTGTGCTCGCGGGTTACTTGCGCGACCCTAAACTAGCTGTGGCCGCCACTGGGATTCTCATTCAGACCACTAGCCTTATGTACACTGTCCCCATGGCTTTAGCTGGCTGTGTCTCTGCCAGGGTAAGTCTATGCGAGTATAATTTTTTTTTACTTAAAATAAATTTTGATATCAACTTTAGAGGAAATTCTATGCTACCTAGAAAAAAAGTTATTCCAAAATGTGATCCATCGTCCCTTGGAGAGGTTTTTTTTTTTTTTTTTTTCTTTTTTTTTTTGGATACCATGGAATTTCTCTTTTCCACAGAATTTATTATTATTGGATTAGATTTTTGGGGCATTGTTATTTCGCTCATATTATTGGTCTAAAACAAAATCTCTTATAATGAGATTATATTTTTGAAACCCAAAGACATAATTTGATTTTAAAAAGTTACTCCCTCCATCTAGTTGATTGTGTTTTTTATTTTTTTTTCTTTTCAAAAAAACACGTTTTATAAGGAAATATTCTTTAAAATTTGACCACTCCTTTGAAAAAACATGATTTTTAAAAAAACTTTATTAAATGCTTTTACATTATTACATATGTTTTGAAATTTTAATTTTACTTTATACAAAATATTAGAAAAAAAAAGTACTTTTTTTCAAAAACATTTTAGAAAATGAATATCAAATGCTTATTTAAGAAAGCGAGTAATATTAAATGTTTTCATATTAATATATATGTTTTTATATTTTAATTTTACCTTTTTAAGTGTATAAACCATTGGAAAGAGAGAACATCTTTTGAAGGATATTTTAGAAAATGAAATGAAAAAAATAATTAATTTTTTAAATGAAACATTTCCAAAAAAGAAAAAAGAAAAAAGAAAAAAGAGACCAATAATTTATAAGAATAAAGGGAGTAATTTCTTATCACACATGGCATTATTTTTATTAAACTATAGGTTATAATTATACGGTTCAAAATGCATTTTTGAAAGATTTTTCGTTCATATCCATTATGCTTAGTAAACGGTAATATTAAATTGATTAAAAATTAAAAGATCTTTTACATAGTTAAATCTGTCGTTGGAATGAAAAATTTTAGAGAATAATATAACATTATTTATGATGATATTTAAGATGACCGAACTTCAATACCATGACTGTCGGGTTTCCAGAGCCAGGGCAATTAGTTATTGGCCCGCTCCATCCATCACCCGCTCACCTGCTCAGGTTTGGATTAATCGTACTACTTTCTTCTTTTTCATTTTAATTGGTTGTTTTTGTTTGTTTGTTTGTGGGACAACTGCGTAATTAGTACTTCGAGGAATATCCTTTCGATCTGTTACATGATTGCATCACCCACAACACCGCACCGCATCACACACACTCACGTTAGTGTGATTGGACAAGATCCAGTACTCCAAGTGACCACCTAGTTTTCTACTTTTCCTTCTTCTTTAACCTGTAATCGCATTATTATTGTGTGACGAAACCATGTAACCAACAAAGGGACACAAGGTGGCATTTATCACTTATCTTTGTTTTCACAAATATCAAATAGGCATGTACATGGATGGGATCCACTTAGAAAATGTTGCTATGTCTCTCATAACCAAAATGATATAGTGGGAGGGGTCCGGACGGGATCACACGGCTCCTACTGCTGCGATAAAAGCTACCCATGGTTCTCAACAGTGCAATCTGTTCCTTTGTTTCCTACTATCTCACATTATGTATGCCTACAATGCAGGTTGGCAATGAGCTTGGAGCTGGGAAGCCATACAAAGCCAAGCTGGCTGCCATGGTTGCATTGGGATGTGCGTTTGTGATTGGGGTCATCAACGTGACGTGGACGGTGATCCTTCGGGAGAGATGGGCCGATTTATTCATAGAAGATTATGAGGTCAAAAAGTTGGTCATATTGGTTATGCCAATCATGGGGTTGTGTGAGCTCGGCAACTGTCCACAAACAACTGGCTGTGGCATCTTACGTGGCACGGCCAGGCCAGCCGTGGGCGCCCGTATCAACCTGGGGTCATTTTACTTCGTGGGCACTCCTGTAGCCGTGGGCTTGGCCTTCTGGCTCAAGGTCGGCTTTAGTGGGCTATGGTATGGGCTCTTGTCAGCCCAAGCGGCTTGCGCCATATCAATACTGTGGGTCGTGTTGGCGCGTACGGACTGGGAAGCCGAGGCTTTGAAGGCTAAGAAGCTGACTAGCTTGGAGATGGGTGCATGTAATGGGACGATGATGGGAGAGAAAAATGAGAAAGAGGAAGAGAGGAAAGGGTTCTTGGATAGTGGGAATGACAACATGAGTGATATATTGTAGAGAGAGAGAGAGAGAATGATATAACAATGGATATGATGATTTATAAATATATATTTGATAATAGAGAGAGAGAGAGAGATGGGTTGAGTATGGGAATGTGTGGGCTGTTGGGTAAGCTTTTTGGATTTGATTTTGTTGTTTAGTCTGTTTAGAGGGTGGTGGGTCTGACGCATGCTTAAATTGAAGGTGGCATGTGGGTTTTGGTGATTGTGGTGTTGGTTGCAGGGAGAATGTCACAAAGCCCCTATGCCCTGAGTAGTGTTTAGATATTTTAAGAGGGAGGGGCCTTCCATTATTTTGTTGCTTTGTGTAATACATTTTTCCCTTTTTTTGGTTGATGGTAAAGCGAGTCTGGTGGTACTTGGGGTGCATCAAAAATAGCTTGGGGAATAGCATTCCCCTGGAAGAGTTGTCTTCTTCAAAGATACATTTTTTGTGTGAACGGTGGTGGGGCATTTTTGAAAGCAACGGCTCATTCTCTCTATAAGTACTTGCCCCAAAGTCCTCCTCTTGTGACGTAGAATGACCTTTTTTCTTTTTTCTTTTTTTAAATCTTAAACAGATCTACGGTAACTAACTAAATTGCAACGGACAAAGATCACCAATTCACTAGAAGAAGACATCTAATTAAGATCCTAATCATGTGATCCATAGCTGAGCAGAGGACACGGCCATGTGCCCAAAACTCGGTCTGAGAGACACAAGCCACCCAACACGATACCAAACTTGACAATCCATACTCCATCACGTCTTTGGATCTAACCCACGATCTTTACTCTAATAAACAATCCATCACGCCTTTGGATCTAACCCACGAGCTATATCCTCTAAACTCTAATAATGGCCAGAATATCGGTATTGATCAATCTATTCAGGGTAGGTTAATAATATCAATTTATTATCCATGGTAGGTAGTGAATTCAAACTCAGGTCAATAATATCAATTTATTATCCATGGTAGGTGGTGAATTCAAACTCAGGGTAGGTCAATATATCAATTTATTATCCATGGTAGGTAGTGAATTCAAGCTCAAGCTGTGAAGGAAATATGAGCATGAATTGCAGGGAAAGGAAAGAATCAATTTGTTTATATCAATCAGATAACAACTGGTTGATTTAACCAACTCGAATCAGCTCCTAAAATTAGGGATCCAAACTGATCAACTTTATAACAGCAGTATAACGCGCCACCCGCGAGAGGCGGAGAGGTAGCCAACCAACGGATTAGAATCAACTTCAATACTCGGGAGTGTGTTAATTTCCTGCATACTTGACTCTGGAGGGTTCTTTGGAATGAGTTCTGTTGGTGCGAGATTTGCGAGGAAGAGTTCACCCAATTCGAGGTGTCAGAAAGGGCATTTAGGTCTTTCCATTTCTCTTGTCCAAAATTATGCTTAAAGCTGCATTAAATACTTTGGGGAATCTCTGATTGGTCTCACTGCAGGCAAATAATTACAGTTCAATATAGAAGATTACTTTTCTTTTTTTTTTCTTCTTTTGTTTTTTTTTTTTTGATAAATGACTCCTAACTTAATTAAGAATGACAGCTAACTGTAATTATTTGCCTGTAACCAGACCAATCCGTAATTCCCCCTAAATACTTTGTGTTAAAAAGAATTTTGGCAGGATTGGCAAGCAATGGACTAGGAAATTAAATACATTGGTCCTAGATGTGGATGGTTAGAAAGTGGGAGAGAATTTCTTGGCTAGAGGACAAAGAACATTTCCCCCTCAAGTTATCGTTGTGAGAAAATTTTGTAAAAGTATTAGCATCTTATCCTATCACCCTCACATGGTATTTTAAGTCGATACGAATACGTGGGATCGGGATAGCGCACAAGTTTTATTAGTGGCTACAATATGAAATTCTATACCTCCATATCTGATCTCTTTTTGATTATTCGAAAGATATCATACATCATGGTGTCAAAATTCATTCTAAAAGCAGTCATGAACTCGTTAGCAACATTTACATGATCAACTAACGATTGGCCTTCCATGTTTTCATTTCCTGGTGAATTACTTCATGGGAATTTCAGAGTATCTTCTTGGCTAGATTCTTGGCCTAGAGTCTCTTTTCCACGTCCTCCTCATTTTGGTGGTATGATTTTGCAAGAAAAATCTCCTAGAAACTGGAAAACAACACAAATGGTGTCCCACCGGGCATGTCAAAAAGTGTTTCCTCCAAAATTTGGATTCTGGGGATTTGGTTGCGCAAGCATGCCAGCCACAAACTTGTGACGAATTGCAGATTCTACCTTGCCTTGAATGGACTCAAGGACTTTCTCTGTAACAAGTGTAAAAAGTGTTCTCTAGTTATGAAGATTTCTCTAGCAAAGACGCCTAGAAAAGTTTTTATCCATTGATCCTTCTATTATGAGTACTCAGGTATTTACTCCTCTCGAAGGCCATTCTTGTACTTTAGGACCTAGATTTCTTTTTCTCGAAAGTGCTCAATCCATTTATTCTTTATTTCTTAAACATAAATCTGAGATATTTGTTTATGAGAATCCTGCCAATAACCTCAAAGAGTCTTTTTCTAAAACCATCCGTTATTGGCCAAGTAGAAACTTGGAATGGAACGAGTGGTTTGACCGAATCGCCTTTTTTAAGGCCGAAGAATGGAAAGATGTAGAAATTTATGAAATAATTCATTTTTCCAAATTTCTAATTCCTATTAATAGAGAACTTCTATCTTCGGCCATATGCCTGTGGTCAGTTTCAACCAACACATTTTATTTTAAATTCGGCATGTTGACTCCCATACTCTTTGACCTCAGTATTCTTTTCAGCCTATCGCGCAATGAGAGTTGGATTAATTCCTCTACACAAATTCCAAATCATGAACTGCCAATTTTTTTTTTTACAAGAAATCTACCTCTTACTCTAAATTTATGTCTCTGTACAAAAAGAATGAGGATGATTTAGAAGAAACAGAGTATGTTGCTTTTTTGCTCCTTTGGATTTGTAAATACCTTTTTTGCTATCCTTCTTTTAAAATCGTTAAGGCCAAATTAAAGCTTAATCTTTACATGGCTAGAGGATGCAGAGTAGCATTGGCAGCCCTTATTCTATCTAGCTTGTATAGGGGTTGTTTTAATCTCCTCTCATCTGGCTTCTAAGTATAGGGAGGTCCCTTCTGATCCTTTAGATATGACTTCATGTCTATTTTCCTGAAATAAGTCCAACATTTCCAGTTCGATCTGATTTGATCTGTCATGGATTCCAATATCTTCATTTCACACATAATCCATATTCTTTTGAAGATTGTTTTATCTTTTTATTTAATTGCCCAAGGCGTTTAGTTAAACAATTTTGCCTTTTTTTCCCTATGAAATTCGGCCCTAAATGGATGAAAGTCGTAATTTCATTTAAAGCTTTCACAAATAGTCTTCAGCACTTTTGGCGAAGTGTTTTAATACCTTAGGACCTTCATCATCGGACTGCTTTGGAGAACTCTAGAAACAACCGTTGTGGAGTTGAGATCTACTGCCCCCATTTTGTGGCCAGACAATTCGGCCTTACTCAAAGCATTCCCTTCTCACATACTTATTCTACTAACGAGAACTTTCTTAACCGAATTGTCTTCAGAAACATCGATGATGTTATTAGCGTAGATAATATTTTCAGAGTTCTTTGGTCAAATTTCACCGTTCCTCCTTTTTCAAAGAAAACCCCCAAAGCTTTACCTGAATTTGAGATTTTTTGGTCGAATTATATCAAAAGGATTCGTCCTTACGACCCTTCCATTCTTCTACCAACATTTTATTTTTATAAGGAAACTCCTGATGAGAGTTCAAATGGAAATACTGACCGAATCTCTATATAGTCTGCAAAGCCAGGACCGTCAGAAAAGAAGAAAAAAGGTATACCCCTATCCAAGTATAATGATTACCAATCAATTCTAAATTTCGAGAAGTTTTATAAAATTAAATGGGTCCCAAGTAATAAGTGGAACATGATCAGCGAAATAAAAAGAGCAATCATTCAGTTAAAAGCAAAAAAGTTTGACAAAGTCTTGGAGAAAAATAGGGAAAAAATTCTCAAAGGGCAGAAAATCAATTAAGCCAAATTCTTCATGGCTTTTGAAAGATGGCTGTCTAAGCATCGGCCTGACTCCTGTGGCAAAATTCAGTATTGCTGATCCTTTGGAACCTATCCAGACTCATCTTTCTCCCAATGAAGTTACTTTGGTAGGCAAAAAGGCCAGTAAAAAACTGGCTAATCAATTTAGGTGGATAGTGTGGCCTATGTCAACCTTTTCCATAGGTATATATTTTATCTTTTTTTTTAATGACTCATTTTTCCACATCTAACTTAGTAGAAACGAATTACTTTACTTTCAAATGCTCTAGTTTTTGAAGAATAGCCTCCCAAATCATTGTCGGAAATTCCTTCTTCAAAAGATGAAGAAGCTGCAAAAGTTCAGAAAAAACATGGTTAGCCTAAAGCAATAGTCCCTCCCAAGGTTGGCCAAAAGAGGTCTAAAAAGGAAGATGATATTGAGAACTTGTTTGCCTCTCTTTTCCCAATCCAAAAAGGATTCAGAAGCAAAATCTACCCAGATTTCAACCTCATCCATTACCAAGCCTTAAGGAACACCTGAGTCAATTCCCTTGCATGAAGAAACTGTAGAAGACAAGGATGGTGACAGTGAACTTCCTCTTGTGGTCGAATCCCCGCCAAACTCCAATTTTGGTCGTTGCACCGAAAACTACAGGAAATAAAATTTCTTCGGCCTTGGCTTCTCTAGAAAGGCTCCGGTCAATGATAAAATCAAAGTTAGCATCTCCAAAACCTTCTATTTCTACCCAGTCAGGCTCTTCTAAAGTTGAAAAGGCTAAGCAGCTCTTAAATTCACTGATAAGCACCTCTTTTTCCTCAATTCATACACAGGTAATAATGATTAACTCTTTCTAACTAATATAGCTAAGACTCAGAAATATTTAATCAAGCATTTCCTTTTTGATTTGTGCAGGTAACTCTAGTTAAAACTCCCATGGAAACCCTTTTGACCGATTCAGAATGTACGCCAGGAGTCTCAGCCAACCTCAATTCTTTCTTGGAACATCTGGAAACAGTCTCTTCTTCTTTTAGTTCGGTCCACAAAGATTCTCTTGAGAATAAATCTCTGCTTACCAAACTCAGATCTTTGCAAGTAAAACTGGACGAAGAAATCAAGTCAGCTGATAAAGTAGAAGGCCTATACAAAACTAGAGAAAATATTATTACCAAGCTTGATGGGGAAATTGAAGAACTGGAGAAGCAATTGGCTGATAAAAAAGACAAGATGGAGCAAGCCAAGCTCAAGCAACTCAAAATCGCTGATTCTCTTGAACAACACATTGCAGCAGCTCAATTACTGGCTGAACAGTGCTAATCATGTGGGGACGAAGAAGAATTTGAGAAGAAACAAGTGAAGATTGAAGGCGAATTGCAAAGAATTGAGAATAAGTGGATTAAGGCCAAAGAGTTCATAATTTTTGACACTTCTGTTGTTTCTTCCTCTAAGAACCCTTGAATAATCTTTTCTGGCCGAAATGTGGCCATTAGCTGTTCTTGTGATGTAATCTGGCCATAAGGCCTTACATAATCTATCTTCCTCCTTCTAACAATTTCTTTTGATTCGGCCAAGGGGCCGGACTCTAATTTCTCTGAATGTGGGTACTTAACAATTGGGTACAATTTTTGTCATTCAACCATGTGGCTTAAGATTTATCTTTTCTCATACCTCTTTCTTGACTTGCACTAAATCTTACATTAATGCAAATATTTTACCTTGTTCCTATACTTGCATCCTCGAACACATTTAACACTTTTCCACATTGCAGGATAATATTTTTTTAGGAATCGACTATTAATAGGCCGATCATGGATGTCACCATCCAAACTTTGCAAGTGATAAGCACCACCTCTTAATACTTTGAAAATTTTAAAAAGTCCTTCCCAATTAAGAGACCATTTCCCATACTTGGGATCTTTCGCACCAATAGGCAAAATTACTTTCCAAACTAATTCATTTTCAATGAAACTTTTAGACCGAACTTTTTTATCATAAGCTTTTTCTATTTTTCTCTTTTGAACTTGTAAATGATCCGAAGCTAATAATCTAATATTGTCCAGATCATCTAATTCGGCTATCATGGTATCATAATAATCTTGCTCACTTAAATTATTTTGTTTAGCAACTCTTAAAGATCTAGCAGTTACCTCCATTGGAAAAATGGCATCATGACTATATGTAAGGGCAAATGGAGTTGTACCTGTGCTCGTTCTTTTGGAGTTTCGGTAAGCCCATAAAGTTTCTGATAAAAGCTCGTGCCATGCTCGAGGATTTTTCTCAATCATTTTCTCAATACTTAACTTCAAAATTTTATTTGTTCATTCAGGCCTGTCCATTAGCTTGAGCAAAATAAGGAGTTAAATGTATAATCTCAAAACCACTCCTCAGCAAATGCTTTTACCTCATTATCGGTAAACACTGACCCTTGATCAGCAGTAATAGATTGAGGTAAACTGAATATATGAATAATATTTTCTTTAATACATCTTATCATTTCAGTTTGAGAAACCGAAGGCATTGGGATAGCCTCTACCCACTTAGTAAAATAAACTGTTGCTACCAGGATAAAAGAATCTCTTTTAGACGACTCTAGATAGATTTTACCAATTACATCCATTGCCCAACCTCTAAAAGGCCAAGGCTCGACTATGGATTGCAACCCGATAGCTGGTGCATATTGTATTGGCCCGTGGATTTGGCAAACTTGGCATCTTTTGGCATACTCTAAGCAATCTTTCATATTATTCGGCCAATAATAGTCGTATCTTCTTATGAGCCATCTCATTTTAACACCCGCTTGATGTGCCCCATAAATCCCTTTATGGATTTCGGCCATGACTTGCATTGATTGAAACTGAGAAACACACAAACATAACAACCCACCTATATTCTTTTTATACAATTCATCATCTAAGATGACAAACTTCAAGACTCTTTTCCTAACTTTATATTTGGTTTGGATTGATGGATTTTGCAAATATTTTATAATTGGAAATCTCCAATCATCCTGAGCAACATCTAATGATAAAACTATTTCATTAGGACCGAATTTATTTACAAGGGACGATTCCAGTCTTCTTTCTATAGTTATCGTCCTAGTAAGAACACTTGAAGAATTTTTAATCCAGAAGCTATATGGGCCAATTCATTTGCTTCATTATTCTCTTTTTTATGGACACATTTAAATAAAACATCAGCAAATAAACCTAACAAATGCTTGGCAATCCTATTGTATTCAATTATGAAATCACTTACACATTTGAAGTCACCAGATAACTGTCTTAAAATTAATTGAGAATCCCCAATGACCAGAACACTTGAAACATTCAAATGTATTAATAGACTTAGGCCGATAATGAGTACTTCATATTTGGCCTGATTATATGTATAGTCAAAATCCAATTTGAATGATAATTGAGTTCTTTTGTTGGTAGGGGATACCAAAACAATTCCTGCCCCTACCGATTCTTTAGTTCTTGAGCCATAAAAATTTAGGATCCATGGTACCATTGAGATACACCCAATTTCCATTGTTGACAAAATTTCAGGATCTATGTCCAAATTAGGATGGCTTGCTAAAAAATGGGCCAATGCTTGGCCTTTCATTGCCTTTTGATGTGTATATTGCAAATAGAATTCGATCAATACTAGAGACCATTTCACGATTTTTCCTCTTACAATTGGTCTACTCAGCATATATTTAACCACATCAATTTGATAAATAATATAAACCAAAACGGGAAACATGTAATATCTTAATTTAATACAAGAAAAATACAAAGCCAAACATAGTTTTTCAATCGGTGTATATCCATACTCGATTTTATTCAACAATCTACTAAGAAAATAAACGGCCTGCTCATGTCCATCATCTCTATCTTGAGCTAACAGTGCTCCAATAGACTCTTCAATGGTTGATATGTACAACTTCAAGGGCTTTCCTTACTTGGGTGGCATCAGCATTGGTGGCTTCGTTAAATACTCCTTAAGCTGGTCGAATGCTTCCTGATACTGCCCATCCCACTTGAAGTCGTCCTTCGCCCGTATTTTCGGCAGAGGAGAAAAGGCTTTGGTTCAGCCTACACAATTAGAAATAAAGCGGTGTAAGAAATTAACTTGACTGAGAAATCTCTGAAGTTCTTTTTTATTAGAAGGTGGTTTTGCATCAATAATTGTATTTGTTTTATTTTTATTAACTTCAATCCCTTTCTGATAAACAAGATAACCTAAGAAATTCCCAGCAGACACACCAAAGGCACATTTTAAGGGATTCATTTTTAAGTTGTGAGCCCGCATTCTTTTAAAGGATTTCCTTAAATCGGTCATATAAATGTCCAGATCTAAAAATTTAACCACCACATCATCAATATAAACTTTCATAAGTTTTCCAATCATGTCATGAAAAATACAATTCATAACCTTTTGATAAGTTGCCCCAACATTTTTTAGACCGAATGACATTACAATCCATTCAAAAGTTTCAATGCTACCTGGACACCTGAAGGCCGTTTTTGATACGTCATCTTTGGCTATAAAAATTTGATTATAGCTCGAATGACCATCCATGAAAGACAAAACTTCAAATCCAACTGCTGTATTGACCAACATATCGACTACAGGCATAGAATATTCATCTTTTGGGGTGGCTTTGTTTAAATCTCTAAAATCTATACATACTCTTAATTTCCCATTCTTTTTCAATATTGGAACAATATTTGAAAGCCATTCTACATATTTGGCCGTTCTAATGGATCCGACCTTCAAGAGTCTCTCGATTTCTTCTTTAACTTTGAGATGAATTTCTAGAGCCATTCTTCTAGGGGGCTGTTTATATGGCTTAAACCCTTTCTTGATTGGTAACTTATGTTCAACCAATTTTTAGTCTAAACCTGGTAGTTCATCATAGTCCCAAGAAAAATAATCTTTGAATTCTTTTAACAAGCTGACTATTTTTCCTTTCCATTCTTCTGGTAAACTTTGATCAATAAAAATCGGCTTAGAATCCCCTAATAGTCTAACTTCTTGCAATGGATCTATGACTTGATCTCTTTCATCACTCAACTTTCTTGGTTCTGGTTGCAATTCTTCCAGAGTAATTTCATTTGCATCTTCTCTGACACAATCGGCCAAACTAACCAACTCGTTTTCATTGATTTTAGCCATATAAGATTCTACTCTTTGCATGACTTCTTAATATGCTTAGATTTCAGGATTCATTAAAACTTTTGATTTTAGATACGGTCTCTTGTGAGACCGAATTCACATGGCTTCTTCCATCCAACATTGGTGAAACGACTTTAAGGGGTCGGCCATGTTTGTCACACCCTGAAAACTCTAAAGGCTTTACTTTTTTATCATAAAGAATTGCTTCAGCAAAGTTAGTTGTTAAGGAAAATGGGTGATTATCGGCCTGAATTACTTCAGCCTTATCCCCATTCCAAATCATCAAACATTAATAAAGTGAAGATGGGACACACAAGTTTGCATGAATCCAATCTCGGCTTAGCAATTCATTATAATTTGACGCTGAATTCATAACAAAGAATGCTGTCATTTTGGTTTTGTTTCTTACAGTTACTTCCATAGGAATAACTCCTTCAGGCTTTATAGCTCCACCCATAAAGTTAACTATTGAAACTTCCGCAGGTAATAAATCTTTTTCGGTTTTTCCTAACTTTTTCATAACCGAAATTGGCATAATATTTACAGAAGCCCCACTATCAACTAGAACTCTTGAAATTGGTTTTCCATTAAAATGGGCTTTGATATACAAAGGTTTCAAATATTTAGCCGTGTTTTCACTTGGCTTAGTAAAAGTAATATTTTCGCAAGATATTTCAGCTTGCATAGACCAATTTGATACTTCTGAAATTTCATTAATAGATAGCTTTCCCTCAAAGCTAACATCAATGTCATCAAAAGACTGAGTTTGACCTTCTTTATCTCTAAAATCAACAGGTAAAATAAAGGGAAAATTAGCAATAACTCCTATTAAGGGTCTGCCTTTAGCAAAAAACCCGACTTAAGATTTAGTAATTTAATAACCCCTTTTTTTAAGTTTTGTTTGACAATTCCGCATCTCATGTATTGCAGATATGGGAAAAACAGATTTCCATCTTAAGATACAGAAGAGTAATCGTTTTTGGGGGGATATGATTTCGTGGGAGAGAGATTTTGGCTCCATCATGTTTCTCTCTCTTCAAACCAGCGCCGATAAAGGGAATTCAAATTTGAATTCTAAAATTTTCTCCCTCTTCAGGCGGTTGCAAGAGATTCCGTTTGGGTTCGAAGGTGTTCATAGTTTTATCTATTTCGATCGTTTTCCCATATTTTTGTTGAATTATTACTAGCAACAATATCAGAGTACTGTTGTTAGTATTTATAACATGTTTTTTTGTACTATCAATAGTATTACTTCACTGTTGTTTTGAAAATAACCCATATATCATGCAACAGTACCAGATTACTATTGTCAATATTATAACATGTGTATCTATATAACAGTATCAGCTTATTGAACATAACTATCAATAGTAAACTGGTACTGTTATGTTAATACACATGTTATAGTACAAAAACAATGAACTGATGCTGTTGACAGGTTCCTTGCATGTGCAGATTTATGGTGGTGAGATCACATTCAGCAAAAGGGAGGGGCAAATTTCAATGTAAAGAACCAAACGCTTGACTTAGGGCGTGATCGCAAACACACTGAGGTCCCTGATGAAAAAAATGAAGAAGAAAAAGATATTGATGAGGAGGAAGATAAGGACATCCAACTAAAGAAGAAAAAGCAAATGAACAGGAAAGTGATCTTCAATCCGTGTTCTCCAAATCTTCTGGTTCTATTGGGGGGATGCTCGTATGTGAAGAAAAAACCCTAGAATGGATGTTTGGTGCTGGGTCTAATAATGGAAAGTGATTTTTGGAAAGATTTTTTTGTACTGTACGTTTATATATTTTCGTCTGAAATAATGGAACGTAGGAAGGTGAGAAGCTTTTTTTCGCCTGGGTGTGTAACATGGCATGATCGTAAATTAAAGGAACTTCTAAAAATAGGGGTCTATTAGTCTTTTTACTGTCAAATGAGGTTCTTACTAAACGTTAGTTTTAATAGGTTCTATTATCTTAGAACTCTTATACATAGGGGTTTTGGCCAAAATTCCCTAAAATAAAAACCATATTTATCCTGGATCTTAGCAGGTAGGAGAGAACCAAACTGAATGGTGTCATCATCATCAGCATTAAAATTATCAGCTTCCAGTATCTCATCTTCCTTGCACTTTTTGATAGCTATTTGAAGAGATTTCTTCTCCTCCTCAAGTGCTTCTAAGTGCTTCCAAATATTAGGCTGAATTCAGTATCCCCCAGTTTCTTGGATTAGCTGTATCTTTTCTTTAGCTTCCATCCTCTAGAGCCTCCTTTTCTGAGTTCGAGTCATCTCAGGTTGACCGAACTTCAGGTGACGAGCTTGAGCCCATCTTTCTGGCTGAGTTGGCTTTGATTTTACCATTCTAGGCTTAATTGAATTCCGAAGATCGCCCACGTTAGTACCAAAACTGGAAGCCTGACTTTTAGTCATTCTATTGGTTTGATAGCTTGTGGCCTGATAGTCATTTCTCACATTAATTTTTAAACCTTGACCTTTTGAGTATTCATTAGGTCGAACTCTTTTATTGCTTACATCTACCTATCGGTAATCTTTCCTCAAACTTCTAGTATGCTCTTCATTTTCTTCTTTTATCAGTTTTTCCTTCTCAATTCTAGCCTTATACAAGCCACTTGATCGAAACTTTTGTTCATATTTGTTCAGCCTCCTGGCTGCAACATTTGCAACTTCGGCCTCGTTAAGGCCTTTCACTTGCAGCTTGCCTTTGTAGACAGAAACTTCCACATCTCCAATCACGGCCTTCTTCAAATTCCCAATGTCATACTAGGGCATAGACAGCTCCTTGTGGCATCCTTTACAGAAGAGTGGGTAACCATAATAATCACTGAGATGCTCTATTGTAACCTTTGACCATCTCTTAAAAGCACTAGCATCTGGCCTTCTAAAGTAAGCATAGGTCTCACCTTCAGCTTTAGGGATGAAGGAAACTGATTTCACAACTTCATTCCGTTGTTGTGGAGACTGCATGATTGCTTTCCCCTTATCCTCTGATTTCTTTTCAACATTTTCTGCCTCTTTGATGAACAAGTCCGAATCTTGCACCTGTAAAATGACCATGTTAATGGGAAGTTCAAAGGAAAAAGGGTTTTCATCTACCTGATGGATAGTATTTTCTTCAGGAAATTTCAACTTCTCACTATTTATTGATCTTTGAATGGCATCTCTTAATACAATGCAACTATTTGTTAGATAAGTCCAACAATCATGCCATTTGCAATATTTTTTATCTTTCATTTCTTCTATAGATGGAATTTTATGTCCATCTGGTAGTTTGATCTGTCCATCTTTTAACAGTAAGTCGAATATTTGCTTAGTTTTAGAGAAGTCAAAATCATATTTCTTTTCCCTAAAATTATTTCCATTTTGGCTACCATTATTTAGCTTCCTCTGGAAATTTTGTTTCAATTCTTGAACCTTAGATTTCACTAAAAGCCTACATGTATAAGGCCGATTAATATTTAGTTCGGCCAATGCAATTTCTTCAATCTCTTTATTTTCTTCAATGGCTTCAATTTGAACTACTTCCCTATTGGGGTTCCTATAATAAGTACCCGTTAAAGAAACCCTTCTTTAATTCTCTTTAAAATTCTTTCATATTTAGACACAGCAGTCATAAGATGACCTAGGTCAAAAAAGTCCTAACCAATAAACCTCTTCCTATTTTCTAGGTTGAGATCACTGATCACCATCTTAACACAATCAGATTGTGTCAAATTCGACCTGCACCTATATTGGGCATTACGAAATCTTTAGACGAAAGCATTAACCTTTTTACAAGACTCTTGACACTCTTGACACATTCGGGCAAAATCAGCGACCGTTATTTCGGTCTCAACCCTGAAAAAATAAGTATAGAAAAGGGATTCCATTTCTTGCCATGTTGTAATTGAACTTTTTTTTTTTGATAAGGTAAATATGTATTGATGAACGAAAAGGGCTTAGCCCAAGTACATAAGTCATATACATTGACTAACCACAAACTCCTTTAAAGTTTAAAGGAGTTGACAAAAGTAAGAAACGAAGAATTACAAGTATTAGTATGATTAGAAAACCACAAAAATAAAGACTTAAGAAAAGAGGACTTGAGATCATTGATAGATTTCTCAATCCCATCAAAAGTCTGAATATTTCTTTCCTTCCAAATGCACCACAAAATGGCATGCTGGAGCCATACTCCATAAAATTCTGGCCTTAACATTACCCCCTTTAATCCACCAACCAGCCAAAAGATCATAAGTGGATGATGGAAGCACCCATTGGACACCGAACATATTGAATAAAAGCATCCAAAGGCTCCTAGCCACAAAGCAATGAATAAAGAGATGATCCACCGTTTCCGCATCTTGTTTACAAAGGATGCATCTATTTGGCATATACCACCCTCTAATAGCAAGATGATCCAAAGTCAAACACTTATCACTACCCACCAACCAACAAAAAAAGGCCACCTTAGTAGGAATCGATGAAATCCATGTCGCTTTAGCCGGAAGAAATACATTCCCAAAATATCTAAAACAATTATAGAAAGATTTTACGGAGAATGACCCTTTAGTATCCTTACGCCAAACCAAGGAATCATTCTCACCCACCAAAATCTTACTATCATAAAAAACTTGGTAAAAAGCCATAACATCCTCCAACTCCCAATCATTAAAATGTCGTGAAAAAAGAACATTCCAATGCCGGGATCCTACATCCCCTTCCAAGCAATCCATAACCAAAATATCTTTGTTAGAAGTGATAGAAAATAAAGAAGGAAACTCCAACATAAGTGGCGAATTGGAACACCATAAATCTTTCCAAAACTTCACCCTATCACCAACACCCACTAGAAATCTAATCTCTTTGATGAATGCACTAAACCCTTGCATAATCGCCTTCCAAAGACCCACACCATGCGAGCCACTAACCTCATTAGACCACCACCCTTTTCTTGATATACCATACTTCCAAATAATAACATCCCGCTATAAGCCTTGATCACCCCTACCAAATCTCCAAAGCCATTTACCCATTAAAGCTTGATTGGTATAAACAATGGACCTAATCCCTAATCCACCCATGAATTTAGGACGGCAAATAATATTCCAATCCACAAGATGAAATTTCCGCTCACCTCCCAAGACATTCCATAAAAAATCCCTTAGAAGCTTTTTAATCCTAGAAGCCACGGACTTAGGGATCTTATGAATGGACATGAAATAAATAGGGATGCTAGATAAGACACTATGGATAAGTGTCAATTTGCTACCTTTAGAAAGGTAACCTTTTTTCCACCCACCAAGTCTTTTACCAATTTTCTCAATGACAGGATCCCAAACTTTAGTGTCTTTGAAACGAGCCCCCAAAGGAAGACCAAGGTATGTAGCCGGTAATTTCCCAACTTTACAACTCAAAATAGTAGTAAGATTATCCACATTACCAACATTCCCCACGGGAATTAATTCAAATTTCCCAAGGTTCACTTTGAGCCCCGACACCGCTTCAAAAATAAGAAGAATAATCCTCAAACGTAGCATTTGCTCCTTTTCTAAACCGCAAAAAAATACAGCATCATCTGCAAATAATAAATGAGAAACCTTACCCACCCCAAAACGGCCATCTCCCACCAAAAAACCATCCAATAAATTTGCTTCCACGGCCTTGGATACAAACTTACTCAATACTTCCATAACTAAGATAAACAAAAATGGAGAAAGAAGATCCCCTTGACGAACCCCTCGAGAGCTTTGGAAAAAACCATGCGGAGTCCCATTCACCAATACCGAGTAAGATGGGGTAGATATACACCAAGAAATCCACTTACGCTATTTAACCCCAAAACCCATCCTTCCAAGTAAATAAATGAGAAAATTCCAATTAACATGATCATAGGCCTTCTCCAAATCAATCTTTGCCAAGACACCCGGCTCCCCACTTTTAAGTCTAGAGTCTACAACTTCATTGGCCACAAGCGCCGCATCCACAATTTGTCTCCCACTAATAAATGCGAATTGTGATGGTGAAATGAGTTTCCCAACAACTTTGGAAAGTCTCAAGGCCAACACCTTTGATATAATCTTGTATACACTACCAAGTAGAGAGATAGGACGAAAGTCCCGTACATCCACCACTTCCCCCTTCTTAGGAATAAGGGCAATGAAAGTCGCATTGAGGCTATTTTCAATCTTTGCCTTTCAAAAAATTCCTCAAAAACTTTCATTAAATCACTTTTAATGACCCTCCAACATTTATGAAAAAAAGCAATAGACATACCATCCGGGCCGAGTGCTTTATCACCGCTCAAAGAATTAAGAGCTTCCAAAACCTCCATTTCATCAAATTCTCTATCCAACCAATTTGCTTCCTCTTGATCAAGAGAACAAAATGGGATGTCATCAGTGAGAGGTCTCCAATCCTCTTCTTCATAGAAGAGGTACTCATAATAGTCAACAATTTCTTTAGAAAAAAGAGCCTCATCATCCACAAAAGTCCCATTGACCAACAATTTCCCAATATAATTGCCCCTCTTATGAGCATTAGCCACTCTATGAAAAAACTTAGTGTTTTTATCACCTTCTTTAAGCCATGAAACTCTAGATTTTTGCCGCCAACTAATCTCTTCCATTCGAGCCAACCTAGCAAATTTCGCTTTAGCTTCCATTCTACTAGCTTTCTCAACATCCGATAATTCCACCCTCCCTTCTTTCTCATAAAAAAAGTGAATAGTATCCAAAATCCTATCTTTGGATTCTCTAACATTACCGAAGACTTCCTTATTCCATACTTTCAACACTTCCTTCAAAGCTTTCAATTTTTTAGCAAATACATAGCTATGTGATCCGGAGAAAGAAAATGAACCCCACCAAGACTCCACAAGATCCACGAAACCTTCCTCCTCATGCCACATATTCTCAAAACGGAAAGGACCTCGCACCATTCTCAAACCTTCACTATCAAGTAATAAAGGAACATGATCCGATAATGGTCTAGGAAGGGTGGATTGAGTAACTCTAGGAAAATGTTCTTCCCAAGAAGGAGAGAATAGGAACCGATCCAATCTTGAGAGACTAGGAACATCACGATTATTCGACCAAGTAAACCAACCCCCAATTATTGGAGGGTCAACTAATTCATTCGACTCTACAAACTCTGAAAATAACCTCATAGCCTAGGAAGAAAGTTCACCACCTTTTTTTTCATTAGGAAATCACACTACATTAAAATCTCCTGTCACACACCACGGTAAAGCCCATTTAGAATGATAACTTTCCAATTCCACCCAACACGACGCTCTAAGGTTATCTTCATTTGGGCCATAAACCCCCGTAAGAATCCATTGAAAATTATCATCAATATTTTTAAAAACACAGGATGCTGAAAACAAACCAACATCATCATCAATCTTGGATAATACCCTACTATCCCACATGAACAGCACCCCCCCAGACGTCCCCTGAGCACCTAGTTCAACCTAGTTCACAAAATTACCCGCCCAAATCTCTCTAATAATATTCCTGTCCAGAGCACTAATTTTTGTTTCCTGAAATATCACAACATCCCCTTTCCATTTCTTAAGGGCAGACTTAATCCTCCTCCTCCTCTCCCTACTATTAAAACCTCTAACATTCCAACATATAATTTGTAACTTCATATAGATACTAAATCACGAATTTGATTCACCCCACTAGCCTCTGACATCATATCAGACTCTTCTCTGCCCTCATAATTGATTGACCATTCTAACTTCTTCAATTCCCTCTTCCTTCCTTCAACTGGGCTAATCAGTCTCCTTTTCGGAGATAAGGAACTTCTTAGCCTCCATTTTTTCTCAATGGAAGAAAACAAGGATATCACCTCTTCTTTGTGACCAACATAGGATGTGCCCAAAAATCTACTCAAACCTTTAACTTTAGATTTAACCCATTCAGAAATCTCGGCATCATTCGTTTCCCCAATTCAAGAAGAAGACACTCCTCGGCCCCATCTCTATTAAAAACATCACACCCAGGTTCAATAGAAACAAGTGGAGAGCATTCAATAGGTTCCAAAAAAACATTACCTGAAGAGTTTCTATTCTTGTACTCATAATCACTGCTAGGATTCAGCATACCCACGATCATCCTCTGTCTGAGAAATTCCAGCAGTCGCACATAAGCTTTCACAGTTAGTGTCCTCACCAGAAATCACTATCGGAAGATTATCCACATAACAGGCCCTATTCTCTTCACAATACTCATCATCATCATCAACACCTTCACCGTCGCCTTCTAAACCAAAACTCCTACGACCTCCCTCCATATCCACCTGAGAAGGAGACATCGAGCACGTCATCTTCTGGGTACAACTCACTATGCCGTAAGATTGAACACTGCTTTTGGGCCTTACCTCTATCCCCATATAAGCAGCCTCTTTATTAATTCCCGATGAAGATGGGCCAACACCTATAAGAAGGATTTGGGCCACCTCCCCTCCCTTACTATTATGCTGAACAAAGCCTAAAGCCCCATCCTCATGCTCATACTCATCACGTGATAAACACATAGCCTTCTTACCTTTGTAAGCACGTGCAACCCCATCTCCTATATGACCCTTCTGCATTTCAAAATTTGAACTATTCTCACCAGCCTTCATACGGGGAACCATATTCCTCTTGACACGTGGCCTCGCCATACCCTCTACCTCCACTTTCCTCCACCGCGCGTGAGTGCCCACCCATCTTCTACCTCTCAACCGATGCTCTGTTTAGCGAAATCGACCAGCGTTCCTCACATATCCTCCGGTATCCAGTTGGTTCTCCTTTAGACCAGTCCTGTTGATCAGCTTCTGACCACCATGAGCAGAACGTATCGGCATCAGCTGAGGTGGGAGTTCTTCAATCACCTGAACTCTATAACAGTCATCAAGCACGCAAACCTCAACAAAATTGGGAATGGTGCCTGTATGTTTTACCAGCATACGAACTCTATCCCACCTCTTTTCCCAGTCCTCTTCCATTGCCACATAACCACCGCAAAAATCACCAATTGATTTGAACAAATCCAAACACCAAGCATGAATTGGTAAACCCATAACCTGAATCTATCTCTTACCTTCGTCTTTCAACAGACCAGTACAACCCACCTTAAACCCCCATCGATCAAGGTGGATACGAGCATCTCCCTTAACACGCTGCCATTCGTTCAATACACGAGAAACTTCAACTTCAGAAGGAAGACAGAATAAAAGTAAATCATCGCAGAGACGATGTACTTCGACTCCTGTAGAAATACCCCAAACTTTGGTAGCCCATTTCTCTATATCTGCGATCGATCCACCTTCTCCATAAAATCGACCCACAATGCAAGATTTTAAAAAATCAGTTCTACGCTTCACCTCTAAATCCCACATCTGAAACATCATTCTGTTACCCATCGCCCTAACTTCACAAGCTTCCGATAGCGGCAACAATGGTAGTTTCGCCATGTGTAAATAGGAGATAGGAGATTCTAGCGGTAGTGTTTGCACCTGTTTGCGAAAGCTGACCGAGACGTCATAAAAACACTCCTTCAACGAAATCAGCAAAGCTCTCCATCCAAGCACTTCCAACCCTTCAGGAAAAATCACCATGCTTTTGTTGTGATTGAACAGAAATTCTGATACAAATAAAGCTCTGCCTCGATGGTTAGATCTGACCATCGCCACCACTTCCCTAAATACACCCATCTCCTTCCAGTAGGTTTTTGCTCTGGATCCATTACAAAGAATACCAGTCTACGAAATCGATAAACTTCTTCACGAAAATTCTTTCCAAAAAAATATTTCTAGAAAATCCATTACCCCTCTCATTGATTCTTAAAAACCTTCATTTGTTCTCATCGGACACCGAAATCTCAAAAGTTTTCCTTTCGATCTGAAAAATCTTACCCATTTCTTCGACAATCGCTGGAACTACATCGTCACAGATCGAAGATCGAGGAAAAAAGCTTCGAGAACCTTGTATGCGCACGATAGCAAGCACACAGGGGCCTAACGTACGCCAGATCTACATCGCACATACGGGAAAGCAGCGAGAAACCTTCAAAAAACTAAGTATGCGCACGATAGCAAACCTCAAGTATGCCTAACGTAAGCCAAGAGCTTCTCTCTCTAACTTTTTTCATGTTGTAATTGAACTTGATGGCAAATTGATATACCAATTGAAAGTCCAACCAGTTAAAGAACTTAGAAACAACTTTAACTTCAAAAAACCATTACTACCTGCTTCACCACATTGGCATGTAAATCGGCCAACATGTTCAAAAGTAGACTATCTATCCTCTTCTAAAAACAAAGTAAAATCAAGAAACCTAAAGCCTTTAGGAAATTCATGAAGCTGATTGGTATAATCAAGGTAAGGACGGCTATAAGCCGTTCTTATTGGAGGTCGACCTGCCCCTATTTGTTCCCTAATGATATTAGCAATCTCCTCTCTGAAATTGTTTGGCTTGTCCCTCAAATTGGTATGGAAGGTTTGTGTAGGATCTTTTTGACCGACATAATTGTATGGAATTTCATTTGAACTCCCATAATCCCCAATCGTTGATCGGCTAGTTTTAATTAGTATTTCATTTGGGTTCCCAAACATAAATTGGCTATTTCTGGTTGAATCAAATGAATCATTTAGCATCTGATTATAAATTTGCCTCTGGGCCTAACATAAAACACATTATTTTTTGTTCCACTTGTTCCAACATTCGATCTAGTACAACCGAATTGGCTTCCTAAATGGACTAAAGTGGGAATTTGCCCCTTATGCTGAAACATTGATGAGTTCGAACCTAGAGGATCTTGCTTTGACAAGATATGTACATCTCCATATTTTAAATTGTTTGGATATTCGGTCTTTTGACTATACTGATTAGATTTTTCTTGGAGGTATTCTTAAACGCTGGACCGAGTTTTTCCACCATATAACTAAGCAACTTGTCCGAATTTTTATTCAAGCTATCACTGATTTGCTGATTGGACTCAACAATTGTTTTCATGGTAAGAGACATCTGTTGCATTACATTTGAGAGTATCATGCATCATGGTGTCAAAATTCATCCTAAAAGCAGCCATGAACTCGTTAGCAACATTTACATGATCAACTAGCCTAGAGTCTCTTTTCCACGTCCTCCTTATTTTGGTGTCATGATTTTGTGAAAAAAAATCTCTTAGAAACTGGAAAACAACACAAATGGTGTCCCACCAGGCATACCAAAAAGTGTTTCCTCAAAAATTTGGATTCTGGGAATTTGGTCGCGCAAGCATGCCAACTACAAACTTGTGATGAATTGCAGGTTCTACCTTACCTTGAATGGACTCAAGGACTTTCTCTGTAATAAGTGATAAACTAAACAGAATAACTACAGAAATTAAAAACAAAAGCTTATCATAGAGGAAGCCATTTTCATTGATAACATCTGAAATTACAATAATGAACAAAGGGGTGCACACGCCTTTGATTAAAAAAGAGCACACGTTTCTGGGTTTTAAAATCCTAAAGTTCTAAAAGAAAGAAAAAAAGATAAGTTCTCTGGGAATTTGTTTGATGATTTGATTGAAGATCGCCTCAAAATGGCTGTCTTTCTGCTTTTATATGTCAACTCATAATTATACCCATGGAATTTGTCCATTAACTGCCCATTTCACGATCCATCAGCTTCTAGCGCAACCACATTCCCATGATTTTGCAACTCCCAACTCAATCACGATCCTTTTAGTAACTGCCTCGATCGTGTCATAAACAACAACTTCAATTCGGCCTTCCTTGGATGACTGTAGAATAGGTTCACCTCTTCGTATCTTTGGCCGAATTAAGATGTAATTTTCTCGAGGCCGATTTTTAGGGTGTAAACAACGGGTAACGCCAATGAAGCTCCGACGGAAAGGAACTCCACTCTCACTCAACCACTCCCTCTCTCCTTCCCACCGCTCTCTCAGTCCCTCTGTCCCTCATCTCTATCTTTCTCCTTCACGTCATTCTCTCAGTCCCTTTGTCCCTCATCTCTCTCTCTCTCCTTCCGTCACTCTCTCAATCTCTAAACTCCATCCTCACTCTATCAGACTCAATCACTCCCTCTATCCCTCATCTCTATTTCTCTCCTTCCTTACTCTCTAAACTCTACCCTCACTCTATCAGTCTCAATCACTCTCTCTCTCCTTCCCATCACTCTCTCACTCCCTCTGTCCCTCATCTCTCTCTTTCCTTCTGTTACGCTCTCACTCTCTCTCTCCCATTCTCCTTTTCTCGCCTTGTCAACATTCATAACTCACAACTCAGGCAGCCATGGCAGCTGACGAAGATGGAGTCTAATGTGCTATATCCGAATCGAATATGAACTAAACGGCCATCGATGATAATGATGTCCATGCTAGCGACGATGTTGATGCCTAGTTCTTCCAGTGAGCAGATCTGAAGCTTGACGATGAACATAAAGCTGATCGAAAATGTAAGTTGAGATCTGGCGAAATGGGAGGAAGATGATCCGGTGAAGATGCACAAAGATTGATTAAGACCAGTTCCAGCGAGTTCAAGTTATGTGACTCATTTTCGCCAAAACCAGATGGCGTGGGGGGCTCTAGTCGCTAGCAACGGCAGAGAAGGAGGATCGAAGATGGAAGACGGAGAGAGAGAGAGAGAGAGAGAGAAAGAGAGAAAAGAGAAGAAATGGAGTGGGTTCTCTATTTAAATGGCGAGGAAGAGGAGAGAGAAGGAGATGAAGAAAGATGGAAGAAGAGAGAGAGTGACAAAGGGAGTGTCAATGGAGAAGGAAAAAAAGAGGAAGAAATGGGAGGAGGAGAGAGAGTGGCAGACAGCAGACATAGAGAGAGAGAGATAGTGACTGAGTGATTGATTACGGGTGAGGATAAGATTTTTTTAAAAAAGATACAATTTTCATGTTATAACCGTGTACCTATTATTTAGTGCCACATCAGTTGCTTTATAGTTGCTACACAAATCAGTTGCTGTATGTAGCATTTTCTAAAGGGTTACTAACCTTTTTTTGTAAATAACTACTAACTTAACTAAGAATGACAACTAACTTTAATTATTTTCTTGTAACCGGACCAATCTGTAATTCCCCCTAAATACTTTGTGTTAAAAGGAATTTTGGCAGGTTTGGCAGGCAATGGGCTAGGAAATTAAAAACGTTGATTCTAGATGTCAATGGTTAGAAAGTGGGAGAGAATTTCCTAGCCAGAGGACAAAGAACATCTCCCCCTCGAGTCATCGTTGTGAGAAAATTTTGTAATAGTATTAGCATCTTATCTTATCACCACCTTGTGTAGTATTATAAGTCAATAAAAATTCAATAAACAAATGTGTTATAAGTTTGAATCAAAGAGAGGACATATGCACCAAACTGAGTCAAACTAACTGAGTCAAATTTTGATGCATATATACTATATTATGATGCATCTTTTGTCACGTTCTCATTAGTATTTGTGATATTACGTCAATACGAATACGTGGGATCGCGATTGCACACAAGTTTTACGAGTGGCTACAACATGAAGTTCCATACCTCCTTATCTGATGGAAAAGGGACCCTTTTCCTTCCTTTCTCTTCTTTATGAAAGGGACACAAAATCTTGAATCCAACGCTTTTGCAATAGCAATAGCAATAGCAATAGCAAGTAGCCTAGAAACGAAAAATAAAATAAAACAAGGAATATAAAGATATCAAAAAAAAAATTGAGAAAGCTTTTCTAATAAAAGGTGCGTGAAGTATAAACTTGTTGGCTGAATATATAATTTCAAAAATACCAAAGCTCAGGAGGGTAAATCTGAATCAAATGATCCGAATTACTTTTTGCTTGAACTGGATTGAAAAAAGTAGGAACATGGCACAGTAAAAAATCGTAGGAATGAGCTCTAAGATGATTGAAACTCACGTGGCTTCTTCCTGTTCGGCTGCGTTTCACTGCTGAAGTGGGCTCCTCCAAGTACAGTTAGAGGACATATAAGTGGATGGGGATGATCAGTGGGCTGAGTGTCACTTACAGGAGGACCTGGGATGTGACAGCTCAGTTGCGCTGGTGCTGGGTTAGTGCTCCCACCCCTGCAGAGCTAATCCAACTATCTCATTGGGTAGAGGCACATCATGCGTTTTTCCTCCTCCATTTTTTCCTTTTCTTTTTTTTTTTTTTTTTTTTAGGTGGGGGGAGTAAATTACATTTGCTCAATGAGAATTACAGAAAATAAAAGTACCTCTCCTCACTTGGGTTTTAGTGTCTCACAAAATATGCTTAATTAAAAGAGATGACCGAATGCAAATCGTATTATGTAGTAGGAATTCTTGTGTTTGTCATGCACGGTTCTAAATCATGTAATCTTGTTTGGAATATTTATACCGTCCTATTTCTCTTGCTCAATTAAATCTAAACAGGGTTTGACCCATCCAAGTTAAGAGAAATTTTTTTTTTCTTCATTTTTTTCTTCTTTATACAAAACAATATTTAACCCTAAAAACTAATTCCAGTCAAACAACTAAAACCCTGACTGCTCCCACAAAAAAAAAAAAAGGAAAAAAAAATTCAAAAAAACTTGACCCAATAAGAGGAGAGGATCAATAAAGACTACATGAGATTCTTTACGGTCACACAATTTGGCAGCATGAGCATTGGAATCGTTTTTGTGTTAAAAGGCCGGATTTTCATACTTTTCCTCAAGTTTTTCTATTTATCAAACATTTGAAAAAGAAAATATAATACAATAACCAAATAGTGCCAACTTAATGCCACTTAAGTGCGAATATTAGTACCATTACAAGGAAAAAAAATAAAAAAAAATTGTGAGAACCAAACCCACTACACCTCATGTACGGCAGTGAAGGCTTTGCACACCAAGACAAACAGAGCACAGTCAATTTGTTCTTCTCACTTGCCTTTTAATTTCATGTTTGATGCCATATTCTCTTAGCAGTCTGATGTGCAATATTTTGGTTGGGTTTTGTCGGGTTCACTTTCGAAGAAGAAGATCTTGAAAGGGGTCACGTGGCCATGGCTTAAAAAGGTGAAACATAGAAGGGTGGCTTTTATCTTTTTTATTTTTCTCTGGTCGGGGTATTTGGGCTTTTTAAGCATCACCAAAGGTGAGCAAAAAGATAGGAACATTCCCCATACAGAGGAAATGCCCTACCCTTTTTATTTCACCAATCACCTTGTGGAATTCTTTGTTTTCAAATTAAAGGATGATACATGCTTTCACTTTATTCGTATCTAAGTCACTGTTTGAGAATTTCCCAAACTCCACATATATGCTTTTCAACCCAATACCTCTTTCTTTCCACCTTTACAAAATTTGCAGCTTGATTTCAACCCAGTTTTTAGAACCAACTGGTCTAACTTTGAGTTCTCCCAAAAGTGCCTATGGTTTTCAATGTCACCCACATTGAGATTAGAATGGCAGCATCATCTTAGTTCTTCCAACTCTACTTCTGTTACTATAACCATGATGGCTTTATCACAACAATTTGGAGTCTACATCTGTCATTAAGAGTTGAGATTTGAAAGCCCTTCTTCCTAGTCTTTTTTGTGCTATTTTCAACCTTCCACAGCATCTTGACAATTTTCAATGTCTGCCGACTCAAATGTTATCATATAGACACTGATTTGTCATCTTTTATATTATATTGGACCAATTGAATAGGCTTCTTCTTTTGTCCATATTGGGGACAATCATATCCACTATAGCCCTACTCGAAGGATTGCACCCTCTAGATTCCAGGAAATTAGAAGACCCCTACGGAATTTGTCCTGTGCTCTATTATCTACAAAAGGTTAAACCTAGAAATTTTGCAACAGGCTCATTCCTAAATTATATTTCCTTGTCATTCCACACATCCATCTCAGTGACTTCATCTTTACAAGATTTATATTGTGAACGTACTCTACTGGTGGCCAACATTCTGCCCTACATAGCGCGGCTGATCCATTCATTGTAAACTCTCCTTATAATGGGAATTTGACAATCACATGACACCAAAGCATGCATCTCTGGTTGTCATTTTTCATTTTTCTCTTTCTATCAATAAAACACAACAAAGCATACTTCCACTATAGCCACACAGACAAACCATATGGATAACATCCTCCAAATTACTCATCCATTGTGGATGATCGAGCCTAGGTTATTAAAAAAGTTGCTAGATATTGTGTCCCATCAATATAATTATCACTTCACCTTGATTCATACAACTTACTTTGAACGTATGCCGTTTTAATTTGACTTACACCACAATTTTATAGCAACTCTTCTTAGTTCTCTCTTTGTAGTCACCCTATCTCTAATTTCATCAACTGAAACTTTGTCACCTAGGAAGGAAAAAAAAAAAAAAAAAAAAAGTTAGTCTCTAGTCTATAGCTAGTGTAAAACATTAAGGCTCAAAATGGCACCCAAGTTCGTGCTTTATTGCAATTACAAATACAATGTCTACCGCAAATCCTCTCATGAAAGAATCAAGATCCTTTCCCTCAACTCTATACTTCTATATCAAATGATTTAAAGGGAAGATAACTGTAGAATTCAAGCAAAAAATCAAATAGGTTTTCTGAAGTATTAATTTCATATTTTAAAGCTTACTTAAAAGTTATTTCATATCTTTACAATACCACTCCTAAAATTGGTTCCCAATGTAATTGGCACAGCTTGGATTTCTCTTACATTCTATGCATGGGTATCGTATCACTTTTCCTCAAAGCATTCGCCACTTTTATAGTCTTCACAAACAAGTTTAGCAACCAATTCCTCCAATGATTTCCAGCATCTATCAGAATATCAAGCCAACCTAGAAACTTCTCTCTCCTTACCTAAGTTACCTAATATGTATTGAATTAGTGGTGCTGATGTGTCTATTGAAATATTTTATCTTTTCCAGAAAATAATCATTGGTTATGATCTGATGTTTCAACATGTCACGTCAGCAGCGCCTCAACCTTCTAGTCTCTCTTTTCTATCAAGTAAGGGGAGGACACAACTCTACCATAGCCACTCAAACTTCTCAACAAAAACTGGCTTAGTCATAGAACACATATGACTAGCCTTTCTAATCCATCACTTTAATTCTTCCATTACGCTTGTCACCCACATGGTCCGCTTCTTATTCTTTCAAATTGTTTTCCAGGTTCAAATGATCAAGGGGGACACCCAATTAGTCATCAGTACTAATAAAGAAAAACAAAAGGATTGATTGTGGAATATAGTAGGCCCCCCATATTTAATATTCTATAAACTAATGACCTCTAATATCTAGTATTTCTTTCAAGGAACCAACTTGGCTCCATGGATCCTACCAGAAAGGGGAAAAGTGGCTATGTGGTTTACAACTAATACTTCGCTAAGATTAGCTAACTAATGATATTTTCAGGATACTTTTGTGGATTATTTAACTGACAAATGTATTTTATATGGAAAAATTAGACGAGTATAGACACTCATCAAAATTTTAGTTTTATAAGTTGAAAATCACTCTTAGGGAAAACAAAAGGCTCACTTTTTTAGGTTCTATATTATCATATTCTCTGTACCCACCCCCAAATTTTTTGTTTACTTCTACATTAACATAGTTTCTCAATCACAAAATTCTTTCTTTACCTATAAAAGCGAACTCATAGGAATGTATCTTTCAGGTTGCCAGTTTATATTAACCTTCAGTTCAATTTGATTCTAAGATTCGTAACTGTGCTTTCAAGTTATGTATAGATTTTCAGAAGCTTGAGTTTTAAACAAGTCCTTTGAATAGAAAAATGAACTTTGACTTGGTACAAGTACAAATGCTATTAAGTTACTTATATTCCATATTATTTGTTTGAGGGTTGTAAAGCATGCTAGTTTGTATAGATGTGTCAAATAAAATTCTATTTTTGTCTTTTTTAGGCTTTATTACAACAATTTACTAAAGGTGTCAGGATCATTTAACATAAGATTTTTTTAGTGCATATGTGCCTACAAATTATATTTGTAAATGAACACATAATGATTGCACAAAAGTATAAAGCTAGAATATGATACTTTGGGGCAAAAAAGCAAATTTTCAATTCATTCTCTAACACACAATATAAAATTGTCCCACCAAAATCATTTGGAGTGCCCACTTCACCATGAAATAACAAAAGATGATAAAAAAGAGGAACATAAAAGTTTGATAATTGCAAACAGAGAGAGCGAGAGAAAATAATAATAATTTTTTTTTTTAAGGAAAAAAAAAAAAAAAAAAAAAAAAAAAAAAAAACTAAGCTTTAAGTACAGGTGTTTGCTTACCAACAAGCTGCAGCAACTGCACAACAGCACACCACATTGAACTTAAACTTTGCGTTGTAATTACTGCTTAAAACATGATCCTGAAATTGAAATTGATCACAAAAATTTTACTGAGGCCCTCGAATTACAAAAAGTAGGGTTATCAAAGTGCTGTCAATACCCAAAACTATAAATCACAAAGACATGATCCAATTGATGAAAATGATGAGCTTCTATTCTTGACAGTGAAGCAAAAACCCTAAGGCAGAAAACTTTTAGTTCCCTCTTGCAAATATGAATACAAAACCGCAGCTTACAATTCACCCATGACTTGAGAAGTTGATCACCGAACAAGAAATTTGTCTCGAGTTTGGAGCCAAGATAAGTAGAAAGATCAATGAAAATTTTTTAATCACGATATCCATTGGTCTTTCAGATAGAATAGCCAGCTCATTGACAGCTACAAATGGAGAAGTACAACCACAAAGACAAATTAACTCAGTCTTCTCTGGAAATACGGCCAGCTATGATGGTTGCCAATAGTGGCATTGACTATGAACATCTAATTGTCCTTAATGGCATCAATGAGCGCTGAAAATGGATTTTGCATAAATGACAGAATATCATATAATGTCCTGCAGAATCAACATATAAATCAATCTTTTAAAATAAAATGGAAGGTCAGCAATGGCTGGAAAAAAAAAATTAAATGAAAAAACAGAAACAAAAACAATGAACTATTTTGTAGGGCTTTCAGAATTTTTGTATACCATAGGTGAGGTAACAGCACCTTAATCTGTCACATAACTTGGCTCCAAATGAGAATGTATGAAGAGCTCAAACCAGTATTTAAAATCTTCATAAAAAACTTATTCTGACTTACATTTCTTGCCAGTACATTAAAAAATCATTAAAAATAATAATGATGATGAATTATGAATCTTGGGTTATCATAATACAAATTCTGAGCTTTTAGACACCACCAAATACTTTTTCGACCCTAGGAAAACTGTGAAATTTTGGTGGCCTTTCACTAGTTGCATGAAAATTTAAGACGATGGGAGATATAGCTAATTAAAGATGACTGAAAATTGTGGCATATATATATATATATAGAGAGAGAGAGAGAGAGAGAGAGAGAGAGAGAGCAATTATAATTAACTCATGAAATAATCTCATTTTACAACCCGTTGAGGATGATCTTAGAATTCTCACATTCATATGGATAAAAGCTTATCAGTGGGCATTTATAGAAACAAGGTCAGGCTATCAATATCGTCTATGGCAAGCTTCCTCGGCTGTAGGCACTAAATAATAGCCCCTCAAGTATCTTGATATTCCTTAGCCACAATCCTGTTAAAATATTTGGGTGTGGTGGCAGAAATGTTAACAAATGTCTTCCTTGATGGAAGAAGAGTAATATATACTTAGGTGACCATTTAGTTTAATCTTACAACTATTATGGTTAATTATCTCTCTATGTTCAAGATCCTGATCAAGGTTGCAAATAGCCCAATGGTTATTGATAAAATTTAAATCAAGAGTCTGATATGTATAAAGATACAGACCCCAGCCCAACTGGTACTTCAATGGCATTGTTCCAAGATCAACGGAAAATTATCAACAACAGCCTTAAGAGAGTGATGGATGGATTCCATTCAAAGGCATTCTTGAGAAGATTACAAAGGAAACCTTCATTGCTTTAATTCCAATGACTTCAGGCCCTAATCTTGTTGGCAGCCCTTAAGGAGGGTGTATAACATCCATTTCTTTCTATTTCTTTCTCTAATAAAGGTCCTAGACTAGGAAGCACTGACACTCCAAAAAATCTAGAAACACAGTATCTAACAAGTGTTGCACGACACGCCTACTTTTTGTGTCAGACATGGGTAGAAAGTGTCTATAATTTTTAATTCCTTTTTTTTTTTTTTTTTTTTTTTTTTTTTTTTTACCCAATGCAGTCAAAACCCAGCTCTAACACTTCACTAGCACGTGCATGACACTCCCACGACACGAAAAGGAAGTCTTTTTGTGTATTTTGATAATTGGAATTAGAACAATTGATGATGGTGAATTCGTCTTTTAGGCTCTATTTGGTTTGCGGATTTTATCAAGGCAAAAAAATAAAATATAAGGAATTGTACTTTTCTTTATTTGGTTGCAATGAAAAATTGGAAAAAGAAGAAGAATTGGAATAATTTTGGCTTGATATGATTTTATCTTTTTCTTTCATTTTCTTTCCTCCTCATATTTTTTTCCTTTCCTTTTTCTTTGGTAGAATCCATGAACCAAATAAAGGGTTAATGTTTTTTTTTTCTTTGGAGAATGGAACAATGCTTGAAGTGAAATGCCATTGTTATAACTTGTAACTCGTCATGACTTATGGAGTTAAGGGTGACTTGCTTGTTTATGCAATTATATCATTTATATCCTCATATATTTTAATTCTTTCTTTATATATAATGGAACTATCAACTATATATGTATATAAATTATAAATATAATTCATTTATTATTGTATCTCCGCCGTGTCGTGTCTTAGTTTTTTTAAGATTTACTGTATTGGTGTGTCAGTGTCGATGTCATGTTGTACCCATGTCACATGTCATTGTCAATGCTTCTTAGGTCCTAGACAGGGGGACTAATTTCAACCTTTCCTCTTATTGTGGTAGTTGATATCCCTTAGCAGACTTGCTATTGGTGTTTGGCAAGTTCATAACTACAACACTATAACCTATTTTAGGGATGGGTTAAGCTATATGAAAAAAATAAAGATTGCCTCACACTTGTCTGTACAATTACAAAAGATAGGGTGCCCTTAGGGAGGCCTCAAAAATCCTTCAAGCCAATTTATCAAAAATCAAGGGGTCTCCAGATTTTCCCAATCTCAATGGTGGAAGTAGGAAGATAGAACCCACCCTTTATCCACCGACTTATGAAAATCCAAACTTGTCTTTTATCTTTCTTGTTCTCCAAAGACCAAGTTTCCATATCTCTCCCCCTGCCCCCCCCTCTCCCAAGGCATGTTTTCTCATCAGATTCGCATCTAACTCAATGATGCCCTCTCTCGACGACTACTCTAATGGTTAAATAGTTGCATCAACAATAGATCTTATGGTTTTCCTATCAAGAAAAAAATATCTCTCTCTCTCTCTCTCTCTCTCTCTCTCTCTCTCTCTCTCTCTCTATATATATATATATATATATACATATATTAGGGTTGTTCAAGTGCGGGATATCCCGGACTATCCCGTTCAATCACGGTCGTCCGTGGATGACACGCGCGCATTCACGCACAGTGCGCATGTTACTTATAGACGGCTGTGATCGTATGGGATATCCAGGATATCCCACATATGATCAAAACTGTATATATATATATATATATTCTATAGTGGCCACAATCATGAAAGAGTACTCAATGGAGATTAGAGAAGGCAACTTGAAATTAACTCTTAAAGGCTTTTCTAAATTTCTCCACCCTTCAAATTTTCAGGTGACTCTATCGCCCTTTCTCATCAACATCTCCAAGAATTAAAATAGTTGCATCAATGACAAATTCTATGGTGTGCCCACGTTATGAAATAGTCCACGGAAATTGTAAATATTGACTTTTCCTAAGAAAGAGAGAGAAGAGGAAGTTTAGAGTCAAATTTGGCATTTTGGTGTTGTTACTACTTGTTAGATATATGGGTTGATTACATCAATCAGGATCTGATTGTTTATACAATTTCGATAAATGGAAGATTTAGATTTGTAATTATCCCAAGAATCATTTATGGAATCCTAAATATCTTTAATATTTGTTTCCATAATTAAATGCAATCTCCTCCTACATCTATAGATGTATAGATGTACTCAAGAGAACAAGCCAATAATAGAAATGTAGCCCTTTGGGTTTTGAGTGCTATGGATGTAGGCCATAATGGCTGAACCACATAATTCCTTGTCTTCTTCTTTCCCTCTAATCTTTTCTTGATTAATCATATATTATTTTATATTAATTAACTTGGTATCAGAGCATCTCGATCTTGCCTGGCCGCAATTTGTATATTGTCACAGACTTAGTTGATTTATAATTGACCTCTTTATCAAACAAGCTTCTCATCATCACAAAAGGTCGGATTCCATTATCATCATCAAAAAAGGCCAAAATCCATATCTTTGTCGTCGTTGACAATCACAGTGCATGCTCGTGATTGCAAAAGTGGTTCATTACCACTGTTGCTGTTGGCAACCCTTTGTTGTTGGTTCACAAAAAATCTTTCATGGTTTGAAAGGCACAGGATAGTTCATTGTTGTTGCTCCTACCCATATTCAATCCCTATTGTTGTTTTCGTGATCGACGCTCGTTGTTCATTCTTAAAAAGGCTCGTTTGATATTGGTCATTTTGCATTTGGTTAGCCCATTTGATTACTGGATTACAACGAGCCTAGATCTGTGTTTGGTTGCTAGCTTTATTCGACTAGAATGAGTAACGATCAAGTTGAAAGAGAACTCGCGACTTCAGTAGTTCCTTCAATCTCCATGATCAAACAAACAAAAAGAAAGCACAACCTCCTGTAAAACCTTCAGACTTGAATTGGAACCTCAAACAAGCTGCAACTTGGAGTTTGCTGGAAGAACAAGCTTTGACCAACAGTAATCGTGCTATGATCAACCTTACGCAAACCCTAGCCATTCAACCAAAGATAAGCATCAATTCTTCATTCCGGCACAGAGGAAAAGAAGAGAATAGAGCTCGAATGATCTCCACAGGAACTCGAATATATTATTGTGTTTTGAACAACCCTAGGTAAACCCTAGGTAATTCAATCAAGGCTGGGGCTGTTTTCTTCATCACAACACAATGAGAAGACCAGGACAGATTAGGAATTGATCCCACAGGACTCAAAATCCTCGTGCTCTGATACCAAATAATGTTCTCACACCAGAAAACCACACATTCTAGCGGGAAAATGCTAGAAAATAAGAGAATGGAAGAGGAAATGAAGGAAAATTCAAAGAAACTTTGATTCAAGAGAAAATAAGAGCTAGTGCTATCTAAATTCTGTCACAATGAAGAATAATGTGAAAAAAACTAATCAAATTAACCCTTAACCACCTATTTGTAGACTTATAAATGTTGAGAAATGACTAAAAAAACCCCTAACTTGCTAACTAACTAACCCATAAGCTAATACAAGCTATTTTAAGTCACTAATGGACTGATATAAGCTGCTGGGCAAAGGAAGGTCATAAGGAATTGGATCGAGATTTGTCTTTCGAAGAGCATTAAGAGAAGGCGCGGGGGAGGTCATTTTTATCCTCCTTGAGTGCCTTTTTTTTCCTTTTCTTTTTGTTGGGTGGCTATGGGTGTTTTGGGTAGTTGCTGTGTTGGCTGTTCTTTTGCTCTGTCCTTTGAAGGAAATCTCTTCCTTCTTCTTGTATTTTTCCTTTTGTGATTAATACAAAGTTGTTTCTTATCAAAAAAAAAAAATATATATATATATATATATATATATATATATATAAAGCTGCTGGGGAGCATACATCTTGCCACATCAAATTCACAAGATGGTATTTAAATTCTACTCTCATTCCATTCCATAGAAAGTCTCTTTGAAGCTTTTCAACCCTTTGAGGAACCGGAATACGGATCTTGAAAATAAACATAAAGTAGGTAGGGACACTCGAAATGGTTATACGAATCAAAGTTAAGTTAACCCCCTTTTAAAAGATAACCTCTTCTCCACCCACAAAGCTTTCTCTTGACCTTCTCAATCACTAGATCCCACATCTTTATCTCTTTAAAGCGAGAGCCCAAAGGAAGTTCATGGTATGTAATCGGAAGGTTTCCAACCTTGTAAGTAAAAGATGAGCCAAAATTATCAGTATCATCAACCCTTCCCACCAAAATCAACTTACTTTTTCCAAGAATTACTTTCAAACCTGACACCGATTCAAAGCAAAGAAGAACCACCCAAAGATGAGAAAGTTGATATTCTCCATTTCCACAAAGAATAAGTGCATCAACGACAAAAAGCAATTGAGCTACCACACCTTCCTCAATTTCTCCCCCATTAACAGCAAAATCCTCGAATAAATTTTCCTCTCTAGCTTTACAAATGATCTTGCTTAAGGGTTCCATGAAATTATGAAAAGAAGAGGAGAAAGGGGATCTCCTTAACGAAGACCTCTAGAATCCACACATTCATTAGCCACTAGAATGGCATTGACAATTTGGCTTCCCCTAATGAAAGCAAATTGAGATGAAGAAACAATGCTGCCCACAACCTTCTCAAGCCTTCCTGCTAAAACTTTAGCAATAATCTTGTAGACACTACCAACAAGAGAAATGGAGCAGAAATCCCAAACATCTGCCACCTTCCCTTTCTTGGGAATAAGAGCAATGAAAGTGGCGTTGAAGCTTTTTTCAAATTTCTCTCTCGAGAAGAGCTCCTCAAACACTTTCATAAGATCAACTTTACAGACATCCCAGCAAGAATGAAAGAAGGCAAGGGAGAAGAAACCATCCGGTCCAGGAGCTTTATCCCCATTGAAGGATTTCATGACCTCTAACCATGGACTAAAATATCTAAGATATCTTCAATATATCCACGATATATCTATGTATCCGGACCCCTCAATACGATATCTAATTGACATATCTTTTTTGCAAAATATCTTTATGATATTGTCGACATTATTGATAAAATCTTGATATATCCATAACATTTTCTTTTTTTCACATAGTATCGCTGATATATCTATTGGCAGTCGACTATATCGAGGATATATATCGACAATATCAAGATATTCATTTTCTTGGCATCACGTCAAAATTATCACCTCTTACTCTTTTAGTATGGATTTATGTAAATATTTCAATTATACTAATGGCTAAAATTAGTGTTATGAAGTAATATTCTTCATTTACTTTCTTAAAATAATCATTCTTTAGCGCTCAGCGTGGTATACTTTTTATACCTATACAATACATACTTATCTCATACACATTTAAATTGCAATAGTTTGATTATAAACTATTTATTAGTGTCTAAATCATTGTTTCCTAAAGTTTCTATTAAAATATACTTGTTTAACTATCAATATCCGTCATATCTCTAAGTCGATATTGAAATTTTCGATATATCCGTGTTTTTAGACCCTCGATATATCCATCGACTATCGATATTTAAGTCCTTGCCTCCAACACTTCCTCTTCCTCAAACTCTCTATCCAACCAAACCACAACATCATGATTAATAGAATTGAAATCTAACACATCAAACAAGGGCCTTCTATCTTTTTCATAGAAAAGATCTTCATAGTATTCTACAAATCTCTTCAGTGAAAATGGCTTCATCTTCTACAAGAGCACCATCAACCATAAGCTTACCAATAAGGTTCACTCTTCTTGCCTTTTGGCTCTCAAGAAAGTAAATAACTGCAACATGCTTTGAAAAAGATTAAGGTACAAAGGAACTTAAAATATTTGAATAATGTGCAAAAGCGCAAATGAGACAACAGACCAACTCTTCTGAGTTCTCCTAATCCACTTATATATGGTACAAACCACTTTGTTTACCAAAATGGGGATTGGTTTGGTTGCACCTCAAGAGTTTTCCACCTTTTTCAAGTTGAGCTACCAGGAATTTCAAAACCCTAAGGGCCGGATGATTTGGAGATGCAGAATTAGGGCATCTATATCAACTGCTTGGGAAGAAACAACTAACCATATAATCTTTAGGATTAATTTGATATCTTGGAGGCAATTTACAACATATTTAATGCAACTTCCTTACTTTTGGAGATACCATTACATTGCAATGGGGCTTCATGATATTGTATCACCACTAGCATTTATCTTTAGTTGCTAAGTTCAGCCAATGGCACTGTGGATCTCCTACATGTGAGAGGAGCCAATACATATGAATTCTACAGCCAGCAGGATGCATATCTCGATTAAGGCATGAGGTCTGCTTTCTTATTAAGGGTTTTATGTGTCTGTGTAGTAGTAATTTTCTGATGCTCCTTCTCTGTCTTTGTTTTTGTGCTTTAAGTAACACTACCCTCTTCTTTATTTATTTATTTATTTTTTTATAACGATGGAACCATCTCACAGCAGAGCCCTTTGGACCCACCCATGGAACCTAAACCCCGGGGAGATTAGCAAAGCAACCCACTACCACGGTCCCCCACTTAAATCTTAGGTTGTCCTAGAGGGGAATCGAACCCAAGACTGTGCGCCTAACCACACAATCACGAGTTCGCCCTTACCAATTGGGCTACCCAAGGGTGGGTTTCTTTATTGTTGATCTGTTTACCATCTTTTTCTTTTTTGTTGTACTAAGTAATATTTTATACATATCTATATATATAGAGGGCTGATCATGTGCGGGATATCCCAGAGTATCCCGTTCGATCACGGCCGTCCGTGGATGACACGCGCGCATGTCACTCATGGACGGCTGTGATCGAACGGGATATCCAAGATATCCCACAAATGATCAAAGCTTTATATGTATATATATGTATGTATTTGTATATATCACATATGTTTATATGTTCGACACAAGAGTATGTTTATATGCCTGTGTGTATGGGCCTATATATATAATCATTTTCACAACTACAATCAATAAAGCACGGGAACAAAAAATCAATAGCACATATGATATGAACCTCTTGCAAAATCATAACAAGGTGAGATCTAGACTGAGAAACAAACCTGTCCCAGATGTTGTTTCAGCAAATAAATATATTCTTGACTAAGTAAATGTCCTACTGGCTGGCAATGACCTTCCCCTGCTTCTCGGGAAATCTGATCTCTCTGACGATCTCCCACAGACATTATCCCTACCATGCATTTCAGTTCTTTTAGAAACTTTGGATGGAACTTTTTCCTTAGTCTTAGCAGGGTATCTACTGACTGAACTTTCTCGTACAGGATTTCTCCAAGGCCCCTTCCTTACCAAATTTGTCTTTTTTGTTCTTCCTCTATTGACTGCAACATTCTTGCGAGCACATGTCCGACTCACATCATCATCCCCCTCCTCCCCATCATCATAGTCATCATCACTGGCATCGTCACGTTCAGAATCAGAGGAGTCATACAATTCCCCGCTTTCATCCTCCTCCTTCCTCTCCTCCATCTATGGAATTACGAGGCATGCAGTGTTGCTTTTGTTGTTGTTGATGATCACTACCACCTGCCACACTTTTCAGCTTAGGCACTTCCTTTACTGTGTTCATTAGGTGAATATACTGATACCTCATACCCATCAATTGATGCTTCCCAACCAACAAGTCCCTCTTATAAGCCTCCTTCAACACCACGGTGTGAGTTCCAATCTTACTTGATAAATAAAATATACCCGGGTGGTAAAGCAATGCCCTCTTGAACCTCGACCGAAGACCCAAATACTCTCCAAGCCACAGTATATTATCTCTCTCCGTCTTCTTTGGAACAAGAATATGCAGAAGCTCGTGCAAAACTGCAACTGCCCACTTGTCTGATTCATCACTCTTGGGAGAAAGATGAGATGCGTTCTCGTATGGAGAAATGTAAGGCAGCTTCTGCCACTCATCAACCCACTTCTTAAACTTCTTATCCATCTCGAAACCTCTCGAATACTGTAAAGGGAATGCAATAGGCATTCCCTTCATATAACCCATTTCCCCATTCATAGGACTTCTTCTCTATAACAGAAGTTGCCAATTCATTGCTCCAACAAACCAATTCCAAAACGCGCTTATCGTCCGACCCAGATAAACCCTCTTTGGTACCTATAATTTGAAAGTAGTCCGGAAACTCGGGGACCAGTGTTTGTACATAATCTTGTGGAAGACCCAGATCCCATTTCAATCTATCGACGACGTTTAACGGCATTTTATTGATCCTTGTAAGCATCAAGAGCTTCAAAAGCCGGTCGGCAGCTTCTTGCCGATGGCTGTCACTTTGGTAAATCAGCTGTTCTTCGGCGTCGAGGTTAAGGACTTCCGGGCGTAAGCCGAATATGGGGGTTAACGCCGATGCCTCCGGGGAGGAATTCTTCGAAAATTGAAGGGTATCGTCGGATGAAATCGATGGGGCGAATGGGGATGTTGAGGGTATCTCTGTTTTCGGCGATAATTGAGATGGGAATGGATTTGGAGGGCTCGGATTTTATGAGGTTCTTGATGTTAATCATGGGCTTCAGGTTACTCTCTTTTTCGACGGCGTGGTCGAGGCCTCGGTCTCGGACCCATTTAGAGTGGCTCCGTCGAAGAAGGTTCGGTGGGTTTGGCGGTGGTTTTGTGATTGGCGGTGAGATTTTGATAGAGACCTGAAGAAGAAAGCCATGTGGGGTTTCAGATTCTGTTTGTTGTATGTTGGAATGAATTCTGGAAAAATGTACTCTAATTCGGAGGTCGGAGGGTTTTCGGAGGGTTTTGGTTGTTTGGAGGGAAAAATAATAAAGCCACTGCAAGGGGCGAGTAAAATGAGTCTGAACTTGGTGAATGCAGTTTGGCAAGCGCAGTTTGGCAAGCGCAGTATTGGGTCCAACTCTGGCCGATTTGGCCTTGGACCTAATAATTCATTTATGGACTTTCAATCCGATTAATACCCTAGTTTAGTTGTTCAATTCGAAATTAAACAATTCAATAAAGGGCCAGCTTGATTGTCTAATTTGAAATTAAATAATTTAAAAAAGTTTACATAGTATTAAAGGCACAGTCTTTCATCTTAAATTAATAAATTTAAGAAAATGATAATTATTATCACAAATAAGAGTGGCAATTCAAAATAATGGTATTTCATCAATTCCTTAAAATAGACTTTACAACATTAACTATGGTAATAACTATAACATTTTAAAATATTCTAGCTCAAGATGATAGATTTATGCCTTCAACCCTATGTAAAATTTTTTTAATTATTTAATTTCAAATTGGACAACCAAACAAGCCATAAATTTTACATAAGATTGAAGTTATAAATTTAACACCTTAAATTATAATATTTTAAAATGTTGTAATTATCACTATAATTGATAGGGTAAATTGCAAATAACCCCCTGAAGTATGATGGGATCAGCAAATAACCCCTTAATGTTTTAATTTTAGCAATGTGCCCCCCTTATATTTTAATTTTTGTCAATGTACCCCACCGTCACTCACCATTGATAAAATTTGATGAAAATTAGTCACATACTACGCACGTGACACCGTTAACAAACCTGTCTTGCGCAAAATGCCCTTGACTAAAGGGTGCACATGATAGAGAGGGTGTGGGGCATATCAATCTTTTCACATTTACCATTAAGAGTGTTAAACCAATTAAATCCCCTATTAAAATAGGGGGCACATTAGTAATATTAACACATAAGGGGGGTTATCTGCTGACCTCTCCCCTCCTTCCCCCTCCCCCACCCAAAAAAAAAAAAAAAAAAAAAAGAAAATACTTTAGGAGGGGTTTTCTGCAATTTACCCTAGTTGATATTGTAAAATTAATTTTATGAAATTCATGAAATACCACTATTTTGAACTGCCATTTTTATTTATGATGATAAATATCTTCTTTTTTATATATTATTATATATTTTTGTCAATTCAAGATGATAGAATGTGCCTTCAATCCTATGCAAAATTTTTTGAATTTTTTAATTTTCAAATTGGACAACCAAACAGACCCTTAATAAATACCTAAAAGAATCCCCACAAAAACCTTCCAAGCAAAACCCAAAAAGAAGTTGGAAAATGAACCAGATCCCACCCACAATCCAAATAGTCAAACTTAGGGCTTGTTTGGTAATCTCAAAATTTGGTTCAGTTTAGTTCGAAACCGATTTGTTCATCGAGAATTCAATTCATATACAAACCATCTGAGTTTATCACTAGTTTGGCAAAAATAAGGTTCATTCTAGGTTCTTTCTTCAACTAGGTTTTTTCTTCAATGATGTGTGGTTCAAAACTTTCAAATCATCTATTTATATGTAATTGCTATAACATCGCAATCATGGACTAAAATATCGCGATATCTTTAATATATCCAGATATATTCGTGTATCTGGACCCCTCGATACAATATCTGACAGATATATCTTTTTGCAAAATATCTTTACGATAGTATCAATATTTTCAATATTATTGATAAAATCTCGATATATCTCGATATATCCATACCATCTTATTTTTTTCACATAGTATCACCGATATATCAGAGATATTGATAATATATCAAAATATATCGATTATATTAAGATGTATCGATATATTACGGATATATATTGACAATATCGAGATATTCATTTTCTTGTTATCGTGTCAAAATTCTCACATCTTACTCTTTTAGGTATTGATTTATATAAATATTTCAATTACACTAATGACTTGAATTAGTGTTATGAAGTAACATCATTCATGTACTCTCTTAAAATATTTATTCTTTCGCTTGGCTTAATACACTTTTTGTACTATACACAATACATACTTATCTCATACACATTTAAATTCCAATAATTTGATTTTAAACTGTTTATTAGAGTCTAAATCATTGTTTCCCAGAGTTTTAATGAAAATATACGTATTTAACTAATAATATCTATTATATCTTTAAAGCAATATCGAAATTTTTTATATATCCATCGATATATCCGTATTTTTTGGACCCTCGATATATCTATCGATATCGGTATTTAAGTCCTTGATCACAATGGCAGTGGCAAATATATATATACACACACACACACACAACTCGGGTGTAATTAAATCAAATCCATGGCTTCCTTTTTTCTTTTTCCTTTTTTTTTTTTTCCAGATGATAAGATGGTGTGTGTAAATACAGGAAAGAGGAGAAGAGAATACTACCACGAAGAATAAAATCTAGAGAGGAACGTTGTGTTGAAATTTGGAAGATAAAATAAATTGAAACCTTAACCCAAAAAACCCCAATCACTGTTTCAATCGAAAATTTTCAAATTAAAACTAATCCCTCAAATCCATATTAAATCAATCTTGTCAAAACCCTAAAAAATCTCACACTTTCCCTTGATATAAGAAGTCAAAGGAGGAGGAGAAGAAGATGATGTGATCTAGATGTTGTGATGTATATTACCATAGTTATGATTTAATCTATCTTGACGACTTGCGATGAAATGGTAGATAGGAGCACCATCTCCATCTTGTAAGAGAGGCGGGGATGATTCATTTGTGTAGAAGGTAAAAGAGAGAGCTGTGTAGGCAAGACGTTTTGACTTCCGCCTTATCTCCATCAGGTTTTTAAGAAAACCATTTATTCCTTGGAGTCATATAAACCCGCTTTTGGCCCCATTTTAGGACTAGTGAAAATCGAATATATTCCTTGGATGCATTTACCAAACACACAAGCAAGAAATCTGGACTGACCTTGCATCTGGTAAAACCGATTTTAACACTTGCTAAACAGCTCCTTACCCACAAATATCCTTGAATTTCTTTCCAATTGTATCAACCAAAAAACTTTAATAACAGATTAACAGTAGATCCAGAGCGTTAATTTTTTCCTACTCCTCCCAAAGCCCTCAAATAAAATCTCGACAGTCTGATTCCTAAGACCCAAAGGGGCCAATACTCACCAATAAGCTTAAAAGGCTTTTGCCACACCCATCTAACCACAAGGCAATGTAAAAATAAAAATAAAAATGATCAATGCTTTCCTTTGCATTTTGACACATAATGCACTACCAAGGGAGAAAACATGAAAAAGGCCTCTTCCTTTAAAGCATATCATTACTATCAATCTTTTTATGTGATGCAGGCCAAACAAACATTTGAACCTTAAGAGACACCTTAGCCTTTCCAAATCATTGAACAATGAGCAAATAAATGAATATTAGGCCGGCCTCAACTAAAGCTTTTAAAAAAGATTAACAAGAAAAAACACAAAAAGTGAGCACACCATAAAAGTGACTTGTCCATTTTCCTTTTATCACAAATAAATTCTCTAACCCTCTATTTGGTTCATAGGATTCTACCAAGGAAAAAAAAAATGAAAGGAAAAAAAAATGAGGAGAAAAGAAAATGAAAGGAATAGATAAAATCATATCAAGTCAAAATTATTCCAATTTTTTTTTTTTCCAATTTTCCTTTGCGACCAAATAAAGAAAAGTACAATTCTTTATATTTTATTACTCTTCCTTGATAAAATCCACAAACCAAATAGAGCCTAAAACAAACCCCATTAAGCAACAAAAGTAAAGAGAAAATGTCCAATACACTCCCTACCAGGCTACCATTAATTTTTTTTTTAGGCTACCATTAATTTTACAAAAAAAAAAAAAAAAAACTTAAAATCCTAGTTATGATGAAATAATAGGAATGAACAAAAGAAAAGATAGGACCACTATGTGCCAATTACAGATTATGCATAGAGGAAACAATGTAGAGAAAGACACATCTCTTAGCCAAACTAGCCTACCAAAAATGAATCTTATCCCTCCTTCCCACAATAAAGTAGAATGCTCAATAAATGAGGCAAACCATGAAAATATAAATTCCCAATTAAATCTGGCCTAAAACCCTAACCCCCATTTGAGAATCTCAACCATTATCTTGCATCCCATATTTACTTTTGATAAGGCATGCTACATAAAGAACTATACCCAAATGGAAATCTCCATAACTACTTCCGAATTAGACAATATTTCTTTCAACAAGGTTCGCTAAACCAAGACCACCCTTATCTCTAGGACCAAGAAATGAAATCCCAATTAACCTAGATATTGCATGTTCCTTTTCCACTCCCCTCCAACAAGAAACCCCTCATCAAATTATCTATTTTATTTGTAATATTGTAGGCATTGTGAGGAGGGACATATAATAAATGAGAGTACCAAATAACATCGATTGAACTAGGAATCAATCTTTCACCTTTATAAATCATAATTTCTTTTTTTTTTTTTTGTTTTGGCTTATCTAGTATTTTCCCCACTTTTCAATGATCAGACTTCAGAAAGACTTGGAGGATGGAATTTTTTCATTTTTTACGTAACCCCAATCCCAAAGAAAAAATGGTTACAATGTCCGCCTGGACAATTTGAAAATTGACCAATTAGGAGCACCATTAATCATTGTTTATGAAATTACACAAAAAAAGTCACATGACTCTTGTTAATTAATTCCACGATAGCAATTAATGGTGATGGTAATTGCTACATTCATAAACTATCTAGAAGGATATTACAATCATTTTTTGAAAAAAAAATTACATAAAAAATGACCCAACATTAAAGAAATTTCTTATAATTGATCCCCTTTAAAAAAAATAAAAATAAATGGAACTGTGGAAGATGGATTCTCTCCCAAAGAAAATCCTAAATATATCAACGGTCACTCACCATAAATGGAAACTTCCTGATTCGAACCCCTCTGAAAAAATAGTACCAAACATGGTAACCTCTCAAATTTTTTTTAAAAATTGAAATTGTTTGAAAATCATGAACATACACTGTAGCTTCACGAGGCTACAATATATGTTGTTGACGTGACAGTGGGTTGTGGACACGAGTCACATGACAGATGTCCGTCAACGAAATTTCCCCTTACAACTGAACGGTACGGCGATCAAAAGGGCTCATCATCATCGTTGTCATCAAAATGCTCACCGATGGAAAAGAAAGAAGAAAAGTACCACACAATCTAAATTTCAAACCTATTTCTCTCCACCCTCCACTCTCCACCAAATCTCCTATCAAATCCACTAGTGGGGCAGAGCGAGTTAACCAATAGAGAGAGTACCCGGAAAAGAGTTCTACGACGGGGAACGTTTTGAGTAATCGCATTCGCTCTCGCTGCCGGAGATCGGCGATGGCGGCCACCTCCGCCGGAAAACCCCTCACCAATTCATCCTCCGTTTCTCCACCCAAACCGTTCGATTTCTCGGCCGAGTCCCCCCGGAGAATCTCTTGACGCCCGATCAGGCCCGATACTGCTCCGAAGCTCTCAGACTCTTCAAGGCAAAGCGCCAGATGCCCGATAAGATCCGTCAGGAGTTCGCTCTCTTGCAGGTATGGCCTCTGTTTGGTTGCTGCGAAAATGTAGGAAGAGAAGAAATTGAGGACTATTAACTCCACTGTTCTGAGCTTAACACAACTAGTAGGACTTGTTTCATTGCTGAGAAAAGGTAGGACAAAGGACGGAAATTAAGACTTGAACTAATTTTCTTTTTCGCAGGTTTAGGACCCAAGAAAATGAAAGTTGAAACGTTAACTCCTTTATACTAAGCCTAGCACAACTACTCGACTTGTTTTGTTGCTCAGAAAGATAGGAAAGGATAAGAATTTGAGATATTTGACCTCATATTTTTCAGGTGTTTGGACCCATGAAAAATAGAGGAAAAGAGCCTTGCACAACTATTAGACTTGTTCGTTGCTGAGAAAATGTAGAGGAAGAAATGAAATTGGGGGATTTTGACTGTTTAAATTTTATGGTTTTAGGACCCAAGGAAATGGAAGGAAGAGAATTGGGGTTTGGATTAGATATATTTCAAGTCATGCCAGTTCATTTCATTAATTAATAAAGTGAAAATGGAAATCTGTAATATTATAAAAATAATAACTTTAGGAACACACATTGGAATATAATTTGTTGTTTCCTCAGTTTTATTATGTTCTTGTATTTGGTAATCATGGATTATTTTTGTGTGATATGTTTGTACAACACTTAATTCCATGTCTCAGCTTAAATTTTTTTTGCCTTTTGTGGTGAATTCTCTGCATGCCTTTAAATATTGAATTAAAAGTCTAATATCAGGGATTCCTTATTGTAGAGGAGCCTTCCACCGATTCAATGGATGGATAAACATGAATGAATGGAGTTACATTTCAAGCACTCCATTTTAAGTATTATTTGTTCTTGGAATCCTGTACCTTTTGGTAAAATATATTTGGGTGTTATTAGAGTAGGGGGAAGGTAGTTGGCAGCATTGCTATGCTACCAAAGAGATTTATAATGTCGCAAGACAAGTTGGGGTTAACTTCACTTGGATTCATAAATCATTTAACGAGGAGGTGGATTTTTTAGGGCCACTACTAAAGAGATTTAAAATGTTGCAAGACAAGGTAGTAGTTTTCAATTTGCTTAAAGTGTTTTAGTGGAAACATTTTCTTCTGCCTAAGAAGCAGAATGGTTTGCCCTTATATTTTGTACTTGGTTTGGTTTTGACCCATTTTAGGTCATTCTTGTGCAAAATTTGGCATTTAGTCTATAAATAGGTAATTCACCTCACATGGATAGCCATGGCGACATGGCTGTTGCAGACAGTAAGTTATGGAGAGAGAGAGAGAGAGAGAGAGAGAGAGATGCAGCATAACACTAGAATAATGTTGTACCACTTGTACTTGTACGTGGCTGTTATGGTGGGCTTAAAGCTTGTGATTTTAGGTTTTGAAGGGTGGAAGGCTTTGTCGGTGACTAGGGTTGGAATAGGTCAAAGTTTAAAGGTAATAGTGGCTGGAATTTTAGTACAAAGGTGCTGGAATTTCTCTGACAGCAACTAATTTGAGGTTTAGATGCAGCATAACACTAGAATAATGTTGTATGTGTCTGATATGGTAGGTTTAAGGCTTGTGATTTTAAGTTTTGAAGGGTGGAAGGCTTTGTAGGTGAGCTAGGATTGGAGCAGGTCAAGGTTTAAAGGTAATAGTGGCTTGAATTTTAGTAAAAAGCTGCTCGAATTTCTGGACAGCAGCTAATTTGAGGTTTAGGATGTTAGTATAAAGGCTTATGGTATGGCAATAGAGTTATGGTTGTTGGAGTAGGGTTTTAGGCTAATAAGGCAATGAAAATAGGGACTAGTTGAAGGTTAATTAGAAAACACAGCACTATAGAGAATCGAATAAAAGAGAAGAAGATGAATTAGAAGAAGAAAGAACGTAGACAAGCATACCTTCAATAACCAAACCAAAACACTCAATTTCTCATTAATGAAAGTCTAAATTCGTTTTGGTACAATTGCCCTTATTTATAGACTCTAGAAAACTTGCAAGGCAAGTAAAAACCTTTTAGAAACAACAGTAACCAATATTGAAACCAACTAGGACTCAAACTCTACTAAATAAAAAGTTTCTAAACTTTTAATGGACTCAAACTAGGAAACAACGAAAGTAGAAACTTTTAGAAAATAGAGAACCTAACCAAATTAGAAAGCATATAAAATAGGAAGCCTTTAAAAGTACTAAAAAGTACTAAAATACCCCTAACCATAAAATTGTTCCCATATAATGAATATCCCAAATAAATCATAATCTTCCCTTTCTTCTTGATATGCTTTGCATCAGAGAGAGAGAGAGAGAGAGAGGAAGGCAAGGTTTTTTCGAGTAAGAATGCTTATATGTTTAGGTCTTTAATTATTGTAAAAATATCTCCATTATAATCTATTTACATGATAGTAAAACATAGAAAATAAAATTCTACAAGTAGTTAATTTTCTGTAGCTCCTTTTACATCAAAACAAACAGAGCCTTGGTCTCACGGTAGTCCATCCCTCTAATTTATCATGTTATGACTTATAATAACTTGTCTTCTCTCTCCCTCTCCCTCTCCCTCTGTGTGTGTGTTTGAGAGCTTGACTCATGTTCTCTCATTGTGCAAGTTTACTCTTCCTTCTGCTTTTTTCCTTTCCTTTGTTTGATTACATTTATCTAGATCTTTAGTTATGTTCTCAATTCAGCTAAGTCTTTTTAATTGTCTACCTCACTACCTTCAGAGTAGCTTCTGTGTAAACTTTCAAAAGCTTTATCCACCTTCCACTTTCTCTGTAGTTCCTTTCATCTCTTCATCCTTCTCCAAAATCAATACAACTAGCACAATCTAGGTTATTTCCCCTTTCCCCCTCTTTCCTGTTTTTGATAGTTGCATGCTTTTGAATATTTTGTTTCACAAACTGCACCCAATTAGGATGTTATACCTTGTGTTGACGTGCAATAGCAATTTGGCATTGTTCAGTACTTAGTGAAATATATTCTAATTGGGGATTCTTGTTGAAGTTTGTATTAATTTGTTGATCCATGGAAGTTTTATGCCTCATATCCAATTTGTTTTTAGGGTTTTCTTAACATGTTAAGATGCATTTGATGAATTAATTATTGCATGGGAAGAGTATTTGCAGAATTTTCTATGCATTTTCACATTTTTCAATGCAATTTTCACCATTCTCTATGCATTTTTGCATTTTTCTGCGTTGCTCGCATCATTTTCTATACATCTTCACATTTCCCATTGCCATTGTTACTTCATTAAAGGCATCTTAACATGTGATATCCGAATTCATTGCTCTCTTGGTTTTGGTTACTGTGCTAAGTCATGCAATTCTTTATTACAGGCTAATAGGTTAAGACCTTCTGAAATGGTGAAAAGCTGCTCTGTAGCTCTCGACAGTGTCAACTTAAGCAAAAACCGCTACACAGATGTCTTACCATGTATATTTTAATTTTTTTTTTCCTTAAAGTTTGAATTATTTAAATTATTTGACTCACTGATGGGAGGTAGTTATAATACATCTGTAGAAGAAAAATGTTCATTAGTGGATTTTTGCTGTCATTGATTTCAGTTGACAAAAATAGGGTTGTTCTCAACTCATGTAAAGATTACAGACCATCTGCGAGGGGCTATATCAATGCAAGCTTCATCACGGTAGACATCTATATACTCCAGGAATCATGTGAATTTGCTGCTCTGTTCATAGGGTCTTTCAGTAGAAATTTATGTGGGGTATTTTGAACTATATTCCTTGTTTGACCCGTCAGCGATTACTCTTAAATGTAGACTTCTTCCTCTGAAAGCATCTCTCGGTTTATAGCCACGCAAGGTCCTCTACCACACACCTTTGAAGACTTCTGGGAGATGGTAATACAGTATCATTGTCCCGTGATTGTGATGCTTACACGGTTGGTCGACAATTACAAGGTACTATTTTTCCTTTTCTTTACCTTTTATTTTTTGGGTACTAGTTACAAGGTATTTGAATATGTAATGTTCAAGGTAATTCTAGTAACTTATCACGTCAGACTGCTATTGACATTTGACTCTTTTTAGCTGGGAAGAAAGCTATTGAACTTGGTTGAATGCTTTGGCTTATTCAGCCCTTTAATTTTGAGATGTCTTATTTTCTTTTATTTTTGTTTAATATTTGTTTTTTGTTTTTTGCTGTTATATTAGACTAACTTTTTTATTTTTATTTATTTATAGATTATTTGCTTGTGGGGATCACATATTCACACCTTTCTCTCTCTATTTCCTTCAATTTTTTTATGCCTATTATTAAACCGATGGGGGATATGTCTTTCTCTCTCTTTTCTTCGATTAATTCCAGACTCTGTTTCTCCCCCTCCCCCCCATCTCTTGAAGCAAGAATACTAAGTGGGTGCTCACATATTCTTTAAAATTACGATATTAGAAGCCAAGGGCCTTGGCACTGTATCATTATAGTGTTAAGATCACTTGGGTTTTCCTCAAACCACATTTTTTTACCTTCCAAAATGTGGGGCTCTCACCTTCTGTCTATTTTGTTCAAATTTTCCTATTACCAAATTGTGGGGAGGACGTTTTACTTTCTCTTTTCTTCAATACCGTGTGTCCCATTGGCCTCTCTCTCTCTGTGATAAGCAAGAATGCTAAGTTGGTTCCCACATATATTTTTATATGAACCTTTTCTCCTTCTTGATCTCCCTCATAAGTAGGGCATTGCATGAGGTTTGTGCTAGTGTGTGTATCTCTCTCTCTCTCTCTCTCTCTCTCTCTCTCTCTCTATATATATATATATATATGTATGTATGGGTATATTTTCATCCGGATATTTTCTTGTCATGGAGACCAATTTCATACAGTGGAGGTAGGCACCTATATTACAATAGTGTACTCAAGTCTTACAGCTCATCCTGAATAAAGCCTGCAAGTCGATACTTGATCAAATCATTTTTACTGCCAATACAACCCAAAAATGAAACAAAGAAAAAGAAGATGACCTGGTGTTACTAATAATAGCATGCCTGAAAGAGATCCTAGGCATGCTGAAGGAACACTAAATGTAGAGTGCATTTCATTGATGTAGGACAGTTTTAAAGTTCAAAACCTACAACAATACCAATAGATTGGTTAGGCTGAAGTTGATGCAACAAAACTATTAGTTGTTCAAAAGGAAAACAATGTCAAAAAAGTGGCAGGTACACTGAAAGTCAGTCTTTATCTGAGGCTTCTTCCTTCCTTCACTGTTGTTATATTGTTGATATCAACAGCCCCATAAATGCGGATTTTACTGTATGTTTTTTCTCAAAAGAATCTCATGTACTAGGGAATTTAAATGGAGTCTACAGAACCTGTAGAAAAATTAGCCATTGATTTGTTAGGATCCAATTAGAAATACCTAATATAGAAAGGAGGAAGTGTGTATCATTATTAGGTATCACACTTATGATTAATTAGGCCTAAGTATGGCATATGTCTGTGTACATACCTACCTGTGTACATGTGTGTATTTATGTATGTACATACATATTGCCATATTGGTATGGAGGTGGCTTAAATATTTGACATATTCATTATCTAAACAGTAAAGTAGTGATAAAAATGTAATAAGTCATAAATGTTGTTACTTGTTAGACAACTTCAAAATTTAAGAGTCTCAAAGTAGATAACTTAAAATATTAGAAATCCTGCATTCAACTGAGACATAATGATTTGGACTAATAATTAAGGAGGGCAATCCGGTAGTGTGTGTGTGTGTGTGTGTGTGTGTGTGAGAGAGAGAGAGAGAGAGAGAGAGAGAGGGAATCAAGTAATAACATACGTTAGATGATTAGGCTTCTCTCTGGCACATTTGGTCAATTAATTGAATCGAGTATTTTAAGTAAGCTTCTTAAATTCATCACATGATTAGAACTGGAAGAAGAAAAAAAGCTTCATAAGATGAGATTAAACAGTCTGAATCAATGTCTGATATACTCTCTTTCTTGTTTTGCATGATTAGAACCGAAAGAAGCAAAAAGGCTTCATAAGATGAGATTAAACTGTCTGAAATCACCTACCACACTGTTTTTTCCTCAAATCTCCAACTTTTTTATTTTTATTTTTTGCACTGTCTTGAAAATGATTCGCTATCTGCTACTCACATTTGCACAAGGTGCACCTATTAGACACATTTCATCATCTACTCATCAAATTATCCATCATAACTCCATAAGAGGGTAATATTTAGTAGCTTTCCATGCAAAGAAATCCCTTTGTTGGTATACAAGAATTTCACTCTTTTTGCCATAAAAGACGTGTCTTCCCTGACCCTTCCCAAAGGTGACATCTCCTCCATCATGTACATTTGTTCCTTGCTTTCACTAATATTTTCATATTTTATACGTCTGTGTATATATATATATATATATATATATATGTATATAATACATATAAACCTTTATAATCTCACTAGTAATTTCCTTTGACAATGATAATTGGTTACCATTTTTCTTATTCATATACTATAAAATGTCATCTTATTGTAAACAATTGATTCATATTATGATTAAATTGATGATGTCCTTAATTATATTTATATTTGATTCACTTCTCTGCCTATCCAGTAATTTTTTTTGTCAAATTATTCAAACATTTTTGTTCTTTTTTATTAAGTAAAATGAATACATTTCTCTTTAGAAGGTTGTAAGCTGCATGTGTGTGCATGTGGAATGGTTTGTTGACAAACTCCAGAGTTGTTTGTTACTTTACCAATAAATTTATGGTGTATGTATTTTCATGTTCATTGTTCTTGTAGTAAATAGTAAAATTACTGCCACCGATATTAACTTTAAAATTATTTGGTTTTATGTTGATATTTATAGTCATGGTGTATAATTTCTTTTCATTTGCATTTAATCTCTCTTTGGGCAGGAAAAATAATATTTCAAGTCTTCTATCTCATATGGATATTTGGATGTTTTCTTATTTTGAACTGTATGTGCAGATTGTAAAATGCGGAAATTATTTTCAGGCAGAGGATTGTCCTAGAGAAATTGGAAATATATGTATTATCACTAAATGGATAAGAACTACTGACACTTCATTGGTGTTGCGCCATTTGGAGGTAAACTACAAAGAGGTAAGGCTTTATACCTTTGAAGATATTATGCCCAAGGAATGCAAAGATGTTTTTAGGCTGTTATTATGATAAGTTGTAACATTAGATGCTTCAGGGTTAAGCAATCTGGAGGTGAACCGTAAAAGAGTAAGGTGATAGCTTGAAGTTTGATGCATGGGATGTTGACAATTGAACACTTAATCAGCAGGAATGAGTCTATATTAAATAGATGCTGTGTGTGACTAGAAATGGTGAATCATCACGTCGTCCATTTTTTTGTTGGCTTCCAGCTTCAGCACTTTATCTCTCTATTTTTGGTTTGTGTTGGGTCGATCTAGATTAAGTTGTGGAGCTTTTTGGTGTTTGAGTTGTCAAAGTCTCGTGTTCTTGAAGATTGGAGAGTGATTTAGATGTATAGTACATGATACATCTATAAGAAGCTCAATCGAAGGAGTTTGGAGGATTTAGGATCTCTGTAATGGGAAAGCTGGGGCATTGCTTTCTTTCCTCATTTACTTTATTTTCCTTTTTTTTCTTTTTTTTTTTTGTACTTTGTATGCTTTGCGAATGTAAAAGTCTCGGGTTATCATGCATTTAGATGCATGTTCATACTTGAGATCAGCCACCTTGTTGTATTAAAAAACAAAGGTAGGACCATATCCAGCTCACCCCTCTCAACAACCTGCTTAACGGGACCAACTTTGGGTAATGGCCTAATGGTGTGCTTTGCAAAAGTCTAATTTTTTTTTGTAGAGGCACTTTCTTTGTCCTTTTATACTTGTATATGACTCGTGCACATGATGTCTGCCCCTTGAAAGTTTTAATAAAGTTTCTAATCATCAAAAGAAAGAAATCCAAAAAAATTTTACTTAATTTTATACCAAGGACATGCTTAAGTTTATACGTTGGCCTAGTACTTTTGTTTCTTACTTGGTACCAGTTATCAAATACATTTACTTTTGTTGGAACTTACCCCTTGTTTGATTCTTTATAATGTCTATTTTGTGATTTATTATCTACACTTATACTGCTCCTCTCTTATACTTAAAAGGATTTGATTGTTTCTACTTTCCTCTGCCTTTCTTTGTTGCAGTCGGAAGAGCCACCGTTGTCTGTTCTGCATATTCAGTATCCTGAGTGGCCCGATCATGGAGTTCCTAGGGACACACTTGCTGTTCGTGAAATTTTTGAAAGGACATATCATGTACCACCCAGTCTTGGCCCAATAGTGGTGCATTGCAGGTTTTCCTTGTGTTTATTACTTAAGTTCAGGGGCCTGAATAGTTTCATTATATTGGTGTATTCATTATGTCTGAAACTTTTCTTTCTTTCTCAGTGCAGGTATTGGGAGAACCGGAACATACTGCACAATTCATAACACACTCCAAAGAATCCTTGTAGGAGATATGTCTGCTTTAGATCTTGTCAATACCATACCATCTTTAGGTCTCAGCGAATTGGCATGGTTCAAACTCTGGTAATTTCATTCTTCTTGGCCTGAAGCTTGATGCCTTGGTTCTTGTTTAATCTAGTTTTCTGGCTTCTTGAAATGAAATTTAATTGGTCAACAAAATGGGCATGCTATGATCCTTGTAGTATAAGAACGAAGTAAAATGAATGGGAGATGGTATTGCCAAGTAGATCTTTGGCATTTATATGAAGAGCCTCCCAGGATCCCATCTTAAATGTGATTGTCCATGGAAAGTGGGATTTTTCCTTTGCTCTCTGGCGTAGATACTCTAGGTACCCCTCATGCTTCTACAAGTACACTAAAGCCGTTATGGTTTGCTTGTGGCCCTTCCCATTAAGATGCTATCACCGTCATTGCAATTAAAATCTTTACGGTGACTAATTGTAGAGCAAATGTGCTTTAAGTTTGAATATCCTCATTTTATTGGACACATTTTAATAGAGCCTCAAAAGTTTCTGTCAAACGTATTTCCAAATTTCAAATTCCTAAGGAAATATTGTCTTTTAAAGGACAAGGGTCAATGTACATATTTATTGAATATTAATGACATAATCTATTAGAGCTCTTCTGCCACAAAGAAGGATGGTGTTGATAATGCCGGAGAAGTTAGTAGACCCAAAAATTTGAAGAATTCAATGTATTTATGGAAAGATAATGGATTTGTGGAAGTCTTTATGGTAAACTAGGGGGAACTTGGGATGGTAAACCTATTTGTTTTTTATTTCTCTACTTTATTTCTTCTTCTTCTTCTTCTTTTGTTATGTTTGCAAATTAAATTAATGAATTCATAATACTTGCATTATTTTTAATTTTAATTTTTATTTTTTTGATGACGAGGAAACCCTTTGGGCAAACCTTGGGCCATATAAAACCCCACAACTCATATGAACCAGGTGATTCCAAGACCTATGAGAACCATGAAACCTTGTGTGGGTGGCCCCAAGGGGTTTAGCAAGAGTCGAACTTAGGACCACTGCTTCTTGAGGTGTGGTCTCTTGCTGACTGAGCTACCCCTTGGGGTTAATTTTTGCACCATTTACCTTGAGGTTTATGCTTTCGATTAATAAAAAAATTGTGTTCTCCTGTCTTGTAGAACTATACGACTACACAATCGAAAGAGGAGTGAATTCAAAATCTTTCTTTAACATGCACATCACCTATAAAAATCTTATTTTAATATGCTATGATATTTTTAAATTTATACTACAAAACTTATTTTACCTATTCCTATATTAGTAAGGCTGTTATTTAAGCGTTCCAAAATAGGATTTTGTAGTGTTAAAAGGCATTGTGGGTCAGCATATTAGGGCACATCCAAGCAAGGGTGGAGCTAGGGGGTGGTGAGGGGGTCAACACACCCTCAATTTTTTCTTTAAATTTTTTTTATAAATTTCTATACATGTTTTAGATATATTGTAAATTTTCTCCTCACGAATATTTCTTTTACCTCAAAAATTTTTTTAATCATTTTTGAGACACAACAATGTTCTTCCTTTTCCTGTTTCCTTCTCTCTCTCTCTCTCTCTCTCTCTCTCTATATATATATATATATATATAAGGTGAGATGAAATTACACCTAGTGTAAACTTTTTATTCTTACACCCATTAATAACTTTTTGTATAACCTGCATTTATTTAAGTCCACTGTTAGTTTAACTTTTTCTGTGCTTGCCCATCTTGCTCACAAAATATTAGGTTGATCGGAGATGGGTGCTACCCGATCCATAGAGCGTTTCAAATTATAGTGTTATTGATAAAAGTAAATGTGAGTCTATTGATCAACTGCCTATTGATAAGCGATCAGTTATTAGATACTTAGCACGCATGACATGGATGGGAAAGTATATCTAATCCAATGGTGGGCTTAGCGATATGTGAGTTCTACCAAAAGTTATTGAATGATGTTATAATAAAAATATTTGTACCAAATGTAAGTTGATTGTACCTCTCTCTCTTTATTTATATATATACTACATGTGCTGATTGGAACCCTAGCTGGTAGCTAAGGCTTCTTGTGCTTATTTTTCTTTATCTTTTTCCCAATTTTTTTCTCTTGATTTGTGCTCATTTTTGTTATGCTCATTGACTGTAACTTCGAGAGTAGAATCTTGGCTCTGCCCCTGCATCTACATCTAACAAACAATTGGTTTAGGAACATAGATATCAGGTTATCCTAGCAGCTTGGGTTTAGTTTGCATACATGTTTTATTTATTTATTTATTATCATTATTATTTTTGGTGTGGAGGGTGGGCATTGCTTAATGATTTTAACAATTTGATACAAAACACTCAAAATTCTCAAAAACGTTTGTTTCAAAAAGATGGTGAAAATTTATATTTTAGGCTATGTTGGATGGTTGGTTCTATGAGTAAAGTACTTGTCTGGAATACGTTGACCCTTGCATGCCATGGATCCAGTATGAGACTCCCAAGTTTCCTTCTCTTTATATGCACACACCTAATGAATTAATGAATTAACCCCCTCAGAAATAGGACTATGTACAATTGTACCTAAATATAGTTTCTAATGAATCTTATATATCAATACAAGGCTCGTTAAGCATTTGCTGATACATGTCTGATAACATTTTAATAATTTTAAATCTACAATGTTTTACACCTTTTAGAGTTTTTAATGATATTCTTTAGATATACTGCTACATCATCTTAATTTTTTATTTTGCGAAATCGGACACTTGACATGCCAGGTTCTAATACTCAGATGCTCACTGCCATGATTAGTGCAAATGTTAAACCTTCAACTCGTACCAATTATTGTATTCCATTTCTATCTTCATTTTTTTTTCTCCCCTTTCTTTCTCTCTTTTTTTCCTTTAATGGTGAAATTACATTTCAATGTTTTTCTTCCCAAAAATTGTAGTTTCCAAGTGTTTCTGAGGATTTGCAATGTCTACTGTTTATGCCTTGTGTTTGAAAATTTTCAACGAAAATTCTTTGTTTGTGAGGGTAAAAACTCACTTAGCAAGTTTTGAGACATGTCAAGTAGTAACTCGACTTGACCCAGTTTAGAAAAGGCTTATCCCAATAATTTGGTTGGGCTTATTGGAATCCCTTTTGCCACGTGTTTTATATAAGGCCATACCTTTGTAGATCGCTGCCTTAGGTCTCACCTATCCTGGATGAATTGACATGCAAATATATCCTGATCCTAAGTTATTCTGCTGAGAAATGTTTACGACCTTTAAATTTTATCATTGTGAATTTGAGTTAGTATTGACTTTCTCTGTCTCTCACTCTCTCTCATCAGTTCTTTTGACTCTATGACTACCTAATGTTCATTAGGAGCAATTCCTTTTCTGCTATGATGCTATCATTGATGAACTAGAAGACCTCATCTCAGAGTTCAACAGCGAAAGGAGCTCAAAATGGTATAATATACATTACTTCTGTTCAATTTTTGTACCTTCACAAGACTCTACACATGGCCTGCAATGCCTATGCAGAATAATAAATTGCTATTATTACTTAGTTTTTATTTTTGACTATTTTATCTTTTGCTGTGTATGGTAGAATGCATTTGTTAATTTACCTCTTATGTTTTTGCAGCTAGAGTAATGACTACCATTCTAGATTAAAGCAGAAGCTGAACATAGGGAAATCCAGCTGCTTGCTTCTTTCTCAAAAGTAGGTATCAGTGATGCCGCACTGCCCCTCTCTGTTTGGGTACTCCTTCACCAGCTGAGTTTGATGCATCATTATTCTGGTAAATCATAGATTGCTACTGAATAACAAAATTGATTTAGTCTCTTTGTAACCTATCTGCCATCTCATTTTGAAATGACAAAGGCACGGGAGATTAGAATAATTTCATTAGCCTTTCATAACGTAGTGATGTCCAGAGAATTTTCAGGATAAAAAATAAACAGTGTGGCCATAGCCCGTTTCTGATTCTTTAAGCTAGGACATTTCAAAGAACTTGCTTTCCTGCATAATACCAACAAGTTTGTGCTGTTTCTTTATAATATCATCATGAATTCTCCTTATTCTTCTCGATGTTGAAAGTGGTCATATTCATTGTACTACTAAGGCTCCGGCCATGTGAACAAATGATTTGGCAGATTGAACCGCCCATCCAATGGAATCCGCAAAAGTTTGCACAGCAAGTCCGATCTCTTTTAACTCTGTTGGGAAATTTTACCAAAATTCTCAAATAAGAAAATCAAGGAGAAAACGTCTACTGAGCAGGTGACGTGCAAGTTTTGCCAGTGGAGGGACCATCTTCAGGACTCCCCCTCCAGGAGTCATAAGCCAGCTTCGTCAGGATGAAAGAGGGGTTGCAACCCCCAGACCAATGTAGTTTTTTGTTTTCTTGGGCTTTGCCCCCTTTCTCACCCAAGAAAAAAAAAAAGAAAAGAAAAAGGGTGACGTGCTAGGAGTTAGGATGAGTTTATTTGGATCCAGCAACTATTTTCCTATGATAACTAGGCATTTTTTGATCCATGCTATTTAGTATTTTTGCCAGTTCAATTTGAAAAAGGTTAAAGGTCAAAGTTATATAGGATTGAACTGACCATGAGGACTGAACCATTGGGTTGATCTACAATTCTATAGTTTATAAAATGTTGGCATTCCCAAATAAAATAATGATGGGCTATGAGGACATTTCCTTGATAGCTACATTCATATTGGTTTTAAGAAGGGGTCCAAAAAAAACACCTTCTACATGGATTTGGATTTCACAACGGATAAAATTATTAGAGACCCAATGGACATCTGATGTTCGAAGAAACCCTAGGACTTTTGTGAGACTGGTAAGCTATTATTTAACTTTCTTCTTGACCCCAGGGGTTGATTGGACCACCCCACTCGAAAGTTCATCTCATTTGGGCTACACGCTAGGCCCTTCTCCATTACATGCATCTGGTGGACAATGGACTCCTCCAAAGGCTTGTTTTCTCGTTTCAGAAAAAGTAATTTTAGTTGGGTTTTCTTAACTTATGCTCTTAGGACACATGTTAAGTCGCAAGTAATGGCAATCATGGAAGATGAAAAACTCATCTCTCTTATTGCCTTAGCTTGCTACACGGAGGAGGAAGCCATCCCATCTCGATAAAATAAAGCCTAAAATTGGCGATGGCTGAATAGAAATAAAACATCTCGATTAACCGCTGATGAACACCATCACCATCACAAAAGGGGGAAAGGGGGGAAAACATAGAACGTGGAATTAAACCAAAAAAATTCTCTTCTCCTTCTTCAGTAAACTTAATTATGGGTTGTCTTCTCCTTCGGAGAATTTCTTTTATTTTTGTTGATGCAATTGGAGGACCCAAAATTGAAGGGAAAAGAAGAGAGAGGGATTGGTGATTAGTTGTAGACATCCAAGGGTGTAAGAGAGAGGGAGGCATGCAACAACGTCGGGTATGAGGTCTCGGATGAGTTCACCCGCAGGAAAATAATGAGAGGAAAGGCCGAAAGGGTGTTTCAGATCTTGGCTTCAAAAGGGTAAAATCATCCATTCAAACCATTATAATTTTAAGAGCCGTGGAACGAGAGTTTTGGGCTTCGGCAATATTGCCACCCTTTTACTTATTGCATAGTCCTCAGTCCTGCAAATTAAGAGACATATATACTGATGAGGTAGATTATTTTTGCTGGTTGGCTGGCCAAATTTTGCAATAGGGATATCTTTTACGATCTTAATGTCCCACTTCGATTAAGTATAGGTTTGATCATGTGTGGTAACTCTTGAACACATTTTCCTTGCAAGCCGATTTTTAAGGGTTAGTTTTATCCTAAAGGTTTGTATTATTTGACACATCTAAGTCACTAGTTAAATTGAGGGTTGATTTTCATTTTCGCCGGTATAGAACCAAGTCAGCTAACCTAGTGATTAAGGTTAATTTTGTTGGAAAGAATCATTTATTCCTTTGTTTTACAATAAAATAGAGTAGCCACTACTTCTACTTCTACAACAATTTCAAGTACATGTAATAATCTTGGATGGTTTGGATACCAATTGAGGTATAGCTCCTTAATTTTCTTTTTCATTATTTAATTATATCCACGTGAACACAAAAGAAAAAAAAAGTCCAAGCCCTTCATTGCAAATTCGACTGGGTCACATGTTTGTCCCACTGTGTTGCATGACTGGGAAGCTAACATGCTGTCTAGGGAGTTGACTCTCATTATATGTGCCACGTGTCTAAGATAAAATAAGGGTAAATGAAATTGAATCATAGGCGGCAATGACACGTGCTGCATTTATAGAACACACCCAACTTGGGCCCGAGTGGCACTCTGACCTTGGGGCCAGCCACCAGAGCTCTAGGGAAAGCGTCTCTGCCGTATCATTGCTACCTTAGTAAGTTACTGTCAGCTCGGTTTATTGACTTTGGGATTTGGGATTTGGTATTGTGCAAATTTAATGATTGGTATGTTATCAGTTGTACTGTGCATAATAAATGTGCACAACACGGTTGGCAATACACTAACCAATGAATATACACAACATCAAATCCGGACTCGGTTTTATTCTTATCACCTCGGCTACACTTAGAAAGCTGCCTAATTATAGTCACCTTATCCTGATGATTATAGAAGGTATCCTTAGTTGCCTCTTAAGCCAGGGTCAAAAGTAGGGACAAAGCTACCTTGGGGCCAAAGAGGGCCATCACCACCTTCCCCCCCCCCCCCAACTTCTTAAATTTGTGTGTATATATATAGTTTTTGGACGATTTTATTGGTTCATGATAATGGTGAGGAATCTCATATTGGAATTCAGGATGATGCAAGTCATGTTGCTAGTTCATGGTGTGTTCCTTGTGTAATTCGCAGTTTAGTTGGAGTTTTCAAATTAGATGTTAGAAAGGTTTATTGAGGTTTCATTTTAGGTGTTGGATTTTATACCCAAGAAACGGGTTTGCTGCAGCTTAGGCTTTTCTCTCACTAGTGATGTCTTAGTGGACTGTGGGGGCACTTAGCTTTGATTGTTAAGGCAGTTGTAATTTTTAAACCAGCTTCATAATTGGCACAAGCGAATATTCTCATTCGAGAATGGTAAATTTTTTTGGTTCATACTTTGACCCTTCAAACTAAAATTATAGTTCCGTCTCTGATAATATATAAATTCCTTCCCCTTGAATCCTCATCATGCAAAAGTAGAAGATGAGGATGCCACCATTTAAGGACAAGGAAATTACCCAAAATCTGGCATCCACATCCAAGCAAGCCCATATAATTGATGTGGTGCTTTATCCAAATCCATTTAAACAAGCATTGTAATTATGGCAACACCAAACATAATTACAATGCGACCAAAGTTTTGACATCATTTCTGAATTTAATTTCAGCTTGTTGTATTATTACCTGGAAAGTGACAGCTATCAATGAGCAAAACAATGGCTTTTATTTATTGAAGAAAAGGAAAAGATTTAAACTTTGCTATAATATCATTATTACAAAGATTAATGCCATAGAGGGGCATCAAATGTCAATATACATCCACCATCCCTTATTGATTGAATAGCAGAAGCTATTAAGCAAATGATGGCATCTTAATTGGTTGACCATTGGGGGATTTTTTTTTTCTTTCTAAAAGACTATGCATCTAAGAGAATCAAATCCGCGACCCCTAAAATATTTCCACCCTTATGGGCCACTAGCCGTTTGAAATCTTTCTTATTATGTACGGTACCATGCTGTGCGCACAACACCAAATCCGGATGCAGGCCACTAGACCTAGGTTTACCATTTGGTATTCATAAAAAGGTGATGCACATATACATTATTAGTAGAAAGAAAAAAAAAAAAAGAAGGGATGATGCACATATACAGACAACATACTGTTTGCTTATAAAGATTGATGTTAGTAACATCATCAATTAATTTTTAAAGAAGCCTGCTTTTGACTCCTTAAACCCCAAAGCTCTAGCTTCTCTTCCAAGGTTCATCCTTGACCTGGTCTTGTTGCACAATCATTATAAACAGGAAAATGAGGAATTATAGTATGGGCTCACATGGATCATAAATCATGCACCCTATTGTTGTTTTTGCAGCATATAAGACCACCATGTCATAATTGGGTGGGCCCATAAACTTCAAATCTGCACTGGTAAGCCATAGATTCTATATTTTTTTTTATGGGTATATAGGATTTGTTTGATGCCCATGAATCATGTTGAAGCTTATTGTATAGGCAGTGACAATTAATGTTGCTATTAGGTATAGGAGTAGTTTAGTTTGTGCCAGTGTAGAACCGCAGTGTGAACTTCAGGCTCATCATTCTCAAAAATGGACCCTACGTTTCATGACTTACAAGTTGACCAATAACTCTCCATCATTCATCAACGAATGGTCATTTCAAATAGGTGGCATACACATCAACATTGTACTTGAGAGAAAATCCTAGTATTTTATTTTTTATTTATTTTTACTTCAAGGTAAATTGCATAAATTTCGAGACCAGAGCCACATGGTTAGATAAAGGCAAATGTTCCACGTAAAGCTCATATATACAATCCAAATTTGATTTTCTCTCTCATTAAAAATAGTATTTTATTGAATTTTTTGTCATTGTTTATTTATGTGTGTAATTTATTTTAATATATTTTTAATTGAATTTTATCAATATGATGACCTCAAAGTTATAAATTTGATATTTTGGCTATAATGATAAAGCAGAGTATCTCTAATGGAGCTATCTATCTCACTCCCTTAACTATTATAGCCAGCCAAAGTGAAAAAAGAGTGCTCTAAGGGACTAGAGAAATTACTAGCTATTTTCAAGATTTTACCAACATATATTGAATTCGTGATAAACTATTATTAAAGAGGTAGACTAATGATTTTTGAAACTTACGTCTCATCCAGCGCAATGTCCAATTGGATTGTTCGACTTTCCACTTTATAGACAGTCACCAATGAGATTTATCTTAGACGTTAATTGATAATCAACTAGATCAAAGGTCATGACACCCCAGGTGGGGAAAAAACGATAAAAAAATAAATACAAAATATAAATATAAATCATATAAAATCCTTACTATTTTTCCATTTTGGCCAACAAGGGTATCCAAATCTTGAGCCAGACTAATTTCTTAGACACAAGTAACACATCCATTTGTACTAGTGAAAAAAAGAAAAAAAGAAAGAAAGAATAAGAAGAAGAAAAGAAGGAAAGAGTGGGCTCATCATCCACTTTACATTGGTTAACATTCAAAACAAACATGATTGGTGGGTGATTCTAAGAGGAAATGAAAAATCTTGCTCAAGATCTCTTCTTAAAACACAAGTCCCATATTTACCAAACTAGATTGCATTACACAGAAGGGAATTTAGGTAGCCAACAGCAAATTAACTCTGACTTGGCCTTGTTGACTTCACTTGAGTCAATTTTGGGATCAATCTGTACCAAACTAAATTGCGTTCAAACGTGGTGTTGAAAGGATTTTTCTAGATCAGCATACTTAATTATAAAATACAGGTGCATGAGGGGCAATGGAGATATCTACATCTACATCTTTTAATCAAAGCCGTACTTATCAAAAAGACAAATGGTTAGCCCACACATGTGTCGGCATTCATAAGAATGCCGTGTTCTCATAACTGGCTTAGTTGTTGTGGTTCCAAAATTACCCTTTAATGGGAAAATCAGGATTTGAAATTGAAACATATTCTCAGAGACATGATTCTCTCAGATTCTCATTTACTGACCCGTCTCATTCTCTAGTTCTTATTTATTTATTTTTTTTTCCTTCGAAAATAACTTGATTAACTTGAGTTTTAAAAGACATGATTCTCTCAAAATAACTGCTTTTTTTTTTTTTTTGGGGATGGGGGGGGGGGGGGGGAGGGGAGAATGAGTTGAATTTAATGTTAAAATTTAAATTTATGCAAATTAACTTGAGTTTTGAAACTAACTTGATTTATTTCTTACATTCATTTTTTCCCCAAAATAACTTGATTATTTTTTTTCAATATAATTTTTTTCCTAAAAAATAACTTGAAATTGATGTTAATTTTATACAAATTAGTTTAACATGAAAATCAAGTTGTTCGTCTTGATAAACGACAAGGTAATCTCGAATGGACTGACGGAATTACAGCCCAGTACCTTTAATTAATGATTTTCAAGTGAAACATGCATATACAACATAGTGGATGCGTACGCACTTAATTATGATGCATACGCATCAACCCTTTTTTATGGAAAATTCTGATTTGGTATCTCCTTGCTCCCCAAGACTGTCTACAGATATGGAAAATGTATTTTTTGGTTAGGTTGACTAGCAATTTCGGGAGGGACTCCCAAAAACCCTAATACTACCTATATATACTATACTACGTACCTAGGTTGAGGGGGACACTTTTGTGAGAGAAATATTACTGTTTTAGAGAAGGAAAAACCCTAGAGGGTAGAGAAAGGCTGCAATTTTGGAGGCTAGGAAGGAGAAACTTTGCGATAATCAAGGCGTCTAACCCTGAAGGTAACGCAATCGCTCTCTTTAAGTTTACTAGTTATTGCACAGGTGCGTTGCACGTGGATTTTTTGTCAACGATAAAATGATTTAGAGATCATCAATTATTTTTCCTAAATAAACATATAAAAGATCGATGCTTACCAAGATCTTTTTAGCTTGAATAGGGATTGACCCTTTTCATGTAGCATAGCCCCTCATCTAGTGGTAATTATCTCTTCAATATTGTCCATATCGATTAAATATAAACTTAATTTACTTAAGGAAGGTTAGACGGCCATTTGTTTTTTAACATTTAATCCATATCAAGTGTGAAGATTTGAGAGGTTAAGAAATTATTTATTACTTCATAAAAGGTTTTAATCCGTGTACATTAAATGATCCGAAAAGAAATGCTAATACATAATGACATGTAATTATCAAGAATCTTGACAAATAACTTATTCATTGTCCACAAATTTTCTACACATCTACAATAAGAAACATATCAATGAAGAAGTAAAAAAAAAAATAATTAGAACCAAAATAAATGGAGAAAGTATACATTTAATCTCTAGAGAGAATTTAATTTGGTTGAATTGTTAACCATATGGTAAGCCCATTGTATCGTAAAAATTATATGCAAAAGAATAGACTAAATTTGTTAATGAATTAGTAGTTTATATAATGTGATTTACACATCAACAAATTCTAATACATTTTGGATCACTTAAAGATTAAGTATATGCTCAAAAAGATAAAAATCTTAACACCATATTACTATCATGGGATATTATTCTACTTCATTCAAATGATATTTTACTATTACCTCTCTTCAACTTTTTTGTATTTTGTATTTTTTATTTTTTGGTTGAAGAATCTATGGATCCCCACTTTGTAGCAAGACATTCCACAATGCATCATTGGAGCTCAATATTCCATTAATTGAAACAACCAAAGATAACATAACACGAAAACTAATCTTAGGATTCAAAAAATGGGAAAAATTAGAAATAAAAAAATAAGGCAATATACCCCATTAAGAACATTTAGAAACCTAAGGCCTTTGTTCTCCGGCCCACCCCTCAAATCACCCATAAACAGTGTAGTCTTGAGAAGGGAATTTTAATCTCTAAGAAAAAAATCAGAAAGACAATATAGAGATTGAGCATTTAAAAAAAATAAATAAATAAAATACATACCTCTTACAAGGGATTTTTTATCAGCAATAAAAAAATTAGAAAGAGAATGAGCATATAAAAATAGCTTTTCAATTCTCATCGGATATTTCCAAGAGCAATTTTTCATCAAAAGAAAAAATATAATTAGATGATTTACCACGTAAAATAAAGGGTTTAACATTCAAACACAAAAACATTTTAGCAAATTGCTTATGAAACTCTACCAATCAAATCAAAAGTAAGTGAAAATGCTCACAACAAAAATAAAAAATAAAAAACCAAAAACTTGAATAAAAAAAACTCTAAGAAAAATATATAGAATTTAAATGAAATATGATTGCATAAAATTAATTTCTCAGAGGAACAAAATTAAATAAAATCTAATGTGATTATTAGCATTCAAACCAAAACCCAACTCAACAAATTTCTAACACAATACCATATATATATATACAGGTCCGGTCAGGTGGGCTTCAGCTGATATCCCCGTATATCAGCTTGAGAAATCTTGGCCATCCGATCAAAATGGGAGCAAATCAACGGCTTGGGTGATTTGTAGACAAAGCTGCAGCGGGCTGTCACATCAACGTCCTCTCTCGTCCTCTCTCGTCTCTCTCCTCACGTCTCCTCTCTCGTCCTCCTTCCGGATCCAGATGCTTTGTTTATGGGGTGTTTGAATTTTGAAAGCATACTCTCTCTCTCTCTCTCTCTTTCTCTCTCTCCCATGGCAGCCAGTCACGTTCGCCTCACCTCCGGTTGAAAGCTTACCCTCGCCTCACCTCCGTTTGAAAGCACCCTTCATCGCAGCACCCCTTCATCGCAGCAAACGGAGCCTAAACGGAGCCTCACCTCACACGACCCTCGCCGCCGGCCATGGCTGCTCGTCACTGTTAGCAGCAGCCGACCCTCACCGCTGCCACGCGTGAAGCTTCTCACCGCTGACGTGAAGCTACTCGCCGCCGCTCACTGTCGCCGCCGCTCATTGCCGCTGCTCACTGTCGCCGCTGATCGTTGCCGCTGCTCTCCACGAACCTCGCCGCCGGCAACAAGCTCCGGTGAGGTATCCATGTTCCATTTCTGCATTTTTTTTCCCCCCTCTTCTCCAAACCCTCACTTGACTTTCCTCTCCCTCACAGCCACTCGCACCGGTGACCTAAGCTCCGTCTGCACAAACCTATCGCCAGCGACCAAAGCTCCCACATAACAGAACCTCACCGCCGGCGACCTGAGCTCCGGTAAGCGTCCCTCCCTCTGCAATTTTTAACTCTTGAACACCTTGTCATCAATTTTGTTCAAATTCGAAATTCGAAATTCGAAATTCGAAATAGAGGTTCACTCTTAAAATAGAAAATTTTAAGAAAATTCTCTAAATTATAAGAAAATGAATTATAAGAAAATTCCAAACCTTATTTTTTTCTATTGAATTATTAGAAAATTGATTCATGATTAATTACATATTTGATTAAGATGTATATGGCATTTTTACCATAAATCTTGAACTTTGCTTAAAAGTTTGAGAAGGATAATATAAAACAAACCATGAATATGTGTAGGTGCAGTTTTGAAGTGTAGGAGGAAATAGTTGAATATGTATATGGCATTTTTACCATAAATCTTGAACTTTGCTTAATTTTATGTCAAATATGAGTGTTGAAGTGTAGGAGGAAATAGTTGAATATGTTTGTACGAGGAACTAGTTAAACATTTGTATCTCGGATGCCACTACTCACAATATGTGTAGGTGCAGTTTAGCTCCTGTTTATATTTTATTGAAATCCCAATCATCTGCCTTGTGTAATTTTTTTTCCCTTATTTTTAAACATAAATTTATGCTCACATTCAATAAAATATATATATTTAGTTCCATTAATGGTTGGAAATTTGTTAGGGAATTTTGGTTATAGGGTGTATGAATGGCATCCGAAGGAAGCTCATGCAGTACAGGTTTAGATTTGCGAAGATTTTGTGATTGCAGTCGTCGAATGCCATGTGAAATCAAGATTGCGTATAGTAAGATTGACAACTTCGGTAAACATTATTATGCATCGACATGCAATGTGAGAAACTAATTATTGTTAATCATAATATTATCAACCATTATTATTGTAATGCGAAACTAATTAAGAAGGAAACTCATTATTGTTTCTATGATTAGGTTGGGGAATGCAATGGATTTGTGCAGTGGGTTCGTGTATGGGAGGATGAATTGCAAAGGCGACGGCGTGACGGACAAGGTTGGAGTGGTAGGCGGGGAAGATATGAAAACATTGGTAGCCAACCATTGTCGCAAGGAAAGAAGAACCAGATTGGAAACGATAACCAGATTCAAGCAATACGTGAAGAAATATTAATGTTGAAGCGTTTGATAATTTTGCTACTAATCATTGTAATATTAATGTGGATGTTTAGAAATTAGTTTCTTAATTTCCCTGTGTATATGACTTTTAGGCACCTTGACTTAGGACTGGCTTGGCACATTGGCATTTGGGATCTATTATTATATATTATTATGTGAGACTTTAGTCTGTGTATTATGTCAATTATTTTTTTCTTCAGTGGTAGTGGTGGAGTCATATTATTATAATTAATTGAAGATTAGTATAGTAATTAATTGGAACCTTTTTTCATTTGTGTAATCATCTGTTATTGTTACATAATCTGAACCATCCCTCTTTGGAAAAATATCCTTTTTTCTACATTGAGTTTTCTCCACTAAGAGGGCAGGCCCCATTTTTCTCCACTAAGTGGGCACGCCTCATCTCACCACAGGCTCACATGGGTCGTTCCCACCAGTTAAGAAGAAGAGCACCAATTAGATGTCCCATTCTTCTTTTTAAAAATTTTCTTTTCTTTAATGTTTTGTTCACTGTTGGGACCCTTCCCATGATAGTATTGTGACTCCCAATTTGTGGGGTTTAAGCATGAGGGTATACCTTTGCTAGTGGCCAAAACTGAGCTAAATTAGCTACCCGCAATCCTCCACTAAATCGAGGCACACGTACTAGCAACAAATGGGTAAATTGCCGAATAAAATTGCATCCGTAGTTAGTGAAAATGAAGGAAGTGCACTGGCACCTAAAGTTCCCTTAAGTCAACAAAAATTCAAGCAGGCTTATATGCACCCATGGCATAAAGGAGACAAATGCTTCTAAGTTGGAGAACCCAATAGCATCAGAAGTAAACAATCAAATACCAAGAGGCACTTTCTCAACATCATCCAACTAAAAGAAACCAAGTCAATAGAGGATTTGGAAATGTCACTCTCCTCAACCTTTGGAGTAAAAAAACAATGCTTAGTTCATATTCAGGCTGTCAAAACTCTAAACACAACCAAAGAGGGTTCTATATTAAGATAAACAAGATAGTAGGGCTATAACAAACATTTTCAACTTCAGTCATGAAATAATCATCCATAGAATGAATTCTTGGAGCAGCACCACCATTTTCAACCTCAATGTCACGCAACATCTTCGCTGAGTAGCTCTTTCCACTACCTGAAAGTATAAATCACATATTAAGTATTCCATGACATGATCATAAACTCAGTAACGTGACAATATTGACATCTAGAGATTTTTTTATTGTACGCAACATCATGATATGAATCACTGTTTCTTTTTTCATCATTTTTTGAAATTTGATTTTGTTTTAGCATTTTAGGAGTCATCCATAAAGGGAATATTGGACTTAGTTGTTAACGTGTGCATGCATTGCATACTTGCATGAAACTGCTCTATGACAATGGCAATCATGAGGACAGACAGTAAGTGCAAATGAAGATAGGAAAGTGTGGGAAAATGACGGGGTGACTATATCATTGGCAATGTACTCACTCACTGCTAGTTTCAGAATTGAGTCATGCCACCAGATATACATTTTTGATGTGGTACTATAAAATTACTTAATTCATATATTGTATAGAAAATTGAATCTGTCATGGAGAGCATTATGGATTGTGTTACATAGCAATTGAAGGCATAATTTTCTTCTTTGAAATGGGATCATCATCACTATGAAAAATTCATCTTACTCAAACTCCCAAACTGTAGGTGCGAAATTTGGCTCTAACCCTTGTAATTTAGTTATAAAAATTTTCAGGTGACAAATTTTATTTATTAAAAGGGATCCATACATAATCTATTAGAGAGAGGAATAATACTTGGAAATATAAAAGCTTGGGAATAGAATATGAATTAAGTGCAAAAATAAATAGAACTGTATAAAAGCTTGCAAAAATAAAAGCTTGGGAATAATACTTGCAAAAATAAAAGCTTAACAGATTGTCCTTAACCTACCAATATATGTGAATCCGATTCTCATCATCTGTCTCAATGATGTATGTGAAATTCGGATTTCTCTCTTTTTGAGCAAGGAAATGCTCATTTAGCATGTCTGCATCATGGCCATCAGTCGCTTTTCTTGCATCTCTTCTAGCATTTCTCATATCCTGTTCAGTGCAGCCAATGTTTTGTAAACCACCCGCCTGCAGCTCTAAAACACTCATCAGTTGGGATGGAGGGATATTTGCATTGTTGAAGGTTTGTGCTAGTGCCCGTTGGGCTGATGAGATATGCCGATGAGATGGCAAAAGCTGAACTTTGCCAGGGGATGAAAAAGTGTGGTTGTGCACCTCCTCAAATATAGACACTTTAAATTTATCACCCGACTTGAGAACGGCGAGTTTTGCATTGCAACTCTCTCGTGTTATCCCTCGACGCCTCTTTGGTTGTTTACTATCAGGCTTTGGTGCTCGGACTATTTTCTCACCTTCTTTTGAACAAGTATACACCTTCTTGCTTATTTCATTCTCACGATTCCTATTACTACTCCCAATTCGAACACTAAACCCAGCTTGCCTCGCATAGTTGTTGTAGAAGGCATAAGTCATGTCCAAAGAGTCAAACTCTTGTCCTATGAAAGGTTTGTGTCCTTGCATTACATTAGGAATATAACACACTTCTGAATTGATTGAGGAGGAGCCATGGTGTTGTGTTTCTGACTCATCTAATTCAATATCAAAGTCCTCCATTGATCTGTATTAACAAGGAACCATACAATTTTTTTATTTAAAAAAAAAACATATTTCATAAATGAATCCACTAAAACTGGAAAAATTAATTAAGGAGAACAAATAAAGAAAGAATACATCGAAAGCAACAAGCCATCAAATTAATTGCTAAAACAATAGTGAAACTAAATATAGAGAAGCTGTGTGATGCGGGTGTCATTGGAGAATAGGGATTTTTTTTTTTAATCTGTTGCTACTAGCTAGTAAATTAAGTTACAATGAGTTATGGTGATCAAAATCATGACTACATGATGATCCTAATTCTCCATGTAATATAACAAATTAAATAGATATTATTACGAAAAATTATGCCAATATCCACATTGTTGCATAGTTAGTCACATGACACATTTTAGGGTAAAAATGCCATATACATCTCAATCAAATATGTAATTAATCATGAATTAATTTTCTAATAATTCAATAGAAAAAAATAAGGTTTGGAATTTTCTTATAATTCATTTTCTTATAATTTAGAGAATTTTCTTAAAATTTTCTATTTTTTTAGTGAACCTCTGTTTCGAATTTCGAATTTAGTGATCCTCTGTATTTTTTCAACCAATTTGAACAAAATTTTATATTTTTTTAGTGAACCTCTGTTCCGAATTTCGAATTTAGTGATCCTCTGTATTTTTTCAACCAATTTGAACAAAATTGATGACAAGGTGTTCAAGTGGTCCATTGCAGAGGGAGGGTTTGGAGAATAGGGGGAAAAAAATTGCAGAGGGAGAGAAGCTTACCGGAGCTCAGGTCGCCGGCGATGGGTTTGTGCAGAGGGAGCTTATAACTCACCGGAGAAGCTTCACGTCAATGAGCAGCGGCGACAGTGAGCAGCGGCAATGAGCAGCGGCGACAGTGAGCGGCGGCGAGTAGCTTCACGTCAGCGGTGAGAAGCTTCAAGCGTGGCAGCGGTGAGGGTCGGCTGCTGCTAACAGTGACGAGCAGCCATGGCGGGCGGCGAGGGTCGTGTGAGGAGAGGCTCCGTTTGCTGGGATGAAGGGGTGCTGCGATGAAGGGTGCTGCGATGAAGGGGTGCTGCTCACTGTACATCAAACGAAGGCTGGTTCGCAAGCTTTCAAACGGAGGTGAGGTGAACATGACCCGCTGCCATGAGATAGAGAGAGAGAGAGAGAGATAGAGAGAGAGAGAGAGAGTAAGCTTTCAACGTTCAAGTTTGGTTTGCTGCTGCTCACGTCTGGTTTGCTGCGGCGATGAAGGGTGCTGCTGCTCACGTCTGGTTCGCAAGCTTTCAAACGGAGGTGAGGCGAACGTGACTGGCTGCCATGGGAGAGAGAGAGAGAGAGAGAGAGAGAGAGAGAGAGAGTATGCTTTCAACGTTCAAACACCCTAGCTGATCCGGAAGGAGGGAGACGTGAGGAGAGAGACGAGAGAGGACGAGAGAGGACGTTGATGTGACAGCCCGCTGCAGCTTTGTCTACAAATCACCCCAGCCGTTGATTTGCTCCCATTTTGATCGGATGGCCAAGATTTCTCAAGCTGATATACGGGGATATCAGCTGAAGCCCACCTGACCGGACCTGTATATATATATATATATATATATATTAATTTACAAAGCAAAACTTACCAAAGAAGGGAGAAGTCGCCGTCAATGGAAAAGGTGGAGAGAAGGTTGAAGTTACTCTTGATGGAGAAAGTGGAATTTACAATCTGGCTATTTATTTATTATATACGAATTATAGTTTTCGTTTCCTTAGAATTCCTATCTGGGTTCGGTTTTATTTAATTATTATACGAATTATAGTTTCCTTAGAATTCTTATTAAGTTATGCATTTTATATTGTTATATTTCTTATATATGCAGAAGGGTAGTTGTGTATTTAAAAATTAAAATAAGGGTATATTAGTCAATCAAAAGTTTTTCTCACATTTATCTTTTTATAGGTAGTATAGAGATATAGATTTGTATCTATTAAGTTTAATATAGCCTGCCTTGATTTGTGGATTCGTTTGGTCTGTTTTAGTATACATGCATGAGTAGGAATATAAATAGGGTTGAATATAAATATGCATGTTTTAGTTGATTTATTCTGATATCACGTACGTTATAAGTCAACAGGCTTCACCACAATATGTTGGATAGATTAGGGTTTTGTACATGCCCTTACTCATTATGTTTCTTTTATTGACGAATAGAAGCATGTGTAGGTTTAATGAATAGATTGTCCATTTTTACTAGTTATTCGTTTCTGTTATGCATGATGTGAATATGCTATTGTGATTTTGTAACAGGGTGCGTACGCATCACCTTGTAAGCAGATAAATATTTTTGTTTCTCTTTGGGTTATGTATATTCTTTTAGGTAAACAGTCTCCTTATTCGGATATTTGAGAATTGCCTAGAAGATGCATACGTAGCTCTCACTGTTACATACGCACCTAATTACCGGCAGACAGTTTTTTTCTTATTTTATTCTATTTCTTTATTCTAGTGATTTGGTTATTTTGTACATTCCATTTTTGATTTTATTCTTCTGATATATGTCATGGATATTCTTTTCTTCATTCCTTTTCATTTATTTATTTGTTATTTACATATCATCATTCGCATGCTATATTTGTTTCATGATTAGGGTTAAATTCGATTAGATGTCAATTTAATTCAAGCCATTAATTATGTGTGGGGGCTGGTTTCGACTGGGCATTGTTGGGTGTTTAACACCTTTTTGGCGATGTACTATAACTCCAAACCCAAATTCTCTGGTTATAACGAATTAGACCCAAAGCTTAATTGGGTTGCGACTCTTCTCCGCGTTGACCCTCCTGATCAGTGGCGTACTCCTAAGTCGCGTGGGTTAAGATTTGGTGCTCACAATATTCTCTATCTATTATTATTATTATTATTAAAACCCAACCCTTCATCCCCTAGGGCAGTTTCTCCCTCCCCCTCCCCCTACCTTTCCCCTCTTTCTTTCTCTCTCAAAACTCTAATATGAGACCTCCACATTTATGGTAGCTTCAAAACTAGTTTGTATTTAAAAACAGTGCTTGTATATATGTTGATGTAAAATTATACTCGTGTTTGTAAGATCTTTACCTACTCTATGTAGAGTGGAAGATCCTATAGACTCGTTATACAAATTATCATACAAAAAACTAGGAGAGGAAGACATAAGTATATGAACAAAAGGTCTTTATCTTGTACTGCATGTCAACAAGTCCACCACTGCATTAATTAGCTTCTTTACAGCAAAAGGAGAGGTTCGTGTGATCAATTTGATCTAGTAGAATGATACACTACGTCTGTTCTTTTGTGTTGCTTGAGACTGGCCTCCCTCCTTTGTATCACTATAAAATTCAACACAAAATAGTCTATTTCCAAATGTAGGTGAGTTGTCTTCATTGAATTTGATATAAATTCATGTACCTCTTTGTGCCTTCCACCTAATATCTTAGCTTTTACATTAGAAACTTAACAGATAATGGGTTTGCAAATTATACATTTGAATCTTATTCTTTTGAATAGATTTTTTCTCGAACTTCTAATCAAGACTTGTTGAATGGTGGATCTACGTTTTAGTTTCGTTTGATGCGATAGAGATAGGCCCATTGTTGACGTTGCTAGCACAAACTTAGATTCAAATATCTTTGTAGGCTTTGAACATTGTCTTCGACTTCTATCATCCCTCCATTATGGTTGCCTATAACAAAAACTCGTTTTCAGTTTTGTTGATGCCGTAAGGATAGACCCACTGCTAATGGCTTATGAACAAACATTTGTAGTTTCACTCAACCCATGTTAGAAGAATATAGAGGTGCCATTCTTGTTTATGCTTTAAAGAAAATATTTTTCTTGATTTTGAAGTTTAGTTTGGCCATGACTAAGAGATGTTATACATGAAATTGTCCATAAGAATACATGAAAATGATTAGAAATCTTCCTAACCAATGAAACTCTTTCTTAGCTAACCAATTATAATTTGCTTGAAAATGTGTCTTTTATATATTCTTTCAAAGGTAGAATTGAACCTACTTCTCCTACTTCATAGTAGCGACAAAGTCATCACTGGGTCAATGCAATTGTAGTTTGAAATTGTGATTTGAATGAGAATCGACAAAATTAGTTTAATTTCATATTCGTTTTGTTCAACTCCTACCCAATTACATTAATAACCCTCATTATTACTTTGCAACTTATCAATATTGGGAAACAATTAAATGATCATTCCAACCACCCCATCCCCCCACCACCCCTCTCATTCTGTTGCGTGTACATAACTAGTCAATTAGTAGAAAGTCTCTAGTTTGAGTTTTACAGCTTTGAGAATATGAGCTTAAGCAAAGGGAGAGAATCACCCCTTGTGTAGCCCAAAAAGCAAACAATGAAAGGAGACTATAGGTCAATAATGTTTTTCCACCCCTACTTGAGAGATGGATGGTGAAGAGTTCAACGCTATGGAGGTACTCCACCCTTTTTGTTGTGAGCTCCCTTGTCTTTTGGGCACACAACTCAAGTGATTATATTTATAATATTGAATTTGTGGTTATGATATAAATTTAATAAAAAAATATATTAAAATAGACCCACATATAAGGATCAAAGTTGACTAAAGTATAATAATCAACAATTATGCTCCCCAGATGAGAGACAATCCTCTAATCCATGTGGTTAAACCATTTAGCATTTTATAGTGAAATTTTATGTTATGTTTAGATGACGAATTTTTATGTGGAATTTGTTTTTGAAATAGAATTTGTAAAATTTTTATAAGGATTTATTCTTATAAAAATTTTATCCTCATAAAAATTTTATAAATTCTATCTCAAAAACAAATTACATTTAGAAATTTTTATCTAAACATAAAGTTATACTGTGGCACAACTGTGGGAGCATGTATTGAGGGATTCATATAAATGGAGAAAGCTCCTCAATGCTCCCATGGGAGTGTCCTCATCGTATCTCCATGAGAGTGTCCTCATCATGACTTTTTTCAATGGTTAAAACCTCCCTTTTTTTTTGTTTTTTTTCAAATGGTTAAAACTTGAAGTAGAAAGAGAGGAAAATTCACCGTTCGCAGCACGCGCCCTGGCCGAGAGTGGTATATCGATGTCTGAATAGTGAAACTGTGAAAAAACTCTGAAACTACCAACCATGGTTAAGACTTAAAGGGATACAATGGTGAGGGTGGGGTTCTGGGTTTGACCAGCTCTGAGCCTCTGGCGTGGCAGTCACACTGAGACAGCCCAACTCTCACTGCGCCTCCTTTAGGTAGTGCGTGTGGGTTGGGGCCTGCGTGTGGCTTTATTTGGTGTGGACTTCCTCTGCTCCTCTCTCTCTCTCTCTCTCTCTCTCTCTGTCTGTTTATGCGTTCGTTGATCCCTTCCCGTCGCCATCACCATCATCCTCATCATCATCCCATCTCTCTCTTGTTTGAAAGAAACACTGAGCAGAATCTCTCCTATCTTCTTACAGATCCAACTCACCCTCCCTCCCTCTCTCTAGCTGGTAAGCTTCTCCTGCTCTCTCTCTTGAAAACAACATAAGTTCGGTTTCATTGCTATAGTGATTGATCTCAAGTTTTGATTTTTTCCCCTTCCTTTTGATTATGGTTTGTGGGTTTTCTTTCTTTTAGTCTGTTTATTTTCGATTATTTTTTCCTTTTTTTTTCCCCTAAATTTATGACGATGTTTTTTCCCCCAAAATTTTTGAAGTGGGTTTTGTTGATTTTTTCTTAATTAATTAATTAATTTTTTTTTTGCCTTATATATTTTTAAATTTTATGTGGTTTGATGTTTTCTTGATTTACAGTTGGGTATTAGTGGACTGGAGTTTTAAGTGATGATCAGACTTGGTATTGTTGTAATTCTGATGGACCATGGGATGAATTTATGGAGTCAGACTGGTATGATTGAAATCCTAACTTTGTGCTAGATTAGTCTTGTGGTTATCTAATGGAAGAAGGTTTATTCTGATTTGCACCAAATCACTTCAGCTGATTTTTTCGATAAAAGGGTTGTTTTAGTTTTTGTAAATAATTGAGGTACTTAGCTTCTGTATGGAAATCTTGAATAAGAAGTGAAATATAATTTGCGGTTGTCGGCACCATGGGTGGGCTTTGCTCGAGGAGTTCCACTGTGAATAATGCTCCCAGCGGACACCTTCCTCATCCTAATGGTCATTTTAATGATGGGTCTGGAGTGGTTTATCAGTCTCGTGGATTGCCCGCAAAAGCAAATAGTAATTCGACTCCGTCCCCCATTGGGGAAAGCATGGATAAGCAATTACGAGAACCCTTTTCATTGGCGGAGGTGAGTACAGTTTCTTATGAGGTGGCCCCAGAAGATATTGATGACGGGATTCCTCGCTTGTCGAGGGCATTATCAAACAAATCTAGATCAACAAAGTCCAAGCAGGTAGCTGTTGCGAAGGTCGGTTCAACCTTTATACGTTCCCTTATTTTCTTCTGTCTGCTATATCTATTTCTTTACCCCTTTGTTTTTGATATAGCATAGATAATGTATTATTTCATTTGACAGCATATGTTATGGAGGGATCACTAGATGACATGTACAGTAGTTATTGCTGGTTTCCAACTGTATTTGAACACAAAAGCCCTTCCCCTGGGATAGAACCATGACAAACATTTAGTAATTAGAACTAATAATGGTATAAGATGGCAATGACGTACATGCAACAGAAATGCAGTGGTTTCAAATTTCAAATGCTTGTTAAGAAACAATGGGATTGTTGTGGGATGTCAAAAAAGGGCCTAAATAATTCATTAACTAGCAGAACAATGTGTAAGCATTAGATCAACTTGTTAGTAAACCCCTTTGGAACTATAGATTCAGAAAACCTAGTGCTTAGGGTTAGGTTTCAAGTGTGTATCTAGGTCACCAAAGCCAATTCAATTTTAATCTTGATTAATTAGGTGCACCTACAAGAAAAGCACTCCCAATGTATATATCTCCTCCTTCACAAACTTCAAGACAACAACAAAAGCACTTCAAAATTCATCCATATCCATTCAACATAGAACAAAAATATATATGGAAAGTAATAAAAGGATGAACATCAAATATACGTGGAAAACCTCGATATGGGGAAAAAGCATGGCCAACCCAAACCACAAATCCACTATATCAAGAAAGACTTACAAGACAAAATTAGAAATGCATTGTACCTATATCGTGGGCGATTGAATTTGTATATTTTACCTTGAAATTATAAACTAAGCTTTCACAAAGCTTAGCCCACATATGCCATGTGGATTCCAGGAGCACCTTCTAGACAAGTTCCTTGAGATTTGTGTAGATGGAAGGCAAGAACCAATCTCAACCTAACCTAGGTGAGGAAGGTACATGGGTTAATTCTACAGAACATGTCTTTGAAGTTTAACAATGGTGAAAGTCTCTACGTAGGAAGCGCTCAACAATGGAGGTCTCTCACAAAGCTTGCCTCTCAACTATATCCTCTTTTGGGTAATGTGCTTCACTCACAAATAGGGTGATATAAGGATATTTGTACCTAGGATTTTGAGTGTGTGCAGGGTTTCCAAAAAGGGCTAGAGACTCATTCTCGGATTGGCTCCAGGTCCCGTGGCGTTTGAATGGCTATCATAGCTAACAATTCGAATGGTGTGGTGGCTGAGGACAGTTGAACCTCACAACCACTGTAGCTTTTGAACGCTCTATGCCACGTATTTGATCATGAAGTCTTTGGAGGACAGAGTTAATTCTTGGGTTACATTATGTTCGAACAGCATAAGCCATACATTCGAATGGGAGCTGTAAAAATCCAAAGATTTAAGTCCCTAACCACACAAATTCATCCCAAAGTATCACCTACACACAGAAGGCCAATAAATAAAATGAAACTAACCATCTAAGGTAGTTTTGAGGCCTCTAAGTCACTTATCATGCCTAAAGTGAGACTTGGTTCTTCCACACACAAAGCCTTCGATTCTTCAAGTCTTCATCTTCATTGGAAAACAAGACATGGACACTCTAGAATCAATTACAACACACAGTTTTTGGAAATGGAATTAGCCAACGTGAGGACCTATGACCTAACACTTACATTCTTGCATTTAAAATTTTGAACATGATCTGTCATCTGTGAAGATGCTGATCCTTGGCAACATTTACACTCCTCCATTACTGTGTTTATTCATCTATTTTGTATTTAAAAAAATATTCATAAGAAGAAATGCAAAAAAAAGAAAATAGAAAAATATCAGGAGGTGATGGTCTCTTTATAAAGGAATAAAAGAAATAAAAATGAAAATGGGAACATGGGATCAAGCACAAGAACAAAGTAAAAGACAACCTTGGGAGGCATAGGGTTCCCCATGTAGAATTCCGATAATGGCATCCCTCTTGACAAGTTTGTTCAATTTTGAATACCCTGATCTAGGGGAATCAAAGTGAATAGAAATAGAAAAAATCCGAAATAAGGTCCTTAGTCTCTGTGCAGGTATGAAAAAACTGCCTAAAACCATCACACCCATTATTAATTATCTTACTAATTTAATTAATAACTTCAATTGAATGGCCTTCAATCATCATATGAGCCAAATTCCAAGAGACTTTGTTGGACTTCTTCAGCACATAACAAAATGAAATCTTACTCAGATCTTTTGTGGATTGTAGTGCTAATATATTTTATAGACATATGTACTACCATTAAATCAAATTTAAACTACTCTTCAAGCTTTGATTTCCAACTATCACGGTGCTGGGTAGATAAGTGTCATTTCCACCAACTCACTGCTACATGTGACTTAGAATGGGCATGACACGGAGCCGCTTTGTCCACAAAGAATAAGCTTCATGTGCCTTCACAGTTGTAATTCTGCTTATGAACACCTCACCACAAACTTGGCTTTAGTAGGTATTGTATGTATTATTTTTTATCTTTCTTTTAAATTTTCACCACATCTACAAGGCAATAACCTTTTATAATTATGTTTTCTCCTCTTTAAGAAGAAATGGAAACATTATTGGCCAAAAGAAGGGAAATATAGAGAGGAAGTTAAGGCATCCTTCCAAAGAGAGACAATTCCTCTATAATAAAGCTACACAATAGGGTTTCCAAAAAACTGTTTAATGATATTGCTTTATTTTCAACAGAAGTCATATGCAAAATCCATAGGAAAACGAAAGGAGATCATTAGAGAAGATTTTTAGAGTCTTATGACGGATATGAGGCTTTTACGCCTATAAAAGGTTTTGCTTTAGGTGTATATAATTGGAGTTGGGCTGGTCTATTGAAGCAATTTGATAATAGATGGAGGGGAAGGAGAAAAGTATCAATACCTTTCAGTCTGTGAAGGAAACTTTCTAGGACTCTCAGTAGGAGTCTCACTTCAAACAAGGATTGTCAATTAAGGCTCACTGTTTGCCTACAATATATATGTAGATTGATAAATATTTGCCTATGATATCTCCAAAGAAAATTATATAGATTAACCAAATTCTAGTTCAGATTAATTACCAAAATATGATGTGACATTAGTATTTGCAGCATATAGACAGACATTTGGCCAGTTAGTCAATAATCTGGTGGAATTTTTTCCGGGACTAATAGACATTTATCCCCATTATTATTATTATTATTGTTATTGTTATTATCACTATTATCCATATATATATATATGTGTGTGTGTGTGTGTGTGTGTATGTTTGTCATGGTTTTATTTAAGGACTAATATACATTTACTCTCACTTTATTATTATTATCATTGTTGTTATTGTTATTATTATCACCATTATCCATATATATGTATTGTTGGGAAGAGTCCTACATCCCACATCGATTAAATATTGAGTTTGACATAGTTTCATATCTTCATTCATGAGCTCGTCTTTGTTGTCCACGTGACAAGTTTGTTTCTATCTTGTTAGGCTTGCACGGGAGAGGGAGTGTTGGAAAAATACCACATCCCACATTGGTTAATTATAAACTTTGACATTGTTTCATATACTTGTTTGCGCCCTCCACTTATAAGATTAGGTTTTTAGGTTGGAAACTTAACATGGTATTAGAGCATGTCGTTTTTGAACCTATTGAGCCCGTATTTGTTGCCCACGTGACAGGCCTGTTGTTGTCTTGTTAGGCTTGTACATGAGGAGGAGTGTTGGGAAGAGTCCACATCCCACATCAATTAAATATGAGTTTAACATAGCTTTATATACCTATTTGGGCCCTCCACTTATAAGCTTAGGCTTTTAGGTTGGAAACTTAACATATATATATATATATATATATATATATATCATGGTTTTAATTACAGATTTACAGGGAATAGCCAGACGCTATGTAACGGTAACAGTAATGGAGTAACAGGAAATCGGGTATAAAAGCAATATGTTACGGGAATCGGTGACCGGGGTTGTGAATTTTTTTTAAACTTGCACAACATGTCTCAAACTCAATGATACTCATGCTTTTACACTAGAATCCTATATATTACTGTTTTTAAGGAGTTTTAATGAATTTTATTCAACATAGCAGCCTTTTTAAGTATGGGTAAAGCATTTTATGAAGTTTTAAAGTCATTTTTACTTATAATTACTACTTTTTGCTTGGTTCAATATAATAAACATGATTATAACAAGTAAAAAACAGTTAGAGTTAAACTTAACTTTTAATGATGTTCAATTGTAATAAACCAATTACAAATGATAATAAAAGAATTTAAAAAAAAAAATCAAAAATTAAAAAAAAAAGTTTGTAATCTTGAATTTGTTATCCTAATATTAAGGTTAGATAATGATTCAGTAATAATATTTACTGTTTATTAATAATAAATTCAAATTAAAATTCCCCGCCAAGACGACCCAAGATTTAAGTGGGGGGACCACGGTGGTGGGTTGCTACGCTAGTCTCCCTTAATTCAAATTAAAATTAATAATAAATTACAAATAATAATAAGCAATTATTTAAAAAATCATAAATTTTAAAAAAATAAAAATAAAATTAAATTTTATAATCTTGAATTTGTTGGCCTAGTATTAAGGATGATGATATAGCAACTATTGAGTAGTATTTATTATATAACAATATACAAATCACAAAAGATAATAGAAAAGTTTTGAAAAAAATTGAAAAAAATACAGAAAATCATGATTCATGGTTATCAAACCATAGTTCTATGGTATCTAGCCCTATATCAAGGGCTAAACATCACAGATCTAACATGGAAGGAATAACATTTTTGAAATAGAGAGAAGATTCAAAAAAGTAACTCAAAAAGAACCAAAGGATGACTTGAATGCTTGAATTTTTGAATTTGGCTTCAAATCTTTTAAAAAATAGTTCCAAACTTGTAGATGTGGTGTTTTTATGCTCAACGGTGGTTTGTTTTCTGTTTTCTCTCGTGCAAGAATGGGTGGGATTGGTTGGAAAAGTTGAAAAAACATGAGTACAAATGAGTTTTATGACTCGGTCCATATTGGCCAATACAGCACAGTATTAGTGCATATCGGTCTGTTACTCACCGATACTGTGCCATATAAGCTGGTGCGCGTGTGAATACCTGTACATATGCGTATCACCCTGTAAAGGTATAGTAGTACTTCAAATTTCAATATGTATTGGCTGATATGGGTGTATCGGTCCGATATTTGAAATGTTGATATATATGTGTGTGTGTATATATATATATATATATATATATATATATATATATATATTTTAAAGGGTGAATTTTAGATTGATCGGCCTAGGGGAATTAGTCATTACAGTTAGTAATCATTGTTAGTTAAGTTAGTAGTCATTTATTAGGAAGTTAATAACAAATAGCACTTAACTGTAATTATTTTCTTATAGCCTGATCAATCTAAAATTCCCCCAATTTTAAATTTGGAACTTAAAATCCATTAATTCTAACAATTATTATTATCACTATATATATATATATATGAGTTCCCTTCTTATGAGGTTAATATAACCTAATTTGCGTTAGGTCACCTTCCAAAACTCCATGTGTGACCGTATTTTGTGAAACCAACCCCTGGATTGGATAGCCTTATCATGTAGGTGATACATGCTAAAAATCAAGTTGATTCGAGACTGATTGCTATTCGATCCAAAACTTACATTTTTAATCAATGACAATCTCTTATTTTGGATAGTTATGGATGACTTAATTCTTAATCTTGGATCAACTTTATTTTTGGCATGCATGACCTTCATACAAAGCAAATCTAATCTAACAGTTGGCTTTGTAAAATTCAAGTCACATGTAGAGTTTTGGAGGGTGACTTAACGCAAAGTTGCGTTAGGTTAACCTCATACGAAGGGGACTCTCTCTCTCTCTCTCTCTCTCTCTCTCTATATATATATATATATATATATATATTGTGAAATTTGAGCCTGAGGACATTTATCAAAGTTGACTTCCATGATTTATATTCTATTTGAGTTTTAAATGACTTAAATTATTTACCTTGCTTAATTTTAAGATAAGAAAATTTCGAAAACAACATTGAAATAGAATTCTCTTAAAATGTCATTATCTAAAACTGAGGGATTCTAATTTACTCTTGTAAACTGGCATAGGAGGAAGCTGGGTTGCTCTGGGGTCCACATGGGTCTTTCCTCTGGAACTAGTGTGAAGATCTAGAACTCTTGAATCTAATTTAAGCCCTATTTTCATCTTCTTGCTCCCAACTATTAGACGTGTAGCTACATCATGTGTTAATTTATGTCTTACATATTTGAAGGACCATCAATGATAAATAAATCGAAGGCAAAGATGCTTCATATTATAACTGTAAATCGTAAATTGAAGCATTTTGTGCCACATTGCACTCTAGTGCCCCCAAAAACATTTTATTTCATTTCCTTTATGCATTACAAATATTAATAGTACTCACCTAAACTTGCAATTCTCAATGCTTATCTACATTTTTTTTGTTAATTGCAAGCAAAGTTTTACAATATTGGACATGATGTTGTAAACATAATTTCAGGTGGTGGTTTCTTCTCTATATTATGTTCTATTGCTCCTTTTTTTATTTTTTCATTTTAATATTTGGAAAATACTTTAAATGTTTCTTTATAATTATAATGTTGAAGAAATAACACAACACAGTTTCTATGTTGTTGATAATGGTGTTGTTGAATAGCCGAAACTTTTTTGTATGATAGGTTTCAGAAGTAAGCTCGCTTTTGGGCAGGGCTGGTACTGCTGGGCTTGGCAAGGCAGTAGAAGTTTTGGACACGCTTGGTAGTAGCATGACAAATTTGAACATTAACAGTGGTTTTGTATCGGGGGTGACGACAAAAGGGAATAAAATTTCAATTTTGGCTTTTGAAGTCGCGAACACAATTGTTAAGGGTGCCAATCTTATGCAATCTCTTTCAAAGGAGAATATTCAACATTTAAAGGAGGTGGTGCTTCCGTCAGAAGGTGTGCAGCATTTAATATCAAAAGATATGGATGAACTTCTAAGAATTGCTGCAGCTGACAAGAGGTGGATACTGCAGAACAGCTTAATTGCTTTGATAATATCTTTTGTCGATATGGTTATTTCTGCATTTGTTCGTGCTATATGACCCTAAAATAAATTCATTTTATTATGTAATTCTGACAGGGAAGAATTGAAAGTTTTTTCCGGAGAAGTGGTCCGTTTTGGTAATCGTTGTAAAGATCCTCAGTGGCACCATTTAGACAGATATTTTGAGAAGTAATAACAACATCTTATTGCTTTTGCTTTTATGTGTTCTTCATGACATCTCAGATGAGTTATTATTGTTTTCTCCTGTGCTTCCTTTTATCTTATTTTTAGGTTGGGTTCAGAACTGACACCCCAAAATCAATTGAAAGAGGAAGCAGAAACAGTGATGCAGCAATTGATGACTCTGGTTCAGTATACAGCGGTAAGTATTCCACCCATATTTTACTGAGAAATGGCCTCTTGTAGCTGTAGTGGCCTATATAACATGTTTTATCTGTAATAGTCCCTGAACTCACATCTTACACTAAGTTAAAAAGAATATTATGTGGCGTTTTTAGGAGAGGCTTGGGATTATTCATTATTGAAAGACTTGCACTAAGTTGAGATTAATTTATGCTTTTGAGTTCGAGTTTAAATTGATTTATTTAAGCAGCCCTTGGAAGTGGAATCATTGTATTGGACAAGGCACAACAATGTAGTTCTTTCCATGTTGATTTGGCAACTATTATGCTTTCTCAGTTTGATTCTTTTGCTTTGACACTGAGCCGTCTTTTGAGCTGAAAAGGAAAAAGTGATAAATGATTGCTCATATGATTTTAAACTTCTAATCTGGGGTGTGGGGTGAGTTCGCTTACCTCTTCGTACTTGGGTTTGCCATTTGGGGCAAAGTTTAAATTGAAGGCTATTTGGGATCTGGTGGTGGAGCGTTTTGATAAAAGGTTGAGTGGGTAGAAGAGAGGGTATTTATCAAAAGGGAGGGGGTAAGCTCATTTTGATTAGGAGTCCTCTGGTGAGTTTGGCAACCTACTTCATTTTCAAGATCCAGGTGTTGGTGGCTTACAAATTGGAGAAACTTCAGCGTGATTTTTTGTGACAGGGGATGGAAGCGGCAAATAAACTCCATTTGGTCACCCTGGAGTATTTTGTGCGCTCCAAAAGAAGAGAGAGGTACGAGGATCAGTCCATTGGTTTTGGCTAATTAAGCTCTCTTGGCTAAAGGGTGTGGAGATTTGTGGTTGAGACAGGTGCGTTGTGGAGTGAGTTGGTGAGTTCAGTATGGGTTTCAAGAAGGGGGTGGTGGTGCCGTGGTGGTCCAAGTTACCAAGGGGTATGTATGGGGTGGGAGTTTGGAAGGAGTTCTTGGGGGGCTTAGACGCGTTTGCTCGGGGGGTTAGGTTTAGGGTGGGAGGTGGAGCTAGGGTTAGCTTCTAGCTGGATTGTTGGTGTGGAGAGGTTCCTTTAGCAGTAGAGTTCCTAGCTATCTCCCAGATTGCTAGGAATAAGGAGTTGTGGGTGGCAGACTAGTTGAGGGGATGTAGGATGTTTTGGAATATGATTAGTCAGGAATTTTTGTGGCTGGAACTATATATATAAGTGTACTGTGTCTACTAACAAGTAACAGCCTATAAAGGACTTGAGTCATGGAGCTATGTAAGTTAAAAGACTTAAAGCTGTGAGGATGTGACAGCCTGACAGGCTATTAGGCTAAAGCCATGAAACTGTGAAAAGGAAACAAACTCACAAATAAAGTCTATATATCGTTAAAATATCAATGATATATTGCGATATATTGATAATATACAGCGATAAATGGGATAAAAATCAAGGTGCTAAACGATTTATCGTAGATATCGAAGATATTGCCGATATTTACGATATCTTGTGATATTTTGGCCGATATTCTTAGAAAATGATATGTACCCTTCATATCATATCAGTACCTACTGATATGATGATATATCGGCGATATATCACCATTTTCTTCGATATTTAAGACCATGATCCACACCAAGCAAAGGCTTCAAGTTGCTATTGTTGATCTCCAAGGGTGTTGCTAGATGAAGGAGAGAACAAGAGATAGAGAGAGGGCAGGGGGGTGTATGGCTAGGGTGTAGAGTGGATGCTAGCATGCTTATATAGCATGCACACCAAGTTGCCGGCCCTAGGGTTTCAAACCCTTCGTGCTTGCATGCAATTTCCCATACGTTGCAGTTATTTACACCACACTTTTTGCTGTTCACACACACCATTTAATGAAATTTTTATTACTATTCTATCCTTGACCAAAATCTCTGTTAAGGACAAAGTCATCTAAATACAAAAACAAATTTGCTTTACACACCCACTACATATACAATCATGAAAACTCCCTCACTCATAAACTCTTACTCCCTCACAAACCCTAACCACAAATATATAATGTTTCTTAAACCTTAACTATTGTTCATGTTTCTTACATTTTTTTGAACAATGGATGAGGAAATGAGCATCATTTTGAATGTTCTAGCGACGAAAAGGTGTGTTTTTCCCCATCAAAATTGTTGAATTTCGATATACAAAGTTTGTGGATCGCATTTTGTTCAGACCTAGTATACCAAACAAACTTAAAATGTTTGGACCATTTTGACCAAACATTTTAACATTGTTCAGGACATAGCAACTGAATTTATTTGAATTGTTTAGTCATAATATACTGAACAAATAGAGTATGTTCATAGGCAAGCATTTCTGCTCTTGCAACCATCAGTGCTTCTACATTTCTACCTCGTTCGTGCATTGTGCTTCTAAGGTAAGTTGTTATGCCTCTACTGGCGTGATTACTTTCTTGAGGTTAATTCCCTAGACCTTCTATTTCCAGATCATCACATTCAATTGGTTCTCACAAAATACCTATTGAATTTAGACCTACTCAGTTTGGGCTTCCCTTGTTGTATGATGTCATTGAAGCTCAACTATACTAGTCATTTCTGTTAATAGTTTGTTGAGAAAGATTGTTGCCTTGTTCTGCTGAAATATTGTTGATAAGGAATGAATTGGTGCTGTTGATCAAAAAAAAGAAAAAAAAAAGAAGAGGAATGAGTTGGTTCAAGTTGTGCATGTGTGTTAGTTATGTGTGTTTACCAAGAAAGAAAAAAGAGTGCACTGAAATTTGTTTGACCAGTGATAAGAAGAACTTCATGGAGAAGGATGGTTAGGTGGTGAAAAAATTCATAGTACATTTTTGGACCAAAGATAACTCTTTATAGGCTAGAAGCCTAGACCAGTGGAACAGATTTTAGGCTGACTTCATTATTTAAAGAAAATTGCATGATGATGATGACATGATGACTAATTCAAAGCTTAACACTGCATGGATTGTACTTTTTTGGAACTTTAATAAAGGAAAAGCCAGTATGTCAATTGAAAATAAATAGATAAATAAGTAAAGGAAAGACTAATATCTTATTTGGTTGCAGGAATTATATCATGAGCTGCATGCCTTAGACAGGTTTGAACAAGATTATCGTCGAAAGCTTCAAGAAGAGGATAACTCGAATGCTGTTCAAAGAGGTAACTTGTTCCTGCATTTCCCTTAACAAACATGATTTTAACAAGCTTAATTTAGTGTTTTTTTTTTTTTTTTTTTTTTTTTTTGTTTATTTAAAAAAACAGATGTTTCTGCTTTGTATGACATGTAGTGTTTCCTTAGATGATTGGCAAGTTGTGTTGAACTGAAACTACCTATAATGTATCCTTCATTTTTCCTTGTGCGAATTGATTTTAATTAGCATTGTCTGTCCGTGATTCACTTTAATACTGAGAGAAATAGTAGGAGTAGGATTTGATATGTGAATGTAAGATTGCTGTGCAAATGCTAAAGCTTATTGTTTCTAAGTCAACAATAATGGTGAATGATGAATTTTCAAATAATAGAGGATGAATACTTGGAAAGAAATTGGTGCATAGTTATTTCAATTGACTTGTGTTTCTGGAATGTTGTTTCTCAACAATGTCATAAAGTTCACTCCTTCCAAGCCACTGAGGCTACATTTGTTATGAAAGAATGACGGAGGGAATGGAATGATGATTCCATTACCCCAAAAAAAGTGGAGGTTTGGTAGCACAAGGGAATGGAATGGCCATTCCTTTGTGGGGGTTCCCTCCAAGGAGGGAATAGCCATTCCTTCCCAAACCAAGAAGAATGGTTATTCAACTTATTCCCACCTTTCAAGAAGTGAAAATCATTAAAAGTGGGCCCACCTATTCTTTTTCATTCCATTCCCATCCCTTACCAAACATTGGGATGGAATGACCATTCCCATTATCATTCTATTCCCACTTCCATTCCATTCCCTCAAACCAAACGCAGCCTAATATTATTCTTAATAATTTGCTATAGTGGAAGCTTTCTAAGAGCTGGTACTTGTCATGTCTTGATTAACTTATGTCTCTTACATTTCGGCCTGTTTTTTCATCTGGCAACTGACTATAAATCATGGGATGTAGGTAGAGGTGGGCACATAGCTCAGCATCAGCATTGGGTGGGCTTGTTGGCTTAGTCATGAAACATAAGCCAAATACTAGAGTGAGCCTAAATATTTGGGCCATTCTCATTCTTGGGCTGGGCTCTGGCCCTAGATCTCTAACCTCTAACCTGGTTAGACTGGGCTTAGTGATGATTGATCATATTTATTAGGGTTAATCTTAGAAATAATGATTTATTTTTATTTTCATTTTTATAATTTAGCAAATAGGTTCTATTAATAGGTAGGGTAAATTACAACTTGACCCTCTAAAATTTTAATGAAAATTAATCTTCCCTCAAATTCAAAATGTTATTTGGTTGGTAATGGAGGTTGTAAATGGGTTGATCGCTTCATGTGACATGGATTCATGGATGAGTTGGGGCTCGATTGCGATGGCTGAAATGGTGATAGTTGCTATAGAAAGAAATGGAGGGGAGATGAATGCATGTCACGGTTGGTTTTGGGTATGTTGCAGGAGCTGTTTGGTGAGGGTAGCAGGAGACTAGTGATTTGGTGGTTTGAGTTGTAGAAAATGGAGAAGAATGGAGAAGAAAAAGGGGATACATTGGTGGGTTGAGTTTTGATGAGGATTCATATATATATATATATATATATATATATATATATCGAGAGATCGAGAGAGAGAGAGAGTAAAATGCCATACCCATTATATATGATTTATATAAATAAAATTTTCAACAAATAATTAAATAGAAATAATAATTTGAAGCTGTTCGAGAGCGCTTCTATGGCTGTCTTGGATCAGTAGCAATTAGCAAAGGATTAGCTAATATTATCAGTGTTCATTGTTTATGTTTCATGATCTTCATCATTTTTGCCTTCTTGTCACATCCTGCTTATTCATGTATCTCTAAACTATATTAAACAACTTGTTATCACACATTACAAACCATATCTACATATACTACCATATTGTTCTCATGTAATTACATTATATCATAGCATAGCTCTATCTCTTATACACATAATTTACATCAATTACATGAATTCCAAGACTTCCCATTAATATAAAATCTTTCAACACAAGTCTAAGGCCTTTCTAATCCTTCTCATCTTGAAAATGTTATATAAATAACATAATGAGCTACACAGCTAGTAAGAAATCATCTAACATGCTTTATATTTATTTCCATACATCCGTGAGCTCATGTTTGTGTATCACAACCAGCAATAGACAATTAAAGATAACACATATAGGCTCCATGCAAAAGAAAATTAAAGATAACACATATACGCTCCATGCCAAAACATGTTATCAAATAGCAACAACACATATACATATAGCTTCATGCATATATGCGTATACTTGTGTCATTGACTCCATGTCAACTGACGTAGTATATTAGTACACTAACTGTAGGACCTCCTTAATCGCAGTTGTTTCTCTCCAACATCATAATTACAATATCAAAATTCATATTTAGAAACTTTTATCACATGTTAATATGTGCCACAATATGAAATAAAGTCATCCCAAAGCTTGATGAAATAAACATCAATTATAACTTTCATTGAATCATATACAACTCAATTTCTATTCATAGAAGCAAAATTGTAATTACAATGAAGTATAGGAACTAAATTACAGATTCATAAAAACTATAAAATTTGCATTCATTATGTTCAATTTAGCATTAGGATCCTAATAGTTCAAACTGTTCATTAATTGGAGGTCATTAAAATCATAATCTAGAAATTGAGCTAAACAGTAATTTTCCCAAAGAGTAAGGATAACATAGCAAATATTATAAAAATTGCATCATCATGTGCTAAGTGGTCTCAAATTATTGTTTATGTTTTTGCAATTTCAATTAGAACCAATTTTAAGCTTAATAGTAGTTAATTATGCAGTTAGGACTAAATTATAAATATTTGAAGTTTTTAGGGGCAAAAATGAAAATTTTCAAACATTTTCAAATAAGTCTACCAAATTGTTGTACTTGTTAGATTAAACATCACGGTACAAACTGCGTTAAAATTGTGGTTAATTTGAAATTTATAAACACATTTAAAGTTAATTAAAACGTTTAACAACGATTAAAAACCTATTTTAGAAGGATAGTGCTATAGGTAGCAACTAAATACAACAATAAAAGATAGCAACTCATGTGACATTCTCTAACAGACAACCATTATCACTCCCCTTGTTATCAAGATATACCAACTTAGCATGCCACATCAGTTACTGCAATTAGTTGCTGCAATTGGTTATTGTATGTAGCATTTCCCATCTTAGAAAACCACTCTCTTGTGCACCAAACACCACCATTTTTTTATAGTAGGTATAAAATATTTTTAAAAAATTTACAAAAAAATTGGGAGGCAATGGGGCCCACATGCGCCCTCACGCACCAGGCGTGTGAGGCTCCCTCTCAGCGTGTGTGGCCCACGTGCCTTCGTAAAAAATTTCGCTATTTTTGTTGTTTTCTGATACTTTCTGATTTTTTCTTCATTTTTGATTTGTAACTTTGATTATTCATATAAAATTCATTACCAACGAAATTGAGTGATTCAAAAGGCTATGTAAAGCTTGAGGTGTTTGCTTTTACATGAAAAATATCAATTGAGGTTCAAACGTAACAGAGATTTATCAAATTAGAACATAAAGTTGCTGGTTCTAAACCTTAACACGAAAACTTTGAGAATTTAATTCTTCTTCTACATTAACCTTATTTCAGAAAATTTGATATGTAATATGATAATATCCACATGATAGAAGGAATCTACATTATTAAAATGAGAGAGAGCATAAGATCAATCACAAACTTCTAAATCACAAAATTTGATATGTAGTATATAATATGGAACATGTTTAGGATGATAACTTACCTAAACCCTCAAAGGTTGATTGCTTAAGCTCGTCTAAATCACAAACTTCTAATTTCACTCTCTTTTCTTTCTCTCTTATTTTTCTTGCTTTTTCTTCTCTTTTGCCAGATAATGTGGCTGCACCTCCTCACCCCTAGTTTTAGTAAAAATCCATGCACTAATATGAATTTTTCTGTCCTCCAAATGCTGCCACCTTATTTTTCTTCAAAAATTTGATTTTTCTACTTATTTTTAGAAATTGACACTTGTAACTTTTTTTTTCTTAATTAGCATTTTAATCTCCAAAATTGACACCTCTTACTAAATCAGCAGAAAATATTATTAGTTTATCAATTTATGGACTCCATTTTTCTATTTTTCTATAATTATCTACAATTTTTCTCAAATTTGCCCTTCAAAAAAGTAATAAATACCAAACATGTCCTAAACTGAATTTTATCATTTTAATATTATTTTTACACCTAAATCACCACATGATAATTTTATTAACCTTAATAAACCTTATAAGCTATTTTTAATAATTCTTAGCTAGTTAATGGTTAATTACACTAATTAACCCACAATTAAATTAATTTCCAGAAATTACAGAAATTTTCATATTTGCCATAAAATTTAAAAATTTTATTTTGTATCTTTCTCATTTCATGTTTTCAATCATACACTACGACATGCTTGTATATATACATATACACATCATAATAATAATCATAAAAATAATACCTAATTCATCACTTAATCTCATTGTTAAGATACTATAATTCTTAGGGTCATGACACTTCTCATCTCCCCTATTTCTCTATTGGCATCAATTTTGTAGCCACTACTATTTCCAAGATGAAGGTCATTGGTTCTGGTAGTGGTTGAAGATTCGCTAAATATAAAGGACGCCCATTATTCCATCCTGATTCCAAATAGCACCACCTAAACCTCCATCACTGGAAGTTTCCACCTTAACTCGCACTATTGGAACCCCATTCTTCTTATCCTTTATGAGTGGCACTATAAAACCTATGCATCTGAGAGAGAATTTTTATAGTGAAAGAAGATAGAGACTGAAAGAGATTTCATGGCCATTGGGTGGTCACTTTGCTGGCTGCCATGGGAACCATCATCCATGGCTGCCACAGGACCCATTATCCATCAACAGAGAAAGAGATCACAGGGCCAATTTTGTCTTTAAATTGAGTAAGTTGTTCACATGCAAAGCATGTGGACAATTTCTGTCCAAATTCGGAAGGCTGCTTATTTTTTATTTATTTATTTTTTTTGGGGGGGGGGGGGTTTGAAGTGAAAAAATTTAATACTAGAGGGGATTTAAACTTGAGGAGTGAAAAGTGATTTTCGTTGAAGAGTTATTTTGTATCTAATCAATGAAAAAGGAAAAAAATAGAAAAAGAAGAAGAAGAAAAGAAGAGGAAAGGAAAAATAAAAAACTAGAGAGAACCGTATGGTCCATGAGTTCATCTCTTCTAATACTCCCTCCGTCCCACAAAGATAGGCCATATTTGCTACTTTTTTTGTTCTAAAATGTTTGTCCACTTTGAAAAGTCAAATTATAATTTTTTTTAAGTTTCCTAAACTAGCCCTTGTTAATTCAATAATTACTTTCAATACAAAACCTAATACAAAAAAAGAGAGAGGGTATTTTTGGAAAGATGGTGCTTAATAAATGATAAGTCAATGCAATGATGGTCTTTTCTTAAACTCCATGTTTTGTCAAACATGGCCTATCTTTGTGGGACGGAGGGAGTATCTTATTTATATAACCTAATAGCAACAATTACAAGACTACCCCTTTGGCTAGATAATAATAATAAAGCATAAAGAAATACATCAAATGTAGCTAGTATTCAACACTTTCCCTCAAGTTGGTGTATCTATCATGTCCAACTTGAATTAGAACATTATGACACACTTTACTAGGTATCCCTTTAGTCCAGATCTCAAGTTCTCATATATGGATTACAAATCTCTCCAGAACTGAACTTCTCCTTAATAAAACGTTTGTCAACTCCAATATGCTTAGTTTGATCATATTGGACTAGGTTATGTGCAATATTGATAGCTGCCTTGTTATCACAGTACAGTTCATGCGAACCTTGCATTCAAAGCCTAGTTCCTTTCGCAACATCTTCAACCAAAGCGACTCACACACCCCATGAGCCATTGATCTAAACTTAACCTTTGCACTAAATCTAGCCACGACAAGCTTCTTACTCCATCAAGGCACAAGATTTCCTCGTACAAAGGTATAGTAACCAGATTTGGTCTCTGATCGGTAATGGAGCTTGCCCAATTTGCATTTGTAGATGATTCCATTCTCAAGTGATCATGTCTAGTAAACAATCCCCTTTCCAGGAGTAGACTTTAAATAGCAAAGAATACAATACACCACTTCTATATGAGATTCACTAGGAGAATGCATGAATTTACTCACCACACTGACAACATATGCAATAACTGGGCGAGTGTGAGACAAATATATTAATTTCTTGACTAGCTGTTGATATCTCCCTCTAGCTACCACAATTACTTCTATATCTTCACTCAGTCTATGATTTTGTTCCATGGGAATATCACATGCTTTGCATCTGAGCATACCAGTTTCCTAGAGAAGATCTAGCACATATTTCGTTTGAGAAATAAAAATACTTTTTTGAGATCTAGCAGCTTATATACCTAGAAAATATTTGAAGTTCCTAAGGTCCTTAATCTTAAACTCCCTAGCCAAGCGATATTTTAATTTTTGTATCTCTTCCATCTCATCTCTTGTTATAACAATTTCATCCACATATACAATAAGAGCTATAATCTTATCCTGAGATGAATGTCAAATGAATAACGTGTGATCACCTCGACTTTGCTTATATCCACATCGCAGCATAGCTCGAGTAAAGCTTTCAAACCATGCTCTAGGAGATTGTTTCAGCCTATATAAGGCTTTTCTTGACTTGCACACCGTATCCTTTGTTAATGGATTTGCAAATCCAGGAGGAACATCCATATACACTTCTTCTTCCAAGTTGCCATAAAGGAATGCATTCTTCACATCTAGTTGTCGAAGCAGCCAACCTAAATTAGTAGCTAAGGATAACAAGATTAGAGCGAAATTCATTTTTGCAACCAGAGCAAATGTTTCCTGATAATCTATTCCATTGGTCTGTGTATAGCTTTTTACCACCAATCTTGCCTTGTATCTATCCATTGAACCATCTGTCTTATGCTTCATAGTAAACACCCACTTGCAACCCACGGTGCTCTTATCCTTTAGTAATCTCACTAAATCCCAAGTATGGTTTTTTTTGAAAAGCTTTCATCTCTTCATCTATTGGATTAGTAAGTAAAGTGCATCCTATAAATCTTTAGGAACAGAAATTGAGGATAACCAAGAAGCAAAATCACAATAAAATGGTGAGATTTTTTCATAGGAACCAAAATTAGATAGAGGATGTTGAGTACAAGATATAAGAGGAGTATCTGAAGGGCAATAGGTACATCATAATCATCAACACGAGTATTTGAAGCATGAACAAGAGGATCACAAACAAAATCATGGAACTTACTAGATTCGAAAGAAGCCGGTTAACAAGGAGGAAGAGTAGGAGCCTTACCCTTCTGTCTCCTCGAGTAAACTTGAATTTCCTTGATAGATTTCTCTTGGCTGGTATCAGTATAAGTAGGAACATTTGTATCCATTGTAGGAAGCACCAAAGGAAAAGGAGACTGAGACTGCTCTTTAACTAAATGCTCCCGTTGAAGAGAAGTCACTAGAGGAGAAAAATAGGCAGAAGACTCCAGGAAGGTGGCATCCATAGAGACAAACCATTTCCCAGACGGATGATAGCACTTGTAACCTTTTTGTGTAGGAGATTACCCTAAAAAAACACACCGAAGAGCACGGGGATCCAACTTACTTCTATTTCTACCTAGAATATGAGCAAAATAGATGCACCTAAATACCTGGGGAGGAATCAAAAAAGGAGTTGATAACAATGAAGACTGAGACAACACATTGATGGGTTTTCGAAAGTTAAGGACTCGAGAGGGCATTCTGTTAAATGAGGTGTGCGACAGTAAGAATGACATTCCCTTAGTAAGGTTTAAGGACATGTGTGGAGAACATCAATGCCCTAGCCAATTCCAAGAGGTGACGATTCTTTTGCTTTGCAACCCTATTCTGTTGAGGAGTATCATGAAGTTTGGTGGAGTATCCCATGCTCTTGGAAATATGAACTAATGCTCCCGTAAAAATACTCGCCACCATTGGCAGATTGAACAACTTTAATAGGGTGGTTAATTTGAGTTAATACCATTTTGTGAAAATTTTGGAAACAAGCAAAGGCATCAACAACTACACTAAAGTAGTACTGGAAAAATCATCAATAAAAGTAACAAACTATTAGTAACCAGATAGAGAGACAATACGAGAAGGGCTCCAAACATCAGTATGAACAATAACAAAAGGTTCAAAACTTTTATTATTACTAGGAGGAAATGACACCCGATGGTGTTTCACAAGTTCACACATTTCACAATGAAATTTAAAAACATTAGTTTTAGAAAACAAAAAAGGATACATGATGTAGCGCAGCCCTTAAAGTTGAGATTAGGGTTTCCTACAATTAAGCTTAGGTGGACTAAAGCCTTGTTTTCTTTGGATTTATGAAAGGGGTGGTGGTATTAGGGTTTATGGATTTATGAAAGGGGTGTTGAAAATTCTGGACAGAATGGGTATTTTAAGGTTTTTCAATGGTAAAGTGTATGGAAAGGTAGGGTTAGGGTTTATGGTGAAAGGTAGAGGTTTTAGGGTTGAAATTGAAGCTAAAGTGATGATTGATTATGGGTTAAAATAAATTACAGCAATGCTGTAAATAAAATTAAAGGAGAAGAAGAAGAAGAAGAAGATAAACCTTGGAGTCTCACCAAGGGTTTCTAGGAGTCTCACCTAGAAGAAAAATTTGGGACATGTAGACAAAGAAGTTGTAACAGGAATGGAACCATTGCCTAAGACAGAACACAAAAAAACCATTAGCTGCTCAGTTTTTCCCTACCTGAACAAGTATGATAAGACGAGAATAATGTAGAAATACTACTCAGATGATCAGAAGCCTTGAATCTATGATCCAAAGTTGAAAAAAGCAGTACAGAATGCAACTATCGGAGTAGCAACTAGCAAGATTATCTGAATGAGCAAAGGAAGTGGAAGCATTGTGAGTTGTGTCTAACTGTGACATAAGATGCCTTAACTGCTCAATTTCTTCTCGAGTAAGACTAAATGTGTCTAACGATTGAGCCAAACACGTCAGTAAGGGACTGATTGGAGCAACGAAATCAACAGCTATAGTATAATGATCTTGGGGTCTGTTGGTATTCTTGTATTCTTGAAGCGGCCTCCTCTACCCTTAGAAGGACCGCAATGTTAGGGGTTCTACAATAGTCACAGAACAGATTTTCTTTCTCATCCAGTCACCTGGGCTACTCTTTCTAACTTCCACGACTGTCTTTCTGCAAAGTACCAACCATAGTGGATTTCTCTGCACTGTATTACTCATCATAACACCTCGTCTACTCTCTTCTTGTTTCACATAGGCAAACACCTCTCTAATAGAGGGAAGAGGCTCCTTGCCAAGAATCTGAATACGCACCTAATCATACTTAGGGTTAAGGCTAGCCAAGAAACCCATAATACGCTCCTGCTCCACAAGCTAATGAAACTTCAAGGCATTGATAGGACATACTGCTTGGAAGTTTTGGTAGTTATTAAATTCCTACCAAAGACCTTGAAGTTTATGAATGTAAGTGGTCAACGACTTATCATCATGCTTTGTGTAATGCATCTTGCCTCTTAACTCAAACATTTGTGTAATATTCCCTTTTTTTGAGCAAGTCTGCTGTACCACATTCCAGATCTCTTTTGTAGTTCGCATCAATATATGCCCGTTGCCAATCTCCTGTGTCATCAAATTCAGTAACCGAGAAATGATTATGGACTTCTCAGCGTCCCATTTCTCATATGAAGGAAGGATCATTCCATGGCGGTTCTACAACCTTCCCAGTAATAGACCCCATCTTTCCTTTTCCGTAAGGAAAAGCCTTGTGGACCGTGACCAGGCTTAGTAATTATTCCCATCTAACTTAGAAGTCATGATTTGGAGGGTACGATTCTCAGTATGGGTGCCAAGTTGATCCACAACCTCTCTGGGGTGGGTTTGTTTGACTTCACTAGTCTCAAACATGCTAGTATAGTCTCCGACACTACCCAAACAAGCTCCTAAACCACCAAGCAGCCTTAAACCAGCAGCAGCAATGGGGCAAAAAGAGGCTAGATCACTTATCAAAGAATAAAAGCATGAACCAAGGTTAAAATTGCATCAACTGAAGGCTGGACAGTACAAAACCAAGGCAGCCGGCCCACTGTTTGTGTACAAAGACCATCAGAGCCCCTTCAACGTGGTTGCAAACCTTCATGGCACACATCCACTATCAATTTTGCCCCCTTCTGATCCAACCCCAAGCATCCAATGACAATAAAAGTGACCCCAGACACCAGATCTGGAAAAACAGCCTTATGTTTTCGAAAATCAAAGAAAAATATAAAAGGCATACCAAATCAACTCCATTCAACATGAAACTTCAGGGACAAGTTCTCCTCGAGGAGTCAACCAAGATGAGGGTTTCAATGCTATGCTGACATCAGCATCTGTACGGCTGACGTTGGCATCCGTATGGATGATGTCAGCAGAAGTTTTCTGACATTGTTCTTCGCATGTTGACACCGCCAAAGGATAAAAAATAAAGCTCTGATACCAAGTTGTTTTGTATCTAATTGATGAAAAAGGAAAAAAATAGAAAAAGAAGATGATGAAATGAAGAGGAAAGGAAAAAAAAAAAAAAAACTAGAGAGAACCGTATGGTCCATATGGTCCATCTCTTCTAATATATTATCATAAAAGAGAAAATTACAAAACTACCCCTTTCGGCTTAATAATAATAATTAAGCATAAAGAAATACATGAAATGTAGCTAATGTTCAACCGTGCATGGTGTCAAACTGTGATTTAACCTATTAAGGATTGCTTTATTATTGTTATTATTATTATTATTTCTTTTGATATCCTAAAAGGCCTTGGCCAAGCTTGGCTTGAATGACTAAGCTTGTTTGATTTTTTAGTAAGGCCATGGCTCTTCTAAAGCTCAGCTTGTCCTAGCTTGATGATGTTTCACTAGTTCTGATTTATGATCATTTAATGTGAATATATTATTGACCTTGAAATTTGTATAATGGTATATTATTTTTGTAAAGTATTTTTAGATTCATTGAATTTTTTAGTTGTTTTTATCTTTATAATGCCGAGCTTGTGCTCAACATTTTTTTTGTTCTGTCTGGCCCAAAGTGGGCATTGTGTCATTCGTTTCACTTCTTGGTCTGGTTTAAGGCTGCCCTATGGCCACCTTTAGATGTGAGGTGCATAGTCCAGCCTACTTCTACATTTCAAAAACTTATACCACTTGTCTACGTTTTAATGTTTTCGTAATTGTGTTGATGTATATTTTTGGAGGGGGTGTGGGAGGTGGGGGAGTTTTGGGAGGGGTAGGGAAATCATTTTTTGTTAGTAACTTTGTCTAACTGCATGTTTTTATATATTTTTGCGTGTAGGAGACAGCCTTGCGATCTTGAGAGCAGAGTTAAAGAGTCAAAGAAAACATGTTAGAAGTTTGAAGAAGAAATCACTCTGGTCCAAGATTTTGGAAGAGGTAGCAAGTCAGTATTGGTTTATGCAGCTCTTCCTAGGTGCATGTGGGAGAGAATGGGTTTAGTGTTTAACTATAATTTATTGGTTAAATATTAACTTAAACTTATTGGTTATTTTGTTTTCTGATTCTATTACTAATTATGCTATATGGACTTGAGTACTGGTATTGGGTGTGGGTATTTATCCAGGTGTTTGATTCGTCTACTTTCCAAATATTTTTCACTATTTTGATGTTTCCGGATGGAGTACCCACACCCAGGTCACATGTGTCAGACATGGGTACTTCACACATTTTGAAGTATTCATGTAACATGGATCGCCTACTCGCCAAGTATGTATTCAACAGTTGTAAACTCTTTGTGCTGTTGATTAAATTTATTGGTTATTTTGTGTTACTGATTCTGTCGCCAAGTATGCATTCAACAGTGGTGAACTCTTTATGCTGTGGATCATGCTTAATCCATCTTTGTTAAGTGACATTCTCTTAAGAGAATCTGGATAATTAACCTTTTATCACTTATCTTTGAAATTGTTTTTCAGAAGGTAAATCCAATATTTTGTTTTTATAGGTGATGGAGAAGCTTGTAGACATTGTTCATTTTTTACATTTGGAGATCCATGATGCCTTTGGTAGTGCTGGTATGCATTCATAATTTTGAAGTACATTTCTGTTTATGGTCATTAGGCCTATCTTACACTTCTTGTCTCTTACTGGTGGGACCTTGGGGGGGAAGGGTGGACGAAGAAAGATATTTTTAACTCTTCTAGTTCCTATTTATCCGTACAACTCATTTGAATTTACACCTAATTAGGATCAAGGAACATAATAATCATGTGTACTTTGTTAATCAAGTTTATTGCTCTCTTATCTTGCTTCAAATTTTGAGTCCTACCATGTGCTCATTTATGGGCCTTATGAAGGAGCTTGGACTCCAGCTTCATTCAAATCCAAACCAAGTTTTTTGGAGAATACTTTTTTGCGGGAATGATTGGTCGGGCCAGGGTAAATAATTATAGTTAGTAGTCATTCTTAGTTAAGTTAGTAGTCATTTATTAGGAAGTTAGTAGTAATTTGTATTGAACTGTAATTATTTTCCCGTGACCCGACCAATCTAAAATTCCCCCTACATTTTTCCTTCTCCTACCCTGGTTATTGACCAACATCTCCTGCTAGTTTCTATGTAGGGGTTTTTTGACAAGCTATTCTTTGAGTTCATTGATTAAATGGATTTTTTGTTGCATTGTTTCTTTGTTAACCTTGCAGATAGTGATAGACCAATTAAAGGGTCTCTGAATAATCATAAAAAATTGGGGTCTGCTGGTCTTGCATTGCATTATGCAAATATCATCACCCAAATCGATACACTTGTGAGTTTATGATTCCAGTTGGTGTTAAATTTCTTGTACATTTCCTGTTAATATTATTAATATCTAGTGTTATTATTATTACCACTATAATTTGTTAGTACTTTCTTTGTCTTGAAAAGTGGAAAAATACACTTCCACACCAAGATTGTAAAAAAGGTTGTCTTGGGGACTTTTTATTGGACCCCATAACTTTTATGAACTCCCTAAAACAAAAAGAAGTTAGTATGGTGCCTTCACGCTTATTAGGATAGAACATCCATGATCTCCGAGAGCTGAAGAAATCACTTGTCATGTATGGTCTCCACTTGAATTTAGAGAATCTATATTTTAAGACAGAGTAGTCTCATCCCAATCCTGACCCAAATGGGAAGTACCCTACCCTGTTTTGTCCCAAGCTCAACCCAGGTTTGGCCAGAAAATCCCATTCCCTGGCCATTTATATTAGCCCAACCTCGTCCCCAGCTTGGCTCCCCCCCCCCCCAAAAAAAAAGAAGAAGAAAAAATCCAACTATTCCATCCTTGCATTCTTGCAACTCTCTCTCTCTCTTTTGATTCGAGGTTATTTTATTCACTACGAGCTTTAGAAGTTATTATTTTGATATTAATTTATGTGGTATACTTCTGCAACATTAGTTGAAACTCTTCTTTTAATCTAAATCTTTTTTTTTTTTCCTAATTTTTATCTTCACTCTCTTTAATTTTGTTTGTTATTTTTTATTTAAAATTATTTTTAATGGAGAGTAAACTTTAATACATTTAGAATTTCAAACTTGTCGGTTGACTTCATTCTATATACTATAATTTCTATAAGCTATTCCAAATTTTAGTTCTATCAGTACCATTGGAATTTTAGGAAAAATGCAACCATGACCCCCCTTGGGCGATCACTTATTCAGGTAGTATTTCCTTGATGTACTTCCTTTTTGGTGCATAGGTTCTATCGAACAACTTTCTAGTTTTTAGTGAATTAGCTTACATAGTAAATTTTTCTTTTGATGAAGTAAGTATTGTATTAGAAAAAAGGGCAAAACCCAAGTAAATAAGAGAAATACAAGAGCTAACCAGAAGAAAGAAAAGAAAAAGAAAAACCCCAAGCTAAATCTTTAGCATGTCAAGAAAGTCGACAAAGGAGGGGTTGTGGCCATTAGAGTAACTAGAAGACCACCAAAAAAGTGTCTTTACAAAAGAAGACTTTAGCTCAATTAAAGAGGCTTCCTTATCTTCAAAAGTTTGAAGGTTCCTTTCTCTCCGAAGGCACCAAAAAAGAGCATGTGGTACCATAACCCAAACCATCTTAGCTTTTTTGTTCACCGTCTTGATTCGCCAACTCGATAGGAGATTGTGAGGATGTGAAGGCAAAACCCAATGGCCCCCAAAAAGGTTAAAGATTAGCATCCAAAGGCTCCACGCTATATGACAATGAATAAAGAGATGCTCAACCGTTTCTGCTGCTTCCTTGCGCATAGTAAATTTTAGGGTAAATTACAAGAAACCACCCTAATGTTTAGCCCTTTTTCACATGACCCCCCTAAAGAAAATTAGGTTGCAATGTCCTTCCCAAAAGTTTTAATTTGTTTCAATTAACTACACCATTAACTGCCGTTTACGAAAAGAGGGAAAATAATCACATGACATTCATATTGCCATAATTACCTTTCTTTTGCTCATCTACCTTTTACCAAAAAAAAGGAAAAAAAAAAGGAAGAGAAGAAGAAAAAACAGCATCAGATCTGGCTACTGCTGAACAAGGTGCCCGGTGCACATGGAAGTAGATGATGCGAGAGAGAGAAAGGGATGGCAGTGTCGGATTACGTCAGTGGACGACGCGGTGATGACGAACTCCATGGTGACAGCAGATTTGCCATGGGTTTGGTTGGAGGGCATGGCGGCATGCAAGCTTCACTGAAGTTGGAACTATCTCAGACATCGACGGTGGGTTATGAGCTTTGTTGGGGGACAACACCGATCTCTCTCTCTCTCTCTCTCTCTCAACCCTTGATCTATCTCTCTCTTAACCCTCTTCTCTGCATCCTCTTTCATCTCTCCCTCTCTCATACTATTTGGGCAACTATATGGCGGTAAACAAGGCTCACATTTTCTCTCCAATCCCAACCTTGTGTTCAGATCTACCCAACCAACCCAGTTGTTGCGTTGACAGCATGATGATGACTCTAACACAGCGGCGGTGGTGGCAAGACTCTTATCTCTTCATCCAGTTTGGGCGACTATATGGCGGTTAACAATTCAGATCTACCCAACCAACCCAGTTGCTGCGTTGACAGCAAGATGATGACTGTAGCAGAGTGGTGGCAGTGGCGAGACTCTTTCTCTTCATTCAGTTCATATATACCACCTTTTTATTTTTTTCTCTGTCTAGTTCAGACCATGATGACGCAAGCTTTCATGATACTAGTTCAAACCCACGGCGGGCAAAATGGAAAGTAAAAAATTAAACAAGGGCAAATGTTACCCTTGTTGCTGATGCCATTCATGATGGATTCTCTTAGACACCACTGATGATCCATTCTCAAGCTAAATCTGAGTACTGTAAAACAAAAACCAATAGCTAGGTTTTTAAATTGCCCCTCCTCCCCCTTGTGTTGGGATGATGAAGAATGAATTCACTGGAAAAAAATGGAGTTTGTCGAAAAAATGGGTGAGTCGGAGAGGTTGGGGTGGTATGGTTTGGTTGGAAAAAATGCAGGGTGAGTAGTGATCACGTGAGAGGGAGGGTGAGGGGAAAATCCAACTTTTCAATTTTTCGTTAACACTGTCTATTCTATTTAGCGGTCAATGTGTTTAGGGAGGTACATTGCAACCTAATTTTCTCTAGTGGTGTTATGTATTAAAGGGCTAAACATATATATTTTTTTTTGGTTTGTTTGTTTTTTTTGTGGGATAAGAAGCAGATATTGTCCAAGGCATCAATTTTGAATCCCGACAAGTTGATATTGGATCATTCTATTGCTCCATTGATTGTGTCATATATCTATCTAGCAACCCTATAAACTGTTATCAGTGGGACAGTTGTCAACTTTGCTTTCTGTGTTCCCAAGAAAGAGGCTTGGCACTTGGCAATAATTTTGAAATCACTAGTATTTTCACAGAGAGTAGTTGGAAAAATAAACCCACAATTGTAGTTAGTGTTCTATGGTATGGTTTTATTATGACTGGACACAGGAGCTGGCTCTCGTAATAGGACTTTTTAGGACTAAAAACTATATTAGCCCAATTTTAATTGTCTGAATTAACTTCCACTAAAAACCGTATTCAAAGAAAATTTTTACAATTTAAAAAAAAATAATAATAATAAAAAATCTGAGGCTTTCATTAGGCATATGCCTCATCATTCGAGATGCATAGTCAAAGGTGCGCTTTTTACGCCTTAGCACATCAAGCATACCCTTCATGCGACCTTTTGTTAAACCTTTTGATTGATTTATTTATTTTTTTTGTTATTTGATTTCATTAAAAAAGTTTCAACCATGTTTAATTTATTTTTATACATTTTATATCAAACCATGTATATTAGTAGAATTATGTTCAAGAATTTTTTTTACTTGTTTATGTACAATTTTTGTTTAACTTATTCCATGATGCAGTAGGATCCTTTATCTTTAAATAACTATACTACTATGATTTTAAATGTCCCAAAAATGCTTATATACTTTTTTTAATCTTGTGGTATTAATTAATTTTCAAAATGCTACTACTTCTCTCTCTCTCTCTCTCTCTCTCTCTCTCTCTCTCTCTCTTTTAAAATGAAAAATACTAATTGATGGATTACGCCTTCTGCCTCGAGGCTTATGCTTTGCTTTGCAAGGAGTAAAACGCCTTGCTTAATGTTTTTGCTTGTAAAAACATTGGAGAAGATAATGTAGAGATAGAGATGGAGTTTAGAGAATAAGAAGAAGAAAGAAGCCGCCCTAGAACTTTAGCAAGAAGTAGAGAGGGAGGGGAGAAGAAGAGAAGAAGAAGAAGAAGAAAAAGAAGAAGAGAAAAGAAAGAAATGGTAGAGGTGAGACAGAGATAGAGTGCACAAAGCTCTTTTGAATATTCAATTTTTATTTATCTTTGGTCTGGTCCCATTTTTCACCAAAAGGCCTATTTATAGGCATTACACAACCCTAAAATTTATAGATACTATCCAAAAATAACCATAAACTATATGGTAACTAATTTGATACCATATGTAGTCATCAAAGCCTGTTAAGATTTTCGAAATATATAATCATAGCATTATTAAATAATAAACTGCTTAGAAGAACTCAATTACTCAGAGATCTTACGTATAGGGTTCAACTGCATGATTTAGATGCATTAGACCCATCTTGTTGGGAGAACTCAATCTTGAGTTTTACGCTTCTTAAAAATTGGCTTCTTTATATTATTGCAATAATCTCTGCATATCCCTGAGATCGGAACAATCTTTCTTTGATGTTGCAATATAGCACTACCATCATTCATCCCCGATCCCGAATCTATAGTGCACTTAAAAAGATTTGTAATTGTTGGTAATATTTGTTACTTTTATAATTCTGTCAAAACAGTAAGCATTTAAATCACAAATGAACAGAAATAAATTATAGAAAATAACAAAGTTACAGTACCTAGAAGATGATTGAAACATAAACAGAATGATCAAGGTTAGCGTTTGACGCTATGCCCCACCATTTGGTGCTTTGAGTTGCTTGGACGTTTGCCTCTCAAGATACAATTATCTGCATCACACAGAAGAAGCATTGCAATTTGTGCATCTGGCGAACCACTGTGTCCTTACTCTCACTCTAATGACTACTTAGAATGATGTGAAAATAAACTCTTGATTAGTCCTTAATTGAGTGCGAAATGCAGGTTTATGTAGAAACTCTAAGTGACCCTTCAGAATAGTCAAGAGACACATTGATCAGGTGTCTTATGGTCATGACTGTTCTAGGTTAACAAACAAAACTCTAAATGGTAATTAATTTGAATTAGCAAAAATAAAATTTTGCTTAAAAAATAACACACATGGGTCGGTCTTTCTTGACCCCACCCCACCACCCCACCCGACTCGATTCGGTGCGGTGTGGGCGTGCGCGTGCGTGTTTTTGGGTCCAAACCTAATGTTGGCTAGGTCCTCCTCCATCACAAAACTTGGGTGCCCTTTGGGCCCAAACCATAGGCCCAATGTATGTGCATTTGAACTCACCAAGGAATTCATAGTTTTCCAATGTGGGACAAGCTTTATTACCATTCGTCAACCAACTGTTCAAGGATGACTTTAGAGAACAATTTCTCATTCAACCTTTAATGATTTTGGCTAATTAACTATTCGAATTAGTTCTCCACATGGAGACTAACAAATTCCAATATGGACCCATCTTTAATTACACATGGGACCCACATTAATAATTGGGCCAACATCTCTAACAGTAATGATAAATCAACTTCTTCCGAAAAGATCAAAACTCACTTTGATACCAAATTGATGCAACTTTGGTTAGGGTTCTTCAAAATAAGATCATTTTTTTGATAATATCCAGAGAATCCAAGATAGAAAGAAAAAAAATAATATAGAGAAAGAGATACTTCAATAGAGGAGAAGATTTTTTTATTTTTATTTTATTTTTATAACAAAGAAACCTTTGGGCAAACCCCAGTCCCATATAAGTCCCCAAACCCGTTAGACTAGGTGAGTCCAAGGTCCATGAGAACCATGAAACCTTGTGTGGGTGGCCCCAAAGGGTTTATCAAGAGTCGAGCTTCAGGAATAGAGAGTTGAAAAATGGTAACACAGAGATAGAAATAGGGAGTTGAGAAAATAAGAATAAGAAAGAATCAAAGAAGTAATGTAGAAACTTCTGGAGGGAGAGGAGAAAAGAAGAGACGAATAAGAAGAAAAGAGAAACAAAGGGGAGAGGTGAGTGAGCTTACAAAACCGTTCCAAATATTCCATTTTTATACATCTTGGGGTCTATTCTCATTTCACATCAATTTCCTATTCATTGGCATTACAAAACCCCAAAAAAAATTATAGAAATCATTCAAAACTAACCCTAACCTATATGTTAAAAATTAGATACAATTTATTTATTTAGTTATAAAAGTCTAGAGCTTTCAAAAAAGGAAAATTACAACAGCATTTGATATGCACTCTACACTTATAATATGCGCAATACATGCATTGAGTCTAGCTAGTTTAAGTTGTTTAAAATATTTAATTATAATTTTATTTTATTTTATTTGGCTAAGGTAAGTTTTATTGCCCCAAAAAAGGTCACAACCTATCTACATGAGTATACAAACAAAAACATAAAACTCCCAAGCAACAAATTCAATGAACACAATAAATATTGCACATCCATTCACCCAAAAAGAAAAAACTATGGATGCCCCCACTCAAAAAGAACAAAAAACATATTCTGTAATCTTTGTGTAGTATATTCCTACCCCTTGAGAGTTATCTTGTTCTTTTCCTTCCAAAACACCCAACAAATAGCATGCGGGACCATCTTCCAAATGGTCACATGCCTTTTCCGTTTGCTTCTACAAAATCGACCCTCCAACTACTGCACAACAGATTTGAGCATCACCCAACAAATCCCAAAAGCTTTGAAAAAACTAGATCACAACTCCCTAGCCACTCTACAATGTAGTAACAGATGGTTGATAGATTCCACCTGCTCTTTGCCCATCACACACAAAGAAGGCAACCTTAGAAGGAATTTTCATAGCCCAAATCCTAGTTGTAGGAAAACCAACCCTACCTGAAGCGTACAAGGACCCCCCACCCAAAAAAAAGAAGAAGATTTGAGTAAATTACATTTAGACCTTGTCAACTTTGACTGAAAATCACTTTTGACCCCTCAAGTTTAAAAGTGGACAAATTGCCACCTATTGTTTCAAAAATGTTATTGAGACTAATAGATTTAACGGAAAACTTCTGTATTTACTCATGTGTCGTTTATTTCTTATTCTTTCTCAGAAAAGTCAAAATGAATTTATTTATGATTTTATAACAACCTAACCCCTGTTCGAAGCATCATCACTGACTGTCTTCTTTTTGATCTTACCCAAACCACCTGTTCCTATACAAGGCTTGTGGGTGTTGATAAATTTTATAATAAGATATGTGAAAATTGAAGGCAAGCAATGTGGAAGGCACAGGTGGGTTGAATATGCAGAAGGGTCGCTACAATGCTTGTCAGATGCCACCAGAATGCATGGTTGGCTTCACTAAACGAGTTCGAACCTTGGTCTTTAACACATCCCCGACCCTTGCTGCTGTCTGGTACTTGATCACCAGCAGTGTCCTCGACTGAAAATTGCCTTGGCCTTCCACTACTCCCATTCCCAATTCCATTTCTACTTCTCTCTTCCTTTTTCTTCCCCAAGACTCTAAATCCATTCGTAAATGACTTGAAACTCGCCTATCTCCTATTATCAAACCCACCACTGCCTGTAGCTCAGAATTTTGTCCATTTGACGAAAGAAATCTTTTTTTTTTTTTTTTCTATACCCAATCATCTAATTCATGTGCTTTTGACTAGGAATTAAAGAACCCCTCCCTTCCCTCCTCCTTCTCAAACCTATTCCCCACCTTAGATTCCTTTGTCACCGCCCCATCATTAATCTCACCTGCTCTTAAAAGCACCAATTCCCAATTATATAACAAACCCCCACTTTTCTCCTTGTCTTATAGAAAATCCTAGACAAACCCCACCTAGAACTAAGCTGAGTTATTATAGGAGGGTGTCGGACAACGAGAGAGAAGATGGAGAGATGGAGAGACGGAGAGGGAAGCCCTAACAGTTGTTCGTGTAGAGATTGGAGAGAGAGGGGATACATGTACTTAACGTCTTAACCCAGCAGACAAGGGTATTTTTTGTTTAAAATCATACTAAATTAGTCATGTGTGTCGCACATGGATAATTTCCGTCAAAAACCTCAAGGGTGGTTGATGGTGGGGCGTAAAGTGGAAAAGTTTAAAACTATAAGGGGCAATTTGTCCTATTTTTAAACTCGAGGGGTGAAAAGTGATTTTCAGTCAAAGTTCAAGGGGTCAAACTGTAATTTACCCAAAAATATTTGACTGATAATTGGCCTTTCCTCCCACTCTTCCACACAATACAATCATCAACCCCCTCTCACCTCTACCATATTTTTTTGACAATCGATAAAACCTACCCTTAACCCTAATCCCTTTTAATATCAACAAATGGGTATCAATGCTTCTCCATAAGCTTGAACCGAAGATCATTCAGTTAACAAGTTAGGAAAATGCCACTAAGCTATCACACCATCGGCCATCTCCATTGTACTCAACCTCTCTAGTAATGATAGAATTCCATCCAACTCCCAGTCATGTAAAGAAAGTCATTAGAAGTTTCCTTTTGCCTTTTTGTATTAATTGTTCTTTTTATTTTCTTTGAGGTTTGTCATTTTTCTTTCCTTTTTGATGAAAAAAATTAATATTTTTTGTCAACATAATGCTACACATAAATGCTATCTTTCGTATAATTTATATGATAAAGGAACCTATTAAATATTATATCCTAAAACTTAAAGCACAGAGATCGGGCCATGGATGGTGAAATTTTACAAACTTAGAAGATGGAAGTTGGACCTTCAAATTTAATGATATATGGTTTTTATAATGAGTGCCCTAAGGGCACATGTTAAGCTGCAATTAATGAGCCGATCATTGCATGGAAATTGGTAAAAATGCTTAGAGAATGATGCAAGTTGCTTGGAAAAATTTGAAAATGCTTAGAAAAATATGCAAACACATTTCCCCATACAATGATTGGTTCATTAATTGCAGGAACACGCGCCCTTAAGAAAACCCATGATATATTGATGCATCAATTACATTGCAGTCTATATGTAAGAACATATATGTGGTTTTACTTGCTTAACTACATGGTGTATTTTTATTATGTGAAGTTGGCCAATGCCATGATTTTTTAGTATGGTTTTTGAACTTTATTTATTCTTAGAATCAATGTTGTGAAATTTTATATTTTATTAAATTAATATGTTTAAATTAAAATGTTTAATGTTAGGTATGATGGAAGCGCATGTCTATGACAGTTTAATTCTTGAAGGAAATGATCATAAAATTTTTAATATTTTGTTCTCCAGTTAGATAGTTTTCCCAAAGATATTTCTGTTTCTTTTCTGCCTTTTTTTTTTTTTTTTTCTTAAGTTAATGCAATCCTTCATTGTATCTTACAATACATGATAGGGGATATAAATAAACTGATATATAATACAATACAAAATTTGACAACCATGCTCACAACGTCTTGTTGTGCACACAGCTCATGAACGAAGTAGTTACTCATGAGAAGGTTGAGCTTGGCTCATTACCCCATTTGTTTGAACTAGCCACTAGCCTAAACCAGCCAAGGTTAACTTCTGAAGCTAGAGCTTGATTATTGAACTAGCCAAGCTTGAGTTACAACAAGGTGAACTCATTTGGCCTTGTTGTGGTTGATGTAGTTGCTGTGTTGTAGTCATATTATTACATGTCAAGAAAATCAACAAACCGCCCCCCCCCCCCCCCCCCCCCCCCCCCCCCCCCCCAAAAAAAAAAAAAAAAAAAAAAAAAAGGTTTTGGGGTTTTGGGGGGGGGGGGGGGAGGGGGGATGCGAAATCCCACAATAACATAATTTTATTTGTTCAGCAGGTAAAGATTGGTGAGGCTGGGCTTTTGAATAAGTTCTTGGGACCTATCAAGATTAAAGTTATTAATTGAGGGGTTTTCCCAATATTTACCATTATCTTGCTAAAATGGGGAAATGAAACCATCAGGATATTGGTTGTATTCTCCTTTTTAAATCTAGGATCTTTGGGGATCCTTAGTGTACTCATGACTGTTTTGGGCTTATTAAAGCTCATTCTAATGAACTGCCTTGTAGGCTCGTGGAACAAGCTTGACTTTGCCAAACATACAAAACCAAATCTTGATTAGTGTGGGTAAGTTGGTATGCAGGTATGCTGCTTACCTTAGACCATGGTACGATGAGGTTAGGCTTATATAGCTTCCGTAGTTTAGTTAATCAAAGATTTTATCATAATAAGTAGCTTTAAATATAAGAGGTTTTTTTTTTTTCCTCAATAAAAGATGATATAGAATAACCGAATTTCATTTATAATGGATTGCTTGATTACAAACCACCCTTGCTATGGTTTAAATAGAAGTCTAGACATAACCTAAATGTGGAAAGAAGATAACTTAGGCTTAATCAAATATTCATTCTCCTAATCAAATCACACCAACCCAATCTCAAAGATTGGAATTGGGATACACTAAATCGCTTTTAGTGTATCTCAATTACATTATTATAATCTTCTAGTTATATTCTCCTACACTCCCCTTCAAATTCATGGAAATTTTAACAAAAGCTCTTCATGGATTTTCCATTGAGATCTTAGTTTGTTGATTGCTTGCATGCTTGTTCGGGTCCTCTTGCTAATGAAGATCGTTTGGATGAAACAAGAACAAAGATGAGCCTTATGGGCTAAAAGGAAAAGGTCTCTACAGGCGGGGGCTTCTTTCTGCCAACGATGTGCCTCAAGGACCCATAAGCTTGGGCTTTTCAAAGTCTTCAAGCCTTCAAGCCTTCTTTTCCTTCTTCTTCCTCCAAACAAACCATGAACCTGGTTTTGAAACCCGATTGAATTTTTGTGCGAGCAAAAATTGATGACATAAAATGAACATCAACAGATTTGAATATAACAAGTAGTCTAGTTATTTGAAGAGGGATTGAAGGATTTTATTATTATTATTATTATTAATTTAATTTAATTTTTTTTACTTTTGAAATATTGAAGAGAAATAAATGGAAAGAAGGGTTTAAACCGGATGGGCGATAGAGTGCCACCTGTCGAAAGTGTGGAAGCACTTGAAGAGAAATTTAGGTCCAATTGATCCACTTTGATATCATATAGAATAATTGAATTTCATTCATAATAGATTGCTTGATTACAAACCACCCTTGCTAGGGTTTAAATAGAAGTCTAGACATAACCTAAATATGGAAAGAAGATAACTTAGGCTTAATCGAATATTCATCCTCATAATCAAATCACACCAACCCAATCTCAAAGATTGGGATGGAAATTTACCACATCCCACATTGATTAATCATAAAAATTTAACATGACTTCATATACTTGTTTGGACCCTCCACCTAATAGCTTAGGTTTTTAGGTTGGAAACTTGACATGGTATCAGAACATGTCGTTTCATTTGTGAGTCCGTCTTTGTTGTCCACGTGATAGGCCCGTTTTTATCTTGTTAAGTCTACACATGTGGGGGAGTGTTGGAAAATTACCATATCTCACATTGCTTAATTATAAAAATTTGACATGACTTCATATACTTGTTTAGGTCCTCCAAATAGCTTAGGTTGTTAGGTTGGAAACTTCACAGATGATACATAAAACAATATCATATATTTGATATCTTATTATGTTTAGGTTTTTATTTATTTATTATCATTTTAACATTTCCTTACAATAAGGGAAACCACACACAGAAATAAGAAGAATTTTTTGCGCCCCCCTAAATATGGTGATAAAGAATTAAAGAGTACCATGCTTGGGATTGTGTGATCCGAATCATAGTTCGCTAGGCTACAAGTGAATTGTTGTAACATCCTTTAACTTCCACAAGATGAATCCACTTTCTGGCATGATTGGAGGTATATCCAAAGTTGAAATTTTAAGCCTTGCAAAGGTAAAATAAACCAACTTAATGCTTATTTGGAAATTAGATCATAGTTTGCTTGGGTACTAGTGAATTGTCGTAACGTAGATTCTGAATATCCTTCAACTTCCACAAAATGAATCCATTTTCTGCCATGATTGAAGTAAACTGCGAAGTTGAAGTTTTAAACCTTGCAAATGTAAAATAATTCAACTTAAATGCTTATTTGTGAACAGATGCATTAAGTTACAGATATCCCCCTATTCCTCATTTGCACCCAACAGTTTTGTTATTAAGCTGTCAATCTTCTCATTCACACCAATTATTTTAAAAGGTGCATCAATTTATGAACCAAGAATATGTACATGGGTCTCAGACCTTGTTTGTGAATAAAATATCTTTGCCGTTATAAATAAAAGAAGGTTGTGAACCAAGAAAATAGTGCATGCTTTGCTCTTTTGTGCCAATTTTAACCAACTTTTTCAGAATCTGTGCACAGAAGTCCTTTGGAACGACTTCATTGTTTATAGAAACCACTGTAGATTATGAGATGGTAATGTACAGGATATTGTTGCATGGATTCTCATCAAAAGAGAAAAAGAAATTTACAGGGATAGGTGTTATTTAGGAACCAGCTTGAATGGGAATTTTGGTGGTTTCTTTTTTCATTTGTAATCTTCTTTTTTCTTGTTACTAAAGCTGGAAAAATCTGACTTGGACTTGCCTGGTTCCCAGAACAAAAAGTTTCAGGTTGGGCATTTGGATGAACTGGTTGACCCAAAACTGACCTGATTACTATTTAAATTGTTTTTAAAATTCTGAAATTTTAATATATGTATATATATTTCTAAAGTACCTTTCTTTTTTAATAGAATTAGGTTGGCTGGTTAGTTTTGGTTTTGACTGTTGATCTATAATAAAATGGACCTATTTAGTCCAGGCTGTGCAACCCAGTTATAAATGGTTTAATTCTGGTTGGCCATTTACAGGCCTGACCCAAACCTGCCTACTCAACTCACTGCACTGCCAGCTCCAAATATATCATAAGTTGCAAAAGTTAATTTTTTGGGCACCTTGTTTTATGGAACCAACTCTTGAGTATCAATTAGATAGAAGCTCTCACCAACTAGAAGTGTGTGTAAGCAAGAACCAACTCATTGGATCTCAATATCATTGATGAAAATTGTGTAGTGGACATGTGGTGCCCTGGTGCTATAATTGAGATCTGAGCTCAGTACTTCTATTCTCTTCTATTTTTTGATTTGTTTTGCTGAGTAAACATTTGAATTGAATCAGGTATCCCGATCAAGTTCTGTGCCCCCTAATACAAGAGATGCTTTATACCAAGGACTGCCGCCTACTATAAAGTCAGCTTTACGTTCCAAACTGCAGTCATTTCAGGTTAAGGAAGAGGTATTTTTCTATTGAATGGCTCCACTGGATCATTGTGAAAGTAGAAAAAAAGAAACTTGTTGACATTATTCTTTTTCGTTGATATCTTCTTCATTGAATCTACAAATGTTCTCCTTTGAAGTAAGATTTTGTTTATTTCACCCATCTCTATACTTGTGTAACCATTTTCTTGAGAATGGTGTTTTGCAGCTTACTGTCCCACAAATCAAAGCTGAGATGGAAAAAACTTTGCAGTGGCTTGTCCCTATTGCAACCAACACAACCAAGTAATACTGTCTAGCCTTACAAATAGCTATTTTAGATTGGGCTGTGGTTACTCTGGTACCCCAATTTGTAGTTCGCTCGGTTCCCTTTCTGTGCAGAGGGCATGCTCATCATTCCATGAAGAGCAACAGTACTGTAGTAATTCTTTTATTTTGCATTTTTGGGTGAAATTACTGACAAACTCTTCAACTGTGCTGTGGGCTTGTTGCTGCTGTAAGAACTGAGCGAATTGTAAAACGGTTACCTGAGGTTATTCTTGCTTGTTTCATTCTTTTGTGAAATTTTATATTTCACTATTCTCATTTCTTTTGTTTCTCTTTGTTTATTCAATTACTAATCTTGTGTATGTTTCCACAATTTTGTCCAAGCCAGAGCTCATCATGGCTTTGGTTGGGTTGGAGAATGGGCAAATACAGGGTGAGTGCAAAACAATTGGTGTTTATATCTATTTTTATATTTTTGTTGCCTTAATTGTTCACTGAGATTTTCTGATTAACATCGCTAGGTCTGACGTGAATCGGAAACCTGCTGGCCAGACTGACTTAATCCGGATTGAGACACTCCACCATGCTGATAAGGAGAAGACTGAATCTTATATTCTTGAGTTGGTGGTGTGGCTTCACCATCTTGTCAGCCAGTCAAGGCCTGGCACGATTGGTGGAATCAGGTCTCCGGTTAAATCCCCTATTCGCTCTCCCAATCAGAAGACAATTCAGTTGTCTACACACAAGCCCAATTCTCCATGTTACATGTTGACGGTCGAAGACCAAGAGATGCTTCAGGACGTTAGTAAGAGGAAATTGACACCCGGAATAAGTAAAAGTCAGGAATTCGACACTGCTAAAACCAGGTTAAGCAAGCACCATAGGCTGAGTAAGAGTAATAGCCACTCTCCAACAAGTGAAAGTAGGAAGGATCCATTCCCCATTAGGAGGCCGTCTTTTGTTCCCGTCATTGACTTTGATATTGACCGGATCAAAGCCTTGGATGTGATTGATCGAGTGGACACAATTCGAAGTTTATAAATATTATAATGGAGCAAGATGCATAGGCAAAGGAGCCTTGCGAATGTGTGAAGGAAGGATCCCTTTGCTACATTTTTCCAGGTCGGGTGCTCTCTCCTAGTTTGTGGCTAGAGACGTTATGTGAGATACTAAGCCGGCAGCAGATGATGAGTGGCGCAAGTAGAGACCTTTTTAAGGTCCTATTCTATGGTTCAAGGGATTTTGATTGTTTTAGAAATCGAATATATATTGAGCGATAGTTTTTGTCAGTTCTATATTATGTACAGAATGCTTTTATATATCATTTCCTAATAATTGAAAGTTCATTGTTCTGTTTCTTCTCTCTCTCTCTCTCTCTCTCTCTCTCTCTCTCTCTTCCGAAACGTAAATCATTTACGTTCCTATTCTCTTTCCAACTACAAATAGTCAACTAATGAAATAATTATTTCCATCTTTATTTATTTAAAATTTTAAGTGTTTTAGGTATTGATGTGTAATATAAATTTTGTACTATATTTTAAGTCCTAATTTAGCGGAGAGTTGATGTTCGAAATCTAGGTCTAGGAGCTCTTGGGCTTGCACGTTATTGCTCAAGTTGAACCAAGTGTATAGACCCTCCTTTTTTTTTTTTTTTTTTTTTTCCTCCCTAATTGGCAGCACAGTATACTGGTTCTTGAATCGTTTTGTGTTATCCTGTGCATTGTATGGGTCGTTTCTGGTATTTTAGCATAAGAGGTGGAACAACGAGCTGAACTCGTAGAGCATTCTTCAAAGTGGAACAAATGAAGAGAGGAAAGGCTACTGCCTGCGCCTACGTGCAGAATTTATTTGGTCCAACACGAGCCACTGACATTAACCCTTTATTTGGTTCATGGATTCTACATTAAAAAAAAAATAAAAAAAATAAAAAAAGGGAAAAAAATAAAGAGGAAAGAAAATAAAAGGAAAAGATAAATTCATATCAAATCAAAGTTATTATAATTTTTCTTCTTCTTCTTCTAATTTTCCATTGTAACCAAATAAGAAAAGTACAATTCCTTCTATTTTATTTTTTTTCCTTGATAAAATTTGTTGTAAACCAAATAGAGTCTAACTAACCCTCTATTTGGTTCATGGATTCTATCAAGGAAAAAAACAAGGAAGGGAAAAAAAATAAGGAGGAAAGAAAATGAAAGGAAAATATTACATCATATCAAGGCAAAATTATTCCTATTCTTCTTCTTCTAATTTTCCATTGCAATCAAATAAAGAAAACTATAATTCCTTATATTTTATTTTTTTTCCTTGATAAAATCTGCAAATCAAATAGAGCCTAAAAGTAAATTTAGATGAAAAAATTCACCCTTTTAAAGATGTAACCCTTTTATCTCTTTTGTGTGTAAAAGATCAAAACTTCGGCCATCAAGATAGCGATGAACAAGAGGAGAGACCCATAAGGCCATAAGGCAATTAAGACCTTCAGCGCAGTTGAGTATATATTTTGTGGCAGATATGGAAGGCGCAGAATGATAAAAGAACGGGGTTGGGTTGAATGGGATCCAAGGGAAGTGGCAAAGAAAGGTGCCTTTTTTGTATTTTATTTTTAATGGAGAAATATTCTCATTCTTTCTATTAATCTCTTTTTATCAATAATACTTCCATCTGTTAAAAATAAATAATAATTAAAAAAAGTAGCTTATTTCATTACTTCAGAGCTTGCTAGGGATACGAGTGGTATTCCTTTTTACAGATTTGTGGTGTAATGTTTTCTGGTATCTTATGAGCTGAATTGTGACATTTATAAGTCACCAAGGCCAGACTTTTGGCTTGTTTCGTTATCTTTGTTCCTAGTTTTATATTTTTCTTCATTTGTTAATAATATTTAGAACTGATAGCACATGATTGGGAGGTCTTAGAGTGCCAACCTAGTTGGGATTCTAAGCTCCTCTTTGATGCTTAAGTTCTTTCCTGGAAGGGAAAAAAAAAAAAAAATAAATAAATAAATAAATAAATTTATTTCATACAGTAGTTTTATCCCACTCTTGAGTAATGATTGAGCCCTCCAACTGATAGGTGCATCAAGTCACTTTTTCCTTTCACTTCAAAATAAAATCTTAATACTCATCATTAACGTATTAATTCCAATATTATGTCACCCATCTAAATAAAAAAAAAAAAAATCCAATATTATGTCACGTCGGTTGGAATGGACCAGGGAATAGATAGAGGGAGGGAGGGGGGGGGGGGGGGGGGTGGGGAGAAAAACATTTTTTGGATGGAGAAAATGCAACCCAAAGGATGGGTAGGAGATGCCTTTGACATCATGCACGCTCCGATGATTTTCAAATCTTTGACCTCTTTTCCAAAGAAAATAAAGTACGTATAGATGGAGATGATTTTCTGATCCGTCCTCATAGTGGAGTTTCTTTGACTAGGAAGGAAAAGGAATAGTGGAAGCTTTAGCTAACAGAATGGCAAGACTATATATATAGACGATGACAACTGACGGCTTCTACAAGTGATCCATAGTTCTGTCTTGAGAGAGAAAAATATAAAAAATTTCAAGAAGTTTGAAATATATGGAAAATGCTTCAAAAGTGTAATAATAAGCATATTAATCCCCACAGCGGAAATTAAGAAAGAGCACTGTTTTCTTGAGAACAAGAGCAAGATCAATTTAAACTTTAGAACTCTGAAATTTTGTAATAATTTTGAATGACTATACTAATAGTAAAGGAAAGTACTAATTAGAAAATAATTAAGAACAAGTAAAATTTGCTATATATGGAACTTTCCGAATTAAACCTTGATTATACTAATTTAGGCTCCAAAACGAGGCCGGAATTGATGGAAGTCAATTTTGTCTTCAATATTGGAAGTTATAAAAATAAAAAGAAGTTTCCCAAAACAGCATAAACACATTTTTTGGAAACTTATACGATGAAATTTGGCTGAAACTTACACTAATATGCTTTTTGCTCGAAGATTTTATTAACCCAAAAAAAAAAAGAGTACCAAGATAAAAAAAAAAAAAAAAATGTAAAACAGCTGCCCAAGGAGAAAGAAAGTAGTGTTAAAATTCCAGTCTGGCCTTGGCGGTTCATTATTGCCACATATATCCCAGCTCACACAAATGATATAGAATGAAAAAACCAACAGACCGAATACAACAAAAGAAATTCAATGACTGCCTAAAACTGCTACTGTCCATAAGCTGCCATAAAGGGAGAAAAGATCAATGTACAAAACGATAGAACAAAAGGTCACAACTGCATGTCCCTGAAAATCTCATGCAAGAGATACCAAACCAGGATCATTGGGCCACCACATAAGCTGCTCATGAATGACGATGAATTCCATGATTTGCAATTTTATCTGTGGCACAATTGCCTTCTCGGAAGATATGAGACCTCATCACCTTCATTTGGTTAATAAAATACATACAATTTCTCCATTTATTCATAAGAGACCAGGGAGGCCGGCCTGCAAGTTTGATTTTGAAGGCAAGATATCACAGTAGATAAGTCACTTCTATCCAAGTTACGCTATATATCCCTTTTTCCCAAGCAAATGACACAGCCAAAGTCACACTAAGGAGCTCAGCATAAAATGCAGAGTGGATGCCAATACTTAAGCAATGAATTCCCTTTAATTAAAAAAAAAAAAAAGAAAAAAAAACCTTTAGAATTTCTGAATATCCCCCCACAAGTCCCTGGGCCAGGATCTCCTTGCGCCATGTCATCAGTGTCTACTTCAATACAGTTAGGCATTCGAGGATTCAAATCAACATGGATTATTATAGGAGCTTTAGGAGCATTACCTTCCATTCCATTCCTTATGCTTTCTTTGGGTCAGAGAAGCCTGTCCTTGAAGAGAACCTTTTGGATGCAACCTCTAAAGCTCTCAAAATCTGCAATTCAAAAAATGAGTAACCCATAGCAGCAGTAATCAAAGTAATAATTTCCCTAATCCAAGCTAATTGTAGAGTATGGGTCATGCAGAACAAGAACTACAACGGGAGACCAGAGCGACACCTTTTTGCTGGAGATTATCTTCTATAGGGAGTCTACATAAGCTTGATGAAAAGGAGGGATCTATTTGGTGGAATAAATTTCTGCCTAAGGATGTTGGTATGTTACCCCAACTCACATGAAGCTGTATAATGTGGTTGAAGAAACTCATATGAGTCTTTAAAGTAAACTGACCTGATATAGTGTACGGCCAAACAATGCAATCTGGAGCTATATATAATTCGACTGCATTATCCCACCCTAATCTATTCTCACCCTTTATCCCACTTCCCTCACCATTAGGCTAATCCTAATGATTTAAATTTTTGGTGTTTTCGATGCTGTGCTAACACCTCTTTATATAATAATAATAATAAATAAATAAATAAAAAGAAATAGAGAGCCGTAGCCCGTAGGGGAGCCTAACCCATTCAGAGTAGATAAGTAGATGCCCAGGCAAGGCAAGGCCGCACCGCATGTCTTGTACACACTGACGACCAGTCAGCGGTGACCAACGTAAACGGCAAACGTGTGCCGCCTATGAAGCTGCAGAAAATCCGCGCCACCAGAAGGCGCGTGGCCCTCACTTCGTAGACCGCTCCTTTGTTCGCATCGCCGCATTAGCCGCTAGCCCACGGCTTTCTACGTGACGTAGCGGTACCACGGTTCCTCTCAAGTCTGAATGACAGATTTTACTTATCCTACTCGGCTACTCGCCCAATCTTTTACATTTTTCCTTTTTTCTTTTTTCTGTCTTTAATTTTTATCTTTAATGCCGAGCACTCCAACTTTTTAATTTCTTATTTGGTCCGATCCAATTTGTATGACAAACACAAAAGAGAAGATTAGTTTTGGACAATACTTAGGTTCTTCACATTGGAGGAGCAACCCTCTCACTTATATTACATAATGTGTAATAATTAATTTTAAAAAATATAGATATGTGGATACAGATACGTAGATATGTGATCGAATACAAATATATAAACATATATTCATATTCATTTGAACACATAAACATATATATATGAATACATAGATGTGTGTCTATAATAATACAACATAGGGATACAGGTATATAATCAATTTTCATTTGTTTGTTATACAAGTGGCATAATACGAGTGGAGGGAGGAGCAGTTGCTCCTCCACTGTAAGGAGCCAAGTATTAGCCGTTAGTTTTTGGAGAATTAAAAAAGAATAGCAAATTCTGCCTACTATGTTTTTTGATGTTCAAATTTAAGTTAGTGGACTGTGTAAGCATTGGCACCATTTATAATATGTGAAGAGAACCTAGGTGAAAAAAAGAATGTAGTTTCTAGTAGCTTCTTTTTTTTTTTTTTTTTTTTTATTTTTATTTTTATTGGCTATTAAAATGTAGGTTCCTCCTAATGTGATGAATAGTGGGAATATGTCTTTATCACATATGTGGGCTTCCTCATTAAAAATAGTCCGACATTTAAGTTCAACATTTATTAAGGGGGGCTATTGCAACCCCCCATTCCTATAAGCCCACCCCCCATCCTTTAGGTTTTTAAGGTTTTATGCAAAGTATGAAAAGTTTTTATGAAAACCGGTTGTGATGTCCACTAGAAAACATCATTTTGAACAATTTTGCAGAGAAAGTTTTTCCAAAATTTATCGTTTAGGTAGACTTTTTGGCAAAAAATGAAATAAATGCTATAAATGGTTAAAAAGTATATTTAAACGATAGATTTTGGAAAAACTTTCTTCTGCAAAGTTGTTCAAAATGATGTTTTCTAGTGGACGTCATGGCCGGTTTTCATAAAAACTTTTTATATTTTGCATAAAACCTTAAAAACCTAAAAGATGGGGGATGGGCTTATAAGAATGGGGGTTGCAATAGCCGTTCCCTTATTAAGGATGACTTAAGATGCATGTGTGTTGTAGGTTATGGGCCCATCAGTCTTTTCGTTGCGCACTCTTCCCTCTACTTCCTCTCTTGAGCTCAGTCTTGCTTGAACGCCATATATATGTTCCTCTTCCGTTGCCACAACAACATATATTGGTTAAATCCTTATGCTTTTTATGTAGTAAGTAGTTTACCTTGGTAAATCCGGTTCAAATTTCATTCATACCTTAGCCTCTTGCATTTTTCTTTCTCATTACTAGACATATCTGGTGCAAACCTGGATAGCTTATTAAACTTTGCAATATACTGCCATATAGTCATACCCCCTTGTTGTAAATTTATGAACTTCCTCAACGCACGGAACTGATATAATGCAATGCAAGGTCTCCGTGCCGCCTTGGCACCCAATGTTGACCGGGGCCTAGGATCTGGAATATATTGATTGAACTGGCAGGGAAAGCAATGATACGAAAGGAGTTTACATAACAAAAGAACCCTAGGTTTAATTGGGATCATGACCCAGCAAAAGCGAATAAGTGGATTTGGAGGGTAACTGGTAAGAACAGATCTGAAAATGGCTAAGATATTGCAACAGCACTAGGTAGAGTTCGCCACTAGTCTGTTCACAGATATTGCTGAAAATTTGTGGACTGCCTTAGGTATGTAGGAAGAACTGGATAATTTGACCAGGGAGCAATTTTCTCTTCTTCTTCCTTTTTCCCTTTTTCTTTTTTCCCCTCAATTTTTCAATTTTATTTGTGTCTTTTTATTTTTCAAACATGGATATCTTAGGTTTACTTCCATTAAGGTTTGCGTCTCCAATAGTTCCAAGTGATGCATAATGTACTCACAAACCTATGCCACCAACAGTGAACAAGCGAAAATTTTCTATCTATGCTACCATTGTGGATTTAATAAGGATTTAATGATGACATTAAGTGCTTAAATAGGTGAAATTTTAATGGTAGATTTATCACTTGTATTGGTTGATAGCTAGGTTATATTAGGGGTGTTAGTAGTTCGGTTTGGTTGGTTTGGTTTGGTTTGGTTTTAGGATAGATTTCCCACAACCTTATTGGGATAGGACATGCCATTGATGACCTGAGGGCCTATTGATAAGAATCACGAACTCTAATACCATTTTACAATACTCCTTGAACCCAAAGTTTAAGCTTAGTGAAAAAATATATAACTCTGTTTTTTTGGTTGGGGGGGGGGGTGTTGTGTGTTTTGTCTATAAATTCATCTACTTAGGTGGAATTTGCCAAAGTCTACCTTTAAAAAAAGGAAATTCTGAAATTGTGTTAAAAAATTTCAACCTTCAAAAAGTTTAATTAGCCAAACAAGATACCTTCAAAATTTTGGGTATGAATTCTAAACTTTGAAAATCCTATCATTTTAAAAATCCGAAGTTTTTTTTGAAATTCCTTACCCAAACACAATGTAATACGGAGTAGTTTTTTTAAAAAAATTCTTAATGACATGGCTATTGACATGGAAAGCCACGGTAGCACAATATAAATAATTTAACATACTAAAATTTGCAAAAATAGAAATATAACAATATGGCAATCACATTATTTTTAAAAAAAAAAATGAGAGAAAATTGAAAATGTATCCTGTTCAATGGAGTTTATTTTGTGTTGTGATAGTTTAATAAGAATAATATGTTTTATTAAAGAGTGAGGCTATTGCCACCACATAAAGTACTCAAAGCCCCCCATTAGTTTACATTTTTTGAGGTTTTATGAAAAATATAAAAGGTTTTTACGAAAATTAATCGCATTGTTTACTAGAAAACATCATTCTAAACAACTTTGTAGAAGAAATTTTTTCCAAAATCTATCATTTAAGTAGACTTTTTGGCCATTTGCAATCTCTATTTCATTTTCCATGAAAAATTGCCAAAAAGTATACTTAAATGACAAATTTTGGAAAAACTTTCATATACAAAATTGTCTGGAATGAAGTTTTCTAGTAGACTATGTGATTAGTTTTCATAAATTTTTTCTATATTTTTCATAAAACCTTAAAAATGTAAATTAAATGAGGTACTTAGAATATTTTATGTGATGGCAATAGCCTGACCCTTTATTAAATTGCATAAACCTTATCTTTTGACCGCTATTCATGTGACCCTTCATATATATCACCCATTTACACCTTTCAACGGTTGGTTTTGTAACATATATGATGTGCTTGTATTTTATATGTAATATAATTATTTAACCTGCATTTTCTCCTATATGTTACTTTTGGCATTTATGTAGCATTTTATATATATATAATTTAATGCATAGGTTACCTAGAGATGCATTAATGTTGGGACTAGCCGTTCGTTGAGGCTATTTAATTCAAGTCGCCGGTGGAAGACTTCTCATTTACTAGCTCCCCATAAGTTACATGCATAGTGTATAGTATATAATACTTCATGTCAAGATGATCTATAATTTGCATAATTTTTATTAATTCACAAGATGAAGATAAGGGTGTACTAATGTGGAGTTTTGCTCTTAGAATGATATAGATTCGTTCTGCTTACAGTGAACTTATTGCATCAGACTTTCTTTCACATAGGCACATCTTAAAGAGAGTGAGATATCTGTGCCGATACCTATCACTTCGCTTTTACGGTAATATTGTTTTTATTTTTTATTTATTGTAATTATTTATTTCTAATTTTTCTTGAGTTTCTCCAACATAATGTACTAGGTCTCATGGTATGCCATATCAGTTGTCACATTATTAGATCAACAATAAGACCTTAATTACTCAAATTGATGATTGACTAGGAATTTAAAGAGAAACCCATCAAAACGATGCAGAAGGGAAAATATGGGTATTCAAAAGATATAGGAGCTATATTTCCAATTTTGTGTTTTTATCTACGTATGTGAACAATTATTGGAATTTTCACTTCGAAATAGTTATAAGAAATAAATTAAGATTTAAAAAATGCCTAATAAATAATTCCTTTATCACTTTGAAATAGTTATAAGAAATAAATTAAGATTAAAAAAAATTCTAATAATAATTCCTTCAAACAGTGTACACATGGATGTGTCGATCTCCAAGAAATAATGCAACCTAAAAAGAGAGGAATAGGTGGGGAAGAAACGTGTCCCCATACCCCATTATAAATTTAGTTTAGTGATTACATGAGTTTAGGTTATATGAGCTTGGATTGGTTTGAGATTAACTGTATATACCCTTACATTTCTTGATTATTGTTACACAGTGCTTGCTTCAGCCATATAACCATTACCCCTTAGTTTTTGGACAAAATTGTTTCTCGTTGAGGAAACTTTTTTGGCTTCTCATAAAAAAAAAAAAATGATTTTAGAAGACTGTTTTAATGAGAGAAAAAAAAAATGTAATAAACAAACCTCAAACCCCCCAAAACGCTATTACCCTCTTATAACGTAAAAGACAAAAATCCCTTTGAAGATGTCGGTAATAGGGATTTTCATTTTCCAATATGAATTTACTTTCCAATTCTAATCCATTTTCAATTAAAGGTGTTTTTTTTTTTTCCACACTTTCTAATTCTGTGACTATAATCATGAACAAAATTAAATAGTTCCCATAAGTTTGAACCTGGGTCGTTAACTCAGCAAATGAAAAGTATATGGAGGATTTGACATTCCAAATTATGAAACTTCTTGAATCCTAGTAAAGGTCATTGGTTATATTGTCAAAGCAGAATTTAACACAATCATCAAATAGTACAACGAATATGTGACCATTGAAATGATAAGAGAACATTTTGTTGTTTTGTGGAGAACCACTTTGTGAAAATGGGATCTTTTTTAACTTTGCAATATATGAAGCGAAATCCTAGTTTGCTTTGGTGAAACCAGAGAGAAAAAACAACCAAATTTTGATGTTTTCCTTCGTTGACAATGTTGGATAAAAAATTTTGGTCACTCATGGGCCCATTTTAACATAGCTTTGGTTGAGTTCACACTTTAGAGTAACGAGATGGATTCGATTTGATCAATATGAGACACATTGTGTATCAATCCCATGACCTAATAGTTAAAACAATGGGAGAGAGATCATAGAAAGAGGGTATCCTCAATCATTGATCAATATGAAAGGCTATGTTGCTAGCCTTCAACTTTTGGCGCACGACCGTACTGATTTTGATGTGCACTGGCTCCATCTGTGGCCATAACTTTTGGCCATAATTTTTCCTTTTGGTCGGCAACTTTTTGTGAGTGTACAATTGATTTTCAATCTATTGATCGAACATGTGGCGTCTCAGCCTCTCTCATCCCCGCCATTATTCACTTGCGGTTGCGTGTTGAAACCTAGGTCAAGGTGTTAGGTCCGTGGAAGTGAAGATATTAATTATATATTTGAAGCAAATTCATGTCGAGATTCAAATAACAAAATAATTAATAAAAGAGGAAATTAGTGAAAAATATAATAGAGTTGGACTTATAGATGCAAATGTCTATGTGAGAAATTTGTGCATACAGTTAGTATTACCCTTAATTTGTTATTTTTTGTTTTCAAATTTTAAAATGACATAACTTTTGATCCATAAGTTGGTTTCCGATAAAATTTATATTTTTGTAATCTATTTGCCGAGACTTTCGAAACAAAACTCATGATATATATATATGAAATTATGTAGTATTAAATAACAATAATAAAAATGGTTACAATGGCTAAGCATATTGATTTAATATAGTTACATGATTTTTTTTTCTATTTTAAAATAATTACAAGTAATTATTAAAAAAATTAATTAAATTATTTTAAATAGAATTCAAATTGAAATTAATTATTTTCTAAGTAATTTTAACAGTTGACTTACAAATAAAAAAATTAAATTTAATATTAATGGTCTGAAAATTTTTTAATTGGAGAGGATAAAGTCCTCTTAAAATAGTTATGTGTAACTGTTTTAAAAACACATGCATAGCTATAATTTTCAGCTAGAAAGAGAGAGGAGTAGAAGTATGTATGTGTGCTTGGCCAAATAGTAGGCTTGAAGGACAGGTGCCCCTTTTGGCGTGATCGTGGGAAGATTTTGAATTTTGATTACAAAGACGTCTTAGTTTTGCTTGCTTGCTTACTTCGTACTATTTTTCCTAGACCCACAAAAAAAAAAAAACACACACCAGACTTGGTCCTCTCTTCAAGGTCACAACCAACCAAGAAGTTAATCTGTACCATATTACCATAAATAGCCAGATCTTGAATAGGGGCAAAAGCAAAGCACATGTTATCTTGAGAAAGTCTAATGAAAGGGTCGAAATCATTTAGCTTCACGTCTGCACTAGTGGAATGCACCGTCAGAATTGGAGCACTCGGGTCATGGTCACATTCTGCAACTTTTTTAGAAGTTTTAGAGAGAAAGAAAGAGAGAGAGAAAGGGAGGGGGAGGGAGAGGGTGAGGGAGAGAGAAAGAGCTAGTGAGGGAAAGATAGACAAGATGGCGACCCATTCGTAGATCTATGGTGGCTTGCAACTAAGGCTATGTATGGACTGAGATAAGAGAGGAAAAAATAAGAAAAAAGAAAGTAACTTTCTTTCCATTATTTTTGCTAATTAGACCTCATTAATAAAGATAAGAAAAGATAAAGTAATCACAATTACATTATTACATTTTTTAACAAATTAAACAAAAGTTATATAAGGATATATTTGTCATTTCATTACTCACTTATTTATTTTCTCGCCATTTCTCTCTAAATCTCTTTAATTTGGGGAAAAAAGTAAATGGTTTCATTTTCTCTCCATTTCTCCCAATTTCCTTTATCATCCCTCCCAACTTAACAATCCAAACGAGAATTTTCTCTTCTCTTCTCTTCTCTCTCCATTTCTCTCAATCCATACACAGCCTACGGTATTTTAGCCTGAAAAAATATAATGTAGATATTAGGTTGGATAAGAATTTCTCTTGGATTTATATCTTTATAAATCCTACTTAAGGACCGCGGCCAAAGTCTTCTTAATAAAACTAAGATTTACATGCAAGAGAGATAATATTTAATGTGAATCAACAAAATCTTGTTTACATCCACATATAAGAAGAGAAGATCCACTGTAACCATAAAGAAATTATAGAGGGTAGAGAATATATGACACAAATCCCGAACCCTAAAACAATATTAGTTAATCTGCTTTCGTTGTGTACAACCAAGCTTGAGTCCGAAACAATACCATATTTCCGGCCCTACTCCCGGTGTTCCATTCTCTCCCTCGCCCCTGTTTACAAACCCTGTGAAACCTTCACATCTCTCTCATAAGCCTAAATTAATAGCTTAAACGATTATTTATAAAACTTCTAAACTCTAATCCTTGTTGGACAAGAAATACAATTTCCTTCAGACCAAAAAATCTCAATAAAAACTTTCCTAAAAAGATAACTCTATAATAAGAAACAATATTAGAATAGGAATTTGGGGCGTATTCTAACATAGGGGACCACCATGTTGAATGGAAGTCTACAGCTCATGGGTTTAGTCTTGAACTCTTGATTAAGGTAAAGGTGTAGCTGTAATCTTTTGAAAACTACTGATTGCAACCCTGATGATGTTTGGTTCAATGTTAGTAGATCAATTCAGCATTAATTAGAGATTTGTTAGGTGTGGATAATACATAAAGTGCTGGGAAGTGAAGTAGTAACTTCCCATGATGTGAAAGCATCTTAATTTGCGTTCATTAGTCATTTGTAATGCTAATGTGAAAACATGAAACACATTGAACTTTAAGGTCTTCAAGGCACTTTTTAAGTCAAAAAGTTGCATCTTACCTGAATTTCATAATATGGAGCTAGTCCTGATTAATTGATGCATGAAGGGTATAGTTCCTCCACAGAGGAACTTATTTTTTGTATCAATTACCTTCTGACCTATTCCACACAGAAAAAAAAAAAGAAAAGAAAAAAGATGTTGTGAAAGATTATTTGGAATGAAATTTTGCATTAATTCGTTTTCAAAATCCTCAGATTCCTAAGATCTTTTGTCTTTACACTATCCTAGCTCGTAGGTTAGTCTAGATTTATAGATGACAACAATAATTTGATGATTACATACAAAAATGACTGTTTATTATTGTTATATATCTTGGTTATCTAAAAGTATTTACATACATTTAGTAAAAATAATTTCTTCTTTCTATATTTATTAAAATTTTTTTCCTTCTCTTGATTGATGATTAAGAATGTCCTAAGCTTTAATCTATTGAGAGCTAAGATTCGAATCCAAATTAATCCTTTAATGATCCATGTTAGATCTTCGATACCCATAAGTAACGATAATTACAAAAAATTAAAATGATGACCTCTTAGGGCACGCCTACCCTTAATCTTAATGTTGAACCATAGGTTTGGTACAAGAGGAATCTTTCTTAGGCTTTTGTTTTTAGTTTGCAAACCGTAGGTGAGGGCGTCCTAGAGGTCCGTCAAAGAAGATTTAAGACAAACAAAAATTCCCTGTTCTCGTTTTCTATTACCCAAAAAAAAAAAATTTCCTCTTTCCCGCTGAACACTTCCATCATGAAAAATTTTCAGTTGAAAAAACGGAAGGGCAATTTACTAGTGAGAAGTGAGGAGGAATAATTGTTCGCTTATGGGCCTCTGCAATTGAAAAAAAGTGAGTAGGGATTCGATGATTACGAAATGGTCCATAAAAGCAATAAACAGTTAACTGACCTGAGTTTACTCAACAAATTTTTTATATTCTTGACCGAAGTCACCACTGCTTTTATAAACGAGTTGAACCACACCATCACGTCGATGGTTTCACCAAATCCGGATAAAAAAAGAGTAGGTGTGGGGCATAGCTACACGTTTTCCAAAGTCGCTACGTACAGATCCTCTCCGTGATCCAATAGTTGGCAAGTTGGCCTTCGATCGTCTGCCATCCCTTACGTTGTGTCCTGTCCTGCTCCTAAGTCAATGAACACTCTGACCAACCCTTCTGATTTAATTTCTGTACAGTCTTTGGGGTGCGGAAGCTCGTACTGGATAATGTCGAAAATATTTTGTAACCCTTCACTGCATCAACAATTCACTCAAAATTATTTAATTCTACTGCATGTCGGAGACCATATTTACTAAAAAATAAAATAAATACGAATTGTATTAAATAAATTTATGTGATAATCTCATGGTATGTGTGTCTGTTTCCACAGATTTAATGTAAGGCAGTTGTTATGATTCTCTCGACCTGCATGGATTTATTTACACTTCTCTAAAGCTGGAAAACAGAATTTATGACACTCGTACACGTGGATTTGATGAGTTGTCCTGTAGACCCAATTCAAACAGGATAAGGCCTTACCCCCGGCCTCCACTATAAATTTTCATGCAAACACCCCAACTCCGACTCCATCCCCAACTCAAACTCACCTCCCCCAAGCCAAAGAAACAGACATCCCAAGTACCATACACATACTCCTATATTTATATATATATGTAGACAGAGAGAGAGAAAGAGAAAGAGAAAGAGAAAGAGAGAGAGTGATAGCATCTGTGTGATTTGTATAGCCATGGAGTGTACTGAGGCTGTGAAAGAAGAGAAGAAGCCTTCTTCTTTTCAACTGCAACAAGAAGAACCACCAATAGGTCCAAGCCCTCTGAAGAAGATAATCATGGTGGCATCAATAGCAGCAGGAATCCAATTCGGGTGGGCCCTGCAGCTCTCCCTCTTGACACCCTACGTTCAGCTTCTCGGCATTCCACACACATGGGCAGCGTTCATCTGGCTCTGTGGCCCAATCTCCGGCATGCTGGTCCAGCCCATCGTCGGCTACCACAGCGACCGCTGCACCTCCCGCTTCGGCCGCCGCCGCCCCTTCATCGCCGCCGGTGCCGCCCTCGTCGCCATCGCCGTCTTCCTCATCGGCTTCGCCGCCGACCTCGGCCACCTCTTCGGTGATTCCCTCAAAAAAACTGTCAAGCCCCGCGCCATCGCCGTCTTCGTGATCGGATTCTGGATCCTCGACGTCGCTAACAACATGTTACAAGGCCCCTGCCGGGCTCTCCTCGCGGATCTCTCCGGTAACAATCAGAAAAAGATGCGCTCCGCTAACGCGCTCTTCTCCTTCTTCATGGCCGTCGGCAACGTTCTTGGTTTCGCCGCCGGTTCGTACACTCATCTCCATGACGTCTTCCCATTCTCGAAAACTCAAGCTTGTGATGTTTACTGTGCGAATCTCAAAAGCTGCTTCTTCATTTCAATTACGCTGCTGCTGACCCTCACCACCTTGGCACTCACGCTAGTACGTGAAAAACCGCTGTCGCCACCGGAAGCGGGTAATGCCGGGAACAATGGGGACCGCGTAGAGGAGGAGGAGGGGGAGGCAGCGCCGGTACCCTTTTTCGGGGAAATATTGAGTGCGGTGAGGAGTCTGAAAAGACCCATGCGGGTGCTAATTGTGGTGACGTGTCTGAACTGGATTGCGTGGTTTCCGTTCCTGTTGTTCGATACTGATTGGATGGGGAGGGAGGTGTACGGAGGGAAGGTAGGGGAAGGGAGGATGTATGATATAGGGGTGCATGCGGGTGCATTAGGGATTGATGCTCAACTCGGTGGTGCTGGGATTCACGTCCCTGGCGCTGGAGTTCTTCGCGCGTGGGTTTGGGGTGAAAAAGTTGTGGGGTTGTGTGAATTTCTTGCTGGCTATTTGCCTGGCCATGACTGTCTTGATCACTAAGATGGCCCAGTCTCACCGCCGAATTGACTCCACTGGTGCCATTGCGCCTCCTCCCACCGGGATCAAGGTCGGCGCGTTGTCTCTCTTCGCCGTCTTGGGCATACCACTAGCGGTAACTTCCTTCAGCACTTCTTTTTATTTATTTATTCATTTTTGCTAAAAAACAGTATCTCTTACTCTTTGGTCTAAACTAATTCCTAAACTAATTCTATTATATGCAAATCATTCATAATTCTATACATTAATTGGATAATTAAAAGATGGAGTCATAGTCTTTTGTCATCTATGTCACTTTCATGAATTCTTCTCATGCTTCTCTCACTCGAGAGTGTAAGAGACTTTTTGAAGAGTACTCATAATATTTTCCTAATTTTATTACTTATTATGATTGTGTTAAATTTTGTACCACTGAAACAGGTAGTGATCATAGAGAAAAATTTATATGTAATTACAATATAATTAACATGATATTATAAATTAATAAATAAAATAAAATAAAATAATCAGAATACTATAATTTTATTTTATTTCACTTGTATTAGTATTCGGATACCACGTTTCTACATTACATTTATAGTGAAGACTTACTCGTCGTGACGCGATAAAAGCTAACAGAATACTAGGCGCCTGTGATGCAAAATTAATTATACTCCGTGGACGATAATCGGTGCATGGCGTCACGGCATGATTTTAAAATGTGAAGAATTATTGCAATTGTTATTTGGCTTCTTTCACAGCTATTTAATGCATAATTTATAGCCCTATCCCTAGCGGCCTAGGCTGCTAGCAGTGATGCTTATCTAAAAAATTTGAAGTCCTTTGTCATGGACTTGCACGTGGTGCTAAACAAGGTGGAGCAGGGCTTTCATCACACATAGTGGATTAACGTTACATGCACTTCATTAATTAGGCCTCTCAGATTCTTGTCCCTTCATGGCCTACTCTACTAGTGCCTCTGTCCTTTCCTAAGAAGCATAGACACTTTTCCGGTGTTGAGCACATATTGAACATGGCGGCCTTCCGAAACACCATGGATGAAGCCATGTGTAATTGAGTGGGGGCAGGTCCTGCCCTTGATTTTTTATTTTTATTTTTTTTTATTTTAATATTTCTTACCTCAAAAGTTTTTTAAATTTTAGATTCGCCTCCTCTGGTTATTTTTGAACCCTTTAATTTTTCTTTCCTATTCCTCCTTTTATTTTTATTACTTCCTTCCCTATAAATTAAAGCCTCAATTCCCCTTCTCCAATCTCTCATTTCCAGAGACCTAATTTATGAATGCTAGATTAATTATGTTTATTGAAGAAAAAGTATTTGATAGCGTTGATAAGAAAAGATATTATACAAAGTTTTCAAAAAACGAGTCTTTTCGATATACAATTATAAATGTATTGAATTGAAATATGATTTATTTATGGATTATAAAAGATGCAGTCACCAATTAAAACTTCACACCTAACTATTGAATAGTTAAATGGGTGAAAACAATTTATGGGTCATTGTTTTGTCTTTAAAAATAGTAAATGATTTTATGTGACGATAAATACAAAATAGACATTAAATGGGAAGGACGGAAGGTGACCTGACAATATCTTATATATTTGAAGTCAGTTTATAACATTGATAATACAATCCTTCAAGTTATTTATTTATTTATATTTTTTTTGTGTAGGTGACATACAGCATTCCGTTTGCTCTGGCTTCCATATTTTCCAACACTTCGGGCGCAGGTCAAGGTAAAGTTCTGTACCCATTTTTAACTCAAAACTGGAGATTATTGAGGCTTCCTAGTTCCTTCTGAAACTATTTGCCTATCTGTATTTTGTAGGGCTTTCTTTGGGAGTTTTGAATCTTGCAATAGTTATACCCCAGGTAAGAATTCTCTTAAAATCTATAGTCACATACATGCATGAGTTATTGAGTTTGATTGGTTCCTTTTATCATAGCAATTAATTTTTTTGTAAGGTTATAACAATTAATTTCTTTAGTTTATTAAATTAAAATAAAATTTTAACAATAAATTTAAAGTGACCCTGTTAAGAAAAAATCCTGGCTCCGCCACAGTATTGAGAATTTCTTACTTTTTTTTCTTCGTGAAGTACCCCACTCATTGAATAATTAATCTAATGAGCTATATGCAAGATTATAATGAACAGTATAAGGTGAGCGCAACATGAACTAATTTGGATTTTGAATGGTGAAACAGATGGTGGTGTCTGTAGCCAGTGGACCGTGGGATGCTCTGTTTGGAGGAGGTAACTTACCGGCATTCGTGGTGGGAGCCATAGCGGCTGCAGCAAGTGGGGTGTTTGCACTTACCATGCTTCCATCTCCGCCTCCTGATGTGCCGGTAACAAAAATTGAGAGCACCAGAAGCACTACGCAACCCTGAGCCGTTTGGACCTTCTGCATGGAGTTCAAAGTTTTTTTTTTTTCCTTTTTTTTTCTTTTCTTTTCTTTTGGGAATGCTACAATGCCATTTCTGTCGTAATAGAATCAATGGCCTGTATGCATACGCTTAAGCGTGGCATAGTCAAGGTTAATCCAGTAGATCTCTATCCTTTTTCGCGTCGTACGTGCATGGTTTGTGACTTGTGAGTCTAGTGATGTTTGGATATGAGAGTATTTGTCGATTCTTGATTATAAGTTTTTTTTTCTTGATTATAAGTTTTTATTTTTTATTTTTTATGCGGGAGGGGGGGTGTTTAAAGAAGGGAGCAATTTTATGTTTGGCATGCTGTGTGTCCAACTTATGTTTAGGTGAAATTTAAATGGTCATATGAAGTCATTTGAAACTTAATATTTTAAATAGACTGTGGGATGCGAGACCACTCAATCACGAGCTACATGGTGTTCAGGCGGGCAATTGCCTCACATCAAGCTTTTTATTTTATACCTAGGCTCTATTTGATTCATGGATTTTACCAAAGAAAATATATATTCAAGGAATTGTACTTTTTTTTATTTTGTTGCAATGTAAATCGGAAGAAGGATAAGAATTAGAATAATTTTGGCTTGATTTAATTTTATCTTTTCCTCTCATTTTCTTTCCTTCTTATTTTTTTTCCTTCGTTTTTTTTTTTTCCAAGGTAGAATTCACAAATCAAATAGAGGGAGTTTACTTCTTTTTTTTTCTTCTCTTACATTGCCTCTCTTTCTTTTTTTTCTTTTTTTGTATAGCAATGGCTCCATGTGTACGTTTAAATGTAATACCACCATGGTTATTCAATTCTTATGATTTCATGTCTAATTTCTGTCATGGAGGTTTTATAGATGGTGCGACTTCTAAGTCTGATTGTAAATGGAGTAAAGGGTGTAGAGAAGAGTAATTTCCAATGTATTTCAAGGTAATCCAAGGAAATAACAATTCTTGCAATTCACAAATCTCATTTATGTCGTTATTGAATGAGGGTATGTTTGGATGTATCGTGGATATAGAGTGGCTTTATTGCATAAAACCAACACCTAGATGAGTCCATTTTAAGAAAAGAAGAAAAAATAATTATTCTCATTTTCTTAAATGCAATAGAGCTATTTTAATTTCCATGCAACGATAATATCCATCCCAAAAAATTCAAAAGACTATTAAAAAGGTAGAATAACTTATTTAAAGTTTTCTTAATATATCTTATTTAGACTTTGAATGAGTATATCATTTTAGGGTCCTCTAAAGGTTTTTGAAAATCCACTGTTATAATCTCACAAGATCTAGAAGGAAAGCATGGCTCGGGTTGAATAGGTGTTCTAAAAAAATTATCAGATAGATTACACATCTGTTTTAATGATTTCGATATTTTATGTCGTGCATTCAAGGGACAAAGCCAAGAATTTAGTTTACGAAGGTAAACTTTTGTTGGTTGTTAGTGCTTTATTCTAATTCAAAATATCAAACAAGCTTTAGTTTAAAATTTTCTTGTCTTGTTACTTTGTAGTAGAAAAAATTGTAAAATTTTATGATCCGTTGAAAAAAAAAAAAAAAAAAGAAGAAAGAGAAAGAGAAAGAAAGAAGGAATGGGAGATTGGGAGGGATCAAGGATTTCATATGGAGAGAGAGGGGGGGGGGGGGGGGGGGGGGAAGAGAGAGAGGCGTGGGAAAGAAAAATAAAACAGGTTAGCAAAACTTGAGGGGTGACAAATCTAGAATTTCAAAGAATGAAAAAAAAAATAGGATAAAAAAATTTCAAGGGAGGTAGTTGTCCCCCTTCACCATTATTTGGCATCGTCTTCACATGCATTTGCAAAGGTCTCATCCTAGTTATGAGTAATGCTAATTACACAACCGTCAAATCTCCACTCTCTTATTCGAGGTGCTATTCATATGGGTTTTAGACTCCTAGCTCAGGTAAGAGAAATAATTTATACATATATATTGACAATCTATAGAGCCTATCCCTACCTTTAACCCCTTTGATATCAACAAATGATTTATCAATGCTTCTCTAGAAATTTGAACCCAAAATCACAAATTCAACTACTGAAAGAAATGCCACTAATTAAACTATTTTGTCATTGATTATGTGAAAGAAATAGGATAGACCATGTACTAAGGTTGAGATAATAATTGAGTCACTTAAAATTTTCATTAAATTAATTTATGGGTTCCCATTCAAAATTCACAACTAAAGCAGAGTTGAGCACATCAAAGTTATGGCTAATGTTGATCAACGACTGAGCCACACGTTTACATTATAAGTGAGATGAAAAATCAGAAGGGAAAATTACATTAACCTCCCTTAAAATTTTGATGAAATGACATTGGTCTTTCATGAGGTTTAACAATATTACATAAACCTTCCTTCCATTATTGTTGCCGTCATGGAGCAAGGGAGATATTTAATTTATTTTTACTCTAAACATGGCGGTCTTATAACAATTTTTTTTTTTCTTTTCACAAAAAGGATAAAAATATCTTGGGGCATTTTCGGCTTTCCGAGGTTTCAAGGAAAGTTAAGGTTATTTTAGCCTATTTATTCACTAACCCATTTAATAGAGGCAAATAGGGGCATTTTTATCTTTCCATGGTCAGTTTTGGGTTGCTTTAGTCTTTTTATGTAGTTAGCAATTTCAATAAGGGCAAAGTTGACATTTTCTTTTTTTTTTTTTTTTGGCATGACAACAACAACTTCTGTTGGTCAACTTTATTTTTAATTTTTTGCTATGAACATATAAGAAACTCACACACACAATATGTTAGAGATATTGGACATTAATAAATGTGGGTCCCATGTGTAATTTGAGATGGGTCCATATTGGAATTAGTTAATCTCTATGTGGAGATTTAATTCGAATATTTAATTGGCAAAAATCATTAAAAGTTGAATGAAAAATTGTTCTCTAAAGTCACCCTTGAATAATTGGTTGAAGAATGGTAATAAGGTTTGTCCTATATTGGAAAACTGTAAATTCCTTAGTGAATTCATATACATATACTTTGGGCTTATGGTTTGGGCCCAAAGGGTACCCAAATTTTGTGAGGGGAGAGGATCTAGCCAACATTAGGTTTGGACCCAAAAACACACGCGCGTGCATGCCCACACCGAGCTAGATCAGTTTGGGTGGTGTCAAGTAAGACTGACCTATGTGTGTTATTTTTTAAGTAAAATTTAATTTTTGCTAATTCAGATTAATTACCATTAAGAGTTGTTTCTGTTAACCCAGAACAGTCATGACCATAAGACGCATCTGATCAACGTACGCTATAACTATTTTGGAGAGTCACTTAGAGTTTTATATATACTGCATTTCGCACACTATTAGGGGTTAATCAACATATTAGATTTTTCGCCAAACGCATCGATTGCAGTGCTTCTTCTATGCATGCAGATCATTGTATCCTGGGAGGCAAACATCTAAGAGACTCAAAGCACTAAATAAGAGGCAAAATCTATCTAAAGGACATAGCGTCAAATACTAGCCTTGATCAATCCATTTCTGTTTTGATCATCTTCTATATTCTGTAAGTTTGTGAATTTCCATAATTTATTTCGTGTTATTTGTGTTTTATATGCTTACTGTTTTGACATAATTATAAACGTAATACATTATGTCCAACAATCTTAAGACAGATTTACATTTCTATATACTTTGTAATTTCTGTTAATTAGTTTGTATATATCATATTATATTCTGTGTTATAATTCTATGTTATATATATATATATATATATATATATATATATATTATATTCATATTGTTTGCGTTTCTATTTAACAAAAATGGCAAGTGAGGTTACCAATGTTGTGCCATGCCTGTTGTGGCAGTGGCCCTTGCTCTTGCACATGGAGAGAAACCAGAGAAATTCAATGGTTCTGACTTTAAGAGATGGCAACAAAAAATATTGTTTTATCTTCCTACATTGAATTTGGTTAAGTTTCTGTATGAAAATGCTTCCACTCTCAAAGTTTATGAGACCGATAGGATTACTATCGCGGCAGTGGAGGCATGGAAACATTTTAATTTCTTGTGCAAGAATTGCATCCTCAATGCGTTAGACAACATATTATACAATGTGTATAGTCCAATAAAAACTACAAAGGAATTATGGGACTCCTTAGACAAAAAGTACAAAACGGAAGATGCCGAAATGAAGAAATTCGTTGTGAGCAAATTCATAAACTATAAAATGATTGACTCTAAGATTGTTATGAGTCAAGTGCAAAAGTTTCAATTAATTTTACATGAAATACATGCCGATGGTATGTCGGTTAGTGAATCCTTTCAAGTGGTTGCAATTATTGAAAAATTACCATTGTTGTGGAAGGATTTTAAAAATTATTTGAAGCACAAACGCAAGGAGATGAGCCTTGATGACTTAATTGTAAGGTTAAGGATTGAAGAAGATAACCGAAATTCTGAAAAGAATAGCGGTAAAAATCCTATGGAGTCTAAAGCTAATATAGTGGAAGTGCAGAAAAATAACAATAAAAAGAGGAAGCACTCAAGCCAAGGATCATCCCAAAATTCCAAGGGTGGTGATTCAAAGAAGTTCAAAGGCAATTGCTATATGTGTGACAAATCAAAACATCGTGCAAAGGATTAATTGTGACAAGTGAAAGAACTAAGGAACCAATAAGAAGGCTCAAACAAATGTGACTGAAGTAGACAATATTTCGGATTCGATTAATGATATATAACTTTTTGCTGTCGCTTCTAAAGTAAATTTGGTGGACAGCAATTCTAAAAAATGGTGGGTGGATATTAGTGCAACTCGTCATATTTGTTCGGACAAGAAGATGTTTTCTATATATAACTTGGTGGATAATGAAGAACGACTTTTCATGGGCAACTCCTCAACTTCCAAAATTGATGGACATGGAAAGGTGATCTTGAAGATGACTTCGGGAAAAGAGTTTATTTTCAATGATGTGTTAGTTAACATTAGGTTTGGACCAAAAAACACACGTGCGCATCCGCCCACATCAAGTCCGAGCTGGATCGGGTGGGGTCAAGTAAGACCGACCCATGTGTGTTATTTTTTAAGCAAAATTTAATTTTTGCTAATTCGGATTAATTACCATTAAGAGTTGTGTTTGTTAATCCAGAACAATCATCACCATAAGACGCGTTTGATCAACGTGCCTTCTGACTGTTTTGGAGAGTCACTTAGAGTTCTATATATACTGCATTTTACACACTATTAGGGGCTAATCAACATATTAGATTTTTTGCATGATTCACCAGACGCATCGAGTGTAGTGCTTCTTTTGTGCGTGCAGATCATTGTATCCTAGGAGGCAGACATCTAAGAGACTCAAAGCACCAAGTGAGGGGTAAAATCTGTCTTAAGGACATAGCATCAAACGCTAGCCTTAATCAATCCGTTTCTGTTTTAATCATCTTCTGTATTCTGTAAATTTGTGAATTTCTAGAATTTGTTTCGTGTTATTTGTGTTTTATATGCTTACTATTTTGACAGAATTATAAACGTAATACATTATTTCCAACACGAAATGAGGAAGCCCCTTTATTTTTAATTTTTTGCTACGAACATATAAGAAACTCACACACACAATACATAAATAAGGAAGCCTATGTATTCAATATAGTCCAAAAAGGGTAAAGAGCCTATAAAGTTAACCCTCATGTAACCTCCAAAAATGCCTAATGCTTGATGCAAAAGTAGAACCTTATACATTCTAAAGGCTAACGTTGGCTAGTTGATGTGGGATCTTACACCTCCAAACTTTTTTTTTTTTTTTTGGGGGGGGTAAGTACACATAGGAAACTCACTCACACAACAAACAACTTTTATTGGTCAATTCATAGAAGGGATGCCAATTTAAGTTTTTAAGGCTTTATATGGATTGAAAGAAATGGAGTAAGAGAAGAGAACCTCATTAAGAGAACATAAGAGAATAAAAGAAAAGAGAAGAGAAAATAACATTTTCTCCACCTTTTTTGGATAAAAAGAAGATAAGAGAAGAGGAGAAGAGCTCCACACTATTGGTTAGACCTCATTAAGAGAACATAAGAAAGAGGAGAGAAAATAGTTACACACAATTACAAAATTACCATTTTTTACATATTAAACAAAAATTGCATAGGAATATATTTGTCATTTTATCACTCACTTAGTCACTCATTTCCTTTATCTTTATTTTTTTCCAAAATTTTTCCAATTTGGGGGAGAGAGAAAATGCACTTTTCTCCATTTCTCATAATTTTCTTTCTTTTTCCTCCCAACTTAAAAATTCCAAATGAGGAAAGTAGAAAGAAAATTAATTATTTTTTCTTCTTTTTTATTTTATTCATTTCGTTCTATCCATACATAGCTTAGACGTCGAGGGAGATTGGTGTCATTAGGGATGTGCAAAAACCACCCAATCCATCAAACCAAACCAATCCGCTCTATTTTACAACTACCCAAGAGGTTTGAGAGAATAGACAGATTGGTTTGGGTGGTTGAGCAGTAAATTTGGTGGTTTTGTGTGGTTAGTAGGTTAAACTTCTCCAACCTATCAATAAACCAACCCAACTCGTTTTTAATTATATATATATATATAAAATACATACACTTGCTACAAGAAAACATGTTAAGACATCATTGTTTTTTTTTTTTTTTTCTTTTGCTTGGTTTATAATTATTTTGTGAAATTTGATATTATAAAATATTAAATGTTTTATTTCTAAACATTTTTGTAAGGAAATCAACAAATCATCCTCATAGAGATTATGAAAGCACATATTTTGGTCTTTTGACAATCCTCATAAAGGTTATGAAGGGCATTATACACACTTGACTATAATATCGCCGATACCGGTGATATATTGCCAATATATCACGCGTATCGATGGTGATCGACACGATATTAGCCTGCAATTTCTTTTTTACTCATTATCGAGCGATATATCTCGATATTATCAAGATATCGATAAATATCAATGATATCGAGAAATGCCGAGAAAGTCGTGGTTTTTTAGCAATGTTTCTCACCAGTTCTGGCGATCTTCCAACGATTTTCCAGCGATATTTCGACAAATATCGGTAAATATCGGTAAGCCTTCAAGAGAAAGAAGTAGAAAAAGAGAAGAAGGAGAAGGAGAAGGAGAAGAAGGAAGGTCTGGACGTCTGATTTGTGCACCTTGTCTTGTTGTCACCATCGTTCATTCTGCTTTTGTTTAAGAGGCCTTTTTTTCCCTTTTTCTTTTGTTTCCCAAGCTTATGTAAAGTGTAAACCGTGATAAAGGGATAAAAAGACAAAATTCCTTTTGATTTTTTGATGAAAGAGATAAGATTCCTTTATCATTTTCCTGACACCTCTTTAAATAAAAGACAAACCCTTTTATTAAAAAACCCATTTTTTACATATTTTTACATTATAACCTTATAATTCTTTTTAACTTTATATTTTTACCTTTAACTATGTGACATTTTTAAAAGAACTCAACTCATTTTTTATACTACCTCTGTTTCAAATTGACTGTCCCTTTTGAAAAATTACGCTTTTTTGGGAGACCCTATTAAATACATTTACATCATCATATATGTTTTAACATTCCAATTTTGCCCTTAAGTATACAAAACATTGGAAAGAAACAAAATACCCATGTGAAAGGGTATTTTAGAAAATTACATAAAAAAATCATTGACTTTTAGAATGGGACAATAATTTTGGAACATCCTAAAAAGGAAAGGAAGCCAATAAAATAGGAACGGAGGAGGGCATATTTATTTTTATGTAGTAAGTTAGTAACAATTTTTTTTTTTTTTTTTTGTCAAACTATGTTTAGTATTTCATATAGTTTAAAATATAATTTCAAGTCAATGACCCCTAATTTAATAGAACCTAATATTTAAATGATATAAATATGTATTTTAATGTTATGTAGCATTAGCTATGAAATTTTCATAAGTTTGTAATATTTATTTGCTCAGCGCCCTACATTTTTTGCACCCTATACACCACTTTTTTATTTTATTTTATTTTAATTATAGGGATTTAATTTGCAATATTTTGATGCTAGATTGTGTATTAGCTAGAGTCTAAATCATTATTTCTCAGAGTTTCAATAAAAATATCCATGTTTAACTCATAATACCTACCATATCTTTAAAATGATATCAATATTGTCGATGTATCCGATATATCCATATATTTGGACCATCGATATATCCATCGATATCGATATTAAAGTCCTTGATTATACAACTCACTTAATTCCGTCCAAATCAATGGTTTAAAAATGATAAAAGAAATCAACCAATTTGTCGATTTTTAAAACCAATGATTTGATGGCGGGTTAACAAATTTGCAAACTGTCCTAAGCAAGTTTGTCGGTGGTTTCTTTCCTAAATCGCTCCAAACTGACCTGCCTATGGCCACAGTTCCCACACCCCTAAGTGTCTTTATTATTATTATTATTATTTTTTTTTTGTATTTGTTTTGGTCAAATAATTAAAAAAACATACATAGTCACACCCATACATGTCAAACTCAAAATGAAGACCTTTGGAAACCCGAAATTTGCCCTTTGGGCAGTGTTTGATATCGGGATTTCATGTATGGGAAAGTGAAGATATTCCACTGCCCCCGTTTGACTCGCTCTCATTCCTAGCAAAACTTTTTTTCAGCAGGTGAAACATTCCCAATTTGGGGGGGGGGGGGGGAATCAAACCTACAGTTGAGGTGGGTTTATGAAATTCATTCCTAGGCACCCATTTAATAAAATTTATAATGGCAAGTGTGCCCTTGTTGGTCAACAGCAAGTCAGCAACAAATGGGTATTCCACCCGTGTCCTCATGCAGTTCCTCAAAACCACGATCCCATTCTCAAGCCTTAACTATTCTCACACGATGGTAGCACATGAGAGAGAAAGAGGAGAAGTTTGTTCACATACTGTCGACCCCTACTTCTGCAAATCGTTTATTTGGGTATGATTTTCTTCATTTTCTTTGTTTCTTATGTGCTACATCCCATATTGTTCCTCGTCCCTTTCGCGGCGGCCATTGATGAAGATAGCAATTTCTCCATTCTCCTTGCAATTTTCAAGTTTTACATTCAGTTTGGGTTGGATAGGAGTTGGAGATTGAGAGAAGTGGAATGGGAAGAGTTGGTATGTGATGACAGGATAGGTGAGGGGGAGGATAGGATGTGTGCCGACGGTATGGGAGGAATGGGGGTGGAAGGTTAGCCTTAAGGTTTCATTCCATGAATATATTATGATTTTGAATATAACAAGGCATTGATGAATATATTTATTTTGCATCAACCCAATTCACCCCGTCTAAGATTGATTATTTTTGGGACAACAGAAGTGTGTTGACGGGATGGGTGGAGTGGGAGGGGTTGAGTGTCGACGAGAGGGGAGTGGGTATGGGGTAGGACGAGTTTGATTTTGGTTTGTGAGGGGTGGGTTTTTATAAAGGGATTTTAGTTTACTAAAATTTGATGTGAAAATTTGTTTTTAGATACTGGTAAAACATTTAGTTGGCTTGTAGCTTTATATAGTCAACTAAATAATCATTGGAAAAAAAATTTTAGCTACTACCAAATACTTTAGTCAGTTGTAGGTTGATATGGTCAACTAAATTTAAGAAGAAATAATTTTTTGCTACTGCGTCAAAGTTTAGTTGGCTGTATGTTCATATATATATTCTTACCTCCGAAATATTGATGCAGATCAATGATAAGGGTTTAACGATTCTTGAGAATAGGGTAGGTAGGTGTACGTGGATATGTTCACGATTAGCTCTTTGAAGAATCCAGATTTTGGACTCAACTCGCTTCCATATGTACATCAGCTTTCTTGTATGTGGATTTGTTCATCTCTCTGAGAAAATTTAGATTTGTTCTTGACGATTTCATAGGCTTGAAGATGGTGGCTCTTAGCTATCGATCTTCTCGCAATAGGCTGGATGACAAGGACGAAGGAGAAGATTTGAAAAGGTTCTGGTGGATCTGATAAATGACTTTGACAAAGTTAAGGGTATTGTGGGAATTTACTATTATTGGGTATGAGATTCCTAACCTAACCAAACGTTGGAATGGGAATGCTAGGGGGTATCAGACTTTCTATTACCACAAACCAAACATGAGAATGGTCATATCCCCTCATATTCCCATTCCCAAGTAATAGGTCAAATCTAAGAGTCACATTCTCATTCTCCGTACCAAACACACCCTTGGTGTCATTTTGTCCACGTAATTTTCCCCAAATAAAAATTCGGACACGTAGCATGACATCTATAAAATGCATGAAAGTTGCCCAATCATTCTCCATTTCATCTTCCCTTCCTTTTTTTTTTTTTGGCACTATTTCACCTTCCCTTCATCATAAACCATCATCAACTATTACCTACCAACAAGCTCCCTTCATTCCACATTCAATTTAATGCAATACAATTCGCTTACCAGAACCTAGGGCTTTTCTGTATCTCTTTCTTTCCATGGATTGCGTTGATTCGGCGGAAGCACCCGCCAATGCGTACGAACTCTTGTTTCAAGCGGCCTCGATGATACCGATTTGGCACTATTTTTTGGCGTTCCAGTTTGTTTCTTTTGTTTTTCTCTACAATTTCTTGGAGATTCATTTCTTCCAAGATCTCTTTTCCGGGTGCAGAGGGAATCCTGTGTCTCTGACGTTTAATTCCTGCTCCGACATCTACGACGGCGTCGTTTCCAAGTGTCGGGTTCTTCGTGGGAGGTAGAGTTGTCCAACCTTTGGTTTTAAAGGCTTCCTTTGTTTCGGCGGAAAATGTTTACCGGGCAAATGAAGAGTTTTGATTTTTCCTCTCGTTTTTCTGTAGTTTATCAGCAACCAAATGGAACCTTAAGAAAGCAAATCATTTTTGTTTCCTAAGAAAATTTAAGTACAAGAGAGGGAATTTAAATTTTAAATCTAACCCAAGAGAACTCTTTGCTTAAAGTTTCACTTTTTCGAAACAGAAACGATTTAAAACATGAAACTTGAGATTTTTGTTTTTTTTTTTCTTTTTTTTCTGTTTTATTTTTCATCAGCTTTCTTGGCGACCAAAAGGGATAATGTGCCCTTTTATCTCCATGGATATATTATGTTTGAAACTTGGTGAATATTAATCAATAGCATCTATTCCGTGCGAAGAATGGCAGACTGTAGCCGATATAAGTAACTTTAAAAGTATTGAAAAATGATGAGGAATGTATTTCAAAGAGAACTTCTAAATTATTGCTGATGTGCGTGCTACTATTAAAATGTAGTGTTCTAATAAAGTTGTCATGTTTATAATACATAGCATATGATGTAAAATGAATAATTAAATAACAAAGTGGAGTGTAAGCACATAATCCGACAGCCAACTTCTAAGGAAGATGAAAAGCTATAATGGGAATGCAACCAGTGCATAGGAGTGATTTGATTCAAGTTAAAGGCAACAAAAGGGGAAGTGGAAAGCCCAAAATAATGTGGTTAGAGGTGAAACCTTTATTATAGCTAAATGGTAAAAGAGGATTCATGATTTAGGACAAAGTGTTTTGAAGCGAGGGTAGCTAATGTGCATTGAAGAAAATCGCTCATATTGCAATAAATCCTTAATACACATGTCGTTTCTTACTACCACTAGCCATGTTATCTCTCACTACCTTTCAAGGCCTTTGACTTGAATTAGTTCACTCTTACGTACAGGTGCATTCCTAGGTTTTCGTTGCATTCCTAGGTCTTTGTAGTAAGAGGTTGTTTCCTTATTTTGAACTTTGCCAAGGAGGTCAATCTGTTCCCTCTTCTTATCTAGAGGATGCTAGTGAAAATGGAAAAAAAGTGAGTTTATTGGGGATATTCTTTGTATTGGGATGATTATGATTTATATGGAGGTTACAATCAGGTAATTTTCTAGTAATTTGAATTATGTAGTCAATATTGTCAATTGCATATGAAATAAATTTTGTTTTAGCAAGAAGTTACTAAAGTGAATTACTGTGGCGGGTACAGTTTGTGCGATCTTAGCAGTTTATTAAAAAATGTCTTTCAGTCTTCTCAGGTTCTTCTACTAGGTTTTTAATTGATGATTACTCCGTACAATTTATTTGATTTGAAGGCTTTTAATTACTATTATTGGGGTTTATAATTTATAAATAAAGGATGTAATCGTGTCTTTTGGAGGAGCTTGAATATTCATTGAGAATTTATGACTTTATATTAAGTCTGGACTCTGTGAGTGCCAGGACTTCTCTTTTTCTTCTTCTTGTTTTTCTCTGTGCTCATCTCTTTTTCTTTCCTCTTGATTTGTTGAAAATATTTTTTTGATAAGGGTGAAATTCTACTGGTTGAACCAAAATGAGAAGAATAAAGGGGAGTAATACATGAAAAGGAACCTCATCAAGAATAAAGAGCTTTCCAAATAACTTATAGTTCTTCCTTCTTCATGTGAATCACCACGATGCAAGAGGTTCCTTCACCATCCTTGGCATTACCCAAAAGGGACCAAGTAAAGCAAGAAAGATGTCTCAATGCTCCTTGGCCACCGAACAATATAGGAACATATGATCTACTATCTCCTCACTAATTTAAACATACAACATTTATTTGGGATTTTTTTTTCCTTTTTATGCGATTACACTACACCTACTGTCTCCTCACTTTAATTTCTTGACAATTACACACATTTGTTTAGTTTATACAGTAACAGTAACTTAAACCTTCAATAAAGCCCCTAAAACACGTAATTCTTCATTTTAAAAAGAATAAAAAGGGAAAAAAAAGGAAAAAAAACGAAGAAAAAGAAAAGAAACCCCCCTAATTCTACAACTAAAACTCTGTAGTACCAATTCTTTCTCACCCCTAAGCTATATTACAGCCAACCCTAGCCTGTATTATTTATAATGTTGAATTTTGAAGGTTCCTGCATCATCATGAAAAGTGCACTTTGATCTTACATGCAAGAATCTTTTTGTGATTCATACGACAATATTTACTTCTGTGTTAAACAGGAGCAGCCCAATACAAATTGTGGCCTAAGGCTAATATTTTTAATGAGGCCCTTTTTTAGTGGGCCTAAGGCGAAAATTTTGAATGGGGCCTTTTGTACATGGAATTTTTAATGAGATGGTTGAGGCCTAAGGAGCCGGGGGCTTAAGGCTGCCGCTTTACTAGCTATTGAGCCGGCCCTGGTATTAAATGATGTTTTGTATAGGAGATGATGTGATTGTTTTAAATGAGCCATTAAAGCTTACTTGCCTGTTCTGTAGGGAGACACTATTTGTTAAAACTTGGAGGCCTATGTTGCTGTTTCAATCACATATGCATGCACAAGCATATATTGGATTTTTCTCTAGTTAGCTTTATGAATGGATTTTTGTCTGTGTTAGGATATATATATATATATTTAATGGTGGTAAAATTTATCTTGGAATTTCTCTCTGATGAAACAATTGGGGCCTCTGTGAGTGTAGTGTTAGTATTTGATATGAAAGATTGTGAGGATTATTTATCTTTTAAAGTGTTGTTCCTTGATAAATTCAGGTATTTGGCAACACCGTGGCTTTCAAGTCCTCATTTTCAAACTGCTTTCCTACATTTCTTTGGTAGACCTCCTGTATTCAGCTATAGAAGGTGAGATATTTTTGTCTAGTGCTTCATTTAAGAGTATGTGGTATAAATATTTACAACTTTGGCAGCATCATATTTTTGCAGTAATATTTTTAATAACATTTATATGCATACATACACACATGTATATACACATATATAAATAAACATTCCCAGTCAAGTAGGGATGTGTTGATATAAGTATTGTCAGCACCATTCATGGGCCCAATGTACCTTGTAACCCACCAATGCACATGGTACAACCCCCATGCAGGTGCTGATATAACTTCTATTAGCACGTCCTACTTGACCACCATCCTATATATAAATGAATAAAGGGGGACTTTAAGATTGGTTGGGCTACAGGAAAATAATTACAGTTAGTAGTCATCTTGGTTATAGTAGTCATTTACTGGGAAGTTAGTAATAATTTGTGTTGAACTGTAATTTTTTTTCCATAGCCCAACCAATCTAAAATTCCCCCATAAATATATATATATATATATATATATATATATATCTTAAGCAAAAATGAAGTGCTTTATGATTGAATTGTCTTGACTCTACATCACAAATCGATGTGGTGAGTGCATGTTTATGATTAATTGAAAGATATTGCTCACTTTGATTTAAAATTGAAGGGATAGATGATGCATATGTGAGTCATGATGCATGCATTTGTTCATTATTGACCTAGAGAAAGCATGTGGTGCCAGGTAATTTGGAGTTTCAGAATAAAAATGAGTATCAACTAGCAACTGGTTATCTTTACATGATTAAGGACATGTATGGTGGAGTTGAAATTAGCGTGAGAACAATTGGAGGAGAGTCAAGTTTCCAGTTGCAGAAGGAAGGCTTACAAATAGGATTTATAATTTACTTTTAGACCTTTTTCTTTATTTATGGACAAACTAATTATGCATATGTAAGATGAGGTCCCATGGTTTTTATTGTTTGCTAATACTTGGTTTGAGTAGTATACATAAAGTCATTACTTGGTAGGAGAGAGCAACTTGATTAGGTGGGACTTATCTTTGAGAGAGATTTTAATGATTGGGAACTGGAAAGAGAGTTGATGACTTCATTCAGACAGTATATACAATTCGTGTGTCCCCCGCCGGGGGGGGGGGGGGGGGCAAATGGATAGGGCGTGTTGGATCCTTGAAACTATGTTATTTTGTTTTGTTAATGAGGAGAAGTTTGCTAATTTTGGGCTTATTTTAGAACCGTTTAAGGTTATTTCTGGCCTTAGGATCAAATCATTTTTTTTTCCTGGATAACAAGGGTGTCTGGGAGCTTGGCCACATTAATCCATCAAAAACTTGTAGTCCAACCTACCATACGCATGGGCAATTAGTGGGCCCTTTGGGCCTGGGGGTAGCCAGGTAGCTCCAAAGGGGATCAAATGATTTTGTGGCTTTTTGAACACTTGAACTATGCATCCTGAGGTGCTTATTAAGGCTTGACTTGTCACTAGGCTAACCCCTTAATCTTAACAAGAGCATTGTTGTAGGCTATGTTACATGGACTTAGGTATGAGGGTTGGGTGCAGGTATGTGTCCAGGTGTCAGATTCGTCTACTTTTTAAAAGATTTTTCATTATTTTGAAGTGGTCGGCAGGAGAACCCACACCCATGTCACGTGTGACTGGCATTATTACTTAGCACATTTTGAAGTGTCCATGTGGAAGAAGTTGTAGGCATTAATATGGAGGATAATAAGATTAGGGGTATTGTCTACTCTTTTGGTTGCTCTGTTTGTTTTTGGTCTATGAAATACTTAGGTCTCCCTTTGAGTGGCGACCCTAGGGCTCCCAAGGTTTGGAAAGTTGTTGTGGAGAATAGTAATAGGATGCTCACTAGTTGGAAGGGAGGTTATATACTTATATCTCTCTTGGGTGCAGGATTACCCCCATTCAATTTGCTTTGGCAAATATCCCCACCTATTATGTCTCTTTTTAAGATTGTTGTTGAAGTGGCGAAGGACATTGAGAAAATTCAAAGGGATTTTCTTTGGTCAATTTTTGGTGAGGACAAAACGAGATCACTTGGTTGATTGGGTACTGTACCATTGCTCTTGTAGAGAAGTGGTTGAGGAGATTTCTTAAGAAGCAAGGCACTTTTTGGCACTTAGTTATTCTTAGTATGGCTTGCACCACAACGGTTGGGACTCCAATGATGCATCCAGGGCCACAAATTCTTCACCTTGGAAATTTGTTATACAATGTGTACTTCTCTTTTTCAAGCATATTAAGTTCATGATAGGTGATGGTTTGAGAATTTCCTTTTGTGAAGACGCTCATGTTGGTGATACACCTCTTAAAACCCTGTTTTCTAGGCTTTGTCAGCTTTGTTCTGGAGGATAGGATGATACTATTGCTAATCTTGTTGTTCTTCTGGTAATATCTATTCTTGGAATTTTATATGATCTTGAGAGTGATGAGCTTTCCTCTCTCCTTCTCACCAAAGATGTTTACTTTTCTTCGAATTTTGTTGACGAGAGATGTTGTATTCTTGAACCTAATGGTATTTTTCTGTGTCATACTTTCTTCAGGCTCCTGGCTTCCCTTCTGAATTCTGAACCCTCTTCTTCTTGTTTTACTTTGATCTGGGTAAAGGCTTTAGCTTGGACAGTGGCCATGGCAAAGTTAACCCCTCTGTTGTTTTAGAAGATGAGACCAAAAGGAGCACTTTATCCTAATATCTTTGTGTTGTGCTGTGTCGCTAATTCAATGGGGGATCATCTTTTTCTCCATTGCTCCTTCTTCAATAGTTTGGAATTGAGTAGTTTATTTGGCAGGCACCGTTTCGAGTTCTCCTTGGCACTTTCCTTCTCTCTTGGAGGCTTCTTTTCCTGGTTTTGGCAGAAGAAGAGGTAGGCGGAAACTATTAAAGTCAAGTATAAGGTTACCTAAAATCAAGTGTAGGTGGGCTAAAACCTTGTTCTCTTTGGATTTTATGAAACGGGTGGTGGTATTAGGTTTTATGGATGGAATAAGGGTTGATTTGGTAAAGGTTTAAGGGTGAATATTGGGTGAAATCAAAAGAAAAATGTTGCTGGAAATTTTGGACAGAATGAGTATTTTAAGGTTTTTCAATGGTTAAGTGTATGGAAAGGTAGGGTTAGGGTTTATGGTGAAAAGTAAGGGTTTAGGATAGAGGCTAAGGAGAGGGTTGGTTGCGGCCTGTGGGTTAAAATAATTACACTAGTGCTGTAAATAAAATTAAAGAAGAAGAAGAAGAAGAAGAAGAAGAAGAAGAAGGATACCTTGGAGTCTCACCAAGGGTTTCTAGGAGTCTCACCTAGAAGAGAATCAATGGAGTCTCACCACTAATTAATGTAAGAGTTGAAGGAAATTTTATTAATAAATTGGAGAATTGTGTTTACAAGCCTTGCTTATATAGATAACCATATGACTCACTTTCTAAATTTTATTATTTGTCGACTCTTACTTTCTAAATTGGGACTCCTACTAAAACAATTAAAATAATCTTCTTCGTATAATTGAATAAGACTTAAAGTAGAAACTAATAGAAAATAAAAAGTGCAACAAAATAGAAAGTTCTTGGAATAGAAAACTTATAGTAAAAGAAGACTTTCTAAATTTTGAAAGGACTCAACTAATTCCTAACAAGGATAGGAATTGACCCAACTTATAACCAAACAAACCTAAATATGTAAAATTACTAAAATACCTCAAAAGCTAGAACCAACATGGTTCAACCTTACACCCACGAGAGGTACTCCTCTTCATGCGCCACCTATGGTGGAGTGATTGTCGTGTCGGTGGGGCCCACATAACCTTTGCAAATCTTCTAAATTTCATCTGCATCATAGGGTCTTATGGATTGCACTACTATGGCTACGGTTTGGATTATTTGGTTCAAAAGGAATACTAGAATCTTTGAGGATACTAAAAGCAGTGTTGGGGCTGCATGGGATCAAATTTGGGCTATGTTCTCTTGTTGGGTGTCAACATTGAGAGAATTCTACAGGACTCCCCTTTCCTTAACCATTGGGGATTTGGTTGCAGTTTGTTCCTCCACACCAAATTCTTTAGTGTGCGCTTAGTCCCCTCTCCCCGTGGGTAAAGCTAAGTTTAATTTTGATGGGTGTTCGCAGGTAATCCGGGCCAAATTGGTATAGGTGGTATCTTAAGAAGAGAAGACAGTAGTGTTGTGTACATAAGGATTTGCTATTGAGCTGAGGTTTGAACTCTTTTAACTGGCCTTCATCATGAGAAAAGTCTGGGGCTTCTCAATTTTTCGGTTGAAGAAGACTCGTCCGTGGTGATGTCTTGGGATAAAGATAGTGTGGAAGGTAGTTAGAAGCATTAGTATATGTGAGAAATACTTGATATATCTGGGATTCTGGGGTAGTGGGGGGTTCCTTTGTGTGGGACTACCACTCAGCTAATAATGACAAGGCAATTTTTATTTTTTTTGGGTAAGGCAAATTTTTTGGCCAAAAGAGGAGCCATTTCATTGCAATTTTTTTTTTTTTTTAGGCATTTCTATTCACCTTAATTGTTGCTTCGTTTTGGTTTGTTATTACTTTTTTTTTTCCTTCCCTCTTTTGAAGGACTTGTCCTTTTGTACATAACTCTCACACTTTTAATATAATGTTATTGTCAGGGGTTCTTTGCCTGTTAGATAATATGAGGCTGACATTCACTGTCATGAAATTAAAACCAACGTTCTTATCTAACAGACATTCATGTGTATTCTCTCAGACAACTATTTCATGCATCTGATGGTGGAACTGTTGCTTTGGATTGGCTACTGAATTCTGATGGTAAATACAACAAAATTAACTTTAATCAAGTAGCTCAATATATATACACATGCATACATATACATATATGGATGTTATGTATGACATACATGTGCTTAGTAATTGTGTTACTTGTTATGAACTAAAATGAATTGAATTTTGCTAGCATGCATCAATCTGATATGCTTAGGAAATTTGAGTCTCTTTTTATTTGATAAATGCATTATATTATGTTCATATTTTGCTGGGTGATGATTGCTCAGTGACATTATAGTCAGGAAAAGCATTTCCTTCCAAGAGTGGATATATATGCATCTTTATACCATTTATTTCTCGCTAGGAATTAAATTAGGTTTATGAGCACATATTGTGTCAATGACTCAATGTGGAGCAAAACTTAGAGCTATGGTTTCTAATGATACAGTGCAAAACAATGCAGATTACAAAAACACTTCGAAACAAGTGGAAAATATTCAAAAACCATCTTAATGCACTGTTCTGGTCTAGCTCTATAGCTAGGACTCCAGGGTTCCTACTTTGTCCAAATAATGCCATTAGTCCCTCATTAAAACCTAAAAGATTTTTTTATACAACTCTACTCTGATTTAATCCAAGCCATCCACCATTTTTGATCTTATTCCAAGCTTCTCGAATACTAGGCCATATAAAATTATTTATAGACAAAATTAGCAACTCACAACATAATAAAAGGGGGTCAGAAAGAAGCTAAGGTGGTATGGAAGATGGTCCCTCATGCTCTTTTTTGGTGCATTTGGAAAGAGAGAAATTCAAGAACTTTTGAAGGGGTAGAAATGCCTATTGTGGAGCTCAAATCCTTTTTGGGTGAAAATCTTTATTGGTGGTTTTGTAGTTACAAGGGAGGTTATAATTCTTCTTTCTTGTTGTTTGTTGACTCCCTTAAATTTTAAAAGGGAGTGGGGGAAAGCTGTTTCTCTCTTTTGTTTCCTATTGTTGGCTCCCTTGTTTGGTTCTTAGGGTGCCATGTAGCACTTTATATGTCTTATGTCCGAGGGCTAAGCCCTTTTGTTTCCTATATATATATATATACACACATGAATACATGATTACTTCATTAAAAAAAAAGCCCTTCCCTGAACTGTCTATGTACACAATTTACTTTTCACAAACCCTTAGGTTGTGTTGCTTCTGTACTTTTCTTTTCTTTACTGTCTGCCTTAGCCTGTCTCTATCTGTTACATAAATATATATAATTTATAAGTCAAGGCTATATTTATTATGTTATATGCAATTAGATAAGATGTTAGATATACTCCATATTCCTAAATTGGCTTTGGATAGTGATCTATGAATCAAGGTTCAAAGTCTCGTTTGAGATCTCGCCTGGGTTGACCCAGTTTTGTCCAAGGCCAAGATGGGATTACGCACCATTATAGAAATACATGGGATTCTATCTCTTGGATGCGATGGGTGAGATCTCGCCGGAGACGGGACGAAATCGACAAGATCTCAAGCTCTCGGTTTGTCTCGGACGATATCCCGTCCAGTTCGTGCGAGATCATCTCTAGCTTTTCGTCTCTCTCGTACCAACTTGCAGATCTAGGTGTCGTGGTCGACCATTGTTCCCACTTCTCAGACGAGCATATCTAGTCATCATGGTTGAGGATTGAGGGTCAAGGGTGAAGGGTCGACTGGATCGTGGCCTTTGTTGTGCTTGACTGGGTCCTTCCGGCGCAAGGGTGGTCGACTGGTGGTTGCTCGAACTGGATTTGAGCTTGGTCTCTACTGGTGGAGGTGGGTTGCTTGACTGGTAGGGGTGGGTTGCTCAAATGGTGGGTTGAAGCTTCATCTCGAGTTCTCCCAGCTTCTACGATCTGTGAAGAGTCTTCGAGAAGTCTTGGAATGTTTTTAATTTTTTTCCATATATACTTAGTTGATATATAAGTCCATAGATCTGCGGCTCTAGATCTACTGCCATGTGTTGAAGATCTATGGTAGAGATGGGTTTTTATCAAGAAATTATTATTTTTGAATTTTGAATATTTTGTTTTTTTATTTTTTATTTAAATGAAAGAAATACAAAAAAAATATATGACTGCCCTTGGATCTAAGGTACGTTATATGTGAATGGTTGGGGAATGTATACCTATAATGTTTTTGAAATTATTTGGAAAACATATTTTCCATGATTTTTTATTTTTAACTTTGAATTTTTAAAAGAAAGAAAAATGAAAAGATATGAAAAATTCATGAATGCCCACGTTTATTTATGTTGTTTGGGATTATCTTAGCTATTTAAAACCTAAAGATAGGGTTTTTTCATGTTATAGTAGCACTGCTAGTGCCTATTTTGATAGTTTTTACCATATTATGTGCCTCAAGTTTATTTTTTTATTATTTGATGGTTCCAAAGCATTCATCCAATTTTTAAAAAAGTTTTCTATGATTCTTTTGGATTTTTTAAAGCATTGTTTCATGCGTAAAGTTGTGTCTCGGGCGAGATGCAACGGGTTGGGCGAGACTGAGATAACCAAGACCGAAATGCGACATGGTCCGAGACTAAGACTCTGAACCATGCTCTGAATAAAGGGAAAAAGATGAAAAATTTATGTCCCTTGTTTGTTGCAATGGAGTTTTGATCATTTTGTCTTGAAAATAAAATAAGCAATGGTTTGGAATGGTGATTCTTTTCAATTTATAGGAGTCCTATCACAAAGCTTCGGTAAGAATTTGCACCCCATATGCATTGTTTTACATCTACACGTTTAAGGATTTGTTCCACTACTGAACTGCTTTACTTCTACCCAAATTTGAAAGTTGTCTTCTGTCAAGATTTCTTCTTGGTTTCAAAGTTTGTTATCGGTTATTTTTCTTTTCTTCTTTTACCTGCTGGAGTAACTGAAGTTTTGGCGAAATCAAAGTATGACCTTTCTTTACACATATTTCAAGTTTCGGTTTTATGCTTCAAAAAATTTATTTTAGACCATTATTTCACCCATTTACATGTAAATCTACATGATTATACCCAAACCCCCATGCATCCATGGTTTATAAAGAGAAAAATGACCCTACCTCAAAAATGGACTAAAGGAAATGAAAATCTGCAACCTTAGTCGCGTAGATTGGGCCAAGAATTCCTAGATCCGAGCTCGTTGGTGTCGGATTGGAGCCCCTGTGCTCTGGCGAGCCACCGTCAGGCCTCCGTCTCTCTCTGGCTTCTCCCTCCCATTTCTTCTCTCTCTCCCCGTCTCTCTTTCTTTCTTTTCTTTTCTTTTTTGTTTCCCCCCGTGAGTGGGTCCAGACCCTTTTTGTTTATTATTATTATTTTTTTAAAATGGGTCATCACAAAAGGAGCCATAGAAAAACCCTAACAACAGCGAGAACAATGGATAAAGGAACAATTGATGGAGGCGAGACCTTCTCCTTTATCCCTACCTTTTTCTTGTTTGGGTAGTTTTTTCAGCGAGGACAACCAGTCCATTTTCCAGCGAAGAAAAATTGAAGAATTTGTTTTTTCCTTTTCTTTTCCTCTTTTAATATATATTTTTTAAAAATAAAAAATAAAAAATTGTGCTTAAAACATGACGTCATTTGAAGTTAATATGAGGTTTCCTGCAAAATGTACGCCACCTAAGCATGCACATGCTGTCATGTGCTTATTCCGTCAACCTTAAGTGACGGACGTCACTTCCTCTTCGCTTTATGGAGTTTCTGGTTGAGCAATCCCATGTTGAACAGCCAGGAATTAGTGGCAATGAAGAAACATAGCAAGTGGCTTGGACGGGCTTTTGAGGGCCTTAGTTTTAGTTTCTATAATGAAACATATAACATTGTAATTGTGCTAACTTTGTTGTTACCACATTTGAATTTATGACAACTGGAATGGGGTTTTGAAGGCCTTAGTTTTAGTTTCTATAATGGAACATATAACACTATATATTCCCTAAAATTATCGTACCCACGTGTGATGTGCTATGACATGTATATATCATAATGCATTTTTTGGGTCCTATTAACTTGTGCCTTTAGTGCACATGTTAGAGAATGCTTAAGTAGGCAAAAAGTGCACTATTTTCTATGCATTTTCACATTTTTCTATTCCATTTGCACTGTTTTCTGAACATTTTCATATTTCCTGCACCTTTTGCTTCATTAAATGTATCTTAACATATGCCCTAAGGGCACACGTTATTAGGACCACATGTATTTTACTATAGGGATGTAATATCAATATTCAGTAATTTCTGTTAAGTTATTTGCAGGACGAGAATTTAAAACAACTTTATGATATTTTATGTTGACATTGCAAGCATAGATGTATGATAGCAACTATATGGCTTCTATATTTATTTCCATCTTTTTGGTGAAATGCTATCTGATCAATCCATTAACCACCCAATCTTACTGCTATTGATTTTATTTTTACTCAAATGACATGTTTTGATGGTAAAAACTTTAGAGATGGTTATGGGAATCTTTATATTACACTCTTTCTTGTGGTGGTTGATTTTGGATTGCATCCTTTATAGCATTATGGGAGAAAAGACTGATTTTAATGATTCTGGATGTCAGTTTTATATTTAACAAATGAAAGCCTCTTCCTTCAAGGTGGCTGGTTATACATGCATGTTGATCAACTTGAAAATTTTCAATGTTGCGTGCTTTTGATTGAAGTAGGGGAAGACTAATAGTTTTAGCAGATGTGGTCAACCTTCTATAATTTCTGACGCATGTATCTGCTTATTCTATAGTTTTGGGCGGTGCTTTTCACATGAACAACACCATTTCTAAAGATGATACGACCCCTATTGTGGTAGTGATCCCTGGCTTGACGAGCGATTCGGCTTCAGCTGTAAGTTTATATCTTATGCCCTAACACCTTCTTGTGATCATGTCTTGAAGTGCCTCCTGATGTCACTCTGGTGTGTCTGGGAATACAAAGTTCCTTTTGATAATAAATTGTATGATTAATCTCGGTCTGGATTACAGGTTAAGTTAGCTGAATGAGTTGTTTCTAAAATCCTGAAAAGAGAACCATCACTTGAAGGGGTAGAGTTAATTGTATGCACGCTTGATAGCTCCACTTGATTTCTGAGGATTTGATCGAAGACTTTAAAAATTCCATTGACGACTCGGGGATAAATATCTCATTTAGTGAAAAAACTAAAAAAATATTGATCAAAGACTCAAAGTACCATCTATATTAGGAGTCTGTGCTTTACATTCTTTAAGTTTTGAGATCTAGGTTCTCAAACCATATCAATTCAAATAATATTCAATATGCTGTAGAACTCTTGTGCGGTTGTGCCTTCAGAATTGATCCCACACATGATGAATTGATATGGTTTGATATTGAGTCAAACAACCCAAAATACATGCATTAAAGGGGTTTGCTTTTGGAGATGATGTGCATCCCATCCAAGAGACACATGTGGATCAAAACTTTGAACCATCAAAGAAGCTCTAACTTCCATATTGTTGGGTGAGTTGGCGAAAAAGGTGTGACTAGGGTTTGAATACAAGCGGTACTTCATGAGGGTTTCATAGTAGTGGTTATTTTATTTTATTTATTTGGTGTGACTAGGGTTTGAACACAGGCGGGGTACTTCATGAGGGTTTCATAGTAGTGGTTATTTTATTTGTTTATTTATTTAAATCAGATAGTAAGAAGTGCAGAATTGATGTTTGCTCCGATACTAAAACTGATACAGGACAACCACGAATTAATGTAGCTGGGAAAAGACGAAATGGGGAACCTTAGAAATCAGCACCTAAAGGGATTGAAGTCCACCAACAGACGAAAGGAGGGGGACCTCGCTTCGACATCTAAGGGGTTGGAATCCACTAGTAGACGAAGTATGTAGAAAGGGAGGAGCCTTAAGAATCGATACCTAAGGGGTTGGAATCCACTGACAGAAAGAGAGGGGGGGGGGGGGGGGGAGAACCCTTAGGTTCGCACCTGGGTTTGGTTTGTCTTTGGCAAGAAACATTAAAACTCAAATTCTTTTATTTTTTCCATGGCTCATTTCTTACAGAAACTTGGGGCATTCTAAGAAGCACGGATACGGATACAGATACAGGATTCGATACGATATGGATACGCCAATTTGGCAATTCTAAAAAAATGTAGGATATGATACGGTTGGGATACATTAATAAATAACTATTTTAATATTTATATTTATTCTAAAACATCAATAAAGCCATAAATACAAAAATGTATGATAATATGACTTTATTTTGTACACAGTACTACATTATAATAATGCCACAAATATAAAGATGTAAACAATATTAGTGTATCACATATCAACATAGCATCATTAAATCATTAATAATCAATTAATCACTACTATAAAAACATACATATATATCCCATATGTATCACAAATATTTTGTTTTAAATTTTACCTTGATGCTTTTTAAAAATTTCATTTAAACTCCTTTAAAAAAAAAAAAAAAAAAAAAAAATTTGCGAAATGACCCCTAGCCGTATCCCACCGTATCCAGCTGTATCCAAAACGTATCGGTGCCGTATCCCCTCGTATCCGAACGTATTAGTGTAGTATCCGATGTTGTGACATTGGTCCGATACGTACGGAACGTATCTGATATGTATCGGGGCGTATTAGGGCCATATCAGTATCCGATACGTATCCAATATGGATTCGAGAGGGGTTTTGGAGTATCCGTGCTTCCTAGTGTAGACTATTAGACCCCAATTACATCAATTATGGTAATACCTTATCATAGGAAATTAAAAAAAGTAACAATTCTGTAATTCGAAAGATAAAATAAGGTAATTCCTTGGTCATCAAGCTAATAGGGCCATTATGTTGGGCCTAAGCTCAGTGTCCCCATCGAAACTTATCCTTTCTGTTAGTGTCCCCATCAAAATTTATCTTTTTTGATTAGTGTTATCTTACATGTTGAATTGCTTCTTGAATGTGAGGATTATGGTATTGGATCTGGCTACTTTCTACAATATGTATTGTAGTATTCAAAACATCTTGCTTTCAATATGGTACAATGTGGATGGAATTTTGCTGTTGGTGACAACCGAGGATTGGGTGAGTGTGATAAATTGAAATGGAATATAGAATAACAACTCCCCAGGTCCCCTCTTCTATTATTTGTAAAAATATTTATCCCCCATATGGTAGAGACGATAACTATAAACCGACACAAATAATAAAGGGGAGAATTGACTAGAAGCTGCCAACAAAAATGAGAGATAATTTCGAACTGTATGCTTTCTACTAGCACTGAATAAACCCTTATTAACTGTTGTCTTATCAAGTTTCTTTCTTTTTGAGCAAGTTCCCTGTATATACGAATTAAAATTATTCTATTTGGTTGCTTTTCCTATATGTATTGCAGTATATAAAGCATATTGCCTTCAATATGGCAAAACGTGGATGGAATGTTGTTGTTAGCAACCACCGAGGATTGGGCGGCGTTTCAATTACTGTGAGTGTTTTTCCTTAAGAGTTTTACATTGCATGATTCATCTTTTTGAATTTACCGATGGGAGGAAATTTTTATGATTCTTCAAACAAACAACAATCAGTATTGCACATGTTATGATAATGTATATATTCATGAAAGTAGTGTACTCATAAACATGGAGATTGAGAAGCTAGTGATTTTGGACATATTTAGGAAACTTGTGCTCCACTTTATAATTGGTGGATAACATTTTGGACAATGTATTGTGTTTTTCAAGATGGAAGGTTTTCTAAAAGCATTTGAAGGTTTGGGGGTGTCTTGAAAAAGTGTGACTATATTTACTACCTATATCAAAGCAACATTTTCCAATGTAGTATTTCTGCCAAATTCTTTATTCTACAACTTTGTCCCCTAGAGATTTTAACTTTTTTTAGAAATCAGTCATCAATCTCAACCATATCTTTTTTTTTTTTTTTTTTTTTGATGAAGGAAAATTTGTATTAATAACAAGAGGCAAAGCTCAAGTACATGAGACATATACAAGAACAAAGCAAAAAGAAAAAGCACAAAAAAGAGACCCCTTTATATCTTCAGGGAGTCTAAGAAGTGTACAAAAGAAGGATTGCTAATCTTAGCAAAGCTAGAATACCACCAAAAAAGATTCTTAGTAAGAATGGATTTGAGGACAATGACCGAATTTTCAATCCCTTCAAAAGCCTTAAGGTTCCTCTCCCTCCAAATACACCAAAAAATATCATAGGGGACCATTCTCCAAACCACTTTAGCTTGTTTGTTGCCACTTTTTAACCACCAACCCGAGAGGAGATCAAAAGTAGAAGAAGGGAGGACACATTGGGCACCAAATAAATTGAAAATGAGCATGCAAAGGCTGCTAGAACCCTGGAACAACTCTTTGAGCCCCAAGTGATGATGTCACAAACATCCCTGGAACAACTGTTTGAGCCGTACCTCCTAATTAACTTGGTATCCTGATTGATGGTTGTCAGAGTAGCAACCATCAATCAATATACCATGCTTTGTTGGGTTGAGGAAGATTTATGATCGAAGAAAGTGACTTCGTGGTTCAAGACTTTCCAGAGAGTGGTGGTGATAGACACTGCTGCTGTACTGAATTTAATTAGGTGTGGCATTGAGAATTATGAGACTAACCTATCTGCTGGGTTGATAAATATTCTCCCCATTGGGTTGTGTTTATGGATGATACGATAATTGTTTAGGTTTTGGAGGTTTCAATCCTAATGGGAGTACAGGTTCTTCCATTAAAGCTTTTGGATTTTTTTTTTCAATGGATAAAAAAAAAAATCTCAAGGGAACAGAACCTAAGTGCACAGGGATTACTCAAGCGGAACCTAAGGTGGAGGAAAAGGAAAAAGGAAAAGAAATCTTTGACTAATCAAATTATTAAACAAAGAAAAAGGGAAAATGAATGAATTATCCATTAAACAAAGACGGCCATATAGAGAGCCATGAAAATAGAGATCTTAATAGGCTTGTGATTTGTGAACATAGAGGATCCCTTCCTTTGATAAAACTATTTCAACTTTTAAGGTCACCTAATTAAACTAATGGGGCAGCTTACCATTGCCAACAGTTGGATAAGTCACCAAGACCAGATGGATTTTTGACGTACTACTATAAAACATAATTCCTAATGCTCCCCCTCAACCTAGAGCATAGGTATCAGTTGAAAAGTTCCACATCCCATATTACTCAAATATTGGGTGTGATATGGCTTTATATACCTGTTTCAATGCTCTACCTAATAGCTTAAGCTTTTAGGTTGGAAACTTAACACGGTATCAAAGCTTGTCATTCTTGGGCCTATTTTGTTTGTGAGCATGTTTGTGTTCTCCACATGACAGCTCATTCTTATTCTATTAGGTTAGGCCTGCACTTGAGGGGGAGTGTTAGAAAGTTCCACATTCCACGTCACCCAAATATTGGGTTTAATGACTTCATATACTTGTTTGGGCCCTTCACCTAGTAGCTTAAGCTTTTAGGTGGGAAATTTAACAATATGTTTCATGCCCACATTGTTATATAGATTCGAAGAAGGTCCTTTTTCTAAAGCTTTGGTGAATACATCTCCCACCTAGTTTTTAACATAAGACATAGTAATTTGCTCTCTAATCACCATATCTTGTAATAGTGACACTTAACATCAATATGCTTTGCTTCCTCGTGAAGTAAAGGATTATTGGCAATATACCTAGTAGCTTGGTTATCGCAATACATTGTCGTGAGAGCATTATTAACAAAACCCATCTCTTGTAAAAGAATTTCATCCACAGCGTCTTACATGTTGTATCAGCCATAGCTCTATATTATGCTTCTACACTAGATTTGGCCATTACACTTTGTTTCTTCCACATTCGTGTCTCAGGACAACCTCCCAGAAGCATACAATAACTAGAGACGAACCTTCTATTAAGACAATCACCTACCTAGTCCGCATCAGAAAACCAGTGATGCCGTTATTAGAAGACTGAAAAACAACACCTCTTCCTAGAGTTCATCATTATCTTTCGTAGCCTCCTCAGTAACCTATGTTACATGGATTCGGGTACAAGTGCCAGTGTGGGTGTGTGTCCATGTGTCGGATTCGCTTCTTTTCCAAAGATTTTTCCCTATTTTGCAGTGTTCAGCAAGAGTGCCCACACCTTTGTTATGTTGTGCCACTATTTTGAAGTCTCCTTTGTTACATAACTTGTAACCTTTAAATTATCCACATTTGTCTTCAAACAAACATTGAATGATTAGAGGAAGTTTTCTTCAACCCAACATATGTGGGCTTCCTCATTTGTGTCTCGTGTGTGTGTTTCCTATGTGTTTTTAGCAAAAAAAAGAAAAAAAGAAAAAAGAAAGATATCCTTTGGAGGTGTAAGGTCCTACATCGACTAGCCAAGGTTTGTCTTAGGAGTTTATAAAGTTCCACCTCTCCTTCAAGAGCTAGGCACTTTTGGAGGTTGAGTGTGGGTTAACTTTATGGGCTCTTGGGCTTTCCTTTGGTCTATGTCACATATGTGGGCTTCCTCATTTGTGTGTTGTGTGTGTGTGTGTGTGTGTTTCCTTGTGTGTTTAGCACAAAAAAAAAGAAAAGAAAAAATAACTGCCTCCATCATTGAATTAAATCTATCAAACCAAGCCCTTAGAGACATTTTCGAACCATAAACAGGCTTTTTCAATTTACACACTTTTTGAACTCCCCCAAGCAACATAACTAGGAGGTTTCTCTATATATACATCCTCTTGTAAATTTTGTTTAAGAAGGCACTTTAATAGCAAGCGGAAAGTGTCCCCAAAGAACTTGAAGAGTGACAATTTCCTTTAAAGTTATTAACAAGTCAGCAATCAATTCTCAACGTAATATGCTATCCAGTGCATAAAACAACAGAGAATTGGAAAGGGATATCTCAAATATCTCAAAAACCAAGACTTAATAAAGGTTGAGTCAGACAAAGTCTCCAAAACTCCATAAAAGCAATGACTTCTTGAAAAACTGATTCAGGGGTAATAGTTTCTGCCCAACAAAACTGTAGGAATCTAGACACAGTAGAAAACCAGCCAACTAGAGCTCTAAATTAAAAATCCTAGAGAATAATCTCACCAAGTCATTATGAAATAAAAATAAGGGTTTATAACTATTGTTTGGGCTTCATGGTTGCACAGCAGACATCCAAGATCAACTAGAAAACCTTTAAAACAGCTATTGTGCAAATATTGTTGATGTGGCAGAGTGCTAATGTGAGCAGCAGCAATGCCTTTAACGTGGATGGCCTAGGATTTGGCTGCACTTGTTCTTCCTCAACGATCAGCAAAAAATTAAGAAAAAATGGAAGGGAAAAAAACGAATAGGAGAAGAAAGAAGAGAATAAGGAAATATGATGTAGCAGCAACAGAAATGTTGGGATAACAAACGCTATTATACCAGAGAGAGAGAGGGAAAAGTTGAGAAGAAATGTGAGTCTAAAGGAGAAAGAGTCTGCCTGTAGTGCTGGCTCCTCATTATTATTATTATTAATCATAATAATGAATTCAAAATCACAATAATTCCCTTGGTGTTGTAAAACATAATTACTAAGTCATAATTTTTTTATTGTCTTATTTTCTCACCTCCAAAAAGTATAACTCACTAAGTCATCATTTTTTTTAAAGCCAAAAAAAAAAAAAAAAAAAAAAAAAAAAAAAAAAGAAAGAAAGAAGAAAAAACACAACTTAAAGAACACATGAGACGATACCAAAAAATAATAAAATAATAAAATAAAATAAAAATGGAAAAATGGAAAAGAAGAACAAAATTAAGAACATCAAGGTTGACATGGCTCATAAAAGATTCCAAACAAGTAGTGCCCCATTTCTTCAATTCTATACCAAGATATGGCATCATATTGGGTCTTCTTCAATCTAAGCTTTTCCTTCTCTCTCTCTCTCTCTCATCCTGATGTGGGACGAATAGGGGGAGATACTTTCATTGGTTACTGCCACTGATCTCGATCACATCCTCTTCTTGGTTTATCTTTATCTGTTGATTAGAGGGGAATTGCAGAGAGTGATTTGGGAAATATGCTGACATCAGCTATTGTAAGGCACTCTACTGGATGTACCTGCTTCTTACTTTCTCATTATTGAAAGATTTATTGTTGAATGTATTCATTGCTGAGGATATTATATATATGTATGTGTGTATTTTTGATTTGGAAGTCGTATGAAATGTGTTATATCCCCACCAACCATTCTTGAGAAAACGGCTGGAATGAACTTCTTAGATTAGTAATCTGTAGCCAATCTTATAATTCTGTGGTTTGGTACAGAAAGGTGCATTTCTACCAGGGATTCATCAGGTAAGTAACCTTTGGAATGGGATGATTCTATGTATTTGAGGTACTGCGGCAATCCATTTTTGTATTTTTTTAGCATCCCATATTCATTAGACAATTAGTGTCAGCCTTGCAATGACCTGTATTAGGTATGTTTGGTTGCACTAAAGCTAGCTTAGTTAATTTGGGTGGTTATTGTTATTTTAATACTGATCATTCATTATCACCAATCAAAAGTTGATGTTCCCTGTTACTCTTTCCACTTTTTGTTGAATGCCTCTTGTACTTGCTAGGGTGTGGGTTTTCTGTAATGACAACTTGACTCAGGCTCCTTGTGGGCTTGTGGCCACCTCTGATGGTGTGAGAACATAGATTATGATAATGATGAGTGAGAACTACATCTGTTGTGGGCTCTTTCTGGGGGGTAATGGGACATTGATGTATATCACTCCTGTTCCCCCTCTCAGATACCAAATTTATATATGAAAAGTGGCAAAATAACTTAGGGATATCTTAGAAGGCATTTGGCAATATTTAGTTAGGAGTGTACAAAATTGTTATGTATGATATTTGTTCTCCAGCTTATGGAGGAGCTTTGAATATATATTTATTTATTTATTTTTGCATTTTGTTTTTGATTAATCAATTAATCCACAAGGTGTTTCAAACCAATTGAGTTATATTAGCCTTTTCAAAATTTTAATTATATTTAATTACTATCTTTGCAGTCTGATTGCTTTTATAATGCCGGATGGACAGAAGATGTACGAGAAGTCATTGATTATCTCCATCAGGAATACCCCGAGGCTCGTCTTTTTGCAGTTGGAACTAGCATTGGTGCTAACATTCTTGTATGTTCACTTTGATGTATTGTTGCTCCTTCAAGCCTACTATTGATGGTATCTATTATGAATTTATTTTTTCAGGTTGCAGGGTTTGTAAGTCTTTTCACAAAAACTGTTTGATTGGTGATAATAATTTGATCTCCTACTTTTCTGAAGAAATTTTTTCTGGACATTTTTTTTTAAAGTATCTTTCAAGTACCTAACCAGACATGGGTTCCTACTTTTCACTTTTTTTCTTCCAAAAGTGAAATAAGTACCTTTAAAGTGCTAACCAAATGGTGCCTTAGTGAACTATGAATCTGGTCCTCCCTTCTTTTGTCAGACAGTCTATTAGGCACATGTCAATATGCATGTTTGGCATGGTTACTTCAATCATTAAGAAGTGTCTATCAAACATAGATTAATTTAAAACTCCAAACTCTATCTGTCCCTTGGTTATAGACTGTATTAAAATAAAATTAAATAAATAAAAAAAAAACCAATGAATTGGTAGAATTTATATTCTCCCTGCGCATGTTTGTTATTTATTTATTTTTTGGGGTGTGTTAAGTTTGTGCTGCAAAAAGTTCTCATGGGTTGTATGATAGTTTCTAATCATGACGATCAGTTTGTAGCCTTACTCATAAATGTTTGGATTTGCAGTACAATCCCTTTTTGCTTTCTGTTCTGACATAGGGCCATTCCCCTTGCACATTTTACTTTAAGCCAATTCTCACGTTTTCAACCTAAGTATTCGACTTTTTCCACTTAATTTTTATGACTTAATGCACTATTCCAAACAAGTTCTTTGAATTTAAAGATGTTACCCTTTTTATTCTAGTTTTTGTCCACTTGCTTCTTGACACATGCTTAGTAATTTGCACCCACTTTTGATCCTACTTTCTCAAAAGTTGATTAACTGCATCTGAAAGGTGCCAATCTCTTGTACCAGTCTAGAGTAGAGTGAGATTTAAAAAATTATAACTTTCTTCTGTTGAAATTTTTTACAGTATCACTCTAGTTCTCTAGTTGGCAGTAACTTCTTATCCAGCTTCCTTTGTCTTAGGTTAATGAACTGCACTTGAAGGTGCCATTGAAATTGCCAATTGCTTATCATGGAGCAAGAACATTAGAGAAGTTTTGTACAGATATTTATGACTTTTCAATTTTCTTTTTATTTTATTAAATAAAATAATTTCTACTTCCTAGTTCCTGCTCTTGGTCATTTAGATTGATTACACCCTGAATTGCTTACTTTAATATGGGAGTGGAGAGTTTTTTTTTACTTTGTACAGTGGCCACTCTTTGTTTTGATTAAAATATCAATTTTTATGTACCCATTGTATAGCTGAATGTTGCTCATACTTGCTTGTATTTGACAATTTGCTGCATCATCTTTCTGGAGATCCGTAAGCCAGCAACTCATTTTTTTGTAAGCATTCATTAATTGTATATAGTAGCATACAAATGTAAGTGCCAGCACCTTAGTATTTTATCTTGCATCTGATTGAATGATTGCTTTCAGGTAAAATATCTTGGAGAAGATGGGGAAAATGTTCCAATTGCTGGGGCTGCTGCTATTTGCTCTCCTTGGGACCTTTTGGTTTGTATTTTAACTTAAGATGAATGTGACTAACAATATTTGACTTTTCAAGTGGCACTGATTTTACTAGGAGAGGAATTTTTCACATCACCAACATAGGGCAACTACAATCATGAATTCATTTTCATTTTTTTACTTTTAGCCTCTTAAATGAGTATAGCATATTATCATTAGTTTGGCTCTTGGCCTTCTACATTGACCTTTACCTGGTTTTATTCTGGCCTTCTGGGTTTGTTAGGACCGAGCCTAAAAAATGAAGCTTTTCTTCCCCACCCCACCACCACCCCCCCCCCCCCCCCCCCCCCTTTCTTTTTTTTGATAAGGAAAAAAAAAAATGAAGCTTCTCACAACATATAACAAGAAGTCCAAGTCCCTAATCTTGGAAACAAGACCAGGACACATTAAAAAATTTATAACTTAGTCCATTGATATGCAAATTAGTTTATTCTTGAAAATTTAAAAACTAGATTCAAAAGACTAATGTAGCAAAAATAATAAACCAGCTTAAGAATACAGTTTTATTTGTCATAAATTTAATTAAATTTTTTGGATAGTATTCTGGAAGAACAAGCCATTCATAAAGACTCAACTTAGTCTTATACGCTATTTTCTACTTGTCTTTTTCTTGGATGTGATTTTGATCATACCCACTTCTGAAATTAATATTTGAAAATATTTGGAAAGCAACCAACATATCCCCTGTTGGATCAAATCACTAGTCCCAAACACTTCAACTGAAAGTTTTGGACATGGTTTACATGTTGGACTAGCTCGCATTAGATCGTTTGACCTTGTGAGTGTCTAAATCTTTCCATTTGAGTCAGTGGGCATCTTGGGCTGCCTGTTTGCTTTTTGTGCCTGAATGGTCACCTTTGGCTGCTTGTAATCTTCTCATTGGGTCAAATCACGGGACATCCATCCTCTTGGGTGCGAGTAAAGCCAGAACTGCACACTGGTTGAAATTTTCTTGAATTAACTAGCCCATTCTTTAAAAATCCATTTGCTTGTCTTTGGAGCCCCTCATGCTCTTTCAAAATCATCCAATAGTGGTGTAAATTTTGGTACAGCTACTCTTGTAATCAAGTTTATGTGGTGCTGAAACCCACCCTTGGGTAGCCCAGTTGGTAAGGGTGAACTTGTGATTGTGTGGTTAGGCGGACGGTCACGGGTTCGATTCCCCGCTAGGACAACCCAAAATTTAAGTGGGGGGACGTGGCAGTGGGTTGCTGTGCTAGTCTCCCAGGGGGTTTAGGTTCCATGGGTGGGTCCAAAGGGCCCTGTTGTGGGATGGTTCCATCGTTATTAAAAAAAAAAAAAAAAAAAAAGTACATGTGGTGCTGAATATTCCTTAATGGAGGAAGGCCACTTGGTAGCTCTTAGGGTGTAATATCAATAAACTGATGAAGTAATGCCTTCACTTTCTTTTGGGATGGAGGTTTCTTTTCTGGTTTCCTTAGCAATCAACACTTATACAGTATATAGTTTTTGATCTCCATCTTACCAAATTATTTGAAGTGAAGAGAGTGGTTGGCAGCTCATCCTCTTTAAAAAATGAATTTAGCTTCATTGGATGGACAGTGATTTAAAAAAAGGAAAAATAAAAGGAAAAAAGAAATTGTTCCTCATGCAGCAATAGCTGTTCTTGTCACTATAATGAACTGTTTTTCGGTATACTGCAAAGGACATCCCAAAAGGATGTGACATGCATCCATGTGAACCAAATTATGCCACATCTTCTCTTCAAATGAATTACCCAATAGAGAAATTGACCAAGCATTTTGAGGATTCAATCACCATCTCTCCACTTGAGCTAGAAGATGTGGTAAGGGTACGAATGTTTCATGGTTTTGAGGTTTACCACTTTTAACTTATCTGCCATCCATTATAAGTAGTTATTGTTTATTAACTAATTAGAAGTCACGACCTCTTTATAATCCTTTGCAGATAGGTGATAGATTCATATCCCGCAGGCTTTTGCAAAAGTTCTATGACAAAGCTCTTACAATTGGCCTGCAAGGTTATGCGCAATTGTATGTTCGTTACATTATCAATTATGTTCTTGTGGCATGAATTCTGATTATGGCTATTTTGATATGTATAAACTCTTGACTGAAAGTTGATTTTCCACTTCCTTTAAAATGGCTTACGGTTAGGATGTAATCAACATATGATTTTCACCCATATGTTGCTGCTTGGCTTTGCTTCACAATTTACAATATTTACTTGTTCATTGCAGACATCAGCCTCATTATTCCCGCCTCGCTGATTGGGAAGGCATCAAAAAGGTTCTTTTCTATCAAATTGGATCGTCTCTCTAATGTTTAGTGTAACATCAAAGTAGATGTATGCATAATATATAAGATGGGATAATGAAGTTTTTAACTATAATTTCATTCATTGCTTATTTCAAATCCAGTGGTAATCTCTTGCACCTTTCTAAGAACTTGAAATTGTTCTTGATTTGGTTCCATCCTAATCTTTTTAAGAAAAGGAATGCAAAAAAAACCCCTTCTATTATTACCCATTTTGCAGGTTACCCCCGTCTAAAAAAAAACCGAATAAAAAAACCCCCCCATATTGTCTAGGGTTGACAAATTTTCCCTTCCATCCATCAACCATTAAGAAAATTAACGGAAAAGTATCATGTGCCTCTTACGTGATGCTGTTTACTCACTTTTAAGACAAAAATACCCTTTCCTACTAAAGTATAAAAGTTGACTTAATCTGATTTCACCTTCTCTCTTCCTCTCCCTCCCTTACTTGATGGTGCTCTGTTGCTATTGCCTCTCCGGTTACCCATGCTGGTAGGGCCATTGCCGTCATTGTGCCTCCACCTGAGAAAAGGAATGCAGATGGGGAAAAGGGCAAATCCCACACTGATGGTGTCATGGAAGAAGCCATAAAACACCACTAATTGTGGGCAACTCACCACTCTCACTGCCGATGCAGATCTGCTCTTCCCCAAATGCTTACACATCACCTGGAGTCCTGCTGGAATATTCCTCTGCTTCTCCCTGCTTCTTTCCTTCTTCCACATCGTCTTCATCGCTTTCTTCGGCAAACTCATCACTGAATCCGGAGACTATACAGGCAACACCGTGGAGAACACATCGAAAAGACCCACAATGCGACTTTGTTTTCGATTTCTTGAACCCGAACATGAAGACTCGAAACTTCAGTGATGGGGGTTTGTAACAGGTGCTTACATGGGGGTTTGTTACAGGTGCTGACATGATTGTGAGAAGAAGGTTAGTGATGGGGTTGACAGCGACTATCAAGATCTAGCACTGCAAATTGACAATCTCTGGCTAAGTTCCTGATGGACTGAGCTTAAGGCCAGATAGTGTCTCAATCAATTTTCGGCGACAATTTCGATGACAACGATGCCCCCTGGAGGCTATAACCAAAACCTCGACAAAACCTTCACCGAAATTCAGCTTTAAAGCAAGGTAGAGACTTGATCTTCGAACAACTTTGATGACAAAAAATTGAGTCAAATTCCAACTCTGGAAGATTAAGGTTTGGGTTAGGGGAGTGAGAATGAGGGGTGGAACTGATTGAAGGGGAAGATTAGTGAGTAGAGGGTTTGTGGGTTTTGGTCGAAGCATCGCCGACCTTGGCTGCCACGGTCGTATTTCCATCTATCTGATAAATATTTAGCATTATAACAATAATAATTTTTAATCTGATAATATTATTTTATTTAGCAAAAGGCAAGGGTAAAAAGGACTTTGTATGTATCTTTTAACAGCGTACCCCCCCTAAGAAAATATGGGGGGTTTTTGATTGGGTTTTTTTTTTTTTTTTTTTTTTTTTGGGGGGGGGGGGGGGGTAACCTGCAAAATGGGTAATAATAGGAGGGGGTTTTTTGCATTTTACCCTTTTTTTTTTTTAATAAAAAAAAAAGGAAAAGAAAAGAAAAGAAAAGAAAAGAACAGAAAGGAAAAGAAAATTATAAGTAATTTACAATAGTTGGTTATAGATAGTTGTGCATGGTATGCAAAAGGTTAAAATAATTAGGCTTGGGACATGCAACTTCTCTGTAGTGCTGGTGTGTTCATTAGCCAAAGCCAATATGGATTTGCTTCATAATTTACTGTGGGTTAAAATTTTAAAGATACCATTAAATAAAGTCAAATAGGAAATATCAATCCATCGTGAAATAGCTACTCAAGCTGGCATAATTGATGGTAGCTAGCAAAAGATAAGTAGGTTTTTAGTTACTTCTTTTTTTTTATTATTGTTTCTTGAAGAATCATATGTACTAGGCTACTCACTTGGATGGATGTTGTAAATTTCTTTGTTCTTTGTTAGGGTTCCATAAAAATATCTACATCTAGTACTTTACTAAGGTTTAACTGCATGTTAAATTTAAAAAATCCTATTGAGCATCTAATGGGTCTGAATGACAATGTGAACCCAATTCCTATTCGTTAGACCCATGTTCTTTCTTTTTCCACTTTCACCTACTCTTTTTGGATTTGAACTACAAAAATGGGATCACTTTGTTTAAAGGTTAATTCTATACGAAATGATGATCATGTGGTTAAATTGGTTATATCCTGTTATTATTGAAGTTTGATGCTATTTTTTTGCCCAAGGATGTAAATTTTGATATTGAGGGTCCGAAAACAAAGAGATCTAGAGAAATATTTCAATATGAGAAATGATGGAAATCATTAGTTAAATGTCACCATTTTCATTGACACTTTACAAGACAATGAAATAGACTCGAATAAACAATTTAGAATCAAATATTGTAAATAAAATGTGTGAGACAAATTTGTGGTGTATGGGGTGCAAAAAGTGTGCACCACTGAGCAAATAAAGAATACAAATTTATACTAGTTTACCATTTTTTAAATGATATAACATTAAAATACATATCATTTACACAATAATAAATTAATGATATGATATACAAATACACAATCAAGCTAGTATCACATAGTATAGAAAGAGTGAAAATATTGACTAATACTTATCCAAAAAAGAAAAAAAGAAAAATAGTAAATAAAAAGTTGATGATTACCTAGTGCTGGTCCCACTAAGCAAGTCTTGGGAAGGGTGAATTGGATATGGTCCTAACCTTTGTTCTTAGTGCATTGTGGCTGCTCTCAATACTCAAACATGCACCTTCTAGCTTCCCCAAGACCTTTACCATTGCACTAGACAATGGTTCCTAGCTAAAAATAGTAATAATGAATAAATTTAGGTAATACCATAATCATTGCTTTTTTTATTTCAAACATAAATTATTTATAATTTGAAATATTTGTACCAGTCCTTGATGTTTTTGTATTAGTATATCAAATGAAATTTTATGGGCTAGTGAGACTTTGAATAAGCCTTATTCTTTGAAACTTGATTTTTTTGGCCAACCTTAAAAAATTGTATTATGTTCTAAACTGTTATATGAGACTTTGATTTACTTAGTTTTTAAAATTTTCAAATAGTTTTATTATGGGGTTATTTTCAAAAGGAATAAAATTGCAGCCATGTGGAAGTTGAAAAGCGATTCCTAACTATTTCTTCAATAGATCTTGAATGATCTAGGTATTTATCTTCGAGAAATTTCCATTTGGAAGAGAAAAAGGATATTTCTTGTCAAACTGAGATTCTGACCAATATTAGTAAGGTTTTAAATTTTTTTTTTTTTTTTTTTGGTCCTTATTTTTCAAGCTAACACCCCCACCACACCATGTGCAGCTCCATCCCACATGTGGAAAGATAGACAGACACCACAGAAAGACAAACAAACTAATGGGGAAATAAAGAAATGGAGGTAACAAGATTCGAACCCAAGACCTCCGGCAGACTAAAGCTTTGGTACCATGTTACGATACCACTTAACCCCAAAAGAGCTCTAATACCATGTTAATTTTCCAACCTAAAAGCCTAAGCTATTAGGTGGAGGGCCCAAACAAGTATATGAAGTTATATCAACTTTTATATTTAACAAATGTGGGATGTGGTACTTTCCAACAATAATGATTTAATTTTACCTTATCTTGACAGAACAAAATAATCATTTACAGGAAATTAAATTGAGTTCGTAGTGCTTTCTTAGGACCTATATTCTGAAATGGTGTAAATTAGCTGCTGGTATCAAGATTTAGTTAAACATTAGTATATACAAATGACTATCACAATGCTTTAGACTTAGTTATTAAAGACTAGTTAATTGTGGGATCTTTGGACAGTCCCCTCCCATTGCATCACAATAATGAGACTCAAATGAGATCCTTCGATTACAAGGAAGCTTAAAATGGGGAAGCAAATGGGGTATGTCATTTGGAGAGTTGACACTTGGTAAGATATGTTGAATATTATGAATGTCACCTGCCTCCTAAACAGAGTATTATTATAAGCTTGTGTATGTTATGGAAGGCCTATGATTCTACACTGAGGTTATACAAAAAAATTTGTGTATTCTACATGATTTTACATCATAAAATACAGTTTTTAAAATTACTATGTAAACTTTGTTTCATATAAGAGGAGTCCTACTCTTAAATTTTTTTTTCATGAAAGAATTTCAAGCAAAATTTCCAATTAATATCTACCATCGTAAACTGTATTCGTTTTGCGCACGAATATATACTTAATTTGTGTACTATGTCCTTCCAACTAATTTTGTCTGTTTGGTTGTGATCTTGTGCTTTAAAAGTCACGTTCTATTCGAGATTTTGACAACTATGCCACCTGCCTTGTTGGGAAATTTGAGGTATCAAGCTCTGATTTTTTTTCTTCTTGTTTCTTATATGCTTTTCCCTTTACTGAAAATAACATCTTGTTTCCTTAAGACTGTGGATACATACTACAGGCGCTGTAGCAGTACTAGTTTTGTTGGAAATGTGTCAGTGCCACTACTCTGTATCAGTGCTATGGATGATCCCGTCTGTACTAGGGAAGCCATTCCTTGGGATGAATGCAGGTGAGCTGCTCCTCTTATGACATTGAATGGTTCTTTCAGTGTCATTTTTTATTGCCGTTATGATATTTTTTTTTTATTATAGGGCAAATAAAAATATTGTCCTGGCCACTACCATGCACGGAGGACATCTGGCATTCTTTGAAGGAATATCTGCAGCTGGCGTGTGGTACTTTCTGCTCCCATATTCTTATAGGATATTACACTCTTACTATCTGTTCAGCATTCAAAACTGATTTAGTTATGGCCTGAAAAGTCCACCAGAGTTGATCTTCCAGGGAATTTCTTAATTTTCCAAATGTTTATGAGGAATTCCCCTGACAATTTTCAAGATGATGGTATTTTACAGCCTCACATCATTCTGTGGTATGATCATTGATCCCCATCGCTTTATCCAGTTATCTGGGTTGGCTAGACAATCCTGCTCTGCCATTCCTATCCTATGATCCTATTTGTAGTCTTGGCTTAGTAGAATTCCATTACTTGGGCAATATTCTAGTTTTAAGTCCTGGGTTACTATGTTTAAAAAAGGCACAAGCTAGAAGGAAACTTGGATTGTGATTGTTGTCCCAATCATGTGCTGAAACAATTGCATGTTTATGTGATTGTTGTCGCATCAGATTCATCTGTGCTTTCACTACATATGACATACTTCTAGCCAGCTGCAAAATGGCCAACCTTTAACAATGTTAATAATCATTGGTGGATTTTCACTTTATCTCTGTTGCAGGTGGGTAAGGGCTGTTGATGAATTTCTTGGTGTTCTACACTCTAGCCCATTTATGCATAGACAAAAGAAGGTACAAATTTTTCTCATTACTATTAGTTTGCTTTTCAAACTAATAGAATAGTAGCAGTAGGTATAAGTTCATTTTGGTGGTAGGGCCAAGTATAAGATTCCATCAAGTAGCCAAATCATAAAAGCCTTGACAATTTACAAGAATACCTTTTCTTCTTTCTTAATGCAATTTGCAGGTTGGTTTTTCATGCTCATATTGTTCTTTTATATGCAGACACAGAATTCTGGTCCACATTCTTCATTGGAATCTTCCATCGATCAGGGTCCATTTGTACATGTCACAGAAGGTGGATTGGTGGCTGCAATTGGTAATGAAGTAACAACAAATGACGCGGTAGGAGATGCATCTGAAGTGCAGAAGTTTCATGGTAGAAGGTCCGACATATTGGTTCAAGATACAGATCAAGATGACAATATGACAGAAGAAAAGTCTGATCTTGTTCCCGACATTACCCAAAGCTCCAAACAAGCTACAAGCATCGAAGATGTTAGACCTCTTGATGTCGCTACTCCTATTAGAAGACGCTTAGACCAGCTTTCTCGACATAATACAAGATCAATGTGGTTGCTTGCTTATGTTGCCATCCTAACAAGTTGGCCGTTGGTAGGCTCAGCACTTCAATTAATCTTCAAGAAGAAGATAAAGAATGTCTTACCTGCAGCATTACTCAGAAGATAGACCCGTCCCAATAAATATTTAAGTATAATTTATACATGTATTTTGTGTTGTTGATTATTCTGGACTCGTGTTGTCATCTAATGAAGACATTGCCATCCTAATTGTGAGGATGGTTATGTAGCTTAGAGCATAGAGACAAAAATCAACTGAAACTCCGTGTAAACCTGGCTTTCCTGAATAATCCAGGAATTGTGTATTGTACTTCATTTTCCATTAATATCACATTGCATGCATGCTGTACTCTAAACATTTACTGTTCCAATATGCAAGGGTTTGTCTTCTTTTTTTACTTTTTTTTTTTTCAATATGCAAGATTTTTTTTTTTACAGCTTCTTGTTTAAAGACAAGCCTAAAGTGCATCTAAGCTACAAACCAAAAAAAAAAAATAAAAATATATATATATATATATATATATATATATATATATATATAGAGGATGATGATCAGGTAAGCACATGCTGATATAACTTATATCAACACCCGTATTGGGAGTTGTACGTTGTGAATTAGTAGGATATAAAGTATATTGGACTAATGCAAATGGTACAATCCTAATGTATAGTGCTGAGATGATTTATATCAACACGTGCTGATGGGACATAATCGTATATATATATATATATATATGATGATGATGATGATGATGATGATGATGATGATGATCAAGTAAGCATGTGCTGATATAACTTAGATCAACACTCGCATTGGAAGTTGTACCTTGTGCATATTGGGACATGAGATACATTAGACTAATGCAAGGGGTATAACCCCCAATGCGTGGTGCTGATATAATTTATATCAACACGTGCTGATGGAAACATAATCGTATATATATATTGAAATTTATTCATTGAGACTTTCGAAACAAGACAAATAATGAATAAGAAATTTTGTAAAATAATTTTCAAAATAAGTTTTAAAAACTTAGTTAAGTTTAAAATCAAGTTAAAGTTAACTTGAATGAATTTCAAGTTCAAGCTCCTCGGGAACAAAAACTGACGTCTGACAGTAAGCATTTCAGAGCAGAAAGTGACTCTTTCCCCTTATTTAATGCATCGTTATTCTTACAATTTTTTTCCCACAAAAATGACGTCTACATAGTAAGCACTTCAAGGTGAGAAGAGTTGAGGGGACATTACTTTTGACGATGGAATCTCAAAGGGACATGTTACTTCGGGGCACATAAATCTTCTGACACTCGAATTGTTAGAGTCTTTCTGCATAGCATAACTCAAAAAAAACAAAATCTCACAAGAAAGCATGTAATGCATTGTTAATGTCGTAAAGAGAGTGAAGTCTACATCCACATTTGTTTTGGACAAAACGGTCCTAATGATAAGCAATGGCAGAGCCGGGGGGCCTGGGGCACGTGCTCCCCATTGGTCTCAAACAATTATTTATTTATTATTTTTTTGGGATAAATTACTATTTAGTATCTATTTATCGATATTTATTTACCAACATAATGCCAAAAGAAAGAAAATAGTAGTTATTTTTAAGCATATATATAGTTTATTTATAATAAGTTGACACAAAAATCTTTTTTAGGTATTACATTGAAAACTAATTATCAAAAAATAATTTTTTTAAAAAAAAAATCTAGAATTTTCAGTTCTCATTTCATAAAATCATAGCACGGTACCTCCATTGGAGATAATTCCTAACTCAGCCCTTGATGATAAGATCAAGCTCAGTTGTGGAGTCAGAAATTTGGTCTAGGTAACCAAATTTTGATTCATTTTTATGATTTTGTACTAATTCAAAATACCAAAGAAATAAATTGGTTATAACTTCTCGCAATTTTTTTCTTCAAAACAAGACCAAAAATGCATATATATATATATATATATATATATATATATTTGTTTTAGCTTCTTTTTTTTTTTTTTTTTTTTGGCAAACGACGAGAAGGGAAATGATAAAAAATAATGATTACATGTGGGAAAACGATCAAAAGTCCTTCAAAAATCTGAAAGAAAAACTCATCCCATGCAAAGAGAAAAAGAAAAGATAGAAAGACCCTCTGGGCCAAACCTCAAAAAAAAAAAAAAAAAAAAAAAAAAAAAAAAAAAAAAAAAAAAAAAAAACGAAGAAGGGCCAAGTACGTAATTAATAGAAAAATATTGGTACAAATTAATTAAAAAAATGGAGGGGCCAAGGGACCCCCTTCAGCCCTTACTGCCTCCGCCCATGGCTGAGTTGCACACGTTAAAATAAAAAAATTGAATTTAAAAAAAAAAAAAAAAAGGAAAAGAAAAAAAGGACTCCTACCATCTGATATGATATCATACTAATATTATAAGGAAATGGCCTTGGTCTCACCTGAGGACAATGTTTCAGGTAAGAAAATGACCTTTTCATCATAAAGAATCAAAGCATAGAAAGACAAAGGTGGGGTCTCAAATATTATACCAAATTCAGGTGGGAGAATAGAACTTTCCTCGCCTAATTCATCCCACAGTATCTATGCTTTTTAAAAGCCGACCGTAATCTTATTTGGGAGATGGAATATTCAAATCATAGAAAAGTGGAAAATAAAAGCAAAACCCATATGGGTATCGCCTAGTAATCCCAGCCATTGTCTTCTCTCTTTTTTTTATTAGGCAAACTAGAATTATATTAGAATAAGCATCAGAAACACCCAATAAAGAACACCCAAATCCAAACAAAAACAGCCCCAAAAATACCCCGAACAAAGAACACCCAACTAGCCACCCCAAACCAAGAGCAGCCCCCACGATGAGGAAACACAGAACACTCGGATGCAATGAGATGAGACATAAAAAATGCCCCTAAAACCCTATAATCTCAGCAATTGATCATCCACCTTTTTAGGATTTTAAATAGCGTTTCAACTTTTAAAATTCGGCCAGTCACTAGGAAAACTCGGCCGAGTAATTTGGACTGCTGGATTTTGTGTAGGATATGATTGACCCAGAAATTTAAGAGAGGAGAGGGGGGTGGGGGAGAAAAGGACAAGTACTCAGAAGACTTGACCTTTTCATGAAAATACATTTATTTCTATAGTATACCTATAGATAGTTTAAACTTTCGTCTCAAGTTATGAGCTGAGTTTGACATATATTAGACCCGCCTATCAATGGGCATATTGGATTTTGATTCGAATCCGATGTGGTAATTCGCATAATGGCAAAAAAATTTGCGACCCATATATTAACAATTTGAGTCCTGTATTCTTTTTAGTTAACTAATTAATCTTTTAGGACCCATTCTTAATTTGTTGAAGCATCAGAGGGGATAACACAACTATGTGGCGTCTTAACAGTTTTTGTGATAGTCTAATCATAATGAATTGTAGAGCCATAGAGAAGGTGACGCCAACCATGGTTTGATCAAGATAACTCGATCCACTCGAAAACAAATTCAGGATACTCTTCCATGAAGCCAATTGCATGTGAAAATAAATATTGCGAGGCCAAGTTCAGATGCAGGTGATGATAAGGAATCTAGTGGTTAAGCCCAAATAATTTTCTCAACTTCTGACTTTCTCATCTTCACCATTAAACAACTTTCTCGATCAACTGTTCCTACAACTATAATGGGTCTTCGGTGACTTGAACGAGTACTTTAGAAGACATCTACGGCCAAAAAATGTTATTTAACTACCGTATTTTAAGATTAGAGATGCACCGAAGTTTACGAAACTATCGATCATAATGATTTTAAAATACCGTCTATTACATTTGAATGGAACAAATACAATGGAAATAATTATCATTAAAATTTGATCAATTAACGTGTGCAAAGACGTAATTACAAAGATAATTATGACTAAGCCATGGCTATTTAAGCTACTTTTCCTCAAGGTTGTGTGAATGAAATTTCACTGCATGCAAATGTCATGGTTAAGACTTAACTTGCTGTGTGGGTACTATAGAGTTTGGACGCTCCAACAATTTTGTTTGGCCACACCATCCAGTTGCCTTAAGACACTAATTGTGGCCGGTTTGAGGGCTAAGAAATTTTCATGTTGAGAATCTCACCCCATGCACAATAGAATTTTTATAGGCAATGCACATTCTGGAAAATCACATTGATGTCTGGTAAATTATATATGCATCACAATAGTTATCAAAGCAATGCTATCAACACTAATATATCTCAATGAAACGAATCCAAACTATTTTATCACTAATTTAGCAAAACCCACATGTTGATCATCGACTAAATTGCCCTAGTTTTCAATGAACCAAAATTTTAAATCTCTCAATGGCACAAATGCAAGTAAATCACATGTTTATTTTTCTTCTAGCATTTTATCTTTCGCTGGGTTGGTTTGGGATGGGGGTGATTGGTGGGATATTTTCCTTTCAGGCAAAGGTTGATTCAAATGGTTTTAGAGCATATATACAAAAGCCTAAAATTAATGTGTCCCGTTAGGCTCATTGTAACAATTAATTATTAAAGGCATGAAATGACCCATGTAAAATATGTACTGTATGTTAGACCCATGTAATTAACAATAATTAATTAAAGGCAGGCATGAATAATCCATGCTGACAGTCATGTATAGTAACAAGTTTTGATAACATGTGAAGTTTCTAATTGGCCAAAATTAGCTTAACTGCCTCACAAGGAGGCCAGGTAGGAACGAACCCTACCTTAGTGTGATAGGTTTCTGTAATATTATCAACTGCACACCCAACTGCCTCACAAGGAGGCAGGGGCAAACCCTACTTTCCTGTGATAACGAAAGTTCAGGGAATGGTCATGGCTAGTTGGCTGCTGCCATCCAATATGGGTATCACCAAATGAAAGGTATATTATTATTATGACAGTGGATCGGCATGAGGCATGTCCTTCTAAATATATAGGACATGGTACTAGTTGGCCCTTTTAGTTGCATAGGACATGCGAGAGGCTGCCAGATGTCAACCTCGCAGCACACGGAGGAGCATCGACTTACCCTCACCAAATAAAATAAGTGAACTATATAGTGTCTTGTATTAGACAAAATTAATAAATGGCTATTATCATTAAACTAAATCATGTCCTCCATAAACAAGACATCAAAAGTTTGGTATTCGACATGCTAAGATTAAAAGGCTCCATGTTTTGCGTTACTTTGACGTATGAATGCTCCCTTGGACTCGCTCAAACAGCAATTCCAATGAAAAAACTATTTTCTTAGTTTCAAAATTAGATATCATATCGATCCCTACCCCTAGAAGGCTATTACTTTTTTGGCTGGGAATTCCACAAAACAATTCCTAGGTAGAGTAGCAGTAGCCAGTCTAGCTTGATTCACCATTAGGGTATCTGTCCAGCAGAATGGAGCTATAGGCATACCAACAGATCGGATATTATTTGCAAAACCCACCCCCCCCCCCCCCCCCCCCAAAAAAAAAAAAAAAGAAAGAAAAAAGAAAAAGGCAATTAAATATGGTTAGTGAAACTTCCTAATAGCTTCCATCAAAAAAAAAAAAACAAACAAACAAAGTGTTCATACTAGCTGTATATGATAAATACTTGATTTGATCGATACAATGCAAAAGTTGTCGACATAATAATATGTGAAACTTGATTAGTGTAACACTTACATCCCTTTTGGATCAACCCGGAGGTAAAATTTTACACAATCCCGCAAGCTTATTTGAATCCGGAATATATGATAGTACCCAATCCAACGCGTACACTCAAGTGCTTACTAGTAAATAGTCATACCAAGCGTGCAGCAATACTTTAATATTTCTCAGACTTTTTCCTCTTTTTCGGTGAAAAAAAAAAAAACAAACTCTATGAGAAACAAGGTACGTTGTTGTGGAGTTATAATCAATTTGATATAGTAAAATTGTATGAGATTCGATTCGGGTGCAAGAGTATTTTTCCAATCATTTGACCAATAGACTGTTCCATATGGGGCATACATATCTTCCTAGGTATCTTGAGGCAACTGCCATTCAAAACATCAATTGTAAATCAAGGATAATAAATAATTAAAGAATATCAATTGTAAATCAAGGATTAATAATAAATAAATAAAGAATAATACTTAAGACAAGGCTTAAGCGGGAAAGTTAAAGAAGAGGTATTTGTTTGGGGATTCTAGAACGATGGTGTGAGGACAAAGTCTCTGAGAGGACGGTAGGTTTGGGATTCCACATTTTTCCCGCTGTTTTTTGTCGACTTCGTATGGCATCTTTTGAGCTTCCGAACTACCAAAGGTACCCCCAAAAAAACAAGAACTTTCTTAGTACCCAAACAGCCCAGTTTGAAAAAGATCACAAAGGATCTTGACCTTAAGACACTTTTAAGACATTTGGAAAGATACCTTTCTAATCTCTCCTTCTCATCGGAACAAGGAAAATCTCTCTCTCCCCCTATTTGGTTCTATTCCCATGTAATGACACAAAGGAATTTTCATGGGTTATTCCCACTCCACTTCCTCTCTTAAAACTCAACCCATAATCTTGTTTTCCCATCTTCTACATATACTTCTCTCTCTCTCTCTCCTTGTTTTCCATCTAAATATACTCTTTCTCTGTCTGTCTGTCTGATCTCATGGAAGATGTAGAGGAGGAGGAGCTTTTGAGTCTTAGCCTTGCAATTGTTACAGATTCGGGTGGAGAAAAAAAGAGGAAGAGGAAGAGGGGGGATACTTTCAATCCTTTGAATCCATATGAAGGTTGTGAAGGCAAGATATTCAGGCTCCTTGAGATGAGGGAGCAAATGCTAAAACTAGACCACAAGAGGAAAGCTGTGGTTGAAGATGGAAATAATAATGGTCTTCATTTGATCCATTTGTTGCTCATAACCGCCACTGCAGTCGACGAAAACAACATGGACGTGGCCGCAGAGAATCTGAGCGAGTTGTACCAAAGCGTGTCCATAACCGGCGACTCGGTGCAACGTGTAGTGGCTTATTTTGCAGATGGGTTGGCAGCCAGGCTTCTAACCCAGAAATCTCCCTTTTACAACATGCTCATGAAGGAACCAACCCCGGAGGAAGAGTTCTCTGCATTTACAGATCTCTACAGGGCGTCTCCCTTCTACCAGTTTGCTCATTTCACCGCAAACCAAGCTATTCTCGAGGCCTTTGAGGCAGATGAAGAGAACAACAACCGGGCATTGCATGTAATTGATTTTGATGTCTCCTATGGCTTTCAATGGCCTTCTCTAATACAGTCTCTTTCCGAAAAGGCCACCAACAGCAACAGAATATCTCTTCGAATAACGGGTTTTGGAAGAAACATGGAAGAACTGCAAGAAACCGAGACAAGACTAGTCAGCTTCTCAAAGAGTTTCCGTAATCTAGTTTTTGAATTCCAAGGGTTGTTGAGAGGCTCCAAACTCATTGCCCTGAGAAAAAGGAAAAATGAGACCGTTGCGGTAAATTTAGTTTTTCATCTAAATACATTGAATAATTTTGCGAGGATTTCTGAGACATTGAAATCTGTTCATTCCATTAATCCTTCCATCGTTGTTTTGGTGGAACAAGAAGGCAGCCGAAGCCCACGAAGCTTCTTGTCGAGATTTATGGAGTCTCTACATTATTTTGCAGCCATGTTTGACTCATTGGATGATTGCCTTCCACTAGAGAGCACAGAAAGGTCGAGCATCGAGAAGAACCATCTTGGCAAAGAGATCAAAAGCATGATGAACTGCGACAAGGATGACCTAGATTGTTCGAAATATGAAAGGATGGAGATATGGAAAGGAAGGATGGAGAATCACGGGTTTGAAGGAATTAAAGTAAGCTCTAAGTCTATGATTCAAGCCAAACTTCTGTTGAAAATTAGGAGCCATTATTGTCCCCACCAATTTGATGGGGACAATAGTGGGTTCAGAGTATTTGAAAGAGATGATGGAAAGGCTATTTCTCTTGGGTGGCAAGATAGGTGTCTAATAACTGCCTCTGCATGGCATTGTGGATGATAGATATATGACTAGTCTTCTAACACATTCATCATTTTTGTGAAACGTTAGCGCGCTGTCTCAACAAAATGCATTTTTACCATATTCCAATAATGAACCTTCCTATATATACCAAGTTTTTACAATTTCAGATTGCTACTGAAGTTTTTACCTTTTTTTTTTTTCCAAACTATGGAAGAAATTTTGAGTTGTATTAACTAGTTGTTCAGGTAAACTTCTTAATTAATTGATTCAGACATTAAGCTTCAACAACTCATCGATATATCTTCTATCTTTACAAAAGCAAAGCTAGCTAGGAGAAAGCTAGTTCGAAGAAAATGCAATGATCAATCTGAATTTTTATATTTATGACCCATGCTTTCTCAGTTATGAATTATTTAATGCTGAAAAAAGAATATTTATGTGAAAATTATGTCCACAATTTCGACAGTCATGTTTGCACGAGTGATGAATGCCCTCAGCTAACATTGTACAGTAACTAAAATGTGAATTTTGATCTTGGGACTAGAGAACTAATAATTAAAGAACCCTGTACACGGGGGATGTTAACAACACGCTTCTAGTTTATAAGTCGGCTTATCCCTCACTCATAGCTATAGTTGGGGGATAAGCTGATTATCTACCCACCGCTTTCATGGAGATTCCCCATAATTAGCATATGGTGTTTGAAAATATAATCTTTATTCATGTCCGAACATTATTGTGACATGTATGCATTTAAGTGGACGTCTACTATGTTTGTTCAATTTAACCCTATAGTTGGGGATCGGATCATATTTATATTCAGTTTTATGTTTGTTGCCTTCATAAATATTAACCAAGATCATTACAATAATAAAAAAAAATGTTAACCAAGATCATATATATTTTCAGTGGTTAATTACGACCACTGTTATGAGGTCATTTTACTACGGATCGAACCTGCTATGTTAATTATATTTATAAGAAATCTCAACTTCAAATGATCGAACATGATAGATTTAAGCGTGGTATATTTATGCTTCATAAATGATACTATCGTATTATTTCAATCTTGATTGTGTTTAGTTTCTTTGCATGAGTGTTTTTTGTGTGTTTAGTCTTAATATATTCTTTGCATGAGGTTTATTTATTTATTTATTTTAAGGTTCCATTGTGTGTGTGCGTCTTTATTTTATAAAAAATGACAAATTATGCTGTGGAATTCTATGACCAAAGAATTAGATAATTAATTACAAGACAACCAAGAGATAATCATGATGTTAATATATTTTTGAACCCATGCCTCGATCTTCCTTCTCCCCTTCCCCAACCACCCCTTGGGGGAAAGAGCTAGCGTAAATTATATTAGGATTTATGTCTTCAAAACAATCAATTTTGTTATTTTTCAATATTTATGTTTTAATTTTCAAAAGGTGAGCAAAAACTTTTTATTCATGAAATGATGAATAAGGATCATAAGTCTCATTAAATGTGTGAATGAGATTTACACACGGAAGAATTAAATCAATTACCTTGTGACTTACAAACTACCACAACATGTGACAAGGTAGACAGGGCATGCATCCTATCATAGTGAAGGTTGTAGCCGCCAGCCTATTGACCTCTATAAGATATAAAATATGTTTTACTCAAACACAATATAGTAGTACATTTTATGTATTGGGAAATTATGGGTGTTGTACTATAACCAAAAAAAAAAAAAACACTATCTTCCTTCGTATATATCAAACCTCACAATCCTATTTAAGTGCAAACTGCTCTTAATCTTGAGATAATTGTGAACTCAACATTCTTGCATTTGCTACTTTAATTTACTTAGAAGTGAAGTCCAAGAATCCAACACCTTGGCATGGTATCTTGGGTAATTAAATGTGACGACTTCCAATACTAATTATCAAAAAATTAAGAATCCATCCTCACTTTAAAAGGAGAGGAAAATATCATATCCTACGAATTAGTTAAAAGTAATGAATTTGTGAAGTTTTAACTAAGTTTTAAGGATGCCAATAAGATGTAGGTAAAGTCTATGTGATTGTTGGTTTTAACCATTCGCTATTTATTTATGGATATTAAATGGAGGGTATTGCAAGTTATGCAAAATAATTAGTGAGTGATGCTTATATTATTCTTTGATCTATATATGAGAAAACAACATAATCATATATAGTTCAAGAATCGCCAAAACCAAAACAAGCATGGACATGGTCGATGGAGTCTAGAGAGAGAAAATGTTGAAGAAAAGGTTCTTGAATGCATCGTCGCCGACAAAAAGGCGGCCGTCGTCATGGGAAGAAAAAGGTAATGGTGGTGCGATGGAGCTAGAGGTGTTGATGGAGCAAGACTTCAGGAAAAATAAAATAAAATTGGAATCTATGTTGCTATGCCTTGTTTATAGCTATGGAGCAAGTTTCACTTAATTCAAGATATTTTATTAAATGAGTTTTCTGAGGTTATAAACTATGAAACTCCGTTCAAGAAGAAGGATTGTAACACATCAACAATATCTAGGAAACTTAATCCTAGTAGTGACATAGGATCATCTTCTTCCCTTTTGGAGAAATTATAATATAAAACTTGTGAGATTTAAGTTGTAAAAGAGGGATTAAAATCCCTCCCCCCCCACTAAGTGGTTAGCCATATATGAAGGAGGTATACAGCTAAAGATACGAAGCATATGGAGGAGCCACTAAGTGGCTGGCCATATATGAAGGAGGTATACAGCAAAAGATGCTAGGCATATGGAGGAGGTATACAACTAAAGATGAGTGAAATTCCGGTTATATTAACCCTACAATACCTAGAAGGGGGTTGAATAGGTATTACTATAAACCTTACCCAATTTTAATTATGAACACACAAAATCCCAATTATCACAATCAATTCAATTGCACAGCAATTATAAAAGCATGTAAGCTAGAGAGTGCACTAGAGATTTTTACGTGGAAAACCCTAGATGGGAAAAACCATGGGACGTAGTCCAGTTGAAGCAAATCCACTATGAACTCAATGAGTACAAGACATACTTACAGACCAAAAGGACTTAAGTAAAAGTCTTCACTCCCACGATCGCACACGATCGATCTCCATCTTCACGGCTTTGGTCGCAACCAACCTGTTCACAGCAATTCCTTCTTCCACGAACTTGCAAGCTTGATCACAATCGCAACGGACTCACAAACATTCAAGGATGTGAAATAGAGTGTGGTTTGAAGGTCTCTAGAGCATATGTATGAAAACCTAGGTAAAAATGCTCTAGAGAGGTTTGAGAAGATGAACTTTGTAAAACCTAATTGGGAGATGTCACGACCCAAATTAATTAAGCCGTGATCAATATTAATAAATCCAGTTTAATTAAGAAAATCATTTAGGAAGCACGTGAATGGCACGTGTTAGAAAACCAGTAATTTCAATAAAAATTTCGGCATGACCCATTCGTAAATGGAACATACCGTAACAAAATCCTGTATAAAATAGTTATAAAAGTTCTTGTCATCCATCATTGGTATCCTCACATGCTAAATAAACCATATAAAGAGACCTACGAAATTAAAATATTACAAACCATGAGTTATTACGTGTTTAGCGCCCATTGGCCGAATACAAAGTGTTTAGTTAATACATATCCATAATATTAAAATTGTTCCCATCAAAGCTTAACACGTTAAGGTGAGGTCTCCCCAGCTATGAATTCATCTGAAAAGGGTTTACAAAACATAAGAGTGAGTATAAAACTCAGTAGATATAATTTTCATATAGAAATAACCAAAGCATGATAATATAACCAATTACAATCATGCTTAAAATAATTAAAACCCATGCAATGTCGTGAATGATATGCGACTCATGTCCATTTAACATAATCCATAATTACCGACCACTCCCGTAAGAGTCTTCGCGCGGAAACGGAGGATTTAAACTTACCTCCAAGAGGACAATACAAGGGTTCTTACCTGCAACCGGAAAGTAGCATCTATTTCGGGAACACAAGGGTTCCTACCTGGAACCGGAAAGTACCCAGGACCAAAAGAATGGAAAACACCACTAAGTCCCTTGACCACTAGTAGTCCAAATCCAATGACCCTTTAATATACTTTTACCAAGTAATTAATTAAGTCCATTTCATGCAATGAATGCCATGAAAAGTTTAAAACCCATACACGTGGCAGTTATTCTAGAAAATCAACAGTATATAATTATTCCATAATTATATAATATGTGGGAGCTATGTAAAACATGTAAAATATAGACCAATAAGAATTTACATAGCATATACATCCAAAATAAACCAAAATATAACAAGTATATCAACCCATATATTCCCAAATGTAATATTCCTAAATATAGGGTTATGTAAACTAGACCCCTCAGTACATGTATTACAAAATATACATGATAATACACCCAAAAATCACGTAAACTCATAAATAACACCAATATACATTTTTTATTCAACATATATGGGCTTATATCCTAAACCATTATCATCCCTACGGTTAAAACCCATGAAAATTATACCTACCTCAAATATGTTGCACCAAATGGAGAGAAAATGTGTTGGGGGGGTCGGATCTGAGCCTAGAATGCAAGAACAAACTCCAAACTCTACAGATCAGGCTTGAATCCTCTCTAAGCACGTGTAGATCTTCAAATCCAACCCCTAGAACGCGATTCCAAGCGTTGAAATGAGGTGAGAGAGTCAAAAACCCATGCATGACGAGAAAAATGTGATTTTCTCTCTCCAAACAAGCCCTTTCTCTCTCCTCCCTCTCTCTTCTTCTCTCTCTCTTTCTCTAACACTCAAGATGCTGAAAAATGGGTGTTAGAGTCGTGATATGAAGGTTTTAAAAAGGGGTGAGGGGCACATGCGTCATTTGTTCTAAAAAAAAATAATCTGCCAGTCGAGGGTTTGAGACGGCTGAAAATAACTTTCAGCCTGCTGAAACTAAATGAAAAAAATTCTCCTTCTCTGGATTGTTCAGACGGCTCAAATGTAAACTTTCAGTCATCTAAAAATTGTCTTTCAGCCGGCTGAAACATATTTCAGCCGTCTGAAATACACAGACAGCTGAAACATGACAGTCCATCAGGCAATCCCTCATCAACACTTATCACAACCTTCTTTTCATTAAAAACATTTAAGTAATAAAGAATGGAGAGGATTACTTTAAGTTATTTAATGAAAATAAGCAAATAACCCCTCATTTGAATCCAAATAAAATATCAAAAAAATCAAATTTTAAGCATATTAAAATCTCATTTTCAAGTTTTAGTACAAAATTCGACTCCTGACAGATTTTTCAAAAACAAACGTACGAGGAACCCGATCGAATCGTGGTAATAAAATCCCATAAAATCACAGATGTCTTATAATATTATAAACTTCCATTACCACAAGAAATTATCTTTAAAAACGAAGTTTTATGAAAATTCATTTTTTCCCAACACTTAACCAAATTTTAGCAGTCTAAAAGTATGAAATCGTGAACACAACATCACACACATGCAATACCCACGCGTGACAATACCCAACAAATCAACTAAAGTATATGTAAATTATGCATTAAAAGTGAGATTATCCTAATTAAATGACACGGGTATTACAGGAGAGGCTTCCATCACCCTCTCTATGAAAACAAACCCTATTTATAGAGAATAAGACACCCCAAGTGACTGGGATTAGTTTTAAAATCAAATAGGAAAGTTTTAAGAATTTTAAAAACTGTTTTTTACGAGCCAGGATCGATCCTCCAAGACCCTAGAATCGATCCTAAAAAACAGAAGCAAAAAATCAATTCTGGGTACCCTAGGATCGATCCTCCAGACCCTAGGATCGATCCTAGAAAACAATAGTTAAAAACTGTTTTTCAGGACACCCTAGGATCAATCCTCCGAAGCCCATGATCGATCCTAGAACCTGAATTTTTCTTTAAAGCTTTAAACACATGTTTAAAAACATTTTCCCTTTATTCAAAGAACATATCATGATTTAAAATGAATTGAATAGATTAAAATCGGGCTTCTATAGACACTTACCTGACCTAAGAATGAGTGTGAGTCGCATTGTCTTGAATTTTTCACTCGAGTCAATCTTAGGAGCTTTGCTCATCTTGAATCAACAAATGACACTCAACAAACACTTTTGACACGGAATATGCCAATCTAAAAACATGGACTTTACAATGAGGATCTATATATAGGGATTCCTCTATCTTGACTACTATTGATTAGGTATTAACCAATCAACTCTTAACTAATTAAGTCCACCAATAAATGAATAGCAAGTCCATTAAATGCCATTCATTAAAGTCCAAAATAGAAGAATTATATATATATATTGGTAAAAGCACTACAATAAAATTGGGCTTTTACAGCGTGCAAAAAATGCCGTTAATGACTTTCCACGGCGTACGTCCATACGAAAAAGGAATACAAAAGGGAAAACTCAGAAAACAGATCTAAAACACTTGACAACAAACTAAGGCAATAACAACAACAACAAAGCCACACATCAACAAGAAAACCAACAAGGAAAAGCAACCAAGTACACCAATACCTATAGTAATCCTAAAAATGTTTAATATAAACCTAGGTTGTTAATTTATAGTGTATATAATCCACGTCCATTGCACTACTAGCATTATGAGATAACCTGGAATGAACAAAACATTACAAGTATCATTATCTTCTTACGTCGTTGGCTAATTAGAGGACATTAAAGAAATTTGAGCCAGAGACTATCCAATGTCGTTTCCTACAAGTCATCTAATTCTTGTCCTCCTGATTTGGGATGTGATAGTTTCCAATAGATTCTAACACTTCCATTTGCATTTTCCCCAGCGGCGACAATTTTGCATCTATATTAACCAGATCCGAAACTAGGCTAGGTTCATTCTCTCTAGTCACTCCTTCCACTATCTTCGATGAAGATAAACCTTGAGGCTCCATACATGTCGAAACCTCCATCCATATACTAATTCCACCAAGATTCTCTCTTTGGTGAGACATATCACAACTTGTATCCTTAATGATCTCCTTCATATGTTATTGACTATAAAGCGTAACTTCCATTATTGACAAATTTTGAGGATGGAAGAATTCAAATTTGTCCCTTAAGGTTATAAAAGTTTTGATCTCTTAAGATTGAGGGAAATAGAAGTGAAGATTGTTAGAGGGAGAAAGCTTGAAGATTAGACCAAAACTTGAAGATTTTAATTCCTTCTTCTCTATTAGAACTCAACAAGCTTGGCTCCAAATATGGTTTTCCTTCTTCTCTTTGCATGAACTATATAATTACAAGAAGGTTATTTAAGGTTTGTGGAAAAAATTTAAATCGCTTTTGCTTGATTTTTGAAAACAACAACATACTTTATCCCTTGAATTATAAAACTAAAATCATTTCACTAGCTTAACGTTTCATTAACAATAGAGTTGCTGCATTGCCTTCCCTATGGATTTTCTCCACTAATAGTGATACTCAGGTGATCTCATCTACTTCTCAACAGGTTACATTACAATTTTCTTTTAATGGTACAGTTTGCTATCACTCTTTCGTTTATGCTGCTACTACCTATCAGGGTAGAAGGACATTATGGCATGATTTATTTATTATTGGCTCTTCATGGTCAGGTCCTTGGTTACTACTGTAGACACCCCATTTTTTACCCAATGATGCGAATTTGAAATTCATTTTATTTCCTATGATGAGATTAGTCAATGCACTTTAATAAGCTTTGGAACAAATCCAAATGGACCAATGGAATTGCAGTTGGCAGATGACCTAAATTTTAGGAGTAGATATTTCATACGCAACACCTGTGGTGCGTACGCATTTTAGGAAGTTGTGTACGCAGTGAATGTTTTTAAGGGAACTTTGACTCGAGATTTTCTGCTCTCCAAGTAAACCTTTTTTAAGGAAAATGCATTATGGTATATAAAAGGAACCAAATTACGGGGAAACTTGGGAAAACCCCTAATTAAATTTAGTAGTACCTATATATACACTATGATAAACCTAGGAAGGGGGACCTTTTGGTTGAGAGAGAAAACCCTAATAAAGAGAGAGAGAGAGAGAGAGAGAGAGAGAGAAAGAGAGAAGAAAGAACCTAAGACGCGAAGGAGACGGCTGTAGTTCTAGAGGTTTGTAAGGAATTATTCCAAGGGGAATTAAGTGCATAACTCTGAGGGTAACACCAATAACTTAACTTTATGATTATTTGTTTAGCATGATGATTTATATTTGGTAGAGTAATGTTTATACCATGAATGCCATGTTTGCTGTGCATACTTAGCTAATATTTTATGTGATAGCAAGATACTGTAACACTCATAATTTTTAAATAGGGTATTAAGGGTTTAATCTATGGTTAACGTAGTTAATCCCTTGATTTGTCAGATAACTTCATGCATGGGTAATGCATGTGTATGATATTATAATGTCGGATGTATTTTGATGCTTGTTTTTGTGCATCGAATATCTTTCGGGTGCGTTTGGCTTTATTTGCAACTTAAGGGTTTAAGTTGCTGAAATTTGGCTAAGTGTTGGGGAAAAGTAAATTTTCATAAAACTTCGTTTTAAAAGATAATTTTTAGCGGTAATAGAAGTTTATAATATTATAAGACATTGGTGATTTTATGGGAATTTATTAGCATGTTTGGATTGGGTTTCATACATGTTTGTTTTAGGAAAATCTGTCGGGAGACGAATTTTGTACTAAAACTAGAAAATGAGATTTTAATATATTGGGAATTTAATTTTTTTGATATTTTATTTGAATTCAAATGGGGGGTTATTTGCTTATTTTCATTAAATAACTTAAAGTAAAAGGATAATATAAGAATGAAGAAGGTTACTTAAATGTTTTGGGTGAAAATAAGGCTAATGTCTGTGCTGATGGAAAGTTGCCTGATTAACTGTCTATTTTCTATTGTCTGTGTATTTTAGATGGCTGAAACATGTTTCAGCCTGCTGAAAGTTCATGTTAGCCGACTGAAAATTCTAGAGAAGATTATTTTGTGTCGGGCACTTTCAGTCGGCTGAAAATATTTTTCAGCTATCTGAATGTGTCAGCAGACAGTTTTAATAAATTGTTAAAATGACCCTTTTTCTCCCCTTTTCTATAAAAACCCCGACCCATACACTCATTTGATGGTCTTTAGAGTGTTTGGGAGAGAGAGAAAGAGAGAGGGGAGAATAGGAGAGAGAGAGGGGGGACGGTGGTGAGAGATGTAGGGTGTTCCACCCATTTCGGCCCTTACATGCATCTTTGTGGAGTAGATCGGCTCCTTAATCACTCATGGCTGCACTTTGGAAGCATGGGTAGTCTTTTATCTTGCATTTGAGAGGTAATTTCTCATGTATAAGGTTAGGGTTTGCATTTCTTTTGGGTTTTAGTCATCATATCCTCATATCTTGTATTTATTCATGGTATTTGTGAGGTTTGGTCCCATTTTGGAGTTGGAATCTCCATTATTTTCATCAAGCATGGCATTTAGGAGCTAAGGCTTGGATTGGGGGCTTATATGTGCATCCTAGGCTTGGATCTACACACCTATAACATCAAGATCGCATTTTTCTACACGTTTCATGGAGGTAGGTGCAATTTACATAGGTTTAAACTATTGACATGATAATATGGTATATATTATCATAGTATTTGGTATTCTTGGGCCTAGAATATGTATATAAATGAATTGTGGAATAAATCTAGGAATGAGATTATGGGTATTTAATAATCTAATTGGGAATTGTGTCCTTTACGAATTTTGGTTTATTTTATACATTCTATGGAATATAGATGTAAGGATTTTATGATTAATCTCCATGTTTAATTGATGTTTTTTATTATGATTTTAAGGTTATAACCATAATAAGAATTTATGATGTTTATCATAATTTTGAGTATAATTATGAGGTTATTTGATTATGAGTTATATAGCATATTTTGGGAGATGATTTTGGTTAAAAATCATTTTATGGTTTATCGCATTGCATGTTGGGCATAATCATGCATTAAATGAACTTAATGAATACTGGGTAAAAGTATTGCATAAAAAGGGGTCATTGGATTTGGACTACTTGCAGTTAATGGGATTTTGCGATGTTTTCCATTCCTTTGGTCCTGGGGTACTTTCCGGTTCTAGGTAGGAACCTTTGTGTTCCCAAATCAGAGGCTACTTTCTAGTTCCAGATAGGAACCCTTGTGTTGTCCTCTTGGAGGTTAGGTTTAAATCCTCCGTTTCTGCGCAAAGACTCCTGCAGGAGTGATCAGTAATTAATGGAATTGTTGTAAATTGGACACGAGTCACATGCATTATGCATTATTTGTTTTTAAGTTATGGATTATAACTTATTTTGGATCTGTTATATACTTGGTTAGTATTTACTATTTTAAATGATATAATTGGTTTTGTTTATATTATTGCTTTAGTTTACTATGTTAAATTGTATCTACTAAGTCGTCGGACTCATGCCTATTTATTTCCATGTTTTCTAGAGATTATTTTCAGGTGGAGTTATGCTTTTACACGGGGATGCTCTTAACTAGAAATTACATATGTTAATTATTGATGAATTTTCATGGGAAGCATATGTATTAATTCTTTTTTTTTGGGCCAATGTAAATGCAAATTTAATCGGGGTTGTAATTGTAATTATTTAATGTTGTGTATACGTGGAATGCGATGCATGGGATGATACCACTTTCATGGGTGATAGGAAATTTTTATGAAGTGAATTTTATAACAGGTTTTCATGATGGTATGTCCTATCTACGGATGGGTCATGTCCGAAAAGGGAAAATTTTTAAAATGGTTGAGATTTTAACATGTGTCATCCACGTTTTATCTGAGGATTTATTAAAATAAAACTTGTTTTATTATTATTGATCACGGCTTAATTAATTTGGGTTGTGACAGATACGGTAATGATAATATGTATATCATCACACAGTGGACTCTCTTCATGAGAGAACCTAGGGTTTCATGCATACTCTTGTGTGGCATCATGTAGTGGATTCTCTATGTAAGAGAAATTAGGGTTTCGTTATGTGTCGATTTAGTTTCTTGCAGAATAGTATGTGGGATGTCACTTGTTCTCTTATATTAGCATGAATATGATATTTTAGGTATGAATCCGTGGAAGGTCACGTGTATACCTTTTTGTGGTATACAAGTGGGGCTTTAAAAATAGAATATAAATCGCCGAATGGTGCGTACGCAATTATTATACTGTGTACACATTATATTAGGTGCGTGCGCAGTAACATAGTTGCATATGCACCTAAATTGTTGGCAGACAGTTTCTCTCTTTACTGTATTTATTTTGATAGTTGATTAATTTGTATTTTCATTCCTTTATATTTATTTTGTACCTTTATCTTAATCATATCATCATGATTTGCGTGCTGCTGTGGTTGAATGGGTAGGGTTAATTCTAGTTAAACATTTAGATTAATTAAAGCCATCAATCATGTGTGGGGGCCGGTTCCGACTGGGCGTAACTGGGTGCCTGACACCTTCCCAGCGACATACCCTATCTCTGAACCCAAATCCCTAGTTATGACGAGCTAGACCTTTGAGGCTAATGTGTATTCTCGAACCATGTGGTTTAGGACGTAGCGTTCACAACTTATGGGCAATTTCAATGCAGTGATTGGTGCTCATGAAAAAATTAGAGGTTCTCTTCCTGCTCGGTTACCTTGTGATGAATTTTTAGATTTTTTTGATTCCTTGAATTTAATCATAGTGCCTACTTTAGGCTCTCCTTATACTTGGAGAAATGACAAAGGTATCAAGCAATATATTGAGACGCGTCCTGATAGGAGTTTGATTTCTGATCAATGGAATTCTATTTGGCTTAGGTCTTTATGTTATATTCTCACTCAAATTTGTTCTAATCATAATCCGTTGGTCTAGGCATTTGCATTAGGTTTTAAGGCATTAAGAATCATGCATATGAAGTTTGGTGTGATGTCAATTAGAGATTTTGTGACCTGGAGGGCATTATTGTCTTTTAAGTCATATATTTTCTATTTGACCTTAAAATGATCTCTAAGTTTTCAATTAGAGTTCATATTGATACATAGGAGGTATTTATAGGTTTAATTTGATGAATTGATGGTTTAGAATTAATTTGGTACATAATGGTTCAAGTTGGTTAAAAGACCTTCTTTTGGTTAGCTCAAATCGACTCATGATTTTCACTCAATTCTATCTTATTAGACTTTAATTAGTCTTAATGTTATTCTTAAATTTGTTTTAAAATGTTGAATTTTGAATTGGAAAGCATTCGGTGCAATCCTGTCTGCATACTTAAGCTTTGCTACGATGGTGCATAGTGGTTAGCCGTCTTTGTAAAACCTAACCATGCACCCATTGTTAAGAACTTTTGTCCTAAAATATTTAAAAATGTGTTCCTTTTCAAAGCACGGTTAGTTTAGCTTTCGTTTTGTCAAAATCAGACTCTGTTTGACCCCCAAAACAATTTTGGAAGGCGAAGGAGTGCAAAAATGGCATTTGCTAATAGAGCCCTCAAGTGACAGCCCAAGGCCAAATGGCTAGCCACCCAAGTCCAAGAGGCTAGTCGCCCAGCCTTAGGTGGTCACCCGAGGCACTCCACCATTTTTTAGGGTTTTACGATTTTCTTCCATTTATGAATTATTTTTCTACCTCTACAAGTCTTTCCTTCTAATGTTTGGTTAACTTTGAGTGTTTTGAGCCCCAAAAGAGTCTCTCATAGCCCTTGAATCATTATTTAATAAATTAATCTTGTCCATTAATTTATGAAAGCTGATTCCTATAAAAACCTAGCTATATTCAGCCCTAAGGGGAAACAACTGATACACTCGTGACCTAAATCCTAAAATAGAGAGTTTTCTATGTGAGAGAGAGAAGTACAAGGAGGGTTCTACTAAACCTAGCAAAGGAAGAGGAAGAGCTCTCTACATCAAGAGGAGGTTCTACAAGAGATATAATTCCTAACCCTAAAATTTGAAAAATTAGGATTTCTCTCTTATGTAAGTTCTATTGTATGCTATTATCATTATTGTTGTCAAAGTTTGATGCTTTTGTGAGTTGATATGCATGATATTGAAATTACTAATGATGTATTAAGCAAGCTTTAGGGTTTATTCATGGTTATTATGCATGGTTGTTAGTTTAGGGTTTTGTGCATCATTCTTATTTGCTTTATAGGTTATGCATGTTTCATGTAGCATGTTTAATTTAATTATTTGAGTTTTCCTTCATCATAGTCAATTAATATATGTTATTCATGGTAAAATCATATTAGGATTTGCATTCATGCAGTAGATTGTCTAGGGTTTTGGAGAAGTTATCCTTTTTATTCATGTTTAGGGTTTGTTTTGCATAAATTTTTCTCTTTTAGTTTATTTTTTGCATATTTTTAGTTGTTACATAATGTTTCCATGATAGTATTAGAATCTTTTGCATGTTTTTCTAGTTTCTTATGCATTTAGGCTAGGTCATTGCATGTAGGAACATATTAGAGTTTTATTGTTTCTTGAATTTTGTCTTTGGCATGATTATTGGGATGATTTAGTGTCTTAATAGTTTCTATCTACATTTCTATATTATTATTATGGTATTGTTTTTATCATGTGTAAGGGTGCTTGTGAGCATAGTAATTGCCCTATTGAAAATAGGGTGGTTATTTGACATTTTTTGCTATCGCTTGCAGAATATTGCAAATGGTAAGTAAGTATGGAAAGTACATTTTTCTTCCTTATTCTTTCCCTTCTCCTTCCTTGGGTTATTTCCTAATAAAGAGATATGGTAAATCTTTTGGGTTTTTCTTCCTTAAAAAAAAATTCATTTTCTAAAAAGTTTCCATCTTTCATTGAAATCCCATATATATTTTCTAAATTCTATTTTTGAGAATCATTTATCTTTGGAAATTTCTCATATTTTCTTTAAAGGAAACTTAGGGTTTACTATAAGTCATTATTAGGTTATAACCCTATTGTTATCGAACTACGTGAACTTTAATCTTTGTACCTTCAATACAAGGTACATAGGCGCTCATTGATGTTCAAGTCCGCCTTAGGATACAAAGTATCCTATTTTTTTTTCTTTCCTTTTTCTATTTTCTCTTTTATTTGCTCATGTGGATGGACGGAATAATGATTTGCATGTTGTCTTGTGATGATAATTATTGATTCTTGTGTGATTAAGACTTTAATTTAGCCCAATTAAATTAAGATATCGGCTATGGCAATATGGGTGCCTATAGGCTTTGCCTAGAACCTTCCCATATCGTAACTTAGTCTCCGAATTCACAATCTTTGGTTTTCGAAACCTTTTTTTTTGCTTTTCCATTTTTAAATATAGAGTCACTTATTTTGGAAAATAAAACATTTTAGGGTTTTTCTCTTTTTCTTAAAAAATGAGGTGGTGATTCCCTTTTGATTTCATATGGGCTAATTTCTAGGGTTCACAGTTTCTACTAATGATAATTCTCTTCTTACAGCTATTCCTAATACTGAAGAAATTAAGAGTGTTGTATTTGCTCTTGATCCTAATAGTTCTCCTAGTTCTTGTGGCTTTGGTGGACAATTTTATCATGAATGTTGGGATATTATTCATTTTGATGTGGTGGTTATTGTACAACAGTTCTTCACTTCTGGTTGGATCCTCCCAAACCTTAACTCAATGTTCATTACTTTAGTTCCAAAAGTACCTGAAACTCATTCTCTTAACAAGTTCAAACCCATTGCTGTAGCTAGTCTTTTATGTAAGATTATTACTAAAATCTTGGCAGATAGATTGGGTTGTGTTGATCCTAAAATCATTTCTTATAATTAGAGTGGCTTTGTTAAAGTTAGGCATATTTCTAAAAATATTTGTTTGGCTTCAGAATGTGTCAATCTTTTGGATCTTAAATCTTATGGAGGAAACATTGGTTTGAAATTGGATATTAAGAAGGCTTTTGATACTCTCGAGTGGGATTTTTTGTTGGAGGTCCTGACTGCCTTTGGTTTTTGTAACACTTTTGTTAATTGGATCTCTACTATTCTCCATTCAGCTAGATTATCCGTTAAAATTAATGGCTCCCCTTTTGGTTTCTTCTCTTGTAGCAGAGGTGTAAAGCAAGGGTATCCTCTTTCCTCTCTTCTCTTTGGCCTTGCTGAAGAGGTTCTTAGTAAAGTTATTCATCAACTTGTTTTGACAAAGAAGCTTCTCCCTATTTCATCTCCTAAAGGTGCTCAGCTCTTACCCATTTATTATATGCTAATGATGTTCTTATCTTTTGTAAGGGCACTATGTTTTGTATAAACAATGTTTTGGATCTCTTGGACAAATATAGATTAAATTCAGTCCAAATTGTTAATAGGGCTAAGTCTAAAGTCTTTTTGGGTAAGGAAACTCTCCATAGAAGTCAACAGATTCTGGCAGCAACTGGTATGCAATCTGAGTCTTTCCCTTTCACTTATTTGGGTGTTCCTTTATTTAAAGGTAAGCCTAAAAGGAGATTCCTTCAACCTATAGCTGATAAAATTAGATCTGAAATGGAAGGTTGGCAAGGACATTATCTTTCTATTGCCGGTCGAATTCAATTGGTTCAGTTAGCAATTATTCCTATGCTTTTGCATTCTATGGTAGTCTACATATGGCCTTGTTCCCTTTTAAAGGAGATGCAACAGTGGATTGGAAATTTTATTTAGGCTGGCTCTACCTCTAAAAGGAAGTTAGTATCAATTAATTGGGATTTAGTTTGTTTTCCCAAGTCTGAAGGTGGTTTAGGCCATAGAAATCTCAAAGCAATTAATCAAGCTGCTATCTTAAAATTGGGATGATTTGTTATAACATATGATTCTCCATGTGCTCAATTTCTTCGATGTTGACTCAAAATCTCTTCTATGGTTTCCTTATCATCTTACAAATCTTCTTCTGTTTGGGGTGGGTTGAAGGATGCTCTTCAGGTATTGAGTTTTCATGGTCAGTGGATCATAAAGGATGGAAAAACAGTTAACTTCTGGCTTGATAAGTGGTATTATGGGGATGCCTTATCTAATAAGGTAACTTTTACTAGGGATATTGATATTAATCTTTCTCTTAATGTTTCTGAGTTTATTGTTGATCAGCATTGGTATCTACCGACATGGCTCTATTAATTAGTTCCTAGATGTAGTTGTTGGTATTAATGATATAATTTTGCCGGTTAAGGATTGTAGTGATATGTTGGTTTGGCCCTATTCTTCTTTTGGTTTATTGTCATTTAAAGATGCTTTTGATTTTTTTTCCGCAATAAACATCCTATTGTTCCTTGGGGTAAGCTGATTTGGCAGAATTATATTCCTCTTAAAAGGTCACTCCTATTTCTTTGTCTAATGTATAACAAATTACCTACTGAAGACAATCTTCAATCTAGAGGTATGCCATTGGTTTCTTACTGTAGTCTTTGCACTTCTCCTTGCACTATTGAAACAGTGTAGCACCTTTTCTTTGAATGCAACTTTGCTCAACAACTTTGGGTCTGGCTACATGATATTTTCCATTTTATTTTTTCTCTCCATTTTTCTATAGTGAAGGAGGGTCTGCTTGTGCTTGTTGATCATAATTTTAGTCCCAAACTTTCTCAAATTTGGCTTCTTGCTGTAATGAGTATTCTTTGGATTATCTGGAAGTCTAGAAATGATGTGAAATTTAATAATTTTGTCATTCCTGTTCAAAGGGCTATTGGCACTGTAATGGATTGGATTAGAGAAGATAACCTGCTTATTAAAGCTCTAATGGGCAACTTTGTTTTAGATGTTCAGATTTTACATAGTTTGCATTTAAAGGGTATTCCTTGAAAGGCTCCTAAAGTTATTCCTGTGTTTTGGCATCCTCTTATAGCTAATTGGATTAAGGTTAATACTGATGGCATATCTAAGAGAAATCCTGGAATTGCTACTAGTGGTGGAGTTTTTAGAAACTATCGGGGTTTTGTGAAAGGTTTTTTTGGGCTTCGTTTGGGTATTGAGACTACATTTTTTGCTGAACTCAAGAGTTTGATTCTTGCAGTTTCTTTTACTTGGGAGAAAGGTTGGCATAGTTTATGGATTGAAAGTGATTTCTCGACTGTTATTTCTTCCTTGCAGAATTATACATTTAAGCCTCCTTGGCCCTTGTTAAATGAATGGGAAAACTATTTTTGTTTCATTAAGAAGATAAATGTGGTTTTTTCTCATATTTATAGATAATGTAACTTTGTTGCAGACAAAATAGCTAATTTGGCCTTCAATTTTACTGATCTTACTTGATGGCATGCAGATTCTGGTGTTGTTCCTTCTGAACTTGCTAGAGATATGTTGGGGCTTCTTTTTTATAGATTTGTTTCTTAAGTTCTTTTTTGAAGCTAGTTTCCTTGTTGTTGGAGAGTGTTCGAATGCCTTTTTATTTTATTTTTTTCTTATATGAGCTGGATAGTGACATTATAAGCCACCAAGACCAGATAGTTTGGTTTTTGTTTCCTTATTTCCCTGTATGTTTACTTATTTACTTTAGTTTTCTTTTTTTAGTAAAATCTGGAACTGAAGGCAGATGATGTTGAGTGCTTTAGGTGTCAATCTAGTTAGGATTCTTTGTTCTTCTTTAATGCTTTCAGCTCTTTTTCTGGATTTGAAAAAATAAAAAATAAAATAAATTATACCAATGTGCCCCCAAAACTATTGATTTGAAGAAATGTGCCCCATCCACTATTATCCTATTAGGAAAAGTGATGGAAAGTGGCATGTGATCATTACGTGATGGTTTTACATAGCTCAACACCAATTTTTCCTTTCAAAATATAAAAGGACAATTTTACCCTTCAGAAGCCCATGTCCATAAACCTCCGCTTCCTCATCATCATAAGTTCACTTTACCTAAATGTACGTGTGTTGTCGCCATCGCTTGAACTCAATGTTTCCTTTATTTGTTTCCTCAACCAAGCACAAAAGCAATCTCTAGCTATACCATCACTGCTTCTTCATCTCTATTCTCCTCGTCCAACTCTTCATCGTTGCGTATGCTATTAGTGTTAACTACAACACCTTCTTGGCCAACAACCTCTCACAATCAAGCCAAGTCACCACCTTCCTCAAATCTCAAACCACCATAGGCTGAATAAAGATCTTCGAGACCAACATGTTTTTTTTTTTTTTTGTTTCATTAATTAAATGAATCACCTATGCCGTAAGGGCACACAGTAATAGGATTTATTATGGTCATACCAGAACTAATTTTGGGTTGAAGCTAGGGGACTGCAATTTCAACCAAAATTGCTTTTTACAAAGATGATCACTTAGGTTGTGTTTATTTTGAGAGAATAATGGGGGGAATTGAATGATAATTCCATTCCTCCAATAAAAGTGAATGTTTGGTAGCACAAGAGAATTGAATAACCATTCTTTTAAGGCTATGTTTGTTGTGTGGGAATGAGGGAAGGAATAGAATGTTAATTCCATTTTCTTAAAAAAAAGTGAGTGTTAGGTTGCACAAGGAATGGAATAGTTATTTTTTTGTGAAGGTCTATTCCCTCCGATGAAAGAATACTTATTCATTTCCAAACCAAAATAAATTACTATTCCCACCTTTTAAGAAGTAAAAATCATTAAAAATGGCTCAGACCTATGTTTTTTCATTCCATTCCCATTCCTTACCAAACATTGGGATGGAATATTCATTCTCATCTTATTCTCATTCTCATTCTTATTTCATTCCATTCTCTCAAACCAAACACAGCCTTAAGAAGTGAAAATCATTAAAAGTAGGTTTCACCTATTACTTTTCATTCCATTCTCACCTATTATCAAACATTAGGCATTGAATGACTATTCCCATTCTATTCTAATTTTCATTTTCATTCTATTTTGACTCCCATTCTATTTTATTTCATTCCCTCAAACTAAACGCAGCCGTATGAACAAGACACTCGAACCGGCCCACAAAAAGTTGTTTTGGGTTGCAGAAGCGAATTTGGGTATCGCCTAGGCACTTCGCAATCCAGACATTAAACGGCTCTAACGGGTAACGATCCTTCGCAAGAAAATTAAAAAATATCCGTTACGAAAAAAAATTCCAACGGTTCCCTTTTCAAATATTCAAAATAAAAACCCAAACATTTCTATTTCAATATCTCACGGGCCTCGTCGAAACACACACCATCTATCCCTCTCTCTCTCTCTCTGTCTCTCAAATCCACCAAGTCACCAAATATGGCTGACAAGAAAGTGAGCAAACCAGATGGTGAAGAAGAGAGGAAAATCCCTGTTTTCACAGTCCTGAAGAACAACGCCATTCTCAAGAACATCTTCCTCCTCGACGAGCCGCCTTCGATCTCTCAGATCAAATCGATGGCATCCGCCGACAAGTCGGATCAAGAAATGGAAGAGATCTTGACCGTCGGACGGCACCCCGATTGCAACATCATGCTAACGCATCCCAGCATCAGCAGATTCCATCTCCGTATCCATTCGCAACCCTCCTTGCAAAAGCTCTCCATAGTCGATCTATCGTCTGGTAATTGAGTGTTTATATATCTGTTTAGAACTCAGTTTTAATGGGTAGTCTTGGTTCTTGATGGGTTCTTGCTCATGTTTCAGTGCATGGGACTTGGATTTCAGAGAAGAAGATCAAACCGGAGGTTCGGGTGGAGCTGAACGAAGGCGATATGATTCGGATGGGTGGTTCGAGCAGGGTTTATAGGCTGCATTGGGTTCCTTTGAGCCGCGCGTACGATTTGGAAAACCCATTTGTGTCGCCGTCCAATGTGTTGATGGCAGAAGAAAAAGAAGAGGAAAATGTGATGCCTGGAGAAGGAAAAGAAGAGGAAACATATCAGGTGAGATTTCATTATCTTACCAGTGTGGATGTAGCATGCACACAAGATATTTGTGAAAAGGTTTTTTATTTTTGTTTTCTTTTCTTGATTTGAAGGATGAGAATTCATTGTCAGTTGAGAATAACCAAATTCAGTCTTGGAGTTTGAATATGGAGACTGAGGATTCGTTATTTTCTGGTGAGAATTCCGAATTATTTGTGAAGAAAGTGATTCCATCTGCTCCACCAATGCCAGAAGACATGAATTATCCAGTACCTGATGAAGAAAAAGAAGGAGCCCTTCCAGTGGCTGAAATATTTGAGGAAATGAAGTACCAGAGCCCTTCGAGAAAAGACCATGAAGAGAGGGGTATTTTGAGCTTTCAGTCTGTGTCTGAACTGGTGGAATCAGTGAGCTCATCTTTGCCTGTTGGGTTAGTTTTCTTAGAGACTGAAGAACAACAATTCGATAAAGAAAACGAGCGGCCACAATCTGTTGTTGTCATGAGAGTACCATCTGTAAGAGAAATCCCAGAAAGCCCCACAAGAAGATCAGAGGAAAAAATGAACTTCCTGGAAAAAGAGAGTTCTTCATTTTCTGAGGATGACAAAGAAGGCCATGGAGTATCTGAATCACTTGAAGCAATTGAAAACCAGAGCCCATCAAGAAAAGAGCACAAACAGAGGGAATTCTCGAGCCTCTGGTCTGGACCTCTCGCGACAGAGTTTGTGAGCCTGTCCTTGCCCGGCAGGATTGTTCTCTCAGACATGGAAAACCAACAAGCTGACGAAGAAAACCAGACCCCAAAACCTCTCTTGGCCACTGGAGGACCGTCCAAAAGAGAAAGTCTCGAGAGCCCCCCAATAAGATCGGAGCAAAAATCAAACTTGCCCAGCATTTGGTCAAGAAGAGGTAAGCCTGCTAGTATTCTTGAGGTTCAAACAGGTAGGAGCAAAGGAAAGGGTATAGGGGTTGTTGGTATTGATGCTCAAGTTGAACCACAGAAGGAGGACGACGTTGAAAATCAATCAATTTCAAGGGCTCTTTTCCCTGGTTTAGAAGGGGGGGAAGATGAAACGTTTACTCCAAATAAAGAAAATTTTACCCCAAATACTCTGCTATTGAAGTCCCTGAGAAAAATGATTAAGGTAGAAGAAATAAAGCATTCCGAGTCATACATATCATCTGCTTCAAAGGTTTCCATTAGCCCCAGCATCCATCCAGAAGATGACATGTATGCCTTTTCAGATAAAGAGAACCAGACACCGAAAGTTCTGCAAGAACGGAAATCAGCAAGACCCGCCTCTGCAAATCGAAGGAGATTGGAACAGGAGATGATAAAAATGAAGACAAGAGCAGAAAGGTTGCCATTTCAATCTCTACTTGTGAACTCTAATGGCAAGAGCAAGTCAGAAGTATCAGTCCTCAATGCAATTACGAGAAGCAGCAATTCTGTCAACTGTGCGCAATCAATGGAAAAGAACACTAACCCCTCTAGCGTAAGTTGATGAATAGTTCATTTTAATCCTGTTTCAAGAATTTATTCCTTGAGTTCTAACTGGATTTGTCTTATGAATGGCCATATAATCCTTAATTGAAACTGATTTGCAGAACAATTTTGCTGGAGAGGGACGGAGGAGGTGGTACATGGTAGCGGACACTACTTGTCTTCTAAACAAAGAGTCAAGGAAGTCATTACAGCTTTTACAAGGTCTCAAGGGGACTCAGCTAATCATTCCTAGGATGGGTAATTGAACTTAGATGGATCCATTTTATCATTTCCTGTCTAACTCAATTTTTTTAAATGAAAATTGTTATTTCAGAAAAAAAAAAAAAGAAAAAAGAATAGAATATTGTTGATCCTGTTTTTTTATCAGTTGTAAGGGAACTGGATTGTCTGAAGCGACGTGGTAATCTGTTTAGAAGAACGTCAGAGATATCTTCAGTGTTACAGTGGATTGAAGAGTGTATGGTGAACACAAAGTGGTGGATTCACGTCCAGAGCTCATTGGAGGAGGGAAGGCCGATCGCACCAACCCCTCCTGCTTCTCCTCAGTCTAGATTCAGTGAAGGGAGCGGGGGTCTCCCCAGTGGGATAAGCTCAGTGCCGTTTTCTGCCTGTGGGAATTTAATGGAAATTGTATCACCAACACCAGAAGACCATATTCTTGAATGTGCTCTCCTTTTCAGAAGACTCAGGAAGAACGGACAGCTCGTCCTTCTTAGTAATGATGTCTCTCTGAAGATCAAATCCATGGCAGAAGTACTACTACTACTGTTACGATATTACCTCTTTCCCTCACTCTCTCTCCCTCTCTCATTTTGCTTTCATTTTTTGTTTGTTTCAGGGCTTGATTTGTGAGACAGCTGAGGAATTTCGTGAGAGTCTCGTGAACCCATTCTCTGAGAGGTTTTTGTGGGCTGAGAGCTCTCCCAGAGGACTGACTTGGTCTTGCTCGGATGATGTGGTTCTGAGGGAGAAATATTATGGCTGCCCTTTAAAGAAGGCATCAAAGGGAGGAGAAGGTGTGAAGGGTCTGAAGCTCATACTGCTCCATAATTCTCATTATGGGCAAATAAAAACAATCAACTGAAAAAAATCAGCATGTATTACAAGAACTGGTATCTGTTCTAATATTTTCCTTCTGAAACAATGATAGTGGAAATTGAGTTGTTTGGGGGTCTAGTTTGGCCTTCAGGTCAGTGCTTGAATCTTGATTTGTTCTGCTTGATTACAAAGGATCTGTTTTTTTGTTCATGATGTGGGGTCAAGATGGTTTCTGTCAGAGGATAAATTTGTTACTGCTTCCCTTTTTTTTTCCTTCGAAAAATTAAATAAATAAAAAAAATCACACAAACTATTTTTAAGGTAATCAACAAATAATACATGCAGTAGGCGGAAAATGAGCCACGTGATAATGCAACAAATATCATCTTGTGGTCCTAAGATGTCTGCCAATTTGATGCAGACGGGAGGGGATCACCATTGGAAACAAAAGCAAACCAGCCGTCGAAAATTTGATGTTGTTGAGAAGCATTTAAGGAGTGGGATTTTTTCGGGGAAACCAATGAGCGGGAACCACAATGGAAACCACACACTGACACATGTGAATCATTTTATGCAGATTGGCATTGGTGTTTTAATTGTTTCCCCATATTTACCTTGTGTTTTTTGGACGTACTTCATTTCTTAAATTTTGAAATTGGAGTAGTTCTGAACTAGAAAGAGAATCTCCCAGGAGGCTGTTCCTTCCATTTTTTTCAGCTAGGCTCCCAGGAAACGTTCAGTCCCAGGGGGCTGTTCCTTCTATTTTTTTCAGCTAGGCTCCCAGGAAACGTTCAGTCCCATGGAATTCAAGTTCACTTTCGAGTATCATCAGAATCAGATCTGATCTTTTGTCACAAATTTCAGATAGGATTAGGATTATATTTTTGTGTTTTGAAGTATCTTTCTGTTTTGGTCTTGAGCAAGGAACTTATTGGCATGAATCAGGAAATTATGAGAGAAAATATCGAATTCCATAGATGTGGTCTCAAACTTCAATATAAATTTTGCATCCGATTGTCGTGCTATTTACATCTCTTTCTCTTACATTATATAACCAAAATTTCAGTGCCTCCATTTTTAGTCATTCTTGTATGTAGCAGATGAGAAGGAAACTCGTCTTATGGATACTTAATATGGTATGGAAGCATTTTCCTCTCTTTCAGATTCAGGAAATGAAATTTAGTGGTGAAATAGCGTAGTCCGACTGTGACGATGAAATTGTTGCAGCCAGAGGTGCAACATCCAATCATATTGCTTCATCATTAGTATGTAGGCAGCCTAATTGTGTCAACAGCTTAGTAACATATATCAAGCCATTACATACAAAGACGAAGCTCCAAAGACACTGGCGTTGAATGAAGAACAATGGAGAGCCATTACATACAAAGACACTGACCCTCTAATTGGTTCCCGGAATCTAACAAGGAAAAACAAAGGGAAGGGGAAAAACAAATGAGAAAGAAAGAAGAAGAAAGGAAAAGATAAAACTATATCAAGCCAAAACTATTCCATTCTTCTCCTCCTTCTCCTTCTTCTTATTCTTCTTCTTCCAATTTTCCATTGTAACCAAATAAGGAAAAGTACAATTCCTTATATTCTTTTTTTTTTTCCCCTGATAAAATCCAGGAGCCAAATAGAGCCTAGGTAATTAAAGAAAAAATTTTATTTAAGCTCAAGAACTTACAAGTACATGGAGTCACCTCATCTTACAAATGTGATACAAATCAGAAACTTAGGGCTCCCAATGCAAGCCAAAATCAAAATACTCTTCAACATCACTGAAGATTATTAGAACCCTACTCCCCTGCAGTTTTCTGGGTATAATTACAGGACCCTGGAAGAAGAAAAGAGAATGAACTTTCCGAATCTTCAAATGGAGGTCGAGGGAACTCATGAAATCCACTGAAATTACATGTATCAAAGTTCAATGGTGAGAAATAACCAGTGGGATCATCAACACTTCCTTTCACATCCATGGCATTTTGACTCCCACTTCCAGCTGAAGCAATAGAGCTGAAGTTGAATCCTATACTTCCAGCTTTATTTGGTGTTTCATTGCTTTCTCCTCGATCAGAAGGCCCGGTGGATCCCTTTTCATCTAAAGGAATGGCAGGAGTATGGCCTTGGAAAAGAGCAATATGTCCAAAAAGCTTGTCTTTCCTTGAGAACGTTGTGCCACAGGAACAAAGCCATTTATCCCTCCCACAATGCTTCTCATGAGTTTTAAGATCTGCAATAACTGAGAATTTCTTGGTGTTGCATCTGCTGCAAATGTAGCTTTTGTCACAATGGCTTCTCTTGTAATGATTCTTCACACACAAAATAGTCTTCAGAGGCTGAAACTTTTTATGATCCTTATTCCGCTTGCAACCAGCATAAGGGCAGGAATATCTCTTAATAAGCATTGGTTCAGAGCTGGATTCTTTGTTGGGTTTTGCAAGTGCTGCTGGGGATTTGTACTCATCCCCATGACCTCTCATGTGCATCCGTAAATTTGCATCTCTCTTGAATCCCTTCCCACATATTGTACAGAAGTGGGTGTGAGGTGCAAGGATTTCTTCTTTTTCAAGCTGCAGGATTTCATAGGAACCAGGTGGAAGGTGCTCTCCTTCATCAGCATCATCTTCATCTTTTGATTCGTGTTCTTCAATGGTGTAGTTATGTTCAGTCCCATGATTACCTGTCAGATCGATCTGGTTTGAATGATCAGAAACCTTGCTTCCATCATTAGTTTGTGGTAGGACACCACCATTCAAGCCCTCCCCAGAAGAAAATTGAACCCCACCAAGCTGCCCAAGCTGTCTGATAGAAGGATCTGTCGAAAGGTTATGCTTCACGGATGGAAGAAGACTACCTGCAGTTGAGATCAATTGAACAATAATGGAAGTGAGATCAGCAGTGATGAGTTGTTGTTGCTGCGCAACAAGTTCATCTGGTCGCCCCAAAATTTGGCCTCTCCGGCCAACAATCAAATGCACTAAATCCTGCAGTTGATGGATCTTTTGTTCCAAGAAAGTGAGATTGTTAAGCATCACTCGTGGATCCCAATCTTGGTTTCTACTGGTTTGGAGTATTGAATTGATCTGACCACCTTCCCGATCTGAAATTTTGATTTGATTATTTGGGTCAGAAGGAATTGAAGATGAGGTTTCAGAAGGTTGGTTGTATCCCAGAAAAGATGGTTCAATCCTGATGCCATAATCAAGACCGGATGGATCTTCCCACTTCTGTTGATGTTGCTGGGAATTTAAATTGTTGAAAGACTGATGATTGGAGGAACTTTTATTTGGTAATTCATTACCAGAGGAAGCAGATTTCGTCCAGCTTTCCGCAGATAGCCTCTCTTTGATATCCATTTCCAAATCCTTTTTCCAGGTATCAAAATTCAATTTGAAGCTGGAACATAGCAAAGAAATAGAAAACATTTATCAGGTTACCAAGCATATTATAACAAAAAGTGAAACAACAGCACCCAAAGTCCAAACCCCTCCACCCCCCCCCCCCCCCCCCCCCCCCCAAAAAAAAAAAAAAAAAAAAAAAAAAAACCCTGAAAATATAAAGGAAAATTTTTATATTGAATCTTAGTATCAAAAGTCTGCTACAAGCATGAATCATATACATAAAATCCCACCAAAAAAACAGATAAATAAATAAACCAATTTTAAGGGATTTAAAAATATATATATATATATTTTCCCAAATCATATTGTCCATCACTAATACATACAACCAAATTCTTCTTTTTTACTCAAAACATGCATTTTTCCTCAACGAAAATAATTGAATAGCCAATAATCATGATAGGAAAACAAAAATCCAATCTTTAATTAGAAAATTCACTGATGAAATAAAAAATCCCCAACCCAAGAATCAGCAACCCATCCTCATAGAAAGTCAATCCACTCAACCTCAAAATAACCCTAAACATCCCATATTTATCCAATCTAAAGACTAACCCAATATCCCAAAACCTCATTTCAACTTCTTCAAAACTGAAATCTATTTCAGTAAATTTTCATCACCCTAAAAGCATCCTCTTCATTCAATATATAGATTACCCAAATCTCATTTCAGGATTGTTACAAGTAGAAACTGTTTCAGTATATTTAACACCCTAAACTTAAAACTTAGAACTCAGAGCTAAAACAAAAGAAACCCATTTAAGGCATGATGAACATCTTTATTATACCATAAAAACTTTGATTGCTGAGGAACCCTAGAAAGAGAAGTAACTCAAACACAAGATGGAGAGAGAGACTCACCAGATTCAAGATTGCCCAGATGCTCTGTCAACTGTGAGTTGGCTGTTCCATGAAAAGAGAGAGAGGAGAGAGGCATGGAAAAGTTCAATTGAAGCTCAACTGGATCAATATAGCAGCAATCTGTGGTGCCAAGGAGAATAACCTGTGACACAGTGGGACAATAATTGGTCAACCCCATCAATCATTACCGTTCATTTATTGGTTACTTTTAATCCTGTTGGTGAACCCATTAATCCAATGTCGTTGGTAGGTGGGCCATATGTGATTAGATTGGAAATCCCTTTAATCACCACCGTCGGTTGGTCTCTTCGGATTAGATTGCTCCTTTTTGCATATTATGCAAGAATATGACTCAGACGAACTGTGAATGACTCTGATTGGAGATAGGTTGGGGCCCACCCCAACTTGGACGATTCTCTTTCTCACTGTCCATATGTGAATGCATGGGAAATGCTATCGTGTGACTTTCTCTCACTGCGAGGTTCATAAGCTCACCATTTATCCATATAATGGCGCAAATCACAATTTCATTTTTCCCAGTTATTAGGAAGCGGATTATATTGTCCTATTTGCGGTGTAAACGAACCGAATCAAACAGAGTAATAAGTGGCTCAAACTCAGCTTGTTAAATTAACGAGTTCAAAAGTAATACTTAAGTGTCGCTCATTTAGTTTATAAACAAGTTCGAACGAATCTTTTATCAAGTCAAGTTTGAATAATACTCTTGATAAACTTTAAAATGATGATTGAAATTAACTTATTTATCTCACAAGCAAACTCAAACGAGGTTTATATCGATCCAATCTCGAGTCAAGTTCAAGTTTTTAGACCCATTTTATAGTCTTAGTCTTATAGCTAGAGTTAGTTAAGTAGTTAGGTTTTGAGTGTACTCTTCAAAAGTTATCGTTTTAAATTCTCGCAAAGATCAATGTATGTGTTAGTATAAATCGTCTCACACATACTGTTGGGGGGGAATAATCTAGACTGAAAACCTCAGTAGGAATAAAGTTTGAGATACCCTTAATTATTAATCCCAAAAAAAAGGGGGGAGGGGGTAGGGGAGGAGATTATATTAGGATTCCACTACATAAAATTTGTGGCCAAACTCATCAATAGTAGTACAAATTGTTTAATCAAATTTTTGTATTACCTCTCATAATTTGACCGAAACCACTTTCTAATCAAATAGTACGTTTTTGGGTTAAAGAATGATGCTATGTCTACATAATAAATTCATCTATACACCGACTGATGTGTTATCTATTTTTTGAAGTAAAATTAAAAAAAAAAAATTCACTTATTTGGTTAATTATAAATATTGTTTGATACATCAAAATTGATAAATGAACTCGATGATCATAGTATCCTATCTCATAATTAACAAGCTTTGAATATGATGACATGTTTTTCCCATAAGAATGGAAGGATTTTAGAGGGTTGTGGGGTACAACTCCCTTTAAGGTAGTGTTTGTCCCTCTCTCTATTTTTGTTTTTTTAATTAACGATTAAGAGTATCCTAGGCCTTATTCCCACCGAAATTCCAACCCTAAATTATTCCTTTTACAGTTCATATGAAACGCCCGATATTCACACAAGTTACAATTTCTACAATGATTTAAAAAAATGATTTCTAAGAAACACATCCAATACCTCACAGATCCACAAATCCTATAGGAACTTTGCCACATAAGAAAAAGAAAAGGTTGTAACGTAGTAACGAAGGCGTCCTTACGGTAGCCTTACTCGCAGATGCGTGTGTACATTTGACTTGGTTTTATGATATATGAAATTTATGAATGGTATATTAAATTCACAGCCTACATGGGAGACAGAGACTCGGTGTTATATATTATATAAAGAAAAGAAAGAATAATAAAGCTGAGATGGGGGAGCGTGAAGTGGAGGGGGGCTCCCAGGAAGCTACGCCACCGTCAAAATTAAGTAGCTAAAAAAACCAAGTCCAAGGAATCGCCACTCCGACTTGGCTTCCTCCTCCTCAGAAAGCTGGTCAGCATTGAACACCAAATAAAGGATAAGTGACAAAGGAAAATGTTGTTGCATCTGCATGGCCATTATCAATATTTTATCACACAATCACACTGACTTTTGACCTTGTCTTTTTTATTTCTTTTTCCTTTTTTTTTTTTAATATCAAGAGGTTCATATGCTTTGTCACTCGATTAATTCTCAAGGCACAATAACTTGTTAATTTAGCTCATTTTGCCGTCTCCCATCTGCATGACCCACTTTTTATTTATTTTTTTTTTTTACTCTCCCTCGATCGTTAAGATCGAGCATATATTTAATTTAACAATTCATAGCATAATATATTAATTTGGACGAAACTTCTAGGCTTGCGCGCTCCACATCTCATGGATACATAAATTAAATTTCGGGTGCATTCATTTTTTGAACCACGAGAGACTATATATTAAATAAATGCAAGTACCAGCTGTTGCCGTCCATCCAAAAAACAAAAATGAAAAGAACTATTGCTGCCCGTTGGGAGTGATTATTACCCAATGAAGTGGAGAAGTAAGCCAGCATTTGTTTCTCCTCGTCTTAGTAAAAATACGATCGAGGAGGCTAAATCATGATAAATTACACACAACATTTTAATCAAATGAAGTGAAGAAATATACAAGCCAGCATTTGTTTTTCATTTTATGTATTGGATAAAATATATATGCTGTTAATTAAAATTAATGATAAATTACACAAAACTGTTTCTAAACTACAAATAGGCCAGTTTTCCGGCCAAATACCTCTACTAGTGAAAAAATTAGTCTTCGCTAAATCATAAGTAGTGCGACGACCGCTAAAAGTTCTACTGACAATTTTCGATCTTGTTCCACCTGTATAAGCTAGTGGACCCTTTACTATCGCTAATTAATACTTCGTTATATATATATATATATATATATATAGAGAGAGAGAGAGAGAGAGAGAGAGAGAGAGAGAGAGAGATCCGTTGACATCCGGTATAAAGCTTTTTACTCTTACACCCAAGGACTTAAATATCAATATCGATAAATATATTGAGGGTCTAAAAATATGGATATATCGGATATATGAATAGATATATCGAAAATATCGATATCGATTTAGAGATATGGTGGATATTATTAATTAAAAAAGGATAATTTTACTGAAATTTTGAGAAACAATTATTTAAACTCTAATACACAATTTAGAATGAACATTTAAATGTCACATGAAATTAAAATATGTAAATATATATCATTTATACAATAATAAATCAATATATCAATAAATTAATGACATACACTTACATTAGTACCACATGAAATTTAGAAAAACTGCCAAACGAATCTTGAGTAATACTAATAATTTCAAATGTGTATAAATTAATATCAATACTAACAAATTTATAATACTATAAAGTAATTCATGGTCTACACTAATAATTAATAATACTATAGAATAATAGCCTGATAAGATATAGTTGTAAAGGTGCTAAAGGAGTAAAAAAGCTGGGTAAAGGGGGAAAAGGGGTTGGGTTATTGTGAAACTTGGAAAAGTTGCCAAAATAGCTTTGAAAACTACTACAAGAGGACATTAGTGTGGGAAAAAAGGGGATAGCAGTCACCACATTCAAATTTTAGTCAATTAGTCATAATATGATCGATATTTCTCGATATACCTCGATACATTGTTGATATTTTGATGATAAATGGTGGAAAATGTCGATATTCTTGATATTGTCGATATTCGTCGATATATCGACGGTATCGACTCAAAATAATACCGATGCATGATATCGTTTTGATGCTTGTCGATATGGTGATATATCGACGATTTTTAAGATTATGCTTACACCCGTCACTATCTTTTTACATAAATCATATTTCGCCAATCCAACTGTTGGATTACATATTCCTATTATGCACATCATGCATATCAAATTTCAAGTTAATAGGAGATTAGGAGTGTTTGATCCGTAAATTTAAATTTCTTTTAATAAATAAAATTTTAATTTTGATCATTTTACGAAAGACATAGCTCCTAATAAACAATTAACTTGAAATTTGGTATACATGACGTGCATGATAATAATATGTAATCCAACAATTAGATTGGCGAAATATAATTTTTATAGAAAAATATTGACAGGTGTAAATGTAAAAAGTTTTACACTAGGTATCAATGGAACCTCCCCGATATATATATATCAAGAGAGAGAGAGAGAGAGAGAGAGAGAGAGGAAGATGATGATCAGTGAGTACGTAATGATATAATTTATATCAACACCTATATTAAAGGTTGTACTTCATGCATTAATTGGTTACGGGATATATTAGGCCAATAAATGAGGTACAACCCTCAATGCAAGATGTTGATATAACTTAAATCAACATGTGCTAACCCTGATCAAGACTAATATATATACATATATTATATGGAGTTAGGATTAACATACATAATTTTTTACACAAATTTTTCTTCGAGGTTTTAGATAAGCTATCTTCAATTCATATTTTACAAAAACTAATGCCTACAATAATGATAGAAGTTTTAATAAAAATTGGGCAAGGCTATCTAAGCTACAATATAGTGTGGACATAGTGTAGCCCGTTGAGGAGCTCCTCCTGGGCCCTCAACCCAAAACCAAACCAATTATTGATGTGGGTTATTGATTTTTTTAACTCAAGACTAGATTGAGAAAACTCAAGAACCGAACTAAAACCAATCCCAAAGGTCGATTTAGGTTCGAGTCGATTTGATTCTTATCCAATCCTAAAGGTTACATGGCATATTCTACAATAACATTAGGGATGCCAATGGGACGGGTACAAGAGCATCGTCATGCGTAACCTTAAGTCAACACAACTCGGATGAGTCCAGTTGGCAAGTCAAATCAGTTATTGGGGCTAGCTAGGGTCATTGTAAATTGTGGGGCAGCTAGAATTTAGCCCAAAAATTGGGTTTAAGGACGTAAATGAGATTGGTTAGTTCATGGCATTAACTAGAGAATTGAACATGACATTATACAAATGACATATGCAGTGACGGGAAGTGGATGGTGATCGATCCATCCATGTGAGAATCTCTATTTGAAAGTAGGTCCATGAAAGGGACTAGACATGGAACGTGCCAAACATTTAATTTAAAAAAAATAAAAAGACCATCAACTCAGGGGTATGGGACTCTGGGCTCGTTTCTGCTAGCTTTTGAGTGAACGATTACTCTTTTTTCTTTTTTCATTTATCCTTTTTGTTCATGTGAAAGGCAAAAGTAAATAATCATTTATTTGTTTTGCAATATACAGTCAGTCCTCAAAAAGGGCTATAAAAAATATATTATACAAACATAAAAAGTAGTACGTTGATGTGGCATTATTTTTTAACTTTCCCTTTCTTATTCATTCTGTTCTCTCTTTAATTGTGACGTGGCATTAGTATATTGGTTATCCTTAATTTATTTATTCTTTTAAGAAAGAATTTTTTTTAAAAATTCTTTGAATAGGGACCACTGATTAAATAGCAAACTTAAGGATCTTAAAAAGGAAAATGATAATAATTAAGCTATGGTAATGTTGAATACTGAAAATTATCATATAATAATTATTAATTAAATTGATTTGATTAAAAAATTTATAAAAAGGGCAAAAAAAAAATATATATTGTATTCACATACATGGGTCACTATTATAGTATATATAGAAGAATTCTACAAACAATCAAACCTTGCCAAAATATAATAAATAAATAAATAAAAATTGAAAAAGATTATAACACCAAATTTAAAGCAGTTGAGTCAATAAATTGATTCAACTTTTAAATTATAAAGAAAGATTATGAAGTTGATTTAAAAAAAAAGATTATAAAGAGAGCCAAAGCGCCTGAAAAAGTCAAACGAAGAAAGAAAAACCACGTGTTTTAGATGAAGAAGTCGAAGTTAGAAAGGGTGTGAAAGTGGGCGGCGTGGCAAAGGAATTGGAAACACCTGTTGCTTGAGACATGAGAGGAGAGATAAACGAGAAAAACTTCAATGTAACTGTGATAGGATCAGGTGGTATCACAAGTCAATAAAGAGCTTGTAAAGTGAGATTATCAAGTATATTTTTTGGTTCCCATAATTTCACTTTACAAACCCTCTATTAGCTTGTGATACCACCTGATCCCTATCACAGTTACATGAAGTATTTCTCGAGATAAACTAGCATAAGAGGGATCATGCACCACACATCTCTAGCCTAGCTGTAATTGAGGCTAGCTAGTTCTATTTATTTAGGCAATTAGGCCAAGCCTAACCTGACATAGGAGTAACCAACTAGAGTTGATCTGGCGGTAAAGGGATGAATTATAAACTTAGACATCTTAAGTTCGAAATTAGCCAATCTCTCTTGGCAAGCTACCAAGGCTATTAACCCAGACATTAAACGATCTCATGAGATAGTAGCTTTGCGTGAAGAGTAGAGATTAGTTGATCTCTAATAGTTCAAACACCTCATTGCTTGAAAAAAAAAAAAAAAAAAAAAAAAAAAAAAAAAAAAAAAAAAAAAAAGAAAGGAGGAGACTGACATAGGAGTAGTTGCTTTAGTTGTAAACTCGTCACTTGTAGGGATATCTTTCATGCACTTTCCATGGTGCTTGTTCCACTATATGTACTTTTAAATTTCTTAATGTGCCTTGGCACACCAATTGGAGGGTTTAGAAGGCTTTTTTGAAGGTAAAAGTTATTTTATATGTTTAAGGATGTTTTGTACGTAATTTAAACGATCTTTAAAAAAAAAAAAAAAAAAAACGTTTCTTTTAAAAGGCGGATGGGCAAAAGTTATCTTTAGTAATTTTTTAAAGAAAAAAAATACCAATTGTGGAAAAGCAAAAGACTTTCAAGTGAAAAATAAATAAATAAATAAATAAAAAGTCAAATTTATCTTTACTTTCTAATTTTTTTTGACACAAAATGACTTCAAAATGCGCGTTCACTAAGCATCAATTTTCTTTTAAATACCTTCTTAAGAAGTCACGAAACAATGTACCAAACACACACTTAATATGAGTAAGTTGGTCCTAATTTAGTTGTGTTTAATTACTTTTATACTTATTTTGGAAAAAATTATTATTATTATTATTTTTTTTGGTAGTAAAAATATGCCATTTTTCATTAAAGGAGGAAAAAAATTGATCCAAAAAGGGAAGAACCTCACATCTCTTGATCTTCAATTCAAATGTGACTTATTAACCAGCGAAAAATTAATATTCTTGGTTTTGACTCGTTAATTAGCATTTTAGGTTGAAAATTAGGTATCCAGGATAATGGTGGTTGAATAGTGAGATCCCATGGAAGGTAACTTCACCAAATCCAAATCCGATGATGTGAGGAGCCATAGTGTTTTTTTTTTTTTTAGTAACGAAAACTCAAAAAGCACTAAACAAAAATTAAAAATTAAAAATTAAAAAATATAAATTTTACTGTTTAATGCTTTTTTTAGACAGTGACAAACAATAAAATTTTAAAGTTTTACAAAAAATTTTATTTAAAATTTTATTTAGACTGTGCCAAGAAATAAAATTTTACTATTTCAATTTTTTTAATGATAATCTAATCAACGTGGGTCTTGTTTCGCAGATGTCAATTAATAGATTTCAAAAATAAATGTGTATATTGCAAGTCATAAATTTTTTAAAAAATTAAAACACTAAAATGCCAATTTAGCTACATAGGATGCCCTTAATAACAAATAATAATAATAATAATTGAGTGCCCTTAGTAACAATAAGAGCATACCAAGGATTTTTTTTTATTTAACTAAAAAAAAAAGATGATTAATTGCAAAATAAGTTTTGACCACATTGATTTAATAAGTTAGAAAAACTCTTACTCAAGTAATTGCTAATATTTTTCTAATTAGACTGATTTCCAATTTCCCTTTAATCAACTAACCCTATATTACAACCGTTGCAACAATTCTTTTTACGGAGTAATATTTTTTTCACTTCGTCTAAGGTTTAAATATTTTTACAACTTAAGAAAGGCCATAATGATATTTTCCTTCCAGATAAGGCAATTTCTGCATTTACAGATTTACGTGCAATTTTGTTTTCTGCGTTTTTTGTTTTTTTGTTTTTGATGAAGTAACCACTTGTATTGAAAAGACAAGGGAATTAACCCACATACATGAGCCATACACAATAGTTACAAAAAAATCCTACCCCAATAAGGCAGTAAAAGATCAACCAGGATAACCAACAAAGTGGCAATACAAGGACCAAATTCCCGCCTAAAGTCTAAGGGAATCTACAAAATGAATGAATGAATGAAGGTTTACTTCCTCCCCTATAACTATAAAATCACACCCAAAAAAAAAAAAAAAAACCAAAAGGGTTCACCAAGATTGATTTAATCTCTACAAATGATTTTTCCCTTCCTTCTCCAAACGCACCAAAATATTGTGTGGGGAATCATCCTCCATACCATCTTAGAGACATACCCATTCTGCTACTGTTGATATATGTGTGTATGAATGTATATAGGGTTCCCTTCAAGTCCAGATCCAGGGCTCTAAGTTTTCCATACATATATTATATTCTAAATTATTTTGCATATAAATATTTTCTGGTTATAAAGGAAACAATTAGAAAGAACACATCAAACTACTCCATCTGAGTAAGAAAATTCATGTCTACCAGTTCATGAAAAAGAAAAAAAGTTGAACATGAATAAAATCATACATTCAAAAAGTTCCCACCAGTTCACTGCAATACTCAAATCACAATTTCCGCATTATTTAACGGCTACCGCACAGCACTAAACATAAATCAAGTTCTGAATGAAGTCAAAATTTCTGCACTGAAAATCTCTACTTGAAAACTCCATAGATTGAATTATTTATTCTTTTTCAAATGAGTTACCTAGCTTGTATTAAAATACAACCGAGCACTGGTCTACAGGCCTAGGCGTTTAGCAAAGAAAAGTGTACTTATCTACTGACATTTAGGATGAAAAATTCATACAGATACAGCATCTACCAAGAAAAGAACAGAGACACAACATCCAGATCAGTGATAATTCTCTCACATTGCTGTTCTACTTTGACTAGGCCAAATACAACATTTAGATAAATGACAACTTTCTCACATTGACATCTTGATACCAATCTAGCTACTTGACAAGCCGAACCGGTCCTTGGTTTGGCCCCTAATTTCTCTTCAAGACACATTTGAGTATTACCTGTTTTGTATGGACACGGTTCTTCAACTTGATAGCAAAGTTGAGCAATGTAGAAAGAAGGGAGTCAAAAAGGAAGTGCGGTTTGAGTCCCAATTCAATGAGTTTAGTGTTCTTGCCATTGTAGAAACATTCCTCCGTCTTTACTATTGGGTTGGGCACATATATGGTTTGGACATTAAGTCCAAGCTTTTCTCAAGCTTGTGTGATGAGGGTAGTAAATTTATTGACAGAAAACTACTCAGTGAATTAATTGAAGACCTGAACTCACCCAGCTGTACTGGGTTTGCGACTGGCAAGCTTGCACACTGAACTGTATCTCTCACGTCATGGTATCCCCTGGTCTTAATTGTAATTTAACGCAATGAAAGAAAAAATATTAGAAAATGTTCATTAAGCAATTGGAGCAAGATTAAAGAAAATATTGTACAATCACAATTAAAATAAAACAAAGCAGAGAATTATGCATGTGATAATTATGATTCATCATGAGCGCAAGATTTATTCCAGTAGAATGAAATATGCTACGTAATTGCAAGAAACTATTATAAATTGAAGTGAGGAAGGGCAGAAGCAGCTTTCCCAGCATATCTGTATTAAGAGTGTACATGCTAGGCAGTACATTAGATATGAATTTCTTTAATCATTGGGGCCACTCTAACATAATTTTTCTAAGCAGGAGAAGAAAAATGATAAATCAGATGGTTACTGTTGGAAAAATGATGGCAACTTTTGTGCTTATGTCAAACAGTAACAAATACTAAAACAAATATGAACCGTAAACTAAACTTACAGAATGATTAAGTTGACAAGATAGAATTGAAATGATATCAAGGCTAGTGTTTAACACTATGTCCTTAAGACAGATTTTGCCCCTCATACAATGCTTTGAGTTGCTCAGATATCTGCCTTCCAGGATAAAAGAATCGCCACACATAGAAGAAGTACTGCACTCAGCATGCCTGACAAACTAATACTGTGATCTTTCTATCTCTCCTATGAGAATGAATGGACGTGTGCAGAATAATTGGAATGAGTAACCATACAGGACTCTAGACTATTTATAAACAAAATTGCGTCTGTTTGGAACCATCATGTTCCTTTGTATTTTGTACAGGCAACAATGGTGGTTGTTCAGGCGAACAGTCAGACACGAATGCAAAAAACAATCAGTAATAAAATATAAACTTTATCAGAATAGAATACACACAGGTTGGTCTATATGACCCCACCCCACCTGGGATGGTGCAGGCGAGTGAGTGTGTTTTGGTCCAACCCAACTTTGGCTAGGTCTTCCGCACTTCACAAAACTTGGGGCGCAACCCCAAGCCCAAGGTAGAAATATATAAACTCATTAAAGAGTTCTTTTTCCAATGTGGGACAAGCTTTATTACCATCCTTCAACCAACACTTCAAGTGGTGACCTTAAGTATTGATTTCTCATTCAATACTTAAAGATTTTGAGCAAGCAACTATACGGCATTAATCTCCTCATGAAAATGAACAAGTTACAATGCGGACCTGCCTTAAAAGACATGTCTGTCCTATATTAATTTTCTCAAAATCTCTACAGTTATTTCATCCCATTAGATCTCCAAGGCATGATGAATCAAAAGTTGGGTAGGGTGGAAAAAGAAAATAGGGTCCAAGTAAAGTTGGATGGGGTGAGGTGTACCTAAATATGGATTTTAAATGGCCTGAACCTGGATATCTCGGGTTTCTACGGAATCAGAATACCAGGTCAAAGAACAAAGTGTTAACAGAATCAGGTTCGGGTCAGACAATATGCGAGATTAATCACAATTTTCCAAGTCCGGACTTCACGTAACAATAAAAAGGAGTTTTTGCTGGACTTGGAGGGTGATTGAAGCAGTTCAGAGAAAAAACTTCCACCCTTCAGATTCCCTTCAATATGTTTCACAGCATCATAAATAAACATGGACTATATCTTCATCCAGTTCCCATTCCTCCATCACTTCAAGGAGAATATGAAATTTGTAAAATTTCCCATTAAAGTTTACCATTAAAGTAATATTAAAAGAAGCATGTATGGAAGAAGATTAAATCCAACACTACAAAGCTTGCAAGAGAAGCATTCTCATTTGAATCTACATAGGAACTACATACCTAAGTGCCATCATTCAAATATCAAGACTTTCCTTGATAGCATCTAAAACAGGGAACAGAAAATCGTCTTATCAACCCAATGACGGCAATGGTGCTTTCTCAAGAGGCGAAGGAGCTGCTACTGCCGGGTTTCTCCAATGACCAGTCACCGGAGAAGATGACCAAGAAATGGCAGATTTAATAGAGCTTTTACCAACGATTGTCACCGGATTCAATGGAGGATTTACCAGACTGTCACTGGAGAAGATTTCTTCTGTTCCCCTCTTCTCTCTTCTTTCTTTTCTCTCCTTTCCCTCTCTACTGGCGTAGGTAGCCCAGAATATGATGGGTGGCCGAACAAAACCCCTTTCCTTCTCTCCCTACATTTTTTTTTTCTTTTTTTTTTTTTCCTTTCTCCTGGCAAACCGTTCAAACCCCACTTCATCTGCCATTTTCTGTGGGCCAAGCTTGTTGCCAGTAATTGGCAACCCATCCTTCAATTGAGACAAAAGACTTTTCCCCCACTGCTAAACTGGATGACCAGGAAATTGGTGCTTCTTGCAAAGTGTGTTGGTGCTCCTCGTCCCACTTGGGTTTGACTCTTAATACAGAGGCAAAAGAGTCTAATCAATATATTATTTTTAGATGCTGTGGAAGCAGTGTATTCTACTGTGGCAATATCGCCACCCTAAATTTTATACTCCCTCTGTTCCTATTTGACTATTACCTTTGGAAAAAGATGGTTTTTTAGAAAACCCTTCTAAATGCTTTCACATTAATATAAATGTTTTAATATACCAATTTTACCCTCAAGTGTACAAAACCTTAGAAAATGTAAAATACTCATGAGAAGGGGTATTTTAGGAAATTAATTCAAAAAATTGATTGACTTTTTGAATGAGACAATATAATTTAGGAACATCCCAAAAAGGAAAGGAGGACAATAAAAGAGGAACAAAGGGAGTATATACTTTTTATTTTTCTTTTTAAGTAAAATTTCAAATTTATAATTATTTTACATTTTTATTAATTTTTAAATTGTAACACCGGTCCGACCAATTGACCCAGTGGTTGAACCGGTGACCTGATGACTCGGCCTCTCGACCGATTTAGTGTCGGTCCAAGTTTGAATGTCTGATAACTATGCCTTCTAATACAACCATTTTTTCATTCCAAAGGGATTTAACCTAAGAAAGAAGAATATATAATTCAATAACCTATCTGTATTTATGACTAATCTTCAGTCTTCAAGTATACTTTGACACCAGGAGTTGCAGGTTATATTGCTCATAAACTGTGTTACTGGTGGACGTTATACATAATGAGGGGGCTATATTTTGAGGACAATGGCATTCTCTCTTTTGTCCTGTGAAAAGTATTTTGAGGTCTCAATATGTAATCAGGATGATCCTTACAATTCCTAAACATTTTTATTTCTTGCTTATCCTAACTTATATGAAGTTAAGCTGAAACTTCAATGTTTTCCCAAAATTTATTGACTCAGAAAAATGGGCTACAATGAGTATTTTGGCAGTATTTAATGGTGAAGTCTGTCTCTCTGGTGAAGTAAATAGTTGTAGTATGTAAAACATTCAGCTAGTAAAAAATCGCAAAGTCTCTGATTCTAGCAGAGTCTTCAATTGGTTGTTTCTTCAACCACTCCATATGAGGTAAGGGGCAAGAGCCATCTATAGTTCCTAGAGCTTAGCTATCAATGGGAATTCGAGAGTCTTAGAACTTCCAGCCATGCAAAATCAGAACAAGATGCATCATGATTCTCTAAAGCATAAACCAAAAGAAGCACAATTTTTTTTTTTTTTTTTTTTTTAATGAAGAAGGAAGCACAAATTTCACCTCAGGAAGACCATGAAACAAATAAACAATTCCCAGAAAAAGGTCTCATCCTATAACTCATCCTTTTAAGAAGTTAAAGCACTTACATTTTGAAGCTTAACCATTTGAAGAATAAGTCCCACTTCGGTGATTCAACTTTGGGGTTTCTCCCAGCAATTTGAAGAAATTGGATAAAATAACTGAATCATTCCGTGTGTCTCTCTCAGACAACCACTTTTCTTGAAGATGAATGTCAACATCCCTGTATGATAGCATGACCCAGGAATATCAAGAACAAGAAACACTGAAAGGTAGGACAAGCAACAAAAGAAGTGAGTTAAAACAAGTTCTAAAGCATAAGGCTCCACCAGGAAACAGCTCACCTCCTCAGGGAAAGAACTTCATAATTTTTGCGCAGGTAATCCGCATACTTTGTAAGTGCATCTTGTGCATACTGTCTGCCCACTGTTCTTACTGCCGCTGCATTTAGTAAATTTTCCAATGAACCATGCTTCTTTAAGAGCTTAAGGGCAGTCTTTCGACCAAAACCAGGAACCACGTGTTGAATCCCAGGAACACCATCGACTTCATCACCCATGATGCATCCTAAATGATTACAGCTTCATTTAGAAAGGTCAGACAGATATACAAATTAAATATAAGCCAGTGGGATCACAAACCATATAACTGCTTCTAATACACATTACACCATTTCCTTTTATTACGTTTCCTTATATAAAAGCTTTCAACCATTTGAAATTTTTAAAAGCCGAAAACAACAGGGCTCTGGATGGAGAAATCTGAGGGCATCTATAGGAAAATTCAAGTGTGGATGTATCCAGAGAATTGAAATCCCTTTTGTTCTTTTGGGTGTCATTTACTTACTCGAAAGCAATAAACGGATGTCCAAAAATGATGCAGCACAAGGTTAAAACTTAACCAAGACTACAAGAAATGCCTAAGGAAAAAGGTATTTTTAAAGGTTTGAGGGGCTGTGAACAGTGACTGTGAATAGTTTTATGAACAAATTTTAGAAATACAAGAAAAAGAGAGAACCCTAAGCCAGTATGGTGTGTGTCAAGTTTCCAACCTAAAAGCCTAAGCTATTAGGTGGAGGGCCCCAAACAAGTACATGAAGCCATATCAAACTCAATATTTCGACAATGTGGGATGTGGGACTTCCCAGTAGTGTGTTTGAGATCCACACTCAAACACAAAACACAAGGAAGAGTTCCACACTCTCATACTTCACCCCTATTAAGGTATTACAAACCTATTTATAGAATTCTGATAAACTTGCTTCTCAAGTTAACTAAGTTTCTAATTCCATCAAGTTTCTAATTCTACTAGGTTTCTAGGTGAACTAGGCTTCTAATTTCTGGTTTTATAAGTAACTTAGGCCCAACCCATAACAAAAATAAATAATAAAAGAATAAAAGAAAAACAAAAATAACCCTCAATGAAACACAATCATTTCCATACAAAGAAATAAATCGAATTTTCCATTTTCTTCTTAACATGATCTGTATCATAGCATCTGAACTGCCAATGATTAGAAAATATAATAGTAACTATTACATGTAACTGCATAAGTGTACATGTGCTAATTATGATTTTCATATTTCTAGGCTAGTTATCACTAGGGCAAACATCTACTGAAATCATTGTAGCTTACCAAACAGAGATCAACATCGGAAAAAGTAACATCAATTAGTCATAACCAAATCCAATGGAAAATTTCAACACACAAGCAATATAGAGCTGAGTTAAAAAATGTTTTCAGGTTATTAGCTCCTCCAATGTGGATGAGTCAAAAAATGGAAGGAAATAAACAAAACACACACACATACACAGAGGAAATGCCAATGAGTGATTTGATCAGTGAAGTCGAGCAATGGACTAGAGGAACAGTTGTTAAAAGTTCCCCTGCTAATTTTTTCAGTGATACTATCTCTGTAGTAACTGCTTTCTTCACTTTCTAGGAGTCTCTTTGCCCCCTTTTTCTCTCTTTTGATTTTAAATTAAAAATAAATAAATAAATAAAACAATGGCATAACGAGATAAATCTTCATTAAAAAAATGGCATAATGAGATAAATAATTGGTTGTAACAGAAGTATTGAGCACATTAATCAATAAAATCCACAATCTTCAGCATATAATAAGTTCTAACAATAATATAATAGATCATCAAATCAAAACTACAAAAGAGTGTTGCATACTCACTAAGACTCAAATCAGAACCTGGATCACAATTATACTGAGCTATGTAGTGTTTTAAGGTATAAAAGGACCATCTGTTGAACTCTGGCATCGGCATTACAATTTGCACATCTTCAGATATCAATTGCTTGAAATCTTTATCAGGAGAGGCAATAACCACTCGATATCCCCGTTGTAAAACTTGCCCAACGAGCGTAGCTACAACATCATCTGCTTCATGGTCTTCAATTTTCAAAACCTGCATTAACTTTATGTTCTCAATAAAGAACCAATTAAACTAAGATGCCAAAAAGTGACGCTAATGAAATTTCGACATCTATAATCCTTTTTTCTCACTAAATAATCTGATGATGAAGATGGAAATGACATTCACAATATTTTTGGAATTTTGTGTTGTGCTCAAAGGAACTGACACAACATAGAAAAATGAGTAAGCAACGCACCAAATAATGAGAAACTGAGGCATTAGTTTTCTGCCATTCCAGCCAAACTGCTAAGTGTGCACTAGCCAATACGGTGTAGATATATATTTGTACATAAAAACATTCATTCCCAAATTTACATTAAAAATGGAGAAGATAAAGGTAGATAGAGGCCACAGTGAAGAGTTGACCAGTAGAAAATGATGTAAAGGCCATCTTTCTACACTGCAAAAGGGCTCATTAATGACGTAGTATTTCATTTCCCTTATGGTAATTATACTATGTAGTAGTTAGAAATATAGGTCTTCCAGCTTCATCATGTTACTTGTTAAATGGGTTGCTTTGGTTCCCTTTGATATGCATCATAGAAAATTGGCAAAGGTTTGTTCTTTTAGAGGGACCTTAACTATTGTTTTTAACTTAACACCCCAAACCTCCCCCCCACACGGTGCCCCACCAGGTCTTCAGAAGGTAGAGCCAAATTAAAATTTTTTTATAGATGTTCTATTGATAATCTGGGTCAAATAGGAGTGGGAGGCATTCTTAGAAATTGCCTGAGAGAAGTTGTGCTCACTTTTTCCAAGTCTCATTGAGCTAGTTTGTAATTAAGGCAGAAGCTTTGACTATTTTTGAAGGTATAAGATATGCCATTAATTTAGGTTTGTCTCAAGTGATTACAAGAGACTCTTCGTTTTTTGATACGAGGAACACTTTACAGGTAAACCTCGGGCCCATGCAAGACCCTGCAACCCACATGAACCAGTTAACCCAAGGCCCATGAGAACTAGGGAACCTTGTGCGGGTGGCCTCAAGGGGTTGGCAAGAGTCGATCTCAAGACCTCTACTTCCCGAGGAGTTGTCCCTTGCCAATTGAGGCCCCTGGGGTTGGCCAGACTCTTCTACTATCGTTACTTGGGCAACTATCAATAGGACGACATCTTAGAGGTATGTGCATTTGTTTCAACAAATCTTTTCACTTGCTACCTCTTTGGAGCTGGTGTTGATGTGGATTTTAAGACTGGCTAATGAAGAGGCATATTTTTTGGTTAAGAGGGGTGAGAGCACTTTGCAGAGCATTAGAGGACACTTCCAACACTTAAAAGTCTTAACACACGTTTTTTGAAGGGCTCCCGTCCTCACCATTTTAATAAAATGAGGTCTCTCTTTTTTTCTTTTTCTCTTTTGTTTTGTCTTTTAATGTAATATATCTTAAGCAAGCTGCAAAACATTCCACATAAACTTCCATGCAAATGATATGCCCGAAGTAATTTCACAATTAGCAAACAGGCACATAGTTTTTTCGTTTGCATGAAAAAAATTATACCTTTTTTAAAAATTTGACCTTTAGCATATGACCAAATCCAATGTAAAGTACCACCATGTCCTCTATATCACTAAAAGCACATCTAAATATAATTATAGATCTTTGGAAGAGTTGTGGGGCAAGAAAAGAAAATTTTAGAATAAAAACATCTGGGGTTGGGATTGTTGTAGATATTTAAATTCTTGTCCATCTTTCTGTCTGTTTTTCAGGTTAAAAGGAGCACTTATAATCTTCCTTTTACCAATTCAAATTCTAAATTTGGGAGTTGGCACAATTGGTCAAACTTCTTTACCTTTCAAGCAATGCTACTCTTCCCAAAAAAATTTCCCATTTGACGTGTCAGCTGACATGACATCACCCCATCAGCAAACCCCTTGACATGGAGTTGCCACATAAACACCATATCATAAAAAAAAAATAAAAAAATTTTGAGGTAACGTGCCACATCAAATCGAAATAAATAGTTGGGAAAAACAGTTGGAAAAGTGGCATTTTCCTTCATGTAGACAAAGAGTTTCCACTACGCCGTAGTGACCATATTCATAACAGCAACCACGAACAACACAATTATTCATAAATGAGCTTTGTTAAAGTTAATACGCTGGATAAATATTTACAAAATAAATAAATAAATTCAAATTTACGAAAAAAACTAAAAAACTTCAGTAAGATTTCAAAGTACATGTATAAAAACAGAAGATGTAACAGGAATAATAATTAGGAAAGCTCACCCACCGGCACATTGCATTTCCTAAGAACATTTGTGATGACTTGATGCGACCTTCCAACCGAACCCCTTGAAAATCTTTGTGAAGTTGATAATCGTTTTGAAAACTTCCTCCTATGTGCTTTATATGAAGGCAATAACTGTCTGCGATATTCATTGCCTCTTTCCCCATCAATAACCTGTAAACCTATATTTCAGCTCAGGAGAGAACAACTATAGATTGCTGTACAAAATTCTATACAGAGAGAGTGAGATGCAATTGAAGATGCCAAGAAGGTTGAGTGAAGAGACAAGAATAGAACTAGAAATGAATGCATTAGAGACAATATAGAAGGTGGTACATTTTCGTATGAAACGTCTTTCCAATGTCATAAGTCATAACTGTGTGTGTATGTGCGCGCGCCCTTTGTTTTCCTTTTTCTATCTACAGGGTACGCCGTAGGGTATCCAAACATTCGTTACCACTGATCCCCTTAACACAGGTAAGACCAGCTAAGGATAAGCCCTGGCTGGTGGTTGGCCCCAAGAGCGAGTGAGAAGTTGAAACAGGACCTTCCCTTTCTTGAGGAGCAAATCCCAGAAACCACTAGACCACCCTATGAGGTTAATGTCATAACTATGTATCAATCCAGAAGCCACTAAACGGCCGGTGGTTTTCCCCCCTTTTGTCAACTGGGTTGGGTATTAAAACTTAAACGCATTTGAGCCACTTTTTGAAGGCCATAACCAATTGAGAAATTGATCAATCTCACATTTTCATTTAAAGCAGGAGAGAGAATCTTGACATCAATCGATCATTTCATTTAACTTGAATACAGTCAATAAACATTTTTAAAGACATATAAACATAGCCATACATATATCTATAGAGAGAGAGAGCTTACAGCAATGACAGGGTTGTTATGGCTGACTTGACAGAAGAAAAGGGAAATCCAATGAGCAAATGCATGTAAGCTGGGAGTGCTTCCTGCATAGCACAGTGGATTAACATCCAGGAAAAATACCCTTTTCTTAGTAGTGTCCCTTCCTTCGTTGTTTCTACACTTTTCAATGGGCGGCAACAATTGCCCACCAACTGCTTGATTACTAGGCCAAGCAGAAGAAGCAACAGCACTAATCTTCCATGTTCTTGCTTTTGATTTTGTTGGCTTCATTCTGAGTTTACCACGTGAAAGAGAAACGAGTGGGGTTGAGGTGAGACAAAGGTTAATGCGAATTTGGGCAGCTTCCACCATCTCTAGCATCCTGTGTGTATATGCTTTTACTGCTTCTCATCCATTTCCAGATTTCCTAGTGTTTATAGGTGCCTCCTAAGGGGTCAGTTTGGCTTCCGGAATAGCATACTCCAATTGTGGATTGAATTATGTTGCACTAGTTCGGGTTATCCTCATACCGGATAGTTTTTGTCCCAACTCCCAAACAGTAATACCAAATTAGTGGTAAATAGGCGTTTGTTCCTATAACTATGGTTAAGTAGCAGATCCAAGATTTATTCTCAATGGTTGTATTTAGGAATCAATTGATAAACTAAAATTTAACTTTGATCAAATTTAATCAAAATTAGCTATTTTTTCTTAATGGGGGGCACTTTAGTAAATTTAACCAAAATTATTCATCCAAAATAAAGTGAAAATTATAAGGGAAAAGTTGAGAAGGAAAGAGAAAATTATAAGGAAAAAAAAAATGCAAAGAGAAGGAGTTGTTAGCTCAAAAGATGATACATAGTAAATGATGAAATTTAAAGGGTAGGGAGAAAATTGTCACGGTCATATTATAAACCGCACTCCATCTCCATTTTTAGGTTTTTTGTCATAGATATTGAAAATCTACTCGTGATTGAAAAGCTTTTTTTTTTTTTTTGTTTTTTTTTTTTTGGGTAGTGAATTTAAAGATTTTCCCATGAAAATGGATCTAACTAGTTTCAATGGTCTTCTTCGTATTGAGGATTCCTTAGATTGGTAAGTAGAAGTCGAGAGATTCTTTAACTAGATGGGAATTTTAAAAGATAAAAAGGTCAAATTGATATATAGCTTATAAGCTTAAGGGCAGAGCTTTTGGATGGTGGGATCAGTTGCAGAAGAATAGATAGCAACAAGGCAAATCATGTATTCATTCTTTGCCAATAATGAAAATATTAATGATATCTCGATTTTTCCTCATGATTAATTATGAAGAAATTTATTTTCATATGGATAAACATTATAAGCCTGATAATAATAATATGCGAGATTATGTCGAGGGCTTTTACATTTAACCATCAAAATAAGACAAATATGAGAAACATTTTAATGATTTGAAGTTAAAGAAGATATCCAATAGGAATCTTGCGAAGGAATTATGATCATACAAGAAGTGGATTCAGGTTATGATAATGGCTATGGGAGTATGTTTGTGTAGTTTTGTGATTGTGCTAAACTAACACTAGAAGTTGATTTTGGGAATTAAACTCAAAGTTTTACTAGAAGTCTGTAATGCTGTTGAGGAACAAAATTGTATAATTGTTGAACAAGAATCTTTGGAGGAAACCCTCGATTGCAATATTTTATCAAAGGACCCAAGGGAGTTAGTCGAGTAGGTAGGAAGAGAGTCCTTCTATTCTATCAACCTGGGTTCAATTTTTCTGGAGAGCATTTCAGAAATTAATTCCTAAATGCATCAGGCAGATGTAGGGGAGTGTGCCCTTAAGATCATTTGGGAGGGATTTAGTCGAGGTACACGCAAACTGGTCCGGACACCCTGATCGTCAAACCAACAAAAAAAAAAAATGGTTATCAAAGGAAGAGTTCATCAAATTTCACGGTGAGCTCAGATTACAAGATCAAGTTATTAGTATAACTGATCTACCATTGGGTAATACACACGGTGAGTTAATTTTATTGAAACCGAAATTTTTAACTTCAAGTTCAACTCTTATGTGGTTGATCTCGTCAATCAATTGAAAACTTCAGCGAAGATAATTTGAGGTGCCCCATTCAAAGGAGATAAATTTGAATAGAAATTGAAACAACTAACACTAATCAAAATATATTTTTACTTGGAAAAGAAGATTTCAAGCTCAAACGAAGAATTCGAAGGCGAGTTTTCTTGTCTGTTATAGGACAACGAATCTAGGCAAATAGGAAGAGAGCAAGTCCACTTGATAAGCATATTTTTCCTTGGTACGTAGATTGCTCAACAGCATGACACTCGAAGCTTGTTGTGAGGCAAAGAGCACTCATTGGAAACACATGAAGAACAAAACGCCTTCGGTCTTAATGGCACGCAGCACCAAACCCATGCATTTTGTAATCCACTCTAGGGGCTTTTTTTTCTTCTTTTTTTCTTTTTTTGTATGTAGGAAGTTTCAGATGTTTTACACATGATTGATCCTTTTATGCACATATAGTTCTCTCATCCCACATACATCAGAAAATTATAGGACAACATTCATGTGAATGGCTTTAAGGGAAAGAGGTGAGAGTTGAACCCAAAACTTCTTACTAGTTTGATAAAAGGTCTAAAACCACTTAGTCCACCAAACAAATTTTAGGTTGGGTTTTTGGTTCAAGATTTAGGTTGAGTTTTAGGTTAGGTCCGTTGTAACTTGGTTATGAGCTATGACATAGCTAACGCCAGAGAACATATGAATGATGTCAAGGTAAATACTAAAAATATCAAGGGAAATAATAGAAATAAAATAAAAAACAGTGGTGCGCCACTGCAAAGACAACAAAGGGGAAACCTCTATTGAAATTATGAAAGCCCAAAAACCAGAACATTTCAGTCACTTTCACCGGTAAGGTGGTTGAGACCTCCGCCCAACTGCCCAAAGTTTCGATGCACTCGAGGGAAACACCCTCACGCCACTCCCACATAAAACCCTAACCCAAACCATTTCCCCCACCTGCTCACACTTTCACCTTGTAATTCGCTGACGCCCAACAATGTCTCACGTTCTCAACCTCAGGCTCCACCTTCGTTCCTTCCTCCAATGCCCTCCGCCGCAACCCTACCCTCCTCGCCGCCCCTTCTCGCCAGACCAACAAAACCCTAATTCAGGCCAAGATTCGGGAGATCTTCATGCCCGCCTTGAGCTCCACCATGACCGAAGGCAAGATCGTGTCCTGGGTCAAGTCCGAAGGCGATAAGCTCTCCAAAGGTGAGAGTGTCGTCGTCGTTGAGTCTGATAAAGCTGATATGGATGTCGAGACGTTTTATGATGGCTACTTGGCTGCAATTATGGTCGAGGAAGGCGGTCTTGCCGCCGTCGGATCGGCTATCGCGCTTTTGGCGGAGACTGAGGACGAGATCGCCGAGGCCAAATCGAAGGCTAGTTCGTCATCTTCGGCTCCGGCAGCAGTATCTGAACCACCGCCAGCGGAGACAATTGTTGAAGATGTGGGTCCCGCTCCAGTGGCGGCGCCACCTCCGGTGAAGGAGTGTTGTTGCGGCGTCGTCGGTGCATCCGGCATCGGAAGGGGGGAAGAGGATTGTGGCGTCGCCCTATGCAAAGAAGCTCGCGAAGGAATTGAAGGTGGAATTGGGGAATCTGGTGGGGAGTGGGCCAATGGGGAGGATTGTGGCCAAGGACGTTGAAGCTGCTGCTGCCGCTGGCGTGGCGAGTGTCGCAGCGGAGCCTTCTAAGCCGAGTGTAGGTTCGCCGACTGAGTCCTGGGATGGAGCTGGGGACGGTTGTGCCATTTACGACAATGCAGGGTGCAGTTAGTAGGAACATGGTCGAGAGTTTGGCCGTGCCGACTTTTAGAGTTGGTTACACTATCACAACAGATGCGCTTGATGCCCTATACAAGAAGGTAACTTCTGCCTCAAAAAATGGTGAATTTATAGTAGTTTTTATATAATTTTGGAGCTTTATTGCGACAATCTATTGTTTGTTATATTTACATATCAATGCTGCTTAAGAATGAGCTCAATGTTGTAGAAGATAAGATTACATTTTGTTAGAAAAATGGTGAATCGATAGTAGCTTTGCTATAATTTAGGATCGTTGGAATGATAACTAATTGTTCGATTTATTCATATCTAACTATTGCTTAAAAATGCACTTGTTGCTTCATACAAGAAGATAAAATTTTGGTCAAGAATTTGTGAATGGATGGCAGTATTGGATCTTCAAAATGGCAATGTGTTGTTCCTTTTATTTACTTTTAGCTATTAGATAAGAATGTGTAAGAATGTACTTGATGCACACACAGACAGATAACATCTTGCCCAAGAAATGGTGAATTGATAGTGAGTTCTCCATAAGTTAGGATCTTTAAAATGATAAAGCTGTTGATTAATATTATTTACATTTATTAAGTGATAATTGTGTATTTTATTTTGATATGTTCAGATTAAGTCAAAGGGAGTAACTATGACAGCATTGCTTGCAAAGGCAACGGCTCTTGCTTTGGTTAAACATCCTGTTGTGAATTCCAGTTGTAGAGATGGTAAGAGCTTTACGTACAATAGTAGCATCAACATTGCGGTTGCTGTGGCTATGGATGGTGGGTTGATTACACCAGTGCTTCAGGATGCAGATAAGGTTCATATTAATCTGATCTTACTGATTTACTTTGGCTGCCCTGTAATTCTATGGATATGATTTGTTGTTGAACGATAAGGGGTTTTGTTCCAATGTTTATTTTAGGTTGACATTTATTCATTGTCGAGAAAGTGGAAGGAATTAGTTGATAAGGCTCGGGCCAAGCAGCTTCAACCTCATGAATACACTACAGGTAGCCTAATTATGTGCCTACATGCCTTTACACCATGCAAACAATTTTATGTGAAATACTTGGTGATTTCACTAAATACATATTCTCATGCACATATTTTCTTTGCCTAATATCATCTTAATGTGGCTTATTTCTTTAATCCTGGATATTCTTCTGATTAAAGATAATTTCATGTCAAAATCTTGGTTTTGTAAATTGTTTGCAAATTGAGGTTATGGAAAAACGTGAGTAACAGATAGTTTACATTATAGATAAATAGATAGATATTTCACACCAACATTATAATAAAAGATATTATTAGATATCAGTAGTTCTCCGGTTGCACCCAGAGAATAATATTCCAGAGGGAAATGCATATGCATGTGTTTTCTATCCAGCCTAAAAGCCTAAGCTGTTAGGTGGAGAGTCCAAACAGGTGAAGTCACGTCAAAACTAATAGTTGGGTGATGTAGGATGTGGTACTTTTCCAATAGCATGAAACTTCCTTACCATATGCATGGAAACTTTGATAAAATTCAGAGAGTAAATGCTAATATATCCGCAGAAAGATTGAATAAGACGGAGATGTCGATGAAATTAGACACTCAAGATATCACAATAATATTATTATGTGCATAAAAGTGAACTTTATGAGGAGAAAGTGCCCATGGACTGGCATACATAAATTATTGGTTTGTAAAATTCAACTTGTATGTTTGAATGCAATGGACTAATTGACAAGGAGTTTGAAATCTCTTACATTTGGATCGAGGAAATGGATTTGGTCTTCGGATTTCCAAATCAAAGAATTACAAATATAATTGGAAATATGCGGAATTTAAATTCCATTTTTTAGATGAATTATTATTCTTCGAAATCTTCTTGGATTTGAAATTGAATTCAACATTTATAATATTAAAATTAAACTTATGATGATGAGAAATTGGCAGTAAAGGTAGTGGTGGTTGGGATGAATGTTGAAAGTGATACTATGAGAATGCTTATGACAATGGTACTGACTACAATTTATTGCAAGGGGCATTAGGTTAATGGTGGTGTTTTAACAGCTGTGGCATTATTGGTGGTAGTGGTTGGGGCAAAGGTATCAGTTGCGATGATGGTGATAGAAAGTACTGAAATGACAATAAAATGCTGGTGGCGGTGGCAACGGTAGTGATGGTGGAATGTTTTACAATAGTAATTTAATAGTGGTGATGGAGGGCGGCAACGGTGGTTGCAGGAGGCAGCGGTAGTTGATAGTGTTGTAATATCTTGAAAATGTGATAGGACAATGGTGGTGGGTGGTAGCGATGGTGGGCAATGGTGGTGGTGGCAACCAGGGCGATGTGATGATAATGGTGACAATAGTTGTGGCAATGCTGTTTCAAATTTTTTCTTCATTTTTTCTTTTTCCAATCTCAGCTCAGTATCTACTCTACCGGGATTTGCAAATACACCACCTCTCCCCTTAAGATTTAGAAGTCTTCCTTCCATATCTAAAATTATTGGATTTGGGATGAAATTCTAAATCCAAATTAATGGTTGCAATCCAATCCAAATACAAGAATTAGATTTGAGAGTCCTAAATCCAAACCCTACCCAACTCCAGCCCCAATTCCTTGAACGAAACGTGTGTGTTTGGATCAAGTAATTGGATGTGGTCCTTTGATTTCCAAATCAAATACATACATTAGCATTGGAAACATGTGGAATTGTTTAGATGAGTTATAGAATTCCAAATTTTCTTGGATTTGGAATTGAAAATATCTATACAATAGTACATGACTTAGTTTTGGTCCCGCTAAGCGGAGTCCTTGTACAGCATGGTTCAAAGTCTCGTTTGTCTCGGACGAGATCTTGCCGAGACAATTCGGTCTCGCCACTGACGATTCGAGAAATCCCATCGGTACAAATATATAGAGAGAAGTATCACTTTCGGACGAGATTATTGGGATCTCGAATGATCCGTGATGAGATGGGCGAGAACTCGATGATTCGTTTGGATTCAAATGATTTCTTGTTCGAATATGTACGAGAAAGTGCAGCTAGGGAGAGAAGAACATGCGGCCTACCTCGACAATCGATTGCAACTCGAGCTTCCATTCTCTCTCATTGAGGGTCAGACAAAAGAGATCTGGGCTTCATTCTTGCATCGCGTTGTCTCCGGTGGCTGGCATCAGCATCTCTACCTGACTCAAGTGGGCGTCGTGGCGTCTCAAGTCGGTAGCAGATCTCGTCGGATCTGGTGGTGGGTGGCCTCCGACAACCGACAACGAGCTCCGACGAGCCCTTACATCTATGCACTGTCTCTGCCTCTCTCATTTATCAGTCTCGAGTCAAGACTCTCGACTGTTCGAGAACCAACTGAGGGCCTAAAGGTTTTATTTTTTGGGGAAAAGTTTAGATTAGTAGGGCTGTGGGAAAATAATTGCAGTTAGTAGTCGTTGTTAGTTAAAGTCAGTAGTCATTTATTAGAATGTTAGTAGAAAATGACACTCAATTGTAATTATTTTACATAGCCGACCAATCTAAAATTGCCTCCTATTTGTTTTTTATTTTAATTTTGTTTCTTTTTTCTTTTTTTAAAAGGATTGTTGTGTTGCCCGGGAACCTTTTTTTTTTTTTTTTTTTTCTAGCATTTTTATTTTCTTTTTTTAAACTGCAATTAACAACTTGTATGTTCATGAACCTACACTTATTATAAAAAACAAATAATCATGAACTTATAAATATATATTATTTTTTATTTTATAAATAATAATTTTTTTTTGATAAATGATAATTTTCTTTAATTTTGAAAATACTGATTTTTTAAATTAAAAAATTGTTGAACATTTTTTTAATCATCATGAACTTATAAATATGCATAATAATTTGCAAAATCATTTTTTGTTGATATATGATATTTATTTATGTTCTTTGAAATTATATTAGATATCTAAAACATAAATATAGTGTTCTTTCATGATATATTAGCGCGCTAGCACCTATTTTTACTGTTTTTTTACCATATTATGTGCCTCGAGTTCATTATTTTGCTTTTTTGATGGTTCCTATGTAATCATCATATTTTTTTACAAATTTTCTATGAATTTTTAAAATTTTTTCATGTGTAAAGTTGCATCTCGCCCGAGACGTGACGGGTTGGACGAGATCGAGATGAACGAGACCGAAACGAGACGAGGACCGAGACCGAGACTTTGAACCATGTTGTACGGGTGAGTTGGATATAGTCCTAACATTTGTTTTATAATACAAATTGGCTACTCTTTTTCTTTTTTCTTTTTCTTTTTTTGATAAAGTAAGATTGTATTATAAAAAGGGCAAAACCCAAGTACATAAGATATATACAAGTGAATGCCAAAAAAAGAAACCCTATTCTATAATTTGAGGGAATCAGAGTCGAACTTGAACCTTCATGATTGGAGTATTACTAATGAGAGGTCAATGACTAAAGTAATGGTGGTCGGGATGGATGTTGAAAGTGACACCATATGTGCTCTGTAAAATAAAAAATAAAAAATAAAAAAAGTGACCATACATGTTCTTATTCCAGGGTCTGGTAGATTTTAGACCCAATTGATTTAAGTAGAGACATAGTAACTTATACAAAACCTATTACACCGTCTTAAATTTAGCCTAGTTCTTTGGTGAAAATATCTTCCTTTGTGTTTTTTTTTTTTTTTTCTTTAAAGACTGGTGAATATTTCTTGAAAACCATAAAATTCCAAGATGGTCATATTAGCTTTCCCAGTTTACCTGTCCTGTTCTTTTCTTGGTTGAGGCAAAGATACATGTGCCCCAACTCCACATTACTGCCAAGAGGATTACTGTGGTTAAGAAGCCACTGTGGGACTTAATCCTATGAACTCCCATAAAGGAAGTGATGTGAAGGTACCTTCAGGCTGCAGGGGTTGTGGTGACTGCCAGTTTTATTATCATCACTAACCTTCTCCTTTGAGGATTTTTAGCAAAAACCATCAAACCATTTGCATACAACTCGAAATAGTCATCATTATTTCTTTTCTTCCTCGAATTGCTGTAGAAAACTAACTACATTCTTCCATTCTGACTATTGCATTATAATTTCTGGTGAAGATGCACCCAATTAGTTAAAAGTATACACAGCAATAAACCTATGAATTACATTAAATTGTGGACATCCAACATTGGATGATCTGATAAATCCTCTCCAACAACTGCAGCCTTCTAAAATGCGTCATATTTCATGCCCATCCTTGAGTTTGGAATCCTGCTCCCTCATTTATTCTATTGTTTGTAACGTAAAATACATGTAGAATCTTATATGGCCACCATCAACTTGCATCTTGAAATGCTACTCTTTAAAGTTATTGGCATCTTCCAGTCTCCCAGTCAATGCTTATCTTCCTAGTTGTTAACTTGATACATGTTTTGTAATTATGCTTGGTTGCCTTCTTTGCAGGTACTTTCACTCTATCTAACCTCGGGATGTTTGGTGTGGATCGCTTCGATGCAATTCTGCCACCTGGAACTGTGAGTACTCAAAACAAAAATTTGAACTTCTTCCTCTTTGCAGAGGCAGATATAAATTTATAAAGACTGAATTGTGTTTTAGTGAAATGATGACTATGTTTTAATGGATCCTATTTTGCAGGGAGCTATCATGGCTGTTGGAGCATCACAGCCTACTGTTGTAGCTACCAAGGATGGTCGGATTGGCATGAAAAGCCAAATGCAGGTAACAAAATGTGTTATTTCTGTGCTTTTTATTTATTTATTTATTTTTATTATTGAAATGGGTATTTGTAGATGACTAGTGTTTGGAGGAATTATTTTACACATTCTTACCCAGTGAATGTGCAATATCTACAGGTAAATGTTACGGCCGATCATCGTGTAATATACGGTGCTGATCTGGCTTCATTCTTGCAAACCCTGGCAAAGATTATTGAGGACCCCAAAGATCTTACCTTCTAAGCCTGCATCTGCATTGCTGAACTACGCCCTCTCAACTTTCCTGTAATCTGTGATTTTTTTTTTTTTCCCTCATATGTTCCTGTGCTCAAAATTTTCTGATTATCAATCCTTGATCTTGAAGGGGTAAGTTTATACGTAGATAGTCAGGAGTTAATCTCTATCTGTTCAAAGTTCTAGGACGAACAGGAGCAGAGTTTTGAAGAGCAATGTTAATTGGATTTCATTTTCTTCAATAAATGTGCGAAGTTTGAAACGCTTGAGTTGTTATCCCCACTTATTGTTATTAGATTCTGGTTGTTCATTGTCGTCTCATTGATGAATTGTTCTTTAGACCATGGCATTATTCATCAATCAGAACTATCATGTGCAAATACGCATCCACAATACTGAGTCATAGAATGGAAAAATCGCCATCTCCTGGAAGTTGCTCGAGGACTTCTACTGGGAATGAAAGTTCCCTATTAGGATCCCTAGTAAAGCCTGATGCCTTAATTTAATGATGGCTGCTTTCTGAGTAAGAAGACGATGGCTCCTATTATTGGTGGATAATCTCCAGTTTGGTGAATCCTTAGTATCCAAGGTTTTAGCCGTGGATAGACTAGCAGTTGCCTTTTTTAGTGCTAACACTGCATAAGCAATTAAGCTTAAGCAGTATGCATTTCCGCAATCAGATGTGGGTGAAGGCTGCTATGAGAATTTTCATTTTGCAGTCACTTTGACTTGCAGTCCCATCCGCTAAAACTTCTTCAAGCTTGTTCAGAACATATCATGCTGCTGTGTAGAGGAATGGTGCATCAGTATAAAAATGTCTTTAATATGGTTTCCTACTTATAGAAAGACGGCCCATAAACCTTGACATATTCAAATTTAATTATGCTTAAGTGGGAATTGCTCTACTAGAGAAGGATCAGATCTTCTCTTCATTTTCACGAAATCTTTAAAATCAAACCATTTTCACTCCATATTCTTGCACCAGCACTGCAATAGGCACATTTCCCTTTTCAGAGCTGTGCGACTTGAACGAGATCCATAGCACAGTTCAACTAGCTATTCTGTCCAAGTCAGTGAGAAGTTCTAAGAGAAATGTTTAAACAGGAGCATGGATTCTAATCTGATGCTGGGTTAAAAGGATCAGCTGAAATGGGGCCATCAATCCATTAGAACACTCCTTTAGCACACAGAATCCAAAATTGCTATATATATAATATGTGGAAAGGGCAAATAGCTCTTAACATGATTACCAAGAAAAAAAAAAAAGATGGCTCTTAATATATTTACATGCATTCTAAGTTCTAACAGCTTGTGCTATCTTGTATGGTGAAAGAAGCTTTACTTATACAATAGTAGAATGTGACCAAAACCCAGGTTGTTTTTTTTTTTTTTTTTTTTGCTAGATAAACCCAGATTGTTATTCTTCATATATATTGATAACTCTGTTGCTTTCTCTCATGTGGCTTTTGCTTATCTTGCATTTAGTAGCATCCTTAGCACGCTCTTCATCTTTGGCCTTGCTTCGGGTGAGACACCAACACAAGCTAGAGCAACCTTCAGGAGTGCTAACATCTGGCTTCTGACGGCGAGTGATGCTCTGCTGACATTAAAATCGAGGATGTGATCCCACTTATCTTGCTGCACAGAGTTACTCAATGCCCATTTGGCTAACTCGATTCCCTCACTAACAGCTGGCTTTCCTGTAAGCAATTCCAGCAGAATGACCCCGAAGCTGTACACATTTCCAGCCATTGTTACCCTCATCGTGTATGCATACTCTGCAAAGCACAGAACAACCACCCTTTTTTAAGTTTAGAGACTAAATCAGAAAAAAGATTGGTGGTGTTAAGCCAAATAACGGGACTAAATATATTGGCTGTGGGGAATAATCCAAAATTTGGACATTGCTGGGGAAAATCCAATGATCAAGCTCATATAAATTCAAGAATGTTTGTGAGTGGGGAAAGTAATGCATGACAGATCAAGAAGCACTTATTGTTACTAAAAGTAATAAAGACTGTGTGGGAATAGGTCAAAATATGCAAGGTATTCTAGAATCATTATGCGTGCAACTGAGTTATACTCCATAATATAAGGTTGTTTATGTTTAATGAAAGAACTCGATATATTTCAAGATTTCCAAGAAAAGTTTCAAAAAAACTTATCATCAATTGTGCTAACAGAAGGTTAATAAGTGCTTCCTCCAAAATTTTATCATCAATAGTGGTAAGAGAAGGTTAATAAGTGCTTCACCTGGAGGAATATAGCCAACAGAGCCAGCAATTGTGGAAAGGCTGCCAGTGCTTTTTGAGGGATCGATCACCTTACAGAGCTCAATTTCCCCAACCTGGGGCTCCTTTAGGGACTTCAGCAAGATGCATTTGCTTGAAAGGTCCAGGAGAAGTACAGGGCCAGAAGTGCATCCATGGAGAAAGGCCAGACCCTGAGCTACTCCAACTGCTATACTGTAACGGCTTGCCCAATCTAAAGCATTACCCAAGCTACCATGAAGAACACTGAAAAGGGTACCCTTCTGGGCAAATTCATAGAAGAGATATGCACAATCAATGGTCAAAACATAGGCTAAAGGGGTCATGACATTTGGATTGCTAAACCTCCCCAAAACCTCTAGCTCTTGTCTGAATCTTTCATGACTTCCCAACTGGAATATCTTGTCACTCCAGTTAAGTTTCTTGATGAAATAGCTTGTTCCGGATGGCATGACGGCTTTGTAGTAGGTCGAAAACCTAGTCTTCATCATGATGTTTGATGGGTCAGCTACTGCTTCCATTGCTTTAGTGAAGTCGATGTTCGCTCTATGGATGCCATTGGGAGTTAATAGAATGCCTTGGACGACCTGAGGAAAGGGACCCTCTTCTCCTGATTGCAATTGCTCATCATTAACCCTGTAAAATAATCAATGCAGCGATAATTGTGACAACCCCAACAGCAAGAACAGCAGCCACAAATGCAAGAACAACTGGAACACCAACTGATTTGCTCTTCTTTGTTGATTCTGTTGCTGGTGAAGCGGTGTTTGAAGCATTAACAAGGTCCTTATTTCCGTTAAAATCAGTGTGAACCCATTTTCCAAACTGTGGGATAAATCCAGACAGCTGATTGTTGGAAAGTAGCAACTGTGTCAGGCTTGCCATGGTAGTCAGAAAGCTGGGAATGTTACCCGAAAAATTGTTGTTGGAGAGATCCAAAACTTCTAATTCAGTCAACGAAAGGGTATTCGGGATAGGTCCTTCAAACAGGTTGCTGCTGAGATTCAGAGCAATTTGTAATCTGCTTGGCATCGATGGAATTTTCTCACTTAGTTGGTTTTTGCCAAGTTGGAGTTCTAACAGGGAACGCAAGCTGCCAATTGAATCGGGTATTGAACCAGTGAGACTGTTGCCTTGTAAGTTCAAATTCGTCAGACTCTGCAATCTTGAAATTGAAGATGGAATTGAACCATTTAGAGAATTCGAGCTGATATTAAGCGTTGACAATTGCTGTAAGTGGGTTATTTGGGCTGGGATTTCTCCAACCAGCTTGTTGAACTGAAGCTTCATAACTTGAAGATTGCGAAGATTACCCAACTCCACTGGCAAGACACCAGCCAGATTATTCTGAGCCAAATTCAACAGCGCCAAATTCTGGCACAAGCCCAATTCATGAGGTATTGAACCAGTCAAGCTATTGTTATCCAGCTCCAAGTATGTCAATTTTGGAAGCACTCTAAGTGTTGCAGAAGGGATCATCCCACTAAGTGAATTGCTCCCTAATCTCAACCTGACCAAGCTTGGAGACATGTTTGCGGGTATTGACCCCTTTAATGAATTGTAAGACAGATCCACAGTCTGCAAATTCGATTGTGATAGAAGGTCCGATGGTATTTCCCCATGTAACTTATTATAACTAAGATCTAAGTTCCTGAGATATCTTGATATTCCATTCGGAATTTCACCATTAAAATTGTTCAGATTTGCGGCAAACCGCGACAGGGTTGAGATATTTGAAAGGGAGTTTGGGATTCCTCCACTCAAAGCATTAGAAGACAGAATCAAAATTTTCAAGTTGGAAAGCTCTCCAATTTTATCAGGAATAGACCCAAAAAGCCTATTCTCGCTGAGATCAATCAGAGTCAAATTCTGATAACGCACGAGTTCTTCGGGGATTCTACCTTGGAAAGAGTTTCTGGAAAGCACAAGCTGCTCCAGAACCAAGGATTGTCTAAGGTTCACCGGAGCAGGCCCACTGAAATTGTTCGTGCTAAGATTCAAGCTTTTGAGTCCAACCAACCCATCCAACTGTGAACCAATGTCTCCACTCAAATGGTTGAAAGACAAGTCCAAGAACACTAACCCAACGAAACCACTAAAAGTGGGCAAAGAACCAGACAACCTGTTCCTACTAAAATTCAATAACTTCAACCCACCAATCCCTCTACAAACTGCGATGAACCCATCAGGGATTGAGCTCAGTTGATTATTGGAGAGATCAAGAGACTCTAAGGAATCAATTTGGCATAGAACAGGTAAAAAATTAGAGTTGGAGATGCTAAACCCAGAAAGAGAAAGATGAGTTATGGAGGAGTTGTTTGGGCCACATGAAACACCGTTCCATGAACATGGGTTTGATTCTTTGGTGATATTCTTCCAAGGTACAACAGTGTTGTTTAAGAGAAGATCATAGATTTTGGTCATGGTGGTTGTCTGGTCTGAAGGCAATTGAGCAAACACCAAAGCATGAAAGAAGAACAAGGAAAAATACAAGCAGAGCAGAGAGGAGCTGTGTGCATACCTGCTCATTTTAGCCGGGCCTGCTGTTAAAGTATCCAGCCTGCAGCTCTTATTTTACAAAATATATTCTCCTATATGTATGCGTGTGTTTGCATATATATATATATATATATATTTATACTATGTGTGTGCTTATTTCAGGTGGAAGGCAGAGACAGAGGGAGAGAGAGGAAGATGGGGGGTCTTCTTCTTTGTTTTTTTTATTTTTTATTTTTAAACTTTTGATAATCGGTCCTCTTTTACTTTATTTTTCCATTTTTAAAACAAAAAAAGAGAGAAAATTTTCCATGGCCAAGTCTTCGGGGTGGGTCCCAGATGTGGCGCCCATCCTTGACTCGGAGGAATGCAGCTTTAATCGAATGCGCGTTGAGGATAGATTGTTTGAGATGGATCGGACCGACGTGGAATGTCATGCACTTCTCTGCACCATCCGATCTATTTCTTAGATAAGTAACATTAAATAGATACTTTTCATATAGCATTCAGATGATAGATTCAAAGAATATATGAACAAAATGAAAACAGCCTCTTAGAGTCTTTCATATAGCATTTATACATGAATGATGCATGATACATTAAGATAGCAGCTACTGTATTTGCATATATGTACCTGTGAAGTAATTTATTTATTTATTTATTTATTTTTATTTATTTATTTATTTATTTTTATTTTTATTTTTTTTTATTTTTTTTTTTATTTTTTTTTTTTCCTTAGTTGGCATATGCAAGTGGGTATTGGCTTTTTCCCTTGAACTTCTTTCTCTTTCCTGTTAGTGTTAAATTGCTGGAAATATCTTAGGTGTGTTTCTCTTTAAAGCTTCTTAACAATATTTAAATTTGAGCAAAGATTTACATTGTTGATATAAGTTAGAATGTTTAAAATTCATTTAAATTCGCATGTTAAATCAATTATATTGCATGTAAGACCATTTTGTTGGCAAACCAATATATTGTTTGCAGCTTTTACCCTAGACTATTGGAAGTATTAAGGTATGTTGTTTCATCTACCATACTTTATCTTCATTAGTATGTTTTCTTATGCACATTAATAGAAAAAGATGCATACTGTGATGTTCCAATTACAAATTGTGTTGTTTACTTTCACATACGAAGTATATACGTCAATAACAATAATTAAAGGGTGGCGATATTGCCACTACAAAAAAACACTATTTCCACTAGCCATGGGGCACACGCGATGCGTGTGCAATGCCATGCATTGTTAATTTAAAATTTAGTTGAAGATTAGTTATGATAACTATCAATTTTCAAATTTTAAATTATCATATCAGTTTCTAAGAGAGAGAATCAGGAAGAGATCTTAGGAGAGTGGGGGGAGTGAGAATCTGTGCCAGTTGAGAGCTGTAGTTACTATATTGCTCCTAAGTCTTCTTAAAAGTAGGGTAGTAAAAAGGAAGTTTTTAGTAAATTCAAGTGCAATCTAACCACAAAGAAAATTGGCTTCATATAGTAGTATAGATAACAGTTAAAAATATATTTTATTGAATGGACCATTTTACCCTTGCAACAAGAGTTAAAACCCAATTTGTCCCTTCTTCTCCTTCATAGGTCTAGTCACTCCATGTTTTCCAGTGGCTATGGCTCTTCATCCCCTAACCCCTAACGCTTAAAACCCTCAAAATTAGGTGTAAATACTATCATGGGGAGGATCCCAACAAAGGACAAAACATTAAAGAAAAAAAAAAAAAAAAAAAAAAAAGAAGAAGAAAAAAGAGGTTGAAGAAGAATGCAAGCCGCATGGTGCTCTACTTTTCAACTTGTGGGAATGACAATGTGAACTTGTGGTGAGATGAGGGCTAGCGGCGATATAGGCACCTAAATTTTGTCCAACTGCCTCCAAACAAAAGTAGTGATCCTGTCAACACCGGGATTTGATCACATAGCCCTACATGAACTCAAAATTAGATTCCATCCACCAAATTTTGATCTTGATGCAAAGTTACTTATATATACAGTTATGTTCCCATCAGCACATGTTGATATAAATTACATCAACACCATGCATTGGGGTTGTACCCTTTGTATTGGTCCAATGTACCTCATATCCCACTAATGCACAAGGTACAGCCCCCAATGCAGGTGTTGATGTGAGTTATATTAGCATGTGCTTACCTAATCATCATCCTTTATATATATATATGCAAATATATACAGTCCTAATCAAGCCAGCATGTGTTGATATAAGTTATATCAACACCATGCATTAGGGGTTGTACCTTGTGCATTAATTGAATATGCCCCGTAACCCACTAATGTACGAGATACAACCCTCAATGCAGGTGTTGATATAAGTTATATATATCAGCACGTGCTCACCTTATGCGGGTGTTGATATAAGTGGCAATACAAGTACCAAATTCCCGCCTAAAGTCTAAGGGGAATCTACAAAATGAATGAATGAATGAATGAAGGTCTACTTCCTCCCCTACAACTATAAAATCACACCCAAAAAAAAAACAAAAAAGGGTTCACCAAGATTGATTTAATCTCTACAAATGATTTTTCCCTTCCTTCAAAAGTTCTCGCGTTTCTTTCCAAATGCACCAAAATATTGCGTGGGGAATCATCCTCCATACCATCTTAGAGACATACCCATTCTACTACTATTGATATATGTGTGTGTATGTATATAGAGTTCCCTTCAAGTCCAGATCCAGGACTTGTAGTTTTCCATACATATAATATATTCTAAATTATTTTGCATATAAATATTTTCTGGTTATAAAGGAAACAATTAGAAAGAACACATCAAACTACTCCATCTGAGAAGAAAATTCATGTCTACCAGTTCATGAAAAAGAAAAAAAGTTGAACATGAATAAAATCATACATTCAAAAAGTTCCCACCAGTTCATGCAACACTCAAATCACAATTTCCGCATTATTTAAGGCTACACACATCACTAAACATAAATCAGGTTCTGAATGAAGTCAAAATTTCTGCACTGAAAATCTCTACTTGAAAACTCCATAGATTAAATTTCTTCTTCTTTTTCAAATGAGTTGCCTAGCTTGTATTAAAATACAACTGAGCACTTGTCTACAGGCCTAGGCGTTTAGCAAAGAAAAGTGTACTTATCTACTGACATTTAGGTGAAAAATTCATAAAGATACAGCAGCATCTACCAAGAAAAGAACAGAGACACAACATCCAGATCAATGATAATTCTCTCTCACATTGCTGTTCTACTTTGAGTAGGCCAAATACAACATTTAGATAAATGACAACTTTCTCACATTGACATATTGATACCAATCTAGCTCCTTGACAAGCCGAACCGGTCCTTGGTTTGGCCCGAATTTCTCTTCAAGACACATCTGAGTATTACCTGTTTTGTATGGACACCATCCTTCAACTTGATAGCAAAGTTGAGCAATGAGGAAAGAAGGGAGTCCAAAAGGAAGTGCGGTTTGAGTCCCAATTCAATGAGTTCAGTGTTCTTGCCATTGTAGAAACATTCCTCCATCTTTACTATTGGGTTGGGCACATATATGGTTTGGACATTAAGTCCAAGCTTTTCTCAAGCTTGTGTGACGACAGTAGTAAATTTATTGACAGAAAACTGCTCAGTGAATTAATTGAAGACCTGAACTCACCAAGCTGTACTGGGTTTGCAATGGCAAGCTTGCACACTGCACTGTATCTCTCACGTCATGGTATCCCCTGGTCTTAATTGTAATTTAGTGCAATGAAAGAAAAAAATATTAGAAAATGTTCATTAAGCAATTGGAGCAAGATTAAAGAAAATATTGTACAATCACAATTAAAATAAAACAAAGCAGAGCAATATGCATGTGATAATTATGATTCATCACGAGGGCAAGATTTATTCCAGTATAATGAAATATGCTACGTAATTGCAAGAAAATATTATAAATTGAAGTGAGGAAGGGCAGAAGCTGCTTTCCCAGCATATCTGTATTAAGAGTGCTTTCCCAGCATATCTGTATTAAGAGTGTACATGCTAGGCAGTAAATTAGATATGAATGTCTTTAATTATTGGGGCCACTCTAACATAATTTTTCTAAGCAGGAGAAGAAAAACGATAAATCAGATGGTTATTGTTGGAAAAATGATGGCAACTTTTGTGCTTATGTCAAACAGTAACGAATACTAAAACAAATATGAACCGTAAAATAAACTTACAGAATGATTAAGTTGACAAGATAGAATTGAAATGATATCAAGGCTAGTGTTTAACACTATGTCCTTAGGACAGATTTTGCCCCTCATACAATGCTTTGAGTTTCTCAGACATCTGCCTCCCAAGATAAAAGAATCGCCACACATAGAAGAAGTACTGCACTCAGCGTGCCTGACAAACTAATACTGTGATCTTTCTCTCTCTCCTATGAGAATGAATGGACATATGCAGAATAATTGGAATGAGTAACCATACGGGACTCTAGACTATTTATAAACAAAATTGCGTCTGTTTGGAACCAGCATGTTCCTTTGTATTTTGTACAGACAACAATGGTGGTTGTTCGGGCGAACAGTCAGACACGAATGCAAAAAACAAACGGTAATAAAATATAAATTTTATCAGAATAGAATACACACAGGTTGGTCTATATGACCCCACCCCACCCGCGATGGTGCAGGCAAGCGAGTGTGTTTTGATCCAACCCAACTTTGGCTAGGTCTTCTGCACTTCACAAAACTTGGGGCCCAACCCTAAGCCCAAGGTAGAAATATATAAACTCATTAAAGAGTTCTTTTTCCAATGTGGCACAAGCTTTATTACCATCCTTCAACCAACACTTCAAGTGGTGACCTTAAGTATCGATTTCTCATTCAATATTTAATGATTTTGAGCAAGCAACTATACGGCATTAATCTCCTCATGAAAATGAACAAGTTACAATGTGGACCTGCCTTAAAAGACATGTGTGTCCTATATTAATTTTCTCAAAATCTCTACAGTTATTTCATCCCATTAGATCTCCAAGGCATGATGAATCAAAAGTTGGGTAGGGTGGAAAAAGAAAATAGGGTCCAAGCAAAGTGGGTGGGGTAAGGTGTACCTAAATATGGATTTTAAATGGCCTGAACCTGGATATCTCGGGTTTCTACTGAATCAGAATACCAGGTCAAAGAACAAAGTGTTAACAGAATCAGGTTCGGGTCAGACAATATGCCAGATTAATCACAATTTTCCAAGTCCGGACTTTACGTAACAATAAAAAGGAGTTTTTGCTGGACTTGGAGGGTGATTGAAGCAGTTCAGAGAAAAAACTTCCACCCTTCAGATTCCCTTCAATATGTTTCACAGCATCATAAATAAGCATGGACTATATCTTCATCCAGTTCCCATTCCTCCATCACTTCGAGGAAGAATATGAAATTCGTACAATTTCCCATTAAAGTTTACCTAAGTAATATTAAAAGAAGCATGTATGGAAGAAGATTAAGTCCAACACTACAAAGCTTGCAAGAGAAGCATTCTCGTTTGAATCTACATAGGAATCTACATACCTAAGTGTCATCATTCAAATATCAAGACTTTCCTTGATAGCATCTAAAACAGGGAACAGAAAATCGTCTTATCAACCCAATGACAGCAGTGGTGCTTTCTCAAGAGGCAAAGGAGCTGCTACTGCCGGGTTTCTCCAACGATGGTCACCGGAGAAGATGACCAAGAAATGGCAGATTTACTAGAGCTTTTACCGACGATTGTCACCGGATTCAATGGAGGATTTACCAGACTGTCACTGGAGAATATTTCTTCTGTTCCCCTCTTCTCTCCTTTCTTTTCTCTCCTTTCCCTCTCTACTGGTTTAGGTAGCCCAGAATATGATGGGTGGCCAAACCAAACCCCTTTCCTTCTCTCCCTACATTTATTTATTTTTTCATTTTTTTTTTTCCTTTCAGCCCGGCAAACCGTTCAAACCCCATTTCATCCGCTATTTTCTGTGGGCCAAGCTTGTTGCCGGTAACTGGCAACCCATCCTTCAATTGAGACAAAAGACTTTTCCCCCACTGCTAAACTGGATGACCAGGAAATCGGTGCTTCTCGCAAAGCGTGTTGGTGCTCCTAGTCCCACTTGGGTTTGACTCTTACTACAGGGGCAAAAGAGTCTAATCAATATATTATATTTTTAGATGCTTTAGAAGCAGTGTATTCTGCTGTGGCAATATCGCCACCCTAAATTTTATACTCCCTCTGTTCCTATTTGACTGTTACCTTTGGAAAAACACGTTTTTTTAGAAAACCCTTCTAAATGCTTTCACATTAATATAAATGTTTTAATATACCAATTTTACCCTCAAGTGTACAAAACCTTGAAAATGTAAAATACTCATGAGAAGGGGTATTTTAGGAAATTAATTCAAAAAATTGATTGTCTTCTTGAATGAGACAATATAATTTAGGAACATCCCAAAAAGGAAAGGAGGACAATAAAAGAGGAACTGAGGGAGTGCATACTTTTTATTTTTCTTTTTAAGTAAAATTTCAAATTTATAATTATTTTACATTGTTATTAATTTTTAAATTGTAACACCGGTCCGACCAATTGACCCAGTGGTTGAACCGGTGACCTGATGACTCGGCCGATTTAGTGTCGGTCCAAGTCTAAATGTCTAATAACTATGCCTTCTAATACAACCATTTTTTCATTCCAAAGGGATTTAACCTAAGAAAGAAGAATATATAATTCAATAACCTATCTGTATTTATGATTAATCTTCAGTCTTCAAGTAGACTTTGACTACCAGGAGTTGCAGGTTATATTGCTCATAAACTGTGTTACTGGTGGATGTTATACATAATGAGGGGGCTATATTTTGAGGACAATGGCATTCTCTATTTTGTCTTGTGAAAAGTATTTTGAGGTCTCAATTTGTAATCAGGATGATCCTTACAATTCCTAAACATTTTTATTTCTTGCTTATCCTAACTTATATGAAGTTAAGCTGAAACTTCAATGTTTTCCCAAAATATGTAAAACATTCAGCCAGTAAAAAATCGCAAAGTCTCTGATTCTAGCAGAGTCTTCAATTGGTTGTTTCTTCAACCACTCCATATGAGGTAAGGGGCAAGAGCCATCTAGAGTTCCTAGAGCTTAGCTATCAACAGGAATTCAAGAGTCTTAGAACTTCCAGCCATGCAAAATCAGAACAAGATGCATCATGATTCTCTAAAGCATAGACCAAAAGGAAGGACAATTTTTTATTTTTTTTATGAAGGAAGCACAAATTTCACCTCAGGAAGACCATGAAACAAATAAACAATTCCCAGAAAAAGGTCTCATCCTATAACTCATCCTATTAAGAAGTTAAAGCACTTACATTTTGAAGCTTAACCATTTGAAGAATAAGTCCCACTTCGGTGATTCAACTTTGGGGTTTCTCCCAGCAATTTGAAGAAATTGGATAAAATAACTGAATCATTGCGTGTGTCTCTCTCAGACAACCACTTTTCTTGAAGATGAATGTCAACATCCCTGTATGATAGCGTGACCCAGGAATATCAAGAACAAGAAATACTAAAAGGTAGGACAAGCAACAAAAGAAGTGAGTTAAAACAATTTCTAAAGCATCAGGCTCCACCAGGAAACAGCTCACCTCCTCAGGGAAAGAACTTCATAATTTTTGCGCAAGTAATCCACATTCTTTGTAAGTGCATCTTGTGCATACTGTCTGCCTACTGTTCTTACTGCCGCTGCATTTAGTAAATTTTCCAATGAACCATGCCTCTTTAAGAGCTTAAGGGCAGTCTTTCGACCAAAACCAGGAACCATGTGTTGAATCCCAGGAACACCATCGACTTCATCACCCATGATGCATCCTAAATGATTACAGCTTCATTTAGAAAGGTCAGACAGATATACAAATTAAATATAACGCCAGGGGGATCACAAACCATATAACTGCTTCTAATACGCATTACACCATTTCCTTTTATTATGTTTCCTTCTATAACAGATTTCAACCGTTTGAAATTTTTAAAAGCCGAAAACAACAGGTCTTGCTCCGGATGAAGAAATCTGAGGGCGCCTATAGGAAAATTCAAGTGTGGATGTATCCAGAGAATTGAAATCCCTTTTGTTCTTTTTAGTGTCATTTACTTACTCGAAAGCAACAAACGGATGTCCAAACATGATGCAGCACAAGGTTAAAACTTAACCAAGACTACAAGAAATGCCCAAGGAAAAAGGTATTTTTAAAGGTTTGAGGGGCTGTGAACAGTACCTGTGAATAGTTTTATGAACAATAATTTTAGAAATACGAGAAAAAGAAAGAACCCTAAGCTAGTATGGTGTGTGTCAAGTTTAGAACCTAAAAGCCTAAGCTATTAGGTGGAGGGCCCAAACAAGTATATGAAGCCATATCAAACTCAATATTTCGACAATGTGGGATGTGGGACTTCCCAATAGTGTGTTTGAGATACACACTCAAACACAAAACACAAGGAAGAGTTCCACACTCTCGTACTTCACCCCTATTAACGTATTACAAACCTATTTATAGAATTCTAATAAACTTGCTTCTCAAGTTAACTAAATTTCTAATTCCATCAAGTTTCTAATTCTACTAGGCTTCTAGGTGAACTAGGCTTCTAATTTCTAGTTTCATAAGTAACTTAGGCCCAACCCATAACAAAAATAAATAATAAAATAATAAAAGAAAAACAAAAATAACCCTAAATGAAACACAATCATTTCCATACAAAGAAATAAATTGAATTTTCCATTTTCTTCTTAACATGATCTGCATCATAACATCTCAACTGCCAATGATTAGAAAATATAATAGTGACTATTATATGTAACTGCACAAGTGTACATGTGCTAATTATGATTTTCATATTTCTAGGCTACTTATCACTAGGGCAAACATCTACAGAAATCATTGTGGCATACCAAACAGAAATCAACATCGGAAAAAGTAACATCAATTAGTCATAACCAAATCCAATTGAAAATTTCAACACACAAGCAATATAGAGCTGAGTTAAAAAATGTTTTCAGGTTATTAGCTCCTCCAATGTGGATGAGTCAAAAAATGGAAGGAAATAAACAAAACACACACACACACACACACACAGGGAATGTCAATGAGTGATTTGATCAGTGAAGTTGAGCAATGGACTAGAGGAACAGGTGTTAAAAGTTCCCCTGCTAATTTTTTCAGTGATACTATCTCTATAGTAACTGCTTTCTTCACTTTCTAGGAGTCTCTTTGCCCCCTTTATCTCTCTTTTGATTTTAAATTATAAAAAAAATAAAATAAAATAATAATAATAATAACAATAAAAAAAAACAATGGCATAACGAGATAAATCTTCATAAAAAAAAATGGCATAATGAGATAAATAATTGGTTGTAACAGAAGTATTGAGCACATTAATCAATAAAATCCACAATCTTCAGCATATAATAAGTTCTAACAATAATATAATAGATCATCAAATCAAAACTACAAAAGAGTGTTGCATACTCACTAAGACTCAAATCAGAACCTGGATCACAATTATACTGAGCTATGTAGTGCTTTAAGGTGTAAAAGGACCATCTGTTGAACTCTGGCATCGGCATTACAATTTGCACATCTTCAGATATCAATTGCTTGAAATCTTTATCAGGAGAGGCAATAACCACTCGATATCCTCTTTGTAAAACTTGCCCAACGAGCATAGCTACAACATCATCTGCTTCATGGTCTTCAATTTTCAAAACCTGCATTAACTTTATGTTCTCAATAAGGAACCAATTAAACTAAGATGCCAAAAAGTGATGCTAATGAAATTTCAACATCTATAATCCTTTTTTCTCACTAAATAATCTGATGATGAAGTGGAAATGACATTCATAATATTTTTGGAATTTTGTGTTGTGCTCAAAGGAATGACACAACATAGAAAAATGAGAAAGCATCGCACCAAATAATGAGAAACCGAGGCATTAGTTTTCTGCCATTCCAGCCAAACTGCTAAGTGTGCACTAGCCAATACGGTGTAGATATATATTTATACATAAAAACATTGATTCCCAAATTTACATTAAAAATGGAGAAGATAAAGGTTGACAGAGGCCACAGTGAAGAGTTGACCAGTAGAAAATGATGTAAAGGCCATCTTTCTACACTGCAAAAGGGCTCATTAATGACCTAGTATATCATTTCCCTTATGGTAATTATACTATGTAGTAGTTAGAAATATAGGTCTTCCAGCTGAGGATTTCATCATGTTACTTGTTAAATGGGTTGCTTTGGTTCCCTTTGATATGTATCATAGAAAATTGGCAAAGGTTTGTTCTTTTAGAGGGACCTTAACTATTGTTTTTAACTTAACACCTCAGACCTCCCCCCCCCCACGCGCGCGGTGCGCGGTGCCCCACTAGGTCTTCAGAAGGTAGCGCCAAATTAAATTTTTTTTATAGATGTTCTATTGATAATCTGGGTCAAATAGGAGTGAGAGGCATTTTTAGAAATTGCCTGAGAGAAATTGTGCTCACTTTTTCCAAGCCTCATTGAGCTAGTTTGTAATTAAGGCAGAAGCTTTGACTCTTTTTGAAGGTATAAGATATGCCATTAATTTAGGTTTGTCTCAAGTGATTACAAGAGACTATTCTACTATCGTTTTTTGATACGAGGAACACTTTACAGGTAAACCTCAGGCCCATGCAAGACCCTGCAACCCACATGAACCAGTTAACCCAAGGCCCATGAGAACCAGGGAACCTTGTGCGAGTGGCCTCAGGGGGTTGGCAAGAGTCGATCTCAGGACCTCTGCTTCCCGAGGAGTTGTCCCTTGCCAATTGAGGCCCTTGGGGTTGGCCAGACTCTTCTACTATCGTTACTTGGACAACTATCAAGGACGACATCTTAGAGGTATGTGCATTTGTTTCAACAAATCTTTTCACTTGGCTACCTCTTTGGAGCCGGTGTTGATGTGGATTTTAAGACTGGCTAATGAAGAGGCATATTTTTTGGTTAAGAGGGGTGAGAGCACTTTGCAGAGCATTAGAGGACACTTCCAACCGCCTTAAAAGTCTTAACACGCGTTTTTTGAAGGACTCCCGTCCTCACCATTTTAATAAAATGAGGTCTCCTTTTTTTTTTTTTTTTTTTTTTTTTTTTGGTCTTTTAATGTAATATATCTTAAGCAAGCTGCAAAACATTCCACATAAACTTCCATGCAAATGATATGCCCGAGTAATTTCACAATTAGCAAATGGCACATAGTTTTTTCATTTGCATGAAAAAAATTAAACCTTTTTAAAAATTTGACCTTTAGCATATGACCAAATCCAATGTAAAGCACCACCACGTCCTCTATATCACTAAAAGCACATCTAAATATAATTATAGTTCTTTGGAAGAGTTGCGGGGCAAGAAAAGAAAAATTTAGAATAAAAACATCTGGGGTTGGGATTGTTGTAGATATTTAAATTTTCGTCCATCTTTCTGTCTGTTTTTCAGTTAAAAGGAGCACTTATAATCTTCATTTTACCAATTCAAATTCTAAATTTGGGAGTTGGCACAATTGGTCAAACTTCTTTACCTTTCAAGCAATGCTACTCTTCCCAACTTTTTTTCCCATTTGACGTGTCAGCTGACATGACATCACCCCATCAACAAACCCCTTGACATGGAGTTGCCACATAAACACCACATCATAAAAAAAATAAAAAATAAATAAAAATTTTGAGGTAATGTGCCGCATCAAATCGAAATAAATAGTTGGGAAAAACAATCGGAAAAGTAGCATTTTCCTTCATGTAGACAAATAGTTTCCATACGCCGTAGTGACCATATTCATAACAGCAACCGCGAACAACACAATTATTCATAAATGAGCTTTGTTAAAGTTAATACGTTGGATAAATATTTACAAAATAAATAAATAAATTTAAATTTAGGAAAAAAAAACTAAAAAACTTCAGTAAGATTTCAAAGTACATGTATAAAAACAGAAGATGTAACAGGAATAATAAGTACGAAAGCTCACCCACCGGCACATTGCATTTCCTAAGAACATTTGTGATGAGTTGATGCGACCTTCCAACCGAACCCCTTGAAAATCTTTGTGAAGTTGATAATGGTTTTGAAAACTTCCTCCTATGTGCTTTATATGAAGGTAATAACTGTCTGCGATACTCATTGCCTCTTTCCCCATCAATAACCTGTAAACGTATATTTCAGCTCAGGATAGAACAACTATAGATTGCTGTACAAAATTCTGTACAGAGAGAGTGAGATGCAATTGAAGATGCCAAGAAGGTTGAGTGAAAAGACAAGAATAGAACTCGAAATGAATGCATTAGAGACAATATAGAAGGTGGTACATTTTCGTATGAAACGTCTTTCCATTGTCATAAGTCATAACTGTGTGTGTATGTGCGCGCGCCCTTTTTTTTCCATTTTTTATCTACAGGGTACGCCGTAGGGTATCCAAACATTCGTTCCCACTGATCCCCTTAACACAGGTAAGACCAGCTAAGGATAAACCCGGCTGGTGGTTGGCCCCAATAGCGAGTGAGGAGTTGAAACAGGACCTTCTCCTTCTTGAGCAGCAAATTCCAGAAACCACTAGACCACCCCATGAGGTTAATGTCATAACTATATATCAATCCAGAAGCCACTGAACGGCCGGTGGTTTTCCCCTTTTTTTGTCAACTGGGTTGGGTATTAAAACTTAAACGCATTTGAGCCACTTTTTGAAGGCCATAACCAATTGAGAAATTTATCAATCTCACATTTTCATTCAAACACATAGCATGAGAGAGAATCTTGAAATCAATCGATTATTTCATTTAACTTGAATACAGTCAATAAACATTTTTAAAGACGGATACGCATACATATATCTATAGAGAGAGGGAGAGAGAGAGCTTACAGCAATGACAGGGTTGTTATGGCTGACTTGACAGAAGAAAAGGGAAATCCAATGAGCAAATGCATGTAAGCTGGGAGTGCTTCCTGCATAGCACAGTGGATTAACATCCAGGAAAAATACCCTTTTCTTAGTAGTGTCCCTTCCTTCGTTGTTTCTGCACTTTTCAATGGGCGGCAACAATTGCCCACCGACTGCTTGATTACAAGGCCAAGCAGAAGAAGCAACAGCACTAATCTTCCATGTTCTTGCTTTTGATTTTGTTGGCTTCATTCTGAGTTTACCACGTGAAAGAGAAACGTGTGGGGTTGAGGTGAGACAAAGGTTAATGCGAATCTGGGCAGCTTCCACCATCTCTAGCATCCTGTGTGTATATGCTTTTACTGTTTCTCATCCATTTCCAGATTTCCTAGTGTTTATAGCCGTGCCTCCTAAGGGGACGGTTTGGCTTCCGGAACAGCAAACTCCAGTTGTGGATTGAATTATGTTGCACTAGTTCGGGTTATCTTCATACCGGATAGTTTTTATCCCCACTCCCAAACAATAATACCAAGTTAGTGGTAAATAGGCGTTTGTTCCTATAACTATGGTAAGTAGCAGATCCAAGATTTATTCGCAATGGTTGTATTTAAGAATCAATTGATAAACTAAAATTTAATTAAAATTAGCTATTTTTTCTTAATGGGGGCTAAGGCCCTTTAGTAAATTTAACCAAAATTATTCATCCAAAATAAAGTGAAAATTATAAGGAAAAACTTGAGAAAGAAAGTGAAAATTATAAGGAAAAAAAAAAAAAACCATATTCATAACTCAGATGAGATGTTGCAAGGGATCCGAATGATAGACGAAGGAGAAAATGCAGAGAGAAAGAGGAGTTGTTAGCTCAAAAGATGATATACATAGTAAATGATGAAATTTAAAGGGTAGGGAGAAAATTGTCACGGTCATATTATAAACCGCACTCCATCTCCATTTTTAGGTTTTTTGTCATAGATATTAAAAATCGACTCGTGATTGAAAAGCATTTTTTTTTTAATTTTTTTTTTTGGTAGTGAATTTAAAGATTTTCCCATGAAAATGGATCTAACTAGTTTCAATGGTCTTCTTCGTGTTGAGGATTCCTTAGATTGGTTAGTAGAAGTCGAGAGATTCTTTAACTAGATGGGAATTTTAAAAGATAAAAAGGTCAAATTGATATATAGCTTATAAGCTTAAAGGCAGAGCTTTTGGATGGTGGGATCAGTTGCCGAAGAATAGATAGCAACAAGGTAAATCATGTATTCATTCTTTGCCAATAATGAAAATATTAATGATATCTCGTTTTTTCCTCATGATTAATTATGAAGAAATTTGTTTTCGTATGGATAAACATTATAAGCCTGATAATAATAATATGCGAGATTATGTCGAGGACTTTAACATATAATATTCCAGAGGGAAATGCATATGCATGTGTTATGTATCCAGCCTAAAAGCCTAAGCTGTTAGGTGGAGAGCCCAAACAGGTGAAGTCACGTCAAAACTAATATTTGGGTGATGTAGGATGTGGTACTTTTCCAATAGCATGAAACTTCCTTACCATATGCATGGAAAGTTTGATAAAATTCAGAGAATAAATGTTAATATATCTGCAGAAAGATTGAGTAAGAAGGAGATGTCGATGAAATTAGACACTCAAGATATCACAATAATATTATTATGTGCATAAAAGTGAACTTTATGAGGAGAAAGTGCCCATGGACTGGCATACATAAATTATTGGTTTGGAAAATTCAACTTGTATGTTTGAATGCAATGGACTAATTGACAAGGAGTTTGAAATCTCTTACATTTGGATTGAGGAAATGGATTTGGTCTTTGGATTTCCAAATCAAAGAATTACAAATATAATTGGAAATATGCGGAATTTAAATTCCATTTTTTGGGTGAATTATTATTATTCGAAATCTTCTTGGATTTGAAATTGAATTAAACATTTATAATATTAAAATTAAACTTATGATGATGAGAAATTGGCAGTAAAGGTAGTGGTGGTTGGGATGAATGTTGAAAGTGATACTATGAGAATGCTTATTACAGTGGTACTGGCTACAATTTATTGCAAGGGGCATGGCATTAGGTTAATGGTGGCATTTTAACAGCTGTGGCATTATTGGTGGTAGTGGTTGGGGCAAAGGTATCAGTTGCGATGATGGTGATAGAAAGTACTGAAATGACAATAAAATGCTGGTGGCGGTGGCAACGGTAGTGATGGTGGAATGTTTTACAATAGTAATTTAATAGTGGTGATTGAGGGCGGCAACGGTGGTTGCAGGAGGCAGCGGTAGTTGATAGTGTTGTAATATCTTGAAAATGTGATAGGACAATGGTGGTGGGTGGTAGCGATGGTGGGCAATGGTGGTGGTGGCAACCAGGGCGATGTGATGATAATGGTGACAATAGTTGTGGCAATGGTGTTTCAAATTTTTTCTTCATTTTTTCTTTTTCCAATCTCAGCTCAGTATCTACTCTACCGAGATTTGCAAATACACCACCTCTCCCCTTAAGATTTAGAAGTCTTCCTTCCATATCTAAAATTATTGGATTTGGGATGAAATTCTAAATCCAAATTAATGGTTGCAATCCAATCCAAATACAAGAATTAGATTTGAGAGTCCTAAATCCAAACCCTACCCAACTCCACCCCCAATTCCTTGAACGAAACGTGTGTGTTTGGATCAAGTAATTGGATGTGGTCCTTTGATTTCCAAATCAAATACATACATTAGCATTGGAAACATGTGGAATTGTTTAGATGAGTTATAGAATTCCAAATTTTCTTGGATTTGGAATTGAAAATATCTATACAATAGTACATGACTTAGTTTTGGTCCCGCTAAGCGGAGTCCTTGTACGCCATGGTTCAAAGTCTCGTTTGTCTCGGACGAGATCTCGCCGAGACAATTCGGTCTCGCCACTGATGATTCGAGAAATCCCATCGGTACAAATATATAGAGAGAAGTATCACTTTCAGACGAGATTATTGGGATCTCGAATGATCCGTGATGAGATGGGCGAGAACTCGATCATTCGTTTGGATTCAAATGATTTCTTGTTCGAATTATACGAGAAAGTGCAGCTAAGGAGAGAAGAACATGCGGCCTACCTCGACAATTGATTGCAGCTCAAGCTTCCATTCTCTCTCATCGAGGGTTAGACAAAGAGATCTGGGCTTCATTCTTGCATCGTGTTGTCTCCGGTGGCTGGCATCAGCATCTCTACCGACTCAAGTGGGCGTCGTGGCTTCTCAAGCCGGTAGCAGATCTCGCCGGATCTGGTGGTGGGTGGCCTCTGACGACCGACAACGAGCTACGGCGAGCCCTTACATCTCTGCACTGTCTCCTCTCTCATTTCTCAGTCTCGAGTCAAGACTCTCGACTGTTCGAGAACCAACAAGGGCCTAAAGGTTTTATTTTGGGAGAATTACCGATTAGGTTCATCATTTCATGGAATTGCCTCAGAAGGATTGCCTCAACAAACTGACTACTGACTTTATTATAAACTACTGGAAACAAAAACAAGTTGATAGTCAAAACATCCTTATGGGGCAATACCATGAAATGATGAACCTAATCGGTAATTCCCCCTTTTATTTTTTGGGGAAAAGTTTAGATTAGTGGGGCTGTGGAAAAATAATTGCAGTTAGTAGTCGTTGTTAGTTAAAGTCAGTAGTCGTTTATTATAATGTTAGTAGAAAATGACACTCAATTGTAATTATTTTACATAGCCAACCAATCTAAAATTCCTCCTATTTGTTTTTTATTTTAATTTTGTTTCTTTTTTCATTTTTTAAAAGGATTGTTGTGTTGCTCGGGAACCTTTTTTTTTTTTTTTCTAGCATTTTTATTTTCTTTTTATAAACTGCAATTAACAACTTATATGTTCATGAACCTACGCTTATTATAAAAAACAAATAATCATGAACTTATAAATATATATTATTTTTTATTTTATAAATAATAATTTTTTTTTTATAAATGATAATTTTCTTTAATTTTGAAAATACTGATTTTTTTAATTAAAAAATTGTTGAACATTTTTTTAATCATCATGAACTTATAAATATGTATAAATAATTTGCAAAATCATTTTTTGTTGATATATGATATTTATTTATGTTCTTTGAAATTATATTAAATATCTAAAACATAAATATAGTGTTCTTTCACGATATATTAGCGCGCTAGCGCCTATTTTTACGTTTTCTAAAATTATTATGTGCCTTGAGTTCATTATTTTGCTTTTTTGATGGTTCCTATGTAATCATCATATTTTTTTACAAATTTTCTATGAATTTTTAAAATTTTTTCAAACATTTTTTCAGGTGTAAAGTTGCATCTCGCCCGAGACGTGACGGGTTGGACGAGATCGAGATGAACGAGACCAAAACGAGACGAGGACCGAGACCGAGACTTTGAACCATGTTGTACGAGTGAGTTGGATATAGTCCTAACATTTGTTTTATAATACAAATTGGCTACTCTTTTTCTTTTTTCTTTTTCTTTTTTTGATAAAGTAAGATTGTATTATAAAAAGGGCAAAACCCAAGTACATAAAATATATACAGGTGAATGCCAAAAAAAAAAACCCTATTCTATAATTTGAGGGAATCAGAGTCGAACTTGCACCTTCATGATTGGAGTATTACTAATGAGAGGTCAATGACTAAAGTAATGGTGGTCGGGATGGATGTTGAAAGTGACACCATATGTGCTCTGTAAAATAAAAAATAAAAAATAAAAAAAGTGACCATACATGTTCTTATTCCAGGGTCTGGTAGATTTTAGACCCAATTGATTTAAGTAGAGACATAGTAACTTATACAAAACCTATTACACCGTCTTAAATTTAGCCTAGTTCTTTGGTGAAAATATCTTCCTTTGTGTTTTTTTTTTTTTTTTCTTTAAAGACTGGTGAATATTTCTTGAAAACCATAAAATTCCAAGATGGTCATATTAGCTTTCCCAGTTTACCTGTCCTGTTCTTTTATTGGTTGAGGCAAAGATACATGTGCCCCAACTCCACATTGCTACCAAGAGGATTATGTTAGAAATAATGTGAGGAATTCTATAAATTTTAGCAATAAACAAATGATATGAAATAACAATTAACCAAGATAATTATGTAATCAGAAAAGAGTTTAGAATAGCCTGTGGATCAAGGCACGCGTGATGCGCTATCCTTAGAGAAAATACGCCCCCGTCTGCACTGGGTTTGATTGACGCTTCTCTCCCAAGATACAATGATCCTCCGAGTAGCCTTGTGTGCAGCTAAGACTTCCCACGAACCTTAAATTGCCCAACGCTCACGAAAATATATATATTTCAATGAAAATGGAAAAGCTCAAAAAGCAAATGATAGAATTGAATCAATAGCAGATTTTTTTAGTATAATATATACCTATTCTTTCAGATGCTATGTATCCAACGGCTATGTGCCTTATGGTATGCTTGTGGTGTGTAAATGATAATCAATTGATGGTGTTAATGGGTGCAGTTACATGCATATGTAACGGATGCAATAAAGTTGCCAATGGTCAAAAGACCAACAGCTCTATGCAATAAAGTTGCCAACGGTCAAAAGATCAACAGCTCTAGAAGATGAAGACTAAGCAACGCTGGTTACTTATGTTTCATCAATGCAATTATTTGCATTAATTTAAATCATATGTAACATTCCCCCACATGATTTAAATTTTTAAATAATATATATATATATATATATATATATATATATACACAAAAATATAGTGAGCATTTTTTACCGTGCAATGGGTATAGGTACCTTCCGGGTTTGAACCTACACTTAGTGTTAGTAAATATCCACTTGAAGGAGCCGTAGTGAGCTAAGTCTTGAACTAGGTCTTTTGACTCAAATTTCAATTTACCACACACACAGTATGGGCAATTTCTAAGTTCTAGTCTGGGTTGCGCGTTAACGGTCATGCGCACGTATCTCATATCATGAGTATTTTTAAAGAGTAGCCCATTTTCTCATAGTAGCGACCCCACTACTATACTCACTTAGGTGAGACCTCCAAGGGTGATCTGTGATCAACACCCCGCAGAATTCCTGCCTCGGCTCATTCAGAGCTAAGCTCTTCCTTAATCATCACAGTTTTGAGCACTTCACCATAGGCATGGGACCAGGGAATACCCCTCAAAATATATTAGTGCTCCTTCTAGTCACCCTACAGTTTCGTTCTTACCCATTGAACCCCCTTCATGGGATCTCCAATCATAGAGGTTGGGTGTCCACTGCAATGACTAATTTATAGGTTTCAGTCCCATTCCCCTCGATGATTCTATGACTAGCCTGCGCACTGATCCTTTTGTAAGAGGATCTGCTATATTTTTTTCAGATCTCACATAGTCAAGTGATATTACACCATGAGACAATAATTGTTTAATGGAATTATGTCTAATTCTGATATGTCTCCTTTTTTCATTATAATTTTTACTATTAGCCTTTGCTATTGTAGCTTGGCTATCACAATGTATTGAGACTGCTGGAATAGGTCTAGGCAATAATGGTATGTCTGCTAAAAGGCTTCTTAACCATTCAGCTTCTGCACTAGCCAAATCTAAGGCTATAAATTCAGCTTCCATTGTGGATCTAGATATAACAGTTTTTTTAGCAGATCTCCAAGCAACTGCACCACCTCCTAAGGTAAAAACATAACCACTAGTAGCCTTGGTTTCATCTGAATCTGAGATCCAGTTAGCATCACTGAATCCTTCCAATACTGCAGGAAAACCAGAATAATAAATTCCATATGAAATTGTACCTTTAAGATATTTAAATATCCTTTCTATGGCAGTCCAATGTTCAGTACTAGGGTTACTTGTATATCTACTTAATCTACCCACAGCATATGCTATGTCAGGTCTAGTACAATTAGAAAGATACATCAAAGAACCAATTATTTGAGAATATTTATGTTGAGAAATACCTTCTCCATCATGTTTCTTCAAATTAATAGTAGGATCAAAAGGAGTAGAAACAGATTGAACATCATAATAATCAAACTTTTTCAATAACTTCTCAACAAAATGAGATTGAGACAAAGCAATTCCACTATCATTCTTAATTAATTTAATCCCCAAAATAACATTCGCAGGACCCATGTCTTTCATATCAAAATTATTGGACAAAAATTTCTTTGTCTCATTAACTACTTCTAAATTAGTACCAAAAATAAGAATATCATCAACATATAAGCAAAGAACTACATAAGCATTATCCAATTGTTTTATGTATACACACTTGTCAGAATCATTTATTTTAAATCCATCAGAAAGTATCACTTTATCAAATTTTTCATGCCATTGCTTTGGAGCTTGTTTTAATCCATAAATTGATTTTACAAGTTTACATACTTTCTTTTCTTGACCAAATACAACAAAACCTTCTGGTTGATCCATATAAATTTCTTCATCTAATTCTCCATTTAAGAAAGCCGTTTTAACATCCATTTGATGTATCTCTAATTTATAAATTGAAGCAATAGCTAACAAAATTCTAATTGTTGTTATTCTTGTTACGGGAGAATATGTGTCAAAGAAATCTATTCCTTCTTTTTGATTAAAACCCTTAGCAACAAGTCGAGCTTTGAATTTATCAATTGTTCCATCCGTTCTTAATTTTTTTCTAAATATCCATTTACACCCGATTGTCTTACAACCTGGTGGAAGATCAGTTAAAATCCAAGTATTATTACTGATAATCGAATTCATCTCACTATCTATTGCCTCTTTCCAAAAAGAAGCATCTAATGATGTCATAGCCTCATTATAAGTTTTAGGATCATCTTCAATTAAATAAGTATAAAAATCATTACCAAAATTCTTTTCTATTCTTCCTCTTTTACTTCCTCTTACTTCAACTTGTTCTCTATTATTTAAGTTAGCATTCAAATTTCTATCTGAATTAGAATTAGAGTTGGAACTCTCACCAATATTTCTAGGTAATCTATTTTTCATAGGAAAAATATTTTCAAAGAAAGTAGCATCACGTGATTCCGTAATAGTGTTATTAGAAATTTCAGAAACTTCTGAATTTATAACCAAAAATCTATAGGTAACACTATTTAAAGAATAACCAATAAAAACACAATCAATTGTTTTAGGTCCAATTTTCCTTTTCTTGTTAATTGGAATATTTACCTTTGCTAAGCACCCCCACACCTTAAAATATCTCAAACTTGGTTTTCTATTTTTCCAAAGTTCATAAGGTGTTTTTTCAGATTTTTTATAGGGAACTCTATTAAGAATATAACAAGCAGAAAATAAAGCTTCACCCCAAAAATTATCAGGTAAACCCGAACTAATTAGCATTACATTAACCATGTCTAATAATGTTCGATTTTTTCTTTCTGTTACTCCATTAGATTGAGGTGCATAAGGAGGAGTTACTTGATGTATAATACCATGCACTTCACAAAATTCACCCATTTCAGTTGGAGCATATTCACCCCCTCTATCAGATCTCAAGATTTTAATTTTCTTCTCCAATTGGTTTTCTACCTCTGCTTTATAAATTTTGAATTTATCAAACAATTCACTTTTAGAATTTATTAAATACACATAACAATATCGTGTAAAATCATCAATAAAAGTTATAAAATATCTCTTACCTCCACGCGTCAAAACATTATTAGAATCACAAACATCACTATGAATCAATTCTAACAATTTCGTTTCTTTTTCAACAGATTGAAATGGTTTTCTTGGTTGTTTAGCTTGTACACAAATTTCACATTTTTCTTGTACATTGATTTGAGATTTCGGAATTAAATCTAAATTCATCATCCTTTTAATCTTATTTAAATTTACATGTCCAAATCTACTATGCCATACATTAGTGCAATTAGAAATTTCAACTGAAAAAGAAGAACTGGAAATTTTATTTTCATGAGAAGGCATTACATTAAGCTTGAAAAGACCATCTAGCAAATATCCTTTCCCAACAAAATTTCCATGTCTACTAAGTACAACTTTATTGGATTCGAAAACAACCTTAAAACCATATTGAACTAACAAAGATGCACTAACTAAATTTTTATTAATATCAGGAACATGTTTGACTCCATCTAAAGTGAGAATTTTTCCAGAAGACAACTCCAAATTTATTTGACCTTCTCCTAGTACCCTAGCCATGCTCCCATTTCCCATGCTTACAGATCTTGTGCCTGATTCCTGATAAGAATAAAATAAGTTTTTATCAGCGCACACATGTACATTAGCTCCCGAATCAATCCACCAATCAACCGAATTAAAAATTGTATTTATTTCGGGGCTATTAACATAGTACCTTTCAGCAGGGCTAGAGGAGCTGGCCCCCACAGTGATCATATTCGCTTGTGGTCTAGGGGCTACTGGAGGTCCTTGAGACTTAGGTGGTTGACCCTTCCGAAAATAACAATCTTTTGCCTTATGATTTGTTTTTCCACAGACCCAACAAGGAACCATCTTTTTCTGATTAGCATTCTTATCCTTTGGCTTATTGTTATTTTTGTTAAAACCATTTTTCTTAAAATTCCTAGGCTTAGGTTTAAGCTGGTTTTCAACATTATGTGCTTTAGCATGAAATTCAGATTTGACATTTTGTTTTAGAGACTCACGATACTTTTCTTCAATTCTTAAAGAAACTAAAAGATCACTGAAAGAAAAATCTTCAGGTTTTTGTTTTAACATTCTTCCAAATTCAGACCAAGAAGGCGGCAATTTTTTAATCAAAGTAGTGACCAATATAGTTTCATGCACATCAATATCTTTCATTTTCATATCATATATAATGTTCTCAAAATCATGAATTTGTTCATTAACAGATTTTTCCTCAACCATTTGAAAGTCAATCAACTTTTCAACAGAATACCTTTTCAAGCCAACTTCTTCAAATCCATATTTACGTTCTAATGCATCCCACAATTCAATAGCAGTTTTTGTAGTGCAAAAGATAGGATAAATATTTTCAGCTAAAGCACTTAAGATCCTACCATGACACATAAGATCTTTCTCATCGATATCACCATCACTGGTTTGAGACTTTCCAATAGGAGCCGTCGGAGTCGAATCCGAACCAGTCTCCACTATATCAGTAGACTAAGACGTCCCTGATTTTTCAGAAACTTTTTCCTTTCCCTTAGAGGACTTATGAATTACAGAATAAAGTCCTAAGGTTGTAAGCCAAAATTTCATTTGTTGTTGCCAACATCTAAAATTAAGACCCGTGAATTTCTCAGGTTTGCAAGAACTAGTTTCCATTATCAATTAGTCAATACTAAATTTATAGAAATTCCTATGGTATTTTCTCTAAGAATGTTAGAAATAATGTGAGGAATTCTATAAATTTTAGCAATAAACAAATGATATGAAATAACAATTAACCAAGATAATTATGTAATCAGAAAAGAATTTAGAATAGCCTGTGGATCAAGGCACGCGTGATGTGCTATCCTTAGAGAAAATACGCCCCCGTCTGCACTGGGTTTGATTGACGCTTCTCTCCCAAGATACAATGATCCTCCGGGTAGCCTTGTGTGCAGCTAAGACTTCCCACGAACCTTAAATTGCCCAACGCTCACGAAAATATATATATTTCAATGAAAATGGAAAAGCTCAAAAAGCAAATGATAGAATTGAATCAATAGCAGATTTTTTTAGTATAATATATACCTATTCTTTCAGATGCTATGTATCCAACGGCTATGTGCCTTATGGTATGCTTGTGGTGTGTAAATGATAATCAATTAATGGTGTTAATGGGTGCAGTTACATGCATATGTAACGGATGCAATAAAGTTGCCAATGGTCAAAAGACCAACAGCTCTATGCAATAAAGTTGCCAACGGTCAAAAGATCAACAGCTCTAGAAGATGAAGACTAAGCAACGCTGGTTACTTATGTTTCATCAATGCAATTATTTGCATTAATTTAAATCATATGTAACAGATTACTGTGGTTAAGAAGCCACTGTGGGACTTAATCCTATGAACTCCCATAAAGGAATGATGTGAAGGTACCTTCAGGCTACAAGGGTTGTGGTGACTGCCAGTTTTATTATCATCACTAACCTTCTCCTTTGAGGATTTTTAGCAAAAACCATCAAACCATTTGCATACAACTCGAAATAGTCATCATTATTTCTTCTCTTCCTTGAATTGCTGTAGAAAACTAACTACATTCTTCCATTCTGACTATTGCATTATAATTTCTGGTGAAGATGCACCCAATTAGTTAAAAGTATACACAGCAATAAACCTATGAATTACATTAAATTGTGGACATCCAACATTGGATGATCTGATAAATCCTCTCCAACAACTGCAGCCTTCTAAAATGTGTCATATTTCCATGGTTCGAAGTCTCGTTTGTCTCTGACGAGATCTCGCCGAGACAAACCGATCTCGCCACTAAACGATCCGAGAACGACCACCGGTACAAATATATCGGGAGAAGTACCCCTCTCGGACGAGATTACCATGATCTCGAACGATACGTGATGTGATCGACAAGAAATCGATGAATCAGTTAGATTCGAACGAGAAATCGTTCGAATCATTCGAGAATAGCATACGGCCTACCTCGACAATTGAAAGCAGCTCCAGCTTCCATTCTCCCTTTCTTTTGTTCATTTCTTTCTCTAATTCTCAGACCTGGTGACTCGTGAGGTTGGTTGAGGTAGTCGAGGGTCAGACAAAGAGGTCTGGGTAGTTCGAATCCATCTCTGAGCTTCACGCAGGTGGACGTCGCGAAGAGCTCTGTGATCGAAGAGATCTAGTTCTCGCATCGGGTTGTCTCCGGTGGCCGGCAGCTCAATCACGACTCACGATTTCTCAAGCCAGCGGCAGATCTCGCCGAATCGGGTGGTGGGTGGCCTCCGACGACCGACGAAGCCTCCGCACTCTCTCGCCTCTCTCAACTTCTCAGTCGAGTCGACTGGTTCGACTTTTGGAGACCCGACGAGGTAAGGGTAAATGGGTTTAATGTTTTGGGGCAAATATTAGATTAGTCCCCCTGTGGGAAAATAATTACAGTTAGTAGTCATTGTTAGTTAAGTTAGTAGTCGTTTATTAGAAAGTTAGTAGACGATTCTAAACTTCCCCCTATTTGTTTTTTATTTTAATTTATTTTAATTTTGTTAAATTTTTTTTTTAAAACGTTTCTGTGTTAAATTAATTGGGAACTATTTCTTTTTTTTCTTTTTCTTTCTTTTTTAAAATTTCAATTAAGAACTTATATGTTCTTGGACCCACAATTTTTACAAAAATACAAATAATCATCAACTTATAAATATATTATTTGGACTAAAATACAAATAATCATGAACAATTTTTAGTGTTCATATGCATGAACAATTTTATTATTTGGACTACAATTTTTACAATTTTTACAAAAATACAAATAATCATGAACTTATAAATGATAAATTATTTTTAATTTCGAAAATACTAATTTTTAAAATTATAAAATTGTTGAACATTTTTTTAATCATCAAGAATTTATAAATATGCATAAATAACTTTTAGCCTCATCGCCACTCTACATGGGAGTAACTTTTATATCAGTATGTTACTTACAAAAAAATCATTTGATTTTTAAAATTATAAAATTGTTGAACATTTTTTTAATCATCAAGAATTTATAAATATGCATAAATAACTTTTAGCCTCATCGCCACTCTACATGGGAGTAACTTTTATATCGGTATGTTACTTACAAAAAAATCATTTGTCAATTTCTTTATGATATGTAATGTTATTTACCCATCATTGATATATGATATTTATTTATATTCTTTGGGTGTATATTCTAATCTAAAACATAAATATATTGTTATTTCATGACATATTAGTGCGCTAACGCCTATTTTTATGTTTTTTTTACCATATTATGTGCATTGAGTTCATTATTTTTCTTATTTGATGGTTCCAATGTAATCATCATATTTTTTACTAATTTTCTATGATTTTTTTGAATTTTTTCAAACTTTTTTTCATGCATAAAGTTGCATCTCGCCCGATATGTGACGTGTTGGGCGAGACCGAGATGAACGAGACCGAAACGAGACGGGGACCGAGACCGAGACTTTGAACCATGCATATTTCATGCCCATCCTTGAGTTTGGAATCCTGCTCCCTCATTTATTCTATTGTTTGTAATGTAAAATACATGTAGAATCTTATATGGCCACCATCAACTTGCATCTTGAAATGCTACTCTTTAAAGTTATTGGCATCTTCCAGTCTCCCAGTCAATGCTTATCTTCCTAGTTGTTAACTTGATACATGTTTTGTAATTATGCTTGGTTGCCTTCTTTGCAGGTACTTTCACTCTTTCTAACCTCGGGATGTTTGGTGTGGATCGCTTAATTCTGCCACCTGGAACTGTGAGTACTCAAAACAAAAATTTGAACTTCTTCCTCTTTGCAGAGGCAGATATAAATTTATAAAGACTGAATTGTGTTTTAGTGAAATGATGACTATGTTTTAATGGATCCCATTTTGCAGGGAGCTATCATGGCTGTTGGAGCATCACAGCCTACGGTTGTAGCTACCAAGGATGGTCGGATTGGCATGAAAAGCCAAATGCAGGTAACAAAATGTGTTATTTCTGTGCTATTTATTTATTTATTTATTTTTATTATTGAAATGGGTATTTGTAGATGACTAGTGTTTGGAGGAATTATTTTACACATTCTTACACAGTGAACGTGCAATATCTACAGGTAAATGTTACGGCCGATCATCGTGTAATATACGGTGCTGATCTGGCTTCATTCTTGCAAACCCTGGCAAAGATTATTGAGGACCCCAAAGATCTTACCTTCTAAGCCTGCATCTGCATTGCTGAACTACGCCCTCTCAACTTTCCTGTAATCTGCGATTTTTTTTTCCCTCATATGTTCCTGTGCTCAAAATTTTCTGATTATCAATCCTTGATCTTGAAGGGGTAAGTTTATACGTAGATAGTCAGGAGTTAATCTCTATCTGTTCAAAGTTCTAGGACGAACAGGAGCAGAATTTTGAAGAGCAATGTTAATTGGATTTCATTTTCTTCAATAAATGTGTGAAGTTTGAAACGCTTGAGTTGTTATCCCCACTTATTGTTATTAGATTCTGGTTGTTCATTGTCGTCTCATTGATGAATTGTTCTTTAGACCATGGAATTATTCATCAATCAGACCTCATGTGCAAATACTCCTCCACAATACTGAGTTGTAGAATGGAAAAATCGCCATCTCCTGGAAGTTGCTCGAGGACTTCTACTGGGAATGAAAGTTCCCTATTAGGATCCCTAGTAAAGCCTGATGCCTTGATTTAATGATGGCTGCTTTCTGAGTAAGAAGACAATGGCTCCTATTATTGGTGGATAATCTCCAGTTTGGTGAATCATTAGTATCCAAGGTTTTAGCCGTGGATAGACTAGCAGTTGCCTTTTTTAGTGCTAACACTGCATAAGCAATTAAGCTTAAGCAGTATGCATTTCCGCAATCAGATGTGGGTGAAGGCTGCTATGAGAATTTTCATTTTGCAGTCACTTTGACTAGCAGTCCCATCCGCTAACTTCTTCAAGCTTGTTCAGAACATATCAACTAGATTGCTGCTATGTAGAGGAATGGAGCATCAGTATAAAAATGTCTTTAATTTGGTTTCCTACTTATAGAAAGACAGCCCATAAACCTTGACATATTCAAATTTAATTATGCTTTAGTGGGAATTGCTCTACTAGAGAAGGATCGGATCTTCTCTTCATTTTCTCGAAATCTATAAAATCAAACCATTTTCACTCCATATTCTTGCACCAGCACTGCAATAGACACATTGCCCATTTCAGGCCTGTGTGACTTGAACGAGATCCATAGCACAGTTCAACTAGCTATTCTGTCCAAGTCAGTGAGAAGTTCTAAGAGAAATGTTTAAACAGGAGCAATGGATTCTAATCTGATGCTAGGTTAAAAGGATCAGCTGAAATGGGGCAATCAATAAATTAGAACACTCCTTTAGCACACACAATCCAAAATTACTAGATATATAATATGTGGAAAGGGCAAATAGCTCTTAACATGATTACCAAAAACAAAAAAAAAAAAAAAAAACAAAGGAGATAGCTCTTAACATATTTACATGCATTCTAAGTTCTAACAGCTTGTGCTATCTTGTATGGTGAAAGAAGCTTTACTTATACAATAGTTGAATGTGACCAAAACCCAGATTGGTTTTTTTTTTTTTTTTTCTTTTTTTTTTTTTTTGCGCTAGATAAACCCAGATTGTTATTCTTCATGTATATTGATAACTCTGTTGCTTTCTCTCATGTGGCTTTTGCTTATCTTGCATTTAGCAGCATCCTTAGCACGCTCTTCATCTTTGGCCTTGCTTCGGGTGAGACACTAACACAAGCTAGAGCAACCTTCAGAAGTGCTAACATCTGGCTTCTAACGGCGAGTGATGCTCTGCTGACATTAAAATCGAGGATGTGATCCCACTTATCTTGCTGCACAGAGTTACTCAATGCCCATTTGGCTAACTCGATTCCCTCACTAACAGCTGGCTTTCCTGTAAGCAATTCCAGCAGAACGACCCCGAAGCTGTACACATTTCCAGCCATTGTTACCCTCATCGTGTATGCATACTCTGCAAAGCACAAAATAACCACCCTTTTTTAAGTTTAGGGACTAAATAAAAAAAAAAAGCTTGGTGGTATTAAGCCAAATAACGGGACTAAATATATCGGCTGTGGGGAATAATCCAAAATTTGGACATTGCTGGGGAAAATCCAATGATCAAGCTCATATAAATTCAAGAATGTTTGTGAGTGGGGAAAGTAATGCATGACAGATCAAGAAGCACTTATTGTTACTAAAAGTAATAAAGACTGTGGGAATAGGTCAAAATATGCAAGGTATTCTAGAATCATTATGCGTGCAACTGAGTTATACTCCATAATATCAGGTTGTTTATGTTTAATGAAAGAACTCGATATATTTCAAGATTTCCAAGAAAAGTTTCAAAAAAACTTATCATCAATTGTGCTAACAGAAGGTTAATAAGTGCTTCCTCCAAAATTTTATCATCAATAGTGGTAAGAGAAGGTTAATAAGTGCTTTCACCTGGAGGAATATAGCCAACAGAACCGGCAATTGTGGAAAGGCTGCCAGTGCTTTTTGAGGGATCGATCACCTTACAGAGCTCAATTTCCCCGACCTGGGGCTCCTTTAGGGACTTCAGCAAGATGCTTTTGCTTGAAAGGTCAAGGAGAAGTACAGGACCAGAAGTGCATCCATGGAGAAAGGCCAGACCCTGAGCTACTCCAACTGCTATACTGTAACGGCTTGCCCAATCTAAAGCATTACCCAAGCTACCATGAAGAACACTGAAAAGGGTACCCTTCTGGGCAAATTCATAGAAGAGATATGCACAATCAATGGTCAAAACGTAGGCTAAAGGGGTCATGACATTTGAATTGCTAAACCTCCCCAAAACCTCTAGCTCTTGTCCGAATCTTTCATGACTTCCCAACTGGAATATCTTGTCACTCCAGTTAAGTTTCTTGATGAAATAGCTTGTTCCGGATGGCATGACAGCTTTGTAATAGGTCGAAAACCTAGTCTTCAGCATGATGTTTGATGGGTCAGCTACTGCTTCCATGGCTTTAGTGAAGTCGATGTTCGCTCTATGGATGCCATTGGGAGTTAATAGAATGCCTTGGACAACCTGAGGAAAGAGACCCTCTTCTCCTGATTGCAATTGCTCATCATTAACCCTGTAAAATCGTCTTGAAATCAATGCAGCGATAATTGTGACAACCCCAACAGCAAGAACAGCAGCCACAAGTGCAAGAACAACTGGAACAACAACTGATTTGCTCTTCTTTGTTGATTCTGTTACTGGTGGGGCGGAGGGTTTTGTAGCATTAACAAGATTTCCGTTAAAATCAGTGTGAACCCATTTTCCAAACTGTGGGATATCTCCAGACAGCTGATTGTTGGAAAGTAGCAACTGTGTCAGGCTTGCCATGGTAGTCAGAAAGCTGGGAATTTTACCCGAAAAATTGTTGTTGGAGAGATCCAAAACTTCTAATTCAGTCAACAAAAGGGTATTCGGGATAGGTCCTTCAAACAGGTTGCTGCTGAGATTCAGAGCAATTTGTAATTTGCTTGGCATCGATGGAATTTTCCCACTTAGTTGGTTTTTGCCAAGTTGGAGTTCTAACAGGAAACGCAAGCTGCCAATTGAATCGGGTATTGAACCAGAGAGACTGTTGCCTTGTAAGTTCAAATTCGTCAGACTCTGCAAGCTTGAAATTGAAGATGGAATTGAACCATTTAGAGAATTCAAGCTGATATTAAGCGTTGACAATTGCTGTAACTGGGTTATTTGGGCTGGGATTTCTCCAACCAGCTTGTTGAGCTGAAGCTTCATAACTTGAAGATTGCTAAGATTACCCAACTCCACTGGCAAAACCCCAGTCAGACTATTCTGAGCCAAATTCAACAGCGCCAAATTCTGGCACAAGCCCAATTCATGAGGTATTGAACCAGACAAGCTATTGTTATCCAGCTCCAAGTATGTCAATTTTGTAAGCACTCCAAGTGTTGCAGAAGGGATCATCCCACTAAGTGAATTGCTCCCTAATCTCAACCTGACCAAGCTTGGAGACATGTTTGCGGGTATTGACCCCTTCAACAAATTGTAAGACAGATCCACAGTCTGTAAATTCGACTGTGATAGAAGCTCTGATGGTATTTGCTCACGTAACTTGTTATAACTAAGATCTAAGTTCCTGAGATGTCTTGATATTCCATTCGGAATTTCACCATTAAAATTGTTTAGATTTGCGGCAAACCGCCACAGGGTTGGGATATTTGAAAGGGAGCTTGGGATGTCTCCACTCAAATCATTGGAAGACAGAATCAAAACTTCCAACTTGGAAAGCTCTCCAATTCTATCAGGAATAGACCCAGAAAGCTCATTCTCGCTGAGATCAATCAGAGTCAAATTCGGATAACTCAGGAGTTTTATGGGGACTTCACCAGTGAAGTTATTTCTGGAAAGTACAAGCTGCTCCAAAACCAAGGATTGTCCAAGGTTCACCGGAGCAGGCCCATTGAAATGGTTCGTGCTAAGATTCAAGCTTTTGAGTCCAACCAATCCATCCAACTGTGAACCAATGTTTCCATTCAAATTGTTGAAAGACAAGTCCAAGAACTGTAACCGAACGAAACCACTAAAAGTGGGCAAAGAACCAGACAACTTGTTCCAACTGAAATTCAATAACTTCAACCCACCAATCTCTCCACAAACTTTGATGAACCCATCAGGGATTGAGTTCAGTTGATTATTGGAGACATCAAGAGACTCTAAGGAATCAATTTGGCATAGAACAGGTAAAAAATCAGAGTTGGAGATGCCAAACCCAGAAAGAGAAAGATGGGTTATGGAGGAGTTGTTTGGGCTACATGAAACACCCTTCCATGAACATGGGTTTGACTCATTGGTGATTTGCCAAGGTACGGCTGCGTTGTTTAAGAGAAGCTTATGGATATCGGTCATGGTGGTTGTCTGGTTTGAAGGCAGTTCAGCAAACACCAAAGCATGAAAGAAGAACAAGGAAAAATAAAAGCAGAGCAGAGAGGAGCTGTGTGCATACCTGCTCATTTTAGCCCGGCCTGCTGTTAAAGTATCCAGCCTGCAGCTCTTATTTTACAAAATATATTCTCCTATATGTATGCGTGTGTTTGCATATATATGTATATATTTATACTATGTGTGTTTATTTCAAGTGGAAGGCAGAGAGCAGAGGGAGAGAGAGAGGAAGATGGGGGGTTTTTCCTTGGGAAAGGAAGGAAATTCATAGGAAGGATGATAATAGGAAAGAAAGAAAGAAAAACCTTAGCGTGTGGGGTGTGCCGTTGACTCGACGACTTGTGCATTAGACCAGACTGACACAGGAGTGGTGTTTGGTTTTTCCTCCAAAACTTCTTTATTGACTTTGACTATCATACCAAGCACTCTTCACACTCGGGTCTGGTCTTTTTTTATTTTTTTATTTTTTTAAACTTATGATAATCGGTCCTTTGTTACTTTATTTTTCCATTTTTTAAAACAAAAAAAAATAGAGAAATTTTTCCATGGCCAAGTCTTCGGGGTGGGTCCCAGATGTGGCGCCCATCCTTGACTCGGAGGAATGCATCTTTAATCGAATGCGCGTTGATCAGCCCACCCCGCACGTTCAGGATAGATTGTTTGAGATAGATCGGACCGCCGTGGAATGTCATGCACTTCTCTGCACCATCCGATCTATTTCTTAGATAGTGTGTGACGTCTTTTAAGTGACCATTATTAATACGTCTATATCAGTTTTGATATACAATTACCATTTTAAATGCATGACTTTGAATCTTTTGATCCGTCCTGAACGGTGTTGAATGGTGTGGGACACCTTGATCATTTTGGGATCGATAAATTCACTTTTGATATATAATGATTGGGTGCAATCCGATTTGATTCGGTTCAGGTCTAGTCTTCTAGTTTAAATTGAAATCGAATCAATCTAGATCGGTTCTAAAAAATCGGAAAAAAAAAAAATTCAAATCGAACCTACCCTAAAAGTGAAAGGAATAAAGGCTGGGTTGGTTTGGTTCAATTCACTTCGATTACCAATTTGATAAATTTAATAAACCTACTTCCAAACAATAATGATTTTGATGAAAAGGTCTAAATTCCCAGTTTGATTCCCAGTCTAAATTCGTTTCTTTTTTGAAATGTTTTAAAATTATTGTCACATTTAAAAAATCAATGATTTTTTTAATTGATTTCCTAAACTACTCTTTCTCTTGAATATTTTACATTTTCCAATGTTTGTCCATTTAAGATAAAATTGGAATATTAAACCATTTCTTTTATTAATGTGAAAGCACTTAAAATAGTTTTCTAAAAAAACGTGTTTTTACAAATGTGAGAGTTAAATAAAAACTTTTGTTTGACTATTTGCACAATAAAATTGTTAAAGCCTAATTTACCCTTAATTAATTTTTTAGAAAGGCCCATTAAGTCAGCAACATCCATAGCTGAACTTGCCAATTCATTAGAGAAGTTGCCAACGTCATCTCACATCATCCCAAAAAGGGCAAATCAGAATCTCCTTTTGGAATTTACAATCTTTGAACCAAGACTCAACACTCTCTCTTCTCTCTCTCTCTCTCTACCAAGTCTTGAACCCTTGACCTGTGCCTCACAACATATATGCAAAGCCAACAAGCTACAGGACTCAACACATTTGCATTGTATCTATTCAATGCTGGTGGCCTATGGTATGCCCACTCATGTGATATAGCTAGTCTAGTATGCCTATCTTTTTTCATTTTTTGGTTTCTCAAGGTATCCTTTCGTCTAGGATTAATCCTTTGAAATACTATCAGGTACCAAAGCGGAGACCTCTCTAAAAAATTTGTAACTTCTTAGTAAGAAATCAAGAAAATTTGTTCTCAACAATATTAATTTAACACTACGAAAGAAAAATATTATTATTACTTTATTTATTTATTTTATTTTTGCCAAACGAGGGGTATCTTAAGCTATTTAGATCCAGACTAATTCCCTTATGATAAACAAACCATCTGCAAGTCCATATATCCAATAGTGAGGAAGCAGAGACTCAAACTCAATATCTACGATTTTTGAGCCGCGATGCTTTGCCATTTGTGCTACCCACGCGGGTTGTAATTTGAAACATCCATTTTATGGATTAAAAAAAAAAAAAAAATGTTTGATTTTCTTGCATCTCGAAATCCCAAATAATATTAATGTTTTGTTAAGTTATTTTATCAATTCATTGCACTTAAATATACTTCATTTATGGAATAAATCATAAAATACTAACTTCGGTTAATTACTTCATTTATGGAATTAATCATAAAATACCAACTCAAGTTTTCTAATGAATATCATGAAATTCATCGCACTCAAATATACTTTATTTATGTAATAAATCATAAAATACCAACTTCAGTTAATTTCTCAATGAATATGATGATTCATGAATAACATATAATTGCTACATTGCATATAGCAATAAAATGATATATTAATTGAAAGAACGTAGGAATATAAACCATAAATAACATTAAATAGATACTTTTCATATAGCATTTAGATGATAGATTCAAAGAATATATGAACAAAATAAAAACAGCCTCTTAGAGTCTTTCATATAGCATTTATACATGAATGATGCATGATACATTAAGATAGCAGCTACTGCGTTGCATATATGTACCTGTGAAGTAATTTTTTTTTTTTCCTTAGTTGGCATATGCAAGTGGGCATTGGCTTTTTCCCTTGAACTTCTTTCTCTTTCCTGTTAGTGTCAACTGCTGGAGATATCTTAGGTGTGTTTCTCTTTAAAGCTTCTTAACAATATTTAAATTCGAGCAAAGATTTACATTGTTGATATAAGTTGGAATGTTTAAAATTCATTTAAATTTGCATGTTAAATCAATTATATTGCATGCAAGACCATTTTGTTGGCAAACCAATATAATGTTTGCAGCTTTGACCCCAGACTATTAGAAGTATTAAGGTATGTTGTTTCATCTACCATACTTTATCTTCATTGGTATGTTTTCTTATGCACATTAATAGAAAAAGATGCATACTGTGATGTTTCAATTACAAATTGTGTTGTTGACTTTCACATACGAAGTATATATGTCAATAACAATAATTAAAAGGTGGCGATATTGCCACTACAAAAAAACACTATTTCCATTAGCCATAGGGCACACGCGATGCGTGTGCAATGCAATGCATTGTTAATTTGGAATTTAGTTGAAAATTAGTTATGATAATTATCAATTTTCAAATTTTAAGCTATCATATCAATTTCTAAGAGAGAGAATCGGAGAGAGATCCTAGGGGAGTGGGGAGTGAGAATCCGTGCTAGTTGAGAGCTATAGTTACTATATTACCCCTAAGTTTTCTTGAAAGTAGGGTAGTAAAAAAGAAGTTTTTGGTAAATTCAAGTGGAATCCAACCACAAAGAGAGTTGGCTTCATATAGTAGTATAGATAACACTTAAAAATATATTTTATTGAATGGACCATTTTACTCTTGCAACAAGAGTTAAAACCCAATTTGTCCCTTATTCTCGTTCATAGGTCTAGTCACACCATGTTTTCCAGTGGCTATGGCTCTTCTTCCCCTAACCCCTAACGCTTAAAACCCTCAAAATTGGGTGTAAATACTATCATGGGAAGGATCCCAACAAAGGACAAAACATTAAAGAGACAAAGAAAAAAAAAATTGAAGAATGTAAGATCCGCGTGGTGCTCTACTTTTCAACTTGTGGGAACAACAATGTGAACTTGTGGTGAGATGAGGCCTAGCGGCGATATAGAAACTTAAATTTTGTCCAACTGCCTCCACGCAAAGCTAGTGATCCTGTCAACACCGGGATTTGATCGGACAGCCCTACACGAACTCAAAATCAAATTCCATCCACCAAATTTTGATCTTGATGCAAAGTTACTTATATATACGATTATGTTCCCATCAGCACATGTTAATATAAGTTACATCAACACCATGCATTGGGGTTATACCCTTTATATTGGTCCAATGTACGTCATATCCTACTACTGCACAATATACAATCTCCAATGCGGGTGTTGATATAAGTTATATCAGCATGTGTTTACCTGATCATCATCCTTTATATATATGCATATATATAATCCTAATCAAGTTAGCACGTGTTGATATAAGTTATATTAACACCATGCATTAGAGGTTGTACTCTGTGCATTAATTGAATATGCCTCGTAACCCACTGATGTACGAGATATAACCCTCAATGCGAGTATTGATATAAGTTATATATATCAGCACGTGCTCACCTTATTATCTTCCTATATATATAACATAAATGATTGAAGGTTTATATATAATATATAAACAGTTGCCTCAATTTAGAGAAGAAACTACCACACTACGCGTTACATATGCATGAACGCGCACTCACACATATATATACGTATATATATACACACAATTATGTTAAGTTGAGAGACAAGTCCTTATTTAAGTTTAAGGGACAAACTTGAAGACTCTGCTATGACTCAGATGTTGTGAAACCCATCATTAGGGTAGGTAATCTTTCCATATAGCCATATAAGCCATGCATGCCAAAAATTAAGGTGATTCAAGACTAAGAATTGCTTCATACATAAATGTCCAAAAATGTGAGATTATTTATTGATTAGAAATATAATTTTTTGAATTGGATAACAATTAGTTTCAAATCAAATTGATTTTTAGCATACATGAGAATACTATTTAATCTAACGTTGGGTTTTGAAAAATATGAGTCATAGGTAAAGTTTTGAAGTTTGTCTCTTAAACTTAAGTGGAGGACCATCCTTCAGTTGAACTCAACTCTATAAATACACACCAAGCATGGTGAGGGTTTAAAGAGGTGCTCTATCACCGAAGGTTATCCATGACCAATCAATTGACCCTCCTAACCTTTTTTTTTTCTTGAACTAAATTATGAGTATTTAATAACTTGACCCTACCAATTTTTATCTAACCCCCTAAAAATTTTTAATTTTGACCCTCTAGTTGCTTTTTGACTAAAAAATTGATGAGTTCAACCCTTTATTTAGTATAATAATTTTTCTACCCTATACAAAGTAAAAGAACAAAAATCCTATTTTGAGGAAGTTTTTTTTTTTTTCCAAAATATTAATCATTAGTCTTTAGTCTTAAATCTGCAAGACCAATGTTCTAGTTCCGCCATTGACTAGAGGAAGCTTGAATTTCTCTTTTTTTTATTATTATTTTTTTATACCTACATGTGGCCTTGAGAGCTGAAGAATGACTCAAAAAAGAAAGTGTTGACAAAATAGGGAGTGTCAGATCATTGTTGATAGAGAGAGGGAGAAGAAGTATAGATCGTTTGGGTAGGAGTAGTTTGAGTTTTAATGAAAGACCTTTAGAGCAACTCTAGGGCAGGACTTAGGGATGTCAATGGGATAGGTTTTTTCAGGGATTTGGGATATTAACTTAGTGTGGTTGGGACGGGTTTGAGGATTTTTTTTTTAAAAAAAAAAACCTATTAATGATTAGGGTGGGGTTGAGATTTTCTATGAAAACCCATCCCGAGCCTACCCCAATTAAGTTTTTGCTTTTATCATGTATATATATGTATATAGTGGTTATGATGTGACTAATTTTTTGTTATTTTAATGTATTTTATTAATCTTTATTCAAGTCTTTTCAAATTGAAAGTGATTTCATGAATATCATTAATGAATTTTGAAAACTTCTCATTTTAAATATGGAAAAATAAAAGAATTAATTCATTTTTTTTTTAATAGTAGATCTATCTAGGTGACTGGATGTAATGTGTTTTTTGTCTTGCCCCCATCCAGTCACATTTGGACAAGTATAAATGAGATGGAATGGGATGGGAATAAGATTGTTAAATTTAATTTGGATGGGAATGAGAATTTGATGTTTAATCCGAAGCGGGTTTGGGACGAGATTAGTATTAGGCTTTCCATTGGGGTTGGGATGGAAAGGGACTCCCCGTCCCAAACCCGCCCCATTGACATTCCTAGTAAGACTTATTGATGAGACAAATGCAAATTCGAACTCTTTCAAAAAAAAATGATGCTCCAATGTAGGAGCTATTAAGAAGCCAATTTTGTCTTCAGGTAACATATTAAGCCTAATTCGAATTTAGATTTAATTCTTATGCATTTTCAATAGTTGAGACTTGAGATTACTTCACTTACAGAACGGAAAATCAGGCAATATCTGTTGGAGACACAAAATGGCCTCTTGTAGCATGAAGGTATGCAAAAAAGAAAAAAAAAAGATATTTTATAGGGAGAATGACATTTTAGTACCACCAACTTTAGGGGTAGTGTCAATTTAGTCCACAAACTTTTAATTGTCCCAATTTAAGGATTAAATTAAATTTGGTGTTTCAATGTAGGACAAGGGCTGACGGCCGTCAGTAAACTTGACGGAATGGCCACATGTATGCTGATGTGGCACGGAATAGCCACGTGTATGCTGATATGGCACACACATGGCAGGGTCATTTATATTAATTCTAAACGACACCGTTTCAAGTTACATATATATATATATATATATATATATATAGAAAAACAAATACAAAAATAAATTTTTTTAAAAAAAAAAAAAAAAAAAAAGGGAAGAGGTTCTTCAATGTTAATCTGCCGGAAAGAATGGAGGGCTAGTTGCCCTCGTCAGAAACGATCCAATCATGCGCATTCTCGTCAGATCTGAAACCCCACAACCTCACCGTGACGCTGGAGCTCACCACCATCGCCGCTTGAAGCTCATCGCCCCTCCTCTCACCACCAAGAATCTCAACCGTACCACAGCAAGCACGAAGCTCACCGGAAAAAATGGCCAGTATACTTTTTTTACCCAGATCTGGTTTCCTCAACCCCAAAACCCTCATCCTCTCACTGCTCCTCCTCCCTTCACCGGCGGCTTAATAGATCTGAAAACACACCGCTGTGCATTCTCATCAGATCTGAAACCCCACGAACTCACCGTGACGTTGGAGCTCGCTCACCGCCATCACCGCTTGAAGCTCCCCACCCCTTCTCTCACCACCAAGAATCTCAATTGTACCGTAGCAAGCACGAAGCTCACCGGAAAAAATGGCCAGCAAGCTTTTTGTACCCAGATCTGGCTTTCTCATCCTCAAAACCCTCATCCTCTCATTGCTCATCCTCCCTTCACCGGCGGCTTAATAGATCTGAAAACACAGCGCATTCTCGTCAGATCTGAAGCCCCACGACCTCACCGCGACGCTAGAGCTCGCTCACAGCCATCGCCGCTCGAAGCTCATCACCCCTCCTCTCACCACCAAGAATCTCAATTATACCACAGCAAGCACGAAGCTCACCGGAAAAAATGGCCACCAAGCTTTTTTTTAGAGGTTTTTATAACTTTTACATTACTGTGAAGAAGAAAAAAGGTGGCCGGCAAGCTTGGCCGGAAAAAATGGAACCCAATTCGCCGGAGAACTCAGAAATGCTCTTCTCCCTTTTTTTATTTATATTTATATTTATTTTCCAAATCATATATAGTTTAGAGGTTTTTTTCCCCTTTTAATCAAATCAGCTTATCACAAAAGAATTCAAAATGAGAGTAGTAGAGTGGGGAAATAGAAGAAAGAGAAGAGGATTGGCCATGGCAGCCACCATGGGCAATCCATGAGACAAAGAAGATGTTCTTTGAAAAAAAAAAAAAATTGGTTTTTGTTTTTGTCGTTGGGTTTTTTTTTTTTTTTTTGGGTTTAAAATCCTTCCACTTGGCTGCCATATCAGCATACACGTGGCTGTTCCATGCCACATCAGCATACACGTGGCCATTCCGTTAAGTTTATTGACGGCCGTCAACCTTTGTCCTACATTGAAACACCAAATTTAATTTAATCCTTAAATTGGGACAATTAAAAGTTTGTGGACTAAATTGACACTACCTCTAAAGTTGGTGGTACTAAAAAGTCATTCACCCTATTTTATATTATAGGGAGTTTTGAAAAATAAAAAATAAAAAAAATAAATCTTTACATTCCAGTTGCTCCGAAAAGATGTCATTTTGAGGATAAAATATTTATAAAAGGACAAAAAAAATGTTGGCCGTTGGATTGCTGCCTTCGTCACATGTGTGTCTTCCATTGACAATTGACATGGAGGCACCCTTGAAGCTTCAGATACGCGCAGTACTGGCGCGCATTTAAACCGAAGCCAGCTTTTTGCACAAGAGGATAAAATGTAAAAAGTGAGAAATCTGACAAATAACCACTTGAGTTTTTGTCTCTTTATCCATCTTCGATCGGTATCATACTCCTCTCTGCAACTGTATGCTCTCTTTCTCTCTCCATAGATGCACAAACATTTATTACCAGATCTTCAGAGTTTGTATCTCCTGAAGATCTACCCCTCCACACTTCTCTTTCTCTCGAGTCTCCTATATCTTTGAAGACGACAATGGTTTTGAGGAAGAAGATGAGAAGAGCGAATTGATGAGCCGCGTGGTGGTTCCTATGGATCGTAAGGAATGGAAGCTAAGGGGTTTGTCGTGAGTTTTAGTGGCGAAGAGTATTTGTTGGGCTTTGAGGTATGGCGGCGACGGCGGAGGTGTCTCGGAGCTGGACGGACTCGTACAAGGGCATGTCCGCTGACAACATCAAGGGCTTGGTCTTAGGTCTCTCGTCCAGCTTCTTCATTGGTGCTAGCTTCATAGTCAAGAAGAAGGGCTTGAAGAAAGCCGGCGCATCCGGTGTTAGGGCAGGTATTATTCAACATTTTTTTTGGGGGAGTGTGGGGGTGGGGGGGGGGGGGGGAATTGTTGGGGGTTTAGTTGTTTTGTATTCTCATTTCCTAATTTGCATATAAATTGGTGAAATTTGTGGAATTCAAATGGGTTGAAATGGGTCTTAATGTTTTATTGATGCTTTAATGGGTTTTTGTTTGGCTGTCAATTACTTGAGTTAGATAGATGTTGTGATGGTTTTATGCTGCATTATAAGTTTGAGTTCCGCTAAGTGAAGAATTTGCCTGAAAATAATTGGGGCTTAGTTGTTTTGTATTGGGGATTTGTTATCGGTGACAAAATATATTGAATTGGGGGTGGTGGGTGTTTGATGAACGTTTTTATTTTTTCGGTTGTTTGATGGTTTTTTAGTTTACCGTGATGTTTGCATTGCAATGAGTTTGTTGATAGGTTTAGGGCAACTATTGTAAGTTCTGTCTGAATTTGATTGGGGGTTCACTTGTTTTGTATTCGCATTTAATTTTTGGTGGTGAGGTTAGTTGAATTGAGAGTGTTTTGATTTGGGTTTTGTGGTGCTTTGTGAGTTTTGAACTAGAATGCATTTTACAACGTTTTGGTGCAGCATTGTAAGTGTTAGGAAAGGTACTAAATATTGTACCTGAAATCAACTGGGGTTTCAAAACTTTGTGGTCACCTTCGCTGCAATCCATTGTATTTAGATTGGTTGGCTTGGTTTGGTCTTTGACTAGTTGTTGGTGCTTTTTATTTTGTTTTATCTGAAGTTATTGAATTAGAATACTTATTGTAATGGTTGGATGCAAAATTTAAGAAGTAGGGATTAATTTTTTTAACCTCAGCTTCTTTGAGTTTTGATTGCCACGTATTGTGGTATGTGTGCTCGGGTTGAGTTAACGCGAGAAAGGAATTGAACTATGAATTGTAGAAAGAATTTTGCATATTTCTATAGAAGCATCTTTATCCAGATTTTGTCCAAAATGCCTAATTTCGATCAACTTTCAATAACCTGGGCTTTCCTTTTAACCAATATTTACTCATTTTTCTAGATCATATAGTCATCCTCAAGGTGCACCTTTTGTTTTTGGCTATGAAATTAACTGATTTCGGAGGGTTTGCTTTGGGAAACTTTAGCTTTCTTAATATATTTATGTCCATTGCACATTGTTGCATGTGTGCCTACGTTGACTTTATGTGAGGATGGAATTGCAATAATTGTAGATATAGTTGTGTTGATGAGATTGAAACAGTCGGCTCTTTAAGTGGGCTTGTATTGACTTTAGCTTAACACTGGAGATAGGGAATGCATTGAAGCTTTTGTTGATGTTATTAATTATTTACTACATAAGATGTCGATTGAGATTATAGCAGCTAATGATTGTTGGAGTTTGGAAGTAGTATGTGAATAATATGAATTTTAGAGGCTGTGTCTTCTTGGTGAGTTTTAGAGTTCTTACTTGAAACTAGAGGCCTGATTTCTTGTTTGAAAAGGCCATGGCTGGAATATATGAGATCTATTTTCTCTTAGTTCCTTTTGTTAGAGTTTTGTTTCTAATAGTATAATAGGAATAGTTTGGCTTGGTTGAAAAATTATGCTATAAGTGTTAATGATATAAAACCTTATCCACTGATTTTGGTGATGACTAGATCAGGTTTAAAAATGTTTCATTCCATGACCAAATGCTACTATTCATTTTGGGAGATCAATAATTAGTCAAAAAATATAAAATAAAATAAAATAAGATAAAAAATCTCCCTGTTGCATCAATCTGTGTTTGAGAAATTAAAAGGTATAAAATAATGAAAGGAAGAAATGCTCATTGATGAATTGATGGCATGGAGAATCTTCACCAATCAATGTTTCATTTGTCAAATCACTAAATTGTGGCTGATTCATATTTATATAATGTTATCTTAGTCTTTGAATTTATTTGCTTATGCATAAATGAGAATATTATGGAGAATTGACATTCAGACTGTAGGCAATGGTTAATTTTGGATGAGTTTGTTCATTTTTTCTGAGAACTTCTGTATGCAATCCTTGCATATGTAGCTGCCATAATGGCTTAATGTTACTTCTGGTGTTTTTCTTTTGGCTTAAATGCTTTTATGAATGCCATTCCCAGTATACTTTAGCCAATATTTTTAGTTACCATCATGAAGTAGAACAATTTTGTTGAGTTTAAACTTTTTGATTTTGATTGTATGTTACAGGTTCTGGAGGTTATTCTTACTTGTACGAGCCACTTTGGTGGGCTGGCATGATAACAAGTGAGTTTTCTTTGATCTTTCTACTCAGTAGATGACAATGTAGACTGGCTTAAATATTTTTATATACATCATACGAGTTGGGTTTGATAAGTTTCTTCAAAGTCAATAAATCACAAAAGCTTGATAGAAGTTGTGTTTGAAGTAGGTTTTTTTCTCACTTTAAGGTTGACTGAAGAATTATATGAAAACTCACGTGTTTAATTTTCTGTGCTGTGGTAGAAATCGTAAACACAACAGACACTAGCGGGTCCATGATTCACTATTTCGCTCCATAGTTTTTGCAAATCAGGCTTGGGCATGTGTGATTTTTTTTTTTTTAATTATTTTTTTTGGGTGGGGTGCTTTGGAAATGAAAAAATAACTCAGAAAACGATGCTTAGTTTAAGAAAACTGACTACTTCTTGTCCCTGACCCTGCGGATTTTTATTTATTTTTTATCTGTATTTCTGTAATTAATTTCTTGTCCCTGAAATATATTCATTTATATGTAACATGATGGAGTGTTTTGGATCTTAACCTTATTTTAGACACTAAAGTTATCTTTTTGTTCCAATTGTTTTCTTATGACTGTTATTCTGTCGAAGTTGTTTATTTTTCCCACTATGTAATAATCTTTCTTGTTCCATGGGTTTCATTAATAAAGTGTATTCCTACACAAGTATAACTCAGTGTACCCAGTGGAAGATAACTTCTAGTTTCTTTGGGGAGAGTTGTCTAAAGCTGTGTTATCCCTTAAAGAACTGTAATACGTTTTGGGGAGCTGAGCACATGTTGCAGTCTTTTAGGAACAATTTTCTACTGCCATGCAACTTAAAATTCGCTGGACATGTTTTTAATTTGATATCTTGTTTGGTTCCCTTCTGTTGCATTTGTTCTGGTATTGGCTATACTAGTTATTATCGCTTCATTGTTTTTAATAACTAGGTATATTAAATTAATTATTCGTTAATTACAAGTACATAACTTTCTGAAGTACATTTTTTTTATAGGGAAAATTAGCCTAAAGTACAATTTTAGTGAACTTATAGAGGCAAAAGTCCGTGTGGGAATCTTGTATAGGCATAAGTCCAATTTTAAGTAAAACGTGAATGTTTTATAAGGGTGTTAATTGCATAAAGTCTATGTTACCCTTAAGTTGTTATTTTTTGTTTTTAAACATTAAAATGACATAACTTTTAATTTATATATAGGTTTTTGATAAAATTTATATTTTTGTAATCTACTCAGTCGAAAGCTTCGAAACAAGATCCATGATGATTATAAAATTAGGAAAAATAAATAAATAGTTACATTGACTAAATGTGTTGTTTTAAAATAGTTACACGTAACTATTTTTAAAAATTTTAAACTAATTGTTTTTAGTAGAGTTTAAATTAAAATTAATTGTTTTGGGAGTAATTTTAATTGTTACATTATGAATAAAACAATTAAATTTGGTATTAGTGATTTGAAATTTTTTTAATTTAAGAGAATATAGTGCTTTTAAAACATTTACATGCCATGTGTGGCTATCATTTTTAGTGAGGATGAAGAGGAGGAGAAGAAAAAAAAGAGAATATATATATTGGTATGCTTGGTTCAATCAGTAGGCTTGATAAAAAAATGGCTGGATCTGAACAAACGGTGAAGATAAGGTCTCCTTTTAACGCTTATTGGAGTGTATTTGTGTCTATGGCTATATTTGTGGACTTAAGGCTTTATAAGTTTTTTTTTCATAGACATATGGCTGTACAAGTACAATAATATAGACTTGTGGCCAAAGTCCCCTTTTTTATATTCTTATCATGTGAAGGCGTGTATTGCCCTCTCATTTAATGGAGAGTGGAGTCACTTCTGCCGAATGCCTGGTACTTACTCTAATGGTTGGCCTAGTGGTCATGCCCGTATAAAAAAATCTTGAGCTGCATAAATATTTGTATCTGGTTCAATACTAAAATTATAACTACCAGGTTTTTATTATGATCCTCCATTGCTATTAGAGGTTTTAGATCATTACTCTTGATTTTCATTTTTGCTGTCTGTCTGTTACTCTATTGCTTTTTCTAGAGTGTTTCTTTATGGAGCTCAGTGATCTACTGTCCGTATGACCTACTGTTTCTTGCTAAATGTAAATAATTGTTTGATTATCTATAGGATTTATCAGTCCTTCTATTATTAGGTGCACCTGATATTAGTTAATAGCAGGTGCACTTTAAACTCTACCTAGTGATTTGTATTTTGCAAAACCAACCTTTGGGTTTGATCTGCTTCATATGTAGACGATTTGTGCCAAAATCAAGTTGATACAAAATTAAGATCTCCTTCGTCCAAAATGTCCATAAATGACCGATTGTTATTGACTAAAAAATGCAAGTTTTGGATCGAATAGCAATCCAATTATTATGAATTTCAATCAAATAACCATCATTTGAATACCCATTTGAAGAATAATGGCAGTTCATTGTCTGAAATATTGATCAAAATGGCACAATTTTGGTTTTATATGTGGAGGATTTCAATGTATAATTAATAATGTGACCCAAATCTGAGATAAGAGGTGGGAGCAGGCCACCCAATATTTTCATAAATATTTGATTTAAAAAAGAAAAAGAAAGCTTCATTGAAGTCTCTGTCTCCACTTAAAGAGTGAAGTTTTTCTTAATTTTTTAGTAGCACAAAAGTTGTATAGATGGTATGCTTACATATGATTCTTTACTATCTTTTTGTACTTTATCACTATTTCCCCTATTGCAAATTCCAGTTTATAATTAGTTGTATTTTTGTTTTTTATATTTTATTTTAAAGACTATGAAACCTGTATATGTTTCCTTCTAAATTTTTGGTAGGAAAAAATGATCAGATTGTATGAAGTCTAATTTGGATGATTGTCTGTGACAGTGATCATTGGGGAAATTGCTAATTTCGCAGCTTATGCATTTGCGCCAGCTATTCTGGTCACACCTCTTGGTGCACTCAGTATCATTATCAGGCATGAAGGCTGTTACACTTATTATTCTATCTTGATTTTCTCTGATTTTGACTTCTAACTGCTATATTTCTTTACAGTGCTGCACTTGCACATATTATTTTACGGGAGAAGCTACATATTTTTGGGATTCTTGGTTGTGTTCTATGTGTTGTGGGTTCAACTGACAATTGTACTTCATGCTCCTCAAGAACGTGAAATTGAGTCTGTCAAGGAAGTGTGGGATCTTGCTACAGAACCAGGTATGTATTTCTGTATGCAGCAAGTGACTTCAGCTAAAATTACAGTTATCTAGTAGTTGAGTTTTAATATCAACACAAGTACTAGACTACTAGTTGAATATTTGGTCGGATTTTCTCTGACTCTATTGTAAACGCGATGAATTTAATTTTTTTTGCATGTCTCTGGCAGCATTTCTTTTGTATACAACTTTGGTGATAGCAGCAGTAGTTGTACTTATAATCCATTTCATCCCACAATATGGGCAGACACATATAATGGTCTACATTGGGGTTTGTTCACTTGTAGGCTCACTGTCGGTATGTAGTCGGTAGTTGCGCTCTTCTGTAATTTTTATGTTTATATTTATTTTTAATTTTTTAGGTATAGATGTAATTTGACTCCTTCCCCCACCCCGGTTTATATATGAATTGTGCTTTATTATTATTATTATAACATTCTTATATACTCTGGCAGGTCATGAGTGTCAAAGCACTTGGAATTGCTTTGAAGTTAACATTCTCAGGAATGAATCAATTAATATATCCCCAAACATGGGCCTTTACTATAGTTGTGATTACCTGTGTGATTACTCAAATGAACTATTTAAACAAGGTAATTTTGGAATATCTTTAAAGCGTTTTGAATTGTCCAATTCCAAATAAATACTTCATTTTACTTTGTTCACTTTTTACTTTAGTTTTTTTACTTGAGTGAAATTCTAAGTAGTGAATGTTGGATGTTCGAGCATGTTTATAACCATTGAATACTTTAAATGTTATTTAATCACAACTTGCAGTAGAATTGCTTAAAATCATTAAGGCTTTAGGGCGCATTGAGACATCCCATGGAAGTTGTAGTGCTTGAGGTTCTTTTATAAAAAGTTTTCTGTACAAATCGATCATCTTGGATGGGACTGTTACAGAAAATTGAAGCCAATAAAAATATTGATAGTGAAGATTGAAGCATCATTTATCCTTACCATGAGTTGTGGTGATAGATTCTGTTTTTATTAGCTCCATTCTAAATGTTGGATTTGTAACTTCAAACATGATGTTAAACACAATAGAACATTTTAATTTCCATGGGATTCTAAACACCCTTACAGTGATTTCATAACTATGTTACTACAAAACCTATGAAGCTAAATATCATAGTTTTAACTTGAGCTCGTGACCAAATTTTTATGCTTCGGGCTTTGTAGTCTTAATGACGTGAGTGTATATAAAGTAAATGGAAAACAAAAGTTTTAATCCAATTTGTACAACTTAATCTATATAAAGTAAATGGGAGAAAAAAAAAGGTTTTAATCCAATTTGTACTAGTCTTTATTTGTCATCACAAACCCATGAAGCCACATCTTCCAAGTCCCAGCCATCAAGGCTTGGCTACACATTTTGTTATGTATAATCATTCATTCCATACTAGTAAGTTATTAAATGATTTTTTATGGCATTCCCTCTTAATATATTCAATCTTGCTGCTTGGATCTATATGTAATATCTGCTGCTAGGCAACCCTTCCGGAAAGAAATTCATAGTTTTGCCTATAGTGTAGTTCAAATGTGATTTGCATTAGAAAGGAAGCATTAGTGAGCATTTTTTTTATTCTTTGTTTTTGAATTTCCACATAAATTTTCTGATCTTCATACTATTTTAACCTTATTATTTTTCCTACATGTTACATTGTAGAAGGAATATATATACTCATCAAAAATGGAAAAAAGCAAATTTAAATGCTCGATGTTTAGTTGGTGTTTTTCTACTGATTTGCCCTTGGTTGTTGAGTGTTTTATACTGTAAGTTATCTTGATTTTGTTTCTTATTTGCAGGCCCTTGATACGTTCAACACAGCTGTTGTATCACCTATATACTATGTGATGTTTACATCATTAACCATTTTGGCTAGTGTGATAATGTTTAAGGTAATATTTTCATCTACCATGATATATCAGTACTAATTTTTTTGTTTCTTCGTTCCTTCTAATTTTTCATCATGTTACTATTTTTTATTGGAACGATACTTATTCTTGTTTGAGTGGTTCCAATTCAAATTTTATATCATGAGACAGATGCCTTCATCTTATGTCAATTCAACTGAGTGCAAGGCACTTTTGCTTAAATTTTTTTAAGTTCTATGTTCTCAGATGAACTAGCAGGAAGATTGGAGTAAGTTAAATATGTACTTAAGAAAACATCATACTGCCGCTGGCCTACTGTCAGCTTAATTGCTCTCTCACTAAGTCTGCCATTATGGATATATAATTGTTGCAGTAAAGATGGTATAAGGACTAACACATTTGCTTCCATCCTTCTTTGGAGATGGGGCTTGAAATGGGCCCCAGGTTAACTTGGTAGTTCTGGCCTAGTTTTTACTTGGATTCTGGCTGGGAATCCATGTTCAATGAAGTCCAAATACTGGTCTCTGCAGTGATGATTGTGATGTAAAATTACAAAGAAGATGAGGAGACCCATTTGATTTATCGACTGATGGATTTTGGCATAACTGGTTGTGAAGATTAAATTTTGAAAATTAAATAATTAGTAATGTAAATAATGTAGACAGATTCCTCGCAGTAAAGAAATAAGTTTGTTAAAACTTTTACTTGGAAATGTAGCAGATTAATTGAGTTGTAGATGAGCCTCATGTTAATCAAGAAGTTTTTAGTGCTTCAACCCACACAATTATAATGGCCCCTATCAATGACTTAGTCATGTTGTTTACAAACAAACAAGAAAGGGAGAAAGAGACACTCTTGTTGGATAATGAGAGAGCTTAGGATTCTCTTCCTTGTAAATTATCATTTAGACCAACATAAATACAATGACAAGAGTGCCTTTCAGCTTATTACAGATTAATAATAAAACTAACATAAGAAGTTAACTACTTTCCTACAGCTCGCCCTCAAGCTGGTGCGAATATATTACAAATGCCCAACTCGCTTAAGAAATTATGGAAGACTCTACTTGTTTCACCTTTCAGGCAAGATATTTGCCAATTGGTCTCTTGTTTGAATATAAGGAATGCAAATCACCCTAGAACTCAATTTCTCTTTTATGAAATGTCGATCAACGTCAATGTGCTTGGTCTTGTCATGTTGTATTGGATTGTGAGCAATGTTAATTGCAGCTTTTTTGTCACAATATACTCCCATAGGGTCATCCGAATCAAAACCAAGCTCTTTCAACAAGATCTTCAGCCACAGTAGTTCAGAGTCCATAAGCCATGGCTCTTAACTCAGCCTCAACACTGGACCTACGCACAACAACTTGTTTTTAACTCCTCTAGGTCACAAGGTTTTCTCCCAGAAAAGTGCAATCACAAGAGGTAGACCTATGATCGGTGACTAAGCCAACCCAATTTGCATGTGTATATGATTCAACTGTGAAGTGATCATGTATAGAGAACAACAATCTCTTTTCTAGAGCAAATTTTAAATAACTAATGATCCAATGAACAACCTTCATATGAAGTTTCATAAATTGAGTCTTGAATTAGATTCTTAATTTTTCTGTTCTTGATACAGGATTGGGATCGGCAAAATCTAACTCAAATTGTAACCGAAATGTGTGGGTTTGTGACGATACTTTCTGGGACTTTTCTTCTCCACAAAACGAAGGACATGGTTGAGGGTGTGTTTTTATTGCTTTTCTTGCAAGTTCTATTTTAGTATGTTTATTTTTGGACCATTTACCAACCAATACCTCCATTTTCCCTGTTATATTATTATTATTCCCAGGCTTGTTGCCATCTCTGTCAATTCGCCTTCCTAAGCATACGGAAGAAGATGGGATTGTTCCTGAAGGAATCCCTCTTCGGCAGTCATGAATCCATGCGATGACGATGAGTGTATTCTTTGATTCATCAGTCTGCTGTTACTCACGGACTAGCATACTTTGGGGGGAAGGACGTTGGGTCATCGACCTGTATTTTAGCATCATACTGGGCTGTTTCCATTTCTTTGAAAAGCATATAGCAAAGATGACACAAGTTGTCTTGGATCAAAATGAAATGAACAAAAATGATTGCTTTCTACTTGCCTGGAATACCCCTTCACCCTCTTCCTCTCTTCCGTTTTCAGCATTTTAGGGGACATCTTACGGTAATTTTGAGCACATTGGTTTTTACGTACATTGTATCTTAGCATCAAATTTTCAAAGAAATGCAGGTCTTAATAGCACATTTCTTTTATTCTCCCAATTTTTTAGGAGTTGCTGGTCCTGGCTGCAATGGGGTATGAAGTCGCGAATTAGTTTTATATGGTGTAACACTTAAGATGAGGTCTGAAATTGCGAAATAGGCTAATATTGTGTGCTCAAAAAGGAATATGATTTGCTCAATTTAGTCAAGATGGCCGGTCAAGTGTTATGTGCTTGAAATTTTGCCTTCATCCTCAATAGAAGTTGTTCCATTTACTCTGTCCATCTGAACCCATTTAGAGGAGGGATTTATTGAATAATGGTGATGATGTATGTGCATGTCACTTGTTCGATTTACATGATGCCTCTACATTAATTTTTCTATATCCAAATAGTAAAAATTAAATCTGCAGCACAAAGCAAAAACAAGATTTTCAAGCTGATTATTGTGACTTTTGTGAGACCAGCTTGTTAGGATGAATTTTGTTGAGCCCCTGAATCTATGGGCGAATCTTACCTGAAATCCAACCAGGCCACTATTCAAAGTGCATCACGTGCTAGGGGTGCTCCAGGTAGAGGTCTCTTAGATCTCTCCAGGGGTCTTGCATGGTCTCAAGCCATCATATTTTTAGGCACTACTATATTTGGAGGGCTTGAAGATTATTATTTGTAATTTATTTCTTTATTTATTTTCTCAAACATATGCGGCGGCAGAAGGCTTTATTTAGTTGTCTCTGCAGACATATGGAGGAAAAAAGTATGACCCACCCAACGAGGGGTGGTTGGAGAGAGAACATCACTAACTAACTCTACCACAGTCCAAAATAGTTGAGACCTTTATCTCGCAATACATCAAAAGCATCTAGTGATGCACCTCTACAATAAGTGAATTAAAAATATGTTTTTGTCCATATTTAAAATAAAATAAAACCATATAACTTCCACACCATGCTTCTTATCTCTTTTAGCAGTAAAATGTGTATAACTTTATTTATTTACTTATTAATCAAACGAGGGGTATCCTAGATCATTGAGCTTAGAATAATTCTCTCGTAATGCACAAATCACTTTCAAACCCATGCATCTGTTGGTAAAGGAGCGGAGTCTTGAACTCGAGACCTACGTTTTTAAATCGCAATCCTTTGTCATCTGAATTATTCGCTCGATCACATGAGATGGAAATATGAAAACTTTCACAGGAAATGTAGATTATTTGATGGTTAATAGTCCATTTGCAAGCTGTGCGACTCTGTAATAGTTAGTGTGGGGTGGCATGGGGTGGTACAACGGTGGTTTCTGCGCTGGATGCGGACCTCCATTTAATTAAGAGGTGGAGTAGAAGCGCAGGCCCAGCTCAGTCCCTTTCAAAGTTTATAATGAGTCAACGGCCTAGTCTGAAAAATGTAGCCAAAGCAAAGGGGAAGCAACCCCCCTAGTCCTCCGATAAATCCGGCGTTAGATGAAACGTCGCTTACCCCTTCCAAGGGGGAGCATTCCCAGTAGACATCACGCCATGTCAATTTACAAATATGGGACCACCCATGTTGACATGCTCCTTAAATGCATGCAAAAACCTTCTCGATCTGTTTTGTTTGTGTATTTGGGGGTTATTTTATTTTATTTTTATGGGTAAATTACACTCTAGGTATAAAGTTTGGGTCAAGTTTCACTTTAAGGTATAAAATTTAAATTGTGTTAATTCAATACCTGAATTATTAGGTGAGTTGCGATTTGGAGCTTGCTTTTAAGATTTTTTGCATTATCCATACTGTCTTTTTTATGGGTTTGAAAACCCTATTTTACCCTTATCAACATTTAATAAACTTTTATATTTTTACTAAATCTAAATCATTATGTCGCCGGATTTGTGGTTTTGTAAATGGAAAATATAAAGATTTATTAGATGTTAATATGAGTAATATACAGAAAGAAAGAAGATAAGATTATTTTATGCCCACATGCATGACTTATTAAATTTTTTTTTTTTTTTTGGCAAAGTAAAAAGGCATAGGGGAGCTGACCAATGATAGCAATCACTTTTGAGCATTACCATAGGAGCCTTTACCTAACCGAAGAATGTCAGTTTGAACCATAACAACTGCCTATAAGGGGGGAGCCTATCACCTCAGTACCACTGAAGGTCTAGTGGGTACATAGTTGGCCAGAATAAAAGGGGTTCAAAGGGGGTGTCATGCCTTTGAACCCGCGACCACTTAAAACCAAAGCCTTCACCACTAGGCTACTATACTCAGTGGTGCATGATTATTAAATTAGATCATCGTGTAAGGGGGATTTGGATTTGGTGCAGTTATTGCATGGTGTAGTAAATGTAGGATTGATGACACATCGCAAAGAGGAGAAATGAAGGATTGAAATTCGAGATATGCATTTAACGTTTAATGTCTAACAGCTCTCTATTTATTCTCTTTACTCACGTATCATTGATTCTACATTTATTGCACCACGCTGTAAAACTAACCAACTGCACCAAATCCAGATCCTTTGTAATGGCTTGTAATCTTACGATTTGTGGGCTTATATGAGAATGAGATGCCTTTAAATCCTTAAATGGAGTGGGACCCACATGCCAGATTCTTTCAACAAACAAAAGGGAAATTTCAAAATAGTCGTAGCAGTTGAACTAAAATTTCCAGAGCAACAACCCAAACCTTACACCACAAAAACACCAGCAGCCCCAATCATTCAACTCCCACCTCTTTTTATCTTATTTACAAAAGAGCTGAAAAACCAACCCCATGGCCACAGAAGACTTCACCTTCCCATCCATCACCACCACTCCCTCCCGTTTCATCGACTCACCGCCTTTGTGGCGCGTCTCTTCTCCGGCCTTTTCAGATTCTTGCCTTGATCAACCAGCAGCAACTACAAGAGATGCGAGGAGAGGAAGAGAAGAAGAGGATGTTTTCGCACCAAAACCAGTTAACCATTACAGTCAAAGAAAGAGCTTTTCGTGTGTGGAGAGCAGTTTAAAAAAGGGGACAGGAGATAGCAGTGAAGATGAAGAGGACAAGATGGACATGCTGTGGGAAGATTTCAACGAAGAACTATTGTCTAAAAGGAACTGTTCAAGGCCGGATTCAGATCATACGCTGACGTCTAAGGGCGAGAAGGTAGAATTGGGTTGTGTAAAGGCTTTGGCGGTGTCGAAAACTAGCAGCCGGGCGATGGTTTCGGCTAGGAGGAGGCCTGCAGGCATGGTGGTATTTGTGAAGGTCATCAAAAAGCTCTTTCTACTACATAATTAAGAGGCATCAATCACAGGCGCCTACCTAGCCTTCACCATTTTTGGGATCCTACTGCTGGCTATAGATTTGATTGGTTGTTTTCCAAGTCAAGCAGATCGATTACAGAGGGTTCAACTCCGCTCGGCACTGACCAATCACAGCGCACCAAGTCGTAGTCAGAGGGTTCTTCTGTCACTTCGTGGAACATTTAAGCAGGCAAGTTACAAAAATGCCGGTTCGTTTGGCATGGTGTAATTAATCGGTAGAGGTGTGCCCATTTAATTCTCCATTGCAATTTACTAATGTGACTATGGTTATATGAAATAGTATATAACAGATTCCATGTGTATATTACAGAAAGAAGAGGGGCAAAAAGAAAAATGGGGTGTGCCTATTTAATTCTCCATTGCAATTTACAAATGTGACCATGGTTATATGAAACAGTACTGTCATATACATATTGTATAAATGTATAAGAAAAGAAGGAGCTAGCTGCTCAAATTGTAAATTGTAATCGGGAGAATTACATGTAATTTTTATTACTTCAATTCCTTTGAATCATGATGTAGAAGACCCTCTTCTTCTTTTCCTTTTTTTTTTTTTGGCTAGGAACTTGTTTCAATTTATAATATATTATGATTGGTACACGATTCGAGTATGGTTGTTGCCAGGGTTTTATTTATTTATTTATTAACAGAACTGTCACTTATACACCTAATCATTATTACACCACTGCAACGACCTATCATTCCATTCGTGTTCTTAGACGGTTATACCAAACAGAGGCTAGCCTACTAACGCATTATATAGGACTTAGGATCGTACTTTTATAAGAAGTCCTTATCTTTCAATAGTGGATGTAAATTTATTTATCTATTTTATATTTTTTTTTGGGTGAAAACAAACATGTCTTAGAGCATTTCCAACCTAAAAGTTATTTCTACCGCATAGGAACTAACGGCTAGATTTAGCATCCTTAATTGTGAATCAAAAGCTCTAACCAAAAAGTCAAGCCTAGGTGGTTTTGCCTTTAATTCCCCCGCGTCAAATTTGGCATCAACAAAACTAGTTTTGTAAATGGCCTTATAATTTAGTGGCACTTCTTCTGTTTATGTGGAGGGAGATTCTAGATTCGAGTCTTAGAATAGACATATGTTGATGAATTGAATTTCTTATCTATGTTTAAAAAAACAAACAAAATAAACCCTTGCTAAAACAACCACGTTCGGGGTTGATATTATGAATCATCTTCTCATAGATACCGTTTATGCCATTGTCGTCAAATATGGTAAGCAATTAAAGAGATTTTTCACACAAATACTGGATTTTCCTCCCTCATTAATGATCTGAATTTTAATTTTTCACTTTATTCCGTTTTTTAACACATGAGATTACTTGATTTTTGTAGATTTAATATCATATTCAAATACAATATAATTATTGCTATTTATTTTTATTTTCTTCTATTTTTAACATACTGAAATTACCTAATTTTTGTAGATTTTGATACCATATTCAGATATGGTATAACTATGGAGATTTTTTTATTTATTTAAATTTTCTTCCATTTTAACGCATGAAATTACCTGATTTTTTCAAATTTGATACCATATTCAGATACGGTATAACTATGATGATTTCTTTTTGTTTTCTTCCATTTTTAACGCACGAGATTACTTAATTTTCATTAGTAATCTTCGGTTTATATGTAATTATTGTTACACGAAATACATGTAACTTTTGTGCGCTTTTAAAAATTTTTCCAGTTATTTAAAATAGTTACAAAAAAATAAATTAAAAAAAAATTCTCAAACCCAAGTGTAACTGTTTTTAATTCCCAAAAAAGAATGTCTACTTAAAAAATAAAATACATTTCAGATTTTGGAAAAAAATTAAAATAATTACACAAAGTATCGTTCCAATTTTAAAATAGTTATACATTTTACTATAATTTTTCAAATCCAAACACAAAAATTTGAAATTTAAAATAGTTACACAATCTATGTGAAGAGAGACGTTTATATGCCTTTAATTCAATTATGGAATTTCGGATATGAGGGGACATGATTTTCAAAAATTTTAGGACGAAATACTCTCTAGGTATTATGGAAAATTTATTCTTTAAATTTTAAACGGAAAGTGTAAATAGTGATAAGGGTATTTTTGTCTTGACATCATAAAAAGGACTTGAAATTTAACTAGTTTTTAAAAAGGACTTGCGCCTGTATAAGTTTTGAAAAGAGGACTTGTCCCCAAACGCCCCCATAAATAAACAAAGTTAGCCTTCATTTTATTTATTTTTATTTGTTTAATGGTGTGGGACCCACGTAGTTTGAGGAAAATGACCATTGGGCATTGGCAAATTTTTTCTTGTATTTCTTTCTTGTACAAAAAGGGAAAAAAAATATAAAATATATTAAAATAATAAATATGACATTTCAGTTGAAGTGGTTAGTTTTGAGTAAGTTTTTAAATTGACACATAACTTTTCATTTTGCATTTGATATATGTCTAAACATTTTATATGTGGGTTGGAGATGCTCTTAGATGGTTTTTTTTTTTTTTGTCCATATGATAGTAGAACACAAGCATCCATATATAGTCGAATACAAAACTTTTGCAAACCCCACTCCTATTGGAATAGGACATGCCATTAAATCCAAAAACCGTCTGCGCTCTTAGATATTTAAACTGTGGGTAAAAATGTATTCTTAATTTAAAATGGAGATAAAATAGTCAAGCAAAAATTTGTGTGAACTGAAAGACTTTTAAAAGTAATGCAATAATATAATATAGATTAGATTAGTTAAGAAATGTGAAATAAATTCTGATTTATATCATTATGGCATAATATATGTCTCTTCATTACCATTACGGAATTACCATAATGAAGGAATTAGTTATCATTCAAAAAGAGTTACCTTAACGAGGGAATCGGATCGGTTACCATTAAAAAAGAATTACCATAATGAGGGAATATATCAGCTACAATTCTAAAAGAAATCAAATGAACCCTCCTCTACCACAGATTTTGACTAATGTAACGTAATTAAAATTTTCTTTCTTGTTTTGGTTTTTCTCCAATACCATTTACAATAATGAAGGAATCAATTACCATTCAAAAAGAAATCAAACAGGTAAACAAACTAAATACAATATAGTATCATATTAAAATCTCGGTTCGTTTTCATTGATTCATTGCTTAACAACATAGCCAATGACCTTTGGGTTTAAGGACATGTCTTATTTTAATAAGGATGTGAAATTTGTGGAAGTCACGGTTTCGACTATGCGTGGGTGTATGTTTTGTATTGGTTTCAATTAGTTATTTTTCTACTCTCTAGAATGATACATACGATTACAAATGGTCAGTAAAATTTTATTAGTCAAATGATTGAAAAACTCACGTCTCAGCCATTGATAGGTTTTATATTTCAACCTTAGTTGCCTATGATTACTAGGGTCTTGAATTTGAAATCTAATAGTTAGATTAACCACTAGAGAAAGGGTTCCCCACGAGCCACCTAAAAAAACCTAGCGGAGATCCTACAAAATTAGAGAGTTTACAAAGAGTTAAAAAAAAATAAAAATAAAAAAATAGAACAATAAAATGTCGAGTTTACCCATTTTGTAGGCAAACCCTAACGTAGCCACCAAAATGGACTGCTAAAATTGTTTCGAACAGTCCAAAACTCCAAATCGAATCCTCCTATTATTATTATTTTTATAAATGTTAAAGAATCTAATTTTGTCACATTGTCTGTTTCATGCTTAATACCAAAAAAGGGTTTACTAACGATTGATTGTCAACTTGATACAAATTGACTATCAAGTTTCTCTGTTTGGGTATCGAGCTGCGCGGTGATCACCAAAAGGTGATTTTCTCATAATGTTTTCCCTTCCCAGTCCCCTTTCGCATTCACCTCACATTGTCTGTTTCTTTTCGTTTTTTTTGATAAGCAAAAGACAAATTGTCTGTCTCAAGGCTCTGAACCGTCTAGGGTTTAAGGTTTGCCCTTTTTCCCTCCTCTGTTACAGTCACTTCCGGTTCAGTCTTCAATTTCAGGTATGCGTCCAAAATCCCCCTCTCTCCCTCAATATATATATATATATATATATCCACTGTCTTCGAGTTTGGAATTTGTTTTTTTACATTGCCGAAGGACCTCTTCTTTTGGAAATGCACTGATAATTTTCAGTTCAAACATGCAGATTTCATGGGTGTGATTGAAATATGCAACTCTTTTTGCACGATCAAATCCAATACCGGTCATCGCTTCGTTGCATCCCAAATACCAAGTTGTTCGTTTGAAGCAATTCACAAGAGGGTTATCAGTATGGCGTCCACCCTGCCTGTGGAACATATCAATGAGGGTCAAAAACGGTTGACTGGAGATTCATTTATTCGTCCCCATCTCCGGAATTTGTCTCCTTATCAGCCCATTTTGCCTTTTGAGGTAATTCATAGCAATCCTCGTGATATTTCTGCTGATTATGTTGATTTTTGAGATATTGGTGTTTTGAAGATTATTCATGTTTTGGTTGAGCAGGCTATCTCTGTAACTAATTATATGTTAGTTCTGAACTTCATTAGTAGCCACTTGTATGTATTATCATGATAATGAATGATTTGATTTCAATTGGATTATAATTGGTTTCTTAATACTGGTTTTTTTAATTTTCTTGCAAATTATTCGGATGGGTTATAACTATAATAAACCCGTTTGAAGGTTTTGTATGGTTATGCTGATTCAGTTGGCTATGTGTGATGTCTTTAGTTGATACTTGTGATAAGCCTTTTTTTTGGGGGGTGGGGGGGTTGTTTGTGTGGGCTTGATTTTTGTGTGTTTGTGTGTGTAGATTATTCAAGTTTTAGCTGAAAGGACTACAAGTCACTTTATATTCATGTATCAGTCCATTACAAATCACTTGAATGTATAATCCTGTTAGGTTGTGATTTGATTTTGATTTTAATCATTTGACTTTATTGCTAGTTTTGCGAATTATTTTAATTGTTGAATGTATAATTAACCTACTTCACAATTTCTTTTTGTTTCTGCAAATTCAGTTAGTTGCATGCTCGATGTTTTTGATTGATTTGCGATAAGAGTGTAGTTTCTTGGATGCTTTGAAGGTCTGGTTGAATGAGTTACGTTAATAACTAGTTATATATTAGTTAAGAACTTTAGTACTAGCTAGTTGAGCCAGTAAGAGATTGACTTCGAGTAAATCGGGAAGGCAGGGCGCACAGGAATCCACCTTTTTTGAGCTCGAAGGCGCCTTAAGGTAGCCCGATTTTTTTTCATACACAAACGAGCTCCATCGGGCAAAGCAACATATCTAAACGTTGAAGTCAAAGGTTGGCATCCAGCTCAATCCTAACGACACAAACAGAAAGCAGACTTGATCATTTCAGTAGTATGATATAACATCTACCAATGATGAAAGCAGCCAGCTGAGATGAAAAAAAAAAGGAAAAGCAGCACATGTGAGGCAAGATGAGGAGGGCATTGCTTGGGGACAGCCTTGAGACCATTCCTTTTGAATGGAGCAAAAGAACCACATCCGATTTTTCTACAGAATGTGTTTCGTAGTACGAAAAACACTTTTTTCATCCTGTGTACTCTGCGATAGACAATGGTCCATCTCCTGGTTCTTGCCATGCATTGCCTACCAATTTGAGTAAATAAGTAAGGTTCCTTGAAGCCCATGTAAGAAGCTATTCCTTGAAGCCCGTGTAAGAAGCTATTCCTTGAAGCCCGTGTAAGAAGCTATTCTTCTCTCTCCCACCTGGGCCTATCTTAGTAGGGTCCCCTTTTTTGGAATAACTATAAGTTTTTTGGGGCACCTAATAGTCAGTATTTCTATTTGTCCAAGACTAGCCCCCTCCCTGAGGGAATGAAAGAAATAGGCCTGTAGCGAAAGTAGGGGGAAGTCCCAGTGATCCCTATCCTTTTTGGGAGTTAGTTTTCTCTCTGGAGCCCGCTTTTGTGTGGGAATAAGCAAAATCCCCTAACTGTGCTCCTATCTCAATAAGTGAGTTTGTTTTATTGTAATCATGGTGAAGTTTCTTGTGGATCATTTAATTTTTTTTTTTTGATGGCTTAGGTCAGTTGTTAGTTTTATATAGTCAATAAAGATCCATTACAAAGTGATTAAATTATTAATCATGGTGTTTTTCTTAGTATATAGATTGGAGATAATTGTTTTAATGAACGAATTGATTTTAATTGATGAGGATTTCTTGATTCAGGTTTTGTCGACTCGTCTTGGTAGGAAGCCTGAGGATATCATCAAATTAGATGCAAATGAAAACCCTTATGGTCCACCCCCAGAGGCAAGTGATGTATTTTCTACACTTGTTTATGGTTGTAAATGAAACTTCTGGTAATATCAAAGATATTATGGAATTTTTAAATTTTTATTTAAAAATTTTAATCTTTAAGAATAATCTTTCGTAAATTGCAGGCACCATTGACTTCTAAATATTAGTGTATTACCTGAGTACGAATTTCAGATTGTTTGTAGGTTTTTGAAGCTCTGGGGTCTTTGAAATTCCCATATGTCTATCCAGACCCTGAAAGCCGTCGATTGCGCGCTGCCCTTGCTGAAGATTCAGGTCTTGAATCTGATTACATTCTTGTGGGATGCGGTGCAGATGAGCTCATTGATTTGATAATGAGGTTTGAAACAGAATATGTTGTGTATTCTCCGCCTAACTTCAACGATTCCTTTATTTTTTATTTTTTTTATAGTTTATTTATTATTATTTTCTTCTTCTTCTTCCTTCTTTTTTTTTTTCTGGGGGGGGGGGGGTGGTGGGGGGATTTGATTATTTACTATTGCAGATGTGTACTCGATCCTGGTGATAAAATTGTGGACTGCCCTCCAACCTTCACGATGTATGAATTTGATGCTGCAGTTAATGGGGCACTTGTCATCAAGGGTAAGGATGTTTTTATAATTTCATCTACATTTTGTTTTTGAACTTTCCTACCTTCCATGGGTGTCTTGGTTTACCATCTCATGCCATACTTCAAATTTCTTCCATTTATCTACTTACACTTGTCATCAAGGTAAGGATGTTTTTATGACTTCATCTACATTTTGTTTTTGAACTTTCCTACCTTACATGGATGTCTTGATTTACCATCTCATTCCATACTTCAAATTTCTTCCATTTATCTACTTTATACTTGATATATCTTCATTCTCATATCTTGTTGAATGGGCATAACCTTTTACTTTGTCATCTAACTCTGCAGTACCAAGGAAGTCAGGCTTTAGCTTGGATGTAGAACGCATTGTGAAAGTTGTTGAGATGGAGAAACCAAAATGCTTATTTCTAACTTCTCCCAACAATCCAGATGGGAGGTAATTCTTAACTGTATCTGTCCTCAGGACATTATTTACATTTTATGATGAGCTTGTATTCCTCTAATGTTTCATACCTACACTCTTCTGGATCGGCCTTGCCCAAGTAATTGATTGGTGAACTTTGCAATGAATTTTCCTACAGTCCCTGAAATATGTTTATTATGGTTGTACATTTTGATGAAATTGTCCTTTAAGTTTTAAATGAGAGGCTCAACAATTCCAAAGTACCATGCCTGAAAAGCAAAAAGTTTTGTGGATGAAGGGTTTTGATTGTGGTGGATGTGTGCCCGTCTTACACAATCGATTGGCTGACCAATGGTGTGATGGTGCATATTTGGAGGAGTCAGATTATTCATGATATTGACTAACTAATCTAGGCTGATTGCATGGATTACTTGAGATTTTTGCTACAGTTTTGAGTTTTGAAATCTGATAGTTTTTGAAGTTTCTTGTTGGTCTGGGCATTTCTATGCTCGTCATGGCTTAGGACATATGATTCGGTGTGGTACATATTCTGTTTGTGGACCAGAGCAGTATTGGTTATCAAAACTACGTGTGCATATCAGAGACATGCCCTTTTATGCTGCCATTGAGGAATAAAAAATCTCTTTAGCTATCTCAAGAACTACTATTGGTTATCAAAACTACGTGTGCATATCAGAGACATGCCCTTTTATGCTGCCATCGAGGAATATAAAATCTCTTTAGCTATCTCAAGAACTACTTAATATAGTGATGGACTCAAGTGTCAGTGCTTGACACATTAAGAGGTTCTAGGAGAAAGTCATGTGCAATATGGGTCTTTATGCTTGAAATGGTATTTGACAGGAAGATGCATTGGTGTGTCCTGCACATTAAAAATATGCTATAACAGGAGTGTCCCTTATAGACATTTACATCAATGGAACATGGTTATAGTGACTTGCTTATTATGTAGACTGTATTCTTTGGAATTGTGTGTTATAATTTTTTGGCCCTTCCTACATATGTATTCTGATACTTAAAATTGTCATCTTGCTTGTTGTTTTACAGTATAATCAGTGATGAAGTTCTCTTGAAGGTCCTCGATCTGCCCATATTAGTTGTGCTGGATGAAGCATACATTGAATTTTCAGGAATTGAATCTCGGATGGGATGGGTGAAGAAACATGAGAATCTTATAGTTCTTCGGACATTTAGCAAGAGAGCTGGTAGGTTCATGATTTTCTCTTGTTAGTCCTTAAAGAGCTAAGTCTATGCATAAAGTTGCATGTTTTACAGTATTGGTAATGTGGATTGTTGGTCCCTTAATCGCATAATTTTGTATAAGTTGCTATGTTCTAGGTTTTAAAGAAGGAAGAAAAAAATCATAAGAGGAAAAAAATAATGTTGGGGACGAATGACAAAAGGTGAAATAATCCACACTCGTGCACTGTTGTTATTGGAAAATACCCTGGACATAATTCAGGGGTACATCAACATGTATTAAATGTATTTTATGCTAGGCTTGCCAATAAGGATCAAATCTTGTCTTTTCTGCAGTTTCCGTTAGAAATAGGGGCAGATCTACATGTAAGGTTGGGGGTTCCATCACACCCCCAAAAATTTTTAAACCCCTTTGAAATGTGTTCAATTCCATGAAGTGGACTCTTAAATTTGATAAAATGGCACCCCCCCAAATTTAATTATTTACCTCCAAATAATATCTTTTTATGTTTGCGCACAATGTGGCACCACTTTAAAATGTGGTTAATTCCATGAAGTGGCACCCTTAAATTTGATAAAGTGGCAACCCAAATTTAATTATCTACCTCCAAACATTACTTTTTATGTTTGCACACATACATTATGTGTTTGTATACGTTTTAGTGCATAAGTGGCAACCCCAAACAAAAAATTCTAGTTTCACCCCTGGTTAGAATTTCAGTGAGTTGTTTTTTTGTCTTAACTAAAGGCAAACCAATATTTGGAAGCAACTCCGATGTACAGTCATCCTCAAAAAGCTTGATCCTATCCTACCATGGGGATACAGAGTTGCTTGCTTTTTATTTTTATTTTTTTGAAATCTTATAGTACAAAATCATAGGACTTTAACATCCAATCTTGGCTTTTGTCATAGGTTTTTGACCAAAGGAGTTCAACATCTCATTGGTTATGGCTTTGTGTTTTGCCATAGCAGTATGCCCATCTCCACGTGTTCAAGTTTTTACCTAAAATTTGCTCTCAAGAATTTTATAGTACTAAGTGTCTCACACTTAGTTTCTACATATTAAATGTACAACATAGGTTATCTTTGGCCAAGGAGTAAAATCTACCTTCAGACCCGTTATATAATCAAAGGACTTTGCCCACCTGTTTCTTTTTGTCAAAGTATTTGACACTCCGATGTGATATCCAGCACTAGGGAACTTCCTATACATGGACTAGTGAAATAAGTGGCTATTTGCTTTGTAGTATGCACGCAAAAAGGCCCAAGCCCTAAGCTAATCACAACATAGAAGTTTATTAGCAAATTATATGACACATGGACTGAGCCCAGTTTATTTTTTGTCTTGCCAATTTTCAAGTTCACTTAAACTAATGAATTGCCAATAACAACCATCTTATCTAAACTACTATGAAGATGTTAGTGGTTTTTCATGCATGCGCATGTATTGTTGATGTGCAAATTCAGTGCAATGCCGTACCATTCTATGGTTGTTGGACACCCGGCCTGCTGTAACTGGTTCGTGCCTCCTGCATGGTTTGTGCTTCCGCCAATATTGATTTGTATCTGCAGTATTTAGACTGCCTTATTATAGAATCAAATTGTTATTTTCATGGTGCATACCTCGTGCATGGTTACTTGCTTTGTCCAATATTGCTACATGCCAAATATCAGCCGTCACCCAGCTGATATGTATTGCTTTTAAAGGTGAACCACTTGTGACTTGAGTTGAGAACCAAAGAAGATGGTGAAACCCCCTTTTCGTCTGTAGTTTTCTTTACATGAATATAGCGGCATTGTATTTGAAATTTATTTAGTTTTGGACCAGTTGTGTTTATTTTCTTTTTGATTTTTTTTATGGGTTAATATATCATTTATTGTTGCGAACCCCCATCCTAAGACTATTATGAGGAAGTCTACAGCCTTTCACAAGGCCCATGTTCATGGATGTGCTATCTTGTGCTAAGCCATGCTGGTCTTTGGTAATCTGACCATTGCTGTAAGTAGCTGTAGTGCATGTGTATGACATTTATGCTTGCTTGTGTATGGTTTAAAGAATCAAGATTCGTCCTACATCAATGTGTTGCTTTTCTCGGGACCCAAAGTTGGAATACTGATAAATCATGAATTAGAAAGTTCACGTGCCAGAGTTCAGCTGTTAGACAACTGCAGCTTATCTTGTATCAGTTGATTTGTTTCCTCATTACACCTTTCCATATATATATCTGCGATTTGTGAGTCAGTTGTCTTGCTAATTGGCACCATGTGGATGGGTTGTTGCTTTGAAATCATGATGGCCAAGGATATTAAACTTATAAAATTATATAGGGCATGGATGGCTAAAAAAGGACAATTTCATTAATAATTGTTAACATAATTTTAAGTCCATAGAAGTGTAAAATTATGTCCTCCCCCTTATTTATGTCATTTTTTGACTGTTGAGCAGTCAGGATCAATGTTGGGCTGTTTAGTTTCTAGAAATAATTGTCTAGGCTTATTGAAAATGATTAATCTCTATTTCATTGTTCTTTTCTTATATTAATTTTAGATCCATCACCTTGAAATTAACTTCTTTATATTAACCTTTTGTTTTATGTGAAACTGTTGGAACCTTACATAGCATATAAACACTGAAACAGGCTTAGCTGGTCTCCGTGTGGGATATGGAGCATTTCCCTTGAGCATTATTGAATATCTTTGGAGAGCAAAGCAACCATATAATGTATCTGTTGCTGCTGAAGTTTCTGCGTGTGCAGCGTTGCAGAATCCAACCTATCTGGAGGTCCTTTCTACTTTACAATTTCCAGGCTTTATCCCATGCTTGCATATTTTACTGCTTCGAATATTTCAAAATGATGGATAAATGTACTCGAGCACCTATTTCTAATTATAGTTAGAAATGTTAACAGAAGGTAAAAGAGGCTTTGGTACAAGAACGGGAGAGACTTTTTAAGCTTTTGGAGCAAGTGCCATTTCTCAATCCTTATCCAAGCTATTCGAATTTTATTCTTTGTGAGGTTACGTCCAAAATGGATGCTAAGAAGCTAAAGGTACATATCTTTTCGAGATACTACTAATCCACTTGTTAACATGGTACAAACTTCTTGGTTCTGCATCCAATATTTATGTTGCAGTTGGTACAAACTTCTTGGATTTAATTCTTTTTAAAATAATATTTCCAAGAGTTTTTTTGTTGCTATGATCTAAATTAGTAAGATGTTAAAAGAAGGGGTTCTTTTGCCTAGTTTACCAAATTGTCTGTACATAAAATAAGGTACAAAATTCCTCACTCTAATATTATTTGAGAATTCATTTAAATGGATTTGTTCTACTGAAAGGAAATCAGCATGCTTGTTTTTCCTTTTGGTCACTACCTGTAGTTTAAGTGTTTAACAGACCATTGTTTAAACAATTATATCCCTGCTTTAAACTTTATGAACTAGTTATATTTATATAGGAAACATAGTTTATCTAAAGTTGGAGCCAAGGACTTAAATATCGATATCAATGGATATATCGAGGGTCCAAAAATACGGATATATCGGATATATTAATGGATATATCGAAAATATTGATAGCTATTTAGAAATATGGTAGATATTATTAGTTAAACACATATTTTTACTGAACTTTGGGATACAATGATTTAGACTCTAATACACAATTTAGAATCAAAAGATTGCAATTTAAATGTGTATAATATAAGTATGTGTTGTGTATTGGATAAAAGTTGTGACACACTGTGAAAATAAATAATATATTTATGCAAATTCAACATCTAAATGTCACATGAAATTAAAATCTGTAAATATATATCATTTATACAATAATAAGTCAATACATCAATAAATTAATGTCATATACTTACATTATTACCACATGAAGCTTAGAGAAGCTGCTAAACCAGCCTCGAGTAACACTAATAAATTAAAATGTGTATAAATTAATCTCAATACTAATAAATTAGTAATACTATAAAGTAATTCATGGTTTACACGAATAAATTAATAATACTATAGAGTAATAGCCTAATAGGTAATAGCTGTAAAGGTGCTAAAGGAGTAAAGGAGTTGGGGAAAGGGAGTTAGGTTCTTATGAAGCTTGGAGAAGCTGCCAAACTAGTCTTGAAAATTACTACAAGAGGACATTAGGTGTAGGAAAAAAAGGGACAGTCATAGCACTCAAAATTTAGGTAGGTTAGTCACATGGGTCGATATTGCTTGATATGGTCGATATTCCTCGATAGATCATCGAAATATCAAGATATATCATCGAAATATTATCGATATATAGTGTGGAAGAATGTCGAAATTCTTGATTTATCTCGATATTGTCGATATTTGTTGATGTATTGACGATACGTCTATATATCCAACGATATATTGTCAAAATAATACCAAGGGATGATATTGTTTCGTTGCTTGTCGATACGGCAATGCTATCGCCGAGATCGATGATTTTTAAGACCAGGGTTGGACCTCAGTATCTTTTGCTGCTGTATATAAATCTTTCATCTTCAAAGCATTTTTAGACTTTGTAAACTTCCATGAATAAATTCCAATTCGGGACTAATTGAAGTCTAACATGAACAAATTTTAAAGCTTTGCATTGGAGTGATTGTGTGCTACTTTATCAATTTTCAAAAGCATTGGGAAGACACGTCATATTGATAGGGATCAAGAAAATTAGAAAAACTAATCTTTCATAAGCACTTTACATGCACCTAGCTGGGTCTGTTGCCACTTTCTGAGTTTTGAAGCCTGTTCTCACTCACTTGGTGCTGGTGCTCCATGGCATTGGGCTTTATATCTCTCTGCTTATCATTTGTGGTAATTGATAATCATGGCAAATAAAAGTTTTCTATATCACAAACATGGGCCATTTTTCCTACTTTTTGTGTCTCAAAATGTTTGTCCAATTTGAAAAGTCAAATCATAATTTTTTTTTTTGGACTTTCCTATAGTACCCGTTATTATTTCAATAATTACTTTAAACACGAGACCTAATACCAAATAAGAGAGGGTATTTTTGGAAAGATGGAATTTAATAAATGATAAGGTAATGATGGCTTTTCTTAAATTGCGTATTTTGTCAAACTTGGCCTATATTTGTGGGACGGTGGGAGTATTTTTTTTTACTATTTTTCCAAGACATGGATGGATAATGTTAATGACAAATCGTAATCTTGACTGGCTTTTAGTTCAAGTTCAAGAAACTAATGTCCCCACCTCTGCCCTACCTAGGGAAAAAAACAAAACAAAACCAAAAAAAAAAAAAAATGGTACCTAATTATTAGTTTGTTTTCTTGAATTGTTTTATGATACCTAATTTTTGTATAAAAAATAAATAGATGATACCTATTCTATGTAATGATGATTACTAGAGCAATAGAGCGATTTTTTAGGTTCACTTTCTTGGATTGTTTTTCGATACTGCAGTGGGAATGCCATTTGTTTGTTTTTAACATCTAGACCAACTGAACTTACAATAATTAAAATTTTCTTTTACATAACTAAGCAAAAATTTGTAATTCATAGGAAGGAAAGAAAGATTCAATAAGCCTAGAAGAAATTTGTTGTCATAATAAGTTAATAACTTTTCTTTTTTAAAACCTTTTAAATGTAGTTGATACACCATTGTGACTTTGTACAGGTTGTTGCTTATTTAAAGAGTAAAATAAAATTTTGTACGGGTTGTTGGTCTCTTTTACTTGTGAACATATAGTGACAAATTCAAATTTTACACAGGACGATCTCGCAAAAATGGGTGTGATGATCCGTCACTATAATAACAAAGAGTTGAAGGGTTATGTTCGTGTCTCTGTTGGAAAGCCCGAACACACAGATGCCTTAATGGAGTGCCTCAACCGCTTGTCTTGATTTATTATAAAGTTTCTTCTCATGAATGGGTAGACGAAGATTGAGCATGTGGCCGAATTTATTTTTGCCTCTTACCACTTGCAGTTGATGTTGCTTCAGTCTGTCTGTCCCTAGCAGCAGATGGAATTGTTTTTTAAGAATTAAGACATGTTATTGAAATTGTACAAGTATTTATCATTGTGCTTTTTGTTATGGAAGTTGGGGGCCTTTGTTGTGGCCGACTGACCGGCTCTATTGCTGGAAGTGGGGGGCCTTGATAGGCCCGCAATAAGGGCACTGCCAGCTAGCTTAGATCATCTTAAGAAGGTGAACCCTATTGGGAGGGTACCTGAAATAGGTATTTTATACTCAATGGGTACCCCCTACCCAACCGAGATGTAACAGTATGCTTGCCTACACGCAGTTGATTCTTATTTCAGAGATTTGTCCATTTGTGGATATGTGCAAACATTAAAATTTAGACCAGTTCAATCTGAGACAGTGAGATGGCTATGTTTTTTAGGAGCTACTCTACCCATGGGGTAGATGCAAGTATTGTCTTCTTCATTTTTTATTTTTTATTTTATTATTGTTGCTGAAAAAGGGAAAAAGTACTCCTGACATTTGTTCTTACACAATTTTTGTTCCAACTAGGTAGTGCCAATGTCCTTACTACATAATGGAATCTCTCTGAGCCCTCTTAGGCTCTTATAATGAAACAATCGAAATATCTTGAATTTGAATTGCATTTGATGCAATTTTGCTGGAAGAGAAATTGATATTAAAAGGACTCGGATATATATATATATATATATATATACTAGTTTATAACCCGTGCGTTGCACGGGGGACATGGGGAAGGTTTGTAAAAATAAATATTGTGAAAAATATAAATTATATATATATATATTATATACACTCGTGATGGTAGCTTAGATGGCAAAGAACTGCGACTTAGGAATCATAAATCTTGAATTCGTGTTTATACTCCTTTACTATCGAATGTATGGATTTAAGGATGGTTTGTGCAAGGGTGGACTTACACTCATGCTTGGGGGGGTCATGGCACACCCAAAAATTTTTAATCCCTTTTCAACATGTTTAATTTTATAAAGTGATATTCTCAATTTCGATAAAGTAGCACCCCCAAATTTAATTATTTACCCTCAAGCAATACCTTTTTATACTTGCATACATATAATATATGTGCTTATGTATGTATGTTAAGGCGTAAGTGGCAACCCCAAACAAAAAATTCTAGTTCCGCCCTGGGTTTGTGCATTATGGGCATTAGTTTGGGCCTAACGGTTTGATATATCTCTCGTTTGGTAAAAGTATATTTGCACAAATTTTTAAACATTTTTATAGTTTTTTTTAAGCAATTTGATATGTTAATACATATTCTATTGTGTTGTATTTTCTTTTTTAATCATCATTGCCTCTATTTGTCTCATTTTCTAATTATAACTATTTATAATTTTATACGTTCAATTTTTGGGAGATGAGATAAATAGATATAAAGAAAACGAAAAAATATGGTATAATCTACTAAGTTTGGATTGAACATTGTATAGTGTAGGTTTTTCGATTCTCCCACATAAAAACAAAGAGATATGCAGTGTACACCAAGCGTCAACCTACCTATACCGCGTGAAAAAGAGCAGTGAAAACCACAAAAAAAGAAAAGTTAGAGAATTTGCCTTTTGGTGATCATTTCTCAACTTAATACCAAACATGAAACATTAGTAGTCCTTTTGAAGCATGTATACAGTCAATTTGTAGCAAGTTGGCAGAGAATATTCTTTCTTTGGTATTAAGTTGGACATTGATTACTAAAAAGTAATTTCTCCAAAAGTCACTAAAAGCAACTTTCTTTTTGCGAAAATTACTTTTTAGTGATTCTTCCCAACTTAATACGAAAAAACGAAAATTGATAGTTATTTTGAATAAGTATATAGTTAATTTGTAGGAAGTTGATAGCTATTATCCTTTTGTTGGTATTAGATTGAAAAGTGGTTACTAAAAGATAATTTTTACCTTTTTCTCTAACTATTCACAGATTTAGCATGTGATTTTGAAAAAAAAAAAATTCATAAATTGACACGTGGCATCAACATGGAAGCATTCCTTCTTTAGAGCATCTCCAAAGGTGAGCTATGTGGTGTGTTATTGCTATATTATAACATTTAGCACAAGTTAGGATGCTCCAATGGTGTGCTAAATGAATGTCTAAATATAGTAATAGCTCACTCTTGTGCTATATTTAGGGGTGAGCTATTGCTATATTTAACACAAGGGTGAACTATTGTTATATTTGTCATGTCAGTTTTTCTTCCTTTTCTTAACAACCAAACACACCAGCAATTTCTTTTCCTCCATTTTTTTTCCAAAATTTTCTCAGTAACCAAACAGCCCATAAAAAATACAATATTTTCAAAAATAATATTGAAATCTTATATATATATATATATATAAAATAAAAAATCAAAAACATACCCTTTTTTTTAATTCGTTCATCCCACTCAAACAACATTGCATTTGATCTACAATATACTTCATTCACTATCTTATAAGACCTTAAATCTGTGGAAAGAGTTAAAGTTGTAGCAAAAAATAACACACTACATTTATTTGCATCATTGGAGTACATTGTGCTAAATTATACCATTTGACACTGTAGCATGTGCTAAAATTGCAAAGCACACCTGATTTAGCTCACATGGCTGGAGATGCTATTATATATATATATATATATATATATATATGAAGGGTCATGTATTATATACATATATATGAAGGGTCATGTCCACAGATGATTCAGTCCACCAACCAATACAAGACAAAATACACAAAAGATCAATTTAAGCAATACCTTTGCTTAAAATTGGCTATAGGATTATGCATAGAAGGGCAGAGAGTTTCATTCTCAACAAACCAGGGTCGTCTTATCTTTTACAAATGGAACCTTATTCTAGTTGATTGGCAATAGGCATTGTGATGATCAAGATGCACGGATCCCATATACATAGTATCCCTTAGCAACACAAAAAACCTAAGATCACACACTTATTTATAAAATTCCATGACCCCGACAACCTGAGCATGACAAATGAACCTAAACTCTGAAAATCCAGAACCCTTGCACAAGGCCTCGAACTCTTTCTCAGTCCTCTCCTTCCCTCCAGTTTCAAGTAACATGACATTGTCAAGTTGAGAAACATACTTAGCAACCTCACTCGACTCTGGAGCTGCCGGCATTATAGAGTCGATCAGGATTACCTTCCCATTTTCTGGCAGGGTTTCATAGCACTTCTGAAAAATCTTCAAGCAGTGTTCATCACTCCAGTTATGACATATACCCTAACAAGTTTATACAAAACCCCACAACGCATATCAATCCTCATTAGCATTTTTTTTTTCTTTCTTTTTTGATGTAAATTCAAGCCTCGAACTCAACCACAATCATTATTTCAACCTGTACCCGTGTGTCCAAACTCACCTTTATCATAATAGCATCCGCTTTTGGAATGCTTGATGAAAACATATCACCTCCAACATGCTCAATACCTGCAAGGACATTCAGTGTTTCCTTTCCATCAACACATTACTGAATGGACCATTTTAATTAAAGAGTGTAGAGCCTCAAATATTTGAGTCCTTGGGAGACAATTTTTTTTTAAAAAATTTATTTTTAAAGTAGAATTTGTGACACACGACATCTGTCCATTAATTGAAAAACACAACACAACACTTCTCTCAGTTTGTATTTGATTGTCCACTTTGGAAAAAAAAAATGGTTTTTTTTAGAAGATCCATTTCAGTGCTTTCAAATCAATATAAATGTTTTAATATTCTAATTTTTTCTTTAAGTTTACAAAACATTGGAAAAAGTAAAATATAATACTCATATTTTAGGAAATCATGTAAAAAAAATCCATTGACTTTTTAAATGGAGCAATAATTTTGGAACGTTCTAAAAAAGAAATTAGGACAATAAAAAAAAGGGCCAGGTTACTGCTACCACATAAAATACTCTAAGCCCCCTACTTAATTTATATTTTTTTAAAGGTTTTATGAAAAATATAAAATGTTTTTACAAAAACTAGGCACGTAGACTACTAAAAAACATCATTCTGAACGACTTTGTAAAAGAATAATTTTCTAAAATCTATCATTTAAGTGAAATTTTTTGCCATTTAGATGAAATAGATTTTGTAAATAGTTAAAAAGTCCACTTAAATGATAGATTTTGGAAAAACTTTCTTCTAAAAAGTTGTTCAAAATGATATTTTCTAGTGAATACCGCGGCTAGTTTTTGTAATAACTTTTTATATTTTTCATAAAATCTTAAAAAATATATAAATTAAAGGAGATTTAAAGTAGTTTATGTGGTGGCAATAGCTTCCCTAAAAAAGAAACAAAGGAAATATGTGATTTAGGACATAAAATTCTTGCTTGATTCATAAGCTAGCATGTAATAAAATAGAGTGAGGTGTACGTAATAACTACAAGAATTAGATAGATAGATTAAAAGAAAATGTAGAGAATGAGTGATCCATTTGCTATCTCGAAGTCACAAAATAATTATCACATAGGTCCTGCAAAGATTTATCACACGATTCGTACCTGGAAAAGATGGTGCATCACGTATCACCTGAGGCAAGTCATAGTTAATGCCCCTAATGGAAGGGTACTTGGAAATGATCATGCTGAGGCTTGTACCGTTTCCTCCGCCAACATCAACCAATGATTTCAGACCCTCAAACCCCTTGTACGTTTCAAGAATTCTCACCGTGTTTATTGTGGAGAGGCCAGCCATTGCTCTGTTAAAAACGTTGTTCAATGTCGGATCCTTGTCCATATACTGGAAGAGTGACATCCCATGGACTTTCTTAAATTGACTACCGCCCTCAAGAATTGCATCCTTCAAGTGGAAACTATAAAGTAAACAGATTTAGAAATTCAGTCTCCTGAAACATTAAAAGACAGCTAGCTGCTTGAGCGGATCGAGCAGGAATTGCATGCTTCAAGTGGAAACTATAAGTAAATAGATTTTATATTTTTACCAAAAAATATAAGACCTTTATATATTTATTGTTTTGTATAACTAATATTATTTAAAAATATTCACGTGCAACGCACGTATGCTATATATATAGTAAAAGAAAAAAAAAAGAGGGGTGAGATCATGGGAGTTGGTTTTTTTTTTTTTTTTTTTTTCGCCTCAAAACAAATTTATTTGGCAAGTGAGTTACATACTGGACCTCCCTTATGGCTCGGTGGAAGGCGAGCAGCGTCACCGGAGCCATCGACCCTCCATCATGGCTGCTAACATAGAATTTGCCGGCCGGTGCTAGTCCATAGAGCCTCTCGACTGAGCCATCCTCAGTGGTGCGTGGTGAGCAAGTAAGAAGAGAGTGGGAAGCGAGGAGATAAAGCATACGATCGAGCTTAGAAGCCGCGTTTGGGCTCTGCGTTGGAAGCTTAGAAGCGGTCTCAGAGGCTGAGATGTGGGCACCAGGGCCTGCTCGAGCGATGATGTCGAAAAGATTGAGCTCAATGGCTGCATTCAAAACCATGGGTAGTACGTGAGAAAGTGATAATTGCATAGCGTAGACACATGCTTCTTCCTCTTCCTTAGTGGAAGGATCCACCTGGTTTTCTGCGGAACTCATGTTTGGTTGTATTACAATTCTTCTGTAGCAAATACCACTAAATTATAATGTCATCGGCCTTACAATCGTATAATTTAGGGAGCAATGCTGAATGATTCAAAATATGAGCCCAACGATGTGCTCATATATCCTCAACTCAACTGTCAGTCATACCTGTGTGTCAACACCCATCACTAGCTTGCCCGTGATTGGGATGCAGCAGCCCACAATCATGTACTCGCTCCAGGGAAAAACATTTGCCTATGAATAATTGATATATGTCCATAAAATTCCATGACAAACCTACTTGACTATATGAAGGTGGCCTCGTGTAATGCGATTGAGGTTTTTTTTAAATCAATGATTGTATATAAAGTTAGTTGCAATAGTTGGATCACCTAACAAACATCATCAAACCACGGACTTCACAGTCCACACGACTTCCTCAAAGAAATCATCAATCTTTGTATAGAGGACCCATGTCGGAGACAATGAAGAAAAATGTAAAAGAGGAAAATTAGGAAAAGTATGGCACTATTTCCTCTATTTTTACCTGCTCAATCAAATTGTCCCACCTGCTATATATCCGTTGTACGCCACTACGTATTGCTTGATGTTTGCTTTTTAAATCAACTATATGGGAAGTATATGGGAAGTGGTGGAGTTGGCCGGGAATTTTCTATAATGGGGACGACAGTTTTATCATAGTTCCATAAATTGGAGGTGTGCAGATATCTATATCTGTATATCGATTCTACCTATAAAAATATGAAACCTAAAAAAACTTTTGATTCATAATTTTACCCCTAATAAAATTTATAAAGACGACACTATCCTTTTAAAACCCTAAAACAAAATATAATACCATACGTATAAAATCCTAAAACCACATGTTCAAACACGTTCACTTCTTATCTCTCTTGCAGCTTGTTAAGGCACACCTACATGACCCACATCCCATCGCAGACTTTGTTGAGACCTGTTACTTACGCTCATCAATCCTAGTTCGTGTCCAGCCCCTCTTAGTTCTTCAATACCCGCATCAAATAAGGTTAGTTCTTGTTTGATCCTATGTACAAACCAAAGATTTCTGATGATTTTTTAATGTATTTGTCTATGCATATATATATATTTTTTATGCATGTCAACGAAGAATAATTTTATCCAAGCACCTGGTAAACAAGTTGTTGAAGTTATTCTTATAGTTTTGGTGTTTTTCCAGTTTGTGATCACTGAACCTTAATAGTGTAAAGTTATGTTGGAGAATAAATTCTACCATTGTACCGTTCTAATAGTAGAGTGTTTGAATCGCCAAATATATATCTATACTACCTATAAAAGGTTGAATCTTAGAAAAACTTTTGAACGACCAATATACCCATATTTTTTAAAAAAAAAATACATATCTATCATTCCTTTAATTGAAACACATATTAAACATTCTTATTATTTCATAACAAATGAAAATTAAATTTTAAGTCAAACTCTTAACAAATTAAAGTTGGATTCTTACTCAAATTCTTTTTCCTAAAACAACTATTAAGTTGCATGATAATATATATGAATATAAACTCTTTAAATATTCCGTTTTATGAAGAAATTTTTTTTTTTGAATGTATATCTTAAGAGTTTTAATCTTTAGTTGACAATTTTGATTATTAAAAAAAAAAAAAAATTACTTTTGAATTTTAAACTTTATTTTTTATGAAAAAATACAAAATTTTTATGTATTTATTATTTTGTATAACTAATATTATTTAAAAATATTCACGTGCAACGCACGTGTGCTATATCTAGTACCTATAAAAAACCGAATGTCAGAAAAGTTTTTGATTGACCAATATACCCTTATTTTATATTTTAAATACATTATTACCCTTATACACAGTACATTAATTGGAAGAGAAAATAGGAATATAAAATATAAAACACATAGAGAAGAAATAAGAATATAAAACACATAAATATGAATAGGAATTCAAAGTATACTATAATTCTACCCTTATACACGGTACATTAATTGGAATAGGAAATAATAATATAAAACACATAAACATAAATAGGAATTCAAAGCATACTATAATTCGTAAAACCACATAAATAGAAAATCAAATTCGTATAAAATCCTAAACTTTAACATATATCATCTACATAATTCTGAATTCTACTTTCTCCATTAATAGCGGGATTCTGAATTCTTTTTTCTCCATTAACAGCGTCTTCTACTTTGTTTGGTAAGTGTTTCTCTACAAAATGCGATAACTTTTTCTCAGAATAAAAATAAAAAATAAAACAAACAAACAAAAAGTCACGTGCAACGCACGTGTGCACCAACTAGTATTAATTAAAAAAAGATCTATTCATGCACAAATTTTGGTGGGGCAAAAATGATAAAATGAAAACAATGAGGGGGAAATACAGAATTTAACGAGGGTGAATCTATAAATATTACAAATTCTACACAAAATTAGAATTTTTTAAATTAAAATAAAATAAAATAAAAAAGGATGATGGGAGCCACTGTCCCCACTGAGCCCTGTGTGGCTTCGACCCTGCATCTGTGAGGTTCATCACTCAAGGTTGCTTCAAAGTTTGGATGGATCCCAATCTGCGAAGTTATAGCATTAGTATGCCATTGCTCATATTTTATCACCAAATGTAACTAATACTTCGATTTTTTTATTTTTGAAATTATTATGCAACAAACACAATCATAGTAATATAAATCGTGAGTGGGAAAATAAAAAAACACACACAAATACACATTGAATATCAAGTGCTCCGTACTAGTGATTTAAGAAGATGTTTATGCTCGTGTAATAAATAAAAAGGGGAAACACACACACAATTACCTTTTCAAGTGATATAACCCAAAAAGACAAAAGGATAAATTGCAGATAATCCCCTTAAAATACAGGGGTTAACAGAAAACCTCCTAATATTCGAAATTAAGCAATATCCTCCCAATATCATTTTAAACATTGTTTGATTTTCAACATTTGAGAGAGATATTACTTGATTTAAAACATATGAAGGTTTTCTGCTAACCCCTTATATTTCAGGAGGTTATCTGTAATTTACCCAAGACATAAAAATGAAAAATAAAAAGGAATGCAAAACCCCTTCCAACATCAATCAAGAAAACAAACAAGGAAAAGATTAAAAAAAGAAAAAGAAAAGGGAGGGGGGGGGGGGGAATTGGCGATTAGTCCACAATTAAATAAAATTTTAGCAATTAGTCAAGGAAGAGGTTTTTAACTTAATTAATCAATAAGGTGAAAATTATTTTCCAAAATCCTTGGTTTACCCTCATTATTACTATGGGCACTCACTTTTTTGTTATTGAGGGCACCCTATCTAATTAATTTAGTTTTTTAGTGTTCCAATTTTAAAAACTTATAACTTGTAATATACATATCCGGTTTTTGAAAAAAATTATATTTTTGGAACCTACTCATTAATATCTTCGAAAGAAAATTCATATGGATTAGGTAAATATTAAAAAATTGAAATTGTAAAATTTTACTACTTTTACATAATCCATTTGATAAAGGTATAAAATTTTACTACTTCGTAAAGTTGTAAAATTCAAAGTAGTAAAATTTTTCATTTTTGAGTGAACAAAACACAAATTTTGCTAAGCACTTTGAATGTGTGTGTTATAAAGCCAAAGAGAAAAAAAAAACACCATTTTTGCTCTTTCAAGCTAAGTACCTTATGTGTTATATATTAAAGGATAAAATGCAAAAAACCCCCCTCTATTATTAGTCATTTTGCAGGATAACCCCTCTAAAGAAAACCCATTAAATAACCCCTCATATTGTCTAGGGTTGACATTTTGCCCCTTACCATCCATTTGCCGTTAAAGAAATTAACGGAATTCCATCACATGACATTTTTTCTTGATTTTAAGATAAAAATGCCCTTTGCCCAAATGAAATGACATTTTTGCCCTTAATCATGTAATTAATGTAATTTGATTTTCTCTTTTCATCGGCGAACCACACCGGCTATGGTTGCAACACTGGCGAACCAGATCGACCACAACAATCCAAGAAAAAAAGAAAAAAAAAAGTGAAAGAAGGAAAGAAAAAGAAAGAGAAAAAAAAGGAAGGAAGAGGAAAGGAGAGTGACGCCGGAGAAGGGGCTTTCACGTTTAAACCTAGTTGAGTGGAGAAGGAACTCCAAGAGAAAGACGCCGGAGAAGGGGTTATGCCTTAACGCCCTGATGTTTCACTTTCCCAAACTCATTCTTTCTCTCTCTCGCTCACTCTCAATCCCCTCACCTTTGGTGACTTCTCTCCCCCATCAGCGAGACAATGCAAACGCAACCAAATCTGCTGCGAACGCAACCTTCTCCTCTGCCACCGTCGTGAATACGACCAGATCTAGTGAGATTTGCTTAGGTTTTTCCAGCGACGAGCTTCAAATCTAGCAAAGGGTCAATACCCTCGGTTCCAAATGGCCAGCGACGATGGTGGGAGCTCTAGATCTCGAAAATAGCTCGAGATCTGAAACCCCAACCCATTTTCTCGACAATTGGTGAGTGGAAGGTTCTTGGGTTTTGGTCATAGCACCAGTGGCCATGGTTGTTACGTAGTATCATCGGCTACTGTGATGGGGGATAGTTGCATCGTCGGCCATGGCTGACACGGGGAGAGAAAGAGAGGGGGGGTCACATTGGCTATGGCTGTCACGGTAGTTTGATCTTAGGGCAGAGCTTTTGAACCCCTTTAAAGCTATTACCATTGGTAAAACGGCGTTTAGCTGAACTAGCTAAAATCGGTACTTGAAAGTGTGGATCTGCTCCGGCTGGATCAATGACTAAATCATCTGCTCCCCCTATTATATAACCAATGCTTTTGGAATTGGAAGGGATGCACCTAGAGAAGGGAGAAGGGATGCATTTGGGTCTCGATCATAAGGAACTGGGTCGGATCCGTAGTATCGCCGGCCACTGTGATGGGGGATAGTTGCACTGCTGGCCATGGTTGACATGGGGATCGAGAGAGAAAGAGATGAAGGATTTTGGGTGCAATGTTTCATACAAAATGCAGTGTTTCATGGAAAAAAATCAAGGGTAAAATTGACTTTTACTTTGTCTGTTAACGGCGTGGCCCTTTGAACTAATATAAGGGGTTTTTTGATGGATTTTTTATTAGAAGGGGTAACTTGCAAAATGGGTAATAATAGGAGGGGTTTTTTGAATTTTACCCTATATTAAATAAAATAAATAAAAGGGGAAATATCCAAAACCTCCCTAAAAAATAAAATCATATCCAAAAACCCCATAAAATATTTTTCCTATCCATCTAACCCGAAAAAAAAATAATCATATCTATTAACTCCAATCTGTTAACTTTTTGTTAACTGCTGTTAAAAAAAAAAGTGATCCGACTAAAATACCCCTCTTTAACATGCATTAATATGTTTACTGACGAAAATACCCATTTAATTGAAGCAAACCCTATCAAACATTAAACAAAGCATTCTTTGAGCCGCCTGTTTCATTGGCAGCAGTGGGTACGTCTTTCTCATCTCTTTTTCTCTTGCCCCATGTACGTAGCCCCCATATACTTTCTCTTTACTTTTTCTCTCTATTTCTCTTTTCCCCTATGTGCAGCAAACTCTCTTTCCCATGTAATGCAATAACTTTTTATTATATTTTTATGCTTTTTCTCCCAATCTGACAACCCCATGTGATGGGTTCTTTTAAATTCATTTGAAAAATCTCCTTCCCTTCCCTGTTTTTCTATATATGCATGCATATATATAATATATAATATATAATAATAATATATAAATAGAGAATGAGAGGGATTCGAGAGTAATAGTGGAAATAATTCTGGAAAATTGTACATTAACATGTCTTATGTTCATGTTTCAAACATACCAGACTTACCACAATGCACTGTATGAGTACTAGCAAAATCAAATTTTTTTTATTTTTATTTTTTGGTTGATTGGGCCACTTTGATAATACATGTCCTTTTGTGCTCAATTTTGTTGTATCAAGAAAATGTTATTCTTGCACTTATGAGCAATGTATATATAATTGCTATTAGTAATTAATTTTCAATTTTATTAAAATTCTTTTCATTTTATTTGTAAACGAGCTTGATGAATCAAATTGATATTCCAAATTGTTAAATTTATTTTTTATTTTTCAGTTTTAATTTCATATTCAGTTATTTTGCAAAGTTAAATATACTTTTTTTCCCTCTCTCTCTCTAGATAGAATGGCTCTAAAGCTTGTAGTCATTTGTAGAATTGGTGGCAAGTTGGTTGACAAGGAAAGCAGGGAGATATATGTAGGGGGAGAAGCACACGCTTTTGAGCTTGATGAAGAAATGGAATTTAGTTCATTCCTATCTCGAGTAGCTACAAGTTGTAATGTAGAAGATGCTTCTACGATATCATTGAAATACCTAGTCCCTGGAAACAGTAGCGTAATGATTTCCTTGGGTAGTGATGATGATTTGGCATGCTTTGCTAGAGTATTCCACGGCCTAATATCAGCAGAGTTATATATTCTACAACATGATGTTCGTTTTGTTGGAACTAGGTATATTGGCCTTTAATTTATTTGAAGTTAACTTTTTGTATTAATTATTGTTTATTTTAGTCTTAATGTGTGTGTCATATGTAGGGCAACTACTTCCCAATTTCATGCCGTGAATGAGAGTATCAATGAATTGAATGTTGAAGTGCTAGAGCCAAGGTTGATTTCAAGTTGGAGAGACGTCATAACTGAGGTTGGACAGACGTTCGAGGGTGTTGTGGAATTTAGGAAGGCAGTTGGGAAATATGCTATTGCTTGTCATTTTGCATACAAGTACATTAAAAATGATCCTGATCGAGTGACGGCCATATGCAAAGAAGAGGGATGTGAGTGGAGGATTCATGCTTCTAGGTTAAAAGATACAAAGGTTTTTCACCTTCAAACTTTTACTAGTGAGCATTCTTGTGACCCTGGCATCCGTCAAAAAACACACCCTCAAGCAACTAAAAAGCTGGTTGGAAGTCTTGTACAAGATAAACTAAGGGATACACCAAGGTACAGTGCTCGAGAGATCATAAATGACATTCGGCGTGACTTTGGAATTTCATTAGGTTACTTACAAGCATATCGTGGGAAAGATATAGCACAGAAGGCAATTCATGGGTCAATGGAAGATTCTTTTAATCAAATTCCTTGGCTATGCTCAAAGATAATGGAAACCAATCCAGGAAGCTATGTAGAATGGTTAACAGGGGAGGATTGCAGGTTCCAACGACTTTTTATATCATTCCATGCACAAATTCTTGGATTTAAGAAAGCATGTCGCCCTTTACTGATGATTGATGGAACTTTTGGGAAAGATCATTACAAAACCACAATATTATCTGCTATTGCTATTGATGGGAATGATCAAATGTTCCCTTTTGCCTTCGGTGTAGTCCTTGGTGAAACTGAACGTAATTGGTTATGGTTTTTAATGAACTTGAGAACTATATTAGATGGAGTTGTCAATTTAACAATAATATCTTATCGACATGTAGGCTTGGTTGACTCAGTTACGGAAGTATTTCCAGAATGTTACCATGCATTTTGTGTACGTCACATCGTTGCAAATTTACTAGGTTCTCTAGGAAGCTCTATCAAATCAGAGGCGAAAAAGGTGATAAAAGGTCTCGTCTATGCAGCTGCTGGTTCGACTAGAATTGAAGCATTCAATCACAATCTTGATGAGATTAAAAGCATATCTAAAGAAGCATACGCGTGGGTTAGGGATTCTAAACCATTTCGATGGGCAAAAGTGTATGCTACAGGTAATCGATATGGTCACTTGACAACAAATGTTGCAGAGAGTTTTAATAGTTGGATACTTGAGGCGCACAACTTGCCAATCATTCCCATGGTTAACAAAATACGGGAGCAGCTGATGGGACACTTTTATACTAGAAGGGAAGAAGCAAGTCGATGGACAAAGTCTTTAACTACATCTTTTGATGAAATTTTACAAAAATATGTCTTGCAGTCACTTATATGTCGAGTGTCTCCATCAAATAATTCATTGTATGAGATTGATGATGGAGTTAGGAGGCGGTCAGTTAACCTACAAACAATGACATGCACTTGTAGGATGTGGAAGATGACTAAAATTGCCTGCATTCATGTTGCAAAAGTATGTGAAGTATCTAGAAGGAATATTGTGGAATATTGTTCCCCTTACTACACAACTGAAATGTGGAGGTTAGCATATGCGGAGTCAATTCATCCTGTACCAAATGAAGATATGCCATTCAATATTGGGACTTTAAGCTCAGAAGTAGCCATAATGGAAGGAGACTTACAAAACATATCTTCTAATTCAACACCTGTGCTTCCTCCCAAAACTCGTCCACGTCCTGGTCGACCAAAGAAAAGGAGGCTTGAGTCACAACCAGAACCTAAACGAGCACTACATTGTGGTAGGTGTGGTTCTATAGGCCATAATCGTGCAACTTGTAACAAAGCCATATGAGGTATCTATTTTGTTTTTGAATGCCTTTTCCTTTCATCCAGTTTTTTCTTTCTTTCTTGTATACATTGTTAGCATAACTCCATTTTCTTTTTATTGGATAGTTTGGACGGATGATTGATCGAAGATGCTAATCCTTGGTGTTGGAAATAGTCTGCAGCAAGCTTGTGTGTTTCTTATATTTAATTTGGGATTTCTATTTTAGAATAACTAGGTAACAAGATTTTTACATTTAAATTTTGGTGGTGGAACGATTTTTTTTTTTTTGGGCAGAAGACTTGTGTGTTTTTATACTATGATTGTAGTGATAGCTTCTCTTATCTTATCGCTGGTATATTTAAAAATGAATGCATGTAACTATTGCAAGCTAGTTAGCAATATCAGTCTAGTTTGCCATTTTGAGCTTGTTAAAACCATGCCATCTATTTTACGAAATAAATAAATAAATAAATAAAAAGAAAGAAACCATGCCATCCCATCATGAAAAGTATAAGCCCTCAAATATTGCTAGTCAGAAATATATATGTTTATATACATCCCCTATATATAAATATTGGAATTGACGGTATTGTTGGATTAAGGCCAATACAAAGGAGCACCAAATAAGAAACGAAAAGAAAAAGCCACCAAGAAAACACGACATAGCAAGAGAAGCAGCTTTACCCTTCACATGGATGGTGGCATAGAGAGAGAGAGAGAGAGAGAGAGAGGAGTTTGTTGCACATGGGGGGAAGACAAAGAGGAGTAAGGGAGTGGTATGCAATATGCACGGTTAAGAAAAAAAAGGGCAAAAGGGGAAATTCAATTAAATGGGTATTTTTGTTATTAAACGTATTAGAGTTAAAGAAGGGTATTTTAGTCGGATCACATTTTTTTTTAATAGCAGTTAACAAAAAGTTAACAGATTGGAGTTAATGGATATGATTATTTTTTTTTCGGGTTAGATGGATAGGAAAAATATTTTATGGGGTTTTTGGATATGATTTTATTTTTTAGGGAGATTTTGGATATTTCCCCTAAATAAAATCTCATTTTTGCTCTTTCATGGTAAGCAGCAAGCACTTCAATTATGGGCGTGTGAGAGAGTTTCATGTACTGTTTTGGGAAGAAAAGAAAATATGTCAGTGGACTCATCCCTCCTTCATCCTACGCCACCGTCCAAGTCATCCTCAAATCCCAAACCCAGCTCCCAGTCTCCCACGTCCCACCTTCCCCCGCTCACCCTCCGATCATTTCCTCATCAAAACCGCGGTCGCCCCCGAGTTCAACAACTACTCGTCTGAGTCAACTCATCCCGAGTTGATCGACTCTTGGTTCTCCTGGAGAGATCCCCACAAGTCGATCAATAACCCATGACATCAAGCTCAAGGTTGCGTTCGTGGGTCCATTCCTTCTTCGCCATGCGAGTGCTACCGGCGACGTCGACGCGATTTAAGAACTTGATCAAATGGCAGAAATCGGTTGTTTCCGAGTTGTCACACGATGAGGCCAAGTCACTTTTCCGAATCGGCGGAATCGCGACTGAGTCGGGAAACTCGGGCGAGGTGACTAGGTCGCTCCTTGAAGCTGGGTTGAAGATTAAAGCACCTGTGAAGATGGACAGCGTGAATTATGAGATGGAATCGTCGGTTGCACTCTGCTGTATGGTTGGATATGAAGAGAAGGAGGGAGAGAGATATGGATGATGGTAGTTTTGTCAAATTAGGGGAAATGGATTGTTTGAGTTTAAAAAACACTTCCTTGAATAATTGCCAAATAAGCCAAATAAGTCTTACATCTTGGAGCAATGGCAAATCCCCCAAAAAAAAAAAAAAAAAAAAAAAGCAATGTCGCCAATCAGTCAAACTGGGCACTGAAAAACGAAAAACATAAACAATGTCATCGTGCTAATTGCTAAACTACGTCACCATCAACTTGAGCAAAGATTCGATGCTGAGTTCTCCGCACTGAGATGAGCAAGGATTCTTGGATGAGGGAGTGGACGGTTTGAATTAAAAGTTCAAAATGTTATCTATCAAGGTCATTTTGGTCATTGAGTAACAACTTTATCAACTTTTAATCCTAGCTGTCCACCACCTCATCCAATGGTGCTACTCACTTCAACACGGTATTGAGAACTTAGCACTGTCTCATTGCTCCAACTAATAGGCCCTTTTTGATCTTTGGCTTTATATGCAACTGTGATATGGTTAACATAATATCATGAGCCAATAAGGGTGGAGTAACCAAGTAAAGTAGGATTGTCATAATATTTTTTGACTATAATCTCACTTTATTTCATTTTCATTAACTTGCAATATCATATGATCGTGGGTCGTGTCACAGTTATACTGAAAACTTACTCCGGACGGACAAAACTATCTATAATCCCTATAAATTCTCCCTCGAGCCATTCGAACACGACACCACGTTGGAGAAAGTCTACACATTCCCTCTCATTGGAAAGCAGAGTGTTTTTGCTTTTTGCTTTTGTTGTTTAATAGCCCTAGAGGCTTTTAACAACCTTCCCCCTTGGACTATCTATTAAACTGAGGCAAACATACGAGTAAATTCGATGCCTCTTGGGGGTTTCACCACGACAGTGATAAATCAGGTGTTTGCCTCAGTTCGATGCCTCTTGGGGGTTTCACCCGGACATCAAGATTTGATTTCTTTGTTTTTCTTTAGCAATTCTCCATCATATCCTTTCATCATCAATCAGGTGTCAAAACCCAACACATCCAACCAAATAGAAATAGCATACAGATTAGAGGCTAGTGCTCATGCATGGTGATCCAACCGTAGAGTAGGGCCACAGATGATGTGAAAAGTAGAGCTCCATCTAATTTTCTTGTGGTCTGATAAAGTTGAAGATGATCGACCACGTGACGAGCAAACTAATTGCTTGTTTTGATTTAACTTAGGACTGGTAGATGGTATATTAGAATCTCCAAACCAACACTTCAAGATTCAGAAACACTGTTTGTATAATTTCCACTATCAACAAAGGGAAGGTACGCCCTTACTAGATATTCACAACTCACGAGATAGCTTTTCCTTTTTTGAAAAGTTAAATCATTTTTTTTTTTACTTTCATATACTACCCTTCAAGATTAATTGCAATATATTTGACCCAAAACTTACATTTTTCAATCAATAACAATTACTCATTTATGAACATGTATAGATGAAATAATTTTAATATCGGATCGACTTCTTTTTTGCGTACATTTTAATCTCAGATTGATTTGATTTTTAGTATGTATGACCTACATATGAATCAAATCTATTTCAATCATTGGTTTCAATAAATACAAATCACAAATAAAAGTTTTAGAGGTACACTAGATATACAAAGTTGCATTAAGTGCGCTTGATATTAAAAAGACCCTACATAATCGGAATGTACGGGGGTTTTGCAAAACTAGTGTTCTAAGCCTAGAATTTCTACGGAGCTCTAGGTCACAACCAAGCTAACCCAAATTAAACTTAATTAATTAGATGCACCTGCCAAAAAAAAATAAAAAAACACTCTCAATATTCATATCTCCTCCTTTGAAAACTCTAAAAGTCAGCACACACGCACTTGTATCATTATCTCCAACCATTCAAACATATTGTCATAAGATAGATGAGAAGTAATAAAAAAATGAACATAAGAAATACGTGAAAAATGCAAAACATGTAAAAATCACGACCAACCCAAACAACAAATCCACTAAATCAAGAAAAACTTACAAAACAAGGTAAGAAATACATTAAAATCCCTATCTTAACCTTGATAGGCCTACTCTAATACCACCGCCACAAACTTAGATCATCTTTTAAGATCAACCCTATTAAGAGGGTACCTGGATTAAGTATAAAATACCCAACTGGTACCCCCTAGTCCCCTACCCAACCGGGATGTAACAGTATGCTTGCCTAGACGCAGTTCATTCTTGTTCAGAGATTTGTCCATTTGTGGATATTAATTGGTGCACACGTGCATTGCACGTGAATTTGTTTGAGTTAAATTATTTTTTTCAATAATGATAATAATTTTTTCAATTTAATAATTTTATCGTGCCTTTGCATAAGATGAAAGCACTTTGATCACTCAATTCTTTACTTCTTTTGATATGATTACTATTTCTTTTTTTCCTTATCTTTCCCAAATCATAATGCTTAAAATTATCTTTGAAACTTCAATATACATAAGTTCTTTGAAGGTTTTGTGAAACTTTCAATGCTAAAACAAAAGGCTCTCTTTCACTCTTTGTCTCTTTCTCCAATCAAAACATATTTACGCCATAGTTAAAAGATTTAATAACAAATTATTATATAGTACATTAGTCTTACAAAAATCAAAACCAAACCTTGTGCGGCTTTGCAAACCCTACGGACATGCCATCCTTTTTTAAAACATAGGACAAAACAAATACTCCACGCAGGATCGAAACCAAGACTTACGCAAATCCAAAACTTCTATTGGTCTTTGATTAAAATAATAATATTCCTAATATGTACATAGCTTACTTAGGGTTTACAAAAATAATACTCCCTCCGTCCCGTAAAGGTAGGCTACGTTTGACAAAACACGAAGTCTAAGAAAATGTAATCATTATATTGACTTGTCATTAATTAAGTTCCATCTTTCCAAAAATACCCTTATCTTTTTTGTATTGGATTTTGTGTTGAAATTAAATATTGAAATAATGAAGGGTATAAGAAACTTAAAAAAAATATGATTTGATTTTTTAAAGTGGTCAAATATTTTGGGACAAAAAAAGTTAAAAATTTGGCATACGTTATTGGGACGGAGGGAGTACTCGTTTTTATGTATTGACTTTACTTCATGATGTTAAATTTTTCTAACAGTTGCTAACCTAGTTGAATTTGGATGGCTGTGATAAGAAGATGACATTTTGGTAATCACCTCCAAATATAATTCCAAATAAAGTTTGTTTGTCAACTTATTAAATATTAAATGTCAACATGGTACAAATTGACTGCCAATATCTTCTGTTTAGTACTACATTTGGAAGTGATAACTAGAACGTCTTTTAACTAGTTCTCTTTTCTACCCCGCCCCTCATGTCCTATCATCTGTTTTTTCCAGCAAATTTTTCTCACATCAAAAGTTCAGAACCATTTTCTATCTCTCTCTCTCTCTTCCCCACGTTGTCACGGATCCAGATCAGATCAGGTGATCCTAACTCTATTATCACTTACCCCTTCTCTCTCTCTCTCTCTCTCTCTCTCTCTACGTCATCTCCATTTGCTACAATAATCCATTTGGGTAAACCCATTGTCTCTGTCTCTCTCGCACACACCCTTATCAGGTGGTGTGTTTCTTTCTCTAGCTAGTTTCTTATTCATTCTCTGTCTCTCTTTCCTTTTTTCTTTTACCTCATTCTCTTTGTATTTGTTTTGATTGCAAATTTGCAATCCGTTCTAACTTTCTCTTATCTCTATTTATTTATCAGTCTCTCACCCATTTTTATTCTCTCTCTCTCTCTCTCTCTCTATCATCTAGCCGTGAATCACATGTTTGAGTCTATGCCTTCGATGATTGTCGATTGGTTTCCTTAATGGTTTGCCTATATGATTTGGATCCTCATCGATTGGTTTCTTTGATGGTCTTTGGGTTGACAATTGCAAGATCTATGGGTCTTGATCGCCACCAATCAATGTTGCACTAATAGATGTCATCAATCTATGGTTTTTATCTAAGGTATGTCCTGTACATTTTTCTCAAATTACCATTATTTAAAATAAAATAAAATAACTATGATTTGATTTTGATACATACATATACATACATAGACTAGATATAGCACACGTGCATTGCACGTGAATATTCTTAAATACAAAATAATAAATACATAATATTTTATATTTGAAGAGGTTTTATTATAAAAAAAGGTATTATTGTCTTTAAGATTTCTAATGATTATACGAATTATAGTTTCCTTAGAATTCTTATTAAGGTATGTGTTTTATATTGTTATATTTCCTATATATGCAAAAAGGTAGTTGCATAGTTTCCTTAGAATTCTTATTAAGGTATGTGTTTTATATTATTATATTTCCTATATATGTAGAAGGGTAGTTGTATATTTAAAAATTAAAATAAGGGTATATTGGTCAATCAAAAGTTTTTCTCACATTCATCTTTTTATAGGTAGTATAGATATATATATATATATATATTCATCGTCGATGCGTGGTGGATCACTGTTTTAGGCCTGTACTTTTTTTTCTTTTTAAATGATTTTGAACCTTTTTTTTGGGGGGAGGGGGGGGGGGTTGTTATCTAAGTTATTTTCTTTTCTTTTTGTTCATTTTGGTTTTGTATTGTTTTGTTTGGTATTTTGGGTTTGCAGGTAGATATTGTAAAGTTTCATGAACCTCACGATTTGATAGAGACTTTTTTTGATGGTTCATTAGACTTTCCTTCTTATTTTCTTTTTTGCTTGTGCATTCGCTAATGGTTTTTTTTTCTTTTTTTTGGGGGGGTTTTGTTTTGTTTTTGTTCAAGTCTGATTTTTTTTTAAATTTTCCTTCAATTGAATCGTCTTTGATTCTCTTCTTTTTCTTACTAATTTGACTTGATTATTTTCAAAAATCAGAGATTATATATGAATTCTCAACAAAATATGAAAATTATGCAACAGCAGCAATTTAAAAGTTCAATAATGTAATTTAAGTTTTTTCTGATATGCGAATCCTTAGAAAATAATCCAAGATTATATGTGCTATTCAAAACTCTACTTATGCAATTCAAGTTTTTTTTTTTTTTTTTTTTTTAGCCTCTTAATCTGGGTTATCATTTGCTTTTGTTTAAGCATGCGTCTTTTTATTTTCATTCAATTTATTCGTCTTTGATTCTCTTCTTCTTCTTTTTTTTGCTAATTTTGCAATTCAAATAGAGATTATTTAAAAGTCTAATCATGCAATGCGGACAGAGATTTAAATGTTTATGTAGGTAGAGATTTAAATGTTTAAACATAATTTGTATATATGAGTCAAGTTTATTGAAAAATACATACCAGATAAAGCACCAGAAGAAATGAGACATAATGAAAGCACATAGAAGACGCAGAAGAAGGAAGCAGTAGTTGTTCTTTCCTGTGTTAGGGTTTTATGATTTTTATAATGTGTTTCTATTTGTATTTATATGTTAACATTGTTAGGGTTTTACGAATAATAGTTTATGTTTCCTTAGAATTCTTATTTTGGTTTGGTTTTATTTAATTATTATACGAATTATAGTTTCCTTAGAATTATGATTAAAGTATGTGTTTTATATTTCTATATTTCTTATATATGCAGAAGGGTAGTTGTGTATTTAAAAATTAAAATAAGGGTATATTAGTCAATCAAAAGTTTTTCTCACATTCATCTTTTTATAGGTACTAAAAAATAGATAGATAGATATAGCACACGTGCGTTGCACGTGAATATTCTTAAATACAAAATAATAAATACATAAATATTTTATATTTAAAGAGATTTTATTATTTAAAAAAAAAAGTATTGTTGTCTTTAAGATTTCTAATGATTATACGAATTATAGTTTCCTTATAATTCTTATTAAGGTATGTGTTTTATATTGTTATATTTCCTATATATGGAGAAGGGTAATTGTATAGTTTTCTTAAAAATCTTATTAAGGTATATGTTTTATATTACTATATTTCCTATATATGCAGAAGGATAGTTGTGTATTTAAAAATTAAAATAAAGGTATATAAGTCAATCAAAAGTTTTTCTCACATTCATTTATATATATATATATATCTATATATATATATATATATATATAGGTAGTATAGATGTGCAGGTATTAAAATTTAGACCACTTCAATCTTAGATAGTGAAATGCTAGGTTTTTTTATGGTCCAACGCCTCAAAGTTTATTATTCAACTACTGATTTACCTCGAGTATTTTATCATATGGAGTTAAACCTCTATATGCAGTCTAGTCCCTCAAACGTACTCTTTTAATTTATAAAGCATCAAGTATGAGTTGGAGACATTTTATTGCCATACTGTGATTTTTCCTGGTCATATATGCTTTACTCATCTAATTTTGTCGCCTCACTGTAATTTTTCCCCTTACTCCTAGTCTTTGAAGAATGCATTACTTATTTTTGTGGTATAAGTGGAGGGGTTCGAATCCTTAACTTATCCTAATTCTATTCTTTATTCCACTTTCACTACTAGGCTAGCCCCAACGACTTGAAGAATGGCATTCATGGGCAACAGGGGCCTCCCGTACCTCAAGAGAAAAGTTTTCTCTCGCTAAAAATAGAGCCATCAAATCAAAATCAAAGTTTGGCATCTGAAATTCCGGTTAAATAACCCTAGAATAGCTAGAAGGGGGGTTGAATAGGTATTACACAAAATCTTACCCAATTTTAATTATGAAACTCACAAAACCAAGTAACACTATTAATCCAATCACATAGCAAGTATGAAAGCATATAAAAAGATGCACACCGGATTTTTACGTGGAAAACCCTAGATGGGAAAAACCACGGGACCTAGTCCAGTTGAAGCAAATCCACTATGAAATAAATGAGTACAAGACACACTTACAGACCAAAAGGACTTAAGCTAAAGTCTTCACTCCCACAACCGCATACGATCGATCTCCATCTTCACGGCTTTCGTCGCAACCAACCTCTTCACAGTGATTCCTTCCTCCACGAACTCGCAAGCTCGATCACCGTCGCAACGGACTCACAAACACTCAAGGATGTGAAAAATATTGTGTGGTTTGAAGGTCTCTAGAGCATGAAAAGAAAAACTAGGTTAAAAAGCTCTAGAGAAGATTTGAGAGGATGGGCTTTTGAAAACCTAATTGGGAGAGACTTGCATACCTCTCTCTATCAGAACAAAACCTATTTAAAGAGTCTAAGAGACCCCAAAAGACTGGGATTCGAAATAAGGTCAAATAGGTAATTTAATTAAAACTTAAAAACTGGATTTTACGAGCAAGGATCGATCCTCCAGGAACCTAGGATCGATCCTAGAAAACAGAAGTGAAAAACACTTTTTAGAGCACTGAGGATCGATCCTCCAGGAACCTAGGATCGATCCTAGAAAATAGAGGCAAAAAAAAACTTTTGTAGAGCACCTAGGATCGATCCTCCAATGCCTAGGATCGATCCTCACCTCCAAAACTTACAAAAATGTTTTGAAATCTTTTGCAAAAACTTTTTCACTTTGTTCAAAACTCAAAACAAGAATTAAAATGAATTGAAACGATTCAAAAACCGGCTTCTAAAGACACTTACCTGTCCTAACAATGAGTGTGAGTCGCATTGCCTTGAAGTCTGCACTCGAGTCAATTGTAGAAGCGTTTTGAACTCTTGAAGCAACACATGACACTAAACAAACACCATTTTTGCCACGGAATATGCCAATCTAAGAAAATGGACTTTACAATCTCCCCCTTTGGCAATTCCGTGACAAAACCCACCTAATCTCGTCATGAGATATAAAACCTATTCCCAAACCACAAAACTAAATAGGCCCTATACTCACAATGAAATTTACAACTCAATAAATCGAACAAACATCCCATCACACTCATCTGCAATGCTCAAAGCTTAACCTGTGATCTGCACACAATACCAACAACTACCCAGCATAGCATCACATATGAAAAAGCAATACATAAACATATCTGAACATAACACAGCATGCATAGTTAAACAAGAATATCACAGCATGCAGCACAGAACAAGATATATCATGCAATGCAAATCATCTCCCCCTTTTTGTCAGGAATGGACAAAGGAACAAAACAACCAAAAAAAAAATGACCCCCGCAAAATGCCACACCACAATGGCCAACCAGAATACAACCCAACACCAACGAGGTGAGGAAAGACCACTAAGAACTACCACCATCCCGAGGCGGCAAAGGAGGCAACGGGCCACCCCGAGCAACCAGAACATCCTCAATCCGACCAAGCCAATCCAGAATCTCAATAAGTAAGCTGAGAATGCGAGCCGACTGATCAAGAGGCGGTGGAGAAGGATTCACGGGAACAGACGGATCAGGAACAGGAGGCACAGTAGAAGTCGAGGTAGAAGACACCCGAGCGTGCTTTCCCTGACGCTGTCCCCGGCTCTGTTTCAAAGTAATAGCAGAAATCTCACCCTGGGGAGCGCGAGACTGAATATCAACAGGGACACCCTTAGACAGCAGAAAATTAGAAATCAAAATCCCAAAAGGAAGTCCAATCGACACATTAGTGACAGTCGTCGCCTGGAACACAAGCTTAACAATCAAAGATGGCAAGTCCACGGTCCCACCAGTACCCAGAGCATACAGGAAACGGGCACGCTCAACCGTGACATGAGACTGATGGGTGGTCAGAAAAATAGTATTGCACACAACCTTGTGCAGCACCTGATAATTCTCAATCATCAAACTAGCCCGCAGGGCACCGTGTACCTCCACAGCATGACCACATAAGGTAGTATAAACAAGAGAAATGGCAAGAGTCTGAGTAATCTTGTCATTCGGGAGATCAGGAGCAGGAACCCGGCGTAAGCCCAGAAAAGTGGCAACAGACTGAGCAGAAAAGGTCACATCCACACCCAAGACGCGAGACTGAAGCACCCAAGTGTCGGTATTCTGGTGAAACATGTTGGCATAAAAGAGCTGAACCAAGCGAAAATAAACACGGCCCCGCAAATTCAAGATGGGACGCCAATGTCGGCGCTGAAAAATCATATTGACGAAGCCATTTCCAATCCCATCAAGATTAACAACCCGCTCACCCAAAACTGGACGCTTGGAGTACAGAGAGAGAAAGGATTGCTTGTGATCAGCAGAACGCCACCAGGACTCAACCACGGACATGTCCATAACCATGTCAGCAAGAACATCAGTCCCGGGACCGACAGGAGGAGGAACACCATAATCAGGCTCATCAAGAGAAGCACCAGCATCATCAGAAGAGGGCTCAGCCTCCGCCTCACTATACTCACTAGAACTCGAAGAGGAGGCAGAAGGAGTGGGAGAGCGAGTAGACCGCTTCCTCAACCCAGACCTAGAGGCAACAGCCTTCCCTTTGCCTTTGTCAGAGGCATGGGTCTGTCCACGACCACGTCCACGACCAGAACCAGCAGACTCCACAATGACAATCCCCTTGGTTCGGCCACGGCCACGACCAACACCACCAGCCATCAGCACAACCAAGACAACACCAAGGGCAATCAACATGGATTCACAATGCAGAGAACTACACCGCCAAGACAAGAAGCAATCAACCCAACGCCAGAAGCACACAGCGACACCCAAAACACCACAGGCACCACTCCACACCAACCAGTCACCACCACCAGGAAGACAGAGAAACAAAATGCAAGCGCCAGAGCAATACAAGGAAGGGGGAAGGCCCAACAAACATACCAATAGTAATCCTGGGCAGTAATCCAAAGGCACAGGGCACCACAGTCAAACCAAGCAACAAAAACCAAAACCAGCCAGACAGAGCACCACAACTTCAGGGTACAGAACAACTAATCAAACACCATCCAATCAAGTACCGAAACTGAAAAATCCAAGGTAACCCAGTGCTCAAACACCCTTCAAATCACGACAAAAATTCCCAGTGGGAAACACCTGCAGCACAAAACCACAAAACACCGCAATGAAGGACCCACAAAAAAAATAAAAAAAATAAAACAAACTACATTTCCAAACATAAACTCACGAGATACCAGAGAGAAAGAGGGCACCGCAGAAAAGGCTAATAGAGCACCAGCGGGCGAAATAGAACACGAGAGGGGAGAGGGCTTACCAAGAGAAAGGGGATGCGAGACACGCCAAACCGCCACAAGCACAGCCGCTGACGAGAACCCAGACAAGGAGGGCAGCAAGCCGACGGCGAGAAGACCGAGAGAAGAAGGGGCGGCAAACGAGGGCACACACAGCGGCGGGAGGCGAAGGGAACGGTAACGCACACGAACAGGGGAGCGAGACTACGGAGAAGGTAGCACGGCACGGCAGTCACCGGAAAACTTCTAGGGCTCCAAAAGAGGCGACGGGGAAAAGAAACAGGGAAAAGGAATAGAAAAAAATGGGTTGCAAACCAAAAAGAAACGGGGTAAACAAATTACCCAAGCCCGAAAAACAAAAAAAATGGATACCCAAAAGAAATGGGTGGAACCCAACCCAGAAAACATAAAACAAAAAAAAACAACCCAATGGGTTTCCAACCCGACAGGGGAAACAGACCAAATAACCCAAAAACAAAGATACCCGAGGAAAGATTGGGTAGCGGGCCCAACAAAGGAAACTGGGTATAAAACCCAAACCCGGAGAACAGAAAAGAAGAAAAAAAAACCTGGAAAATTACCCAGATTAAAACAAAAAAATATGGGAACCGAAACAAAAGCAAATAAAAAAAATAAAAGGAGGGAAAAATAAAGAAAAAATAAAAAAAAAAACATACTTCCCCTGAAAACAATAACACCAAAAAAAAATCTCCCCCTAAAACACACAACCCCAAACTGCCCTTAAAAAAAAACCAAATTCACAAAACAAACTTTAAATATCCCAAAAAAAAATCTCTTGAATTATAACAACCAAAAAAAAATGAGGGCTCAATGCAAGCCACTAAGAAAGATACCAACATATAAGATAAGCACTACCAGGGAGATGCGAAATAAAAAAAATGGAGGTCCACGACCAATAACCAATTGATCAACAAATGCTTGCAACTAAGGCATAATTAGCGGAAATTAACAAGAAAAATTACATGCCACGTGAAAGAATGCACTATCAATGTGAAGGGGTTGAGAAACCAAAACCACGCATGAAAATCTATGATTGGCAATCCCAAGAAATTGAGAATAGAGTCAAACCATGTTAAGTACGAAAAGATTGCTTTTCACCCTTTTGAATAGTATCTTTTTTTCTTTTTCAATGCGCTGTGGGAATTGTTGTGAAGGAATCAAGAGTTCGCACCTTTCCCAAATTTCTTTTAGAATGTCTTTTGACATTAACGCGCAACTTCAAAATATCTTTCTTTTTAACATGATGGCTTTCACACTTTCACGCAGCCAGCCCTCTTCATGAATTACCTCACGTTAGCTTCGGACAACGCAAAGGTAGCCCTTTTCATGAGATATAGGGATATGCATAACATACGGGTCATTCAAATTCACTAATTCCGAGGAATTAGAAAACAAAGATTACCATGCCATGATTTTAGTTGAGAAACCCCAAAAACAGAGAATAGTGGTGCAGTGTAAAGTGCAGGCATGTAACGCATTGTAATGTTCCACTAAGCACACGTAATAGAACAGCACTAAAGATCAAACAAGTTACCGTGGGAACCTCAGTATAGTATAATAGTCAATAAGAACGCGTCTCACAAGATAGTGCAAATCATATATGACTGACACCCATCAGAACGAGAAATGCACGAACTCACATAAAAATCTAGTTATATTTTTCTTAAACAAAAGAAAATAAAAAAAAAATAATAATAATAAAAAAATAATAATAAAAAAAAGCAAAAGCCATAAATCCTAAACTATCCCATAAACCAAGAATAAGATGAAACATGAGAAGACAAAGGAATATGGTGAAACATACACACAGACTCAGTCAACCGAAAAGACACCAATAGATTTCCGAAGGGATTCAAACCTAAGAAAATCTAGCGGTTTAGTGAAAAGATCCGCTAGTTGACCCTCAGTAGGAACAAACTCTAAGGAAATCACTTTTTCTTCAACCAAGTCGCGAATAAAGTGATGACGAATATCAATGTGCTTAGTCCTAGAGTGCTGAACAGGATTCTTGGAGATATTAATAGCACTAGTATTATCACAATGAACAATCATAGTACCCTGCTCAATCCCATAATCCAGTAACATCTGTTTCATCCACATGAGTTGAGTACAACAACTCCCAGCGGCTATGTACTCAGCTTCAGCAGTAGATAAAGATATACAATTCTGTTTCTTGCTAAGCCAAGATACTAAACAATTACCCACATAAAAACAGCCACCAGTAGTACTCTTTCTATCATCGACATTTCCGGCCCAGTCGGCATCGGAATATCCAGCAACTTCGGAATTCGTATCAAACGAATACCAAAGACCAAAATCAAGTGTACCACTCACATATCGGATGATACGCTTCACTGCTTCCACATGAGACTTCTTTGGAGCAGCCTGATAGCGAGCACAAGCACCCACACTAAATGAAATATCAGGACGACTAGCAGTCAAGTACAACAAGCTACCAATCATACTTCTATACATAGTGTGATCTACATCCTCCCCAGAAGCATCCTTACTAAGCTTCAAAGTCGTACTCATAGGAGTACGAGCATGCTTAGCATTCTCTAAACCGAACTTCTTAACCAAATCCTTAGCATACTTGCTTTGAGATATAAAAATCCCATCACTCAGTTGCTTAACTTGAAGACCTAAGAAGTAATTCAGCTCACCCACCATACTCATTTTAAACTCTCTTTTCATCTCATCAGCAAATTTATGAGCAAGTGGGTCAGACGTGGAACCAAACACTATATCATCCACATAGATCTGTGCAATGACAATCACATTCCCGACCTTCCTAATAAATAAGGTCCTATCAACTCCCCCTCGCGAAAAGCCTCTAGCAAGCAGATAAGTAGTTAAACGCTCATACCAAGCACGAGGGGCTTGTTTCAAACCATATAGGGCCTTTTTCAATCTAAGCACATGATTGGGGTGATGGGGATCTTCAAATCCCTTAGGTTGTTCCACATAAACTTCCTCTTGAAGAATGCCATTCAGGAAAGCACTCTTCACATCCATCTGATATAGGGTGAACCTAAGAAAGCAAGCTATGGCAAGAAGAAGACGAATGGACTCAAGCCTAGCTACAGGAGCAAAAGTCTCATCAAAGTCAATGCCCTCAACCTGAGTGTAACCCTGAGCAACTAACCTAGCCTTATTTCTAACAATGGTGCCACTTTCATCAGATTTATTCTTAAATATCCACTTGGTACCAATGATATTAACATTTTTAGGCCTAGGCACAAGATACCACACATCATTTCTAACAAATTGACTGAGCTCTTCATGCATGGCAGCAATCCAATACTCATCCTTTAAAGCTTCAATCACATTTTTCGGCTCTATGGTGGAAATATAGCACAAATGACTGACCTCGTTCCTCACTTGTCTACGGGTCTTCATCCTATCAGACACTTCACCTATAACAAGACTAGGTGGATGATTAAGCTTGACCCTAGCCGATGGTTCTAAAATAGATGATGGTTCTTGGGAGTTCGGAACTATCTCACTGACAGAATTAGATTCATCCTTTTCCAATGTGGAAGAAGGAGAATCCTCCGACTCTACACTTAGCTCATCTTCATCCTCTTCTATAGACTCAACATTCACAGGATCAGCAGTAGCATCATCAATAACAACATTGACAGACTCCATGACAGTAGACGTCCTAAGATTATAAACCCTATACGCCTTACTGTTATTAGAGTAGCCTAGGAAGATACCCTCATCACTCCTAGAATCAAATTTTCCTAAACTCTCTCTATCACGGAGGATGTAACACTTACTCCCAAACACATGGAAGTACTTAAGGTTAGGCTTCTTACCTTTCCAAAGCTCATAGCAGGTCTGTCTAGTCCTAGGTCTCAGATAGACCCTGTTTATTGTATGGCAAGCTGTATTGACAGCTTCTCCCCAAAATCTCTTAGGCAAATTCTTGCCATGTAGCATAACACGAGCCATCTCTTGAATAACCCTATTTTTCCTTTCTACAACTCCATTCATCTGAGGGGTTTTAGGAGGTGAAAACTCATGCATAATGCCACGCTCATCACAATAGGCCTCAAACTCGGAATAATCGAACTCACGACCATGATCACTTCTTATCCGAGTTATGAGATACCCTTTCTCATTTTGAACACGTTGGCATATAGTCTTGAAGCATCCAAATGCTTCAGTCTTATCTCTCAACAAAGCAATCCAAGTATATCTAGAAAAATCATCTACCATCACAAGGATATGCTTCCTGCCACCTATGGTCTCTGTCCTAGAAGGACCCATGAGATCTATATGAATCAGTTCAAGACACCTAGTGGTAACAATCTCATTTATCTTCCTATGGGAACACCTAATCTGTTTCCCTAGCTGACAAGGGCCACAAACACTATTAGGAGACTTACCTAGTTTGGGCACACCTCTAACACACTCTCTTTTAATAAGACGAGTAAGATCTTTATAGTTCAAGTGTCCCAACCTACGATGCCACAACTCGGTTTCATCAACTCTAGCACTGTTGCAGACTATGTTAGATGTAGGAGAAATACCATAACAGTTATCACTAGTCCGCACACCTTCCATGACACATACACCCTTATCATTAAGAATAGAGCATTTGTTGCGAGTGAATTGTACGGAATGGTGTTCATCACACATTTGACTGATGCTGAGAAGATTGGCCTTAAGTCCCTTTACAAACAACACATTGTCAAGCTTAGGAAAACCTGGAGCAGTGATAGTACCTTTACCTACAACTTGAGACTTCTTCCCATCTCCAAATGTCACAGTACCTCCATCACAGTCCTCATAAAAAGCAAACAAGGACTTGTCTCCAGTCATGTGCCTAGAACACCCACTGTCTAAGTACCACATGGTAGAACTATGAGCTCTAAGAACAGTGTGGACAACAAGACACCTAAGGTCATTCTTGACAATCCACTCGGTCTTCACTTTCGGAATGTTGACCTTCGTGAAAGGGTTGACTCTGGAGTGGTTTCTTCTAGACAGACTAGAGGAAGTATTAAAACCTTTATGAGCCATCTGTCTCAGATCAGAAACCTCTAAACATAGCCTCCTGAGACACTCTCCAACACTATTCATCCTCAAGACAGGGTTTCTAGAGGTTCTAGACATTCTATCCTTTAGTTGGAAGCAATTCGGACGGATATGACCAACCTCACCACAATGATGACAAACAGGAGGAGTTCTAGGTGAATGTCTGTTCCAAGCATAAGAGATGTCAAATTCATTAGGTCTACTCACTTGCCTATGATAATGCTCTTCTACCCTCCTAGGTTGACTTTTCTTAAGAATCGGACATTTAGGCCTAATGTGACCCCTATTCCCACAATGGACACAAGTAGGAACTTGCTTAGGAGGAACAATAGGTGGAGGAGCTGTAGACTTAACAACATGAGACTCTTGAGCCTTAACAAACTGAGTTTTAGAAGAACTAGGAGTGGCCTTTTCATTCACAAACCCCAAACCTCGTCTATCACTCGAGCTCTGTCCTACACCTAATAGCTTATCTAGGGTCTCCTTTCCTTTAGACAATTTTTCTAGATCAGCTACTTTAGAGTTTAAGTCTTTTTCAAGACTTGAGACTCTCAGCTCAAGACATTTCCTAGACTCAGTCAACTCAAACTTCTCCTTTTCCAACCGGACAATCTCTTTAGAGAGATGTCCTTTCTGAGTCTTCAATTGACTGACACTAGCAGTAGTTTCAGTCAACTCCAGCTTCAAGCATTCAATCTCTTTCTCATAAGTTTTAGCTTTAATGTAGAGAGATTGTCTTGACTTCTTAGTTTTGAGACATTCTTCAAATAGCTTATCATAAGCAACTTGAAGATCTTCTTCTTCTTCATCAGACACACACATGTCCTCAAAACTCTCAGTAACCACTTCAACCTTATCTAGCTCTTCCTGACTCAGGATCTTACTAGCACACTCAGAAGACTCTCCAGACTCTAGGTGAATAGAAGTAAAAGCCATGAAGTTTGACTCATCTTCTTCACCGTGTGAGCTTTCCTCAGAACCGGATTCATGCTCACTATCACTCAGGGTAGCATTATATCCTTTATCTTTTCCTTGACTAGTGTAGTTGGAGTTCTTCTTCCTGGTATTGGCACACTCAGGAGCAATATGACCAAAACCATGACATTCATAGCACTGAGCCCCTTGAGGCTTCCTATTGTTAGATCTCTCCCCCTGAACACTAGCCTGTGATTGGGACCTATCACTCTCCCTTCTATTTCTACCTGAATTAGACCCATTGCCTTTGGACGACCCTGAACTATTACTTCTGTTAGAGTTGGAACCTCTACTCTTATTGAAACTAGAGCCACCATTTCTGCTAGAACTAGAACGAACATAATTCCTCGAGTTAGAGGAACTATTTCCAGAGGGTCTAAACAATTTCCTAAACTTCTTCACGAAGAAGGCAATATCCTCATCACAGACTTCAGAAGCAGAGTCAGATCCAGAATCAGGTTTACTAGACTCTTCAGTGATGGTTTTCAAAGCTATTCCTTTATTTTTAGACTCTTTCTTACAAAATTTCATTTCATAGTTTTGAATTTCCCCAACTAAATCTTCCTTTTTCATGGTATCAAGATCTTTGTTGTCTTCAATGGAAGTAATCTTAGGCAAGAACCTGAGAGGTAAAGACCTAAGAATTTTCCTATTAATGGTAGCATCAGACAACTCATCACCTAGGGAAAATCTAGAGTTAACAATATCACTCAGCCTAGCATTAAAATCATCAAATACTTCATCTTCTTTCATAGTTTCCTTTTCATACATAGAAGTGAGCATTTGAATTTTTGTATTTTTCACAGATATGGTTCCTTCATGAGTTTTCTCAAGGATATTCCAAGCTTCTTTTGCATATTCACAATGAGCTACCCTACGAAATTCATCACGGGATATTCCACTGAAAATAGCGTTAATTCCTTTGGAATTCCATTTGAGTTCTTCATAGTCCTCTTTAGTCCATTGAACCCTAGGCTTATCAACAGATACACCTTCCACAACCACCTTGGGTGGAGTGTATCCATCAATCACAGCAAGCCACACTCTCTCATCAATTGATTTGAGATAGGCTCGCATGAGGGCTTTCCAGTAACCATAGTCCTTACCATTAAAAAATGGTATAGAAGGTTTCACAGGGTCCATATTACCGGAGAATAGACACAAGGATCAGCACTCAGGCTGTTAAACCTTAAGAGTGAACCTCTCTCTGATACCAATTGAAATTCCGGTTAAATAACCCTAGAATACCTAGAAGGGGGGTTGAATAGGTATTACACAAAATCTTACCCAATTTTAATTATGAAACTCACAAAACCAAGTAACACTATTAATCCAATCACATAGCAAGTATGAAAGCATATAAAAAGATGCACACCGGATTTTTACGTGGAAAACCCTATATGGGAAAAACCACAGGACCTAGTCCAGTTGAAGCAAATCCACTATGAAATAAATGAGTACAAGACACACTTACAGACCAAAAGGACTTAAGCTAAAGTCTTCACTCCCACGACCGCATACGATCGATCTCCGTCTTCACGGCTTTGGTCGCAACCAACCTCTTCACAGTGATTCCTTCCTCCACGAACTCGCAAGCTCGATCACTGTCGCAACGGACTCACAAACACTCAAGGATGTGAAAAATATTGTGTGGTTTGAAGGTCTCTAGAGCATGAAAAGAAAAACTAGGTTAAAAAGCTCTAGAGAAGATTTGAGAGGATGGGCTTTTGAAAACCTAATTGGGAGAGACTTGCATACCTCTCTCTATCAGAACAAAACCTATTTAAAGAGTCTAAGAGACCCCAAAAGACTGGGATTCGAAATAAGGTCAAATAGGTAATTTAATTAAAACTTAAAAACTGGATTTTACGAGCAAGGATCGATCCTCCAGGAACCTAGGATCGATCCTAGAAAACAGAAGTGAAAAACACTTTTTAGAGCACTGAGGATCGATCCTCCAGGAACCTAGGATCGATCCTAGAAAACAGAGGCAAAAAAAAACTTTTGTAGAGCACCTAGGATCGATCCTCCAATGCCTAGGATCGATCCTCACCTCCAAAACTTACAAAAATGTTTTGAAATCTTTTGCAAAAACTTTTTCACTTTGTTCAAAACTCAAAACAAGAATTAAAATGAATTGAAACGATTCAAAAACCGGCTTCTAAAGACACTTACCTGTCCTAACAATGAGTGTGAGTCGCATTGCCTTGAAGTCTGCACTCGAGTCAATTGTAGAAGCGTTTTGAACTCTTGAAGCAACACATGACACTAAACAAACACCATTTTTGCCACGGAATATGCCAATCTAAGAAAATGGACTTTACAGCATCCACCACTACAACTTCATCACCAAGGCCACCGTCACCACCACCACCCCCTCTCCATATAATTTTTTATTTTGTCTATATTGTTTTGGGGGAAAAAAAATTCTTTTCTTTTTTTTTTTGTACAAAAAAAATTACAGAATTCTAATTTGTTCGCTTAAATCCTTGTGGCATCCAAACATCATATCACAATTCTGGCTTAACTCTAATTTAGATCTAGAGAATCCCATGATTAATGAGATTGATTGATTTCGTGGCCTCCTTCATCAATCATGTTAATTGCTATGTTTAACATTCTTTTTATCTATATTTCTTCTTCTTCCTTTTTGGTACAATTGGAGGGGTTGTTTGAACCCATAATCTATCCTAATCCCATCCTTTACCCCATCCTCCCTCACCACAAGGCTAATCCTTGTGGCTTTTCTTATCTATATTTCCAACATCCTATAAATAAGAATACCTAGCTTATTGTAAAGAAAATTAAAAAAGTGAAATTCAATAAATAAGATGTAAAGGGTTTTTTGTTCCATGAAGGTTATGGATAATTAATTGCAAAATCAAATGTGAGATTGACTGATAAATGATAACAGACTTGGATTTTCTGTAAGTTTCTTCTTGTAAGGCTTTTCATGCCCTACAAGGTTTGATGATCCAATGGCTCTTTATTATTTTATTTATTTACAAACAAACGATCCACTGCCTTAGCTAGGGAAGGAACAAGGATCCAAATTCACTTTGAAAATATAAATACATTTTCTATGAGATATATATATGGGGAGATCTACTAAAAAGACTTACACTTTTCAATATTTTGTTTTTGCAAAAAATAATATTTTGTCAATCTAACCATCCGATTAGATACTTCACCCCATGTACGTTATGCATGTTAAATTTCAAGTTAATCGGAGATTAGGAGTTATGTCATCCATAATGTGCCCAAAATCATAATTTTATTTATAAAAGAAATGTAAATTTACAGATCAAATGCTTCCCGACATCCGATGACTTGATATTTGGCATGCATGACGTTCATGGGGGATCATCTGATCCAACGGTAGATTTGACAAAATATGATTCCTATGAAAAGATACTGAGGGGTGCAATATAAAAAGCTTTACACCATGTGTAAGTTGATCCCTCCCATATATATATATATAAAATAGAGAGGGATCAACTTACACTTGGTGTTAGACTTTATACACTTTCAATTTAAAAAGAACTAGCAAAGAGCAAAGCGCACAATGACTACAATGTCTCAGTACGTGGGAGAAATCTGTCTTGACACTCCAATTTCCATAAGAACTACTATATGTGAAAACATCGATCAGACACCCACTGCAAGAAATTCTTCTGCAATTCTTGCAATTAACAATCACAGAACAGAATTCTAGAAAAGATTTACCATTACCCTGCATATCAGAATAAAGTCCAAAAAAATCACAAAGATTAAGCATTGAAAAGCCTTTCATTTAATTAATACTAGTATACTGTGTATATGAACATGCAACTTTTAAAGTGTGGTATTCTTGTTAGTCTTATGTATTATTTTATCACTTCTATTTAGTCATGCCGACATATGGTCTTGTGGCTTTCCCCTTGCCCATCTTACCTTTAGCAACAGCCAAAAAAAAAAAAAAAACAAAAAAACAACTTCTAGGATCGGAAGTGATTAAGTGAACAATGGACGGTCCATTTGGTAGTTCAAGTTTACAAGAAGTGAGCATAATTTGATAATTTCAGTCATTTAAATTCAATCAAACTCAAAATATTGGAAAATTTTTTAAAATTTCGATTTGGGTTGTGAAAATTGGGCTCTTTTCCTTAAATGGTAGATTTTTTAGACTTTATTCCAACTTTGGTGTGATTTTAAACTTTATTCCCAAACAGCGATAAATCGTGGTTTCTAACCACGATTTTAGCTTTGGGTATACAACCACGATTTTAAACTTAATTCTCAAGCAGCGATTTGCTAACCACGATTTTAATAAAATCGTAGTTAGCAACCACGATTTATCACTCTTTGGGAATAAAGTTAAACATCATACCAAAGTTGGAATAAAATCTAAAAAACCTACCATTTAGGGAAATGAGCCTGAAAATTGGCTGGATTCCCTCAATAGTTCACCTCACAAAACCCAAGGCGCTTAATTAAGAACTGTATAACCATCCAAATTAAACTTAAGACAAATAAGCACCACTACACGTGAATTGAAAGACATTCAAAGTGGTGTTATCAAACTACATGTAGCTCATACAGCAAATTAAAGAAAAGAGAAAAGAAGATTACTCTAAGAAAGTGAGATTTGGGTGGATAACTCCTGAGAAACCATATGCATGGTTGGCCGAGATCCTGGATGGACATGTAAGCACGCAATTGCCAAGTTTATGATGGATATCAATTCATCCTCAACTTGACGCGTGGGAGGTGAAAGCTGTTGGTCGAACAAATCTTTCAATGGCACGTTCTCCTTCTTCGATGCAGATTGTAGAATGGAGATGAGATCCCCTGGATGCTTTCCATTGATCACTTCTAGTGCTAACACTCCAAAGCTATACACATCACATTTTTCAGTTACCTTCATCGTGTAAGCAAGTTCTGCAAAGAAAAAGAATAATAAGATCATGCATTTATGCATATATATGTCAACTTAAGAGCATAGTGAACCATATTACCTGGTGCAACATACCCGTATGTACCTACAAGTGCAGTCCAATTGGATGAGTCTAGCTTTAGAAGCTTGGCAGTGCCAAAGTCAGAAACACGAGCCTCATACTCGCAATCCAACAAAATATTTTTGCTTGATATGTCTCGATGAACAATTGGCGGCGAGCAATCATGGTGCATGTAAGATAAAGCATGAGCCACACCTTTGATAACATTCATCCTCTTAGTCCAATCCAATTCCTTTGCTGCTTCTTCTGTGCTCAAAATTGTGGCCAAGCTACCCCTATCAAGGTACTCATAAACCAAAAACGAATGTAATGCATGTGAGCAGAAACCATATAGTTTCACAATGTTCCGATGTCGTATTTCTGTTAGTGCCCTTATCTCATTTTGAAGACCATTTTGATCTGCCATCTCATCATCACATGTTGGGTGGAGTTTCTTCACTGCTACTACATCATCTGATGGCAGCTTTGCTTTGTACACACTTCCACATCTTCCCTTTCCAATTAAATATTTGGCATCAAAATCCTCAGTTGCTTTTATGATTTCTACATACAATATTCTTCCATCAAAATTCGTTATTGAAAATAGATCTTGATTTTGCATGTTGCCTTCTTCCGGTAGTGAATATCTCTTTCTCCGCTGAGAAGTGAAATAAATTCCAAAGAACAGAAGTACAAGTGCTCCCAAAAGAGAAAATATGATTAAAAACATGACTTTGTGGCAATTTTTCTGGATACATTTGTCTACCAAGGTAGGACCGCAAGGTTGTAGTCCACTAACATTGCCACACAAACCTTTATTCCCTTGTAATGCTTCTATTGGAGCATCTTGAAAGGCATTGCTTTTGGGAATGGGACCGTGCAAGTCATTGTAGGATATGTCAACATACGACAAACCATGCATATCTTCAAAAGCTGTCGAAATGGATCCAGAGAGGTTATTATGGGATAGATTCAACTGCTCTAAGCTTTGCAAATTTCTGATTTCTGATGGTATCACTCCTGTGAATGAGTTATAACTCAGATCTAGCACGGACAGGTGAGATAACTGACACATCTGCACTGGAATTTCTTTGCCTAAATATATTGTTGCTCAAATTCAAGTAATTTAGTTTCAAGCATTCCCCAAGATTTCCCGGTATGGACCCACTCAATCTGTTTTTCGACAAGTCAAGACGCTCCAAATTAATTAATGATCCAAGTTCTAAAGGTATGTCTCCAGAAAGTTGATTATCATTCAAAATCAGCTTCAACAAATGAGTTAACTCTCTAAATTCCTTTGGAATCTTCCCAACTAAATGATTTGAAGAGAGATCAAGTACATGCAGTTGAGTTGAGTTTCCAATCTCAGGAGGTATGCTACCAGTGATATTGTTCCCTGCAATCTGTAGGGTTTCCAATTTTGGACACCTTTCCCAATTTTGGGAGAATTCACCATAAAAATTATTGTAACTTAGGTCCATGTAATACAGGTTTGCATGTACACCAAATGCTTTTGAAATATTTCCACTGAGTTGGTTCCTCTCAAACCGAACTCGTCTCAAGCTTGTGCAGTTTCTCAAGCATCGAGGGATCGAACCTATGAGATGGTTGTTTTCTACAGTTATGTTTTGAAGCAATCCACCTTGGCAAATGTTTTCAGGCAAATAGCCAGTAAACTGGTTATCGCCTAGGTGCAATCCAGCCAACTTCTTTAGATTTCCTATTTCTTGAGGAATGGAACCAGAAAGTTGATTTTCATGGAGATACAAATAAACCAAGTTGCTCAAATTACCCAAAGAGGTAGGAATGGAACTGTCTAAGTAGTTGGCGCACAAACTAAGACCAGTTAGCTTTTTCAAGTTTCCAACGGAGGAAGGGATGGGACCTGTTAGATTGTTGGCACTTATTTCAATATCAACAAGATTGGAAAGATTCCCTATTCCTTGAGGAATGGAACCAGAAAGCTGGTTATCATAGAGATGCAAAGAAACCAAGTTGCTCAAATTACCCAAAGAGGCGGGAATGGAACCGTCTATGTAGTTGGTGTATAAAGCAAGATCAGTTAAAGACCTCAACTGACCTATTTCCATAGGAATTGAGCCGTCTAACTGATTTTGAAACAAGTACAGCCTAACTAGCTTTGTCAAGTTTCCAATGGAGGAAGGGATGGTACCTGTTAGATTGTTGGAACTTATTTCAAGTTCAACAAGATTGGAGAGATTCCCTATTTCTGGAGGAATTGAATGAGAAAGTTGGTTTTCATGGAGATATAGATTAACCAGATTGCTCAAATTACCCAAAGAAGAAGGAATGGCACCGTCTAGGTAGTTGGTGGACAAAACAAGGTAAGTTAGAGAACTCAATTTACCTATTTCTTTAGGAATGGAGCCATTTAACTGATTTTGATGCAGGTACAGGACTTGAAGATTTTTTAGTAAGCCAATTCTTGATGGGATATTGCCAGAAAACATATTAACGGAAAGGTCAAGATATATAAGTTTGGAGAGGTAACTGATTTGAGGTGGGATGGTACCAAATAGATTGTTCATGCTGATATCAATTTTTGCAAGATTAGGAAAAGACGAGAATGAAAAGTGATAAAGCGTACCATTTAAACCTGAATTTGTGAGATTTATTCTGATGACGCTTCCAGCACCATTGCAAAATATGCCAAACCACGTGCATGGACTAGTTTCTGTTTTGATGTGGGTAGAAGAATTGGTGGCATTGTTTGGGAGAAGAGACCATGAAGGTAGGAGGGAATCGGTTTGGTTTTGAAGGCTGAATTTCCACTTGAGAAGAGCATCAGCCTCTTTATTAGAAGCAGAAGCAGAGGTGATAATATGTGAAGAAACCAACGTAACCAAAAAGACTAAGGAGACAAGAGAGAGTACCCTTGGTGATCCCATGGTTTTTGTTATGTATAGCACCATGGTGGCCAACAGCTTTATACATACTACACCATTTTTATTTTTATTTTTGGTCTTTGTCTAGCTCCTTATCTCTTTAGAAAAAAGATGCGGTCAATATTTTTCCCTTTTTTTATAAATATATTAAAAATAAATGAATTGTAGTAGGTTCCATGCGTGTTCTGTGTACAATGACTTTTAGATGGTGCTCAATCAGTTTGGATTTGTCCAAGTCACAACTCATTAGAAAAGAATATGTGTTAGAATGGAAAATTGTATTGACGTATGACTGAGACTTTTTAGATCATACTTGAAATTTTTTATTTTTTCCCTTGACCAAAAAAAAAAAAAAGGCCTAGATTAGTAAATCCATTTCCACATAATGTCCCCACTCAATTGGTTATATAAATTTTTGTACAATTTGTCTCATCAATGAAAGTAGACCTTTAGATGGTACTCAATTAGTTTAGATTTGTCCAAGTCACAATTCATTAGCAAAGAATATGTGTTAGAATGGAAAATTGTATTTACGTATAACTGAGACTCCCTAGATCACGCTTGAAATTTTTTATTTTTTCCCTTAACCCAAAAAAAAAAAAAAAAAAAAGGGCATAGATTCGTAAAATCCCTTTCCATATAATGTCCCCACTCAATTGGTTATATAAATTTCCATACAATTCGTCTTGTCAATGAAAGTAGACATTTTAAATGATGGTCAATCAGGTTTGGATTTGACCAAGTCACAATTCATTAGAAAAGAATATGTGTTAAAATGGAAAATTGTATTGAAATATGACTGAGACTCCTAGATCACGCTTGAAATTTTTTATTTTTTTCCCTTAACCAAAAAGAAAAAGAAAAATAGCCTAGATTAGTAAAATCCCTTTCCACATAATGTCCCCACTCAATTGGTTATATAAATTTCCATACAATTTGTCGTCAATGAAAGTAGACCTTTTAGATGATGGTCGATTAGTTTGGATTTGTCCAAGTCGCAATTCATTAGAAAAGAACATGGGTTAGAATGGAAAATTGTATTTATATATGATTGAGACTCCCTAGATCACACTTGAAATTTTTTATTTTTTTCCCTTAACCAAAAAAAAAAAAAAAAAAAGCCTAGATTAGTAAAATCGCTTTCCACGTAATGTCCCCACTCAATTGGTTATATAAATTTCCATACAATTTGTCTCATCAATGAAAGTAGACCCTTGCTACTGATGGATCGATCTCATTTGATAATTTCATAGTTTTTCTTATGTTTAGCATATGGTGGTGATTGGTTTGGGCTTTATTTGTTGCTTAATTACCAATGATTCTACTATCACTGCCTTCTTTTGGTGAGGATGGTTTTGTCTTTGGGAGGCTTCCGTTTGTTTCACGCTTTGTCAACTATCTTTTTTCACCAATTTCTCATTCACACATGCCTGACCCGAAGGACAATTTATGTATTGGGTTAATTGAGATGAATATATGATCTCATCGATGATCTCATGGCTTTTGTTTTGTTTTGTTTAGCCTATGATGATGGTGATTGATTAAGCTTAACTTGTACTCTCTCAATTCCACAATTTCATGGTGTAAAATTTCAAAATATCCTAATCATTATAATTATAATTAACTAAAAAATTAGAAGGGAGCAATTGAATAGCAATTACTCCGTATTAGTGATTTAAGATGTTTATGCTCATGTAATAAATAAATAAATAAACGCACACACACACACACACACACAATTACCTTGTGAAGTGGTATAACCCGGTCAAAATGACAAAAAGGTAAATTGTAGATAACTCCCTTGAAACAGGGGGTTCAGCATAAAACCCTCCTTATCTTTATAATCAAGCCATGTCCTCCCAAAGTCATTTTGAACATTGTTCGATTTTGAACATTTGGGAAGGATATGACTTGATTTTAAATATCATGGGATTTTTTGCTAACCTTCTATACTTCAGGGGGTTATCTATAATTTACCCAAAACAAAAAATGCAAAAAGAAATGCAAAACCCCATCCAACTTCAATAAAAAAAAAAACAAAAATGAAATGGCCGTATTAATTATATGGGCCAGGTTATTGCCACCACTCAAAATACTCTAAACCCCCCAATATTTAAATAATTTGTGAAATTTTTTATATCTAAATGTAAATTTACCAATAAGGACATGTCTACTTAAAGACTTTAAAATTTCCTTTCCCTACCCCACTCCACCCCCAATTCCAAAAACATTCCATCATCTATAGACTTTATGCTTTCACAAACCTTAACAACCTTGACACCAAATCTATATTTACATAATTAAAATAAAAAAATTAGTGTTTCTCATGTTATATTAAATAATGAACAAGAAAAGCATTGATAGAAATGATATTAGCAACCAAAAAGTAAATATTTATACACTTTTTATCGAGTTTAACTTCAGTTTTTCGTATGCTGAATTTTGTATTGTTTGGTTTTTCAACTCCGAACATGTTTACAATGTTCATTTTTGTAATACCGAACTCTTTTAACGCGTTCCGACTTTTAAGTCCGAACAAAGTTATTTTGTTCCATTTTCCAACTCCGAACAAATGATATTATTCGGTTATGTAACTCTGAACAAATGGATATTGTTCACGTATAGGAGTCCGAACAAGCTTGTGTTGTTCCGTTTTAAAACACCGGACAACTTAACTATACAACAATTGAAAATTGTTCGTATATGTAATTGTGAATGGATTTTGAGTGTTCGTGTTTATAAGTCGGAACAAATAATAGAGGTTCAGTTTTAAAGGTCCAAACATTTTTATATTGTTCTTTTCTATAAAGCCGAACATATATACTTTATTCTTACTAATAAGTCCGAACATATATAATATGTTCTTACTAATAAGTCCGAACATATATATTTTGTTCTTACTAATAGGTCCGAACAGGTGGGGGGTGGGGTGGGTGGAAAAATGTTTAGGAATTTTTTCTTAAGGGTATTTTAGGAAGATAAGGGGGTGCTTTCAGTAAAATATGAAAAGATTTAATTAGTGAGGGGTTTAGAGTATTTTAAGTGGTGGCAATAGCCTAGCCCTAATTATATATACCGGTCATAAGCCCACCAAATATCTCGCCAACTGGTCAAAATGGGCACCGAAAAATGGAAAACACAAGCCGACAAGCAAATGTCGTCATGCTAAACTATGTCACCATCAGCTTGAGAAAGATTAGATGCCGAGTTCTTAGCACCCATATGAGCAAGGATTATTGGATGAGATAGTAGACGGTTGGGATTAAAAATTAAAGATTTTATCTATTGAGGTCATTTTGGTCATTTCAGTAATAATTTTTTCAATTTTTAATTTGAACCGTACACCACCTCATCGAACGGTGCTACTCACTTCAACACGGTATTGAGAACTTAGCACCGACTCCTTGCTCTAACTAATAGGCCTTTTTTTATCTTTGGCTTCATATGCAACTGTGATACGGCTGACATAGTATCATAAGTTAATGAGAGTAGAGTAACCGAGTAAAATGGAATTGTCAAAGTACTTTTTACTCCATAATCCTATGTTACTTCATTTTCATTGACTTATGACACCACGTGACTATGTCATAATTATACTGAAGATTTACTAGCAAAGGGACGAAACTATCTACAGCCCCTGTAAATTCTTCCTCGAACCATTCGAATACAACACCACAGTTGAGAAAGTTTACACATTCCCTCTCATTGGACAACAGTGTTTTTGCATTTTGGAATTGCTTTTGCTTTTGCTTTTGCTTTTGTTGTCTAATACCCCTAGAGACTTTTAACGCCCATTACAATCCAAACCCTTGAACCAACAACAAAAGTACAAAACCTTCCCCCTTGAACTCTCTATTAAATGAGCTAAATATACGAGTAAATTTGACGCCTCTTGGAGGTTTCACCACAATAGTGATATTTGTTCAATATGAGGGTAGAATTGTGGTTGGAATCTGATTGTTTTGAGGGTTCATTAGAGCCTTAACCCACACATACTTTACCTCTGCAAAATTATAAGAGTACTGAGAAATGAACAAATTTCTCAAACCCAAGAAATACATTAGTGCTGTGTTTGGATAAGAAACTTCTAAATGGAATTTATAAAATTTTTGAAATAAAATCCCTATTTGACTATTTCAAAACTGGATCTCCATCTAAATTTCTTGTGATTAGTTTCTGTGGTATGATAAAGTTGCAGATGACGACGTGACGAGCAAACTAATTGGATGGTTTTTTTTCTTGAAAAGGTTCTCTTTTTTTTTCTTTTTTTTTTCTTTTTTTTTTAACTTTCATATACTACCCTTCAAAATTAATTTCCATATATTCGACCCAAAACTTATATTTTTCAATTAATAACAATTACTCATTTATAGACACTAGATATAGCACACGTGCATTGCACGTGAATATTTTTAAATAATATTAGTTATACAAAATAATAAATACATAAAGATTTTATATTTTTTCATAAAAGATAAAGTTTAAAATTCGAAAATACAACGAAAGATTAAAAACTCTTTAGGTATATATTCAGAATTTTTTTTCTTCATAAAACAGAATATTTAAAGAGTTTATATTCATATATATTATCATACAACTTGATAGTTGCTCTAAAAAAATAATTTGAGCAAAAATCTAACTTTAATTTGTTAAGAGTTTAAATTAAAATCTAATTTTCATTTGTTACCAAATGATAAGAATGTTTATTATGTGTTTCAATTAAAGGAATGGTAGATATGTATTTTTTTTAAAAAATAAGAGTATATTAGTCATTCAAAAGTTTTTCTAAGATTCAACCTTTTATAGATAGTATAGATTTACAGAGCAAAACTTACCAGAAAATGGAGAAGTCGCCGTTAACCAAAGAAAGGAAAAGTCGCCGTTAATGAAAAAGGTGGAGAGAAGGTTGAAACTACTCTTGATGAAGAAAGTGGAATTTACAATCCGGCTATTTATTTATTATATAGGAATTATAATTTCTATTTTCTTTGAATTCCTATTTGTGTTTTATATATTAAGGTATGTGTTTTAGAATATATTAAGGTATGTGTTCTAGCTGTTGTTTTAGAATTATAGTTTCCATATTCCTATATATTTCTATTTATTATATAGAATTATAGTTTCCGTTTCTTTTGAATTCCTATTGGTGTTTTATATATTAAGGTATGTGTTTTAGAATATTAAGGTATGTATTTTAGAATTATAGTTTTTATATTGCTATATTTCCTATATATGTAGAAGGGTGGGTAGTTGTGTATTTAAAAATTAAAATAAGAGTATATTAGTCAATCAAAAGTCTTTCTTACATTCATCTTTTTATAGGTAGTATAGATTTATAGATGAAGGAACTTTTAATCTCGGATCGACTTCATTCTTGCATGCATTTTAATCTCAGATTAATTTGATTTTTAGCATGCATGACCTATATATAAATCAAATTTAATTCAATAGTCGGTTTCAATAAATACAAATCTCAGATAAAAGTTCTAAACTACACTAGATATACAAAGTTGCATTTAGTACACTTGATATTAAAAAGACCCTGTACAATAAAAAATGTGGGTTTTGCAAAACTAGTATTCAAGCCTAGAATTTCTATGGAGCCCTAGGTCACAACCAAGCTAAACCTAAATTAAACGTAATTAATTAGATGCACCTGCAACATAAAAAACACACTCCCAATATTCATATCTCCTCCTTTGAAAACTCTAGAAGTCAGCACACATGCACTTCTACCATTATCCCCAACCATTCAAACATATAGTCATAAGATATATGGGAAGTAATAAAAAAATGAACATAAGAAATACGTGAAAAATGCAAAACAAGTAAAAATCACAACCAACCCAAACAACAAATCCACTAAATCAAGAAAAACTTACAAAACAAGGTAAGAAATACATTAAAATCCCTATCTTAACGTTGATAGGCCTACTCTAATACCACCGCCACAAACTTAGATCATCTTTTAAGGTCAACCCTATTAAGAGGGTAACCGGATTAAGTATAAACTACCCAACTGGTAGCCCCTAGTCCCCTACCCAACCGGGATGTAACTGTATGCTTGCCTAGACGCAGTTCATTCTTGTTCAGAGATTTAGTCCATTTGTGGATATGTGCAGGTATTAAAATTTAGACCAGTTCAATCTTAGATAGTGAGATGCTAGGTTTTTTATGGTCCAACGCCTCAAAGTTTATTATTCAATTACTGATTTACCCCTTGAGTATTTTATCATATGGAGTTAAACCTCTACATGCGGTCTAGTCCCTCAGATGTACTTTTAATTTATAAAGCATGAAGTTTGAGTTGGGAAACATATTTTATTGCCATACTGTGATTTTTCCTGGTCATATGTGCCTCACTCATCTAATTTTATCGCCTCACTGTAATTTTTCCCCTTACTCCTAGTCTTTGAAGAATGAGTTACTTATTTTTGTGGTATAATTGGAGGGGTTCGAACCCCTAACTTATCATAATCCTACTCTTTATTCCACTCTCACCACTGGGCTACCCCATAATCCTACTCTTTATTCCACTCTCACCACTGGGCTACCCCAGTGACTTGAAGAACGCATTAGTTCATGGGCAACAGGGGCCTCCCGTACCTCAAGAGAAAGTTTCCTCTTTCTAAAAATAGAGCCATCAAATCAAAATTAAAGTTTGGCATCCAGAAGTAACAAAATAAGACGCAGCCATTGACTAAATATATCCAGAATGCAACATTACTAGTCAAATTGCGCAAATATCATACAAACCTTAATGACCCATCAAAATTTCTTACAGGCAACGACTGGAAGAACTATCCATTTGAGGAGTGAGTAAAAATACATAGTACTAAGAGCTGTCAAAGTGGGAAGTAGTTGTACAGAGGTATTGGGTGCTTCATCTTACCTCCAAATGAAGCAATGAATGGAAAATGATTCAGATAAAATGGAGACACTCAAGCTGATCCCAAGTGTCTTTTGTACAGAGAAATACCTATAGGAAAAGAATGCAGCGAGATTGATCACAGTCGAACAAATTGGTGCCAAAAGATGTGTGCATCTGCTGTGAACTTTCCTCACACCCAAATGGCAATATACAATGTATCACATCGATGACACATACTTCTGCAACATGTCAAGGCATTATAGGAAAAACCTTCTTGAGGCATTGATTACAAAACCATAAGAAAGCAGCTTCGTATGAAAAGCTCAGTATATTGAACATTTTATTCTGTTGCTTTTAGAGGGATATTCCGCTTCTCCTCTGACCTATGGTGGAACAACTTAGCTATGGCTCGCCTCTCGCAGTCCTGCAATGCAAGGAACCAAAGAAAAAAAAAAACAAAAAAAAAAAAAACTTTGTAAAAGCTAGATACCAAATTAGTTTTGTTTGGTAATGTTTGGAGAGAGAGAGAGAGAGAGAGGTTCATCGGAAAAGGATTTTGGTGCCACTAGGTTTGAATTAATTTTGGTTTAAGTACAAATTCAACAAAATTCCACACCTTGAACATATTAAGCTGAAGTGGTTTGCCAGGATTCATCCTTCTCAACTTCTGATATGTATATGCAAAACTTAGCTGATCACGAGGAGTAAACCGGTCAACTTCATTGAACCAAAGGCAGGAGAACAAATTTGACATTGGGGTGTGTGCCCTTACAATGAAAGACCCTTCTGGTACATCTGTCAACAGAAGAAAACAACTCATGTATAAAAAGAGGAGTGGAAATGAGAGTTTGTTCCAAAAAAAAAAAAAAAAAAAAAACAGAACAAAATCGTACTGCTTGGAAGTAGCTTATTCGGATCTGAAGGATTGAATCTTTTTAGCCCATCAGCCTGGTAGAATGCAAATTGTTGATCTATGACCGTGTGGTTGTACTTATTCAGTTTCTTATTTTGTGCCACCTCCTCCCACACACAATGCCGGTCATAGTGATTAGAAATGGCATACTCGTGACCTTTTCGCCACAAGAAGTACTCCAAGATGAGAAGAGGGTCAAGTTGAAGGCGTAATTTGCTATCCAACCAGATTGAATACCTGAACAGATTTTAATGACAAAGGATTAAGCACAGGTCCAAGAGCTCACACGCATTAGATACCCAACTAATTAACTATGATGAGTAACTTACACCATAAAACCAACTAAACAAATTTTATTAAATAAATGAGCCCCCAAGTACATAAACTCTATATGAATAAACATGCAAAGTGCGTAAGTGCTGATATTCTAAAAAGATGAAGCTGGATTTACAAGCATTATTTTTTGACAGGAGGATTTACAGGCAATATGGACAGTTCTACTTTTGTAGACTCACTAATTTTCACACATAATATAATATTAGTCTTACAACAGATAGCTTAGTTTGCCTAATGAGTTATGACAAGTACTTCGATATAAAATACAGTATTAAACTCGATAATGACATTTTTCAAATTGGATATTTTTGGAAGCATGAATTAATGAGGAATATTCTGTGAGATCTCAACAGTTATAAATAACTTATTTTTTCAAGGTGTGCTGAGATTTAGTAGTGAAATAGATTACTTGGATATATAATTATGAAATTATAAATTGTATGCCAAAATATTAATAACCTAACTGGATATATATGATCCACTCAAATTTAAAAAGGAAGGGAAAAAAAAAAGAAAAAAAAATTACTAGATTATAGAAACCAAACCCAAATGGAAAGGATAGATAGTGGAGTCTCCACTCTCCTCTCAACAAAAAAAATAATTAAATAATAAATAAATAAAAAGAGCCCCGCTAATCCTATAAGTGAGTCTTTTTTTTTTCTTTTCTTTTTTGATAAGGTAAATATGTATTGATGAACAAAAAAGGGCAAAACCCATGTACATAAGTCATATACAAAGACTAAGTATGACCCCCTCTAAAGCCTAAATGAATCCACAAAATTAATAAAAGAAAAGTTAGTAGCATTGGTATGACTAGAATACCACACGAACAAAGATTTGAGGAAAAGTGATTTGAGAACAATAATATCCTTCTCCACCCCATCAAAAGTCCCAGCATTCCTTTCCTTCCATATACACCACAAAATAGCATGCAGAGCCATGCGCCATAAGTGTGTCTTTAACCCCAAGAGGTAACTCAATTGGCAAGGGACCATGCCTCAAGAAGCAGAGGTCCTGAGTTCAACTCTTGCTAACTCCTTGGGGCCACCCAAACAAGGTTTCCATGGTTCTCATAGGCTTTGGTCTTGCCTAGTCCATGTGGGTTGCAGGCTCTTACATGGGCCCGCGGTTTGTCCAAAGGGTTTCCTGGTCATTAAAAAAATAATAATAATAATAACAATAAGGTTACTTGAACAAAATCATGTAAATAAGAAGAGTCATGGCTCTAAATTTTTACATATCAACAGAGTTTTAACCCAAGGGTGAACCTCAAAACCTTGCCCAAATCAAATTGAGTCTAGATTTTAAACGTTTAAAAGCTAAAATTAGTTCCTTTTTATTTTTACTTTTAAAAAATGGTTCTTATACTTTCACATATTTGTTACAAGTCGAAACTGACCACAGTTCAACTCGATGTCAAATTTTGAAATCTTGGCAAAAGACTTGAGATAGAATCTGTACCCAAAGTATTTAGGTAGAATTATGCAGACTGCAGATAATGGTTCGAATTTTAAAAAAAGCAAAATAGACTATAAATTTGAATCTCCATTCTGGAAGTATCTAGTGGAAAGTGCATGCATGTTGCAGGTCCGACCTAGATAATTCTCAAAACAAGGTAAAAGAACTTTTAGCACAAAATAAGTACTAAATTCAGCAGGCTTGCATTTTGGACAGTACTGTTTCTATAGTCAATAAATGTACAAACCACTAAGATATTTCCCATCACACCTCAATATCTACAATACAACATCATAAATTAATTTGTCTCAAATCTGATAAGTAATATAACACAAAGCATGCCATATTGCGCTGCAGGGCTAAGTAACTAACAAGTAAATATCTAAACAGGAGAAAAATATTGTTTAAAGTTTAGACTTTAGACAATTTGAGAATGAAATATTAACCAAAGATTATGAGGATTTAATATCCTTAGATGCTCACAAAGTGAGGGCAGCTGCATATGAAGTTATGAACATACTTATTCTCTTTATGCCTCTATAGCCTTGTTATCCCCTTAAGCACGTGGTCATACTATTGATCAGGACCTTTATGCAATCAAATGTTTGGTGCACCAAAATTCACAGGAAATTGAATTTTAAGTCACATAGCAATTGAAAGGCAACCATTGTATTTTAGATATACAATAATTTTTTTCCCTCTTTTTTTTTTTTTTTTTCCTTTCACACTTCAATATGCGAAGAGGTGAAGAAGGCATTTGATAGACCTTGCAATGAGTCAGGCTTCAGGTCCAAGGCCACCCAACTCAAACCTCAAACCAGTCCACCCAAAAGAGGTCAACCCAAAAACCAAAAACCAAAAACTAAAAACCAACCTAACTAAAAAAACTAAAAAAATTTATTTAAAAAAAAAATGAAACCATATTTAAAATGAAAAATAATAATAATATCTAAATAAATAGATAAACAAATAACATGAATACATTCAGAATTTGAACTATAACAAGTATAAGAACTACTAATTGCATCATTTTCAAAATGGTGATCATGAAAGCCTAACCCAAACAGTTGACTACAATTAAAATTGGGTTCTTGGTCACCCAAAATCAATCCCGGAACCAAAAAACAAAACCTAAACCCATTTATATTGGGTAATGGGTAGAACCTCAAACGTTTTCATCAAAAAGTCTAAGATGTCCCAATTTCTTGGGTGATCGACAAGAAACCTAAAAGGAATTTGGAAACTCCATAGATCCACCTGGTGCATTCAACAAAAGCAACGTAATTTCAAAATTTGAGTGTCTTCTAGTGAGAGAAAGTCATTTAACAATAGATTCTAGTGTTATTAGAAAATTGGCAAACCAAATGGCATAGTACTTCAGATTTAAGCAATATTCCCAGTCTTCCAACATTTTCTTTTTCTTTCGAGACTGTATTTTGCTCCCTTACATTTGATTCATGTATTACCTTCAACTTAACTTAAATTTCATCAAGTAAACTTTTAGATCTATAGATATTAAATCGAATCTGAAACATCCAAATCCATTGGCTATAAAAGTTAATTTAATAACCTAAAATTTTCAAGTTCAATTTTCTTGATATATGGTTTATGACGGGGAATTGTTAGTATGATCTTCTACTTGGAATTTTTATTTTTATTTATTTATTTCTTTTTTTACTTGAAAGTTGAAACTTGTGTATTAGCATAGTTTCAAGTTTATTGTAGCGTCTTCAATGTAGTTCCAGACTAATATCTTCAAATAGGGAAAAATATATAAATGTCCAACAATCCAAAATGTTCAATTAATCATTTATTAGGGTTGTCTTTGTAAATAAACATGTTTTATATTTCCGAACATTTGCATACATTTTCTAATTTTTACACCTTTTACACTGCATTTCCGAAATACTAGTGAAACATTTCCATTTCTTGACTAACCAAAACAGCCCTCCAAAACAAAATTTAATACCTTGGGTGGAACATCATCAGAGTTTAAACTTGAAAACTCTATTGTTAAAGCTCAGAAGACTTAGGGTTGCAAGCCAGGTAGGTTGAGACAGGTCAGAGGAAAACCCAGGCTCAACCCGAAAAATAAAAAACCTTTGCATGAAGCCTGCCAAACCAGAATAGGAAGAAGTAGGCTAGTGGAGATCAAGAGAGGAGAGATTGGACCGAATAGGAAGTACAACTAGAAACCAAAAATTTTGCAAAGAATAAAATAGAAAGTGAAGAGGCAGACACACACACACACAAATATATATATATATATATAGAGAGAGAGAGAGAGAGAGAGTCTTTAGACTAAAGGTTATGTAGTGTTAGGATATATTTGTATATATTTCATATATTAAGGGTATTGTGGGTATTTCCCTTGTATAGGGTTTCTAGTATTTATATTCTTTGTAACCTTCAGATTTACTCTAATGAGAATTGCAACTTTCTCAAAAGCTTTCATGGTATCAAAGCTTGAGTTACATAAAGCACCTCTTTGTCTTCTTTTCTCTCTTTGAAGCACTGTCTCTTGGTCACATTGAAGTCGTGTGCAAGTTGTATTGAAGCCTCTATCATACCCCATCGCACCCCATCACAATTCTCTCTTTGAAGCACTGTCGCACCCCCTTCGCACCCCACCGCAGCACTGTTTGAAGCACTGTCGCACCCTATCGCAGCCTTGATCGAGCCTTTCGAAGCATATCGCACCAATTGCAGCCTCTATTGAACCCTCGAAGTATATCGCACCCAGTTGTAGCCTCCGTCGAAGCTTCTCAGCCAATCGCAAGCCTCCTTTGAAGCTTCTGCCCTAGTCGCACCACTCAAACTCACCGCTGGACCAAATCCAAGCTAGTCGCAAGCCTCCATCGAAGCTTCTACACTAGTCGCACCACTCGAAAGCTCTCGTCCCCTTCGCACATCAGTCATCAGACCCATAGCAGCTCGTCTACAGCAATTGATCCCTCTACATATCAGTCCCCTCTTGAACCAGCAAACCCTAGCCTTCGAATTTGTATTAATTTTGAACCAGCAAGCCTTCTCTCTCTCTCTCGCTGGTTGTCAGCCTATAGCATCGCATCTTATCTCCTGGTTACCTACTGGTAGTTGATTTGTGAAGCCCTAAAGCACTGTTTGGTTACTTAACTAAGGTTGTCCATGGCCACTGGAAATTCAAACCCTCTTCAGGGAATTAGTGTCAAGTTGACAGGTGATAACTACACCTATTGGGCTTATGTGATGAAGAATTTTTTAATGGGCAAGAACATGTAGGGGTTATGTGACTGGAACTATTAAGAAACCAAGTGATGCCAAGATTGAAAAATTTGAAGAGTTACTTTCAACCGGGGAGATGAATAATGCTAAAATTATCACTTGGATTAATAATTCAATTGAACAATCCATTGGCATGCAATTGGCTAAGTTTTCTACTATCCAGGAGATTTGGGATTATCTGTCCAAGGTGTATGTAAAATCCAATTTTGCAAAGCAGTATCAGTTAGAACATGACATTAGGGAGACCCCTTAAGGGGATCGAAGCATTCAGGCCTTTTATGTTGTTATGACTGGTTTTTGGGATCAATTGGCCTTTACCGAGCCTCGAGAACTGAGCGCGAATACTGTGTATTGTAATTACCAGGAGGAGCAGCGTCTTGTTCAATTTTTTATGGCACTTCGGGATGAGTTTGAGATATATTCGAGGCACTATACTGCATCGGAATCCTCTTCTTTCAGTCGATTCTGTGGTTAATGAATTATTGGTAGAGGAAACTCGTTTCAAATCCAAAAAGGGGTTGCTTCCTTTGGCTGCTCCGTCCATATTTGCAGTTCCTTCTAGACCTCAGACTAGCACTCAAAGTAATCAAAGACCTAAGGTTGCTACTGATGAATGTAGTTTCTGTCATCAGAAGGGTCATTGGAAGATTCAGTGTCCCAAACTTTTGAACGAGAAGGTATCTAGTTCATCTTAGGCATCTGGTTCATCTCAGCAAGCACCTAATTTTAATCCACAGCGGAAGTTGAATGGTCCTAAGCATACAGCAGCCGTTGCACCATCCACCGATGCACACATTGATCCCTCTGTGGTTGTCTTAGCAGAACAATTGCAAGAGTATCTTGGTTCTTCTCAACCCAATGCACTCTCTGTCAACTCCTTTCTAGGTTTGTCATCTCCTCCTCTAGGTATATCTTGATCCACTTGGGTGTTTGATTCCGATGCCACTCATCACATGACTAATGATCTCTCATTGTTTATCTCTACTCTTTCTTCTCCACCATCTTTGATTACTATTATGACTGCCAATGGTACATCAATGCCTTTGGCAGGTGTTAGTTCTGTTTCCACATCTTATCTCTCGTTATCTGATGTCTATTATATTCCTCAATTGTCATTGAATTTGATTTCTGTTAGTCAACTCTCTGACTCTGGATACATTATTCACTTTTCTTCTATGGGTTGTTCTGTACAGAATCTTCATTCCAGACAGCTAATTGGGACAGGCCGTAAAGTGGGAGGGCTGTATGTGCTGGAGGAGTTGCATGTTCCTGCTTTGGCTGCTTCTATAGTTGATTTGTCTTCTTTTCGTTTGAGTCCTAAGTCCTCTAGTTTTTAATTGTGGCATTCTCACCTTGGACATGTTTCTTCTCCTCATCTTAAGTATTTAGTTTCTACTGGAGCTTTAGGCAATTTGCATAGTCATGATATTTCTGATTGTAGTGGTTATAAACTTGCTAAATTTACTGCTTTGCCTTTTAATAAAAGTACAACTACTTCTGTTGCACCTTTTGATCTTGTTCACTCTGATGTGTGGGGACCTGCACTTGTGGTTACTAAAGGTGGCTCTCGTTATTATGTCTCTTTTATTGATGATTGTAGTAGATATTGTTGGGTTTATCTTATGAAGCATCGATCTGATTTTTTATCTATTTTTGCTGCTTTTCAGTGCTATGATCCAGACCCAATATTCTGCCATTATTAAATGTTTTCGATGTAATTTGCGTGGAGAATATAGAAACACTGATTTTCTTATTATGTTAACTTTTGATGGGACCATTCAACAGTCTTCTTGCACTGACACTCCTGAGCAGAATGGTGTTGCTGAGCGCAAGCACAGGCACATCATGGAAACTTGCACGCTCCTTGTTACTTTCTACCTCAGTGCCTAGCTCCTTTTGGGGGAGGCTCTTCTTACTGCTGTGTATCTTATTAATCACATTCCTTCTCTTCTCACATCTGGCATCTCCCCCTTTAAAAAATTGCATGGTAAGTCTCCTGGTTATCATAATTTACGTGTTTTCGGTTGCATTTGTTTTGTTCTCTTACCCAAGGTTGCACGCACAAAGTTATCTGCTCGATCGACTATGTGTGTGTTTCTTGGTTATGGTGATGGGCAAAAAGGTTATCGTTGTTATAATCCTACTGCTAGGAAACTGTATGTCTCTCGTCATGTAGTATTTCTTCAGCATATTTCTTTCTTTTCCCTTCCTTCTTCTGCTACAGATGTTGTTTCTAAATCTGATCTTGTTTATCTTGATCCTTTCCTGATCCAGTTCGTTCTGACTCTTACATTGGTGATTTAGTTCCTTTTGATCTTCCATCCCGATCCTCTCGTCCTCCTATTATCCATATGTACTCTCGCAGGAATAAAGCTCCTTCACTTGCCGATACAACTCCTACCCCTCCTTCAGCTAAGTCTCCTTCAACTTCTGGTGATGTGGATCTCTCTACTCCTCGCTATCCTCAGCAACTTCGTAAGTGCCCTGATCGTTTTGGTTTTTCCAATACTTGTTATTCTTCTGACTTTTGTTTTTTCTTATCTTCCATTCATTCTCTTTCTGAGCCCATCTCCTATAAGGAAGCTGTTCTTGATCCTCTTTGGCAACAACAGGCTATGAATGAAGAACTTTCTGCTTTGCATACGACCAACACCTAGGATCTTGTTGCTTTATCTTCGGGTAAACGTGCTGTTGGTTACCGTTAGGTTTATAAAATCAAAACCAAAGCGGATGGTTCTTTTGAACGCTACAAAGCTTGTTTGGTTGCTAAAGGCTATGCATAGGAATATGGCATTGACTATAAAGAAACGTTTGCTCCTGTTGCTAAAATGACTACAGTTCGCACCTTAATTGTTGTGGCTGCCAGTTCACCACTAGTCTCTTTCTCAGATGGATGTTAAAATACCTTTCTCAATGGGGATTTATCTGAGGAAGTTTATATGGTCCCTCCTCCTGGCCTTGCTCATCCTCCGAGCCACGTTTGTAAGCTTCGCAAAGCTTTGTATGGTTTGAAACAAGCACCTCGAGCTTGGTTTGCTAAGTTCTCTGCCGTGATTTGTGATTTGGGTTTTACCTCCAATGATCATGATTCTGCTTTGTTCTTTCGTTCTACTTCTGCAGGGCACATAGTTCTTTTGTTATATGTTGATGATATGATTATTTCTGGTGATGACTCCACTAGGATTTCTCTTCTCAAAACTCAATTGCAACATCATTTTGAGATGAAGGACTTGGTTCGCTTCATTATTTTCTTGGCATTGACGTTGCTTCATCTTCCCAAGGATATCTTCTTTCTCAGTCCAAGTATGTTGCTGATGTTATAGCACGGGCTCCCCTTTCTGATTTTCGGACTGTTGATACTCCTATTGAGCTTAATGTTCATTCTACCTCTACTGATGGTGTTCCCCTGACAGATCCTCATCTGTATCGAGTGCTTGTTGGTAGTCTAGTCTATCTCACTGTAACTCATCCTGATATTGCCTATGCTGTGCATATTATTAGTTAGTTTGTTTCTGCTCCGACTTCCATTCATTGGGCTGCCCTTCTTAGTATTTTACGTTATATCCGTGGCTCTCTTCATTAAAGTTTGTTGTTTTCCTCTACTTCCTCTTTAGAGCTTCTTGCTTTCTCTGATGTGGATTGGGCTGGTGATGCTATGGATGGTCGCTCTACTACTGGTTTCTGTGTCTTTTTTGGGTGACTCTTTAATTTATTGGCGGAGTAACAAACAAAGTGTTGTTGCTCGTTCCTCTGCTGAGGCTGAGTATCGGGCTATGGCTACTGCTGCTACTGAGATTGTTTGGTTGCGTTGGTTGCTCACTGATTTGGGTGTTTCCTCTTCATCCCCTACTTCGATGTACTGTGACGACAAGAGTGCTATTCAGATTACGCATAATTCTGTCTTTCATGAACGTACTAAACACATTAAGATTGACTGTCATTTTGTGCGTCATCATCTTCAACTGGGCACTCTCTCTTTGCCTTTTGTTACTTCCACTATGCAGTTGGCCGACTTCTTTACCAAGTCGCACATTATCACGCGCTTCCGGTTTCTCCTTGGCAAACTCTCAATGCTTCCCACGGTCACATCCTGAGTTTGAGGGGGGGTGTTAGGATATATTTGTATATATTTCATATATTAAGGGTATTGTGGGTATTTCCCTTATATAGGGTTTCTAGTATTTATATTCTTTGTAGCCTTCAGATTTACTCTAATGAGAATTGCAACTTTCTCAAAAGCTTTCAGGCCAACACTCAGATAAAGCATGCTGTCTATGATCAGTTATGGTAGGTAATAGGCCTTGTAGATGGTTTAGGGTAAGAATAGGCTAAGGTTTGAAAGCAAGACATTAATGGCATTTCAAGAATAAGTAGCTGGAACAATCTGGACAGCAATTATTTCAGAATTTGGCTACAACTGATTGGGGGGTGGATTTGCTAGAACTAAGGCTTAAAGGTTCAAGAAAGGTTAGGGTAATAAATTTTAGGTGTTGAAAGGTCTGAAAAACAAGGGTTATTGGTGATTTTGGAACAAACATAGCAATGCAAAGAAGAAGAAACAGAAGAATAAAGCTAGGAATCACTCCGAGAACTCCTTAGGCATCACACCCCAAGGTCCTGTAGGCATCACATCCTAGGTGGGGTAGGGCTGCATCTTCATCATAAAATAAAAATAAAAAAGGTGGGGTAGGGCTGCATCACAGTATCCTTAAGAACTATAATAGCTGGCTACTAATTTTGTAAATTGATCTTTCTTTATTCAATTGAATTCAAAATAATAAATAGATATATATAGGGCACTGGTAACTCTTAGTTCTTTGAATGGGACTCCAGAAATGGAAACTTCAAATTTAGAAACTTTGGCTTGTAAAACTAAAATCGGGCCATTAAAGGCCACGGATAAAGGCCCAATAACACAACTAAGACACTAAAGAAAGAAATCCATGGGGCACTACCAGCCCTGGCCCACAAAAAATGAAATTCCCAAAATACCTTGACTTTGTAAACTTAATAGAACATAATTCAAATCAAAGTAGGATACAAGTCATACAACCTTAAAGAAAATACAAAATAAGACTTTAACTAAATCAATTTAGCAAGGTCCTAAGTGAGATCCATCTTGAAATTGAAAAACCTCTTCAATGACATTTAGCAAAGCAAAGGAGGACTCAACTGAATAAAGACAACACATCAAAAAAGGACCAAAATCCTATCTTCACCTATGGTAGCAAACTAAGACTGTAAAGTCACTCCATAAACTTTCTATGGAGCCACCATGGAGAAACCTATTTACCGCAAGCTAAGATATCACTCCATTATCAGGTCTGGATAAGTAGTGCCTAAACGTCCCTGTCCAAAGCTATTTTAATAGGTCAGTGATGGCCAAACGAATAGGAATTTGTCTTCATGCCAATCATCCTATCAATATTTCTACCTAACCTAACCCCCCCCCCCCCCTCTTTTTTTTTTGTCTTCACATTACTTCAATTCCAAGCCTGAAGTAGGATCCAACCTCGGACATGCTCTTCAATATCCTAAAGCCACAACGAGAAGAAACTGCAAGAGATTCCCACCCATCATAATTTTCCATATTTTGCTGCACTCACCTCTTTCCATGATTGGTATCTTTCACCCCAAACCACCTCCTAGAATGGCTAAGATTACGAGAAATTTATTAAATTTCAAATTATCACCAAATGATATTTAACCCTTCACCCTACTAGTACAAAAGAAGTCCCTCTCTGGCAACGCTTTGAAGAATTTACAAGTTAAAACAAACTTGATATTTAGCACTTGACAATGGAGGGTATACTATAGAATATATTTTATTTAACATTAACAATGTTTTCATGTGTTCCCAAGCTTCTTCCACAATTTTACACTGTTTAGGTTGTGTTTCTAAAACATTTCTCACAAATCAATAAAAATAGATGTAAATAAATAAATAAAATTCTTTTAGAAGTGTTAAGTTTCCAACCTAAAAGCCTAAGCTATTAAGTGGAGGGCCCAAACAAGTATATGAAGCTACGTCAAACTCGATATTTAATCGATTTGGGATGTAGAACTTCCCAACAATCTCCCTCATATGCAGGCCTAACACAATAGAAACGTGCCTATCACATGGACAACAAAGACAGGCGCGCAAATGAATCGGGCCCAAAAACGACATGCTTTGATACCATGTTAAGTTTCCAACCCAAAAAGCCTAAGCTATTAACTGGAGAGCCCAAAAAAGTATATGAAGCTATGTCAAACTCGATATTTAATTGATGTGGGATGTGGAAGTTCCCAAGAGGAAGATTGGAAATAAAATGAAACATAGAATTTTATCCCTCAAAATAATAATAATAATAATGTGTCCTTGGCACCTTGCCAAATCATATCAAAAAGGGAAGAACCCTACACCCATATTTGTTCTCTCTTTCAATGTGAATGTGTCAAAACAATGTAGATTATTGTTTGAAGTCATATCCGTGGTTCCATGTGAAAGTTTAAGGGGAATGAGCCCATCATCGACCAAACTTGTATTTGTTGTTTGTTTCCACTTGTTTTTTTCTATCTTCTTTGGTGTGAATTCATATTCATGTAGCTCTATTGGTTGAACCAAGGTCTGAAATCTTGATGAGACGAGCAAGATATCAACTGATATCTCACTTCTCCGTGAGACTCGAGCCAAAACCTGGTTTCCATATCACTTCTATCTTTTGACCCTCGAGAAATCAAATATTGTAAATTTCGCAACAGTAACATTGAGACCTGAGATACAATTTTTATGTCAGGAAACCATACTTTATCTAACCAAGACAAATGAGATATCAAACGATATCTCGCCTGCTAATGAAGATAAGCTAGATCCCACTCATTCTATTCTTTCTTTAACCTCTCACAGGCATAGCCATAAACTGGAGGCGTACACTCGTACAGACCATGATGTGTGCTGTCTTGATCCATCAGCAAAGCTGCTGAAACATTTCAGCTTTTCTACTATCCCATTTTTTATATTCTTTCTTCAGCCTCCTATAGACATGTTTGTAAATGTAGGCCTGCAGCCTATTATGTGTGCACATTTCCATTACCAAATTAGTTGCATAGGGCTTCCAGAACACAACTGTGATCATCAAAAAAGATTAAAAGAGAGAGAGAGAGAGAGAGAGCTATAAGCCATAAGAACAAATATCAGTGAAGCTATGTAAGACAGGTCATTCTATGGATTATCAAATTACAAAATACTTATTTCATACTCCCATGAATTTATTCCTCACCTTGCAGAAGGAAAAAGTCGATGCGCCAAAAGTTTTGGTATTTTCCCCACTCTCCGCATATCAGTATAAGGTAGATTCTTCACCACCACAATCTTCCATAAACCAATAAAACCCATGCTATCCAGTAATTGACCTTCTGAAGAAAGTGTTTGCAAAGTAATCTCATCCATGAACATTACAAAGCATACATTTTTCCTTGACAAACGAGTGACCTGATATGAAATGAAAACTGACAACTGAGATACTTATAATTTTAAACCAATTTCTTGATCAAAAGTAGCACATGTTACTTATTACATCAAAATTAAATTCCAAAAGTGAACAAGCAGAACTCAAAATAATGGGATGTGACAGGCATGCACCTAGTATGCACTCTAACTAGGATGATTTTAAAAGGAGAGACATGTACGTGACCAAAAAGACAATCCTTCAACACAATTGGACACATGTTGGGCATGCCCTAATGAGTGGCATGCCCCATGTGCCCATAATTTTATAGATGAATTCTTTGGTTGCAGACATGTAATGTGGGCATCCTACCAATGCAATTTGGACACATGGTGTACAATTCAGGTTACAGTTGTTCTATTTTTATATATAAAAAATGACATAACCAAAAACAAAAACAAAAAAATCAATAAACGTTAATTACCAAAATCTTAAGCCATTTTCAACTTAGAAAGGTGTTCTTTGGTGAGGACACACAAAGGCGACACTTCAATTAGGACACGTGATGGAGATCTCCAGTTACAATTGATTTGTTTTAGTATAAATAAAGATATAAGTTAGTGGAGAAAAAAAAAATGTTTACCAAAATCTTGGGCCATTTTCAACTTAGAAAGGTAATCCTTCGTGAGGGCACACACAGTCGACACAATCAATTCAATTAGGAAAAGTGATGGAGATCTCGAATTACAGTTGATGTGTTTTAGTATAAAATAAAGATACAAGTTAATGGATTTATATAAAATTAAAAAATTGAATGTTAATAGGGGTTATTATCAATATCCAGGGCCACTTTTTAATTGAGAAGGTGCTGATGAGGGTTTTAATTATAGGTGATGATGAAGAAGAAGAAGAAGAAAGTTGCCGAGGATGCTTCGCATGGTTACTAGACATCTTATTCATCATGCAACTTGATAAAAGCGTGTGAGGGAGGATCACTGAGGATATAGAACTAAAGTAGGGATTTAGGATTAGGGTTTTATGTGGGAATGTGGGTATTTAAGGTTTGGTAGAATAGGGGGGAAATATATTAAAATTCATTTGAATGGTTGAAGATCTGATAACAGTTTAGATTTTCTCTCAAAGGGATTTTGTAAAAAAGGAGAATAAGAATAAGTAGAATATGAAGAAGAAGAAGAAGAAGGAAAAGATCAAGGCACCCTGCCCTTTAAACAAAGCTTTCAATGCTGTAACTTCTTTGTTCAATACCATTCTCCCAAAACATACTTTATGTCTCTCTTTAGGATTCCATTTTCAGTTTCTTTGCGTATTAAAAAACTTCAAAGAGACTTCCTTCAGGAGTGGTTTGAGGGAGGAGCTTAAGTATCATCTTGTGGATTAGAAAACCATTTGTTTGCCTAAAAGGTATGGTGGGTTCGGAGTTAGGTCTCTTGCTCTAATAAATGAAGCTCTTCTAGGTAAATGACTATGGAAGTTTGGTGTAGAGGGTCAATGTTCGTGAAAAGAGGTGGTGGTTTGGAAGTATTGAGTGAATGAGGAGGGTGGTGGTCTAAAGGAGTTAGTGATTCTCAAAAGGAGGATCTTTTCTTTTAAAGGAGGTGAGGGTGGTAGGATAAAATTTTGGAAAGATGTTTGGTGTGGAAATGTGCCTCTTTTAATGGAATTCCTCCACATTTTTGAGATGAAGGAATACAAAGATGTGTGAGTGAAGGATTATATGAGTTTAGGACACACCCGATGGTGTTACATGTATGTTAGATTTGATATTTCAGAGAAGCATCACACTGTTACTGTAATAAAATGCATATATCACCGTCACCATATTCAAAGTGCAATTGCTTCATGGAGAATTGGAGACAGTATGTAAAGACAATGACAAAACACTAAAGCAGAAAGTACAGAAGTAGACATAGTGTACTCTCTAAACAAATATATATGTCTAAACAAGAATAACAATAAATGTATAAAAAGAAACGATACCGTTTTTCCAGTAGGTGACCTCAAATGATCTGAATTTCCAAAAATGCAAGAGACTACAGCAATGTGGCAACTGCTAATGTATCTTGCATCATCTTCTGCCAAGTCAAATCCTGTACTTGGGAATCCTTCAGGGCCTTTAACAAAGCCACAGTTTATTTTTTGATCACGTGCCAAAAACGATTCTTCCCGTTCCTGCAGACTCTGATGCCCAGAAAATCTGGGCTCCCATTGATTTTGTTCCTTGGGCTTCTCTTCTACTTCTGTATACTGCAAGGAAAATCTTGCAAATTTTCGACTTTCTAAAGGCTCAACGAGCTGTGAACTAGAGTTTAAGAACTTCATCTCACAACCTGAGAAAGTTGAAGATCACAAATGTCAAGTGACAAACAGATAAAAAATTAAAGCAAAGGAACAACATTCCAATTTTGTAAACAAATATGCAAACAAAACCCTCAATGCTTGGAAATTCCATTAGAACACACCCAAAAACCTGTCATGATGCACTTGACATGTTGTTGCATATTAGTGAAGAATCCACAAAGTCAGTGTTCAAGACAATATTTGTGCAAGCATATAGGAAGTCATCAAACTGGACACGTCAGCAAAGTACACACTGGCAACAAATTATCAAGGGGAAAAAAATAATTGGATAACTCATAACAAATAGATCATGGAACAAAAATTAATTCCCATCACACTAACCAGAAGCATTTCCCTTTTGTATAACCATATCTTCAAATTAATGTTCCTAAGGTATCAACTTGACCCCTGAGTAGATTATTTCATTAAACATTTCTGAATTTCGGCATCTATTTTCTTAAGCAATCTAAATTTATAGAGCGTTCAAATCAAACAAACAACAATTCCAGCGCCATTTCAAACTTACAACATGATGAAAATATGCTAGCAAAAGAGACCTGGGCTTTCAAAACCCTGCAGAATAAAGCAGTCATCTTCTACAAAAACATAACTCTTTGCTCAAATACCAGATTGGGAAGCAAACAGATGCCTTCAGAAGATCTTTCAGTATCTACAACAGCTATCTCATGATTTTTTCAAGATTTCCGACTTTTGGGCGTCATTAAAGATTACAATTGTGTCACTTTCTTCCATGATCTACACAGCTACCACGTAATACTTTTCAAACCCCCAACTTTTGAATATCATCTAGATTTACGATTTTTTGTCATACTATTGTGAATTTAATATTAAATTTAAGATGAAATAAGCTACCTATAACTTGGATTGATTAGAAGAGTCAAGTAGGCATTCATATAGGGCAAAAACTTTGTTTAGTTCTTTGGGATCCATTTAAGTCTACGATCAGTGACCTTTGACACGAAAGTCATGTTCAAAACCAAGACAAGATGTTGAACACAGAAACTTCCCAGAATCAAGGCACGAGGAACAACAATATGTATGTTTTTGTGAATTGACACTGTTGAACACGTATATACTTGTATATCTTTGTTTAGGTCTTTATGTGTACATGGAAGAATCACAGTGGCGAAATAGTGAGAGAGTAAAAGTTATATACCAGGTTCTATGACAAAAGGCATGACACATTGTTTGTTTGACATTCTGTAAGTACAAACAATAGTGGGCTCTTTTCTAAATGTGCAAACTGGCGCTGAACATGGGTGTCCAGGCATTGTGTTAGAAAGTTCCCAACACACCAATTTCCAAGAAAATTACCATACATATTACAGTTCCATGTATTTCAAGATCTTTTCACCTACAGGAGTAAGGTTAAAAGTCCTTAGGATCGTTATGGTTGAGGAGTTGAGTGTTTCAAAATGTTGGAATAAGTGTTTGAGAGTGTGAGGAGATGCATTTCAGATTAACTTGAAACCAAGAAACAAAAGCCAGGTTAATATTTCAGAGTCTCTTATCAACAAGTATCAAATGGAATGAAAATTTAATACTAGTACTAGCACAACCCCCCCCCCCCCCCAAAAAAAAAAAAAAGGGTCCCCAACACACACACACACACACACACACATTTGCATGAAAGAACAAAAATACTACCAGAAAATTTGTGACGCTTTGGTTTTCTTTTGGAATCTGACCGCTTTTCAGAACTAAATCTTCTTGTTGATTGATTATCCACAACGGTGACGCGCCTGGACTTTGCATTTATATTATTAGAATTTTGAGAGTTTGAAAAAGAGTCGTCCACAGAAGAATTGGAAGAGGCTTCCTCAACCTCCTCAGCAACATTCCGATCCTTGGTTCCCCCACTATCTTCATTTTGGGATCCTGCTACATTAGAGTTAACCCCATTGTCGTGTCTAGTATCATCATATTCCTCCATTCGAGCATCATGAGAATCTATACCATCATCATACTCATCATCAACATTAACTGCCTCATGCTGCACACCCAAATCTGCATCATCAGACAGCTGATTTTCTTTGCTATGTTCTTTCCTTGATTGCCCCACATTCTGTAAAGATGCTTCATACTCAGCTTCATACATTTTTAACTCATCACGCCCAGCTTCATTATACAACCCTATTCCTCTCTGATCGGAACCCTTACGTGAATCATCAAAGGGGAACTTCTTGTCATCATTCTTCACTTTCACTGGAACATGGCCCTTATCAGTCGACCCTTCCCGCGCATCCATGGTAGTATGCTCCAACACATCTTCATTATAATCATCATCCCTTCTCCTATCATCCCTATCCCAATACCTTGAATCCCGTCCATGCGCTACTGAACCCTGTCCAAACTTGAGGACTTTAAAATTCTCCGTCCGCGTCACATTGGTTAGAAAATCATGATCATTCTTCAAATCATCATCCTGAACATTATATCTACTAATCTCTGCACCAAAAAAACATAAATAGACATTCAATGATTAAATTAAATTTACGGACTTCTATGATTACGAGTCGGGAACAATTAAATATTCATGCCATAACAATTTATTGCACTGGAAGACTTTAAATGACAAATCGCAAACCACATAAACCTCAAAACCTTTCTCTGAACAAACAGATAAAGGAACTATATAGCCCAAGTATAGAAATTTACGATACCAAGCAATCAGCCGTAGGTAAGAAAAACTTATAAAAAGGAAAGAAACTTAAATTTTGAAGCTTAGATTCCCCATTATTCAGGAACATGGAAAACAATAACCATCACCGAGAAAATGACTTTTAGACTCCAATTGGTCGCTGAGAAAAAAGAAACTGAAACTTCAACTCTTCTAAGCCCAATACCACCACTCGATCTGCGTGAATCAAGTTTTTCATCCAATTACCCGAATCTCACTTTCTTTCCCTTTCCACCCTTTTTCTCACCAAGCAATCAAAGGGTCACTCGAAATCCTAAACAACACATAACATTAGATTCCAAATCTTATTTTCTTTACTTCTCTACTCTTTTCCACCATTTTCACAGCGACCAAACAAAGAATGCAAAATCCACACGCCAATCATACTCCAGGTGAGCATTATCGACATGGGTTAAAAACTTCATTTTCTCTTATTTTCCTGCATTTTCTCAGCAACCAAAAAGAAAAAAGGAAAAAAAAGGAGGTAGAAACACCAACCTTTGTTGTCTCTAGAAAGATAAACGAAAGCTAAGACGGTGACAACGAGTGCGAGACAGAGAATGACAGACACTGCACCGATCGAGATCCTACGGCCCTTATTAGACCGTCGGGGTCGAGATTGTTTGTGTTGAGCACGAATCCCGATGGAGACATGGTCTGATGAGCCGTTACCGTGGTGGAGATCCTGGCTTCGGACCCCAAATCTGTCAATGCCTGATTGTCTGTACTGAGCCATTCAAGCATTGCTCACTTCTATACAGATATATATTTCTTTGTGTGTCTGTCTCTGTGGGATATATAGAGAGAGAAAGAGAGAGATAGAGCGCTTTTTCCCCTTCTTGGTGAGGTTGGGTTCTCTGAGTTTCGCTGTTTTTGATTTGGGTTGGAAGTTTTATTATTATAACACGCGAAGAGGACGGAACGTGTACCGGCGATGGGGTGCAGGGGAGCAGGAAGGCGATATGTACATGTATATTGTGTGTATGTAGATTTACAAAACTATCCTTTGAGGCTTTGCCTCTCTTTTTTTTTCCTTTTTTTTATTTTTTATTTTTTTTCCCTGAAACGCTTTCTCCTCAAACGGATTCACGCAAAGTTAAAATCAAAATTTTTATAAATCTCATATTTCTATTGGGATAGAACATGTCTTTAGATATAAAGGTTGTTCATGACATTACGCTCGTTTGAGAGTTTAGGAAGAAAGCAAAAAAAAAATTAAAAATTAAAAACTCTCTGGTACTATGTACTTTATCTAAAATTTATGTTATCTATATAGTTTAACACATAGTTTCAATGTAATCCAATTGTTGACATTGATCTATCAACGATTATCGCATGAAGTTACAAGGTAGGAGGGATGAAGTCAATTATACCTGTGGAAATGATGTGGTGCATTTTAGTTGTTGTTTTCTGTGTTGTAATTAGGAGTGCAAGTTGATTTAGGGTAAATATGAGAATTGGACCGATCTAAATAAATTTAGTCTTGATGTGGGACAAGTACCTCAACTCGTCGCCTTTGCCCCTTGCTGGTTGCTGGATCATCAAACTCTTCACAAAGGTTAGGTAAATCTAGTTAAGATATGGCAAATCTAGTTAGAATTAGAAAAATCACACCCAAGAAGGCAAATCTATATTTGCTTATTTTGTTTATTCCTTTCTATTTTTCATGTTTTGCTAGGTAGGTTTAGTATAATTTGTTATTTCCTTTTCCTAGTTAGTTTAACTTGTTTTAGTAAAATTAAGATTTTCTATTCATAGTTTTAATTCTTTATAAATAAGCTTGTAGCCCGATGGGCAAACAATTACTTTTGATCAATAAGATTACTTTGAGTGTTATTGCTTGTGGATTCAAGTTATTACTTTCTCTACTTGTGGATTCAAGTCTTTTTTTAAAGTTTAAAATGTAGGCGGTGTCTTTTTTCTTCCTTATGCTTTCCACTACGTCAGGTATAGTCTGATCTAGTTCAAATAATATCTAATTCAGTACTGGTTTCACATTTATAAAAACTGGTCAAAAAGTCTCGATCCATGGTTTAGGGGGTTCAAAATCGAACTGAACCAAATTCTTGAGAACTATATTTGTTAAAATTTATATATTATACTCCATATACAAGTATTATTCAATGAAGTTCTTACTTTTTATATAAAAAAAAAACTAAGAATTGGACAGAACAAAGCGCTTTTTCTCAATTCGGTTCGGCTTGTATCTATGGCATTTTGGTTCAGTCCCAATACATATATTAATTAAGAGCTGAATTAGTTAGGTCCAATTCTATTTTCCCTTGGAACCGAACTGACCTAGACGAAGTTGCACCCTAGTTTTAATTGTACTTAATAGCTTTTAATGATTGTTGTTAGCTAATAAGGCATTATAGTAATTTTAGTATTAGCTTCCCTATAAATAAAGGCTGATAAGTGTAGTTAAAGTTAGTGTTTGATCATTTACCAGATCCGTAACAAATTGTAATTAGAGCTTTAAAAAAAATTATTAGAGCTTTAAGCTCTCTCTTTCTCTAGATTTAAGCAATAAGAGACTCATTTGATTTTTCTTCATTTTCTCTCTCTGTTTTTTTTTTAGCTGAGCATTTTCTCTCAATTTCTCTTAGTTTCTTGGTGATTTTCTTGTGATTCTCATCAGGCAATAGCAAGTTGGTTTTCCCTGGTAAGGTCGCAGAGATGCTCATAGCCATTTGAGAAACCAAGAGATATATAGATAGATCCTCGGCAAAACTATACAAGGAATAGCAAGACCGTACAAGTCATTGTTCAAAATATTAAAAGCAAAACTAGGAGCCATATGAGAAACTGATCATAGTATTCAAATCCAAAGAGGAAAAAGAAAAAAAGAAAAATTACACTGACTTCCTCTTAAGTTTGACTAAATGACACTGATCTATCTTGATATTTAAAAAATTACATTGATCTTCCCTTAAAATTTGGTCAAAACTACACAGACTTACCTTCTATTACTTTTGTGGGACATGTAAAATGTCCAAATCACCCCTTAGTATAAATGAAGCCTAAGTTCCTTGGTGGTGTGTCCTGCCCCCCCTTTCCCTTCAAATTTGATATTGGGTCAAGGTGTTTTAAAGTGTCAAAAGGCACCTTGGTTTAACATGGAATCAAAGTCAGATAATTGTTTTTCCATTTGTTTTGTTAGTTCCTTTTGTGTTTTTTTTTTCCTTCCCTGATTGGGCTTCGGCTATTTAATGCATCATTCACTTAATTAAGGACATTCTTGGCATTTTACGAGTTCTACACTTGACATTATCCATTTCCATTAGTCAAACTAACAATCAATGGATGGAAGGGATGTAAGTGTTAAATTCATTAAACCTCAAGGGAGATTAGTATAATTTTTAAAAATGTGAGGGGAGATTAATATTATTTCGACAGACCTCATGAGAGGTTAGTGTAATTATTCCAATAAAAGTTATTATAATTACATATAGGTGTACGATAATTTGATAGTATGACTTGATGATATACACTCGTGATTTTTTTTTCTTCAATTTCCTTGTTCACTTGGTTGAGAGTGGTACGTACTTAAACCTTTGACCTAGCCCTAGGATAATGGATTATAATCTTATATATCTTGATTGCATGGACTCTATTTTTGATTTGTTTTTTTTTAGGTAAGGATTGGGCTCTATATGTTCAACGTTTGCATTATAATTAATATACTACTCAAATACATTTACATATCAAAATATGATACTAAGTTGTTTATTGAATGGCCATCATATGCTCAATTGCAAGTTGCAAGTGGTGGACAATTCATATAATTAGGTTGCGCATGTAGGTCTTGGCCGGCGGCTGCTGTTCTTAAACCATACTTTATAGTAGGCATTATCATTCAGAACGCTGCAATGGGGCTGCTATACGTAATCATTGTTATGTCACCCACGTAGTGTCCCCAATCTCCTAGACAGTTATCATTACACGACCATTATTTCCTACAATTCTTGGGCCACTGGCTAATGGCATTTTTTGTATGATTTTATCCATAGGGTCTTTGTTTTACGTATTTGGGTGCAAGTCCCACAAACCCAGCTAACCCTAAAAATAATGATAATAAATAATAAAATTTGAGGGCCCTGCAAGATAGCTATATAGTTTAATCAAATGGGAATTGGGCAACCCCAGTAGCATATATCACTAGCTGGGTTGCAACCCACATGACACTAGTTTTTTGGCACTAAAATAGGATTTGTGACACATGGAGGATGGTGTTTGATTGCACACATGGGCCTTCACAGCATATAAAATTATGAAGGTTTTGCTGTTAAATTATTGATTCCTGATAAAATTAATTAGGATGGCCTTACTCCCATATATTTTTTAAAACTAAATATAGACTTCTCATGTCTTTTTTTTTTTTCACACATCTTTCTTCACTCTTACTCATAGGATGTAAAGCAAGTCTTCTATTAGAGGCCCACCCAATTAATTATGGCATAGGCAGAGTCTATAATAGAAGGCCACGCCCTAGGTAGAATAGGCTCTGAATTGCTTCTATAGAATGAAGACCTAGCCAAATTTTTATTTATTTTTTTGGCGCCCAGTTAAGTCTGGGCCTTAAACAACACCTATATAAGTGTAATTTAACATGAGAAAAACCTGTCATTTGATCGATCCTTGAAAACCCTAGGGTTGGCAAAGCTTGACATCACCTGTTACTCCTCAATCTAGTAAGGATTGGTTTGACCTTAGTAATGTTTGAATCAAAAGTATGCTCACGTGTAATAAACACGTCATGTTCAAGTTAACCCGCCTTAACCTCACAAAACTGAAATTGATCCGTTGATAAAATGGCTAGTGTCCTTAATCCATTGTTGAGAAATGTAATTTGCTTCCACATATAGGATACTGGGCCTCCTTGTAGCTTGTTGGCTTTGCATATATGTTGTGACTTGTGAGGCACATGTCGAGGTTGAAAGCAGACTTGATAGAAAGAGGAGAGAGAGAGAGAGCAAAGAAAAAGAGAGAAAAAGAGAAAGGAAACGAAGTAGCCCATGAGCGCAATTTGTGGATGACTTTTTGGTGTGGGTGGAGATAATATATTTCTTTCTTCTTTTTTTTTTTTTTTTTAAAAGGCAACTTAATTATCGATCATCCTTCCCAATAACCATCAAAGATGAGAGAAAATTTTTTTTTTGTAACAAAATATATAAAGAAAAGGTGGAAAATAAGGACCTAGCTATTCGCTGAACTTAAAAGGCCCTAATGGGCGGAGGGAGGCCCCACTCTAATTTGCTTGATCTGTTAAGAACATGGAATACCAACCAATGACGGTCTGGGCATTCATCCGGTCACACCGGATTGGTTCAACTTGGTTTAACCACTTAAGTTTATCGGATCAACCGGTTAAGATAGGAAGATGATCAGTTAATCATGTGTTAATATAACTTATATTAACACCCGTATTGAAGATTGTATCTTGTCCATTAGTATGTTACAAAGTGCATTGGACAACCGCAAGAAGTACAACACTTAATGCACAATGCTGGTATAACTTATATCGATACATGTTGACTTGATTAGAACTAGTTAAGATATATATATTTAAGAACTAAGATAAATTTTATAATTAGTTTTTAAAAGTAAAAAAAAAAAAATGTTACTTAGCACACAAATATTAATAAAACTTAAATTCTCAAGTTTAAGTTTGAAAACTAACAATTAATAAGTCATAACTAGCTAGGAAACTTGATTAAATGCAATAATATAAAAAATAATACTCCGTAATAATTAAAATGAACAACATAAAGTTGTAAGAAAAAGTAATTATCTATTATCATCATTCTGTTGCTCAATTGACACGGTTAGGCCAGTAGGTCAATGGTTGAATTAAGCACTTGATTCGGTTGGATTTTTTTTATTTTATACTTTTTTAGATTGATTAAACTAATAAGTGTGTCAAATCTGATCCAACCTAATCAAACGAACAGGTTGGGTTGGTTTGCAAAACTCTAAGGCAGACTTTCAATGCTGCCTTTCGATCAATTCGGAGCTCAGCCCCACTTATTCCATTTCGAAATGGCCCAATAGAAATGTCCCTCAACGAAAACATTTTCGAAATATTTTTCTTAACTAGGTCATTTGTGAATCATAGTTTTTTGAAGATATGTTATGACAATTCTAACCAAAGGTATTGGAAAAAATTTCTTTTAAACTTCTACAACTTAATCAACAGTATGCCATATAAAAATATGAAACTCAATCTTAAATCGATCAAAGTAAATTTCCTCACTAAAATCATAGTTATTTTACAGCCCATTTGGACGATTTGAAGAGAAGAGAAAATAAATAGAGGAGAGGAGACCAATTTTTCATTATTTGGGAGTTTAATGAGGAGACAAAAGAAGAGAAATAAGGGCCTTAGCAAAAATAAAAAATAAAAAATAGAGGGGTCTCAAATCCCTCTAGGGTCTGTTTTTCTTTCTTTAATTCCATGATCAAGGAGAAATTGAGAGAAAAGAAAAGGGTGGTTTAGTAAAACTTTTGTAATAGCTATTTTGCCCATTAACTATTAAAGAAGAAATTTAAAATGACATTTGACTCCGACTCCTAGAAAAATAAGGTTTATTAGTAAAAATGCATTTTTCTATTACCAGGCTCCCAAAGTAAAGGAAAAAGGCATTTTCTTTCCTCTCCTAAACTCACAATGAGGGAGTGAAACCATCATCTTCCCCCTCTCTTTTTTATTTTATTTTTAAATTAATGTTTTATTTGCTTTTATAAACTCCCAAACGGGTTGTTAAAGGTATTAAAGACTAATCATCTAAGGTCAAATACTAAAAAGGTCTTAATACTAGTTGTATGACCAATGATCAATCTTGACAAGGTTTTGGACATTAGGCCAATATAAACAAAAATCCCGACACAATGTTCAAATGCAATCTTGATTTAGAAACATTATATGATTGTTAATATCAAAGGTGGTGGTTTAGTGGTAAAAATGTAGAAGGTGAGATAGTTAAGAGTTTGAGTCTTGAGAGCAATATCGTGATATGTATTTGTTTATTAATGATCTTACTTATGCACTTGAACCATTAATCTTAAGTGGGATTAAGGTCAGGTTATGACTCAATCTATTTAAAGGAGTGTTTTTAATTTCCTCTATAGTAGGCCTCTCTAAATCTTTCTTGTCATTAGTTCCTTAACAGTTTAAAAGAATTACTATGGTCATACTCAAATAGGATTATTATGACGGATTGTTTCCTTTTTACCTTATCCACAAAAAAAAAAAAAGAAAAGAAAAAGAAATGTCATTGTCAAATGTCTACTATTATTTTTAGAGAATTTTAGATTGGTCGGACTATCAAAAAATAAATACAATTAGTAGTCATTGTTAGTTAAGTTAGTAATTATTTATTAAGAAATTAATAATAATTTTATTAAAGTGTTATTATTTTTCAATAGCCGGACCAATAAAAAATTACCCCACCCCCCATCTTTTTCTTTTTTGTTTTTTATCTTCCCTCTAACATGGGAGGGAAGTGTCACGGGATGAAAGTTACAAAATATGACTTTAAAACCGAAGAAAAAAAAAAAAAAAAAAACCTACTATCCTAGGGTTGAAGTTTACCTCCTGATCCGTGGCTCTGTGGCGCGCATGTGGTGTGGGACCTACCTTCTAACAGCCTCCCTTGCACTATTTCCGACCAATCAACGAACGGTACCCTTCTGTCTCTCTCTTCACCACTGGAAATCGCCTCCTCAAGTGCTTTGCTGGGAGAAATCGCCTCTAGTGCTGGTGGCAGCAAACACGCTTCTAATCCAGGTATAAATAATCTAATTACTTTTCTTTCTTTTTTTTTTTATTCCATTTCTCTTTCTCTTTTCTATCTGTTTCATACCATGCTTTCTCCAATTTCATTTCATTACAATAATACTCCTTCAGCGATTCCAGCTCTCCTATTTTCAGTTTTTCCTTTTTCCTGCTGTTTGGTTCGCAGGAAAACCAACAACTGTACTCAACCAAATAATCGTTCTGGACTTGCTGAGTTGTCTTAGGGGAACCAAAACCAAGTTAACATATGAGGCTTCAATTTTACTTCCCTTTTCTTTTCATGTGGTTTCTCAGCAACCAAACAGAGCATAATTCAAATTTAGATACAAGAAATAAACCCATCTCCTGTCCTTGTAGAAGATTTAAGCAGTGTGCTGTTATAGGACTTTTTTATTGCATTATTTTGCGTACTGTCTCGGTAGGACTTTCTAGCTACTCTCTTGCCTTTAAAACCTAAAAAATTCATTGATTTTTTTTTTTCTTTCCTTTTTTCCCTGTGGAATTTTTTTCTAAACTGTGAAGAGTACTTGCCAGTCTTTAGATAATCAAGGCTTGATATTGTCGCGTAATGCTGAAGCTGTTCTAATGTGAAGGCTATGTGATTGTGTTTTGGAATGACTAGTGCATTATGTCTAATCTAAATTCATGGCGGGTTTAGTTTTTCCAAATCCTTCATGGGTTGGCTCTCATGCACTTTCCTTGAGTGAGGAATACAAACAATCCTTGAGAAATTAATTCTTAAAAATATTGAAGAATATCTTAATTTTGGAAGAGGGGAGATTTCTTTGCTTGGTTACTCCTCATGGATAATTACTTTGGTTATTGCAAAATTCCTGAAGCTGAAAGCTGACCACTTGTGAGATTTAAGCTTAAGGATGAGACTGTAGATTGGTTGCGTAAAATCCAATGAGATAAATCTTGTTTCCTTTTATTTTTTTTTTTTTTTGGAGAGATTTGAAGATGTTGACGATATATTCCTTTTGTCCAGATGACAATGGATTTTTATATTGTTCTTCTCATGATTGTTATGTGAGGAATTATTCTATGAGGGACTATAAGGATGAAAGCCCAACTTCACAACAATCGAACTATAAGGATGGAAGCTGGTATGGTACGAGAAATTGTTTTATCTGATGAGAAGTTTGTGCCTGTTGATGACACCTTAGAGTTGCTCGATGTACAGAGGATTGATTTTCTTGGTGTTGACATTTTGAAGTTGCAGTATGATCCTTATTTGATTGAGGTCTTTAACAAGTTGAAGTTGCACTTTGTGGATGATCATTTTCTGCAACCCTCGAAGTTGTTGTTATATTCAAAGTATTTCTTTCATTGGACCTGGTGGATTTAGTAATTTGGGCTAAACTTGAGGTCGAGTTCTTTCTTAGTCGGGGATGATGGGAATCATGCATCAATAATTTCATATTTTAATATGTATAGTATGCCGTGCCGACGTTGACTTGGAACTTCTGTCCTGCACGGAAAAAGCCAAACCAGTATGGTATCTCTTTGAATCCTGAATATGGTGATACCTCCGATTGTACCAACCTACATATGGTTTTTTTATATAAGGTAAATTTGTATTGATAATCAAAAAGGGCTTTGCCCAAGTACATAAGTCATACAAAGACTAACCACAAACTCCTCTAAAGCTTAAAGGAGTTGACAAAATCAATAAACGAAAAATTAAAAGTATTAGTATGACTAGAAAACCAAAAAAATAAAGACTTAACAAAAGAAGACTTAAGATCAATACAATGGTAGATTTCTCAATCCCATCAAAAGTTCGAGCATTTCTCTCCCTCCAAATGCACCACAAAATAGCATGTGGAGCCATTCTCCAAATTACTTTAGCCTTTTCACTCCCCCCCCTTAAACCACCAACCTACCAAAAGGTCATAAGTAGACAATGGAAGCACCAAATGGATACCAAACATGTTGAATAAGAGCATCCAAAGACTACTAGCCACAAAGCAATGAATGAAGAGATGATCCACCGTTTCCGCGTATTGTTTACAAAGAACACATCTATTTGGCACATGCCACCCTCTATTTGGCAACCTACATATGTTTCTCCCCCATCTATCAGTACTAGTTATTGTCATTTGGATTCCTTGACTGGATTTGTCCGATGAGAAATGAAAGAAGGATCTATATAGTTGGAGAGGACCGGGAGAAGATGTTGTTCATTACCATATTAGATAGGGGGTACCTTTTCTTCTGCTACAGAGTTATGCCGTTTGGCATGAAGAACGCAGGTGCGACCTGCCTTACTAGATAGGGGAGCAATGACCACACCTTGTTTCATGAAATGATGCACAAAAAGATAGAAGTATACATTGGGGTAGTAAGGGAGTAGCTAGTAAGAAAGGTACCTCAAGATTTTCTTTGTATTGAAAGGGAACTCTCACTGGTCCTCCCGCCTGGCCCAACATATTGTACCGGAGACCTATCCTTTCCCAGAATTCATAGAGCTATGTGCTCAAAACTACAATCCCTCCAGCTCCGCTGTCACAACCTCAGATGGTCTACTCGAATTATTCACCAACACTGCCAACACCGTATCTGTCATGCTGGAGGTCCCTCTGGGTTCATCGAATAAACAAAGTAACAAACCAAACCCATAGGTCGGGTTTGGTTCCTGTTTCATGTGTGATGGATAAGCTTATCTACTCATAAAGGAGGAAAAGAGGATTAAAAACCTTTTGGAGGGTAAGTTTATTCCCAAAAGCCAAACAACAGTAGCTATGATCCTGGATTGAGTCTATCTAGGACCGAGCCATGACTGCACCCAAATATTGCCAGAGTCCCAAACAAAGTACAAAAAGGAGACAGCCAAGGGCATTGATTTATAGAAGCATAAGAAAGGATAAAATAGGAACTTAAAAACCTCCAGGCAATAACTATTACAATTGGTTGCACTAGAGTAGAAAGGACAACAAACACACAACTCCCACCCACATACAAGCCCCAAAAACAAGCCTAGTACTCGGAAAAAAGAGGATCCAATTGACGTAGCTCAGTTGAAAAGAAACAAACCCATATTTCATCATAGATAAGCAAGTGTCTTGCTCGATTAATAAACACGAAAAAAGAAAGAGCTAAGTGCTTGTTAATTTCTTCTAGTCTCCCCAGTGGATCGGTCACCAAGGGTGACAGCCTGCATAATGAGCTCTTGCTGTTTTTGAGCAGCACCCTCTTCCTATTTTCGAGAGAGCGTATTTTATTCTGGAGAAAAGGCATATGATCTTGTATAAGAATTGGATCGATAGTAGGCATATGTTCCCAGAACGAATTATTTTGTAATTATATTATTTAGTGATTAGTTTATTTAGTAGTAATATTAGTTTTATTTAGTAACATTAATCATTTCCATATTTATGTTTCTTGTAAGCCCTAGAATTAGCTTTTGATGAATTGAATTGAGAATACGTTCCTTAACTTTATGCTCTTTCTTCTCTCTCTCTCTTCCTTGTTCTCCAACCCCCCTAAACATTGGGGTTCTATCTCTTCTCTCTCTTTCTCTATCTATTCTTCTCTTTCTCTTCCCTGGTTCTACATCATAATGGTCTGGTAGAGTAATATCAAAGCAGAACCTGATTAATGAAAATCTCTCCTTATTGTTTTGCTATAGCTTACTACCAATTACACACACTAGTATCATATACCCAAAGCACCTTAATTCATTGCGTTCTATCATTCTCACTCGATAGTGTCCTAATGCTTGTGCTGAACTCTTTTCTGGACACTTGCTGCATACAAGGGGGTCTCATTGCCCTATATATCAATTTTTGAGTCAACTGATATGAAGATGGAAACTCCTAAATTATAATGGTAGTCAGTGGTTTGGTATTGAAGTGGGTTTTGTACTGTGTCACAGCATGGTACACAACTTGTACAAAATTGAAGAGTCATGGTTGACTCTTAACAAATTTGCCTATCATCGGTTGGGTTAAAGCGAGATTTGCTAATGTTGCTTAAACATTTCACTTTAGTGTCGTCTAAGTAATTAGTTTAATTAGGATTGCTATTCTTGTTTGGGCTACCTTGTATAGAACTCTTATCATCTCAAGTATACAGTAGCCCAAAAGTTGTTGGAAAACTAAATAAAATTAAAAGCAGTCAATCCACAATTTTAAGGCAATTAACATTGAATATTCTTGTGATCTAGTCCACAATGTTAAGGCAACTAATATTATAGGCTTTTTTCCCCTGAAACATATAGGTTACCACTTACCACTACTGCCAGAGCATAAAGAGATGTCACTGACTTTGTTTTTTTTTTCTTTTCAAAAATATATTTTCCCTTCAAATGTTAAAGTGTCTAGTCTTTGTCAGTTTTCCTTCCTTTAAGTTCTTCTTCCATTAATTCATTTACTTTTTAAAGCGCAGGGATGCTGGGAAAATCATTAGGTTCTCCTTTGTTAACCTTTGATTCTGTTACATGCTTCTGCTTTTCTATGGTGAGTTCCATTCTCATTTTTAAGTGAACTTTTGCACACTACATGGTATGATGTGATTACATTTGGGTTTTAGTAGCAATTGAAAGCAAAGATTGCTGCTTCATCATGGAGATTGGAGGCACTTCAGAAAAATAGAGTCGTTAGGCTCCATGCACCCACACGCACACACACATGAGAAACAATTCATACTATGAAATGGATTCATTCATAATGATGTGGACAACAAAATAGACTTATTTCTAATGCTATGCAAAACCAAGTAAGAACTGATTTCACTTGTGTGGTGTTTCAGAATTTCCTTTAATCTTTGCAATTGTTCTTCAACTATAACAGCTAGTGGCAAGTAAGTTGCAAATTTTCAATGTATAAGTATGGTGCCTAGGCTTCATAGAATGTGAGGATTCTTATTTAAGTCTTCAATGGTATGATTAAAAATATTTTAGGCAGTCTTGGAGGGGAAGAACTACAAGGTTTTGGAGGGTTGAAAACCCCTTAGTTAGTAGTGGAAGTTGTGCCATTTAGCGGCTTTACCTTCAATTTTAATACATTGAGTTGTTGCCTGAATCAATATAATTTTGAGGCTTACCCTACTCATATGCAGCCTTGTGTTTTGTTGAGTTGTAAATTTTGTAGGCAATTAGGCTGCAAATGAGCCACTATTGATTGGGCTTGGGAATTGTTAGGTTAGAGTGGGTTGGCCTGTTAGTCCAATCTAATATAATTGAAAGTTAGGCCCATGGGAATGGCTCGACTTACTGCCCTTCAAGTCGTGAAGACAAGAAGAGTGTAAGTACAGCAAAGAGGAGCAGAATCAATTAGTGAGATATATAACATAGAAAAGAAACCTTTTGGAGGTTTTCTTGTTGATATAGGTTGACGCGAGACATATTAAACCTAGAAATGTAAAATCCTCCTTAGCTGGAGAGTTGTTTGACTAGGTTTCTTTGTTCAAAACTTAGAAAATAGAGTCACAGCTGAGGTTGAAACCAAGGAGGAGATGGGTTTTTCCCCCATCAGTTATATGTACAAAACCAAACCTGTTATTTTTAACAGCAAAAGAAAAGGATTTCCCCTATTTATTGTTCTCCTTATCAATTTCAGAAGTTGGAACCATCTCCATCTCTCATTGCAACCACAATCTTGAAAATGGAGAATATAATAAGTTGAAATGACATCCATTGTAGTCTGAGATATGATCCTATTGATGCTTCGAAGTACTTGTTTCAAAATGAATGAATTATTTTGGACCAAAAAAAAAGGAAACCCTCAATGAACCACAAGTCAAACTGATTGGAAATGTTGCGTTAATCACAATGAACTGTTTGGTGTTTCAAGAACTAGTAGGTCTTTTTAATTGTTGAAGTATTGCGTGTAGTGGTGTGATGTTATAATGAATAAGACTCTGAAGGTTTGTAGTATTTGGAGATCTGACAGTTAGATCTATGATTTCTATCATGTCACCATAATTACAGTGATTATTATTTATCCTATTGACCCAGGATACAACTGGAGCTTTTGTAGATTATGAAAATTCTGTAAGCAAGAACAGTATAAATAGTATGGAGAGAATAATCAACCCAATTAATTAAGTATATCACAAAGTTTTAAAACCGCCGTGGGGGGGGGGGGGGGAATCTCTTTTTCCCTCTATTTTCATAATTTTGAGAACAGAAATCTTAAAGAAATCTCATCTGAGGTTGGAAGGAGATGGGTTAGTTCCATTTAGCTGTACAGACGAGCCAAACCTGTCAGAGTCAGCAGGTAAAGAAATTCCCTTATGTGGGAATTGTCTCGTGCGAACATCCATTTTGTTCTGTGTGGCATTTGAACCTGCAAACTGGTAGTCCAATAAAGAGACGACCATAATCAACCAAAAAAAAAAAAAAAAAGATAGTTGAAATGAGGTTATTTATTGAGGTCTTGAAGTGCCATTATCTAAATTTACTGTGAAATAAGAAGGAAAAAGGGATGATCTAAATGCCACCAAGGGACCAAATCTATTCCATGGAAAATTTAATTCCCGTTAACTGTTGGAAGCAAGACTTTTCTTGTTTCTAAAAGCTTTAAGGTGGAGAACCTCAGATGTGTTCTTTGCTGCATGAGAACTCTTAGATGAGTAGCAACCTGTGTCGGACAAATGTCAGACCCTGGCACCCCCACAGGTCCTACCTTGTAATACAATATTTGATGTGTGCACATCACTAATTAAGACATAGCATAGTTTTTGTACTATGTAAGTACATAAAGTTTGTAGGTGAATAATACAGCACTATCACGCTCATAAAGCTTTTTCTCAAAAATGTTAAATGCATCTCATAATATGTAATATCATTTAATTTAGTTGTGTTCTACCATATTGCTTAATTGTTCTCCTTTGTGCCCACAAACTTATACTTCTCTTTTGATATTGAATTTCCAAATCTAAAACTTCATATTCCTTGTTGGATTTCAACACAGTAGCCATACAAATGCACCAAAGGTTGCAATGTGTAAATTTCATGTTTCTAGCCGCCTTTTTTTTTTTTTTTTTTTCCAGAAAAAAATGAAAAAGAAAAACAAAGTAAACTTCATGTGTAATGTCACTGTCTAACTCTTGGTCCTTATTCGTATATGTACACACAAACTTTAAAACTTCTTTGCAGTCTGACTGAAGGTGGAGACATGAGATATTGAAATCACATACAATATTTCGTAGGGTCTTGAATTCTTTTTCATTTGAGCCCATCTTCATTTGAGGTCTTAATCTTTGGGAACGTTTCACTCTTTGGAAATGGGACACTGCAGAAAATTTAATGAAGACGTCTAAAAATTAGGAAACGAGTAGAACTTGGTGATAATACAATTATAATGAAGACATCATTGCACTGTTAGCCTTTATGTATTCAGTAGAGGCCAGTGGACAAAACTAATCATTGGTAGATGTGAAGTTTTGACTTCGATTTTTTTCCCCTGGGAAAGACAAAAAAAGGGGGGGGGGGGGCGTGGTTGGTTACATATTCTTGAGTAATTATTTGACATAAGATCATTTTATGCTTCACATTCATGTGGAGCCTAAGCTTTTTACATTGAAGTTATGACATTCAAATAACAGTATTTCCACTTTGATTCAGATGTATTACATGCTAAATCAAAACTTACTTCCTGTAATTTCTCATTGCAGCCTGATGTTGCATTAGCTGCACCAAATATTGTAATACTGAATGCGAAATCTTCGAATGGTGTTCCAGCAAATGTGATCAAGGGTGCCTGGACTTCCATTTTTCCATCTAAAAAATGGGAGCTGCATTCAACTGCACAAACCGACGGTATAACTTTGAGCAATGATGATAGGAAAATATGGGAATCATGCAGACAAGCTCTGTCAGCATTTAAATTCAGTGTTGAGGAGGAAGACAAAATATTGGGGAAAGCATTTGGCCAGGTCCATTCACCTTACTGGGGTGAGGAACGGAAAAAAGTAGTCCCAAAATTTGAAATTATAAATGAAATATTGGAATATTTGAGGAGTTTAAGCCTATCAGATGATGATCTATGCAAGCTACTCAAGAAATTCCCTGAAGTTCTTGGATGTAGTCTTGAAGACGAGTTGAGGATCAATGTGCAGGTCTTGGAAAAGGATTGGGGAATAAAAGGAAAATCCCTTCGAAACCTTCTTCTTCGTAATCCAAAAGTATTGGGTTACAATGTTGATTGTAAGGGAGATTGTATGGCACAATGCACTCGCTGCTGGGTTCGATTTTAGCTGTATTGAATTTTTTAAATTTTTTTCTCATGATACCAGGGGAGCATGGTGGTATTTCCCTCTGATTTACAGCTCTGTTACAATCGAATTGTCTGTAAGTTCAAAATGATTCCCATACGAAAATAATAATAATAATAATAATAATAAATAAATAAATAAAATGGTCTGTATGAGTTCATTAAATCTAGTTTCCGATATCTTTAACAGGTGAATTTGCATTTTTGATTCAATATGGCCTAATAAAAGTGTATATCGGTATCTTGTGGCAGCTTCTTTGATTACTTAAACCAGCTGAAAACAAAGTGAAAGTTGCAGATTCAAGCCTGTAGGGACTTCTGCGACTGGTTTTCTCACACACGCACCAATTACAAAAGAAACAATGCTGCTCATCATTGGGGCTTCACACTTCACAGTTTTGAATTTTGGACTTCTCCAAAACAAAGTCCCTTTGCAACTCAGTGCCTACCCATTGCACAGATCAACTGGTTGTTGGTAAGCAGCTTAAGAATTGTTGATGGCATAGCATATGAATTTATTAAATACTAATCAAGGGTTGGCTTAATAATCTAATAAGTACCATTGTCCAATCTATGGTGAAGCAAGTTGTTATTACCTATAAATTAGTTGAAGATTTTAAAACCCAATTTTTAAAGCGTTTTAGACAATAGAGCGCCTGCCTTCTTTTGGGGTCAGTCAACCCCCTCTACTGGACCTTGGGCTTGTCCTAAGTTTCTAAACTTCATTTAGGTTTTAGCCAATTCTAATTTAAAGGCCATTTAAACTCTTTCAGCTCACCAAAAAATTTGGTGCTGGCTCTCACATTGGGAGTAAAGGGTGTGTATTGGAATTAGAAGAGGTTTCATTGCAACTCTAAAATGTAGAGTACTCCTATTGAAATAATGTAATGGGTTTAAGGCTCCACTATCGAAAAAAATCAGGACAGCCTCCATATAAGGAGTTTAGGGTGAGTGTATTTTGTTTATGCGAGGTTCCAATTTTGTTATTTTTTTCAGTGAACAAGAAAACTTGAAACTCAGCTGGCTTTCACTGCAATGCTATGGTCAATTTGGTTACCTCTTGTGATTCTCTAGTGTAAAGAAACGGCAGAAATTTAAGAATTAACTTTCTTAGCATACAAAGGAAGACATTTTCTTTAGCATATATGTTCTTTTTCAAAATCTTTCCAAAACCAAATAAAGTTTTTAAGAGAATGAACTAATTTCTCATTGTTTAACTTTGTCCTCGAATAGCCTCGTAAAGTCCTTTTCTCAATGAATGATGAGAGAAAAGAACATGGTTAGCTAGCATCCATCCCCTTTAGGTCATTTGGAATCAATGACGACTTGTGAGAAGACAAATGGTCCAGATTCATCTATTTGGAGTAAGGCGTGGCATTTACACCACTGTCCTTGGGAACATATTTCACCTTCAAATTGCATCTAATACAATAGGTTCATGGCACCCAACATGTAGGACAATAGCCCATTGATGCTTTAAATTGGGGTTGCACCTTCAAAAGCTAAAGTGCAGTTTCAATTTTTTTTTGTCGTTTTGATAAATTCTCTGGAACAACAAGAAAACAGCCTTATTTAATGTTACATGGTGTGCCAATGGACTTATACCATAGTAGCTTCCCATCCCCCTATGGAGTTCAAATGAGAATCAGCCCAGTTTTAGAAATATATTTTGTTTGGGAGCGGCTAATGCAACCCCAAAAACAGTTAAGTTGACCCCTTATGTTATCCCCACCCCCTAATAGTATATGCCCACCCCCCAAAATGTTTGGTGCGGACACCAGACCTCGACCACAGACCACACAGGTGTACGAGCGCCGCCGACGCCGCCGGACAGCACACCCGGTGACCTTATGGCTAGATACGATGGATTATTAGAGAGCTAGAGGATTTTATTACCTTTTTTAAGACTATTTTAATTTTATTTGGTTTATTTAGATTTCCTTTTGACTATTATGTCTTATTTCCTTAATTAGATGTAATGGGCCTATTTAAGGTTCCGAATATTAGGGTTTGAGACTCACTTCATTATTATCAAAAGAAAACTTACACGTTTGGGCTGTGTTCCAGGCAAAACCCTAGCTTCTTTCTAGCTTCTTTCTTGCTTCTTTACTGCTTTTTCTTGCTTCTTTTACTTTGCTAATTTAATCGTGAGTATTGTGTTGTGAACTGTGACCTTGGTGTGGATGTCCTGCATCAACTTTGGTATCAAAGCAAATTCCATCCATGGCGTCGAAACCTTCCACCAATCCTCGCTTAAAGATGCCCTACGAGTTCTTTCCACAAAAGCCAATCATTCCTCACCCCTTTGTCCTCCCCACAAGATTTTTGAAGCCACCCGCGCAGCCCTTGCAGAAGAACAAGCCCAGAAATCCAAAACGCCCGTCAAACAACCCAAGAAACCCAAGCTTCCCCTTCGTTCTCGCCTCTGAAACCATCGTCGTACCCTCACGAATCAGCCCACAAACTCAAGCCATTACCCCTAACCTCGTGCCAACAACCCCACTATGAACCCCAAACCCTAAATCCCCTGAAACCCACTCCCAACGAGTCAACACCCACTGTGACTCCAACCCCTTAATCAGCAACTCAACCCCATACCCATTGAAACCAAAACCCAAAACCCAAAGAACACAAAATCCTCTATCGAGCACCCAAAAAAAAATAAATAAATAAATAAAATTTCCATCAAATCCCATTGCACCCACCGCCAATTTCCACCACCGACATCCCCCTATCCAACGACCTCCATCGTCGCCGTCAGAGGCCACCTTCGCCGGACACCCGCCCCTGCACAACGCCATTTGAGCCCTCTATCACCGCCGTCGAAGACATTCAGCCAACTTTGGAAGTCGAGTCACCCCATCATCGATTCGTAGCTGTCCAGGGCCTGCCGGCGACTCCCCGTCGTCACACCGCCGTCGCGCCGCCGTCGCCCCAATGCCGTCGGTCTTGCACTGTCAGAACTCCCTTTGCCTTCGTTGTCTCGAGAAGCTTCCAGCTTCTTAGATACGAATTGGGTTTTAAACAAAGGAAGTCTTTAGGCTGTTTGGCAATGGGTATCCATTGGATTTAGTTCGCGGATAAGGCTATCCTCGTTTTGGACCAGGCTATTCTCATCCGGGTTAGTACTATTCCCTCCTCTTTAGTAGATTTTAATTTGTTTATTTTAAATTGTATCAATAATTTTGCTTTGTGCTTGGTTGGAATTCACTGCAAAAAAAAAAAAAAAAAAAATCCCTTTTGCTTCAATTGTTTATTTATTTAGTTTTACCCACTTTGCAAGCCCACCCCAATTGATTACCCAATTTGTCCTATTTCCCCTTAAATTGAACCGAGTCATTTTCACATGCCTTAAAGCACTCGGTTTGATTTATTAATTGTAGAGCATTGTCAAGTTTGTGGTAGTATTGAACTTATTTGGTTAGTTAACACTTTGAATACTAGCACTACATGTTTGCAACTGTCTATTGAATTAGGACTTAGTCTCTATTATTAAAAGCTTATTGGACCAAAGTGAGTTGAAAAAAAAAAAAAAAAAAAGTAAAGTTGCTTGCTGAAATTGCTTGCCCAAATCTCAGTGCACTTAGTTACCTCATAGGATCTTTGTTTCATTTTAGCACCCCATACCTAGAACATCTTCGCATGCTCTTACGTAATGGTCGTGTTATATCTAGTCTTGAGTGTCAGTTAACCATGGGATCGAGTCAAGAGGACTCCCTAGGGAGACTTCTCCAAGATTTGTACACCAAGTTTGATTCTCAGCTTGCTGAGGAGCGTGCCAGAACAGACGCTCGATTTGAGTTGTTAGAAGCTTCTGTGACAAAAATTGTTGCTTCCCTAGAAAGCGATCAACGCCAGTCAGGAATCGTGATTGACAATACAGATAGAGCACACCCTAGGCCACCTCCTAAAGGTCATGAGCAAAATCCTAATCGGCATTATGCTGATTATAGGGACTTTAGAGATCCTGATGATAGAGTTAGGGGAACAATAAAAGTTGAAGCACCTACTTTTGATGGTCGACTCGACCCAAAGGCCTTCACTGATTGGATCCGAGAGATGGACCACTTCTTTGAGTGGTACGAGTTGTTAGCTGATCGGAGAGTTAGGTTTGCCAAAATGAAGCTTATTGGTAAAGCTAAACTTTTCTAGGAAAGTACTGAACTCCTTCTCGCTCGAAAACACCAGCCTCCTATTAATGATTGGGTGGAAATGAAAGAGAAGCTTAGAGACAAATATTTGCCCCAGTCGTATCAAGGTAACCTACTCGACCAATGGAATAACATAAGGCAAGGGAACCGACCTGCCACTGAGTACATCGCCCAGTTTGATGAGTATATGATGCGATGTGACGTGGTTGAGGATGAGCGTATGATTTTGAGTAGGTTTAGGAACGGTCTTAATAATGACCTCCGAAAGGAACTTGTCTTACGTGAGGTCTCAAATTTAAGCGACGCTTACACCTTCGTACAAAATCATGAGCTAGTTGCTAGGCCCTCATTCTCAAGGCGCACTGAAACTAGGAGCCCATTTCGTTATCCTTCAACTTCAGTGCCTAGAACAACAGCCGGTCCGCCTCAGGTTAGACCCAACCCTACTCCTGCCCAAGTTGCGAAAGAGTTATCAAACCCTTTCATACCAAATAAGGGCAAAGAAGTGATTAGTGCCACTCCCAGACCAAATTCTCGCATCCAATGCTTCAAGTGCCATGGTTTCGGGCATGTATCCTCCAGTTGCCCCACTAAAGAGACCTTATATATAGAAGGTCCGAATCATGAGGGAACTGAAGAAGAGTTGGACGAGCAGATATATGAACCTGACATAAACCATATTGATGATCTCAATGATGAGTTTACTGACTCTAGTCATCAACTCACAATGGGTGTTGTCAGGTGTGCCTTAGCGCAGTCTAGGGAGAATGATGATTGACGACGGACTGCAATTTTCCACACCTACATCAAGTGCGGAGAAAAGGATTGCAAGGTGATCATAGATAGCGGGAGTTGTATCAACGCTGTGTAATCTAGCCTTGTCTCTCGTCTAGGTTTAAAATCCATGCCCCACCCTAGTCCCTACAATGTCTCCTGGGTTGACACCTCATCCATAGCTATTAAAGAGAGATGCCTTATTCCTATTCAGTTCCTTTCCTATAAGGACCAAATATGGTGTGATATTGTCCCCATGGATGTGGGCCATATCATCTTAGGGCGCTCATGGTTTTTCGATTTAGATGTTACCATTTATGGTCACTTTAATTCGTGTTCGTTTGTCTTCAATGGACAGAAAATCAATCTTAACCCTTTACAGCCCAAACCTACCAACAAAGGTCACAAAGGTCAAAAGAAAGAAATGGGTAGAGAAAAGGATTTACATATCACTAGCCCCAAAGAGATCGAGAAAGAAGCAAATCTAGGATCTCTTGTGTTTGCCCTAGTCGCCAAGGAAGTCCCATCTATTACTCATGAAGAACCACCTGAAGAAGTTATCCCTGTTCTTCATCAGTTTCAAAACCTTTTCCCTGAGGACCTCCCAGATCAACTACCACCAATGCGTGACATTTAACACGGAATTGATTTTGTTCCAGGAGTGACACTCCCAAACTTGCCCCACTATAGGATGAATCCTACAGAGCATGCTGAGTTGAAGAGGCAAGTAGATGAACTCTTGAGAAAGGGATTTATTTAGGAAAGTTTAAGTCCATGTGCTGTACCCGCACTACTAACCCCCAAGAAAGATGGATCATGGAGAATGTGTGTGGATAGCCGTGCAATCAACAAGATTACGGTGAAATACCGTTTTCCAATCCCTAGGCTTGACGATATGTTAGATATGATGGTCGGAGCTACGATCTTCGCAAAGATAGATCTGAAAAGTGGCTACCACCAAATTCGAATTCGTCCAGGAGACGAATGGAAAACGGCCTTCAAAACCAAAGATGGTCTTTATGAATGGTTGGTCATGCCTTTTGGGTTATCCAATGCTCCTAGTACTTTTATAAGAGTGATGACACAAGTACTCCGATCTTTTATGGGTAAATTTCTAGTTGTATACTTCGATGACATCCTCATCTATAGCAATACCAAGGAGCAACACCTAGACCACCTCACACAAGTTTGTCAAGCCCTACAAGAGGCCAACTTATATGCCAATCTTAAGAAGTGTTCATTCTTCACTACTAGTGTTATCTTCTTAGGGTTTGTAGTATCCTCTGAAGGAGTCTCGGCTGACCCACAAAAGGTACAGGTGATAGTAGAATGGTCTGAGCCCAAGAATAACCATGAGATTCGAAGCTTCCATGGGCTCGCTACTTTCTACCGTCGATTTATCAAAGGGTTCAGTGCTATAATGGCCCCCATTACTAATTGTCTCAAGAAAAGGGAATTCCAATGGACTACAGTAGCCGCTAAGGCCTTTGTAGAGATTAAGAAGAGAATGACTGAAGCGCCAGTTATGCGCCTCCCAGACTTCTCAAAGGTGTTTGAAGTAGAGTGTGATGCGTCTGGGTTAGGTATAGGAGGAGTGCTCAGCCAAGAACAACATCTAATTGCCTATTTTAGTGAAAAACTAAATGAGGCAAAACAAAAGTACTCCACCTATGATAAGGAATTCTATGCTGTCGTGCAGTCTTTAAAACACCGGCGCCATTACCTGTTGCCTAAAGAATTCATTCTTCACTCTGATCATGAAGCTTTAAGGTATATCAACTCCTAGAAAAAGTTAAACTTTAGACATGGTCGCTGGGTTGAGTTTTTACAAGCTTATACCTTTGTACTCAAGCATCGATCCAGAGTTGAAAATAAGGCAGCTGATGCCCTGAGTCGTCGTGTTTTGTTACTTTCCATGATGAAAGTACAAATCACTGGGTTTGAACGCCTCAAAGAAGAATATGAGTCATGCCCAGACTTTGGCGATGTTTACCAAATCCTGCAAGATGAACAGACCCTTGAAGTTGATGGGTTTATTCTTCAGAATGGGTATCTGTTCAATGGTAACAAATTATGTATCCCACGTTCGCCAGTGAGAGACTTTATAGTATGGGAATTACATGCAGGTGGTCTGTCAGGTCATTTTGGGCGAGACAAAACTATTGAAGAAGTAGAGCGCACCTTCTAGTGGCCTAGTTTGAAGAGGGATGTTGCCAAAATTGTGAGTCAGTGCCGTACATGTCAATTGGCAAAACATAGGAAACAGAATACCGGCCTCTACACTCCACTACCCGTGCCCGATTGTCCATAGCAAGATGTGAGCATAGATTTTGTTCTAGGTCTTCTACGTACCTTTAGGAAACATGATTCTATTCTTATGGTCGTGGATCGTTTTTCTAAAATGGCTCACTTCATCCCTTGCTCTAAGACAGCTGATGCCTCCTATGTTGCCAAATTGTTCTTCAATGAAATTGTCAAGCTGTATGGCCTTCCCAAAACTATAGTGTCTGATAGGGATGTCAAATTCATGAGTTACTTTTGGAAAACACTTTGGCATTTGTTAGGCACAAAGCTGAAATTCTCCACCGCCTATCATCCTCAAACTGATAGTCAAATTGAAGTTGTTAATAGAAGTTTAGGCAACCTCTTGAGGAGTTTGGTAGGTGACAATAATAGGAATTGGGATTCCATCTTACCCCCAGCGCAGTTTGCATACAATAGCTCTGTCAATAGGTCAATAGGCATGAGTCCGTTTGAGGTCGTGCATGGTTACAAGCCTAGGAAACCTTTAGACCTCCTCTTTATGTCTCCTCATGTTAGGACACCTGAGTCGGCTGAGGCATTGGCCCGTCATGTCCATGATTTGCACCATGAGATTAGTAAGCGCATTCATGCAAGTAATGAAAAATATAAAACACAAGCTAACTCACGTAGGCACTATGTAGAATTTAATACTGGAGACTATGTTATGATTCGAGTTAGGCCTGAGCGGTTGTCTTCTGGAACTGCTCGGAAATTGCAAGCTCGTAGTGCTGGGCCATTTAAAGTGTTATCACGGGTTGGGCCGAATGCTTATGTTATAGACCTACCATCTGACTATGGGAATAGCTCTACTTTTAATGTTGAAGACCTTGTTGCTTATAAAGATCCCATAACTATACCTGATGAACCTTTTGTTGACCCTCCCCAACTCCCATCTACTCATATTGTTCCTGTTTCCCCACCCCTCACTTTTCCACAAGCACAAAAAGATTTTATTGATGCTATTTTGGATGAGCAAATTGTTTCTACTAGGGATGGTGGATTTTAGCGCTTCTTGGTTCATTGGCGAGGCCGTCCTGAGTCAGATTGCACATGGATCACCCGTGATGATCTCCAGCGGCTCGATCTAGATTTATGGGAGTACTATTAGAGTCGACAGGAGCCACAAGCGACGGAGTCGTGTTTTCCTCACCTCGGGGGAGTTCGTGCGGACACCAGACCTCGACCACAGACCACACAGGTGTACGAGCACCGCCGACGCTGCCGGGCAGCACACCCGGTGACCTTATGGTTGGATACGATGAATTATTAGAGAGCTAGAGGATTTTATTACCTTTTCTAAGACTATTTTAATTTTATTTGGTTTATTTAGATTTCCTTTTGACTATTGTGTCTTATTTCCTTAATTAGATGTAATGGGCCTATTTAAGGTTCCGAATATTAGGGTTTGAGACTCACTTCATTATTATCAAAAGAAAACTTACACGTTTGGGCTGTGTTCCAAGCAAAACCCTAGCTTCTTTCTTGCTTCTTTACTACTTTTTCTTGCTTCTTTTACTTTGCTGATTTAATCGTGAGTATTGTGTTGTGAACTGTGACTTTGGTGTGGATGTCTTGCATCAATGTCCAAAGTACCCTTCTTTCAACTAAACCTAAGCCTTACCCACCCCACTCCCTCCAAACACGAGACCCTCAGCCACCCCGCTCACCTGCGACTGGAGAAACTCCATTTCCGACCAGTAGTCCTCCATTTCTGACGGCGACAATCCTCCACTCCCTCGAAACACGAAACCCTCTCAGCCACGCCTCTCACCCCCAACGGGAGAAACCCCACTCACCCCCGACGCGAGAAACCCCATTTCCGACCGGCGACAGTCCTCTACTCCCTCCAAACACAAGACCCTCTCAGCCACCCCTCTCACACCCGACGCGAGAAACCCCACGGCCCCATTTCCGACCGGCGATAGTCCGCCATTTCCGACCGGCGAGCAGGCCCCCATTTCCGGCCGGTGAGCAACCCCACTTCCCCCCCACACGCACGAGACCCCCGACATTTGGAGAACACCCCATGCCCCCATTTCTAACCACACACCATGACTGGAAGTTGAAGGGGTTCTCCCACCCCACCCCCCATATCAGTGACCACCGGCGACGGAGAAGACGAGGAAGACAACCCTCTCACTAGAAGGTGCGTATTGTAGATAAAATGTGTATACACTGTGTGTGTAGAGATTTACAGTTGATATTCTGCCATTGTTGTCTCTGTTGCACCTGTAATCTATTATTATTCGTGTTTGAATCCATTGAACGCTTTCAAATTTTCGCGGGTGTGTTCGAATATGTAAATCCGAACGTATTGGCTATGTTTGGTGAATGAGGACCGAACATCAGGGCTATGCTTGGATCCCATAAACCGAACAAAGGAATTATTTTGAAAAATCAACATCTAAGATAAAGAAGAAAAGGGAGGAATTGACCATAGGTTACAAGTTTGTTGAAAAATCAACATCTAACAAATCCACAAAAAAACTTTTTGAATTCCCGGTAGAAAGAGATTTCGCTAATGAAAAAGCTTTTAACGCTGCCCTATATCCCTTCCTTTTCCAAAAATTTTTACGAATACGCTTTTTTGACATAGAAGTACGTTTTTTTGGAACTGCCATTCAAAAATTACGAGATTACTCATTGCTATAGTTGGATGTGAAAGACATCTATTGTTCAAAACTAATCCTTCTTTACTATTCATTATCTATCTATTTATTCTCTAAATGATACTCCCTTCATAAAAAATCAATAAGATATGTGATAAAAAAAAAAACAATTTTTTTTTTTATTTCTATTCCATACAATATCCGGACGAACGATTAATTCGTACTGATTGGTTCCTTTATATCTTCATATTCCAATCTATATATAGGTGCTATAGAAATCGAATTGGTTGAAGTTTATAAAATAAAGAATCCGAAAGAAAAGGCTTTTTTTCTTTGTCTATTTTCGTCGTGCTACATTTATACATGTAATCAAATGCATAAAAAATTATAAGAACCTAACCTTTACCTAATTAAACTACTAAAAAAACTTTAATCTTTCTTTCTATTAATTAGTCAAGCTCGAAGAGAGAATACACCTAATTTAAATTTTAAACTTTGAATGAGACTAGTGGTCAATCTGTTAAAGAATACATGACTTGATAAAAGCCATTTTAATAATTCCCTCTTAAAAAAAAAAATGATAGATATCACAGCGTTTCCTATATCCTATAAATAAATGTGTTTTATTGGAATGGAAGACAGTCAGTCAGTTGCCCAATGAGCTAGTTAATGATTCCGAATAAATTCACTAATTTAATTGGGTCAACTTATTGACCTTAGTCGATCCTCTGATTCATATCAGAATTAAGTACTATTTTTTGTGCAATTCTTTATCCTTGCTCTATGGATATAAATTATCGTAATAATTATTGAGATTTTAATTTTCTGTATCGTCATAAAAATCTTACTTAATAACTAAGTATTCACCTTTCACTAGTAACTTAGTCATATCATTTGACCAATTGTAACTTATTGATTTGAATATTTGAAGTATTTGGGAAAGACTCAGAATAATTAAGAATCTAAAATTCTATTTTAGTTCTTGCATATCTTGATTTTTTTTATTGACGCCGAGATAAGATCTGGTGAATTGGAAACAATTAATTAAGAAAAAGAGGTTTTTTATTTATTTATGGAAGATACATATCAATATACATGGATCATACCTTTTGTTCCACTTCCAGTTCCTATGTTAATAGGAATGGGACTTCTCCTTTTTCCGACAGCAACAAACAATCTTTGTCGTATGTGGGCTTTTCCTAGTGTTTTATTGTTAAGTATAGTTATGATTTTTTCAGCCGATCTGTCTATTCAACAAATAAATAGCAGTTCTATCTATCAATATGTATGGTCTTGGACCATCAATAATGATTTTTCTTTAGAGTTCGGCTATTTGATCGACCCACTTACTTCTATTATGTCAATATTAATCACTACTATTGGAATTTTGGTTCTTATTTATAGTGACAATTATATGTCTCATGATAAAGGATATTTGAGATTTTTTGCTTATATGAGTTTTTCCAATACTTCTATGAGTTGTGAATCTTTTGTTGCTTCACAAATCATGCTCTACTTCCACCTATGCTATTTACAAGTTTCTTTCAATATTAAAAGCCCTACAAAAGTACACAAAAGAGTTGCATAGTTGACTTGATTCGATCTAACTCCTAGGAATTTTACAGCAAAGCTTGAAAATGTTGATTACGAATAGGTTACATTATGTTCTTGGATTGTATATATAAGGTTATATTATGAGCAGGTTATATTAACAAACCCAAGTCATCTATTCCATAGTCGTCCTAAAGTGTTTTTTATTTATTTATTTTTTTTTGGGAGAAGTTTTTGTTTAGTTAAGAACTATGGTATAATTGAGTAGCATTGTTTACAAGTATTTATGATCTATATAAATACATTTTATATCAATTGTTTCTAATTTAATTTGTTTATTGTCTTTTATTCAGATATGGATGCAGTGGAAGGTGGTCGGGAGAGACCAACTGCATCCGCTATGCGACGGCAACATGCGGCGATTGAAGAAAACCCAGCTAGAGGCAGACGACGTCGCCGGGGTGGGATTCAGCCTGAGGTAGCACCCTCTCCTCCACCTATTGCCCCACCAATAGCCCCACCAGCAAATGTCCCACCTGGTCACGTACCTGATGCAGAAGGTGCACATCTTGTTGATGCACTTGAAGATGCTCTTGTTGCTGCTGTTTGGGATGGGATTGGACCACTTCCTGGAGGTCCAGTAGATGAGTCGCTGCTAATTAGTTTCAGGACACACGTCGCAGCACAGATTTGGGTCAACAGGGATGTATGTCAAGTCACAATAGCATCTCATTTATATGTCTGTTATTGTATTTTATTTTTTGAGTAGTCTTATTTATATATATTACATTCATATCATGTTTGACATTATTAAAGTGTTCAACTTTTCTAATGCAGTATCGAGGTGTCATGCGACCACACTGTCATGCAAAAATCCTGGAGCCTCCCCCTGCTTTGACATAGATCATTGAGAGGACGCGACTCACTTTACTTGTCACATGCTCTTTTCGATGGAGTCATAAAGCCTTGGTGACAGCTTTTGTGGAGCGATAGCAACCGGAGACGAACACTTTCCATATGCCGTTTGGTGAGATGACCATTACCTTGGACGATGTCGCCACCATCTTAGGGATTCCTGTGATTGGGAAAGTTGTCTCCTGCCCCAAATTAGATGATGCAGTTGCACGGGACTTACTTGTGAGTGCTTTGGGAGTTAAGGATAGTGATGCTAGTCTTGCATTACGAGATGTCCGGGGACAGTCTGTGAAGTTGTCATGGCTGAAGACAATATTTTCTAACCTCGGTGATGCGCCTACTGTTGAAAAAACTACCTATGCTGCGAGGGCGTACCTGCTTTACCTTCTTGGCTCTACTTTATTCACAGACAAGAGCGGGGGCAGGGTATCTGTTGGCCTCCTCCATGTATTACAGGATTTGGATATAGTGCATGAGTATGGTTGGGGTGCTGCTGCATTGGCTACCTTGTATCGACACTTGGGTATGGCCAATAGGAGTGATTGTAGACAGATTGCTGGCTATTTGACCCTTCTAGAGGCATGGGTATATGAGCATTTCCCAATGTTTCAACCACCCCGCAAAGTTGGATATGTTGATGTGGATCCATGTGTGCAGCGTTGGGTTCCTCTCAAGGATCAGGAGAGCTCTTTATCACATTTATATATACTGAGGGAGGCACTTAACGACATGCAGTCCGAGTCGATATGATATTTATTGATATTTTAGTTTGTTGTAATTTTATATCTAATATATTTAAACTCTTCTTTATAATCACTAATTACATACTTTATTTCTTATTTCAGGTTGTTTGGGATCCTTATGGTTCCATTAGGGCTCATAATCCTCTTGAGGAGTTCACGTACTACGCTGGGTTGCTGCATTGTGTCGATATTGTTGAACCCTACCAGCCTGATAGGGTTCTTAGGCAGTTTAGACGTGTCCAGCCTATTCCGTGTGCCCCAGTTCAACCAACATCATCTACCCGTGGTTCATTCGCGCAATCCTACAATCTATTATTCAATATTATTGGTAATCAATTAGAGACGTGGAGGAACCACTTGTTAGCAGCAGATGCACGCAGTTCCCCCGTGACTTTTCCAAGAGAAACCGTTGTAGGTTATATGGATTGGTTTAGGGGTGTCTCACATACTCGTGTGCAAAACCCAGGTCACCGGGCCTTCCCACTTCCAGTTATGGAGCCACTTGTCCAGCCAGTACGCAGAGATCCTCAAGAGGTCGTCCTTCTATTGACAACCTTGTTTTTTATTTTGATATATATATATATATATATAACATGAAATTTTATTGCCCAATTGTACCCTAAGTTTAATTTCACTTTCTCCTTATTCCACAGTGCATTAATCATGCATTGAAGATTGGGCTGCCAGTGTTAGATTTGGATCATGCAGATGCTTGTAGAGATCCTAGTATGCTATATGGGACGATTCGTGCAATCGTACGAGTTCTGCAAGGTTGAGCTGATGCTGTTGATGAAGGATGCACACCGGATATTGATTTAATGTACTCTCGGGCACATAAGAGGCATCGCAGTGGTGGGAGCTCCACTTGATTTGGGTTGTGGGCAAATATAATTTTTTGGACTTGGATTATGTCATTTTTTGGACTTGGATTATGTAACTTTTTGGAATTGGATTATATGTGGTAGGTAGTGGGCAAATGAGGACAGGTTGTATATATTGTAGGTTATTTTGGACTTGAATTATATGGGTTTCTGGAATTGTATTATATGTGGTGGTGCGTAGATGAGGATAGGTTGCATATATTGTAGGTTATTAAATGTTAGGTCACATATAAAAAAGCTGACATACTCACTCACAGCATCTTCAAGGGTACTAGCAAGTCACGCAAGTTCTGCCTCAAAAAGGGTAGGTTGTAAACAGGGTAGGTGGTATCAATGAAGTGGTTCTGTGTCACCCTTTGAGGGCGTTAATTGATATTCAGGAATATCTTTAATTATTGGAATATAATTAGTCACTTATTGAACAAAAATGATGTATAAATTGGATGGTTTCAAGGAGGATATGTTTGCTGATTTCAAAATGATATGTTCGGTACTACGACGCCGAACATAATGCTTCTATTCGGTTGTATGAAACCGAACATATACGTAAGGTTTGGCGATATAGCACCGAACGGTGTTATTATAGAAATTTAAAATGAGATGTTCGGTGGTATGACTCCGAACATAATGCTTATGTTCGACTTTAGGAGACCGAACATGTATGCAAAGTTTGGTTATCTGGCACCGAACATACTATTATGGTAATTCAAAATGAGATGTTTGGTGGTATGAATTCGAACATAAAGTTTCTGTTCGACTTTCGAAAACCGAACATGTAAGTAACGTTTGGTCACGTAGCACCGAACAGTAGTAGTATCGGAAATTCAAAATGAGATGTTCGGTGGAATGACTCCAAACAGAAAGCTTTTGTTCGACTTTAAAAAACCGAACATGTACGTAAAGTTTGGTGATATGGCACCGAACAGTAGTACTACAGGTAATTGAAAATGATATGTTCGGTTTTATGAGTCCGAACATAAAGCCCTTGTTCGACCTTTGAAAACTGAACATTTAAGTAAAGTTTGGTCATATGGAACCGAACGGCATAACGGTAATTCAAAAGGATACGTTCGGTCATATTAATCCGAACATAGTGAACTAGTTTGGTTACATAAAACCGAACATTAGTATTTTGTTTGGGTACTTAATGCAGAACAGGCGCAAATATGTAATAAAAAAAACAAAATTGATTTGTTATAATTTTAACAATCTTTTGTCTATTAAGGGACCAAGAAAACAAGATAGATGATATTATAAATGGGCTAGTCAATGTCTACAGTATCACAAGTATCAGTAGTCGCAACACCACAACCAATTACATTAAGGAAATTTTGAATTCTATCAATTTAAGGAGAATCCCAGTCTGCTGCTACAACATCACGATGAAGTCGCCAAATGGTAGCTACAGGAGGCACGGGATGGCCCGCTTTCATGAACACCTGCATGTTTGTTACACCCGTTGTCAATAGGAATAAAACTAAAAAGCATAAAGAAAAATAAATAAATAAAAGTTTTAAGATCAGACCTGAATAAAATGGTTTCCATTTACGAACCCAATTTCAATTTCTTTACGCGCATGTAGAGGCATGGGATTCGATCTAAGTGGTAAAAAGGTAAGGCATTGCTGCATTGACAGATGGTACAAGACCACATTATAACGGGATGCAATAAGATGTCCCATATCAGGCATTGTAATCCAATGCTCATACCATGCAAAACCACCCTCAAAGTGTGCTAATCCAGATCTGATCTCATTTACCCTATGCACTAACCTATAAACCCGAGTGTACAATTGGTGGTTATAGAGTAACTCATCAACTAGATCTTCTCTCACAACCATCCATCCATCTTCTCCCTTTCCCATCAAAGTAGCAATAGCCCTAAAACCACAATTTCCATCAGCCTGGACATCCTTGGTTTTGAATATGTATTCTCTTATTCCAGCTGGAAATTCATCAATGTGTGATATTGGCTTTGCAGCTTGGGTAAGATAAACCTGAAAACATTATATCACCCAATTCATTAGGAAAATAACCCATCAATATGCCAATAAAAGTAATATGACAATAAAAGTAGATATTCTACCATCTATAACTACATCATTTTACCTTTTTTTTTGGTTGCCGCTGTGGCACAAAATGACCCGATGAGTTACTCGGCTCCACATTGAATCCAGTTGAGCAACTATCATGTCGAGACTGTACGTACTCAAAGGCGGACGAGTCACGACGTGTGGATGTGTCAACCTTTACCTTTGGCCGACCTCGTGTATGGTTATATGGTTCGGTGGGTTCTAGAAGATGTGTACAATGTGGAGCTATTATCTCCCTCAACTTCTTTAGCATCTGCAGTTGTGATTCTGTATCTTCATCTTCGAATATCTGGAGAAACAAATCTAAATATGGTTGACACATCAATTTCAGATTTTGTTTCTTAGTAGCTGGCAAGATATCAAGTTTTCTCCAAAATTGATCAATGCAGTCAAGTGGAATAGGTCGACCTTCCCTTTTGTATTCTGCAATCTCATGTGCACAAGGTAAACCATGGGACTGACGGTTTGCACAACCACATGCTGAAGCATCAACCCAATTGCTCTAGCACGCCGCATCTGCACAAGGATATTTTCCAATGCAATTATAGATACCATGCCCCGAATCTCCTTTAATTCTGCACATGCAAACTTATGTTTAGCAACTATTAAGCTCTTCTCAAACGATGCCTTGATTTCGATGTACTGTAACTCAATCAAACTGTGCACCTCGCCCCATGATAACTCAAAGTTCAAGGTACTACACCCTAATTGCCTCTTTAACCTTGCATGTACACTTTCCACCCTGGTCAATAAAATAAAATTTGTTAATATCAACATCTTATTGCTAAATTATAAATGTAACACACAATGTTTTGATAATTGCTTAGAAGCTACACCTGTTTGACGTCCGATTCCCAAAATGCATACATGTGTCTGTCCAAGCCGAGACAAACCTATCCTTGTAAGGGGTCAACCAACTACTTGACACATATTGTAGGGCCTCAGGATAGGTATTGAAGTTCTTATGCAATATGTCCACTTGAGTTAAGTACTCAGATTCAGTGGCAGACAAGACAACTGTTTCCCATTGGGAGTTAAACTTCTCCCACTATCTCCCGACTTAAAGTACTTCTTGCAATTACTTAGAACATTCTTTGAAATGTGCCATCTACACAATAAATGCCTAGCATTGGGGAAAACTTTCTCAATAGTATTCATCAAGCTCAACTCTTTATCTGTGATAATAACACTAGGTAAAATGTTTTGATCCTCAATAAGACTACGCAATCTATTCAATGCCCATGTGTAGTTATCTTCCCGTTCATGCTGAATGTATACAAAGGTCACAGAGAATGTCAAATTAGTTGATGTGACTCCAACAATCTCAAAGAGGGGAAGACGATATTTATTAGTCTTGTATCAACACATATGGAAAGGCATGACTATCATCAGAACTCCTATGCCATTCAATGTATTTATGCTCAGCTAACTTACCCAACAAATATTGCATTTGTGATCTCCCAGCCTTCTCTTTTACCCTATTCTTTAGACGTGCATTGTAGATTGTCCTCAAGGTGCTTGTATTGAGTATATCCTTTCGCTTCAAAGTAACTAGAATGTCTTTAGGCCGGCTCATTTTCATGGACATGTCAAGCACTAATGAGTTCTCTTGCTCTGATAATCTCCCAGTATAGGAGTGCCCCTCGAGATACTTTGCAGCTTCATGATTATGTATTCCACATAAAACCTTCAACATCTATTCATCATCATCTGGCATCTTCTCACCCTTTAAGGCAAAGGGGCATCCACACTTCTTCGTACCAGTTTCCTTTCTTCGCTTCTTCTCATGTTCGGTCTCAACGTCTTTTTTCCTGTTTCTATAATAGCCACCTCGCTCACAACCAAACGTTAGTCTTGCTGTCCTGCTTTTGCTTGTAACATCAGATTTGGTTATCACAATAACAAACCCATTTTGTCTTTCTACTTCTCGAGCCCAATTGCATAATGCTTCTCTACTCTTGAAGACCTACACATGAAAATAAATTCATTTATATTCTTTAACTTCATGAATTATATTTATTCCATCAAGTAAATGAACATTTTCATAAGTTTTATTTACCTCATAATTTGTGAATTCATTACTATAATCCATAACACATGCCGACTCGTGGATGCTAGCTTTTGAGGAAGCCTCAGACAAGAATAAAAGACGGTAAAATAAAAGTAATAATCCGATGCTTAAAAAAAAAACAAAAAAACTATTCTGGAACTGTTCGGTTAATTCATACCAAACACTGACAACATGTTTGGTTGTCTAAAACCGAACATATCTGTTTTAAATGGTCAGATGAAACCGAACATAATCTTTATGATTGGTTGTTTAAAACCGAACAACATTACTGGAAAATGAATAATCCATGCACTGTTCGGTTTTTTAAAACCAAACAAAATAATTATGCTTGGTTGTGTCAAACCGAACATTACGGATTACCAGAGTAAAACCTTAAATAGTTACGGATCACAACAACCCTTAAATAGTTATGCTTGGTTGTGTAAAACCGAACATTACCATAAAGCTTGGTTGTGTGAAACCGAACATTACCATAATGCTTGGTTGTGTAAAACCGAACATTACGGATTACCAGAGTCGAACCTGCGCGACTGCAATAAAAAAAAATCGCCATTTTTGCATACTTTGAAGCCAAAATACATACCTCCTTGCTGCCAACACCATTCCAACTGACTTCTTCCTCCTCCATTGCTCATAAAAAACGTAAAAACCACTACAAATGGGTTATGGATTTTTGTTTAAGGGTTGTTGTGAGAGAGTGAGGGATGAAGATAATATATTGGTTAGCGGTGGTTATGAGAGAGTGAGAGATGAGGATGAGAGTTGCCGGAAGAGCGCCTGAGAATGTTGCCGGAGAATGTCGCCGGAGAGGGTGCCGGATAGTGGAACGTGAGGGGGAGGGGTTTTGGCGCGCAAATGAGAATTCAGATGAGATTAGGGGTGGGCTGGCGTGGGGTGGGGTGGGGTGGGTTAACACCTGATGCCCATTTTGGTCATTTTGAACCATCATTTTCTCATTAAAAAATTGGGGGGGGGGGTAAACTTAACCTTTCTTGGGGTTGCGTTAGCCGTTCCCATTTTGTTTTGTTTGGTGGGGGTATTTGGTAGTTGGGAGGGATATCCTATGAGAGAGGGTGCATGGTTATTGAATGATAATATGATGTTCTCATCTGAACCTCAAAAGATGATTTAAAAAAAGGGATTAAAAAAAAAAAAAAAGGATAAAATCGATATGATATGCCTATGGGCTTGTAACCTAATGGCATTTCTCACTCTCTCTAAGACTCTAAGGGGATGCATAGGCTCACTTCCAAAGGAACCGTCATGGGCTCGACTTATTATTGAGCCCAATTTCATGTTAATATTTAGAAAGGATGGGGGATCCTCTCCTACAACATAGGGTGTAGGGTCCTAATCATGTTCAATGCCCTTAGGCTCCCCAAGGGTGTGTGTGGGGACCTTATTCTCTGAGCAATTTAAGTTTTGCATCTTAAGAAGAGTGTGCCATCATGCATGGGTGTACATTAGATCCGGTTTAATTGGTTGGTTTGAATTGCTTGTGGTGTTAACGCAATCCAAACCTAGCCATTAATGGGGTTGAAAACTTCAGTTCAAGCTTTTGCTCAGGCTAGCATTAGGTCAAGTAAACGCACTCAGGTAACAATTAGCCTGGCTAACAAATTGGTCCAATGTTGTGGACTTAGAGGAGTCAATTTGAATTGAAGAGACCAAGAGGGGGATATTTACTATTAATCGGGCTCTATATCATTGCCATTATGAGAAACTGCTTTATGCACATTGGCCAAACAGGGAAGTTTGTTGGAGATCACTAGATGATCCATACACGTAAACATCACCAAATGACCCTTTATAAGGCACTTCAGGCTTTGCCATTGGAATCATACTTGCCCATCTCTCTGTCTCTCTCACACACAAGTTGTGTGTTTTAATTGTGAGTGGAATTCCAGAAAGAGTAGGAAATGACCAGCATCACGGCAACCCTCTTTCTTGCTTTGCTTTGTTGTGTCCTAATATATGAGGTACGTTTTTTTGAAAAAAATTTAGGATTGTGTATGATCTATGTTTCATTAGAAATATGATCTTACTGGTCTACGTTCCTTGATGAGAGGCTCCCTCTATACTTTCCTGAGGACCCAATATGAATTAATGGTAGTGTACTAGTGTTCTGTATTAACTATTTCAGATGTTAATTCTGGCTCCTCGTTGAAATTTACTTGCTCCATTTGAGTTTTCTTTTATCAAACAGTTTCCTTATTAACTTAATATTTATTCTCAAATTTTCAGTTGGAGAACTTAAGTGGACTGCAGTCGACAGTTGGAGCCGAAAAAATTGGTAAGTAATTAATATAAAGAACTAAATGGCAATTTTGAGGATGTTCAGCTGAAAAAATAACGCAAAAAAGGAAAAATAAAAGGGGTTTCAACGCCGAAAACGGCCTGATGAATCAAGTGTACGTTTGGCGGATCTGAGTATTGTTCAATCAATTGGGTGGCCTAGCTATATTGTTAGCATAACCCTTGTTATGAGGGCATGTTAGGATCAGTTTTAAGTTTAATTTAATTACTCAACCTAATCATATATATGATACTTGTCCGTCTGGAGGGCTTGGTTCATTACTTTTTTTCTAGGACCAGCTCTCTAGCTCCATTCCATGAAAAAACTGACCGACCCACGCATGCATTTTGAGCTGGGATTTGAAAGAATTTAATTGCTTGTGATGCAGATTGCAAGTCCAAATGCGACTACCGGTGTAGCAAGGCGTCGAGGCATAAGATGTGCATAAGGGCATGCAATACGTGCTGCAAGAGGTGCAACTGCGTGCCGCCAGGGACCTCTGGTAACCAAGACGTTTGCCCATGCTATGCCAACATGACCACTCATGGTGGTAGACACAAATGTCCTTAAAATTAATTATATAATTACTACCCCACGTTTAATTCTAATTCTAATTCTAATATATATATATATAATGTGTTATGGATATATTAGAAAAATAAAACCTAGCCTGGAGAATTAATTGAATACAAGAAGGGGTAACCTAGCTATTAACTTAAGTACCATATGGTAATTAAGCACTTTTCCCTGGATGTGGAGGCAATCATGACCAAGAGCCTTCACGTTATTGTTTACGGGTGTTCATTCTTAATCAATATCCTTGATCCACCATCCATCTTGTGTTCTCTAAAATGATGTGATTTGGTATCAGCGTGTGAACGTGCATATGTGTTTTAAGTCCTATTTGGGTACTTGAATGGAAGTTAAACAATTATAGTGTATTTTAAATATTTTTGAAGGTACTAGACCCCCAAAAAAAATAACAAAAATAAAAAATAAAAAATTTGAAGGTACAAATCTACCAATTTGAATGGAATTATTTAAAAAGTTGGAATGTGATGTTATAAGATTTCTCCTTCCCCAAAGGATGAAAAAGTTCAATCACATCAGGAAAACCATGGCCTACAACTCTAGCAGGGTTGGCCAAGTGGTCAATTACCTCGTTACAAGAAATATAAGAAATTAACTATGACATGAAAGACGACAAAATGTCCCCCACCAGAATATTAGTACCCACGCTAGTTTTCTCTTTCTTTCTTTCTTTCTTTCTTTTTTTTCCTTTTTTTTTTTTTGATTGCTACGTTAAAAGGCTTAAGCATCATACAGATACCTAACATCCCACGCTAGTTTTCTCTTGCCTTGCCATAGTCTAATGAAATGTAGAGCATCTCCCTTAATTTGACCACATCTTGTTGCGCCCATGAGCATCTATCCATCATCTTAGCGCAATATATATTAATCTTCCCATTTAATGAGGAGATTGAAACCACAATCTCCCATAAATCCTCCCCTTAAAGAGGAAGACATGCCATCTGAGCTATAATTCTAGCTGTTGTTCTTATAAGGACTATCCTCATGCACCTCACATTAGCCAACTTAACCCTGACCATTCAAATAGATCCAATAGTGGGGTCTGGTTAGCCACTTTAGTACCAAAACAATTAGAAAAATAAGAATAAATTTTTTGCCATCTAAAAGTCTCATTAAAATACATAAAAGCCTTATTGATAACCTAAGTCAGATGTGGTTGGTAACCATGAGAAATTATAACTTGATTATGATGATTCCAAATACACAAATAAAAGAATGATAATTTTTTTCGAATGCATAATCATATTTATCATCATAATAAAACTTCCTATTAAAATGAAGCAATTAGGCGAGTCAAGAAAATAACCAGTGAAAAGTGGTGGAGTAGAGCAATGAGATTGAACAATGTCCCAAATATTAATAATAAAAATTCTTGAAGATATGATCATATCCCCCACCCCCCCCCCCCCCCCCCCCCCAAAAAAAAAAAAAAAAAAAAAGGAATTAATGCTACAATCATGTTTCAGAAGAAACTCCATTGTTGAAACGCTATCTCAGATCAAAAGCCACATAAAAATGGTATTTGAAGAAGTTGATTGTGTATTTGGTTGATTTGTTTTGAGCAATTATTAAATAGGATTAAGCATAGTCAGCTTAAGCATGTCTAAAGCAGTTTGGCATAATTAAAAAAAAAAAGGTCATAAAAGAGAGGAAAAAAACTTTATCCCAAGTCTTTTCCTCAAGGGCAAGCATTCCCTCCTCTCCTCCCCCACTTTCTTTTTTCTCCTCTGTTATTCTTTTAATTTCAAGAATCAAACATTGTGTTAGGCAACCAAAAAAGCTAATCATTACAATTTTATTTTATTTCATATATATATATATATATATATATATATATATATATATATATTTTGGGTGGGGGGGGGGGCTGTTTGTAAATTTTTGCTTTTTTAAGTCTAATAAAAAATGAAGAAATAATGAGCAGAGAAGTAAAAATAGCATCTACATAATACAGCACCAAAAAAAGAAAAAAGAAGAAAATTGAGGCATTGAAAATCTAATAGATTAATAACAAGAGAAATTCATCGTGCTCTTTAAGCTGCATCTACTTTAAACACAAGCACAGGCGGAATTTATTCCCAAGCTTCACTTTGTCCATGCCTCTCTCTCTCTCTCTCTCTCTCATTCCCTCGTTTAATAAATTATGATAAGATAATTACATAATTGCATAAAACTTCAAGGGCACTTGGGCTTATGTCCATGGGTTTTGAGGCTGGCATAGCAGGGGCATGCGCTCTTGTTGCCATAAGTACCTGGTGGGACGCAATGGCATTTCATGCAACAAGTTTTGCAGGCTCTCATGCACACTTTCTTTCTTGATGCCTTCCTGCATCTCCTTGAACATGCATAATTGCAATCTGTGTGTATTTAAGTGGAATGGCAACAAAGGAATTAAATTCTGGAAATTATCGTAAGGAATTGCAAAGGGTCCCCTAGGAATTTTGTACAAATACGCCGGCTAAATATATAATATTGTGCCTAAATTTGTGAGGTTGAATGCAATTTCAAAATAAATGAAATTTTACAAAATAAAAATGAACTTTTTGTAAAGTCAGCCAATTTTATATAAATTACAGAATGTTTCTTACTGAATTTGAGTCAGCCCCCAAACATATTACTTGATGAATTTCTTTCACCCAGTCTACTAGTTCCTGATTTGTAAACCCATGGGGACAAATGAATATTTGGATATATATATATATATATATATATCAGCTGGGTGTTTTCTTGGGTTGAAATGATAAACATATATCACAGGCAGTTAATTTCCCTGTACATTACTCAGAAGTGAGAGCTTTTATTTATTTATTATAATTAAAGACATTATAATAAAAGCAGATTTTCTCCCTTGGTATTCCCAAAAAAAAGGGGTTGTGTGAGTGTGTGTGTGTGTTTTTTTTTGTTTTTTTGTTTTGGGGGGTGGGGGGGGGGGGGGGGTGTCTCCCTTGGAGGCAGGGGATAATAGCTAGAAATTTCAAATGAGGGATGTCCAATTAATCTGTGTTTTAAAAAGCATCTTCAAGATTTGAAGCTGATCCTTTTTTTTTTTTTTTTTCCATTTAAAATTCTACCATACAAGGGACTAAAATTAGTCATTAATCCTCAATCTAGGTTATCTCCACGTGTCTCTTTTGGGTGGTGTATGCTTACTCTGCCCATAGGGCATTAGGTCATGCACTCTTGTACACTTAATTAGAAAAAATGTATGGGCGTGACCAACTTGAGGCCTGCAGTTACTAACACAAACTTTTATAATGCCATGTAAAATTTGAAAACTACATGTTGAGTACTAGAGAAGCTAGAACAACTTAACTGATTTTCCGAGGATGATATTTTTTGTGAAGATCTACTTCATCACCTCTTTCACCTATCTGAATTGAAAAAAGAAAAGAAAAAAAAGAGATCACTTTTGAATATCTCTCCTTTTATGACCTGTCTGGTTTCTTAGAATGCAGATATTTATTTTTTCAAGGAAAAAAAAGAGATCACTTTTTGTCTGTCATGCCAAAAAAACCTTACCATTCTTTGAGTTTTGAATATATAGTTACTATTATGGGATTCCTAATTTTCTTTTCCATCATTTTTATGGAATGCAAAGGAAGCATTATATTTTGAAAGAAGAGAATGGAAAAGAAGCAGAGAGACTCACACTAGTAAGAGAATCTGCAGCATTGTCGAATGACAAAGCCTCTGCAAAAGCCTGAAGAGTGGAACATCAAAGTACAAATCAAAATCAGTTAAACGAAAAAAAAAGTGTTATTTTGTCAGAAAATTTCTAACTGCAGTGTACCTGTAAGAGGAGGATGGCGATAACAAAAAACGAGAAGAGCTTCATTATCTTATGACAATATATGGCTTGTAATGGCAGAGTATATGTGATTGAAACTGGGTGAAACAGGAGGGTGGTATTTATAGACTTTAGGTGCTCTTTATGTAAAAAGATTCACATGTAAAGATGGTAGAAAATTCGTAGGCCAATGTCGGGTGCATTGAGAAATGATTGAGCAAAAAGACTATCAGCATACTTAATTTGGAAGCTTTTTCACTTTGGTTTTATTGCTTTTACTTGTCTGGTGTGAGCACAGCTGTTAGATTCTTTGGCTGGTGGGTGTATGGACAAGAGAGAGAGAGAGAGAGGACGGTCCCCTCACTAGTTGGGTATGATGCCCCATGAGGCCGTGACCCTATTTTGGCTTGTGAATGAGGGGGCATTTGGGCAGGTGGTGCAATGGCATCAACCCATAAATTAAAGCATCCCATAAGTACTCCCAAAAGATCATGATGTTGTTTTGGACTGATGAACATGGAGTCCATGAAGGGGCTGCTCACAGAACAAGTACTAAAAGTGAAACGAATTTTTTCCAGCAAGGAAGTCAGGTGGATCGCATGGAATAACCCTTCCATTGGTGCGTTATCAGGGGAAAGGAGGAAAAAGAGAAATCATGGGACTCAGCATGTGACTTGTTTCCTCACCTGATACGTCCCTCTCGATCATTAAGAGCTTTTTTCATTTTCCATATTTTTGGACAACTAATGCTCTACCATTCTGTACAAACTCACATAACCATTCTTCATTTTGAAGCAAAACAACAATCTGTACGTACGAAAAGCTAGAGACGGTGCACAAGGCAAAAAATGGCAGAAAACAAAGAGTTGTTAGAGGTAAAATTGTGATGACAGAAAATGCATTTAATGTAATTGCTCATGAGAATCAATGCGAAACAAAATTGTAAAGTATATTTTATAAGAAAGTGAGAGATTTGTGCTTTCAATATTATATAAAATTTCGTCTAATTGAATTAAACACCTAAACAGGCCCTTAGCTTCTTGTTTTTGAACTAAGAACTGAACCCAACCAACCTAACCTCACTTTGGATTTGGTTGGTTTGGTTCCATTTCTATTAGTTTGATCCCGCTTCAAATTTTTGGAACGGACCTCGAAATAGCAGTAAATAGGGCTGTAAAACAAGCCGAACTATTCAGGCCCAACTTGAGATTAGCTCAATATAAAGCTTGTTCGAACTCGCTTGTGAGATAAATGAGCCGAACTTAAACATTATTTTAAAGTTTATTAAAAGTATTACTTGAACTTAGCTTAATAAAAGATTTGTTTGAGCTTGTTTGTAAATTAAATGAGCCAATCTCAAGTTTTACTTTTGAACTCGTTGATTTAACGAGTTGAACTTAAGCAGCCTACTACTCCGCTTGGTTGGTTTACACCCTTGGCAGTAATTCTTGTTGAAATAGCAACAATTTTTGTTAATTTGGGCTACCTACCCATGTTGTATGTCCAATCCGAATTGAGCCGGGTTAAGAGTTTTTCATCATTAGCTCAACCCAAACTGAAGACAAACTTGGGCAAGCGGGCAGGCCTTTACTTGGGGTTGGTCTCGGGTTGGGTTTGGTTCAAACTTCAAACCGCCCAAAATGGCAGTATTGATTGGTGGATCGCGGTTCTTTTGATTCGGGTCTAAGAACAGTTGAATTTCCTTCTCTGAGAGAAGCCACGGTGGAAGTAGTACCCAACAACCCACCTGGTTCCTCTCCCTCTCTGTCTCTCTGCGTGCATTAGGGTTTCAGGTTTTGCAAATGGGAGAACAAACCAGTAGTAGAACCAACAAATCTAAGAAGAAGCACTTAGACGACACAGAAACCTCATCCTCGTCGCCATCACCATCTCCCTCAAGTTCGGACGATGATTCCTCCGACGAAACCACCCAGAAGCGACACAAGCACCGTCGCAGCCGACACCGCGAAGAAAAACGCAGAAGTGATAGCGGTTCGAGGAGAGAGAGGAGAGCGAGAGATGAGAAATCGAGAAAGAAGAGAGAGAAAAGGGAAAGGGAGAGAGAGAGAAAGCGCCGGAGAAAGGACGAGAAGCGGAGGTCGCGGCGAGAGGGGAAAAAGCGGGTTTCTGTGTCTGATGACGCATCTGAATCTACCGGTGACGATAATTCAGAGCCCGAAAGGTCGCGGGTCGAGTCCCAATCCGTCCTTCGAGATATGTTGAAAGCATTCCCCAATGTCGGAAATGATTTGAAACAGGTATCGCTCAGTTCGCAATGTTTATTTTTTGTTGGTTTCAATATTTTTTTCAGATTTTTTTCTCTCTATTTGTGAGTTGAGTGACATGGGATTATGCAGAATTCTAATGCCACTGATAATTATCTGTTATCAATTCAAAAAACTAGACTTTGATTATTCGAATCTAAATCCAGTCTAAATTTATAAAAACCCATTAGTGTATGTAGATTACCTCATATATTATTTCACTTTGCAATTGTCAGAAATTTTCTGTCAGTAGGTGGACAATAGGGGGTTAAGTTAAATTCAATTATATATAAACACTAAACAGTAATGATGGAAGTACAAGGAATAATAATAATAATAATAATAATAATACTTATGAACCTGCTGCACACTTCAATTAGAGGAGCGGACAGCTTGGTAAAACTTAGAAAGAAATTAGGAGCTTTAGTTGGACTCTAATTTAATGCACATATGCTTTAATTCTTAAAGTTAAAAAATTTTAATGTTTGAAATGGTTCTGTCTTTATCAGAGAATTTTTGTGAAGGCAAAAAAGTTTATACATTGGATTTGAAGGAATTTTGAATTAATATACACATTCATATATTTTGATTGTTTGGACCATTGGAGTGAGATATTTCTAATGTAAATCTCTCTAATTTAGAAATTTAGTGGATGAGATAATTCTAGAAAGCATTTAAGTACTAAAGCTTCCATTGGAGTTCTTTATAACATAGTTTTATGGGTGAGAGGCAGCTTTAAGCCTTTAATATAAACTAAACATGAATTACGGAAAATTGAGCTACATTTCTTTGTATTCATATTATAAGAATCTAAGACAAACAATATGAAGTTTGAAGTTTGTGCCAATTATATATCATTAACTACTTATGGGTGTCAATTCTCACGAGTATGACGTTTACTACATAAAAACCCTAATGTTATCCATGAGTTCATGTTGTATGGAGATTTCAACCAATATTTTTGAAGAAGTCAAGAATTTTATATTGAAGTTGAAGTCAAATTCCTCCAATTCTATTTGGAGTCAAGCAATCCTTAGTGTCAAATAAGTCCTCTAGGAGTTGGTTCAATTTAATGGTGACTTTGGTTTGGGAATTAGGGCCTAGCTTATGTGTTATTGCTTACAGGTTATAGGAATGTTTAGTTGAAAACTTGTTACCATGATTTTGTGTTCAGAATGTGTACAACTTGGAAATATATTAATAGAATGAGTGAAGTTCAAATGTTGAGATGAGGTTTTGAATGTTTGCCAAGACAAGAAATGATCTATTATGAATAATAAATGTGTTCTTGAGAAAATAGAGTAGCAGAACTGAGGAGAATTGATGTAGCTTCCACTAGGGTTCTTTGAAATAAGATACTAAAGAAATCTAATACTATTTCTTTCTTAATATTGTAAGAAACAAAGAGCAGAGGAGAAGAAGAAAGAAAGGAAGAGAAGAGAAGAGAAGAGAGAGGGAGGGCACAGAGCAGTGCTCCACACTCCTCGATCGCAAGAAAGTGGATACAGAGAGAGCAAAGCTCTTCAATTTTACAATCGATATTTATTCATCTTAAAGATCTACTTCCCCTTTTTGTTAATAATGCTATTTATAGGCTTTACAATACCCTAAAAACCGCATAGAAATCATCTAAAAGTAAACCTACCCTATTTTGTAACATATTAACACTAAAGATACAGTATTAGGTTTATCAATATTACAGAAATATAAAATAAATAACTTTGAAAGAACCAAAAAAAATATATCCATATCAAGCTTAAAGACCTTCTAAAGTTGCTTTTTCTTCCGTTCGGAGTGTCCATGATGTAGGACAGTCCTTAAAGTACCAAATAAATTTGCCTACAATTAAGGGTACTTGGGCTAGAATCAGAGGCTTGAACCAACATGGTTCAACTATACCCCCGTGAAACATAATCCTCTTCACATGGCACCTATGGTGGCGTGCTTGTTGCATCGGTGGGGTCCAAATAACCTTAGCAAATCTTTTAAATTTTGTCCGCATCAGTCCGAAGTTTATTCAACAGTTAATTTTCTAGCTTGTTTGGGTTGTTGTAATTGGGGTTAATAGTTCTCAACCCATTCATTAATAGTGTACATAGGCCAAAAGCATCTATTATAAATACAAATTTGTTTATGAGAAAAAAAAAAAGCAAAAAGTTATGTCTTCAAACATTGTGCTTTGAAAGGTCCAATGGCATGATCAAGGTGAATCAAGAAAATAAGAGAAAGTTGGACAAGATGGTTTGGTCTTGTGCAGCGAAGAACTGTGAATGCACCAATAAGGAAATGTGATGTAATTCAAGTTAATGGTGGGTTGAGATCAATAAGAAGGCTAAATAGAAAGTGGACCAAGGATGTTAGGAAAAAAATGTTGGTCAGTGTTTTCATAGAATGTATCTGATCATAAACAACAGTTTTCTTAGAATGTATGGCCCTTGATAAAGTTGCATTACAGAAAGTATGTGTGATGGATTTCTATTGGTAGGGTAAAAGATTTTGTTCAATTTAGTCCATAAGCCAAGTGAACTTGGTGGGGATCCTTCTCAGTTCAAATTTTTGTCTTTAGATGTCTGCTCAATAGAAGAAATGTGGACACCTTTTGTTCCTAAGGGCCTTTTCTGATGAAAATTAATAAAATTCGTTTTTTAGACCCTGACGTCGTTTTAACATTCCCATGCAAGACCCACTATTTTCAAGTTTTTTACCTAATTTAAAATTAGAAACAAGAAATTTCCAGAACTTCGTTCTTTATAAAAGGATGGAATACTCTTCATCTCTGTAGAGTGTACGCCTCTATGTATATTTCTATATGACTGATTTTTTTTTAATGCCCAACATCATCACCTTATTTATTCAACTCATGTGAATATGAATCGTTCAACTTTTTAAGATTGCTTATCAGTTCTTATCTCTAATTTTCATTTATGCTTCTTTCTAAATGAAGAGGATAGGAATGATGTTCACTAATTCATTGGAGAAAGAATAGAAAGCTTAGAGGCCCTATGATTCTATGTCAAATCATTGGCTATGGAGCACAGTAATGGGTCCATAAACACCTATTTTTTGTTTAAATCATATTAGCAGTGTCAAGTTTCCAACCTAAAGCCTAAGCTGTTTGGTGGAGGGTGGAGGGCCTAAACAGGTATTTGAAGCCATAACGAAGTCAATATTTAGATGATGTAGGATGCGGGACTTCCCAACAAGCGACATAGCCAAGGTTGTTGCTTGTTGTAAATCTAAGTTGTCTTTGTTGTTTTTTATGCCATCTTCTGAATATCTTTCTCTGGATACCCATGTAGTATGACTGATTTTTTTTTTTTTTTTTTTTTTTTTTGGGTATATACAATGATGCATATGTGGTTGATTTTTTCTTGTAAACCTTGTTTTCAATATAGCTTCTGCAAATGATCGATGATGGGCAGGCTGTGGATATAAGTGGAATATCTGAAAGGTCTTTGATCAAGCATCTGAAGAAGCTGTTTCTCTCATTAAACCTCAAAGAAAGTGACGAAAGTGTTTTCCTGCTGCCTTCAAAAGTTCGTCCTACTTTGGAGGTTCTTGGAGACATGATTAGCTCTCATATTGAACTTAAGGAGAAAAAACTTGATCATTCTGTATCATTGAAGGATATAAGTTCAGAAGCACGGGATGTCGAAGATACACAAGTGATTGATGCCAATAATTTGACAATGCCGCATCCAGAGGATGATGCTTCTGCTTCTAGAAGAAGGTGGTTAAATCTTGTTATTTACTTTCTCAAGTTATTAGCTGTAATACTGATAATTGCATTGCTTGATTTAAACAGTTAAAAATATTGTGTATTTGAAGCCAATGGATAAACCATAGATTGAAGCCAATGATCCAAGATGCAGTAATTTTTTCCCTGTTTGTTGGAACTTGAGTTGTGAAAGTTGAATGAAGTTCTTAATTAGAATACTAAGCTTATTGTTCTTAGGTGTAGTGTTAGGTTTAAGTGTTGATATGTTATGAACTGAAAGAGGAAAGTAGTGGAACAAGATACAGTATAGGGCATCAATCAAGACAAACACCTTAAGACTAGTGGCTGAAAAAGAAGATGGAGATTGGAGAATATATATCTTTATGAAAAAAATGAAACTTGGGTAAATCTTGAAGACTTTTTTTTTTTTTGGGGGGGGGGGGGGGGGGGGGGAGGGGGGTAGGTGGGCGGTGGTAGGAAATGAAATTTTTCGAAGGGGGAAAGTTTCAGAGGGTTGTTGAAGGGGAAGGATACAGAGGGGAGGAAACTATCTCCCTAAAACAGAAACAAAAAAGGAAAAAGAGAACAGTTAACAAGGATCAGGAGTTATATTGATTGAATATACTCTTACGACCATACCTGTCTATTTCTTATCCATCTTCAAAACTGCAATTAGGATTTTCTCTCGTCTTGTTTGGAAGAAGGGAGGAAGGATCACTAAATGGACTAGTCTGTTGAGTTACGCCCTAAGAATTAAGTGGCCTATATGTAGTAATGTGGCACTTAAGAATTTTTGCCTTGATAAGGAAATGGTTGTGGAATTTTTTTGTAGGGTACCCAGAAGCTAGTGGAATGCCACTATACTTGCTTTTAATCTTCTTACCAAGTTCTTATGTATTTTACCAAGAGGCTGCTTCATTTGTTGGTGCTCGTTGTGAGATATGATGAGGTAGCAGAGTGCGTGTTGAAAAAGATCAAGGGCCTTCATAAATTTCTTGGTGTCTTATGAAGGCTATCAAGTTAGGGTTATGAGATTATTATTATTATTATAATTATTATTTTATTTCTGCTATTGAAAAACCTTTTAGGGCTATTGTATCTCTTAAGGTGAAGAGGAGAAGCCCAAGTGTTGTTGGAAGAAATTAGAGTGTTTTATAAAATAGGAGGCAATATTGGGGAAGGGAAGTAGACTTTTATTTTTTATTTTTTTGGCCGGGGAGGGGGTGGGGGGGAACTAAATTTTTTTATATTAATGGATTTATGAATTCTATATTGGAACACGAGGCAACGTAATGCCATAAAAAGAAGAGAGGTGGTGAAAGAATAGAAGGCTAATATTGTGACCCCTAAAGAAAAAAAATTGAAATTTCAATAGAACTATTGTGCCGGATTTGGGGAATCGCCATATATTGTTTGGGAAGTATTGGGGGCAAGGGGAACTGCTGGTAGTATAATTAATTAATGGGGCAAGTGTGAAATGGTGAAGAAGAGTGTTTGGGTGGGTTTATATTCTATCTCTTGCTTATTTGATTGTGGAAAATGGGTCTCTTTGGGTTCATGGAAGTCTATGGCCCAAATGATGAAGAGGCCGGGGTGTTTTTTTGATAAAGGTTACTTGATTGCAAAAGAATAGGCCAAAGCCATGTATACAGGGAGTATACCAAAAAAGAAAACAAAAAGAGAAAAAGAGCCTAAAGAATCAAACTATCACAAAATCTTCCAGGGGAGTCCGGCGAAAAAAGCGGCCAGGATCTCCCCACTCAAAAAGGAAGTCAAAAATATAATGTTTCAGTTTTTCAAAACCCCATTCCCCTCCTTCAAATGTTCTTCTATTTCTCTCTCTCCAAATAGCCGGGGTGTTTTTTGGGAGCAGTTAGAGGGGGTTGCAAATTTATGGGATGTTCATTGGTGTTTTGGGGTAGGTGTTTGGGGGGGGGGTGTTGGACTTAATGTGGTCAGATTTCTATGCGGAAGGAGGGGTTATGACTTTCATCTTCTACAAGAAATTTTTCTGATTTTATTAATGTAAACAATTTGGTTGATTTGCCTTTTGTGGGGAGTTAATGTGGTTCAATTTCTAAAAAGATTTGATTTTGTCTAGATTGGAATGATTTCTTTTCTCAGCTTCTTGGGAAGAGTGGTTCCCCAAAGTTGCTCAATACATTTTCCTCATCTTATGTTGGATCATTCTCCTATCATTCTCGATTGTGGTGGTTGAAAATTGCTAGAAGCCCATTTTGGTTGTGTGGCTTGAAATGGAGGGCATTTTGGAGTTGTTTGAGGGTGGTGGGAGGCATTTGATTTTATTGGCCAAAAAATTGAAAGCTCTAAAGGTAGAGTAAAAATAGTGGAATTCGAAAATTTTTGGGAGAGTATACATCCAAAAGAAGATAATCTTGGAGGAGGTTTTGAAGCTTGACTATAAAGAAAGTGGAAGTGTGCTTTCTTGGAGGAGAAATTCGGTAGACTTGAGTTTAAAAAAGTGAGTTCAAAGAATTGGTGGATTTGGAGATCTCTAGGAGGCAAGAATCCAAGACTCTTTGGTTTAAAGGAGGACACAAAAATACAATTTTTTGGGTGAAAAATTACAATAAGAAGCCAAATCTGATTGCGAAAGTTAAAATTGATGGGGTCTTATAGAAGAAGAATAGGAAGTGAGATCCAGTTTTCTTAGCTTTTTTGAAATTTTTCTTAAAGAGGAGGTGGTTAGAAGGCCTCATTTGGGTGGCTCGCATTTTGATCCTATTGATGCTCTTTCTAAAGGCTTTTTGGAGATGCCATTTCTTGAAATTTAGTGGTGGAAGCATTAAAATCTTTGATGGTTATCTATGGCATTTTTTCATGAGTGTTAGTGTGTTGGGTGTGAAGATCTAAGAAGCACAGACACTTTCCTAGAGGTGTTGTGTAAGTGTCGGACATGATAGTCCTCTAACATTGACACTTCAATCTTCACTTCATCCATCTTCCTTTTATTTTTTTCTTTTCCTTTTTGTCCTGTCTTCTTTGTGAAAAACTTAACTAGGATTTCAAAAAATGATGCAAAGGGATGCATTTTGAATGATTTATGTGATGCTACATGATATAATATAATATTATGTACAAAATATATTTTATTAATGTCATGCAAGGACTTAAATATCGATATCGATGGATATATCAAGGGTCCAAAAACACGGAGATATCGATGGATATATTGAAAATATTGATATCGATGTAGAGATATAATGGATATTTTTTTTTTTGATAAAGTAAGTATTGTATTAATAACAAAAGGCGTAGCCCAAGTACATGAGACATATACAAGCACAAAAGCACCACCAAAAACCCTTTATAATTTCAGGGAATCAATAAAAAGCACAAAAGAAGGTTTGGAAGAATTAACATAACTAACAAACCACAAAAAGAGATTCATAGTGAGCATAGATTTAAGATCAATAACGGACTTTTCAACCCTTTCAAAGGTCCTAAGATTCCTCTCTTTCCAAATGCACCAAAAAATTGCATGAGGGGCCATTCTCCAAACCATTTTAACCTCTTTGTTACCCATTTTAAACCACCAACCCGAAATAAGATCATGAGTAGATGAAGGAAGGACCCAATGAACCCCAAACAAATTAAAAATGAACACCCAAAGACTTCTAGCCACAATACAAAGAATGAAGAGGTGATCCACCGTTTCTGCATTGTCTTTGCATAAAATACATCTATTAGGTGTAAGCATACCCCTCCCAATAAGGTGGTCCACGGTCAAACATTTATCACCAACCACCAACCAACAAAAGAAAGCCACTTTAGTGGGAACCAAAGCAATCCACGTGTTCTTGGCCGGATACAAAGCAACATCATGAGGTCTCAAGGAGTTATAGAAAGATTTTACGGAGAATAACCCCTTGGAGTTCTTATGCCACACCAAGGAATCATTCTCACCAACCAAAATCTTATTATCATAAAGAACTTGGTAAAAAGCTAAGACACTTTCCATCTCCCAATCATTGAAGCTTCTAGAAAAAATGACATTCCAAAAAATAGCTCCATTCCCCCCTTCCATGTAGTCCTTAACCAAAGCATCTTTTTCAAGAGCAATATCATAAAAGAATGAAAGACATCCATAAGAGGCAAATTAGAACACCACACATCCTTCCAAAATCTCACTCTACTTCCGTCCCCCACTTTAAAACCAATCTCCAATTTGAAAACATTAAGACCTTGCATAATAGCCTTCCAAAGACTCATACCATGAGGGCCTCTAACCTCCCTAGTCCACCATCCATCATTAGTAACACCGTACTTCCAAACCACCACATCTTGCCATAAGCCTTGAACACCCTTGCCAAACCTCCAAATCCATTTTCCCATAAGAGCTTGGTTAGTGCAAGAGATCGACCCAATACCCAATCCACCCAAATACTTAGGAAGGCAAACGGATATTATTAGTAAATATATTTTTATTGAAAAACACGGATATTCTTATTGAAGTTCTGGAAAATAATGATTTAGATTATAATAAACAAATTAGAATCAAAAGATTGTAATTGAAATGTGTATAGTACAAGTATGTGTTGTGTAGGGTATAAAGAATATGCCACGCTGAGTAAATATATGATACAAAATTATACAAATTTAAATGTGTATAAGATAAGCATATGTTGCTTATGCTTATGACTTGACTTTGAGAATTGAGATATGGATGGGATTTATGTTTCTGTTATCCGTGGGAGTGGAATATTTTTTTTTTTTGATCAGCAACAAAAAGAAGTATTATTAATGAGAGAGAAAAAAATACAAAGGAGGACAAGGAGTCCACCTACAAAAACAAATATTCAACAGAAAAAAGAAAAGGCTAACAACAAACAGCCCTCCAATCAGATCTCAAGAAAACAATGGAATATCCTTGAAAACCTTAGATGAATGGGCCCAAAAAGAACCCAGAAAATACACCTTGTCTCATAAGTCAACCAAAGAGGATTCCTTGTTATAAAAAATTCTTAAATTCCTTTCAATCCACAAGACCCAAAGAACTGCTAGAAAAGCACACTTCCAAATAACCACTGCCTTCTTGCTTCTCCCCAGACCCCAGGACTGAATATGAAATAACTTCACTACCCAGTCCGGCATAACCCAGGACTCCCCTCCAATACCAAACAGTTTGCACCACAGCCACCCAGCCATAGGACAATGAACAAAAAGATGATCAATGTTTTCTAAATCTCTCTTACACATAATGCATCACTGAGGGGATAAGAGCCAAGAAGGTCTCCTCCTTTGAAGCAACTCATTGGTATTGATTCTCTTATGAACCACAAACCAAACAAAAAACCTGACTTTGAGAGGAACATCCGACTTCCAAATCAGTGCAAAAGGGGAACAAAATAGGAAGATCAGAACATTCAATCAGCTTACCAAAGAAGGATTTACAAGAAAAGATACCCAAAGAATCTGCCAGCCAAGTTCTTCTGTCAAGAATGGATTCTCTCAAAGAAAAACCTGCCAAACGAGATAATAAAGACACAAGCTCACAGCATCATTGAGATCCCGAAAAAACCAGGGGACAAAGAAGAAACCAGATAGATACATTATGTGCCAAAGACAATCTATACAAACGAGGAAAGGAAATGGAAAAAGGAGCATCCCCTAGCCAAATATATTCCCAAAACTGAACCAAACCTCCATTCCCCACAGATAATGAAGTGTGAGCCCCAAAACCTGCATGGGAGTGGAATATAAAACAATGAAAAGTAAAGAGCTACTGTCCAGCTGCAGAACCAAAAATATAAAATATAAAACAATGAAAAGGCTTCATGTGAAGCAATGAATGCTTAAGGCAACCTGCAAACATGGACCAAAAAGTCAAAAATGTAATTCTTGAAGGATAAAAAGCTGCTGAAACAGCTGCTCTTTGCAGAGTTTATTGTTGGCAGAAAAACAAAAAGTCATTAGGATTTAATATATTCTCGATATATGGACTAAATATTGACGATATATCAATAAAATATCGTGGTAACATTGTGATAACATGGAAGACATCATGGATGTATTCGATATACTTGATTTTCTCGATATATCACAAAATATCGTGATATTTTGAACGATATTTTGTGAAAAAGATATAGAAGTTACTTATTGCATCGAGAACCTCCGATACGGCGATATATCATTGATATTAGTGATATTTTAGTCCATGATGTCATATTTTTTTTGTGTCGTATCATACAATCTAATATTATTTATAAAAAATATATATTTATTAATGTCATGTCCTACTGTGTTGTGTCCTAGATTTTGAGGATTTGCTATGTTTGTGTCATGTCGTAATCGTGTTGTGTGTCCTTGTCCGTGCTTCTTAGGTAAATGTGTGATGAAGGTTTTTAGTGAATTTTTGGAAGAGATGTGAGATACCTTATACCCATTAGCCTTATTGGAAGTATTTGCAAGTTTATTGCAAAGGTGTTAGCTTCTCTTCCTAGGTCACGAGGTTCGTGGGTTTTGCATAAATTGATGTAGAGAAATTTGATGATCATAAATTGGAACTTTCTCCTCTATATGTTTGATAGAATGGGTATTGGGAAAAAGTGGAGGAAGTCGGTGGGTGTGGGTATCTATTTAGCCTCCTTTTCAATCTTGGTAAGTGGTGCTCCTAGTGGCTTTTTTAGGAGCTTCAAAGGTTTGAGGCAAAAGGACTTGCCATCGGGGTTTGTTTAAAGGCTTGGAGGTTGGCTTAAGTGGGTATGGGGGTGTTGTTTCTCATCTCCTTTATGACGACGATACAATGATTTTTATTTTTTATATTTTTAGGTGGATGAAGAGCAATTTTGGTATTTAATAGCAATCCTTTGTTTTTGAAATGCTTGTTGGTTTGAATATTAATTTGGGAAGAGCGAATTAATTATGGCGGGAAGTTTTGATACTTGATAATGCTTTTTGGCTTACGGAAAATCTTGGGTGCAAAGTGGGTAGTCTTCCATCTTATTATCTTGGTTTGTCTCTTGGTACTTTGTTTTAGGCAAAGATGATTTGGGATGGGGTGATTGAGAAATTAAAAAAGTGGCTTTGTGGATGAGAAAAGCTTTATTTCTCAAAAGGTGGGAGGGTGATGTTGCTTAAAATTATGGTAATTAATATTCCAACCTACTTGTCTCTTTTTCAAGAGTCTTATCTTAATGGCTAGATGAATAGAATAAACTCAAAGGAACTTTTTTGCCAGGATTGGAATGGATTTCAAGTTTCACATAGTTTATTGGGATTCGATTTGCAGGCCGAAGGAGTTTGAAGGGCTTGGGCTAGGGCACATATCTTGTTTCAGTGATGATTTACTTGGTATACGGTTGTGGAGGTTTACTTCAGAAAGAGACTTTGTGGGGGAGTGTTATTACTTGGAAGTGTGGATGTGAGGATGGTGAGCGGTGGTCCAAGGAGGTGAGAGGTTCTTATGGGGTGGGTGTTTGGAAAGCTATTATGACGGCTTTAAAGATTTTGTAGAAGTGGCCTTTAAAGTGGGAGATGGTAAGAGGTGAAGTTTTGGTCAGATTTGTGGTGTGGTAAGGTTTTGTTCATGGATTTGTTTATTGATTCATATGATACTTTGTTTAGTAAAAAGGCATGGATGAATGAGGAGGTGGTGTGGTTGGGTGGTATTATGCATTGGAATCCGATTTTTGTTTGATCTTTTTGAGATTAGAAATTGGAAATTGTATCCATTTTCCTGGATAATCTTCATAGGGTGACTTTGTTAAGAGATAGAGAAGATTCCTTGGTGTGGACATTTGATAAAAGGAGTACTTTCCCCATAAATTCTTTTTTCTCTGTGCTAAGTTTGCTTGGTTGATATCGCAATGCTGGTCGTTTCTCAATTAGAAGAGTTAGGGTTCAAATTCTCCGTCAAAAGAGGCTTCTTTCATGTAGACGGCGTGGAAGGACTGATGCTTAATGGTTAACAATTTGGTTAGTGGAGGGTGGTTTTTTCCCAAGAAGTGTTTTTGCGCAATAGAGAGGAGGAATCAAGGATACATATTTTTATTCATTGTTCTTTTTCAAATTTCAATGGAACTGTGGAGTTTCCTTTCCTTGGCTGGTGTTTGTTGGGTGCTTCCAAATTTGGTGATAGATTTCCCTTTTTTTTTTTTTTTGGTGTGTGTGTGGTTGGTGGATCCAAGATGGAGTGAAGAGAAAGGTGATTTGGGACTTTGTGCCGCTTAGCATCTTGTGGGTTGTGTGGAAGGAAGAAATAGAACTTTTGAAGATGAAGAACTTCGCATGACTACAGAACTTCTTAACATTAATTTTCTTTGGTTTAGGGCTTTTGATGTTGCGTAGAGTTCCTTTTTTGGAGTTTTTGGATTGTTTTCATTGGGGTTAAATAGGTTCTTTTTTCCCTGATGTTTGCGTTTGTAAACTCCCTGTATACTGTCCTAAGGCCTTCTTCTCTGATGAAATTTTTATTTATCAATAAAATATTTGGTAATTATATCTATTTTTTTCGTGCTTTCAATATGTGATTTATGGCTTTTGTAGGATGATTGGCCCTGAAATGCCATCAGCTGAGTTACTTGCTGCAGCAGCCAAATTAACAGAAGCAGATGCTGAACTGAGGTATCCTTAGAAAAAGTTTCTTTATTCAGTTACAATTGCTGGGGTTATTTAAATATAATTCATTTTGTATTTTAATTTGAAATTGATGAGGACATATAATTGCGTGATATGTATTTTGATTATTGCTTTATTCAGTGCAATTTCCGGATTATCTAAATATAATTTATTCTGTATTTTGATTTCAGAATTAATAAGGACATATAATTGTGGAATATGAAAGGTGTATATCACTATATTGCTTTCTAATTAAAATGCAAATGCTATTTGATATGGCCCCTTTATGGTGTTTGGTGTTTACTAACAATTAATTCCAGAGAAGCTGAGTTGGAGGGAGATACTGAATTATTTATTGGACCTCCACCGCCTGCTGTGGTTTCTGAAGCTGAATCAGCAAATGATGCAGAGCGTTTTGAAGAGGTGTTTAATTCTACCCCTTAAACAACCTTGACGAGGTGTTTAATTCTATCCCTTATTAACTTGTTAAATTTGTTTGATCAGGTCACAAGAATTATGGGAGTTGAGGCTGATAGTCCATATGATGTTCTAGGAATGAATCAAAATATGTCGGCTGACAACATGAAGAAAAGGTAAGGCTGTTTTTTACAATTCATTGAAAACTGGAGCTCATCTTTGTTACTTGCACTAAATGTGATCTTCAATAGTTCAATTGTTAATTATTTGTATAAATGAAAATCATTTCTAAAAGTAACTTCTCTCTCTCTCTCTCTCTCTCTCTGTTTTCCCCCTGTTTAATTAATGAATTTTCAATTTCTTATATATAACCCCAGCTTAGATAACTATTTAATGAAAGATCAACATGATTGGTGTCTTTGAACGTGAGAGTTCTTCAGTGAGGACCCTTGAGACGTTTATTTAAACATTTGAATTGTTTGATTGGGTTTGTTGTCTTTTGTTTGACTTGTTGTTTCATCACAAAGATCTTATTTTAGAATTGTGTATTTGGTGTTTAGGAGCATTTTTACGTCTTTCAAATATTTGAATTGTAGTAGGAGGCTTCTACGTCTTTACAAATGTCTTGTTTTTGTTTCTGTATTTGGTGTTTAAGAGTGTTTTACATCTTTCAAGTATTTGCATTGTATTAGGAGGCTCATAAGTCATCCAGGATAGGAAATGAGCCTCTACCAAGGATGTTATTTTGATAACTTAAAAAATTTTCTTCAAGTATAAAGAAACTTGAGGTTGAGTTTTCACTAACAAGAGGGGGAATTATTCACCCTAGTTGCATGAAAGTTTGTTGATATGATCAATTATGCAAAACCCATTGAAGCCTGAAAGTAAAGATTTTAGAAGATCTATTTGATCTGGGACCTGTTGAAGTAATGAAATTTAAAATTCCATTGGTTATCTTTTTGCTTGCTGTATTAAGCTTACCTAGGCATGTCTATTTTCTTCTTCCTCTTCCTTTTGTTCTTGTTCTTTTATTCTTCTTTATTTTTTCCTTTTCTCTTTCTTGATAAATTGATTTCTAAATTTCTTTTAGGAAATATTTTTGTAAATTTTGAACAACCTTAGGTGCAAGTTTCACTGCTTTGCGACAGCTAGTTTCCTACAATTGGACAAAGTAATTAGTTGCAAGAACAGCACTTTCATTCCTTTGAGGAATATTTTTATTTTGTAGAACCTTGGGGCAAGTCATACATGTATACCACATTGCTACAATTGGAGACTAGTGCTGCATGACAAAGTAATTAGAGTAGTTGTAAGCAGAGTTCATCTTGTGTTTTATAAATGGAATGATTGTTTTAAGTTTTCCATTTTTTGCTATCTTAGTAAAGTGGGTAAGTCATTTTTCTCCACTTTCATACTTACTGTTCGGCAGAACACTACTATAATCACTTTCCTCTCAGGTGTTCAAGATGGTGTTTTCTTCTCCTATAGGAAATGAAGAAATATATTAGAGAAAAGGAACGAAGAATGAGGATTAGTGATCTTCCAAAATAAAGAAGACATAAGCTATAAACCTAATAGCACATGGGCAAAAGTCTGACCTGATCACAATCTAAAGCCCATAAACCTGACCTAGCATATATTCCCCTATCAATTGTTCAAGAGAAAGAGTGGCCCTTGTTGGTAAGTAGTTTGCTTTAAAATTGCCCATCTAAAAACCGTGTGTTGGGAGTTGACCAAGAACCTAGAAAGATCATTTGCTTACTTCAATATATTAGAATAGCTCTGTGAGCCCCCTCCCTCTTGATCCAGTTTATCACATTTTTATTGTGGCCTTCAGCATGAATACCAGATAACTCACTATTTTTGGCTTCCTTCAATCCAAAATGAGGGCTCCAATTTCTGCCTTTGGCCATATGTTCACCAGGAGGAATTGAAAGGGATAAGTAAGGTGGAGTAAGGTGGCTGTCATGGTCTTTCATGATTCCCCATATCCCGAAGAAGTCTGGTTTACCCAACAAGCATTCATCAATGTCATGCTTAACTGAATTTGGGGGAGTAGTCGTCCAAGCTTACTAAATAGGGATTTGTTTTTGAACCAATTATGAGATAGTTAACCAGTTGAGCAATCAAGGAGAGAGTAGTACCTTCAAAAGAAGAAACTGAAAATCAAAGTATTAAAAGCATTGGTTCTTAAAAGCTTCGTGAGGTTTATGGGTATCCTTTCTTTCTTCTTGGATGAACCATTTTTTTTGCATATTGTGTTTCTTCACAGCCTCATACCCCTTGTACTCCCAGGATCTGGAGAGTAAGAAGCAAGGGAGAAATCTCTTGGGATGCCCAGCAAATAGCCTCTAAACCAAAGAAGAAAGACAAGTGTTTAAGCCCCTGCACAATGTAGAAACAAATGATCAAATGTCTCGACCTCCTTTTGACACATTCGAGGGATGTCAAGGCATTGTAAACTTATATTTCTAAGTACAGATTGTCACTGATCTGATATTAATTTTGATAATAACTTTTACCTGTTGGGGTGATCTATTTTGGTTAGAGCTTTAACATGGATCACAAACCACCGCTGTGGATGTGGACTATTTTTTTGGGGTTATGCTTATCCACTTTGAAGTTGAAAATCAGAGATAAAAAGGAACTTCTTGTGAGGGACTATTCATTCTGCACTGCGACATACTGTCTACCAGTAAAACAATGGCTTTCTCATAGACCCCTAAAAAAAACAGTTAGGGACAAAAATATGTATTAATGTTATCTTTGTTAATACTTAATACACTTGATGGCTTTTCACTGTCTTATTTTTCATTTTTCTTAGAATTGTTGCGTACTTGTGGTTTACCTATTTATTACTACTCTTTTCTCTTCTGGTAATAGATTTCCTATCTTATTTTTGTTTAGGTACTGGAAGCTGTCTCTTATGGTGCATCCGGACAAATGTTCTCATCCTCAAGCCCACCAAGCATTTATTATATTGAATAAGGCTTTTAAAGATTTACAAGATCCAGATAAGGTGTGTTTCTTACATTTTCACAGCTTATATGAAAAGTTTAAGATGCTTTTTATTTGCTCATGATCTCTTTGTTTATTGCCTTCTATTCTTTTTGGATAAAGTAATTTGCATTAATGCTTTAGAAAAAGGCAGAAGGGGATACACGGTAGGCATACAAAAGAGAACGATTAGTAACTATAACAAAAGACCAAAAGAGAGACCGAAAACAAAATATTAGAAGGTATACAGAAGAAAACGACTATAATCTGTGGCCAGGCCGCCAAGGATTCTCGATACTCAAAATATTACAAGGTATACAGAAGAAAACGACTACAAAGTACAAGACTGTACAACAAAAAAGAAAGCTAAAAATTGGGAAAGGATTCTTGATTTTCAAATCATGCTGACCCTTTCCAAGCAAAAAAAAAAAAAAAAAAAAAAACTTCTTGCAAGTTTAACTTTAGTAACTTACACTGGGAAAATCTGATCCCTTGATAATTTTTCTATTCCTTTCCTTCCAAGGCATTTGAAAAATGGAACAGGGTACTGTCTTTCAAACCACAAATGAGTTCTTGTTGTCGGACATAGCCCACCAACTTTCAAACAACTGCAAGTGCAAAGTCGTGCGCAGCATAACCATACCCATAATTCAAAAGTCACTTTATAGTTTTTTCATTTTTTGAGCTGAACTTAGAAGTTTTGATGCCCCTTATTTTGTTTATAAATGAATGTGCGTGTGAATTTTACTATTTAGAGATTTATTTATTTTCCCATCTTTGGAACTGGTTTTTAGCATTAGATGTTGGCAGAAGATCTAACCTTGGGCAAAGCAGAATGTTGTGAACAAGATTCTTGCATCACCTTAAATATTTAGGATTAGGTTTTATTTAGAAATTTTGGTAGGTAAGAAACCCTAGTATCTGTGGTGGGGCTTGTCATTGACCTTTAGTTGTTCATTAGGATTTAAATTATTAATTTACAAAGTGAGGGCCTTCAAGTGTTACCTCTAAGAACCTACGCAAGATCTTGAGCAGTTAAGTAAAGGAGAAAGTTTTAATACCATATAAAATTCACACAATGAATCTTATCCAGCCGTACAAAACTCATGGTGAGCAGGTGAGGATGGCCATAATTTAAAAAAATAACATTGACCAGTTGATTAGAACCAAGTTTTCTTAAATAAAATTCACACAAAAATAAAATTTTCTGGTTAAGAATTTTTTCTGTCCACTTCATAAATACGATGGTGAAAAAATTCTTAAAACCAGACAATTTCCAAGAGGTTAAAAGAATTTCTGAAATGACCTTTGAGTCTGACTGTAATAATGTTACCCAAAACCCAGTCTTGAACAATGATTGGGATTCTTGACAAGAGCACTCCATACAGATTTTACAGTATTGAATACCTGTAATAGCTTAATAAACCTTCAGGGATGATCTATTGCAGTCCGGATTACACCTCCATCTCTTAGAGCCACTTGGATTATATAGCTTTCTTGATCAGATTTTAATTTTACATAACAAATTGGATGTTTAAGACGAAGAGACTGACACAATATTTGAAGAGAATTTAATTATATAGTCCAGTTAACACCTGTTGGAAAATGAAAATGCAGTCAATGTTAATTATAGTTAAGTGTATATAAGTGCAGTTCCTTGAACTGTCAGAGATTATATTATTGCGGGTTTTAGGGGGTGAAAAAAAATAAAGCAAGGGAGCGAAATTCAGAGCAGATCGTAGGCATGACCAGAGTTGGCACTTGGCAGTAAAGCAAGAATGATAAAGCTGCTAAAGCACCCCTGAAGAAGTGGAAGGCATTTTCTGAAGATTATAGAAATGCTTTTATAGGTTGACAACTAGCTCATCAGAACTAAAGGGATGTGTTATGGCATTGATTTTGTGATGTTCAAAACAATGCTTATTAGAAACAAGTCCAACTTCTACAGGAAAGAGGTTAGTCTCTATTGGCAGATGGTTGTTTAACAATCTACATATAAATGATAAGACCTTCAAAGGAATTTTCTTCTGTTGAATGTTATGGAACTTAAGAATCCCCATGACATTTCCTAAGAAGACAAAATGAGAGCAGTTAGAGCTAGGCTTGTCAAAGATTGTTTTCATGGTTTTGATTTGTGAACTAATGAAGTGAGGATTTTTTTCTTCAAAATTTTTGTCTAAATTACCAGATTTATGGCCAATTTTGGGCAGCTCAAAATTTTGATTATTCATTAAGTTTAGTCAGTCTTAATAAATATTTTAGAAAATTTATTCAAAATTTAGTTGAGAAAGAAATTATTAATACTGTTAGTCTTTTCATTTTATTATTATTTTTTTGGGCTGAATTTCCCCCCTTTTCCCAAATAATTCGTCAAATTTCTCCTGATTTCAACTGAGTTTCTACTAGTTCTGATCCATTTTCTAAATTTTCAATTGAAATTATTCAAATTCAGCCACTAGGCTTCCAAGTTTTAAATTTAAAATGTTGATTCTTAGTGCTGCATTAAATAATTTTGAATCAGTGGGCTGGATGCAAAAAATAAAGCAGTAATTAGCATTCTACACTTGAGAACTTCGTGAGACTTGGTGCCTAAAACTTTCCTGATGCTTGCTGAAGGACCTCCTCACCCATATGTTTCCTTTGGATGCAAACTATGCCTTGAGTCATTTTTCAAAAGTTGACACTCAATTTATTGAAAATTTACTGCATATGCACATTGTAGGAAGGGGCAGTGGCAGATTGTTGCACTCCTTAAGATTGCAATATGATTTGCCTTTCAATTTCTTGAAATTTGTTGTTAACATTAAATGATTGTCATCTTTTGGGAAACCCATTGAATTTGATTAGTAGGAATGTGAACTTACAGTGTTTTTCTTAGTACTCAGATTTGAATGAAAGTGATATCGCATTGTTTGACCTTAAATATTGTTTCTGTGAATCCTTTTCTTGTCATGCAAGTAATATCATATGCTGTCTAGGTGATTATAGTAGCATTGTGGCATCTCCAGTACTGCTACATGATTACTTCTCATCTGATGGATATTTATGTAAATTGATTTGATGCTGTACTTTGCACCCTGCTGTAAATTTTAGTGTATTTTGATCTTGCGTTTCTTTCCAACTGTGTTCTTTCTGTAGCGAAAAGCGCTCGATGATAAAATTAAGCTCAAAGAGGAAGAGGAGGAACTCAAGGTATGTACTTCTACTGAAAAATTGGTGTGGCTATAGTTTGATAAAGTTATATTAGGGCAATATTTTAGACAAATCCTTTTTGCTTTTGTAGGCTGAATTGAAAGTGATGCGTGAGGCTGCACAATGGAGAAGATTGCAAGGTATGGTAAATAAAAGACTTATAAAAGGGTTTTTGTAATCAATCTTCTACCTTTAATCGTTCTCTCTCTCACACACACACACACTCAGACTGGATTAAGGTCTACCCTAGTCTAATCCATTTAGTAATAACTCCAATTCGATAATCTGATGGATCTATAGTTTTTTTTTTTTTTTTTTTTTTTTTTTTTTGATAAAGTAAACTACAAAAAAAAAAAAAAAAAAAGGAAGAAGAGTCGAAGCTTCTGTGTTGGAAGTAAACAGAAAAAAGGCTTATAAGCTAAGAGTATCCAAAAAATCTAAAAGGGGCATCTGGTGACAAAAATTCTCTGGATCACCCCAAGAAAAAGACTTCTGGCTAGATTCCTCAAAGTCTCTACTGTAGCTTCCTTATCATCAATGTTCGACTATTTCTCTCTTTCTACATCATTCAAAATATGGCATGCGGTATCATCTTCCAAATCGCCAAAGTACCCTTATTGGAGCTCTTGCACCATCAAGATTCCATTATTGGAATAACCTTATGAGGCATTACCCACTAAATTCCAAAAAGCCCCTTACAAACATTCCACAATTCCTTAGCCACTAAGCAATGAAGAGGCATGTGATCCACTGACTCTCCCCCCCTCTTGCTTATAGTACACCTATTTGACATCTGAAACCCCCTTTCTGTAAATTATCAATGGTTAGGCATTTTCCCCAATGTGAGGAGTGGGGGAGGGAAGAAAAGATGATTTAGTAAATTGGGATACTGTCTCTCGTCCTAAGGTGGTCTGGCTATCAATAATATTGGTACTAGGGACATTGCTTTGATTTGGAAGTGGTTATGAAGATTTTCTTTGGAACAGAATTCACAATGGCATTCTGTCATCAAGAGTAAGTATGGGGTTCACAGTCTCCCCTACTTCCTATCTTGGTTTGCACTTTGCCTTTAGGTGCTCTAAGGAAGTCTAAAGCGATATGGGATTCGGTTGTTGAAATATTTGTGAAGATGTTGTCTACATGGAGGTGGAGCTATTTGTCAAGAGGGGTAAAGATTACTTTGATTTATTGTACGCTTGCCATGTGATTTTAATGCAAAGCGCGTTTGCTATAATGGGGAAAGTGGGTTTCTTTGGGATATTCATTGTATTGGAATTTTTGTTAGTTTCCAAATCAGGATATAATAGGTAACTAATTAATAGTTATTAGGTAGGTATTTAATATAAGTAATTAGTTTAGCAACTTTCTATTTTGGTTAGTTTCTATTTTCTTATTTCCTTGTTCTGTAAGGATTAGGTCTAGGTCTTATTAGAACTCTATATATAGGCTTGTTAGTCTTTCTTTTGGGAGAATAATAGATTATTGACTATTGAGTATTTACAGCTTTGAAGCTTTCTTGGAGGGTGTGATTGCCTTCTTCTCCTCAGTGTGATTGCTTAGGAAACCCTAGGTGTGATTGCCTAGGTTTGTTTTTTCTTCTCCTCCTCCTCTTCTTTATTTTCTGTTTGCTGTATTTTCTTAAAAAACCAGTTGCAGCCAGATCTGAATCTCTTTAAATAAACCCTATTAAAGCCCTAAATCCATTCTCTAAAACCCTTCTCAACCAAACCCCAACTGCCCATAAACTTTCCACATAAAACCCTAATTTTAAATCCCTGTTTTAGTGCTGATTTATTTGCGATCCTACATCAGATTTTATTTCTTTATTTCAGATTTGAGTTTCTGTGGTTTGTAGGCTAGAGTAGTTGCAACGGGATTTTATTTGGACCGGAATAGGGGGAATGAATAGAAAATGCATTGGTTAAGTGGAGCAAGGTTTGTTCCCTGAAGCAGGAAGGGGGTTTGGGAGTAGGTGTCTTAGGGTGGTGAATCAAGCTTTGCTAGAGAAGGGATGTGGAGATTTTCCTTGGATACTGATGTTCTGTGCTGACAGATTCTAGTTTGAAAGGATGGTTGTGGGGAGAGGTTGGAGGATGAGGGAGATCAGTTATTCTCATGGTTCTAGCCTGTGGAGGTTAGTAATGTCCAGGTACAGCTCATTCATGGGAGAGACCTAGTTTCGAGTGAGTGAAGGGAGTTGTACCAGTAGTACCCATTTAAAAAATAAATAAATAAATAAAAAGGTAGTCATATGAGATTCTAGTCGGGTAAGTGGTGTGGGGACAGGGCTTTATTGGAAGTCTACCCTCTTCTTTATAGTTTGGCAGTTTTTAACGTTACATGGGTTAGGGGTAACATAGCTTGGCCCAATGATGTTGTGAATTGAGATGTTCTTTTCTAGAAGTGCTTCAATGATTGGGAATTGGATGAGATGGTTATTTTCTTTGAGTGGAATTAAGGAGTAGAGGTTTCTAGGTCTTCCCCTAATAGAATTTGTTGGAGGAAGGCTACTGATGGGAGGATTTTAGTGAAGTCTTTTTTCACCTCTTTATTAGAGCATCTCCGATGGTGTGCCATTGCTACAATAGCACACCTTGTTGGTGCTCCAATGGTGTGTTAATGTGCTAAAAAATAGCAATAGCACATCCTTGTGCCATATTTGGCACACCCTTGTGCTATATTGCTATATTTAACACAAAGGTGGTTAAGAAAAGGAAGGAAATGGTGGTTGTGCCCAAAAATTGCATATTGTGTCATTTTCACCATTGGAACACATTGTCAAATTATGGCATTAGGTACTATAGTAGGTGCTAAAATAGAAATAGCACATGCAAAATCGCAAAACCACTAGAGATGCTCTTAGTTGTTCAAAAAGTACCACATCCCATATTGCCTAAATATTGGGTTTGACTTGACCTCATATACCTTTTTGGCTCTTCCACCTAATCGCTTAGGCTGTTAGGGTGGAAGCTTAAAATGGTATTAGAGCAGCTCATTCTTAGGCTATTTTGTTTGTGAATTCGTCTTTGTTGTTGACATGACAGGCTTGTTTGTGAGGCCTACACGTGAAGGGGCAGTGTTTTAAAAAGTACCATATCCCACATTGCTCAAATATTGGGTTTGACATGACTTCATATACATGTTTAGTCCCTCCACCTAATAGCTTAGGTTTTTAAGTTGGAAACTTAACATTGTTTCAGAATATGTCATTCTTGGGCCATTTCATTCTTGAGTCCATTGTTGTTGTCCACATGATAGCCCCATTTATATCTTGTTAGGCCTGCACGTGAGGGGGTGTTTGGAAAAGTACTACATCCCACATCACCCAAATATTAAGCTTGACGTGATTTCATGCACTTGTTTGGGCCCTCCACCTAAGAACGTAGGATTTAGGTTGGAAGCTTTACAGTAGGTAGGAGGTTTGTATATTTTCTGGCATCCAAGATTTGGTTGGGTTTAGTCCCATCTAATGTGGCTTTCTTTGTGTGGTTGGTGGTGAAGGTGAAGTGCCTAAGGTAAGATTATTTGTAAAGGTAGGGTTATGTGTTGCCAAACTAATGTGTGGTGAAAAGAGGAGTCGGAATCAGTGGAGAACCTCTTGCATTGTAAAGTTGTTTGGTTCCTTTGGTATTAGTTGTTGTGAGATTTTTGGGATTCATTGGGTTTTGCCTCAATCTCCATTTTTATTGATCGAAGAGTGCCGGATTAGCAGCTCATCCTCATTAGCAGTCTTGACGCAGAAAATGGTTGCACACGCCATTTTTTGTTGGGGTGGAGGGAAAGGAATGGGAGAACTTTTGATGGGAAGAATAGTCTACGGGGAGGCTGAGGAGATGTTTTTGGATTTCCTTTTTTGAGTGGGGTGATTTTAGGGTTTTTCCAACTGGGACCCTTTTTTTCATAGTATTAACATTCTCATAGCCTCATGATGCAGTTGCAAGCTTGTAGTTGCCTGTGAACTTGGGAAGTAATTGGTTGCATCTGGTTTGTCCTATTGGAAAACAAAATTTCACTTTAGTTAGGTATGCATGGTGATTTTGGTAGGCAATGTAAGCTTTGCTACAATTCACACTAGTACAGTCTGCTTCAGGTCTTGAAAGTAATGGAAATTTAGACTCAACACAGATTATTTATTATTAATTTCCTTTTTGCTTTGGGGTATGGCTTCTTTGACTTATTAAAGCACTTGTTGATGTGAAAGTAAGAAAGATGTGTTGTGTTGGCAGGTATATCCATGGAAGGTGATGATGAGCTCCTGGTAGACATAACCATGAAAGCAGAACCACAAAGAGATGAGTGGATGACGACACTGCCTCCCGAGAGAAAAGTAAGGGGGGGCAGGGGAATTACAGATTGGTCCGGCTACGTGTAAATAATTGCACATCAATACAAAGGACTACTTACTTCATAGTAAATAACCACTAACTTAACTAAGAATGACTACTAACTGTAATTATTTGCCCGTAACCAGACCAATCTGTAATTCCCCCAAAGTAAGGCCTTCTTTCTATCTTTTTGTTATCTTGCTGTAATTGTTTCCTTTGTTGTTAGTTGTTGGAAACTCTATATATGTCACGGTTCTACTCTGGAACCACAATTGCATTGTTGCTTCCTATAAGCTTGTAGTCTTTGCAGCGCTCTTGTGATAAAACTGCAATTCTCACTTCCTTGAACATTATACTATCTTACATCAAATCTGTAACTTCCAATAAACTGAGATGTGTTGTAAAAGTATAAATAATCTAGGACAAAAAAAAGGATTGTAGTTGCTGAAGTGCTAAAACAAAGCTTTAGGAAAGCAGAGTAATAACTACCTTCATGTTGAATTTTTCTAATTTAGGAACTGAGCTGGTAGTCATATGAAGTTGACCATAATCTTCTAGTAAATAGTAATGCGGATTGGAGACATGTTTCTTACACTATTATCATTGCATTTGAACTTTGATATTATAAAAATAAATAAATAAATATGTATCTATATATATATATATATATATATATACAACTTTGATCATGTGCGGGATATCCCGTATGATCACAGCTATCTATGAGCGAGACGCGCGTGCACGTGAATGCGCGCGTGTTATCCATAAACGGCCATGATCGAACAAGATAGTTTGAGATATCCCACACTTGAACAGCCCTCCCTCCCTCTCTCTCTCTCTCTCTCTCTCTCTCTCTCGATATATATATATATCTATATATATATATTGTAGACGCTTTCCAAAGACTCCAAACTTTTGAAGCTTATATATATATATATATATATATATAGATATAGTAGACACTTTCCAAAGACTCCAAACTTTTGAAGCTTCTAAGGGAGAGTGCTCCTGTACTTGAACTTGCTTCTTGCCATATACTATTAAGGTTGCTGCTAGACCTTGGGTTCATGGAAAATTCAAGACACTATTTTTCATTGAAGCAGTTTTATAAGGACTTAACATGATGACGTACACACCATGATGTGTCATGAGGTTGAGTGCTATACCTATGTGTGAGCGAAGTTCTTGAAAATACCCAAGCACAAGGCATAAAGTCTCTTGTAAGGTCGAACTATGGTAAGTTGTGGTTTCTACTACTCACAAATAGATCTATACTCCCTAGTGATTGGAACTGGAGCATGAGAAAGTGCATGGAGTTAGCATGTCATGTATGAGATGCACCACTAAAGATATAGAGGCTGCATAACTAATTAAGGCTCCGTTTGATTGTTGTGAAGAGGAAAGGAAAAACAAATTGAAGCCATTTTCCCTCACTCTTTGTACGTTTGGTTGTCACAGAAAAGTTGTGGTCCCCACCAACTCTTTCTCATGGGAAAATGTTTCCCTCAAAAAACATCCTGCATTTTTAACAAGAAAAAGCATCATAGGAGAGTTGAGACTTGTACTTTCTAACAACTTTCTTGTAAAACAAACAATTATGGGAAAACCAGGTTATAGCATTGTCCTTTCCCTGTACTTTCCCATGTTTCACTTTGTTGCATAAATTTCTTGACAAACAATTGCAACGGAAGGGAAAATTTGTTTTCCATAAATTTGTAATTCGGCACAATGAGCTCCAATGGTGCAAATGACACAATATGTAATTTTTTGTCACAACCACCATCTCCTTCCTTTTTTTAACCAAATTTGTGCTATTTTAGCTTAAGGGTGTGCCAAATATAGCACAAGGGTGAGCTATTGCTATTTTTTAGCACACCATTAGAGCACCAATAAGGTGTGCTATTGCTAAAATATAGCAATAGCACACCTTTTAGCATACCATTGGAGATGCTCTAATTATTCCATTTTGTTTTTCCATTGCATTTGATGGCTCATGGCACAAATTCATTCTTCAGACTGGAGCCAGTACATAAAAGAAATGATTCATTGCAAAGAATTGGAGTCCATCACCAATTATAATGAACATGTGAATGATGTCACTTGCTGGAATCCAAACAATGATTCGAAACAAAACACTAAATATAATGATTTTAAAATGGAATACTCATGCAAAGAAACTTTGATATGTTCTTATTTCATGGGTCATTGAAATCCCAAATGCCGTGCTTATCAAGTCATAACCTCTGAATGGTTTTTTATTTTTTTCTTCCTCAGCCTGGTATGACTACGCAATCAACAAAGTTTAGCAGGACCTCTAAAGAAGGTCGTGGTGATACTAGCATGTGGACAGATACCCCTTTGGACAGAGCCCAGAAAGCAAAGATTAAGTACGCATTTTCTATAATCTCAGAATGCTTTAGGTGGAACGACTTTGCTTGGTTTTATTATTGTCTTGTAGTTTCAGGGATTTTGTAACACATTTAGTTTCTTATGGTAGTTATTTAGAAGCATATAACGAGGCTGCAGCACTTGCTTCGAATGAAGAGGAAAAGAAAAGGACACGTTCGGATGCAGATTTGGTGGACAGATACAATAAAGCCAAGCGATCAAAATCATTGGTACAAAAGCACCAAGAAGAATCTGTGGGTCGTTCAAAGAAGAAATCCAAGCAGCTGCCACAGAAAGAGGAGTGGGTGGGGCAGCATCCGTGGAAGCCCTGGGATCGTGAGACGGACTTGACAGCTGGGCGGCAAAGTGTAAAACTAAACTCAGAAGACATGGTTCAGGGTCTGTCTTCAAGGTTTTCTTCAGGAAACTTTCAAAGAAACTTCCTGTAGGCCGTGGATGGATGGCTTATATAATTTTGTATTGTGGTTGCATTGTTTGCCTGTCTGACTTGCTTAGCAACCTTGAGTTTCATGGCTTGATTTGCTTCTTTTAAAGACTAATTATTTTAGGTTGTATTCCTGCTGGCTGTACAGGTTTATCTTCTCAGTACCTTTTTGGTTCATAATTTCATATCCATTTATTTCTGTCACTTGTCAGCTCACTGTACTAACCTAGATTTGTAAAGGAGCTATTATTCCTCTTATGAGATGTGTACAGGTTAATCTCAATGTTGTGTATTTCTTTCTCAAGTCTTCAGAGATGTTCAAATAACTTGTTTTGTTATGAAATCCTAGCATAGATTATTGAGCATCCACACTTTTGTTTTCCCCTTATAGTAATTGAAAAGTTATGGCAGTTTTAGATTTTATATAATATTTAAACTCACCTCAATCTTATATTTTTAAGCTTTCTTTGGAGGGAAGAAAGAAAGGAGTCAGTTTAGGATATGTATAGGTGTAAAAGAAAAGAAAAAAAAAATGAAGAGGTTGTTATTTTTTTCAACCCCCTTTAGCATTTAATAATTGCCTAGTTTTTCGGATTTCTGGCTTGTTACTGTTGTGGAAATTACCTAGTTATTGATCTCTCTTGATGAGTATAGGAAATGAAATAAGAGGGTAGTTGACGGATTGACTGCATACCCACTAGTTTATCATCTAAACATACATAAAGATGCTTTATAAGAGCAAGCTCCTCAATTGCCTACGCGTTTTGCCTATACTTTTTACGTTGAACCTGCAAGGGTCTGGGCCTTTTGACTGAAAATCTACCCAAAAATTGTCTACTGCTTTTTAGAGAAATTAAGCAAAATACTACTCTCTCAATTTCATATTTTTTGGCAAATCGCCCTTGCGTCTAATGATATGCCACATCCTATTAGGGGTGTGGGTTTTGCAAGAGTCTTGGTTTAGACTCTAGATGGATGCGTATGTATTTGTTTGTGTGTGTGTTCTCCTATGAAACGGAACCAGTATTACGTTTATTGTAATTAGGATTTTTGGGCCTTTGTTTAGGTGCTGCTAATATAGTATTTTACAGTGTGGTTTATGTTTTGATATGGTATGTAGTATGGAGGTGTTTCAGGGTGGATCAAGCAATTAGGCCATAAGCATATTGCTCAAAGATCATCGTTTTGACTTATCACAACTATTGTTGCCTATGTGGGTATGCGGCATCTCTACGAGTCATTAGGGACTTAGTCTAGGTTTAAACCTCTGTGGGAGTAAGGTTTGATATACCTAGTCTTTAACACCCCCCCCCCCCCCCCCCCCCCCCAAAAAAAAAAAAAAAAAAAAAACAAAACAAAAAAGACTACTGTTCTTATGATGCCGGATTTCTTGTATGGAACTAAAGGTGTAAGAGCACCTTTAAAACTTCACATACCATAAATGTGATTTTTGCTTTTGAAAAGAAAGGCCAAAGAGATGGCCTTTTATGTGCGTTCTGTTACTCATGAATTCCATATCTATAGAGCACTGCTTTCTGTGAAACGTGCCCAAATGACCTTAGTGGACTTGGGGACTAGCTTGCATGTGGACAGGTGATCCAAAATTAATCATCATGTTTTAGATCCATTGAGTATGGTATGGTGCCTAGATGATGATGATGGTGGCTTGATGGGCTTGTGGTCAAAGAAACCTCTGTTCACATTGGTTCGGGCTGTCTTTATTCACTCTTTCATCTAGTTCGTTGATCTGACCATGGACCAAATTTGGAGACCAATTAGATCTAATCAGGGAGCTTATCATAGCCTCCTCCTCAAATGTACGAATTAATACATATAATTGAACACGCGATGCATGTGTGCGGAGACATCCACTGGTAGGTTCGCCATCTAATTGAGTGGTTAAACGGATAATTATCTTAAGATACTGAATTTTTAGAACTACTACTTAGGGACCAAGCTCGAGTCATGTCATATAAAAAGAAGGAAAAGAAAAATGAAATATCATTTTTCAACTTAGGATTGACACAAATAATATATGGTGCATGCCCAAAACTTTGATTGGCATGTTTGTTTATCATTTCTCAAAATGCTTGATTGGCTTGCTTTATGGGACTGTACGTAACATTTAGCACACAAGGGTGAGGCGTTTCGCCCAATAATCTCCTATGCCTTGTTATCCTTTGAGCTGCAGCAAGCCAGTTTGTAAGAGCTTACATGCATTTGAGAGGCCTCACTCTCCACTCGTTTTCCTATTTTGAAATCACCATCTTAGCTTGCCTAACTTAGTTTTAATCCAAGTATATATTGGCAAATAATCACCGGCCTAGCTTATGCAGTACCCCTTTTATTTTATTTAGCAAGGTATGTAGACCTTTAGGCCATGTTTGTTTGGCTGGAATGGAATGGGTGGGAATGGAATCTAATTCCATACTTAAAATAGTCTAGAATGAAAATGAGAGTGAAATAAACATTGCGGAATAAATATCATTATAATTCACTATTATTATTTGATTCCATTCCCATTTAATTACCTCATCCAAACATGTTGTTTGGAATGAATTGGAATGAGATTCCATTCCATCCATTCCATTCCAATCAAACAAACATGGCATTAGCTCAACTAAATCCCAGAACACGGATATCTTTCTTCCTTTCCAAAGAGCGGCCTTGGAGGGGTTAGGGTTCGACCCGCTAATTCTAAAAGATGATGGGCTTGGATGAAATTCTTAATTAACTATGCCAAGAAAAAATGAAAAAAGAGAGGTATATTGAGAAATGTAATGAAACAAAGATAATGGGCCTAGAAACGAAAGATTATGTGTGTGGCCATTAGAAAGGAGTAACATATATGGCACTAACACTACTGTGGTTGGCCACCAATCACCATACCACAATTTTAAAAGACTATGCTGAATAGTATATATATTGTCCCAAGTTAATTAATAATGGAACAAGAACAGACAAAAGGAATAAACCCTACCAGTAATCATCAAACCGTCTACATCTCATATCTGAGGAAAATGGAAAGGGCACAACTTGGGTTGTGTGAGGAGACAAGTCATTATCATTCCCCCCCCCCCCCCCCCCCCCTCCTCTCTCTCTCTAGAAGGTTTTGTTAAGTCATTATCAAGTTTAGTTAAGCCCTCTCTCTCTCTCTCTCTCTCTCTCTCTCTCTCTCTAGAAGGTTGTTTGTTGTAGCTAGAGAGAAAACACATATAGATAGGTATGGATATATGATGAAGAGGGTTGAAATTCTTTGTTGATTACATTAATGTGTGTGGGGGACGTAGCCCAACCTTCGCAGTCCCACAAACCGCCCCAAAATAACCCCACTTGCTTAATCCACACTATTTCTTGTTGGCTAGAGCAGCCCCACCCTTCATTCCTTTATACTATTTTATTATATGAAACATATATATGTAGAGAGAGCCATTTTAGACTACAACCAAGGTGTACCATCCATCATTCTCAGTTCACCCCTAACCTACTTTCCGTCATCAAAGTTGATAGGTTCATTTTAAGGAGATGTGCCACATATAATTAAGTCTGACCTTTGAAATTGGACGGTCCAATCTAAATTTTCCACGTTTGCCTGGTGACATTGACATCGGTTCTTGTCTGGCTTCACATTAATTTTCATACTAGTTATCCAAAAACAAAAAAATTCATGCTCTCCAATTCGAAAACAACTCATGGCTAGTGAATTATTACAAAGGTGATTGCTGCATCACTGCATGCATTGACATGGGTTAATACATATGAAAAAATGGAAAAGCGACCTCTTTTATCTTTTATGTTAATGTGGTCCTTTTTTTTTTTCTTTTTCTTTTTTCTGTTTTCTTCTTTGCATGTGATTGTGTCGAATGCTTGAACCTGACTAGTTAATTCTTCGCTGCATTTTTATTATTTCTATTATTTAATAATTTTAGTCACATAGAACTAAATAAATTAAGGGCCAAACAAAATTTTTAATTAGTAATTAACAACACTTCCGATTTAATCGAAGAGGGTTGAAGTTGGATTGTTGTGAACAAGCTAAGAAAACCGCCCACAATCCTTGAATGACAATTGATACAATGCATCATTATGTCTGTTCAAAGATCGATTATTGAATCATATTGTTAAGTGAAGTCATATGAAATCCATGAAATATTGAAGGCCTGCAATCACACTACACAGTTATCATATCGTTGATATGGTGCATCCTGAACCCATGATGAATAATTCCTTTTTCACTCTAATTATAAGGTTGCGCGCAGCTTATTTTCACTAATCATGGTGATTATGGAATCAGCATTTTGGTTAATTAACCCGGAAAAGTACACGTGGTACGATAATTAACCTTGGTTACATAAAAATTTCGTGCACCTACCAATCATGATAATGGCACCGAGTGATTATATATATATATATATATGGAGAGAGAGAGAGAGAGAGAGAGAGAGAGAGAGAGGCTATGAAAAGGGTGTAGATAGATAAGCTCATTCTATTTTAAAGAATATTACATAAACTCTAATTAAGACCCATCCTGCACTGAGTGAGCTAATGTTTAATTAACCTTGAAGACTTATAAAATAACATATGATTTGATCAAAATTAAAGTCGTCAAAAATTTTATTTCACTTACCTAATGTTTCTTAAGACAAGATGATTGGTGCAAGTGGACGCTCGATCATTTTAACATATGTTTAACTAAATTTATACCAATGGATGAACTCAATTAATGTGATAAATATTTTAACATGACCATGCATGTCATGCCCCCCCAAAAAAAAAAAAAAAAAAAAAAAACACCCTTATATAGCAAGAGGGATGAGGATGCCCTCATATATCGTGTGTATATATATATATATATATATATATATATATATATATATGAACAGAGGATTGCACGTCAAGTTCATATATATATTATATATGAACAGTCGCTCTCAGATGGACGTTAGTTAAATGCAGAATCCAGCGCAAGATCCAATGTAACTCCTTTAACACTCTACGCATGAAAACTTTCCTTTATCAGCTGCTAGCCCCTCCCTCTCTCTGTCTCTCGTGGCTTTGCTGTCATCATGGTGATGCGGGTTTTGTTTTTGTTCTCTTAATGCTTATCATTACTCCTTTGTTTTGTTTCTATTAAGTTAAGCCCACTTTTCTAATCGAAATGATTCATCAGCCACTCAAATTCAAGTACACAAAATCCATATGACCCCTAATTTTTTTCACCTTATATAGGAATATGTGTGCATATAATTATATATATATATAAATTATATCATATTATGTACACCCTTTATGGCATTAATTATAGCTAAGCATCCATTATAAAATATTATATACTATAATTGGTCAGTAGTCAAAATTTTAATCTTAAAATAAAAATGAAAAGGGTAAGTCGGTAGATCGTATAAGATTGTGATGATTTGATCAGATCGTTTGTTGTTGATTCAAATGGGATGGGACCCATTTTAATCGGATTGGATTGGTTTCAAGAATATAACACCACCCCTCTTTTTTTTTTTGGGGGGGGGGGGGGGGGGGGTGGAGGGGTGAGAAGGGAGGATGTTTTGCGAGAACCGAAATTAAGCCGGCTACTATCTAGTCTCTAGCTAGCTAGATTTAAAAACTACAATGCATGTTCTGTAAATATTAGCTACTACTTCACATTTTATTTGGGTATCAAGAAATTAAAGTCACTTCAAATGTGAAGTCAAAAATATTGGTCAATTCTTCCGTTGAAAAATCATAAAGAAAAGAAAAAAGGGGGAGGAGGGGGCGGTTGGGTTTAATGCTTTTCTTCACAAAAATCCACCTTTTGAAAATCTCAATTGGAATATCTTTTCGGCTAACTTGGTAAAAGTCGGTAAGTTCTTTTAGATAGGAGATTTCATGAAGTATGCATTTTCCATGTTACATGATATTCTCATATGGAAAACCAAAAAAACTCTAGAAAATTTTTTTCCAATGCAAATGATTAGTGTCAATGAGTAATATGTAATTGAATGAAGCAAACCATCTCGATCCTCTGGATAATTATGGATGGGAATTAAAACCTCTCTCTCTCTCTCTCTCTCTCTCACTCAAATGTGCCAATGCCCAAACTGACCTCAAAATTTTTAAAAATTTTAATTTGGCATAAAACTTCCCCAAAAGGCTTTAAAAAGATGGAACAACTATTGGGAAAATTGTGTTGCCAAAAGTCAGACTGAATTTGGCCATTTGGAAAAGTTCAAATTCAAGTAGGAAAAAAGATATAGAAAGGATTTCAAATACATGCAAAATCCATAGGCAATTGATAAAAACAAATATTATTAAAAACCTATAAGCTATTGATGTGAAATCCATAGATTGACTTGCGGGTTGTTTATGTATTCATGAGAGATTAGTTTAAACCTAATAGCTTAGAACACTACTCTTTTGGTCCAAAAAAAATTAATAATAATAAAAGCTTGAGACGTATGAAGTGCTAAGCTCGGCCAAAGTATAAACGGACTAACGGAGTCTATCATATAGACAGCGTAATGCCAATGATAAAAATTTACCCTACTTTCCCAAAATAATAATAATAATTTACCCTAGGTTTTGTGTGGTGGGAATAATTAGCTAGGCCAACCCTGTGGACAAAAACACCCTAGGAGTCCACGAATTAATGTGGAATAAACGGGTGGGGTACAAATTAAAAGGAGTACATTGGACAATCAAATCCGTACTGTTTTGAAGTTAACGCACTAACTTCTTTATTATTATTATATTACATATATTAGACTGAATTAAAGCACAAGGAATGAAGTGAGGACCATTAAGAAGTGTCATGCCGACCACATCGAAGACCCCAGAGAAAGGATCTCTGTCATTTTTTCAATATTTATATATGGAAAGGGTAATAAATACTATAAGCCAAAGTCATTAATTAAAGACCTAAAGTCCTAAACAATAATAAATTAATAATCTATCATATCTTACCCGATCCTTCACTGGTTTATTTTTTTATTTTTTGGGTCAGTCCTGATGTAGAAACTGGTTTAACATTTTTTTTTTTTAATTTATAAACTGGCATGCATTAATTGAAATTAAGACTGGTTTATTTTTCATAGTTTCTACATCCCAATCTTGGGGAAATCATTGTGTGCTTGTAAGTCATACGGTTGTCAATGTGTGCATCAAACTAATCAATGGTTGCACCACTGATGCGGGGTGTGGCATGGTGAGATTTAAGCAAACCTAATGTGACCTATAAATAAAGATTGTCAAGAGATCTTTTGATATAGGACATGAAGATCATTTGGACCCCGAGAAGAATAAAATGAAAAATTGAAAGTCCGATCGAATTGCATGAATTGTAAGAAAATTGTGAGGGAACTGTACGAATTGCACTGGAGGCTTTTTATTGTTAAAAACTTAAAATCACTTGAAATTTGGTAATCTGTTGGGAAACATTGAGAAATCAAACTCATTGCAACTGGAGTGCAAAGGCGGTGGATTTTGGCCACATTCCATCGTTTAATTCCAATGCGTTTTAAGTTAGTAAAATATAGTAAATTTATGTAATATTCGGTTTTGTTTATGTAATATATAGCCATACATGTGAGATATTTCTAATCTTATATATGGTTGTGTTAATATTATTTTTTAGAATAATATGAATGTTAGATTTTTTTTTTTTTTTTTTTGGGATAAATGAATGTTAGAATTCACCATGTGTATAGAGAAAGAAATAAAGTAGTAAATTTTCTTGTTTGTCTTGGTTATCGACATAAAAGTAATATTATATATTTTGGAAAATTTGATCGGCAGATATAATTGGCATTGGTATTGATTGTCTTTCCTATATCCACCAAGGAAAAAAGAGAGAGAGAGAGAGAGAGAGAGAGAGAGAGAAAGGGAATTGTCAAGAGGATGTACTCTTTTCTATAAACTCTCGAAAGTTTTCCTCAAATTTGTATGGACAACACTAAGCGTAGCATCTAATGTGGCAATCGACTTCTTGTGGCGATACTAAATCGCTTGGAAGGTCTTTTTGTCAATCAACTTAATTATACCATGTCAAGTGTTGTAACTAAGTACCGTAATTCAAAACTGTTTATAACATTTCCCAATTTGTATATATTCTATGACACTCAGCTAGTCTAGGTGGTAAAAGCCTGATTGGCATCAATCAGGCAAGCATGTATTCAAAACCCACCTTCACCTACTAATTTTGTGATATCTCAAATCCTAAACTTTAAGCATGCTCAAATCAAAAGGGCCTTGGAATTATGGAGCTCCAATTGTAATTTTGGGACCAACTTGCAGTCTCAAATATGGTGATTAGTTTTTAAAATTAATTAAAAAAAAATCGTTACTATTGGAAGGGAGAGCTCTTAGCAAGACATGCATTGAGGAGCCCTCATGATATATAGCTTTAATTTACTCATCGAGTAATATAGCAGTCTTTATATTTATGTTTCTAACATATAAGCAATAACTATCAACTTAATATACATTGTTCACCCATTCTTTGATTATTTGTGCTTTTGGGATTAAGTGTTACGTGTAGTAACATTGCATTAAATTTTTGGTTTCTAGGAGGTATTGGTTCGAAACTCTTTCTGATCATATCCTCTGTCCATTATCTAGTAGCTTAAACTATAATGTTTTAAGATTGGAAATGCTCAATAAAACCTTAATCTCAATATAACCCGAACTCTTACATATATGTCTTATTTTTAAGAATTTGAAAAAAAAAATGCAAATAGAATAAAATAGAAGGTATTTTCATTGTCATTAGTAAAGAAATTAATTTGAACTGGTTTTATCTAAGATAGGATAATGGTGCTAATAGAATGGGGGTGATCGGTTGAGTTGTAAATTATTAAATTGTGTGTGAGTGAGGAATGAGGCTGAGCCAATGAAGCATGGTGATTGGCGAAAGGGGGTGATGGCTTTTATGGGACTCATTCAATTTGATGCAATATTTGAGGAGAACAGAGCACACAAATGATTAGCAATTTTGATGTGGACAGGTAGGAAGTCTGACGTGGAATACAGATGGCAAGCGGTGGAAGGTGACACATGGCAAAGGGCGGCGCACCAACCAGACAAGGGGAGCTGGATTGTTGGGGGGAGAGAAGAGAATGTGATTGGTGGGTTGGTTTTAAATGTAAAAAATGTGATATACATATGTAGTATAAGGCAGCAGTGTCTAAAATGAAAGGGTGGAAAATCTTGGGACATAATATAGCGGTGGAAGGTGGCGTGAATATTTGGTGTCACGCCGTCCAAACAAACCTTTCATCCCATCTGCCACCCCCACGCGCAATTGATGATTCCACACCCCCCTTCCTTCTCTTCCCATACCCTCTCTCTCCCTTTCCTCTATATCTTGTTTTCATATTTATATATATATATATATCTATATAACTGATCCCTTCACAACAACATCCACCCAACACCATATTCAAACCTTTCTCTTCACAGCTATAACAATAATATTCATCCTACAACCGCCCTTTACATCTCTCTCTCTCTCTCTCTCTCTCTCTCTCTTTGGGGGCAGTGCAAGACCACGGCGAGATCGGATTCTCTGGTTAGTATTTTTCTGAGGAAATATTTTCGTTGTAATGATTTGTTGTGGATGATATGCCATCAACATGTCAAATTTTATCTACCATATAATAAAATAAAATAAAAATTCATGCATGTTGTCCGCTAGCAATATATCCAAATTTGCCATGCATTTAGTCATTGATGATCTCAACCTGGCAGTTTCCATGAGCAAATGATAGCGTGTAGTTCATGAAGTTAGCACCCACCTTGAAACTATGAGGCTAGATCGATCTCAGATGAATCCCGGCCTGCCCAAGTCGACCATACTTAATTGTCACCTTTTTGTGTGGTGAATTGTGTGTGTGTCTGTGAGAGAGAGGGAGAGAGGCTTTAATTTCCTTTGTTTAATTGATTTAGTAGTACTGTATGGCGAGTAATCTGTCCTCGAACAAATTTTCTTGCACATTAATGATAGAGTGAAGCTGTGGAGATGGAAAGGTGGTGGGTGTGAAAACGTTTTCCACCACTGTGCAGCATGTAGTGCACTGCACTCAATGAAAACATAACATGCTTGTGTCTGTAAAGTCCATCTTTTCGGCCACTTTTGTGTTCAATAAACTTGCCTAACTTCATGCAATTAATTGCTGAGGCTAGCTATGGTTATATTTAGGAGGACCAAACCTATGTTGTTTGGTGGGTCCCACAGATGGTCTGCCATTCTGCTGATGGCATATGAGCCAAAATGCACAAAGGCTAGCTGAAACACATGCAGGACCATGTATATTGATGGGTCATCATTAACCTATATAGAAATGCAAACATGTGTATCTCTGGATCTCATTTTGTCCAAGAGTCATCTCTTCCCAAAAAGTTGCTTATCATTTTAAGATAAAATGATTTTTGGGATTACTCTTATCCCTTATTTTCTAAATTATACTAGTTAATAGGTTAAAAGCTTTGAAAAAGGCTCTTCACTTTGGACATATTCTTCCAGTACGTGCTAATTAATCAAATTGATCTGTTGTTTCTACTTTAATTAATTTGCTTTATCACTCTTCCTTTATCTCTCTCTCTCATACGCTTGGCTTTGTTACTCGATCAGGATAAGATATCATCGATCAATGGAGATGGAATCATGCATCCCCCCAGGCTTTAGATTTCACCCTACAGAAGAAGAACTCGTGGGTTACTACCTTAAGAGGAAGATTAACTCTCTGAAAATTGATCTAGATGTCATTGTTGACATTGATCTCTACAGAATTGAGCCATGGGACATCCAAGGTAATTAATGATCGACTTGCTTTACATGCACATATATTGTTGCAACAATATACCACAGGCTTAAGCTCGGTCACAATGGTCCCGATCAACTCTCAATATGCAAGTACTTGAAACAAGAGGCTGGAAAGGATAATACAGTATAACTAGATTTTATTTAATTATTTTGTTTGATTTGATTTTTTTGTTTAATTTGGACCAATCTGAACTTAACATGTAGCACACCCATGTTGGGGATGCGCTTAGACTTTGGTGGGTGATAAGACTAGCTTATACCTCATACCATCCCACTCATCTAGATGCCTTTACGGGCCATCATGTTAGGCTGCCTTAGAATGGTCTTCTCAACCCATAAAAAAAAAGAAAAAGAAAATTGTAAGGCTGTCTTCGGCTTTTCCTTTCTATTTAGTGTTAATATCTCTTCTTCCTCAAGAAATCAATCCTGCGATTTGATATGTAACTATAGTAGGAGTACTGCTTCCAGCATATTGAAAATTCAAAAGAACTGATATATGGGTGGACTTTGTGATGTTGTATTCTTCCTTAATATATTAATGAAGTTTTATTTTGCCGTTCAAAAAAAAAAACTCTAGGTTTAGCGAAACTTATGATGGCCTCTTCAATACAAGAGAGAGAGAGAGAGAGAGAGAGAGAATTAAATTACTATATTAAGGAGAAGATATGTTTTTGATAACATAAATGTCTACTTAATTGATTTTTACACGTACAGGCAGATGCAAGCTAGGCTATGATGAACAAAATGAGTGGTACTTCTTCAGTCACAAAGACAAGAAGTACCCAACGGGAACACGGACTAATAGAGCAACTGCTGCTGGATTCTGGAAGGCAACAGGAAGAGACAAAGCCGTGCTTTCCAAAAATAAAATTATAGGGATGAGGAAGACCCTTGTGTTCTACAGGGGCCGCGCTCCCAACGGAAGGAAATCAGACTGGATCATGCATGAATATCGGCTCCAAACATCTCAACATGGACCCCCTCAGGCAAGTTAATTTCATCAGCACATGTTAATCAACTTGTAACTTTAATTTTCATGCTGTGTATAATAGGCCAGGGGGCGTCTGCATGCAAGTTCATTCAGAAATTAATGACTCCTAATCAAGATTTTGAACTAGGACAGTGATATATATAAGAAGTCTTCATATATGATATTCTAGTTTATCAATTATCTCTGGTGACAGTTTTGTGGAAGTGGTTCATACAAAAAGTGGGTACCACCTTGATGAAAAAGTCCCTCTCTTTTTTAGTGGTTTAAAGTGAATTATTCTCTTGACAGGAAAAACGTCCTCAGCCCTTCACTAATCTTTCCTTCTAGAAGGGCATCTTATAAAGGCCACTTATTAATGACTTACTCCAATACACACAATACACATAGTAAGCTAATATAATTAATATTGGTTGAGATTGCAGGAAGAAGGATGGGTGGTATGTCGAGCATTCAAGAAGCCCAGTCCTTCCCACAAGCAAGGTTTTGAAGCATGGAATCATGCCTATTATGTGAGGAATAACAGCTCTTTCGGGGCTCGATCATTTCCAGATATAGCAAGTCCAATGCATGCCATAGTCCATCCAAATCAAGGTGCAAGTTTTCATCAAACACCTTTTGGTTTGGAGCAAGAGCTCATGTCCACCCACACTCCTAATTTGGAGAATCAACTCATTGAACTTCCACAACTCGATAGCCCCACCCTTTCAACAAGTTTTGCAACGAGAAACGAAACTTATGATGACGAAAGGAGCAATATTCAGGGTGGCCAATATATTGATTGGGAAGATTTGGACAATTTACTAGCATCACAACTAAATGAGACGGCGTCATTTTCCCATCAGAACTTGCCATTGATCCCTCGCGACTATGAGCCTGCAGCTGATGCTCAAAATCGTGCTAGCCATCTCCTCGGATGCTTTCCCAACTTGTAACGAAAACTCATCCGTATCAGCTATTTATATATGTAAGATAAGAAATATAATGATCTAATTTGTAATGATTATAGTCAATATATATACATCTACTACAAATTAGGGTACGTATGAGTATAATTTGGAAGTTGTTGAAGAGCTTCCACATACTCAAAATGTGGTAGAGGAAGAATGAATTAATTGTTGTAATAAACATGGAAGACTTGTTTGGCCAAGGGAGTGTTCTACAAGTTCAGTGTACTAGGTTTAAGTGTTAATTCATCTTTTTTTCACTTGTTTCGGCTTATTTTGTAAGTGCATGTAAATTGCATTGCTACATACAATATTATTCTTGCTTAATGACTTTGTTATATTTAATATAAAATTGTGTTTTTATTTTTTATTTTATTTTTTGGGTGGCATTATTTTTATCTTTGAAGATTGATGTGATTATAAAAGCTTAAAAAATTCAAATGAAGCATTCTATTAAGGTAATTTTTGTTTAGCTGAAATGAAATCACATTCTAATTCATTATAAACAGCGTGTTTGGATAAGATAATTCAAATGAGAGTGGAATCAAATAGCAAGTTTGGATAATTTTTTCAAATATCTTCTATTTCAACCCACTTCAATCATGAAATTAGATTTTATTCTCATTTATCCTATTCCATCTAAACAAAATATGACCTAAAATGAGTTTGGGAATCCCACGTAAATTGAACAGATCTATTAAGATGGGCTTGGCAGCCCGACCAATACGTTTTCCCCTCCTAGCAAGGCAGCTTCGGTTTTTCAAGGAGATTTAGGGAAAAAAACATGTAGGCCTTTGTGGCAGCTCCAAGCCTGAATGTCTAGGACAGTCTATGTTGTAGGTGGGCCTTAGAAACTAGCCCAACTAGCCTGGTATGGGGAAACATGATTTAGAGGTAATTTTTGGGGCCTTTTTGGCACCCAAGACTTCCTTAGTTTCTTTCTACATCTCATTAGGATTGCAAATGAGCTGAGCCGTTCGTGAACAACTCGTGAACAAGCTCGATAAAGGCTTGTTCGAATTCGTTTGATTAATAAATGAGCCAAGCTTGAGCTTGAATACGAGGCTCGTTTATTAAACGAGCCAAGCTTGAGCAGACCATAGCTCGGCTCGTTTATATTTGTGAACAAGCTTGTTAAGGGCTCGTGAATAGGCTCGTAAATAGGCTCATTAAAAGGCTCGTAAAATAGCTTATTAGTAGGCTCATTAAGGGGCTTGTATAAATACCCTAATTTATTTTTTGTTTCTCTTAGCTAAGTGGACCAATTAACATGAAAGAGATAATACTTCCTTAGTAGTTACATCTTGTACTTATTCAAGAAAGATTTTTAAGGTTTGTGAACTTTTATCTTAATGTTTAAAACTCACATTCGCGAGATCAAACCAATCTTGAACATGAACTCAAGCTCGAGCTCGAGCTCAAGCTCGGCTTATTTAGTTAAACGAGCCGAGCCGAGCCGAGCCTGAGCTTTTCTAAATCTTAATGAGCCGAGCTTGAACACAATAAATTAAGCTCGTTTAAAGCTCGGCTCATTTATAAATAAACAAGCTTTTAACTGAGTCGAGCTTGAACACTCCAAAACTCGGTTCAGCTCGGCTCATTTGCAGCCCTACATCCCATTACCCTCTATCTCTCATTTAAAATTTTGAAATTTTCTAATAACTGTCCATCTTATTCCCAAAATCTCCCCCAACCCCAACCCCAACTCAACCCATCCCAAACCCTATCTTATTCTCAAAATTTAGAATTTCCTAATAACTGTCGATTAAATTTTTCATATCTTTCATATTCCCATTCTTAATTGGGGTTCTTCTGACCTTGCAACCCTAATATATTCTCTTTAAATTATAGCAATCATTTATAAAAAGGCAAGTTATTACTAGTAAAAAAAATCATTTTCAACCCCATCTAGTTTATATTTTTTAAGGTTTTATGATAAATATAAAAGGTTTCTACGAAAACTAGCTGTACAATTTCACTAGAAAACATCGTTCCAAACAACTTTGTAAAAGCCTTTTTTTTTTTTTTTCTTTTCAAAATCTATCATTTAAGTGGACTTTTAGCAATTTACAATCTCTATTTCATTTTTACAAAATGTTTGATGAAAAATGGTTAAAAATTCTACTTAAACGAAAGATTTTAGAAAAACTTTCTTTTACAAAGTTGTTCAGAACGATGTATTCTAGTAAACAACATAGTTAGTTCTCATGAAAACCTTTTAAATCTTTCAAAAAACCTTAAAAGTACGGAAAGCATTGAAAGTACAGAGTAATTACCAGAACTCACATTAATTTCAATGGACTATAGAGAAATTACACTTTCCAAATTTTAATCTAGATCAGATTTTTTATTTTTTATTTTTCTTTCTATTTTACCTTCTTTTTATAGCACCATTGGAGGGTATCTTTCCAGTTGAAATAATGGGTTATGACTTGGTGTCATATAGAGAAGTTGGGCATCCCAGTGAAGCAGGGCCGTCTTCCTCCAAATTCTAATTGAACCCAGTTTCAACATCTTAATGGTTCGATCAACATTACTGATCTACTACGTCCTATAATCTATCTATATCTATACTACCTATAAAAAGATGAATGTAAGAAAAACTTTTGATTGACTAATATGTCCTTATTTTAATTTTTAAATACACAACTACCCACCCTTTTGCATAAATAGGAAATATAATAATATGGAAACTATAATTCTAAAACACATACCTTAATATATTCTAAAACACATACCTTAATATATAAAACACAAATAGGAATTCAAAGGAAACCCTAAATCAAATACTTCATTTAATACTATACATATAATCCTAATGCTGAAATTTAGTGATACTTCATATAATGCTAAATTTGTTTGTGTTTTATACTTCATATAATGCTGAAATTTGGTGATACTTCATTTAATACTATACATTAGGTTTTATATCTATTTAATACTATACTCCCTTTAAATTTTCCATTTAATACTATACATATCAAATAGGTAATTGTGTTTTATACTTTTATTATGTATTTCTTGAAATTTGGTGATAATTCATATAATGCTGAATTTGTTTGTGGTTGGGGGTGGTTGTTTTCGAGGATTTTGGGTAGACTCGGAAAACCCTTGAATGTGTTTTGATTGTAATGTGGAAATTGTTAGAATGGGTCATATATGTATATGATAATTATTATTATTATTTTGCTTGAATTTGGTTGTTGATGGGAAGGGAGGGGGAAAAAAAAGGAAAAAAAACAAAGAAATGAGGGAAAAAAAAATAAAATGAAAATCTTGATCTCCACTCTCTTTTCAATCTCTAAGTGAACAAAAAAAAAAATGTAGATGATGATACCATATAAAAATAAAATTGAGAATTTTTTTATAGAAAAAGTAAGAAAAACTATATTATGAGGGATCAATTTCACTTATTAAAAAAATAAATTAAATAATATTTAAAAGCATTAAAAATATAAAATATAGAAAATAAAAATAAAATAATTATGTTTGCTACTTCCCTTTGGAATGCATATCTCAAATTGAAGTAGCAAATTGCCACAACCCATATAAGGTAGCAAAAGACAGATTTGTTACCTTTTTTTTTTTTTTTTTTTTTTTGCTACCTCCCTCAAAGATGCTCTTGTATCACATATTAAATTATATTATATCTATACTACTTATAAAAGTTTATACTTTAGAAACACTTTTGATTGACCATTACATCTTTATTTTAAATTTTAAATTTTAAATATTTATTTGCCTCCCATATTTAACCAATTAAGAATGTTTTATATTTAACCAATTAAGAATGTTTATTTTCTAGCAAAAAAGAAGGAAAAAAGATAACGCAATTTATGTTCACTTCATAAATTCTATACAGCCTCCACTACTATGCATGTGTTCTAGCTAATTTTTTATTCCTACCATAACTCCTAACAATTGAAAGAATTTTGACCTATTGTGTTGAGCGTTTATTCTAATAAGTTAAATTAGCACAAAAGTAACAAATAATTAGATTTTCATGTTCAATATATATATATATAGATATAGAATTTATAAATTTTTTTATTTAAATAATATTCATGTGCAACACACGTGTGCCCATATATATGTATAGATATATTTTACTTATAAAAAGTTGAATGTGAGAAAAACTTTTGATTAACTAATATACCCTTATTTTAAATTTTAAATGCACAATTACTCTTCTACATATATAGGAAATATAGAAATATAAAACACATACATAAATAGGAATTTTAAGGAAACTATAATCCGTATAAATAAATAAAACCCAGAATTGTAAGTTAATTCAATTTTATAACATATATCATCTATTCATTAACAATGGGATTCTAAATTCTACTTTCTTCATTAACAGTAGCTTCAACCTATTTTAATAGAGTCCTCATCTTCTTTTCTTTTTCGAAATATAGGGTTTTAGGATTTGTTCTAATTGCTATAGAAAATACTGTTTTCCATGTGAGTCAAGTACTTCATATATTTCTGTAACTTTGGTTCTCCTACCTCTATTCTTACTGACTGCCCTACCTACAAGATTCATTGCAAATGCAGTAAAGTTCTATTTTAGTTCTGTTAGAAATTATTACTTTTGAGTATTTTTTTATTTTATTTTTTTGGTGTAAGTTTTTGACAAATAGTGATTCACAAATATTTTATGAGGATACCTTTCTTTTTATTTAATTATTTATTTTTGGAGTTGGTTTGTTTTCTCACATAGAACCTTTTATTAAAAACGATATTAAAAATTCTACCTTATCTGGTCAATAGAGCATCATCTCAACAAAGGACAACCCAGAAGAATTTCCATGTTAGCACATTTTTCATTGAGAAAATTTTAAAAGTAAGTATATTTATCATAATTTCATTTAATTTTTTATATTATAAAAAAAATTTATAAAAAAAACCCAACTTCCCCACTCATAGAATAATATTTTCAATGAGTTGGATGACATTTATTTTAATTTATTTCTTATTTTTTGAATTTAAACACGATGTTATTTGTTCAATTTATTTATGAAATAATTTTTTAAAAAAATTATTACTCTTTGAAATAAATACATAACTAGGTTAGTTGCTAAACAAGTTCGAAAAAAAGGGTTAAACTATTTAGCTTTTTCCTTACAAAAATAAACACACACACACACACACACATATATATATATATATACACGGACAGAGCCATGAGAAATATCCTTTTGATAGGCAAGTGTACAACTGAAATTTACATATATTTTTTATATTTATTTAAGTTATTGATGACACATTTAATTAATTTATTAGTTTTAGCACTGATTTTTTTTTTTTTTCCCATCACAAAAATCTTTTCTTTAAAAGACAATTTATATGGTCCACTTTAGCATAAATTCGTATACCATTGATGAAATATTTATTTTATAATATATAAATATTCACGTGCAACGCACGTGTGTACCAGCTAGTATTTAAAAATGCACCAACTATAGTATATTAAAAATAAAATAAAATAACACATTAATTTGAATCTGTTCAATTATATATTATTGGCAGAACAAATATGTTCGATAATCCCTTGACTTACTGGTTCAAAATGCTCACCAATAGACAACACTTTCAATAATACATAATCAAAAATTAACAAACGCAAAAAACAATAATTTTTCCCACAATTTAGATGACTTATTAATGGACAACTAATTAAAATAATTATAAACAAACAATAATTTATTGGTTTAATAATAAGTTGATGCATAAAAATCACTTTACTATTCTGTAATTGGGGAGAGTATAAATGCATACCTGGACCAAAAAATTTCAATTTCGTACCTAAAGTGTACTTAAGTGAAGCAATTTGGTCCCAAACTCAAAATCCATCCAAATAGCAAACGGTGAAGTCAATGTTGTAAAAGCATACAGACCATCCTAAGTACGGGTGCAAGTTGGTTTGGGTAAACCTGAGGATAGAACCGATCGTAGCAATTTGGTCTGGTGCAAACTTCATACAATATTCGGTTTGAATTCAATTTGAAATTTATAATAACCAATCAATTCAGTTTGATCCATGGTTTAGGGGGTTTCAGAATTAGAACAGACCGAATTCATGAGAACCAAAATCTATATATGATTATATATATATAATATACATGTTAATACTAGTATATTAGACTCCGTATATAAGTATTATTCAATGAATAATAATACTTACTCAATGAAATTCTTTCCTTTTACCCAAAAAAAAAAAAAAAATCCAAAAAACTGATAACTGGATCGAACAAAACCGTTTTTTCTCGATTTCGTTCTATGCCAAATTCCAGTCCATTATTTAAAGAACCAAATTAATTAGTTCGGGCCGGTCCAGGCTCCAGTCTTGTTTTCCCTTTGGCCCAGGTTGAGTTGTACCCCTAATCCTAGGTAAAGCCTAGATGGCGGGGGCGCATAAAAACCAATTAGGGTTATTTAGAAAATTGAAAAAATTAAAATTAAAAAAACACTTTATTGGCCTATACTTTGAGGGAAGTATCCATGAAATAACTATACTAAATTTTTTTTTCCCAATTAGGTATCCAAAGTACACTTCCATGAATCATTGAATTTGGTCCAAAATCAATCTCTCTCTCTTTCACTCTCACTCACTTGTACAAAATTAAAGGGTCTTTGTATAGGTATCATGATTTCTTTATATTCTACAATTCAAATCTCACTTACTGTATAATTTTGAATATATAAACCTTTTCTTAAAAATATGCTTTTAGGCTCTATTTGGTTCATGGATTTTATCAAGGAAAAAAAAAAAAAAATGAAGAATTGTACTTTTTCTTATTTGGTTGCAAAGGAAAATTGGTAGAAAAAATAACAACTTTGGCATAGTATGATATCATCTTTTCTTTTCATTTTCTTTCCTCCGCATTTTTTTTCCCTTCCCTCTTTTTTCCATGGTAAAATCCTACGAACCAAATAGAGGGTTAAGAAAATGAAATTTGTCAGAACTTGGTTTCAATTCAGATCAAATTGCTTCACTTAAGTCTACTCTGAGTACTCAATTGGAAAATTCCTTAGTGCTTTTTTTACCCTTACTAGTTTTTAAGCACCCTACCACCTAGGCTCCGATCCACCCTAGCGATACACCTAATACAATATAACCTGACCCCGTCCCCATGACATTTAATATTAATTCATGATTGTAGGTCCCTTCTCCAGTGTGATTGGCAGATTAAGCATGCGAACGGGGAAACAAATAAATGTGCCGATTATTGAACTACTCTTAGTTGTAATTTTGTTGTACTGGATTTTCCATCCATGGAACTTGCGAGGTTTTTTTGTTGTGAGATGCCCATTGTATGACAACCCACTTGTCTTTGACTCTTTTTTACCGAGTACACCATCCACAAACTCTTGAGCCTCTAGCAATCTCTCTTCAAATCTTGGGTTCTTCTCGTAGAAGATCTTATGGGACTTGGGACTGCTGCAGCTGGACTGGTAAGGATCCAGATGGTTTCCGATCCTCTGGTCATCTCCAACAACAATGAGAATGCTATTATAGAATCCATATTTTGGTTTATTTGGACATTTACACAATTTGACACACATGCATGCATGGAAAAAATGAACACATGCGAACTATACTAAATCGTTCTGCAAAATATTTAAAAATCACAATTAATTCTATTAACATAGCAAAATCTAAGTCACGATTCCTTTAAAACTCTCGCCGAACAGAGATAAAATCATGGTTTATTATTAAATTACAGTGATTTGTGAAAAATAAAAATTATGGTTACGTTTGGAAACGTAACCTTTGAAACTCTTGCTGACTAACCACCTCTTATGGCTGGATAAATAAATCACAGTTAATTAATGAACTTTGATTTTATTATTTTTAATATGGTAACCTTTAACTTTGTCATACCCTCCCATATTGTTGTTAGCATTTTTCTTTGTTCTGTACCCTTGACTTTGTCATGAAATGATTATTGTGTAAGGTTTTGAATTGGCCATGTGTCATGAGTCCCACATGCATTAATTACGTACTTCTCTATTTTATCATAGGGGCAGATTTTGTATTCCATTTATTTTAAACTTTTTAAGATACGTTTTATGAGAAAAAAAAAAAAAAAAAACAAAAGATTTTATGAAAATTGCCTACAATGTCCATTAAAAAATATTATTCTGAACAACTTTACAAAAAAAAGTTCTATCATTTAGGTGAATTTTTTGATCATTTACACTCTAAAAGATGAAATAAAGTTTATAAATGATTAAATGGTAAAAAAGTCCACTTAAATGATAAATTTTTAGAAAACTTTATTTGACAAAATTGTTCAATGTTTAAAATGATATTATCTAGTGAACACTACAGCTAGTTTTGATGAAAACCTTATATATTTTTTATAAAATTTTTAAAATAAGTGGTGGCACAATATTTAAAATTGAGGGATGGCTATTCTATCATTGCCACATTATTATTATTATTATTATTTTCTGCATCTACACAAGTTTATTTTAGTCATCCAATCATAAAGTTGCCATTTGGAATGCTCAAACAATTCTTAAACTCAAAATTACTAAGCTTTCATTTCAATATGTGTATATATATATATATATCATTAGACATGGGACATACAATTCGATCATGTATATATAACTCTACACCGTACCCATAGGCCGTAGGATATCCACTTGACTTCAAAATTAATATTAACAACAAAATACGATTCCTTCCGTCGCACAAAGATAAACTAAGTTTTACAAAATACGCAATTTAAAAAAAATCATCATTGTATTGACTTGTTTTTTTTAAAAACTCCATCTTTCCAAAAATAACCTTCTCTAGTTAGTATTGGGTTTTGGGTTGAAAGTAATTATTGAAATAACAAAGGGTATATAGGAAAGTTATTTTAAAAAAAAATTGAGTTGACTTTTCAAAATAAACAAACATTTTGGAACAAAAAAGTAACAAAAATGGTCAATCTTTGTAGGACGAAGAGAGTATGTGCAACACCTTATATGCAGCATCAAATTAAATACAGTACCTTATGTGACACTATATGTATGGACCAAAACTCTTTCAATTTATTTCACAGAACTCCTTTTTGTTGATGTAGGTTGGTGTTATATGGGGTGCTATACGAAAGGTGCTTCGTGTAGCACTACCATATTAACAAGGAACGCAAGAGTCGAATTTAGAATCTCTCTCAACAAATGAGGGATAAATGTGATTAGGCTTAAAAGTTGTTGACAAATTATTAATCATATAAAACAACCTGTTGCCCGATGAGTCTAATAGCATTTTCTTTACTTATTGAGTGAGTGAAATCGAATTTAAGATTATGGAGAAGTATTAATACATATTTGTTGATATTAGATGATTAAGGATAAGAATAGATTTTATAATTTTAATAAATAAAAATAAAAGGATGCTGCTCAATCAACTTGAGCTCATGTAATGTATAGGTAATTGTCCCAATTTTTTTTATGTTAAGTTCCTTCAAATTATTAATTTAGGAAAAAGGTCAAAGGTCAGTGGAAAAAATGTTCATTAGATAACCCAATTCAACAAATGGCCAAGGCTCACCAAACCTTTTCCTCCTCTCATTATCTTCTGCATACCCCAAAGAGGACCCCAAACTCTCCCAAATTATACAACATTCATTAATTGTCCTCTTAAATTCTTTTACCACCCATAGTTACCTTCTATCTGGACCCCCCTTTCTCTCTCCCTCTCTAAAGTCAATTTCAAGGGATTTCCGAGCTCTCAGAACATCCCACAACCAAACCCTGCTGCAAACTCTTCCCTTACAATTCCTCCTTCACAAATACACAAAATTAGGGCTTTTGATTTCTGTCAAATTCCCCAAATCAGGGTTTCTTGGATCGGGATTTTCTCGTTACAATGCAGTTAATTGCTGCGTCTCCGTACAATGAAAATTGAACCTTCCCCCTGCTATTCGCACAGTTCAAGCGTTCTTGTAATGGCAGCTCCAAGGAACTCGGCGAACGAGAGCGTGAGGGTGATGAGGGACGAAGAGAACGCGAAATTCGAGGACTCGCCGACGGCCAAGAAGCCCAAATTGGAGGGGAGGTATCCGCTGACGACGTGGGAGTTGGCGGCGGCACTGGGCGTGTTTCTGATCTTCTCGACGGGGTTGTTTTGCATCTACTGGACGATGCCCGCCGCCGAGTATGGTAGGATTAAGCTGCCGCGTACGGTTTCAGATCTTCGAATGCTCAAGTAGGTGGTTTTATTTTTTGAGTGTTTTTTATCGTTGTTACATATGGGTTTTGGATATACTGGCTTCTTTTGTACATGAATGCCTATTTGCAGTGTATGTTTTTTAGATTATAGTACTTAGATGGGTGTAATAAAAATTTTATCTTCTTTTATTTATTTATTTAGTTAATTTTATTTATTTTGAGATACATAGAATTTCTTGTAAGTCAATACTAAAAAATGGGAGAGAGAAGTCAGAAGTGGATTAAACAGCTATATATATGAACATTTTCTATCACATTGGAACTTGGAAGAGACATCCTCACTTGAGGTTTAATGGAGCTTCCATTGGCCCTTCTTCCTTTACATACGTGTTTGGGGATTATTTTTGGGTCCATGGCACTTTAGTTGAGATCATTTCCTCTAGTCTTTGAGAGCACCTTGAATTGAGCCCCGCACTAGAAGCATGAGTTCTTACTTCTTAGTTCTTACCGACCTACGGATGATAATTATTTAAAAATGACACGCATGTACCCACAAATAACCAACTCGAAAAGCCTGGGAAAAGTCCCAAGAGTTTCTTAAGGAAGTGACCATATCTACATGGGCCTTGTTTCACACTTGTAGCCCACTTTTTAATGGTAGGGGGTTGCCAGCAACATCCCCAGACCGCCTTGAGTAGGAGAAGATAAGACTCTTGGAGTGTTTAGTGAAAATAATATCGATCCCCTATTTTCTTAGGTTTTCCAGCGTGTAGTAGTCAAATCATCCATAACCTTACTGTTAAGAAGAGTTTTCCAACTCCATGAGAGTTTTTCTGTATTCACTTTTAAGGAGCACACCTTGGACCAATCTGTAAAAATGAGTGCGTAACTAACACCTTTAAACTCTTTGGCAAGAAGGTGAAACATGGAGTAGGGTACTGACTCAGATATGGAGGCCTAAATTCAGAGTGTAGGTTGATAAGTATCTAGAATTGGGTACCACAGTATTAATTTATTTCTTCTTTTTTGGATCAAATTACCCACATTACTGCTAGAAAGCTCATGATCGGAGAATCCTTCCACACCCTCTTCCCACCCCTCATTTCTAGATGGAATAAAAAGTGTTTTCTTGTAAAGAGAGGAGATTCAAGATGGGGCGATCGAAGACGCACCAGCCATACCAAGAAATTTCTGCCAAAGAGAGGGCAATTGAAGACACACCTTGTGTAATTATTCAAGCAAAGCATTCTATTAGATTTTTTTTTCTCCCTTATTTTAAGCAGATCATTAGTATTAAAATTGTTGTGGAAATTGATAAGCCAATGCCTTAACCTTTTGGGTTTACTTTAGCACTCTGAATCATCTTTAAGGGGATGGCCCCTTGGAATTTTGATCGAAAACACAGGAAAGAAAAAATGGTTAACTAGAAAATTTACCACTAGGGTCAAGGGATGATAATCTGCAATCTAGATTGTCATCTGATATGTAAACATCATTCAAGGAATAGAAGAGATAAGTAGGCTCATTCTTGGTCATTTAGATTTATTTTTAAATTTCAATTTCAATTGGCAGATTCATTTATTTTCACAATGTAAGACACTATAGGAGCACCTTGATTCTAGGCAAACAATAAAGACAGGACAAAGTGGGTGTCCTCCACCAAAGATCCTGTGAAAATGGTTTCTGGACAGATTACCCAGCGATGAATATATGATGATCTAGAAACTCATAGGTACCCTGGGATGTGAGTTTCCAAGGGAAACATTGATTTTCCTTCTTTGCTGGTTTGGAGCCCTCCCATTTTTATGAAAATTATTTTTGTTGAATGTTGACCTAATGGTGGGGTAACCTTTTTCTTAAAAATTATTTACAGCCCTTATTTTTTTTTGGTCAGGGATTTATTCCTGTGGAAGTACATTACCCAATCCTAGATTATTGATCATATTTCTGCTTAGGCCAAGGCACAATATCCTAATTCACCAAGAGTACGACCCTCAAGCAAGGCCAAAAGAAATACATTTGAAGTTTCTCAATGCTACATGCCACACTACTAATAAGGAATGGAAATTAATGATGGGTAAGCATGACCAAATTAATGTAACCCTTTGCACCTCCCATTCTGAAACAATGAAGAAGAAGAGAGAGAGAGGGGGGGGGGGGGTCTACTAGCCATGTTAATCTTAAGACTTTACCAAACACTAAAGAATGACGAGAAGATTCATAATCCTCTGTAAAGTTCTTGAAGAGAAAAAGTATATATTTATCAATGAATTGAAGATAAGAGACCTTTATCCTATCCATTTGAACCTATGAAGCACAGATACTTCCAAACCCCCAACGAATCCGTATCGGATAAGATACGCCTAGGATACTTTCTGATACGTATTGGATACTTTCCATGCCACATCATCGGATACTTCTTGAATACATCTTGCATACATTTGGGATTCCTTTAGAGTTAGTTTGTAATTATTTATTTTTTAAATAAACAGGTAAATTTAAAAAAGCATAATACCCATACTTTGATTGAAACAATAAACCCATTTTAGTTATTTCTTCTTAGTTCTCTTTCCACTATCTCTCTTTTAGGGCAATAATTGTAAAGCAAGAGTTAAATGGCTATTTTATAATGTTAATGTCTTTCTATATTTTATTTTAATTTTTTTCTGTGAATGATGAACATGGTTGATGCTTATGGATGTGTTCTTTGTACATCTATTCTTGCATATTAATTGATTTTGTAGATGTTTAAAAAAAAATTTATGTTTATTATATATGTTTTATTTATTAACGTATCCATGCCGTATCGTATCCTACATTTTTTTAGAATTCCTAAATCGGCGTATCCGTATCGCATTGTATCTGTATCCCATATCCGTATCTGTGCTTCATAGGTTTGAACCTTCAATGAGATCAAGAGATTTTGTTTCCTATCCATACACACACACACACACAGAGAGGGAGATAGAGAGAGAGAGAGAGAGAGAGAGAGTATCCAGAATTCTACAATGCATATCCTACACTAGTGTTATGTTAACAAAAGTGAAGAAAGGTGGTGGGAAAACTTAAAAATATGGAGGTCTTGGTCTTAGACCTTTAGTTATTATGAACCATGCTTTGATGGGAAATGGCTTTGGAGCTTCTCTTAGGAGAGGGATAGGTGGAGAATAGTTGTGGCTTGGAAATATGGATGTGAAGATGGGGTTTGGTAGTCTAAAGGGGTGAGGGGTCCTTATGTGTTTGGTCTTTGGAAATTAATTTCGAGAGGTTATGAGATATTTTTAACAGGTTTTAACTTCAAGGTTGGGAATGGGAGACGGATTAGGTTTTGAGAGGACTATTGGAGCTGGAATAGAACTTTAAATGAGAAGTTTCCAGATTTTTCCTCTATTGCAGTTAACAAGGAAGCTTAGGTGGCAGACTATGCAATTTATATGGAGAGTGGTATTCATTAAAATTCCTCTTTTGTTAAGAGGGTTTCACGATTGGGAGTTCGAAGAGGTTAGGACTTTTTTGGAAAAGCTTTATTCTCTAGAGATTTTGAGGGAGGAGGATGTAATGGTTTGGAAGGGGTCTACTAAAGGTTTGTTATCTATTAAGAAATTTTACAAACTTTTGAGGGGTGTTGAGGGGAGAGGGGGAGGAGAGAGAGAGGGGGGGGGGGGGGACTTTGTTAGTTTGTTGTAAAAAGGGTCTGGGGTTCTTATGTCCCTCCTAAGTCACTTTCTTTGGGTGGACAGCTACTTCAGAGTTGAGATGAGTGCTTAACAATTGATCATCTTAAGAGCAATGGATGGTTGATTCCAAATAGATGTTGTATGTGTAAAAAGAGTGAGGAAACGGTTGATCATCTTTTTCTCCATTGTTTAGTTGCAAAAAAAAGCCTTTGGGATGTTATCTTTGCTTTGCTAGGTACCACTTGGGTAATGCCAAGATCTTTGGTGGATCTTCTGAAATCATGGTGGTCTTTTCTTGGATCTGGTGGGAGGAAGAATTGCAAGATCATTTGGAAGCTATTTCTTTTTTTGTTTGTGTGGAAGGAGAGGAATGGAAGAACTTTTGATGATGAGGAGCTAATTTTTTTTCTAAACTAAAGGAGTAAGATTTATTTTCATGTTCTTCTTTCCCATTTATCCTGGAGGGAGACATATTTTTTGGATTTTTTGGACTTATGTAACTTGTATAGTATAGGTTGAGTCCTTGCATATATTGTGTGTATTGGGGCTTGTTTTTGTCTTGTTTCTCTATCCATACACATTTACCTTTATAAGGAAAAAAAAAAAAAAAAAGGATGAAAGGTGACGACTTGTCTAATTTCTTAGGAGGCCTGATCATTCTAAATTTTTACCTCATGGGTCTTTAGGGCAAGATCTATTTGTGTTTGGCTCAACATCATTTACTTGCAAGTCACATATACAAGAAATTTAATGCTTTGGTTAGCTTGAGTAGTCGTTCCAAATTATTCTTGAAACTTCAACTTTCCAAGTGTTCATTTTGCAAAACATTTTCTATCAAGATACTTTGATTTATATTCCAAAACAAGTGTTCTTGACCACCTTTTCTTTTTTTCTTTATTTATTTATATTTTTTCTGTGGTGGGGGGGAGGGTTCTATTTTAAGGGTGGTCAATGCATCATTTATTTTTAGTTTGCTGTCAGCATTTAAGTTACTTGCAAACATGTTTTAACTGTATCAAGCTTTCCCTGAACTCTAATGTTTCCAATTTGCTTCAGAGAGCATCTTGCAACATATGCGAAAGATTACCCAGCGCAATTCATTCTGGGATACTGCTCAACTTACATATTCATGCAGACATTTATGATTCCTGGAACCATTTTCATGTCGTTGTTGGCTGGAGCTCTTTTTGGTGTTATTAGAGGCCTCCTATTGGTTGTCTTCAATGCCACAGCTGGAGCATCGTCCTGCTATTTTTTGTCTAAGTTAATTGGCAGGCCATTAGTTATCTGGTTATGGCCTGAAAAGTTGAGATTTTTCCAGGCTGAGGTAACTTATTCTTATAATTTCTTTGAAATCTATTATATTATTGTATTAAATACCATTTATCTGAGTTTTTACTATACCTTCCATTTTGCTATTGCACCAACCTGAAATTTTGTGGATTCAGATAGCGAAACGCCGGGACAAGCTCCTGAATTATATGCTTTTTTTGAGGATTACTCCAACCTTGCCCAACCTTTTTATCAATTTGGCATCTCCTATTGTGGATATACCGTTTCACGTTTTCTTTTTGGCAACATTGATTGGTCTTATTCCGGCCTCTTATATTACTGTCAGAGTAAGTCTTTTTATTCACCTCACATTTTTTGTCTAAATGAAACTTGGTTTTATTCCCATTTTCATGGAACTTTTACATCTTGCTACTATAGTAATTAGTTTGTTGTTTCTTTGTTTATTTTCTTTGTTCATTGTAAAGTGTCTACTTGCGTTGTGCTGCTATCAGGAATGCAACATAACAACAGCTGTTGTATTTGATGGTTGTATCTAACAATATGAATTTTGTTACTGAAGTTCTTGGATAGTTAGGGTAATGCATTTATCTCGTAGGTTTTGTACATCCTCTTTAAGAACTGGGTGATCATGTCCATTGGCGAGCTCTTGCTGCTGTCTATGTTAGATCATATCTTTAGGGAATTGGATAAATGGAGACAGTATGGCAGGGGAATATTCTCTGTTTCTTTATTTCCTGTAGGATGTGTCTACGAATCGGATATGTGATTCACTGTCCATGTCGGTTTATACTTCCCATTGTTTAGGATAGTTTGGGTTTGGGTTTGGGAAGGTTTTTGGAAAAGAAGAACTAAGTATCTGGTTAATAGCCATTATATTGTTGGCGTGTCTTACACTCTCACTTTAGGTTGTAGTATGAGTTCTGACCTGTAGCTTGATAGTATCTCTTAATATGTCATTACGGCAGCTTACTTGAAGATGCAGTGGATTTGGTTTGGCTCTTAGGCTACAGATCCTATATGAGTGCTATTTTTTCTCCCATTCCAGCTCGTATCAACCTTGATCTAACGAAGTTGGAGGGGGAGGGGGTGCGTATGTGTGTTTCTGAACACATTGATATGCTTACACAAATAGGCATTGAAAGGGTGAAACTGCCATCATTATACTTAATAACCCCTAGGGTGGCTCAATGGCAAGGGACCACGCCTCAGGAAGCGGAAGTCTTGAGTTTTACTCTTGCTAAACCCCTCAGGGCTACCCACACAAGGTTTCATGGTTCTCATGGGCCTTGGACTTACTTGGTTGACTAGTTCATATGGCTTGTGTGGGGTCTTATATGGGCCCGGTGTTTGCCCAAAGGGCTTCCTCATTATCAATTTATATATATCTATATAAATAAATATAATTATTCCTAAATTAATATTATAGGTATATATCTTTTTCATTTTTTTGGGATAAGTTATAGGTATATATCTTTATCTGCAAACATATGGACATGAACAATCTAGAGACATTGTAGACCTATGAGTATTTTTAGATTTGACACTCTAGCACCCCTGATCCTACTTTACTATCTATTCATTTAGGTTCAGATGGATTAAAATTATGGAGGTTTTAAAACTTCCCAATCTGGACACAACTGGTGACCCAAAAAGTTAAAAAAAAAAAAAAAAAAAATTAAAATGTATTTATTAGTGTATAAGAAAAATTTTATAATAGTATGTGTTATAATTGAAAAATAATTATCAAGTTGGATTTGGGTCAATCGGGCTCAGTGGGTTCAGTTTAGACATTTAGGCTCTAATGGCTATTATTATGGCATCTCAAGTTTGACAATGTTGGACTTTTCTCTTTCATGTTCTCATGGAACTGATACTTGGTTTTTTTTTTTTTTTTTTTTTTGGTATGGGAGGTTCCTCTTGGAACCAATGTGAAATGTAGACTTGTTAACACTGCCCACCCCCACCCCTACAGGGTGGCATGGGATGCATCTTTAAAATATATATATATATATATATAATTATATATGTATTTTCTTTTTATGTATAAGTGGGTTTGGGTTGTTAAACCAGTTTCATAATATGATCTTGCATATGAAGTTTTTCTTAGCTTTTCAATGTTTTCCTCATGTCACTGATCGCCAACTTATTGCTGTTGCTTTTGCTCATCAGGCTGGCCTTGCTCTTGGGGATCTGAAGTCAGTTAAGGATCTATATGATTTTAAAACTTTGTCTGTTCTTTTCCTTATTGGGTTTGTCTCCATAATTCCTACCCTCCTGAAGAGGAAGCGAATCTATGAATGAAAGTTCTCAGTGAGGCCCCCCACATTTCTAATTAAAAGTTGGATTATGGTATTGGATATCTTGGATCTTTACAATTTGCCAGACACAAAAGGAATTGTGGTGCAGGGCCCTTGTTAAAGTTCATCTTTCTTGCCACTCAGCACCAGAGGGTGGGTTTTCATCTGTGCTTGTGACACACAGGTTGACTCCTTACCCTGTATAAGCACCCCCGAAAAAGAAAAAGAAAAAAGAAAAAAGAAAACGTGGAAAATATAAAATTGAAATAAGAAGGTTCCTTTTTATTCCATGTTTGTGTAACTCCGAACATCTCCCAAAATTGATTATGTCAGCAATTGGTAGCCTGATTTTTTTTTGTGTTTTTTTTTTCCTAGAAGGGTCTTTCCATTATTTTATCCTGGAATGAATTGGAAAATAGAATCTGTTTGTAGCAGCTATATTAAATGCGTTCAAGGTTAGATCATCAACTTTGATCGTAAAGCCATCAATTGATGAGTGCCTTAGCTGGATTTGGTACCATTTGTTTTGCATTTATTTATTTTTCTCGGAAAAGGATCAGTACTTTATTGCTAAAGAATTCTCCAAAATGATCATTTTATTCCCCTTTCATTGTTGGGCACGTAAGAATTGCGGTCTCTGTTTCATTGGTATCATATTAACCGGTTATACGCGATGATGTTGATGATGATGATAGAAACACTCAATATCACAGCTATGACGATATGCCACATTTTCAGGATTTGATTCTCTTTGTAGCTGATGTGTTTGTCAGAAGCATCTCGTAAAGATGATTCAGGTTTGCCTTTGTGGGCATTTGGGCACTGATATCATTAGGCCTTTCGGGTTACTATGGTTTTTAACAAGGTTCACTGTTACAACACTATTGATTGCTGTTGCCATTTTCTTAGAATAATATATTTTTGGAGTTAGAATCCTTGTTAAGGGGATATTGGATTAGCTATATTCCCACATTCATCGGTAGGACAGTTTTGTTGATGAGCTCTAGGATAGATCGTTTGTCTTTTTGACCTGTTACAAGTCCAGCTAAGATGGATGATGGATCACATCCTTTGAACGGTACTGAAGCAGGGTTATCTGCCTGGCTAAAATCTTGTAATCGTTTGGTTAGCTTGCTAGCAAGCTCAACCCCCGACAGAATGACGACATCATTAAACCGTCTGAAGATCATGTCCATATGGTTCAGCAGGACCCCAATTTACTAGTCCCATAGTTGCTTTGTCGGTGAAAGCATAGCATAATTGAAAACAGCATTTCAAGAAGGCCCCACAAGGCCACAATAGTAACGAAAATAAAAAAAGAAGAGTATACAAGTGGGGCTGTTTAGCGTGTTTTCAGTAAGCATTTACCGAGTGTCGTAGCGTTTAGTGTTTTACGCATGATTGCTTGACCTCTATAACTTGTACAGCATAGTAAATGAGCCTTGGATTTCCAAGTCTAAAGGTTGCTATTTGTTATTTATTTCAGTATGTTCAAATTGGGAACTACAATTGCCTGGCTAGCAATACTTTACAAGGGTTTGATATATATATATATATATATATATATATATATATTTTGGTTTAACGGTCAAAGTGTCTAAGTCAACTTGCACGTATCTCGACTAAATCCCTCCCCGGATGACCTTAAAGGCACACTCCCTCACATCAGCTTGATGCATTCATGAATTGACTCCTGGAGTATTCTTCGGAAAAATCAAAGTCAAGTTGATAAAATAGATAAACTCTCTTCCTACCAACTTGACTAACTCCCTTGGGTAATACTTTACAAGGGTTGGAGGTAGGAGAAAGTGCATTTCTTGGGTTATAACCTGATAAAAGGCATCTGTTCTTTTTTTTTTTATCTTTACCCCAACAACCTATATATATATACATATATATATATATATATAGTGAGCAATTTTATCATCTAAATGATGAATATTTTAGTACAAATTCTATGACATGCGTGATAGAAGTTATTTCCTTCGGAAGCAGAGAAGGCTTGGGAAAGAAAGAAGAAAGATGCCTGGAATTGGCAAATAGAATCACTTTAGAGATGAATTTAGGTCATTTTCCCATGAACATGGTTTCAAAAATAGCCCAAAATGTTATGAAAATTTAGGCAATCATAGAAAATGAAATAATTCCCACAACTCTTAAAATTAGAACACGGGAGCCTGGGGTTCAATGGTATCTACACTGCTCCCATTAAAAAATGCTGGATGTTCCCATTCTCAACAGTCGACAGGGTCTTTCAAGGTGCATGCATCCATAACCCCCAGCCTAGAAGAACCCCTTATCCTACACCCATAACCCACAAGAGAGAGAGAGAGAGAGAGAGAGAGAGAGAGCACTCTAATCTCCCTAGAAACAGCCATCCGATGATGAGATGATAACCTGTGAGGCTTCCAGAGAAAATTACATACAAAATTCCACATTCCAAACAAACTACAAAAAATAGAAAGAAAAAGGAAAAGCAAATAAAAGAAAATTTCACCACCACCATACTGATCGCAGTATTCAGCATTTGCCCAAATCTGACAATTGAAGTCCTATGAATCAAGGGTAACAGCTGGAGAGTCTTCGTACCCAGTAATGCCTGTTATCCTTATCCGTGTATTCGGCTGCATAATTGAGTCACAACACACCACAGCATTACAATGGGATGAATGCAATATTGAATCATGTTTGTGTTTCTAGTATCAATGTTCTTAATTATATACGAATGAAGTGTATGAAATGCACATAAAAATGCCTAATGAATTCACTAAAATGTTCACACACTCGATCCTATTCTAATGGCTAATCCAGAAGTCAACAATAAAATTGAACCTCTTAGAATACCTGTCGATGACCAATATTTCTTCGATAGTTCTTGCGCTTTTTGTACTTGAAAACAACGACTTTAGGATTTAATCCCTGCATGGAAAGAGTACAAGTGACGAGTTGAGACAGTGGACAAAAATGTATACAAACGAAAAAAAAAAAACTTAGGGAGGCAGTGAACTACCTGCTCTTCAACTACAGCATGTACTGCAGCATTTGGCACCACCGGTTTTCCAATGTAAGTACTTGTTTTGGTTCCTATAAGTAATACCTTACTCAGGATAATCTGCAGAAGAAGCAAAAATTAAACACACCATTAAGACAGAAATATTCAGTGAGAAATCCAGAGCAAATGTCAATTTTTACAGCTCACTGAATTAAGGAATTAATGATGAGTAGGTAAATAAATATATGTGGTGGCAGTATATAGCTATAGAGGCCATAAATGATGAAAAGCATTATCTGATTACAATTAGGCAGCTGGACTACTCCACTAGTGCTATACTGACCACAATTGCTAAATGCCTGGGTAAGAGAGTAATCACTTTATTTACATGTTCAAAAGATGTATATATTTCATATTGCTAATTCTGTGGATATTGCTAAATCTATAACTAATTATTTCCTCTAGCGAAACAAAAACATTTCTTTTTAAACAAACAGATTAAACAGAACCTAACCTTAAGGAAGCAACTCTACCAAATTACTTTTAGCAACAAATACAAGAAAATAAAAGCATTAACTGTAAAATCAACAATGAAGTGATAAAAACATAATAAAACATCAAAATCTAAATCAATATAAAACCAGAATCATAGTGGAATCAGCATGGCATTTAATATTCACTTAAAAACACCAATAACAATATCAAATAACTAATATCAAGGCACAGACCACAACATACATCATGAACATTACATTTTAACATCAGCAAGAGAAAGAGAGAGAGAGAGAGAGAGAGAGAGAGAGAGAGAGAGAGTATCTTTTCTTATCTCTTTTCTCATCAACATCAAGTGTTACTGATACTAAAATTTTTCTATCAAATCCTTAAAAACAAGCCCATTTAATGTTTAAGTCATTATTTTACGGACCCCACAACTACTAGATAACTGCTACCTAAAAACTATGCCCAAGGGTCTTGTTCAACCTGCTCAGCAGTGTACAAGCCACGCCACCAAGCCCAATAGCTCGGTTTTTAATTTCTTTAGGTTCAATATGATAGAAGTACGTTCTCTATAGTTTCAGTTTAGTTTTGTGTTCTCAATCATGTCCTTGTAGTGAAACATGCCAATGTCTAACAAGACCTTGCAGGGAAAGTGAATTGCACATCCATTGGACCCAAAAATTTGTTTTAAGAGTGTAAGGATGTGTTGTAGCTAACGGATTGCTGAAAGCCAATGCCTGAATTTTCTATAAGCAGTATAAATGAACAAATGCATGAAATGTTTCTCAATGCTATCTTGTCAAAAACTTGAGAGCCATTTCTGGGAAAGATATCTAGATTAACCGAGGCCCTCTGCTCACAAAAGAGTCCTATTGTTACTAGCCCCATTGTGCACACATATAGTAAAAAGGATTACTTGAATTTGGGTTTCAATTGACCTATACTTCCTAGTTGGGTTGTGTTTGTGGTGCTTTCTTGTAAGTAACATTGGCTGACCTACCTCATTGTTTCAGAACAAGTATGTGCTGCATGATTGCAACTTCTAAAGAGTTTAGACAGTGTCACTTAGCATGAACAGAAACCATGAGGATGCTGCACACCTAGCCTAATATTCCTAGCCTAATATTGCTTTAGTGATCCTTGAACATGCACCTAGGCACGAGTGTGGACAACACTGATGTTAACATTAGATATCCACACACACACACACACAATGAGGACGCTGCACACCCGATCCTTGAACATGCACCTAGGCACGAGTGTGGACAACACTGATGTTAACATTAGATATCCCTAGCCTAATATTGCTTTAGTGATCCTTGAACATGCACCTAGGCACGAGTGGACAAGACTGATGTTAACATTAGATATCCACACACACACACACACACACACACACACACACACAATGAGGATGCTGCATACCTGATCCTTGAACATGCACCTAGGCATGAGTGTGGACAACACTGACACACACACACACACACACACACACACAAAAAGAAAGACACACACACACACACACAAAGAAAGAAAAAAAAAGAAGAAGAAAGTCCATAAAATATTATTCAAGCATGGACAGAATAACTATCAGGTGAAAACCCGCATTTAAAAAGCTTGACCAATCAAAAAAATGGCATGGGGAGCTAATTCAATAAAACATGACCTCTATAAAAAAATGTATCACAATTGAGTAATTTAAACAATGAGATAACTAGTCAATCAAAGAATTGGGACAAGAAAAAAACAAAGAAAGTCCATAAAATATTATTCAAGCATGGACAGAATAACTATCAGGTGAAAACCTGCATTTAAAAAGCTTGACCAATCAAACAAATGGCATGGGGAGCTAATTCAATAAAACATGACTTCCATAAAAAAATGTATCACAATTGAGTAATTTACACAATGAGATAACTAGTCAATCAAAGAATTGGGACATGAACCCTTTTATTGAGTGCCGGCAGGATTCTTGGAGCACTAGGGGGGGCATTGGAGATATAGGAGACAACTTAGCTTTAGTATAACACGGTTATATCAGCAAGAGCCTTTCTGAAAGGGTGCCTTGAAGAGTCTAAGCCATATTTTTCATCCAAATGAAATCTATAAATGTGTGCATTCTGTAAAATTGTTTCAAAAACCTTGTTCACTCTCTCAATGCCCCCCTTCATATCGAGTAAGTATAATCAATGTGTTGTACAAGATTTCTTCAATAAAATCACACCACCAATCCCATAGCTTTAAATCGAAAATTCCAGAAATTGTTTTTAATCCAAACTTGTTCAAATGACTGAATTTACTGCCAAAATTTCAGAACCTCCCTAAAAGGTTGAATGTTAAAAGAATAAATAGTTCAGGCCCTAAATTTCATGAAAATGTATTTCATCAAAAAAAAAAAAAAAAAAGGTCATGAAAATGTATGTTATTACTAAGCAAATCATAATCACAAGATATTTAAGACACTAAAGTATTAATCAAACCACTCAATGAGAACAATACAATAGTCCAAAAACCCATGATAAAATTCAATAGTCAATGATAAAATATTGGATAAATCGAAACAAAGATTAAGGAAAAACAAAAACTCATGACAAATCATTACCTTATCATTGACATTGGCACCTTTAAGTCTTTGGGTGTAGATAAATCGTCCAGGGAAAACAATGTACTGGCGAGACCCAATCTAAACAAAGGCCAAGACACAGCAACCCATATCAAAAAACATACGTAACAATCAAAAATATCATCTGGGTAGCTCCAAAATGACTCAAAAAGCATAAATAACAATAAAAATATATCATCTGGGTCACCAAAAAATCTCTCTAAAAAAAACAAAAATATCATCTGGGTCGCCCCAAAATGGCTCAAGAAAAGCAGAGGACACCCAGAATTTTCATCACTTACCATAACCACAGCGAAAATTTCTTCACGTTTGGGCACTGGGGTCGCTGTTTCAACTAGTTGGGCGGGTTCCGAATCGGTCGACTCCGGTTCGGACTCGAGGACGGGCGCTTCGGATTCAGAAAATTTGGGTAGGGATGAGAATGCGGGTTTTGGAGAGAAGGTGAGTCTGTGGGAAGAGAGAGAGGGAGTGGTAGGAGAGAGAAAGTTGAGGTTGGTTTTAGAGAGAGAAAGTGTTGTTGATAGGTTTTGCTTCTGAGGGAGTCTTCCTGTGGCTGTGAATGAAGAGCAGAAGGTGAGGGTTGTTGATGCCATTTTTCTGCTGAACTTTGAGAGCTGCTCTCGCTCTTCTGTCTTTCAAGACCATGGCTGCGTTTTGTGATATTGCTGCAATCCTATCCATTTCCCTGTTATAAAATGACTGATATACCCTTAGTAATATACATACTCCATTTTCTTTTGGATAGACCCTTGGCAAAAAAATTTGAAAAATTTAAGGTAAAAGACTAAGTGGGCGTTTGGTGCATCATTTGAAAGGGTTCAAAAAGGCTTTTTGAAAAGTAAAGTCATTTTTATTATTTTATAAGCGTTTGGTAAATCATTCGAACTGTTTTTTAGGAAAAAAAGTCATTTATTTTAAAAGGTAATTTAGCAAAAGTTATTGAAGATAGCTTTTCAAAATGATGTTTGCGAAACGGCAAAAGAGTGTAAGAGATAAAACTAAAAAAGTATTAATTTTTATTTTATTTTTTTTTGTTCTACACAAAATGACTTTTAAATATATATGTTTACTAAACATTCAATTTTTTTCAAATGTTTTTTTAAAAATAACGTTTAGAAAATACTTTTTTGTAAAAGGTCTTTTTATTTTGAAACAGTAATCCAAACACACACTAACATTCCCCTCTTTTTTAGTGAATTTTTTTTTATATAAAAAAAATGGAGTTTTAACACCCTTTTTAAAGGGCTGACAGTGGCATTCCCTTCTTTTTTATAGCCATGATTTGAGCCCTTGCAAGGTCCTAATATATTTTTTTATTAAACAATATCAAATTTTTTTGGACAATGATGTCCACGAGATTTCGTTTCTTTTTCGACCATACTTACAAAATTGTGATTTTTGGAAAAATCATTTAAAATGTCATTGATCATAATTGTCTTCCTCCATTAAGTTTTTTGGATTTTTTTTTTTTTTTTGGGATGCTAATCTAAGGAATTTATCCTTATTCCTAACCCACCAATATCAACAAATGAACAACATGTTATTAGATTATCATGTCATTAGCGAAAACTTTTAATGATTGGATTAGATATATTTTAAATATCGATTTAAGTTTGACAAGAGGTCAAGGCTCGGGTGTGTTCCTCAAAAATCATTATTTTAACTTCTCGCAATTATCGTTATATGTCTGAGTATGAGGCATCTTACTCAAACCATTAAGGGATTAGTTTAGACTGAAACCATAGTAGGAGTAAGATTTAGAATACTAATTGTTAATAATTAAAAAAAATATTGATTGACGTATATCTTTTTTAAAAGTGGTTATTTTGGTACATTATTTTTGTTAGAAGCATAGGAATCAGATTATTTCTCAAGGAACTAATTCAGGTCCTACTATTGCTTGCTCTCAAGTCTCAAATCTCCATAACGCACCTAAATGCTTTGAGGAAATTGTTTATAACTTTGTTGCTTCTGCTTTTTGTGTGAGATAATTCTAAATTCTGCAGGTATATATGAACTCAGCAGTCATGCTTAACACTCCCACCCTCCCTCTCCCTTTTTGATAAAGGGAAGAACTTCATAAATATAATAGGCAGTCACAAAAGGAAGGAAGACTCTTGGCCCCAAAAATTTAAAAAAAAAAAAAAAAAAGGAAGAAAAAAAAAAGAAAGAGGGAAGAGGAAGATCATACCATTATAAATTTACAAAATCTAGTTCTTTTAGCTAAAATATCATCGAAAAGAGGTGAACCTCAGTGGAGCAAGTCTGAATTCCTACCAACTGATGAACAAGGGCCAAGGAAACTGTTTAGAAAATGCAGAATATTAGTGAGCTATCCATTTTGGAGAAGTTTTCACCCCTCCTCAACAACATGGATTAGATTTTATTGCAAGCTTTGGGGATCAATCATTTCTTTTATGAGAATAAGTTTAATAAGGACAACCCACAAAATAGGATTTCCGATGTTAATGTTCACTTGCTATTAATCATTTTTTTTATCAACTTGATTTTTGAAATGCATGACTTATATGTAAAGACTATCCAATTAAACGATGAATTTGGCAAATATGAGTCACTGATTGAGTTACAAAAAATTGCCAACTTGTGGCCCCCAATCTTTAAACAGTGTATATATATGTATATTTTTCGTTAAAGATAAATGTATATATAAACTGGAGACTGGAATAAATTTTGTACATCTCTTTATTAAGACTATATTGATATTATATTGATTTATAAATTAATATAATACACTAATAAAATAAAATTTAATTATTACTACAACCTAATGACAGTTAATATATAACAAACAATTATATAATAATGTAATTGGCCCCCTAAGGACTCAATGCATGATAGCATTCTTTTTCTATTAGAGCTGTTTTTTCTGTTACAAGTCAAACTGATTCTTTGAAAGGATGTAGGAACATTATGGTCAAATTAAAATACCTCATCATCAAACCTTCAGAAGAGTAAACATCATTTTGAACAAATAAAAGCTAAGAATCATGAAGCTTTGAACATTTAACTAATAATAATGCATTCCTTCTACAATTGCATTTTCCATAACTATACAAAAGACTGCTTCCAGTTATCTCAGATTGTGTCTTTTACTCCCAAGGCATCGGCCAAGTTAAGGTTCAAATTGCTTCTCATGGTTCTGCTTCCAAGACCTATATTCCCCTTCCTCATCATCGCAGTGAACTCCCCATAATCAATACGCCCGTCCTGTGCAATATCCAGGGTCAGACCACCAAAGTCAAAACATAAAGGCGACTGATGAGTGAATCAGGCAAAGAAAAGAAAAAGGATTCTGGAATTTCAGGCAACTATTGCCAGACGCAAAAGGCCTGCCTACCTTCAAGCTTTTTTAGTTATGAATTGTTGAAATAAACAGAAAAGGACATTACTGCCAAAACTAAGAAACCAAAAGTACATTCATCTGACTAGCTTTAAAAAATGGAGGTTGGTGCTTACTCTACTACTCATGCATTTAAGTTGCCTGAACCAATTACTAGCTAGAATCATGGAGTTTCACTATCATCAATTTTATACAATTAATGAGTCATTAAAATGGAAAGAAAAGGAATATATATATATATATATGAGATTGATCAGGTCTGGGATGTCCCGGAGTTAAGTGGTGTTCTAACAGAGAGATAAGATATAATTTAGATTCCACCTTTAGCATTCCAATTTCAACTGCCTATCTTTCTTGTACTTCTTTTTTTTTTTTTTTTTGGATCGGCAACAGAAAAGTTTATTAAAAAGAAGAGAGAAAAAAATTACTAATAGGACGAGGAGTCCTATAGAGAGAGAAAGAAACAAAAATGAAGAGAGAAAAAAGAAAAGAGAAAAACACTAAAGGCCGCATACAGTTCTCCAATCAAAGATAATAAGAAACAATGGAACACCAGAAAACTCCCTAGCCACAAAAGCCCAAAAAGAAGCCAAGAAAACAACCCTATCCCATAAACCACCAACTTCCTCACTCCTATCCTCAAAAATCCTCTCATTTCTTTCAAGCCATAGAACCTAGAAAATGGCAAGAATTGCACACCTCCACAACACCACACCTCTCGGACCTCTCCCTAAACCAGCGAAGTCAATGACCAACAAATCGGAACACACAGCAGGACACACCTAACAAACATCCACCCTCTGAAATAACCTTCGCCATAACACAGTAGCCACCTCGCAATGAAGAAATAGATGGTCAAGACTCTCCGCCCCCCTCCTGCACATGACACACCACTGAGGTCACAAAAAATGCTTTGTTCTCCTTCTCTGATACACATCATTGGTATTGATTTTCTTATGAGCAACAGTCCACACCAAAATCTGAACCTTTAGAGACACTTTTGACTTCCAAATCATCTTGAAAGGTGGAAAAGAGTTCTCATCAGAACCAAGAATGAGAGATTTCATGAAAGAATGACAAGAAAAAATATTAGAAGAGTGAAGCAACCGCCTTCTCCTATCCAAAGAAGAAGGCCTAAGAACCACACCCTCATGCAAGGAAAGCAAAGATGAAAACTCACAAATTTCCCTATCATTAAGATTCCTGAAAAACCTAAAATCCCAACCCAAAGGAAAAGAGGAAGAGACAACCATATCCAAGATGGATGAATTCTGAGCACGAGAAAGAGAGTACAACCGAGGGAAACGAGCTGATAAAGGAATGTCCCCTCTCCAAACATCTTCCCAAAAATGAATTTTTTCACCATTACCCACCACAAATGAACAATGACTCAAAAAACAAGGCAAGACTTGGGAAATAAATTTCCACGGGCACCTAGCAGAAACCCTGATACCAATTTGAGAATCCCAACCATTCCTTTGCATCCTATACCTACTTTTGATGATTGAATGCCACAAAGAATCTCTTTCCAAAGGAAACCTCCAAAGCCATTTACATAACAAAGCAATGTTTCTAGTGATAATATTTCCCACAGCAAGCCCTCCCAAATTTCTAGGCTTAGAAACAACCTCCCATTTCACCAAATGGTCCTTTTTGCCCTCCCCACAACCCTCCCATAGAAAATCCCTCATCAACTTTTCAATCCTTGAAGCCACCCTTACTAGAATTTTGAAAAGAGATAAATAATAAATGGGTAAGCTTTCCAGAATTGAGTGAATCAAAACGAGTCTCCCCTTTTTAGACATTAAAGACCTCTTCCAACCATCTAAACTCTTCCCAATCTTTTCTGAGACTGGAGACCAAAAAGCATCAGATTTAGGATCACCCCCTAATGGCAAACCCAAGTACTTCATAGGCCACCCATCAACAGAACAACCCAAAAACCCAGCTAACTTGTCTAACTTGTCCTGTACTCCTGTGAACAATTAATGCCCGCCAAATAACTCTTACCCATATTCACTTTCAACCTAGACACTAACCCGAAAATACTCAAGATAGATTGTATAGTGACAAAATTCTGATCACTCCATGAAGCAAAGAAAAGAGTATCATCGGCAAACTAAAGATGAGACACTAAGACATTATCCCTACCAATGACAAACTCCTCAAACATACCACAAGCTTTAGCTCTATCCAAAAGCCTACTCAAAACATCTACAACCAAGATAAATAAAAAGGGGGACAATGGGTCCCCCTGTCTCAAACCACGAAAAGCTTTAAACACCCTACCGGGTAGTCCAAAAAATTCCAATCTACATGGTCATATGCTTTCTCAAAATCAACCTTGAAAAGCACACCTTCCAACCTTCTCCTCTTATAATCATCAACAACCTCATTAGCCACCAAAGCGGCATCCAAAATCTGCCGACCCTCAATAAAAGCACTTTGAGAAGAAGAGATGGTTCCACTAAGCACCCCATTCAACTTGTTGGCCAGTACTTTTGCCATAATTTTATAAAGAGATGTAACCAAACTGATGGGTCTAAAATCTTTTAATTTCAAGGATCTTTCTTTTTTAGGAATAAGGCATATAAATGATGCGTTCGTGCAAGCATTAATAATCCCGTTATCATAAAATTATGAGAAAACCTTCAATAAATCATTATTTATCACTTCCCAACAATCTTGAAAAAGAGCCAAAGTGAAACCATCCGGTCTTGGAGCTTTATCTCTACAACAATCAAACACAGCAGACCTAATCTCTTCTAGCTCAAATGGTCTCTCCAACCAAACAGCTTGATCAACCTCAATCGGGCACCAATCCAGACCCAAAATGATAGGTCTATCAACCCCATCAGAAGAATATAAATTAGCAAAAAAATCATAAACCTCATTAACGATTTGAGTCTCGTCCTCAATGAACCCACCCCCCTCAATCTTAAGGCGTTTGACAAAATTTCTTTTCCTTTTACCATTAGCAACCTTATGAAAAAATTTTGAATTGTTATCCCCTTTTTTTAACCATTTCACTTTCGCCTTCTGATGCCAAGAAATCTCTTCCCAAAACAACACCTCCTGAAGTTTATTCTTGAAATCACATCTCTCCCTTCTAAAATCATCCTCTAAGAGACCACCCATCTCAAGAGAGTCCAACTCACTAATTCTTTTTACAATTAAGTCTGCCACCTCCCTAAGATCACCAAACACCTCTTTATTCCAAATTTTGATTTTATTTTTAACAAAATTTAACCTCTTCATAAACTTAAAACCCTCCCAGCCTTGAACATTACAATTTGTCCACCAAGACTGAAAACTCTCCTTGAACTGGTAATGACTTAGCCATATATTTTCAAATCTAAATGGTGTGGGTCCCCACTTAAGGGGACAACTCTCTAAAGCCAAAGGACAGTGATCTGAGACAATTCTAACCAAAGCCTCTTGCCTCAGCTGAGGAAAATGATCCTCCCAATCTGAAGAAAAAAGGAAACAATCAATTCTAGTGCAAACCAGCCTCTCTTGCATGTTGGACCATATAAAATTTGCATTGCACAAGGGGGGATCTCTAAGATTGCACTGTCTAATGAAGTCATCGAAGCTTCTCACACTAAACGTAACCCTGGATCCATTCAACTTTTCAGAAGCCAATCTAATCACATTAAAATCACCACCCAAACACCAATTAGGGATGACATAACCCATGTAGACTAAATAACTCTTCCCAAAACTCAAATCTTAAATGAGGATCATTAGGACCATACACCCCAGTCAACCACCACTCAAAATCATCTTTGCCTTTAAATTTAACCTACACTGAAAAGGGTCCTAAAACCACCTCTAGACAAGACAACACTCTATCATCCCACATAACCAAAATGCCCCCTGATTTGCCCACAGAGGAAAGAAATGCCCAACCTCTAAACCTAGCCCCCCATAAACTTTTAACAACTTTCTTATCCACATATTTCATTTTAGACTCTTGGAAAATAACTATGTCCGGACACTCTTTTGCCAAAAAATTCTTAATCAAACAACGCTTTCTCATCGAACCAAGACCTCTCACATTCCAACTAACAATCTTCATTGAGACCTAGCAATAACCCCATTACCCTTAGTAGAACTAACCTCACCATAATTAACACTGGACTGAAGATTCCTCAACTCCCTAAGACCTCTACCACTCCTACACTCCTTGCCTCTACTGGACCCAACACCACCCGACAACCAAGTGGGAAGATCCTTCTTACCCTTACCCCTCCACCTAATAAGAGTCAAGTTCATGTTTCCTAAAAAAAATTCCAAACTGTCTAACCCCTGATTGTTGACGGGAAAGGAAAACACCTCCTCCCTCGCCTCATCCCCCCCTTCACAAATTTTACTTTCCACACACACCTGCCCTCCCTATCCCCCACCCCAGAAACAGGAGATGCTAGAGAAACCTTATCACCAGAAACATTGATTGCACCTGGTAAATCAGAATTGTCAGTCCCTAAATTAAGATCAACCTTGTCACACCCAAACATCTCAGTAGACATGGGTACAACTAGATCGAAAGGATTTCTAGGACAGGAAATCAAAGCCTGTTTAGGATCTGAGGACAAATGATCGGAAGGACGATGAGAAGCAAAAACGATATCTTGCCCCACAATAGAAATCAACCCACAAGCACCTTTATTTCCACTTGAGGTACTAGATGAAATGGAGCTCAAGCACTGCCTGGGAAGTTCAGATTCAGCTTGAACATCGTGCTCAAGAAGGGAACATACCTTCAGATGTTGCACAGCAGGGAACCGAAAGCACCTACCTCACTTTCATTAAATAATTCATTCAAACCATCCAACAAGTCAGCCACCACGCCTTCATTTGAGTCTGACACAAAAGACGAGCACCCTTCTGACGAAACATCAAAATCTGCGTCGCTGGAGGATTCGCTTAACTCCTTATGATTTGAAGGTAGCCAACCCTCTCCACCTCTGTCAAACTGTTGGAAAACATCCTCCTGGGCATCGAATTTGCAACTCATATTTGATATATCACATATAATTTGTTTCCAGGAGTTTAAAGCTTTTGTTCAGAATATCTCATAACAATTATCCACTAAGGCCCCTCTATCAATTGTCATGTACTAAATACCCAAAATATCCACCATTCCCCCACCCCACACTTTTGTGACGAGCACCCTTCATGAAGTTTTCATGAAATGCCATAGTACCTTTCCACACCTCCACCTCATGAACTTTGCAGAATTACAGTGCATTCTTATTCTTTCTAGTGGTACTTACTCTTTGTTCCTCCACGAAGGTCTGTATCTAAAGAAAAGATAATGTTTGTAATTTTAAAAAGTTCATAGATGATAGATCAATGCAGCCATGCTTCCTCTACTAGCACACTTTCCTCCACTTCATCAGATGATACATAAGGTACTCCCACAAGCCCATCATAATGTTCATGATTACTAAGTGATAGACAATTAAGCTTATATTCCCCTCTAGACAAACAGTGTATCAGTTAAAATGACATTCTTTCAAACTTTCCATTCACAATATCATAAACATACTTATACAGTAGCTAGCATAAGAAGGAAGTCCAAAAGAAATCAGTTGTTCCTCTCACAACCCACATATGTACAGGAGGGCAGGACCTCTCCAAGAGACACACAAAGAAACAACAAAAAATATATCCAAAACAAAAAAAACAATGTGAGACGAGCTGCAGAAATGTCCACGTTCCCAACTGCCAAACAACAAAAAACGAAGGATGCACGGCAGATACTGAATAAAGAAACCAAATTCCTTGCACCATTCACTCAATATCTCCAATTAATTCCAAGACTATTTTCTACGTAAAACGAGAATATTCTAGCTATTGTCTACTGTGGCCACAGCTCTTCTTTATAAATCCTGTCAAGTAAAGCCATATTGCCTCCCGAATTATCAAGTTCACACATTTATAAGTGATGAGCAACCTTCCACAAGAAAGCATCTTGGGCCAAAGAAATGACATTTAAGTATGTAATATAACATTTTTTTTTTTTTGACATGGAAGTATGTAATATAATTTTATTTTTTTTATAAAGGTCAATTGAAATAATAGAGGATGACATGAAACATAACATCCTTCATCCTAGAGGACAGAGCCTCAAGTAATACAGAAGGAATGATGCCAGTAAAAGCTGTAGAAAGAGAAGGAAACCTTTGTTCAGTAATAATCCTATCACATATATAGAAGTGCTGCACAGTATTTCCTTTTTCTTGTTTACCTCAGTAACTGCTTCTACCCTCTCTCTCTCTCTCTCTCTCTCTCTCTCTCTCTCTCTCTCTCTCTCTCTCTCCCTCTCCCTCTCTCCCTCTCCCTCTCTAGTGAATCATTATGCCCTTCACTCCTTCAGCGATATAATCCCATCCCTAGGCAATGCAACTTGTGTCAGGTTAGCTCTTAGACACGGAAATTAGAGATAGAGAGAGGAGAAAGAGACAGAAGAGAGAGCAAAGAAGCTTTTAGAGAAAAATCTCTAGAGAGAGAAGGGGATGGAAGAGAAGAAATTTTAGAGAGAGAGAGGGTTAGAAAATAAAAGAGAGAGACTATATGAAAGGGATGGAGATAAGGTGAGATAAGAGAAAAACAAAACAGAGGAGACAGCGAGACGAGAGAAGAAGCATACATGCTTTAGAAAAGAAAGAAGAAAAGAAAACGCGTACAAGAGCGAGAGAGAGAGAGAGAGAGAGAGAGAGCAAAGCTCTTCCAAATACCAATTAGTTTTCACTCACCTTGGCTCTATCTATTCCTATAAGACTAATTTATAGGCTTTATAAACCCCGAAAAACCTATGTAAACTATCTAAAAACTAACCCTACCCTATATGGTAACAAGTTAGGACCCATATTTTATTACTAAAAACATAAAAACTCCTAAAATTCCTCTTGATAGGGAAAGCGCAACCTCAAATTTTGTGATTCTTGAAGATTTGAGAAAATATTCTTCATTTATAATTAAGATTTGTATACCTCGCATATACAGGGGATTTTGTTCCTTTTTTTCTTAATTCTATTATTATTTTACCTTTTTTAAGAAATAAATAAATAATCTCCATACCTTAAAAAAAATAAATAAATAAATAAATAATCTCCATAGATCTCAAGATCATAGACGCTATCACAAATCCTTTTATCTTGCAAACTAGCATGACCATCTTTAATTTCAGATCCATGCAAAAAGAATCTTGTGATTGCCAAAAGATCAAAACTTGGCTTTGATACCAAAATTGATGTAACTTATGCCAGTGTTCTATAAAATAAGAAATATGACAAAGATGGAAGAATAAGGGAGGGAGAGATAGAAACAGGAGGAGGTGGCCGAGGAGACAGAAGAAGAAGAAGAATTCCAAGAGAGAGAGAAAAGAAAGTTTTTAGAGAGAGGAAGAGGAGATTTTGGGAGAGAGTTCTATAGAGAGAATCATATTAAGGAGGAAAGAAATTTTATAAAGACCAAGAGTTGGATCATAAGAGAAGAGGAGAGAGAAGATATGTGTGTGTGTGTGAGAGAGAGAGATAGAGAGAGAGAGAGAGAGAGTAAAGTTCTTCCAAATACAAAATAATTTTCAATTCATCTTTGGTCTGCTCCCATTTTATGTCAATAAGGCCTATTTATGAACTTCATAAAACCATAAAAATGAGTGGAAACCATCTAAAACTAATCCTACCTCCTATGGTAACCTAAAACTTCCAAAATAAGAAAATTACAGCAATACTAAATATTAATATTACCTTTGTCTGATCCAGCAGTAAAAGTCTCTGGCTACCAAGTACCAAGGCACAGGTTCAAGTCTAGAGAGCAGCCACTTTTTATTAAAATTAAAAACAAAAAATAAAAAAGGCAAAAGTTAGGACCTTATCTAGTTCAGCCCTTCCAGGACCATGCTTAGCAGGACCAACATTGGGTAATGGCATTCTCTCAATAAGACTCAAACTACTACATGGGACCCACATGTAGAATTCCATTGCAAGATTCAGGTGTATTGTTAGGTAAGTGATACTATTCCACATGTGCTGCAAATTCATGACTTTGGGATTGGGAAACAGCCTCAAATTCTTAACCTTGTCAAATCAGCATAATCTGATCTTATGCCTCCAACTAGAATCAAATCATCTACTAATAAATAGGCTTTGAGTACTCTGCTATTATTTTTCTAGAATGATCATTTCCACTTCCTCCTTGCCATCAATAATACAAATTTCTATAAGAACCACATGTTGCTTCAACGGTTCAACCCTACTTGCCCTACTCAATTGTCAATCCAAACTATACTTCTTAAGTATAGACAAACAAGCCATAAACATACAGTTCGGTTTTATTAAATTCTTTACTCTAGTCATATGTGGTCAGGATAACTTTTTGGATGAATAGAAGTATTACCCATTATTACACTTAATGAGGACTCGAAGAAGATTAGGAAGAAGAAATGATGATGAAGATAAAAATTTTAAAAAAAAAAAAAAAAATGACATTTTGAGTTTTGAAAGAATGATGTAACCAAAGAGACTTACATTGTCTTGATCGATTTCTCTGATTACCTCGTCCAGATGGACATCACCTAATCCAAACTCTTCACAAGCCTGTTGAATCTCATCAATGGTTATGTAACCACTACCATCTTTGTCGAAAAAAGAGAAGGCTGCAACTAAATTTTCCTCTCTCTCCAACTTATTTAAGTGCAAGGTGGCAGCAAGAAATTCACCGTAGTCTATTGTTCCACTATTGTCTATGTCAGCCTGCCAAATTCCACATGCATATTGCTAATCCAATTCAGTCACGTTACGACAATACAGAAAGTTATGCCCAATTAATTGGAGAACCATTCAAAATAACCAAATATCAAAATCACTGTTAAAGTATAAATGAATTCTATTTACCGCATCCATAAGAGCCTTGATCTCAGACTCCATTAGTTGAGAGCCCACTTTTTTCAAACCCTCTTTTAGTTCCTCAAATGTTATCGCCCCACTATTGTCTGTGTCAATCATTTTGAACAACTCTTTCAAGCCACCAATTTCTTCCTCTGAAAGTCTGTCAGCTATGACCTTCAAACAAAAAACAAAAACCAAATAAATAAAATAGATAAATATCCAGTGCAAGAGTTTAATGCACAATTTACATAGATACCAAAATACATATATGTGTCCACTGCAGAACCAAAACCAAGGAAAATCATGGGGAAAAGAGCCATGACAGTTTTTCCATATTCATGTCATAAAAGATAGCAACATCAAAGTGACTTTCTTGCATCAGAAAGTCATCCCAGAAACATATACATTTGTACTAGTGACAAGATAAAACTCTAGCTGTTGTGATTGTACCACCTTCAGTGAAAACACAATCTAGTGATGAAAAGTGCAACCACTGTTGGTCCAAGTATGTGTTTCTGGTCAGCTCTTAAACATCCATCAGTGAAGGAAAACTTTATTTTCATAGGTGAAAGAAAAACCCTTTTTTTTTTTTTTTTTTTAATGAAGTAAACATGTGTATTAATAATATAATGGGCTTAACTCGAGTACATGAGCCTTCCAAGGAAAAGAATTATTTGAAAGGATTGAATGATAGTTAAGCAAATGATTTTTGGATCCCAATCCATAGATTCCATACCACAATATAGTAATAAAATTTGACATGGAAGAATGGGACTAGATATTTTTCAAATCGAAAATTGCAATTGAAAGGGTAGACGGTAAGTGAGACTTCTAGCTTAGTATAGAGCTGTCTTGTCTTCCACCTCTAATGTTGAAGGACAAGAGTACACTCTCAAAGATATAAAGTCCAATGAGCATGCTGAGCACTCGGCTTCTTTGGAGCTGTGCAAAAAAACCTCCCAGTAAAACAAATGGTGTACAAAATGCTTAAAACATTTGCACCACCAAAATAAGAATCTACAATCTGTCAAACAATTAGGAAGGTAAAGGGAGTGTGGAGGGAACTACATCATAAACAAAGTAATTATTGGAGCATCAAGGCTTTCAAGTGACAATGGTCGACCTTCTTGGCTCAGAAAGCAACTTCTGCTGACATGGGATGCATCCTATTACAAGTTTACAACACTAGTGTTCATTATTGATCACCTTCATCTCAATCTCCTAACAATCCTTCTTTTTCTGACATTGTGTGTGAGTGTGTGACTGCACACTATAGATATTGCCATTATTGAACAAAAGTTTTAAATGAATCCAAAACAGAACACATCAAGGCCCTGGCAACAACAAGCTTCATTAATGTTGGTCAAGATCAGCCATTCCAGAACAGCCAGATTCTTTCCAAAATAACATCAACTCCAAATTTCCATTTCACATGCCAATATCCATAATCCATACAAGAGAGTAAAATAAAAAATCAAGAATAAGAAAGTAAAAATTAAACCCAAATGAACTATAGTTTCACAGTTTGATATATGGCACTATCAGTAATTTATGGTTGAGACTGGTAGGCTAAGAACTTGGAAGTTTCTTTGAACTTTCACAAATTTGGCTTGTTAAATTGCATTTACTCCTTAAAAAATATAGAAGACTAGATATTAGATCTGAAGCATTACGCCAACAACCAAAATCGTTATGAAGTTTGAAAATTTTCTGATTCGACATTCTTTTTATGTCAGACTTCATTTTAAAACTCTTTGACTTTATAAAATTCATGTGATCAGTGCAAAGTTATTATTGATCAATAACTGGAAAGAAAAGTTGACAATAAGATTATTATGGCAAATTTCACATAATTACATATAAAAGATGAAGCATAACAGAAAGCACATCAATGAAAACATACACGCAAGGCCATCTTCTTAAGTTTGTTCATTGCCGAGAATTGCTTCAGGCGTGATATAACTGCAGAATCCAAAGGTTTGTCTGGGGCAACTCTGTCATCCACAATCCACGGATGACCTGATCCACAAACCAACTGCATTGTCATGATTAATACAGATGCAAAACCTTTTAACAAAGCTAGGACATAGATATCATAACAACAATCTTATAACAACTTTCCTCCCTTAATATGAATGAAACAACTCACATAGGACTTCATGAGCAGATATTCTTTTCTTTGGGTCCCTTTCAATCATTTTTCGTATCAAATCTTTCGCACTTTCTGAAATTACAGGCCATGGTTGAGATTCAAAATCGATTTTTCCTTGCAAAATCTGTCTGAAGATCCCTGATTCAGTTTCTGCAAGTAATATAACAGAAATACATCATAGGGAAGTGAACATATTTAAGAATGATATCAGCCAGACAGCTTCAACTGCATAGGACAATAGACAATCAAGACGGCTACCTGCCCAAAATGGTGGAACCCCACTTAGTAAGATGTATAAGATAACACCAGCACTCCATACATCTACTTCAGGCCCATAATGCTTGCACAACACCTCAGGGGCAACATAATAGGGACTTCCGACTACATCACAAAACGCTTCGCCTGAAATTAAACAACTAAGTAAACAACAGCCAATAGTTGACAAATCACGGCACAAGAAACAAGGAAGAATGTTGGCAGCTATGAAGGTGGACTCTGGCCCATCATTTGAGGAATCATGGAAATCCCCAAACCTAAAAGTTGAACTACTTAAGTTGAAGCAAGTTAGAGAATGGTTCACACAGATAAAGGAAATTAAACACTTGGACATTGTAGGATAACCCAATCATGTTAATTTTTATTTTTTGATAAGCAATTAATTTTTTATCAGCATGGTCCTTCCTACACCTTCACAAGTTTTCTGGTTAGGGCTTGTTCATAACCAGGGAATTCTAAATTCTCAGAAATTGACAGAAATTATTTCTTTGTTTGTGGCAAGATTCTCAAGAACCACAATTCCCATGGAGACCCCATTTCTCATGAATCACAAGAATTCTAACTCCCACTCTAAAGGCAGGACTGCTTTTCTTGACCTTGCAATAACTGTTAATTTTATATCTAATATTCATTCATTATAAAAATTTATAAAAAAAAAAAAAAAAAAAAAATTTGTTCAGGATTAATCTTGTCAACATTAATTTTTAGCAAAAATATGTTCACTCAACATTGAGGGCCATTTTTGTCATTTTAAAAATTTAACAATTTTGGCTGAAATAATGCTTTTTTTTTTGGGGGGGGGGGGGGGGGGGGGGATTACAAATTGGTCAGGCTATGGGTAATAATTACAGTTCGATACAAATTACTACTAACTTAACTAAGAATGACTACTAATTGTAATTATTTACCCATAGCCGGACCAATTAGTAACTCCCACCCTTTTTTTTCTGTTCAAGATGATCCAGAATTACCAATCATGAGATTATAATATTAAAATGGGGTTTAATTTTTACTGAGAATAGTTGGTTAAAATTCTGTGTATAGAAATAATTAAATATAATAATTTCTAATCCATCCGAACAGCTACAATATTAATTCTAGGGAATTCTCGTTCTCAGGATTCTAAAACTCAGGAATTAAAACTCTAAGAAAATGAACAGACCCTTAGGATCATTTGACAAGAATTCTAATTTAACAGTAAGTACTGAAAAGATGAACAAAATGAAAATAACAGCATGAAATTTTTTATTTTTTATTTTTTAAATGTCAGAAAAAATTCGAAGTTTGGTACATCACAATATGTTGTAAAGTATGAACATGTAAAACGAGATTAAAACAAAATTGCTAACAAGCAAGAATTATGTTGGCATATAGATGCATGACCATCTCTCAATCTTATCCATTTTGCACATAATAGATCTCTTCTCTAGATAGGAACAGAGATCAGCCCAACAGTTTCAAGTTTATAGCAATAATTATTTACTAGTCACGAGCAGAAGAAGATTCTACCGTTTTGATTTGGATCAAAAGCCTCTAACGAGCTTGATGAGCAAGAAGCATGGCATCATGATGTGCCACAACTACGCTATACCAACTACCATATTTCAGGTTGTGTATATTCTAAATATGGAGGCCATAGCTTTTGTTTAAATTATAGTTGATTAAGGAAGTCTTTGTAAAAACTGCAAACTGTTTTACGAGTTTCTTTTAGTAGTACCTTAGAACGAATCTGGTTGGGTTTCAATAAGTTTTCCTTCTTTTTTTTTATTTATAATAGTTTCAATAATTTCTCTTTAAACATTAAAATGTTTATCTTTATAAGAACATGTCATTCTCTGGGCGTTGTGCTTTAGATGGAGACATGCTACCTTTCACTCAATAAGAAGGTATAATTGGGCAGATGATCAAGACTATGAGCATGAGTCATTCAAACTGAATAGCCAGCAACCGTTTTTTGCAAAGACTGGTAATCATCTTATCAAATCAGCATATGTTTCCAATTCTATTGAACAATCAGTCTGCCCAAGAATTTTCTTTCTTCATTGCTACATCTACAAATTTTACGGCCTATTTCTCTAGTCAAGAAAACAAAATAACTAGTTGCCATCACATTTTGTGTCATGCAACCAATTTAGCAAATAAATGTCATTTGGAACACATAAAGCAGCTATTTTGATGACTGTAAGGTGAATGTCATAGGAAAATATTGTTTCAAAAACAGTTTTCCACTAGCTATTTATTTTCTAACCATCATGATAACAACACATAATAGTCTCTCATTGTTCAAGCCATTCACATTCCTGCCCTCTAATAACTAATATTTAAGTTTCAATGGTGCCCATGCCCATATGAACGATAGAAAGTGAAACGATAAATTTGTTTTTACTGTTCAAGTCACATCCTAAGGGTCCATTTACACTTCCAATAGGTTTTAAATCATTTCACTTTGTGTCTCACAACATTTGAATTTTGAAGGCAATTCCACTATATACAATGGACTCAACCAAAAAATTGAAGATATTGCTGAAAACTTGGAGTCATAAGTCATAACCAAAGTGTTAGACAAAACATATAGATGAATCCTTGACTAATTTTGAAAAGACATTTCTTGAAATTCTAAAAATGGTATGTACATGCTTTGAAATAGAGGAAGTTTCAAATGCCAAAAATTTCAAAATACACTCATTTCAAAAGCAATGGAAAACACAGTGGAATTATTAATCTTCAAGGAGCACCTAAACATCCCCAAAATTTATAGCAACATCATAAAACTTAATGCTCAACATCAATATATCAGCCAATAGATACTAGTCCTTTCTGTCATGGCATGATCTAAGACAGTATTTTTAGGATAGAAGTTATGTAAGAAATTTCAACTCAAACAAGCAAAAATGAACATTTTCTTTCTACCAACAACCAACATCAATCCAAACAAACCCAACAACCAACATTCTCCTAATCAAACAAAAATGAAAAAAGAAAAAAACACACAATTTCAATCCAAACAGACGAAAACCAACATTCCATTGCAAGATACAAGAAATGAAATTCCTTTAAAAAAGAATCAAGAACAAAATTTTTCAAACAATGAAGAAAATCCGAAAATGAAAAACCCATCAATTCAAAACCTACATTTGCACTGCAACAAACAAGACATGTGCAATCGAGAAAACCATTTCACGAAGGACATACGAAAATGGAACAAAACCAATCAACCAAAATTCTCACAATTGAAGAGCATTAATAAGATCAAGTCCGAAAACAAAACTAGAAAAATGGAGGGAAGAGGAGGAAGATCGATGAACCAACCAGGCTTGTAGAAGACGGACAACCCAAAATCCGTAGCCTTGAGCTTAGCATCCTCATCAGGAGTATCGAACAAGAAATTCTCAGGCTTCAAATCCCTATGCATGACCCCAAGAGAGTGACAAGCCTCCACAACACCCACAATCGTCTTGATGAGCTTGGCAGCCTCTCTCTCACTGTAATGCCCCTTCTGAACAATCCTATCAAACAGCTCACCCCCAGCGCAGAGCTCCATGACCAGGTGAACGAAAACGCCGTCCTCGTAGGTGTCCTTTATACGGACGACGTTGGGGTGTTCTGAGAGATGGTGCATGATCTGAATCTCGCGCCAAACGTCGTCGTAGTCTTCTGGGCATAGTAGTTTGCGCTTGGGGATGGATTTGCAGGCGTAGAGGGTGGCTGTGGACTTGTGGGTACAGAGGTAAGTGGTGCCGAATTGGCCTTGGCCGAGCTTCTTGCCGATGAGGTAGTGGTCACGGAGTCTTGGGGTCTGGTAAGGGAGGACTGATCTGGGGGGCTTTTTTGATGCTGATGCTGATGCTGATGCTGTTGTCTGTTTCTTCATTGCTATGTGTATCTTCTCTCAAATTGGATCTCTGTGTTTTCTCTCCCACTCTCAGGCTCTGTTCTTTTTCTTCTCTCTCTCTCGTTTCACGTTTTTTATTTTCTGGATGGGTCTTCTTTTTCCAATGAAAATATTCATTTTTATATCTTATCTAACAATTTTATATACATATATCCTTTTATGAGTCCTGCTCATATGAGGGTGCACTCATTTCTCTTGCTATGAGCCTATGAACTCCCCTGGCCCTTTTTATTTATTTTTAATTCACACATAATAAAATATTTTTCTCAGAATCAAAGTTGAGGGTCCTCTACTCAATTATATGATACATTAATGCGTATCTAAATATTCATGCAATAATACCTCAAATATGAAAGAGTTCGCGAACTCATCATGAGGACACCATCACAATAGCTTTTCTTTTATTTTATTTTATTTTATTGTATTGGTTGAAGGATAGAAAGTGGATTGGGTGTTGCGTTGACTGGTTGGAAAGAGCCAGTCAAATGGGCTAAACGTGGAAGGGGCCAAGTGCGGGGGATATTTTTCCTCTGCATTAAGTATCAAGTAATCCTTAATTATTTGCTTACAAAATTGCTACCCCATCAGCATCTAAATTAAATTTTTTAAGGTCCAAGTTTTGGAATAGATGGTGTAGTGGAGATGTGGTCACTTATCAGTGATGAGCAACTACAGGACTTGTGTACCACTAATAAGTATTTCTCCTTTTTAAAATAGAGGTTAAAAATTAAGGTAATTCTATAATACTCACAAGGATTTTAGAATATCATACCCATTTATCATTTGAATTAGTCTACTTATCATTTAAAAAGTAACTTACTTACCATTTGAGGTGGTCTAAAATGACCCACTTACCATTTGAAGGGACTCACTTACTATTTAATGATCACTTATCATTTGAAGTTATACAAAACTTACCATTTTAAGTGGTTTACTTATCATTTAAAGCAACCAACTTACCATTTTAAGTGACCTTATATGTATGATAGCTATTTTTTTGCTAGGGTACTGTAGAATTAGTCTAAAAATTGTGATTTTTTTTTTAAGTATAATTAGAAAGGTTTGAACTCTTAATCTATCTTACTTCTACCTTTTATCCTACCATCTCTCACCACTAAACCAACCCGAATAACTTTAAAAAAAAAAAAAAAAAGATCGAATTTATTGAAAGGGTAATTGTGACTCACCACATCTCATCTGTTGAATTCAAGCTTCAGTTCCAATAGATGACAGAATTTTTCACAGAGAATTTGCACTCATCTACCATTGCGGCGAGCCACTATCATTTGTTACAAATGTTGAAATTTTATAGATTAAAAATATTTTAAAGCAAACGGAGAGAAGAAGGACATCCTAAACCACTTTGAAAATAAAAGGTGATGATGGAACAAATCTTGACATTGATTGGATTAAGGACATTACGAAGGATGACCCATTTAGCTAAGCTATGGATAACAGTAGCATTACAATTTACGGCTTAGGAATTTGTTCTGAGATGTGGCCCCATTACAAATACACTTCCATATCTGTAAAGGGATGTAAACCAGAAATGGACCACCTGTTTTTTCTCAAATAATGCCCCCCTCAAATTCTCAAATGATAGGGGAATAGTTTGGGTTAGAATTTCAGTGGGAGTAAGACTTAAAATACCTCTAATCGTTAATAAATAAAATAAATAAATCTCAAATGATAGAAGTTATATACTAATGTGCAATGAGGTGTAGAACCCAAACAGGCAATCATGAACTCTCAAGCAACCTATTTGCAAATGCCCAGCTCAATGAGATTTTCAATGATTCACATATATGTTTATATTCAATCTCAATCAGATTAGCAGGTGTTCACAAACTAATATCAACATGATGCATTAAGGGTTGTACCCTATGCATTGACCCAATGCACTTGTAACCCGTTAATACACGAGATATAACTCCTAATGCGGGAACAAGAATTGATATAAATTATATCAACACGTACTCACCTAATTGTTCTCTCTCCCAAGAGGCCAAGAGTACTTATATTTTAACCCTTTTTCTCAGTGGATTAAGAAATACTACTACCACAGGGAAAGTAGTCAATTTTTCAGCCCTCACAATGTAGCTTAGGTGTTATTTCTTCCTTTTGAAAACAAAAATGAAAATATAGAAGGTAAAAATTGGATTTTTTTTTTTTTGGTAAATGGCAGAAAACCCCCCTATGTATGGGGGGTGTTTCACATAACCCCCTTAATGTTCAAAATGTTGCAATGTGCCCCCATGCCACATTAAACGTTAAATGGTATGAACGGTGTTAACAGAAAGATGAAAAGTCTACTTTATCCCTCACCCTCCCTCTCATGTGCACACCACCCAACCACTCTGGCGGACCCGTTTCTCCGGCCAACTCCATTTTTTCCGGCCATTTCATGCTTCATCATCCTAACTCCAAAAAGATTGGACAAAACCCAGAAAAATAAATAAAAAAATCTCAGGTCATTCCATTCTTCATCATCCTAACTCCAAAAAGGAATGGAGATAGCCCCCACCCTCACGTGCACACCACCCACCATTCAGGCGAACCCTTTTCTCCGGCCAACTCCATTTTTTCCAACTCCATTTTTGCCGGTCATTTCATTCTTCATCATCCCAACTCCAAAAAAGATTGGAGAAAGCCCAAAAATAAAAGATAAAAAAAAAATCCGGCAATTTCATTCTTCATCATTGAAAGTAAAAAAAAAAAAAAACAAAAAAAATGACTATTGAAGAGGGGGAAAATGACTATTGGAAGTAAAGATCAGAACCAGATCCAAGTATGCCGTCTTGAGGCAACTCCTCGTCAAATCTTCTTCTTCTTCATCTCTTTCATTTTCTTCTTTTTGGCTCCTTGTTGCGACAGCCCCTGTTTAGATCTTCTTCATCTCTCCATTTTTTTTTTTTTTTGGCCTCCTGTTGAGGTAGCCCATCTCTCAAACCAGATCTGCTGTTTTGAGGCAACCCCTCTTAAAATCTTCTTCTTCTTCTTCTTCTAATCCGTCAATCTGCTGCCTCCTCCTTCGTTTAGGTTCTATGGCTCAGTCGATCTGGTCGGAGTTTAAGGATTTCTCAACAACGGCAACGCCCGAACCCTCATTAACCAACCATCACCATACAATTCGGTGGTTGTAATAGCTATAGTGGTAGCGGCGGCGGATAAGGTGCTTCTGATGAAGATCACACCAGTGACCCTATACTTGGAGAAGGACGGTGATGCTCCATTTTTCGTTATTATTATTATTATTTTTTTCTTAAGCGGCTAGAAGGGTAATTATGGCAAAACGTAAGAGTAACTATGTCACGTGATGTACACGTGAGTCTTTTCCGTCATCTTCTAAAAACAGTGCCTAATGGTGGGGTAAAGTGAAATAAATTTAAAATGTTAGGGGGGACATTGTAACGTTTTGAACATTAGAGGGTTATGTGAAACGCCCCCCATATTTCAGGGGGATTTTCTGTAATTTACCATTTTTTTTTTCTTTAGGCACAATTAGAAGGTTTGAACTCCTTATCTATCTTATTTTTACTTTTTATGTCACCCTCTTTTACCGCTAGCCCCAATGGCTTAAAAAAATTCAAATTTACTAATAGGTTAATTGTAACTCATTACATCTCATTTGTTGAATTCGAGATTTAGTTTCGAATTCAAGTTTCAATTCTGATGGATGACAAAAGATTCCACAGGGAATCTGCACTCGTCAACGATTGCTATGAGCCAATATCATTTGTTACAGATGTTGCAACCTTTTAGATAATTTCAAACAGACAGAGAGCAGCTTTAAAGACACCCTTAACCACTTTGAAAATAAAAGGTGATGATGGAACAAATTTTGACATGGATTGGACTACGTACATTATGGAGGATGGCCCATTCGGATAAGTTATGGATGATAGCATTACAATATTACATGGGCTTAGGAATTGTTCAGAGATGTGGCCCCATTACGAATTCAGTTCCATATCTGTTAAAGGGTTGTAGACCAGAAATGTTATAGACCTGTTTCTCCCAAATGATGCCCTCAAATGATCAAAGATATATACTGATGTGCAATGAGGAATGAGGTGTAGACCCCAAACAGGCGATCATGAACTCTCAAGCAACCTATTTGCCAACACCCATCTCAATGGCTTGTTTACCTAACTTATTTATATCATGCATTAGGGGTTGTACGTTGTGCATTAATCCAATGTATCCCATAACTCACTAATGCATGATTTGTAACCCTCAATACGGGAACTAATATAATTTATATCAACACGTGTTCACCTTATCATCATCCTGATATTCCCTCTCCCAAGAGTACTTATATTTTAGCTCTTTTTCTCAATGGATTAAGAATTACTACTAGCACGTACAGGGAAAGTAGTCAATTATTTCAGCCAGTCATTCTCAATGGGATCATGATATTCCCCCTCCCAAAAAGCTTACCACATGATATCAAGACGACAAATGGACAATAATGAGTCGCAAACAACTCTAGTTCAACTTCAGATTGATGGCAATGCATGGACTTTATGCTTTGGCCCCCCACGTTGTTTCAAATCTGAAGGATTTCATCCTCAACATGATTTGATGACAAACAACTTGCTGGAAATGCATGGACTTTATGCTTTGGCCAATCACTCCAATGTCTTGCGAGTACATGTAATTCCTCTTCTTGTGACATACTTAGCAAAGAGTTGATTGATTATGGACTAATTCTCACAAAATTTTATCCAAGATCATAGAGTGCACCGTTTTGAAGCCTATTTTGGATAATAGATCTTATATCTCAGAAACGAAATGCTCTTAACATATATGCATCATGGGGAGCCACACGCCAAAGGGACCCAATATCCCCATATTCATAATTGTGGCTGAATGCCTATCTATTTTAATCAACCAACATTTGCCTCAACACACATACCAAAATGCCCCTCTACACGATCCCCCATTTGAGACCTCTTTCAAAAAGGTCCCATACTTCTGAGTTTCCATTTTCATTTTTGGGGGACCGACAGTCAAGGAGAAGAGAGCACTCGTTGGGCTTAATGGGAGATCCCTTTCCCAAAATATAATCTCGAAGGGGCTTTAAGTTTTAGGGACCTAGAAAGTTTCAAGGACACTCTGCTAGTTAAACTAGCATGGAGGCTCCTAAAAAACTCAATGATGCCCTCTTAGATAAACAGGCATATATGGACGCTCTTAAAAACATTCCAACCCTTTGTGGATCAATAACGATCTTTAAGGGAATTTATTTCCTTCTAGGATTATTTCTGATTAGCCTCTTGATCATGGAGAGCTTTATGGTGCTGGAGAAGCTTTGTTAGTGGGAGAAACTTTCTGAAGTCAAAACGGAAATTAATTTTTCCGGTTGATAGAAAAGACCCTCTAGTGCAATTGTGCACAAGACTAAAAAATTAATTGATCACAATCATGGTTCCAAGAAAGTTGCTCTGATTAATGAGTTGTCTGATCAAAATAAAGCAGTAGTCATCCTCTCAGTTCCTGTTAGTACATATAGAACGCAAGCTCATTTGGCCTCTCACTAAGTCAGGGGAGTACTACTCTGTTAAGAGTGGCTATCAAGTTGCAAAAGAGCCTAGAGTTCCAAGAGTAAAGAATCGCGTAGGTACACCATTTGTTTGTCCTTTAAAGTGTGAAAAAAGTACTTAATTTAACACTAAAATTTTTCCCCAAAGGTGAAGTTTCTCCTTCGGAAAGCCTGCTCAAATATCTTGCCCACTTGCAGTAATCTCCTTGAGAAAAAAATCACGCAAGATGTACCCCATCTTTCCCCTTGAGGAAGCATGTATACGAGCAGTAAAATATACTGCATAACGAGTAGATCACATGCTAAACATACTACACAACATTGGATATCAGAGAATTCTATATATCATTTCGATCAGAAACCTTATTTAGGAGGTAGGGTGTATGGTTCCATAAGCACACATATTAACTGGTTTATACACAGTGAAAAGAACACTGTTTAAAAGACAAGATAGTTATTTTGGTAAAGACAGGAAAGTTTCGCGCCTTTCAGTGGAGTCTAGTAGTAGCAGATCCTGAATGCAGCTGGAGTGTCCTACTTGGAACAACCTGAAGAACACCTGGTTGTTCTGCCAAAAAAAAAAGGAGAAACTTTGATCAGTAATTTGGGAAAAAAGAATATCATAATAGAGAATCTTCTGATAATAGACTGTCTGATAAGATCCAATACAAATCGTACAATTTAGAACGCAGAACAGATCTTTAATAGCTCTGAAAATGTAGCAGAAAATCAGAAATTGTGTTTGACAAACTAAAAATGTATCGTGTAAAAACCAAAAACATCCAAATGAAAAAGTAAAACCATACAATACATATTGTTCAGCAAACATATTTATTCAGCATTAAAGATCAGTACAACCTAGAATACAACCATACAAGACCTTGCATTTCAGGGTTGAATGATCTTATTCAGCACGAGAGTTACCTGTCTGGATATGGATTTGGCATGTGGCACCACTATTTTCTCAATGCTTCACATATGATTTGACACTTCTAGCTTTTGGAAAATGGACAAACCATAATTATTTAGTTTGAGACACAAGTATTAACAACATATTTTCCCGTAGAGGCACCTTTCTGAGTGGAAGGACGGACCTATTAAAAGCCTAGCATAGATTTATTGAACTTGTCTTAGTCATAAAGTGTACTAAATCTTACCGGTGGCTGCAAGTTATCGATTTTAAAAGTTGCATACTTGGACACAATACCTTTAATTCATTAGAAAACTTGCCTTCGAATTATAACTCCTTAGGCCAAAGCTTAGGTCGTGACACCAACAGTCATTATGATACTGATTTTAAGTTCACATAAAAGCCTAATTAATCCGATAAGTTGGAACCTCAACAAAAATTTGTTCAAACTTCAAAGAACCAGCCATCAATAAAAGGTTCCTAAAAAAAAAAAAATTTCACTATAAATTCTAAGGATCAACCCTCCCATAAATGTTAATGAAAAAGGCAATGCTGAAAAACACAAGCATTAAGGTCTTATTTGAATCACAAAGTAGTTAATCTAAACCCAATAGAAAAACTTGAGGCAACTTGTCGCTCCCAGCACAATTAATTCCTTGATGTGTTCAAAGAAAACAGCAGAAACCATACCTGGTTGACGTTTCATTCCAAGAACCTCCTTATAAGATCTACATAACTAAGATCATAGCATGTATTGATAACTAAGATATGAGCATATATGTAGGTTTAAGACACAAACAGCATCAAGATAAGGTCATTTTTCCAATTTCACTTTTCTTGACCATTCCACAGTGGCAAACCCACTTGTGGGAACCACCAGGAAGCAGGGGCAGGCCGGGGTGGGGGTGGGGGTGGGGGTGGGGGAGGAAGCATGCAGAAACAGGACTATAATACATAATGTGGAAAAAGTAAAAGTATATGTAACATATGTATAAAAATATTATATCTCACAAAGGTTTAAAAAGATCAGAATATTTGTTTGTCTCCAACACAAGTACAAATTCAACTTACATATTCATGGATTTGGCACCCCAACAAAATGAAATGATTCCACTGGCTTATTGTAGCATTTGAATGCAGAAGTTCATCGAGAAAAATTAAGTAGTCACCAAACTAACAAAAAATTTTAACAAAGACCTATAAAAAAAAAATGTTATATCTTGAAATCCTGGAAATTTATTTTTTTATTTACTACTAGTAAAAAATCTTTACAAAAAACGAAAAAAAAAGGGTTATTTCAAATCTGTTACACAAATGAAAATGGAACAATTTTACTTTCATGGGGTTTCCGAATGCCTACCACTAGATGTAGTGACATTGTTACCAGGGATGAGGTACAGAAATAAGGCATACCCTGACCCAAGTAGCACATCAAGTTCATTCACAATTAAATTACTCCTTTTTCTGAGTTTCTCTCATATGCAAGGAGACAAAAATAAACAATTGAAAAAATCAATTTTTCTGCCATTATATTCTTTGAAACTGTATGTTAGATACTTTATCAGCCCAACGATAGGATGGCATGTTATAAACATTTTACCTAACTAGAGAACTAATTACGTCTTAAAAATAGGCTTCCATCTGATGAACAAAAATGGAAACGTTACATCTTACACAAGTATAACATTACAGTACAGTACTTATTAAATATGAATAACTAGCATTCTACATCCTGATACCAACTACTAAAGTACTAATGGATGTGTGCAACTATCAATACCAAAATCAGATACCAAGAAATATACATTTCAGCTCCTAAGATGGTGAAGTTACTTTGAATCAACCCAAGCAGGTACATTACCAAGGAATGCATAAGAGTAACTGAGGAACTAATTACACAAGGCTAACAATGCTGGCATGAAGTTACTTTTCTTTTTCTTTTCTTTTTTCCAAATTTTCCCAAATTTTCTTATTTTTTATTTGTTTTCATCTTCTCATGAATACCTTTTTTTTTTTTTTTTTTGGGGGGGGGGGGGGGGTGGGGGGGGAGGACAAAAGAGAGGTTGGGGTACTACTATAACATCCCCAATCATCACCATTTTGCCAATGACAATGAAAAAAGTAATAATAAATTTTATGAGTTTCATATGCAGACCATATAAGGAGAAGCATCTAAAAAGAGATCAGATGTAAGTAAACTGTGCAGCACTTGCTCTACTCATGACATTAGACAATGACTCTTCAATGATCAAAGAGTCATTGTCCCCAAAATTTTTTTTAAAAAAAACTGCGCCAAAACATGGAGCCCAATAAAATCAATTGTGGCATGACTTCAAAACCAATATTCCAAGTAAAATGGCTCTCAGAAGCTAATCATTCCATAATAAGAAATTAAATAAAATATATCAGGTCATCCTGGTGCTCCTTGTAAATGGTAAATTGGTAACATCATATGACAATTCGCATTAACCATCTTTGAAGGTGGGTGGTACTTCCAAGCAAAAGAAACACTACAGATAGAACTAATTGAGAGCAATCAAAGACTACAGACTGTCGAACCAAAATAAAAAAAATTAAAAAAAAGACTTCAGAATGCTTCATACTGGAAAGTTGGTCCATCATGATCAGCAGGGAGACAAGATGGCCACTCATAATACAGCACCTTTATATAACTCTATTGTCTTGATTGTATCAATGAACTAGTTTGAAACATATTCGGTTGGCTAGTAAACACCACTAAATATAAATCTTCTAAGGTATTTAGGTTGTTTTGTTGTCCCCACCCGATGCACACATGATATAGTATGCATCATTAGGAGATGCCAGAATGGAAAATTCCATTGAATATATATATATACATGTATCAAAGAAAAGTCTGGTAGGTTCCAAGCAATGTGTAAAATCATAAAAATTAAAATTTTTAAAAAAAAAAGGGATAATAATAATAACAATAATAAAGATAAAAAAAGCCAGGGGTGAAGAGGCATTGATCAGTTCCCTACAAATATTTGCTTGTTTAAAGTACTTTTGCATAATAAATGAACAGGAAAATAGATAATATGAGATGCAACAATAGTCAAGCTATCAAATGGCTGACCAAACCTGACCTGACTCGGCAAGCTAAAAACCACCTCAATCTTAACGTTTTTTCGAAAAATAAGAGGGGCTAGAATTACATTCATTAGAAGCGTAGTCCATTGCACATCCCATCCATTCCCCACAACCACCCCCCCCCCCCCCCCCCCCCCCCCCCCCCCCCCAAAAAAAAAAAAAAAAGGCAAATCCCCCCAAGCGCCACGCTTTCTCTCCCAAAAAGAGGGCTAAAAAATCAATTGAAAAATCTAATGTTCTTATCAAACTCCAAGATTCTCTCTCCACCTAATCCATACAAAGGAATTGCCATAAAGCTTCATCTATTTTGACTGAAATTACTTCGTGGCAGTTTCCGGTAAAAATAAAAAATAAAAAATGGGTCTTCCCAGGCAGCATTTTATACGGTTAACTTCAGTAAAGTAAAAAAATAAAAAGGGAACAACTTTTGATAATCCTTTCCTTTTCTCTAAAGAAACTCTCCCCATGCAGCATTTTCTGTTGATACAAACATAGCCTATATGAAGAATATGTGTGTGTATAGAAAACCCAATATCGAATCCAATTTTTTGTAATTAGTAAAGTCTACGTAATTTCCGAACCTATATCCAATTATTACATCAACGTTTGTGAAATACTATAGAAAATGATCGCAAATCAAACCAAAATTGGGCATAAATTGATGTGAAATCGAAGGCAGCATGAAGAAAATTAAAGAAAAGAATCATCAGAGAAGGCCCTTACTGGAGATCTCCGCAACCTGCTCCGGAGTAAGCTTGGCCGAGAATCCACTCGCCGCATTCTTGTAACTGTACAGCAGAGCCTCCTTCGCAGCGTCCTCGCTGTACATATAAATCAATATATAGATTTGTGAAACAGCTAAATCCTCACAACAGGAGAGAGAATTATATATCTTAAATTATATAAGGTCGCTTTAGTCCGTTTGGTTGCCTAGAAAAGAAAAGAAGAAAGGAACCTGAGAAATCCATACGTAACAAATTCATTTTTATTTCATTTTCCTCTGTTTACCAAACGGGGGGGCAAAGAGTAAGCAAATACAGAGAGAGAGAGAGAGAGAGAGAGAGAGAGAGAGGACCTGCCAAGGACGGAGGCTAGGGTTCGGATGTGGAAGGCCTCAGGCTCCTCACCCTCGGGTTTCTCAGTGTAGATGATGTGGACGGCTGAAGATGAATCGGCAGATTTAGGGGCTTCGTCGGCCATTCTGATGGCGGAGAGGGAAATCAACAAGGATGAGACGATAAGAAGGAAGAAGGCTGTTTTCTGCATTACAAATTTCAGGTCTGGTTATCTTATAAAAGGAAAAGAAAAAGAAAAAGAAAAAGAAGAAGAAGAAGAAGAAGAAGATAAAAGACGAGATATTTTTTCCGTATTCGAATTGGTGAGGGGTGACGACTTTTATTGACGAAGTTAATTAAGTGGACGTTATGTACGTGGTTCTGTCTCGGACTCTCCGTTTTTTGGTTGAGTGAGGCTATTGCCACCACATAAAGTACTCAAATCTCCTCATTAGTTTATATTTTTTGAGATTTTATGAAAAATATAAAAGGTTTTTACGAAAACTAATAACATTGTTCACTAGAAAACATCATTCTAAACAACTTTGTAGAAGAAATTTTTTCTAAAATCTATAATTTAAGTGGATTTTTTAGCCATTTACAATCTTTATTTCATTTTCCATGAAAAATTACCAAAAAGTCTACTTAAATGATAGATTTTCAAAAAAATTTCTTCTACAAAGTTGTCCGGAATGATGTTTTCTAGTAGGCTATGTGATTAGTTTTCATAAATTTTCTTTATATTTTTCATAAAACCTTAAAAATGTAAATTAAATGGGGGGCTTAGAGTATTTTATGTGGTGGCATTAACCTAGCCCTTTTTTGTTTACTTCTTACTATTCGGGCACATTCGGTTAGGGGGTGTCTTTGGCTAATGAACGTTTCCATTAACCGGAAATTTGGATCATCCATTGTTGATGGGATCCACCCGAATTGGTCGAACCTCACATACAATGGATGGATGGTTCAGATTTCACTCAACCATCAATTAAGGAACACGAGTCTTATTTGTACTCTTTTGAGAGTCCCATGATTCAGATTTATGTACCTTCAAACCCAAGTGTGATAACTGGTTTGTTTCAGAATTAATTTTAAATTGAATTGGTCTTGATTTATAAGTAGTTTGGTTGGAATGTAATTCTGACTTGGCTCCAAAATTTGAAAGGAAACTTAAAATAAAAGAAATGAAGAAAAACAAAGCAGCATTCAAAACTGTGGCTGTCAAGGTGCGCAACGTGCTCATTGCATAGAACTGAAAGTCAAGAGAATAGGAGAGGGTAAATTGCAAGAAAAAATGAGAAAATTTCTAAATCAAACCCTAATTAAAGACTCCCCGTCAAATCCAGAATTTTCTGAGTAAAAAAAAAACCTCACAAATCCTTAGTCCTCGTCAAATAAAAAATTTCTGATTTCAAAGCCAAATTGAAACACTAAACTACAAATTATCATCAAATCAAAAGTTTCTTTATGATTTTTCCAAAATTAAAATCCTAACCCCACACATTCTCCATTCCCATCAAAATTAAAGCTTGTGAATTCCTAAATTTTTTTAATAATGTCATCCATTTTGTTTGTAAATAAATGATATTATTGGCTTACAAAACAGTAGTGGAGAAGAAGGGATTGGGATTTGCTCAAGTTGGGGTCTTTAACTTGACGCTCAATTTAACGTTAGATTTTGGACACGAGGGGGGATGCAATTATCAACGGCTGGGCTTCTCCTACAAATGCTAAAGCTTTCTCATCCCAGCCGTTGATAATTGTATCCCCCCATGTGTCTGAAATCTAACGCTAAATTGAGCGTCAAGTTGAAGACCCCAACTTGAGCAAATCCAAATCCGAGAAGAAGAGTGTTACAAACCTAGGTACAGCTCAAGATGTGAGATGTGAGATGTGGTGCCTGCTTTGATACTAAATGATGCAAACTCTAGGATAGAACTTGGGCTTGCAAGGGGAGGGTGTCCAAGGGTCTATATAAACAGCCAATCCCATACCGATGTGGTACAATAAACACATAACAAAGGTTAAAGATGATAAGACATCACGATGCCGTCAATGGTGGTGACCATTAAGATGATAAAAAACCACCATGGGGCACATGCTTCTCTATTCTGATTAATGTTCAAAACTTCACACACATTAGAAAGGCTGAGATATGTAAAGGAGATGTGGAGACATAAAGACTGAGGAAACTCTCTAGGGCTTCGTATTGTAGAGAGAAAATGGAGATGTGTTGTTCTATCATATAGACCGGAGAAGTGGCTGATGGGCAAGGATCGACCGAGTGGCAACAACGGAACCGTAGGGAAAGAAATCAGACGCGAGCAAGGGTGCGACTGCAGAAGATGTAGAGTGAGAAAGGCTAAGGCACCATGATTATTCTACTCCCCTACAGCATTGATGGATCTTTCCGCTGTCACCACTACGCTTCAATTCTTCAACTGCATTTTGGAAAAAGACAAAGTTGCCAAGGATTGCACTATCAACTGATGAGGATTGAGAACAAGAACTCATCCTTGCTTAAAAATATGTGACAAAAGTAAGTATTGCCTATGAATGATGAGGTCTGAAATTTTGATACAAAAATAATTCGAATCTTGTAATCTTTGGCTTGTATGCAGAACATGTACACAATGGGGAAACAAATGCAATTCTTCCCGTCTAAATGATCCCAAATTCCCTACCAAACTCATGAGACAAGAAATTTTTTGAAAATAACGAAATTCAGGTAATCATTTTTGAACTTCCTATGCTCTTTTGTATAGTTTGGCAAACCATTTTGCACCCAAACCAGCTTACTAGATTTTAAAGGGAGTAATGTCAGTGCCAGCTCAGACAGTTCTAGATCAAGGCACACAAACACACACTCAGCTGATACCACATCATTAGTAAAAACGAATCATCATGTCAGAACAGTAAGTTTTCTCTGACACATACATCGGCCATGAGCCTTACAAACTAATTGATCCACCAAAAGAGGAGAAAATGACTGATGAAATGTAACAAAAACAAGATCAAAAAGATAAATCAGCACCCAGCAGTCCTAGACCCAAAGACCTAGTATTGAATGAGATGGAAAATGCCTTTTCATATTATCATGTAATCTATTGAATAACCGTGCAACAACAAAAAGCCATTCATATCATCTGCGATACACTACTCCTCGTGAATTGTTTCTTGCCTACTGCATAGTAGACAAGTTTTGGAAGCATTGTTTTTTACTCGGCCCTAGCATATATACTTCTAGCCTACCTATAAATGATGCCTGAATATTTTACGACAAGATAATGGAGTGAAAGAGCCAGTTCTGATCATGATGCCCACAGGGTGTCCATGGCATGCAACTGGCTCAGGTCAGTGGACTTCAGAGACATCTTGTAAAGCTCCCTGAGCTTTCCTACATCTCCAGACCTGTTGGATGGTTGGGTTGGCTGAGGAACAAGAGTAGATTTGTTTGTACTTGCTGAAAGTGTCACAGCCAACATCCTCTTCAATAGCATCTGCAACTGACTCCAAAATTTGGCATGGACCTCAGTATTGTCATTTCTTAAAAATTCTGAAACTGTTTCCCCAGAGACATGGCGTGCTTCAAGCAGGCGAGACAGAGCTGACTCCAGCATCTGGAACAAAAGAAAGTTATCAGTGATTCCAAGATCTAGAATGGACATAAATAATTATGTGGACTTGAGAAAACATTTGTTACATTTTTTATTTTATTGTCTAGATGAAATGGAAAGCAAATGAATTGGTGGTTCAGTGAGCAGAAACGGAATTTTTGGAACTGAGACAAGGCCCCAAAAACCATGCATTAAGGCCCCAAAAACCATGCATTGCAGCCACACATGTAATATGAAAACTCAACAGATCATACATTATGATATGGACCAATTATTGGGGGAAAAAAAAACTGGAAAAAGGAAATGGGTATATAATAGGCTAATAGCTTACATATAATATGATATAGTACCCAACACACAATCAAATCACATAAGATTTCAATATTAAATATTCGATACTGTACTAGAAATATATAATACCAATATAAAAACTAAACATCATCTTTGCCTTCACTATCTGAAAAACTAAAAATTATCGTTGCCTTCACTATTTGAAGTTTAAGTCAAACATTTAACCAACTTGCATGATACTTCAAGAAAATATAATCATTCTGACTACATTTTCAAATTTCTCAGACCTGTCATCATCTTTTTCTTCCAACTACATCAATTTAGAATCCATTGCATATTGTTGTCACACTACATATCAGTTATGTATCACACTATCGGCCAATAAAAATCACTATACATCACGGTCTCATCTGATTTCTGAGACAGCTCATCTGCAACTTTTTTCACTCAATTTGTGAAAGGGATTATCAATCCAAATTGGATCTTGCTGAGCCCAATTCCAATACTTCAAACCAAGATAAGTAAAAACAACAATTTTTTGGTGCCTATTGACATTAGGTAGAACCACAGAATTCAGAAATATAGACATTATATTACATTAAATAAATAAACAAAAATCAGAGAATTTCAGCAAATATAAAAACCATGTGAAAATAAAATACTTTCAAACTGGAGATATCATGAGTAAGACAAAAGTTTCAAGTTTGCGTGAGCTAAATCAGAAGGGGAAAGCACGGACTGAAAAGCTGTCCTGTATCAGAAAACAAAGAAGTCTGAGAACATACTGCATTTGAGTGAAAAGAGCTTGAGAGGTGTATTGAAAGAGCTGATCTCTCTATCAGAATTGTGAGGTACATGTTGGGATGAGTCTTTGGCCCATAGAATTCTATGGCTTTCTGCCAGTTCCTCTCAGCCAAGGAAGCATACTGCTTGACCCTTTGGACTATGCTGTTTTCACCTTTTGACAAGTTCATTTTCTTATGATCTGAGCCCAAAAACTTCAAACAGCAATCCCTCTGGTAGCAAGCAAGTTGAAAATATGCATACGCAGCCTCCTGTTTACGTAACTCACCCAGTGATTCATACATAGACAAAGCCTCTCTAATGGCATCATTGGCTGAAATCTCATGCTTTCTCAATTCTTTCCTAGCTCGTCTTTCACTAGGACTAGAACAAACTATTGATGTATCTTCCAAAGCTCCATTTTCATAAACCTCTGCAACAATATCTTCCCTTGCCAAAAGCATGCCAAGCCTCAGATATGTATTAGCAAACTGTGTATATACTTCATTCCTCAACCCACCTGAAACAGAACTTGCATCTTCCACAATAGCATTTAGTTCTGACTTCGCTGCACCATAATATCTGAGTGATTCACTATACTCCAGTTTTGCAGTCTCAAGAGCTTGGCTGCATGCATTATGGAAGATAGCATGTTGTTTGAAATTTTCTATCTTTGACACCATCTCTTCAGCCAATGCTCGTCTGCCATGGCCCAAATTACAGTTAATCAATATAACATTAGTATGGTCGGAAACTTCTTTGAAAGCATCTATAGCATATGCAAAAGCAAGTTCAGCTTTTTCCATATCTTTCCTCTCAAGCCTGTTTCGACCCAGTTCATTGCAAACCCATCCTTTCTTCTTAATTACAGATTGTAGTTCAGCTGAACCAGTAGGAAGTCCACCCAATGCTTTTCTAGCTTCATCAAAACAGCTTAGGGCAGCCGAAAGATTGTAATCTGCATCTCCAACCACAGGCCCTCCAAGGTATTTGAATATCCCACCATGTTTCACCTTGGATGTTTCTTTTGGAGCAGATTCAGACGGAGCTGCCATTCCGGACCCCATATTATGAATTTCCAAAGTACTCTCAACTCTTTCAGAGTTTGTGGCTGCCAAGTTTTCTACCCCAAGCTTATCTGTTCTTATATGAGAAGCTTCTATTAGGGTTTCACCACCTCTGTTGTGTGGCAAATATCCAGTCCCAGAACTCTTTCTACGCTCTGGTTTCTGATGAACAAGGTCATCCTCAGAGTTACCCAAAAGTGAGTAGGACGAGCTCTTGGCATATGATTTTTTATTCTGTTTTCTGCCATGAGCTAATGGACGCATGTCTCCATTGCTACTGCTTGCACTGCTACCACTGCTGACCCTATCACTGCGGCAGCTGCAGTTTACCAAGGAACAAGAACTGCAGTTTTGAGTATACTGTCCCAGCTTCTTCTTGAGCCTTTTGACCTCCTTCACAACTTCGGATGACATTCTCAATTCTCTGATAGAAGGTTTCCTCTCTGCTTGTACTGAGATCTCCACACCCTTTATCATATGGTACTCAACATAAATATCACCAACTAATGTCCATGCCTTGGCCCAGAAGAGGTATGTGGAAGAGTAGTGCTCAAACGTGAGACATTCATTATTGGAGCTGGAGCTCACTCTTGCTGCATTACCAATAAATGATCTTGAATTTTCACTTCTGTCATGGAATTTTGTCTGGGATGATGAGCTATTTACCATCGAGGAAATAAACCTTGTGTCTTCCAGATGCTGGGGCATTGATCCATACACCGAACATGCTAATTCGACAACCTTCAAAGCTTGATGCAACTGGCTATCCTCCTTATAAGCTTGTCCAAGTGCCAAATAAGATTCCCCGAGCAAAAGGACAAGTTTCCACAACTTATGGTCCAATTTTGATGTTGGAAGCCACTCCCGAATGTCACAAACTTCAATACAGTCAGTATCACCACATGTACAGACAGAAAAATTTATAGATGAAGGTGGCCTATCATGAGTTCGGCTGCCATGGTCAACTGGCTCTGCTTCAGTGTTTTGCAGTTGGCGCATCCATCTGAGAGACTTAATAGCTTGAGAAACATGATGCACTGCAGCTAACTTGGAGAAAATTGGATCACCAACAGTTTGAATTACATCTGCAGAATTTGGAGACATTTTGCATACTGCAAAGCTTTCATCTCCACTGGAACTTAGTACAGCTCCTGAATCTTTCAATTCTCTGTCATCTGATGCTATAAATTTTCCGAAAGCAGATACATTTGCCTCCAAGGTCATCTTTACAGAAGTTTCCAATTCAGAATCTGGGAAAGTACTTCCATCTTTACAGGGTTTGTCCTCTGCATTTGGAGAGGATACCTTTTCATGGGCAGATGATTCAGTTATACTAGTAAAAATGTCCAAGGATTCTTCATCGGCATCAGTAACTATGACTTCAGATTCTACTGGAAGAGATTCAGGTAAAAAATCCAGTTCTTCTTCGTGATTCAAAATAAGCCTTGCAAACTGCTCGTGAGCAAATGCACGTACAACCTATTCAGCACGTATTTGACTGTAAGTGCATATATATCTAAGTGCAATTAAATGTAAAGACTAAATAAATAAATAAAAACAAGAGGGGAAATATTTTATTAAATATTATTGCGAAAACATTGGTACCAAATGATCAGGCTCATCGAGGAAATCCAAACATTTCTTGAAGAAACTTGCACACTTGGCCCTATTATTAAGAGCCTGCAGCAAAAACCATCTATAATTAGTAACATCTCATTACTGGTGAGATGGCAATGCAACAAAGACAATATTTATATATTACACCACACCATTGAAAGTGAAAGCCTGTGAGCAATTCGGTACAAAAGCGTCCCCAATGAAAATAAGGAATCACTTCTCCCTCGATGCATCAGAGACGGAAGGGAGCCCGAGATATCATCAGAATCGTTGGAGGAATGGTTCTTGGGAATGACAGAAAGATCAAAAAGTTGAATAACATCTTCGCCAGCACTTTTATAAAGCTGTATAATAGAAATCAGAAACCAATAACAAGGTCACCAACAACTTTAACCAAAAAACTACAAGAGAGTGGTTCGCACCAACCACCAAAGAAGAAAAAAGAAGCAAAAAAAAAAAAAAAAAAAAGGTAAGAAAGAAATAGAAAACATATAGTACCCAATAAGCCCCTGGATCTTGCTTGCAGTTTTCCTGAAGGAACCTCAAAACAGAAAGGCCATTTTGTTGGACAACATGAGGATGAAAAGCAGGGGTACCATCCTCAGATATGCCTTTTAGTAGAAATATATCGTCTGTTTTCAAAAGCTCATATCCCTGAACAACACCATTTTCATGATAACAGATGGCCAACTCAGGCACACTAGCCATGACATTGTCAAGCCATGCTTCAAGCCAAGTTAATGCAGTGACCTGCCAGTATGATTGATGAGAAGAGAGAGAAGGGGGGACACACAATAAGAAATGCAGACAACATGAACATAGGAAAATTATTTTAAGAGTTTGTTGTCACCTGTCGTGTAACATCCCATAAATGCAAGCTTACGGCAACATATTTTTCATTACTGAATAGAAGCAAGTCACTGCCAAGAAGCATGCGGAAATTGTGAAATTGCCAAAACAATACTCTAAGAAACCCATCATTACCAACTCTTCTGTATTTTTCAGACTCTTGCACTGAGCATCTGGCCTTCTCACCGACTTGTGAAGCCTTTTTGACACCATCATGCCCCTTGTTTCTCTTATTCTTCTTACTTCCCCAAAAGAAACCATCCTTCTTGACTTGTGTGTACTCCGTACGATGGTTGAATCCTTCCTTTTGAGCAATGTCATCACTCCCTCTAAAAAACTGGGATTTTTCTCCTTCTGCTGGATAATTAGAAGACTCAAAAGAATGCTCCCTGGACTCAAATAGCCCAGGAAGAACAGATGAGCTTGATTGCTCTTCTGGGGCATGATGAGTTGGCGGACAATCACAAGCTTCCATTCTAACTGAATGCATAGCGAAATTCAGAACTAAAGATTCATCTGCACATTTTGATTGATTATTATGTCTTCTAACCAGTTTTTCTCCCTCTTCAACATCAGGCCTGTACACGCACAAAAAAAAAAGAAGGGAAAATTTAAGAAATTTCAATTAGATGACAAATAAAGCAGCACATGCAGAAAAACATACCCGGTATTCAGAACAAGAGTCTGTCCTATACGATGAACCGCAATTGACAATCGAGCCTTGGAATAAGGCATCTTAAATATCTGCTTTAGAATGTCAGTTGGAGCAATCACATCTATCTCATCTCCATACTCAACCAAACCAGATACAGCGAGGGCCTCACATTTCCTAGTAAGATTTGATGTAATAGCACCACTGTCCCAAGGTATATCTGCCGAGTATGAGCACCAAAATTTTACCCTCAGATGTTTCATCTTCAGGAAAGAAGAAAAGCGGAAAAGGGGGGTCACAATTATGTTATTATATGCATTAGCATGATAGAGTAGTAGCTACACTAGCTATTTTATACAACCTCAAATAGTTACATAAGCTATTTTATACAACCTCAAAAGGGACAGGAACCTTCAGTGGAAATACATGCAACAATAACTCTGTAACTCACAAAGACAAATTATATAGTAGTAACATACATCCCTAAAACAACAACAAGCGTCTAACATCATCCCCAATCCAGGGGGCATAGTGCCAGTCATGGGGAGAAAGCACCTTTCCGTGACACCCTATTCAATTTTTTCCTATCAAATAATCTCCTTCACAAAAACAAACCGGATAAGACAGTAGTAACAACCATTACATTTTTTTTTTTTTTTGGATAACGGTGGAACCATCCCACAGCAGGGCGATTTGGACCCACCCATGGAACCTAAAACCCCCGGGGAGACTAGCGCAGCAACCCACTGCCATGGCCCCCCACTTAAATCTTGGGTTGTCCTAGCGGGGAATCGAACCTGAGACCGTGCACCTAACCATACAATCACAAGTTTGCCCTTACCAACTGGGCTACCCAAGGGTGGGTACATTTTTAAAAAACTATAACGATGCTAAGTTTATACAAGACAAGTTTACAAGGTAACAGGGCTTTAAAATGGCAGCAATATGACGTAGATCACGAGTACTTTAAAACAAGTTATAGAATTCACACTAGTAATTATACTGGCCCATACAAATATTTAATCTCTCAAACTACCTGTCTCAGCTGTTATGACCAGCACCACCTAGATTGAGTAATGATCTTTTTTCTCAATGAAAAATGGAGTGGGGATCATTTGTTCTTTATGTTGGCATCTCATAACTCAGTTTTATCCAATAGCTATGACATATGAGATCCTGACCCTCTTGCAATTGTTTTTGCCTACCAGGAAAGGAGAAACACAGTTTCCTCTGAGAATGGACAATTACACATCAGAAGAAAGAAAAAGGGGGAAGCGATATTTCCCCCAGAAGAATTTGACTAAAAAGAAAGCAAAATGGTCACCTCACTAACCAAATTCATCCATTTTAAAATGAAAAATAAAGGAGTATCTGTCATGTTGAAAGGCCATATGTAGTATGCTTACCTCCACAAAAAAAAAAAAAAAAAAAAAAACACCTACATAATTACATATTCCATGAATGTAGGCCACATGTGTTGGCCTCCTACATGATCTGGCAAGCCACCCTGGTTTTCAATACACAAATTTCCAGGCATATCTTTTACTAGTGTATATTTGTATTAATCCATACATGGAATATAAAGAAACCAATTTGTTAATTGAAATTCCATTTCTTTATCCTTAGTAATAATATCTTTAAACATAATAGAGAAAATCATAAGAGGGTAACATGAGAAAATTATTAGAGGGAAAATCCATAAAGTGAATAGACGAAAAAGGGAGCCCAAAATGGAGCATATACAACATGGTAATACTCATGCAAATGTACCATCCAATATCCTTTCAAATACTACCTCTTCCACTCTCCAAAACCCTCCACTATCATGTTAGGCATTCCAAAACCGATATAAAATCATATATTCCTTACGTAATTATTCCAACCACACATCTCAAATTAATTCCAAATTTCCAACAAACTAACCATCATGTTGAAATTTTTAACATGAGAATATAACATAAATTGAGTCTTTAAACCAATTTATGAATAATAATTAAATTCCAGCCCATAATTATAAGTAAATTAATTTCTAACTCTAAAAAATTTCCATAAATCAGAGTTATAATTCAAAATTTTAAAATACACATTTCTACACCATAAACTGTATAAATTTTGTACCAATAAAGCATAAACAATAGACCTTTTCATCTTAAAGTTATACCCAACAATTTGAAATCATAAAAACATATATATTCATGCATCCAAAATACATCATTCATAATAATAAATTGAAATCATACTTAAAAACTAACATGCAAAACTAGTTAGGATAAATAGTTGACCATATCATTAAGCTACAAGTATGAAAATTGTCCCTACATTTATAAATGATAGCATAGAGCACAAAAGGAAACGCTAGATGCAAGAAACAAAGCCCAAGATGTAATACCAGCCTCCCAAGTGAAAATGAGATGAAAAAGAATGCAACCCAACCAAGGAAAGTGCAGCTAGGATCTTCACAAAGTAGCAAGAATGATGAAAAGGAGCAAGAAATGAGCTACCACACCATTCTCTCTCTCACTGTCCCTCTCAATCTTTCTCTTGGAAGAATAAGACCGTGATTGTGTGCACAACGACAGTTGATGAGTAAAACAAGGAAGGGCATGAGGGGGAGGAACCAAATGAGGATGAGGTGACACCATGACACTGATGAGGATGATTCTGTGGACAATGAGGTTGATGACTGAATTGTATGTTTTTATATTTAGTTTCGTTACTTAAGTGCTCTTGGATTGTCTGAAAAATATCCAAATGTTCTGTACTACTTAAATAAACAAGCATGACAGTGTAACCTTTTGGCCATATTATGTGTTTTTGTTTTTTCTTTTAAAATTTTATTATGGCTTCAATATATGTTTCATTTTCCTTTTCCTTTTCTTTATACCTTCTTTTTTTTTTTTTTTTTTTTTTCATTTTTTGCATATCATTGTGTTTCACCCAAAATTATCTGATATATTCAACAGTGCAACAAAAAATACCGCTCCCGAAACCAAGTCTGAAATTGATTCTTAAAGCCATGGTTAAAGCCTTAAAGGCAATGTTGTAAGAACTTGGTCTCACCCAAAGAGGTTATGGAATTCCCCGACTTACCCAGTATTCAAGCCTTGATTATCAAGGCTAAAGATTTTGACAAGAGATAAGAGACTGCCACGACTTTGGAGATGGAGAGACGTTTTGTGAGCATTTAAACATTTTGAAGTTTCTACAGATTCCTCCCTGCAGCCCCACAGGACCCCGAACTTAGGCCCCCAATTTGATCTAGAGTTTAAATAAGTAAACACTTCGTTGCAACCAATTGCATCAAATAGTACAAAACCCTTCTCCTTAGCTGAACAAAGGGCTGAAAATTTCTCCATCACTAACAAAAAGTGTTCCATCCTAGCTTTGAGAAACTATGGAATCATCCATGAGAACATCTCGAGGAACACTTCAAGTTGGAAAGAGTCATTCTCCAATGATTCTAACTCCTCTGCAGGGTTAAAGAATCCATTGACACAAGGCAATCACTAGAGGTTGTTACACCATTTTAAAGTTAGAACAATCATCAAAGCCAGAGTGGTGCATGGAGGAAACACCTGAGCTAATGAGTCTCTCAACTTCATATGAAATGAAAAATCTGCTAGACTGTGTAAATTGTGACAAATTTTTCACACTCAAGAACCCTCGCAGATTTGGGCTTTAGGCTCAGTAGACTATTTACATTTGACTCCACCCTAAGTTGGGTTTACGTTCTCTATATTGGCATACTAGGTTGCACAAATACACTTTTTTCCTACTTGATCCCTTTTTTGCCCATTCATCTTTTTGTCTTACCCTTTCCTATATAGCTTGTATATCATTCTTCTTTTCCTTTTGGTAGGAGTACTCATCCACCACTTGAACCTCTTTGCTATCTTTTAATAATATATAATATTTAGTTTTCATAAACTATAACAAATAGATAAATGGTGGACATCATTCTTCTTTTCCTTTTGGTTGGATATCTCATCCACCACTTGAACCCCTCTGCCATCTTTTTATAATATAATATTTAGTTTTCATAAACTATAGTAAATAAATAGATAGATAAATGGTGGGCTGGAGTGCTGGACTGGGGGCAGTTAAATCAAGGGATTGGGCTTCTTCTCAACAAACTCTAGTAAATTTCTTGTTGACAACCTTGCTAGCAAATAAGGGCAAATAATTTACTTCAAACATGCACATTAAAGTCAAAAATCCAAATACCTAGTTTGCCATGAGTCCTAAACCCTAAGATTGAGGATATAAGCTAAAATGAATCCCGCAATGTCTTCCTGCACAGACCAAAATAAGACTTAACCTAAGACTAACCTAAGAGCATAAAGCCCTGACAGTAGAAAAATCTACATCATCAACAAAGTGATGAGAATGGCATTTAGAATATTTGCAAAGGCCATGTGGGCCCCACTGATGCTACGATCACAACTGTAAGTGACACATGAAGATCAATACGTTTGCTGGACATTATAAAAGATACGTGGTCCTAGCTTCCTTAAATTTGGGAAAGTCTAAAAATTCCATGTTTAAGTGAATTTTAATTATTTCATACATTAGGAAAATTAAGGTTATTTGGTGGCGAAGTTAATAGGAGTTTGGTTATGAGTTTCGGCAATTGCTACACTTGTTTGAGTTGGTTTAAGTCATACTTGCTAATTAAGAAATCTTTTAGTTATTTTATTAGGAGTCCAAATTTGACTACAAGCAGAATCTAGTAAGTAGGCCTAATGAAACTATATATGAGCAAGGCTTGTAAACATAACGATTCATATCAAATAGGAAATTCTCAAAAGATGCTTAAAACACCAGTCAGGCATCATGGTACATAATGATGGGCATTCAAGAAACAACATCTAAATAGAGTGAACCTAGCTCAAATAAGACTGATGAGATGGATGAGTAGAAAGGCAGTAAAGTAAAGAATCAGGCATCAATGCATTCACAAGAAGATAAGGGAGCAATAATTCAACAAAAGATGGTTCAAAATCAGCTAACAGTAACACACAACAAAGATCAACAACTCCATAAAGAAGAAACAGCAATTTGGTTTAAGTAGAAGTCTCAGAAAGGAGAAGGCAGAGGACAAAAATACATGGTGGCCTAGGATTTCTCAAAAGAAATGGCTCCCTATAATGAGAAAAATGGAAATGACTAAAAGGAGTCATGTAGCCAACCCCAAATAATTGGTATAAAGCTATCCTGAGTCAATTCAGTAATTGGATAAAATTTCTGCATCCAAACAACAAATTAAAGCTTCTTTTCAGGAGAAATTGACATATTCAAAATTAATTTTCTTCGCATGCAAATTAAATTAAAATTCTTTATCCTATTCCGATAGTTAGGTGTCCTATAACCTCTTAAACATAAAGCACAGGCGTTTCACTGTATCAAGTATCAACACTCTTTTTAATGAACTCAAAGAGCTTAAATGGTTCAATGCTCAAAACAAGGTGTACCTCCACTAGTCTTCGGCTCCGTGGCACCCATCGGAAGGACCTTTTCTGGGAAATTCGATATAAGCGGAGGCGTGTTGAGATCGGTCTCCGTCGGAAGCATCCGATACCGTGGAGCTCTCACTCTATAGACCAAAATAAAATATCAAAAAAAGAAGAAAAAAAAAATCTCTAATTTCCTAAATTCAAATAATCATAACAAAGTTAAGATACAGACGCATATTATATATATATATATATAGAGAGAGAGAGAGAGAGAGATTGTTACGTTTGGGAAGAAGGAACGAGAGCAGAATTGAAAGCATGAAAAGCTTTATCTGTGGGAACAGGGATTGATCCACAGAGGAAACCCACCGGCTTTGGCCTGACAACCTCCAATCTCCCCACGCACTGCAGGTCTCGCGAGCCATCAGAGCCCGAAGACGTTGATTTCTCCATTGGACTTCTCACTTGTAATTCAAACCCTAACCTAGGGTTTCACTTTCTCTCTCTGTTTCTTTTTCTTTCTCACAAGGGAAAATTCGGTATCTACTGAAACCGTATTGATTCAAATGCTTAACAAGCGAAGCGTGTGGTAGTTTCATCATCTAACACTCTGAAGATGAAATATATGTAGTATTGCAGCAGCGAGAGGTTGTGTTTGGATACAGGGTTCGCTTTGTCCTCTCTCTAACTTCTTAGTAAATGACTACTAACTTAACGAACAATGACAACTAACTGAAATTATTTTCCGACCAATCTAAAATCTACCTTTTTTCAATAAATTACAATAAATAAATAAATAAATAATACCATAAATTTCAAAATCAGTCAAAATTAACCTAGACCATAGAGGTCCTACCATGCTAACACCGTGCCATTTATCTAAAATAATGAAAAGACATATAGTCATTTTAAATTTTGAATGAAAAATTGTAAAATAACCAAAATGCATTTTAAAAGATAATAATTAAAAATACTAATTATGAAATGATTTATATGCCCTTGGGGCATAAAGTTAGCATACGAGCTTAAACTCCCCATTCTCATCGGAAGCACAACACTCACTTTTTCACTCTCACTCTATCAAACATGACAAATTAGGGGTGCAAAATGATTCGGGTAATTCCGAGGGTCGGACTGAGCAATTCAGTCTGGTCCAGTTCGAGTCAAACAATGTTTGGTCTGGTTCTCAGGATAATTTCTCAAAAACCGAAAATTTCAGTCCGGTCCACGATAGAGGGGATTTTAGTCCCAGACCGGACCGAGAACTGAAAAAATATATATATTATATGTATATATAATATATAATCTAGCTTTATGTATTTTTTATAATATTAGATATATATCTTTGGTCAAAAGGAATGATGAATGTCTTGAAAAGTGAAAACCACCACTAATCTTCACCAAAAAAGAGAAAAACCACTACTGGCTAGTACTGAAGCATAAAAAAAGGTGAAAACCACTAACTCTCCATTTCTCCCTCATTTGCGCACACCAAACCCATAAAGGCACAAACCCACCTGAGCAACCATAAGGGGGATGCACCCCTTTTGTCGTTGTGGGGAGACCCTCTACTCTGCCTCCATCGCGAACACAGTCAGATCTAGTGAGGTGATGATAGGATGGTGTGGATTAGTGAAAATGAGCTTACCTGCAAGATTTCACGGTGGTGGTGTTTCCATTGTTGCAGATTGAAGGATTCATAAAGCTTCTGGAGTTTTCTTTTGATTTTTTTTAAACCTTTTTTTTTTTTCTTTCTTTTTGGTGTTAGGATGGTGTTCCAATTGTTTGGGATATTTTTCTTGTGTTGGGATATATGGTTGCGACAGCGAAAATGATCTTCGCCGGAAAAAATGGAGTTGGGCGGAGATGTTTGGTCGGAAATGCCATTTTTTTAAACAAAAAAACCGAGTTCCGGACCCAATCCAATCTAAGGTCTAAACCGGTTCGGTTCCGGTACAAAATTTGAGGTCCCAAATTAGTTCGGTCTAGTTCAGATATGCCCTGGCCCGGACTGGCCCGAACCGATTTGCACCTCTATGACAAACCCTAGATGAAGACGAAACCTTAAAAACTTGTTGTAATGTAAAGAAGATGTTTCGGAGTTCGTGTACTTTGAAGAGTGTTGTTTTGTTCATGTCTCACTCTTTCACTCCTTCAAAGAAACCGTAGGATTAAAGGAAGCACACTTACGTGCTTAGGAGATGGTAATAACATGCTTATGATAATTTTTCACTTGTGTTATGATCTTTTAAGTATGGTAGTCTCTTTTTGAGCATGCATGCATGATAGTTACTCTTTTAAGCATGATTGTCCTCTATAAGCATGATTATTATCTAAAAATGGCTATGTTTATCTTCGAGCATGGTTTCTTTAGTATATTAGCATGTTTTTCTTAGCTTTATGGTATATGGTACCATAGGTTGTGTAAAGTCCATGTTTTTAGTGTTGTCATATTCCGTACCAAAGTATGGTTGAGTCTTGGGTTGTTGTGAAGATTGGTGAAGTTGTAAAGTTGAGACAAAGCGTGGAGTTTAAAGTTTCAACTCACAATTGTTCTTAGGAAAGGTAAGTGACTATAGAAGCCTGAGTTTTAATGTTTAAAAATCATTTCAAATCATTTTCAATATTTCTTTATTTATAAAAATGGTTTTGAAAAAAAAATTTTAGCTTCTGAGGTTTTTCTGCCTAGGTAGATCGATCCATGGCTTATGCGGATTGATCCATGGTATTTTAAAAATGTAGATTTTGCTACTGCCTAGGTGGATCGATCCATGGTTTTCGTGGATCGATCCATACTACTCTAAAAATGTAGTTTTGATTCTGTCAACGCGGATCAATCCGGCATGACTTCGGATTGATCCAGGGTCGTAAAATTTTTTTTTTAAAGTTTTAAAACTTGCCTTTTTAATACCAAAACGTGGTACAACCACTTGGGGTTTCTTAGACTATATATATAGTCTTTTATCATTGAGAGTAGGATGCAAGCCTCTCTCTATTAGGGTTTTCATTGTTCATCTTCTTAGAACCTCTTTAGAGCACTTTAACTTAGGTTTTTCACTTATATGCCCTAGAGACCTTCAAACCACACACCATTCACCACCTTGGATGATTGTGAGACTGTTGCGACGATGATCGAGCTTGTGAGTTCGTGATTGAAGGCATCGCTGTGAAAGAAGTTGGTTGCGACCAAAGTCGTGACGATGGAGATCGCTCGTGTGTGATCGTGGGAGTGAAGACAACTGCATGAGTCCTTGTGTGTTCTGTAATTGTGTCTTGTACTCGTTTATTTCATAGTGAATTTGCTTCAACTGAACGAGGTCCCGTGGTTTTTCCCATCTAGGGTTTTCCACGTAAAATTTCTCTTGTGATATTTTTACTGCTTTATGGTTTGATTATTGTGTGATTGATTGATAGATTTTAGGGTTTGAATTGACTTGAAATAAAAATTGGGTAAAATAAATTTAAATACCTATTCAACCCCCCTTCTAGGTATTGTAGGCTTGGTAAAACCGGAATTTCAGGTTGCATAATAGGTTTAGTGTTTTCATGATAGTTATTCTTTTTTTGTAGGATAATTATTATGGTTTTGGTGATAGGTTGTCCAAATCAAATGTGGAGTGCTACAAACTTATTTTTTGATATAGATTTGACATAAAATATGTCATTGCATGAGTTTCTTAAAGAATTTTTTATGTAGCATCACAGGTTTTTGCATAACAAAAATTGCGTAAGGATTTTGTTTTATAGTAATTTCACGTAAAAAGTTTCATGCATAAAATTCTTGGTTCGCAAAATATGAAAGATGGAGTTTTTAGGATCATGTAGGAAAAAACTTTTGCATGTTAGATTGCACGTAAGAGATTTAAGTTATGATTTTATCATGCATGGTTTTGATCATAAAAAGGAATATCCCCCCCCCCCCTCTTTTTTGCATGATTTGCATGTAGGACAAATTTGGTCTGAATTGTAAGAACCAGATCATTTAAAATATAGTATTCGTGTATAATGCATGATTAGCATGATCATTTCTACGTTTAGTTGGTTAAGCATTGCATGAGCATTACATTTCCATGATTATGTTGTGTTTGGGCATGAATGTTTGATGCTTGGATGGCTTTTGGATACATAACATGCAATTTTTTTTTTTCCTTTCAAAAAAAAAAAAAAAAAAAAAATTTACATTGCATTTTTATGTTTTTGGTGAGCCTAATCGATTGGGAGTAACTAGAATGGTTGGGTTAGATTTTGTTTGATCTCAACCCATTGGAATCCTAACCCCAATTCATTGGGATTTCAATTCCCAATCGATTGTGGACTTGTGGTGTCTTGAGCCCAATGGATTGGGATCATTTCAATTCCTAGTCGGTTAGGGTTTGACATCCTTGTTTTAAAAATATAGTAAATGACATATGTACCCATCTTATACCTTTTATATCACTTTTATATGTCATTTAATTCCTCATTTCAGCACTTTGCACGTGAGAAACATAAGAAAGACTTAAATAAAGAGAGAGAAAATTAAGGAGAGAGGGGGCAGGGGTTAGGATCCCACCTCATTTTGCTTTTGTATATTAGTGTGGAGGGTTGATTTCACACTTTGAAACTTAAGACTGCATTCTTGCAACATTGGATCATCTCAACTTCCCTTGTGGGAGCTTACATTTGCATCTTCGGAGCTTGTATTTGCATTTTGGAACTTAATATATTAATATTTACTTTGGGCTTACATTTCATACTCTACATCTCATTCTCACTCATTTTCATCATTTACTAAGGAAGGTTCAATTTTCTTTAAGGTAGACCATTCATATTTTTGTATACTTCTTGAAATGCACATGCATGGCATGTTAGTTTTAAGTATGAATTTTGCATGTGTAGTATGTTTTGAGGCTGGTGGATATCAAATCTATTTGTGATTTTCTTCATTCCTATGAAACTCATATTTTGGATGTTCAATATTATTGACATGTTGCTAAATTTTAGTATAATATGATTTTAAGCATGGGTTACAATTTTAGACAAATTTATTTACCATTTTTTACATTATTTTAGATGAGAAAATATTTATGGTTTGGAAACTACATTAGCTAAGGTGTTGGGAATTCTTTAAGATTGGTGGAAGTTATTAATTTCATGTGGATTATATTCTTTGTACAACAATACCATTTTGCATGATTGGAAAATAGAGATTATTGGAAATGTTGTTAATTGTCTTATGGTACATTTTATTAGTGCCTAAAATGATAATAGTAGAATCACTTGAGTGATTCCCAATGCTTAGTTATTCTGCCTTCCTCTTGTGATCCTGGGTTTAGTTGTTCTGCACCAAATTTGGGTGATCATCCCATTCCGAGTGAAAGCCCCATTGTATGGGAAAATTGATCATCACTTGAGAAATTCCCAATGCTCAGTCATTCATAGTATTATGGATAATGAACTTGTTTTTATTTATTTATTTATTTATTTATTGTTTATTTAGAAATTTAGAAAATTATGAAATCTATTATAATCTTATGTTATAAAATGTCTTCTAACCTTTGTAGGCCTTTTAAAACATTGTCTCCTATTGAGTTTATCTAACTCCTTATATTTGTAATGTTGCAGAAAATAATAGAGAAGGGGAGGCGGTTGCTTAATGATCATTATGTGCCTTTCAATGCGATGAATGTATTATGCTTCGATATTGTGTTGAAACAATGTACATCACGTTGTCTTTAGTTATGGGATTATGTTTTCTGCGAATTATCTTAATTGGGCCATGTGTCTTGGTCTCTTGGACATGTAAGCTTTAATGATGGATGATTGTAACAACTTTAACTATAGATGCATGTGTGGGTCGACTAATATATATGTGGTTTATGAAATTGTAATGATACTATTAGTATATATGGATATATGAATGTTTTATTTTGATTAAAATGTGTAATATGATTACAGGTTTTGCTATGATATTTCCCATTTATGGATGGGTCTTGATTAATTGAATCGCTTTATTTAAAATAAATCATTTTTATTAAACTTGATTATAGCTCAGTAATTTCAAGTCATGACATGAATGGTTCTCTAGCATGCATGACAATTTTCTTCATTGCATTTGGTATATGATATTATTGTCTATATTTGTTTTTTGGTGCTCAATATTATTCTATACCTTATTCTCATTATCATTTTTTAGTACAATATTATTCTTTAGCATGTACGATAATTATCATGATAATTTTTGCACTTAATATTATTCTCCAACAAAAATAATAATCATTTTTATTATTTTTTAGCATGGTATTATTCTCTACCTTGTAGAATAATTATCATTGTTATATTAGCATAATATTATTCTCTAGCGTTGTAGGACAATTTTATGTGATGTTTATTATAATTTTTAATATATAATTTTGATAAAATTATTAAGAGAAATGATACTAATGCTGACTCACGTTACATTAGCCGAAACGTGAGCAAACTATTAAGTGTGTTTCTTTTATAAAATAAAATTTTTTTTAAAAAGGCTTAAAATCCCGATGCCCTGACACATGATGGAAGCTAGACCAAACCTAATGGCAGAGACGGAACCAGGATTTTATCTCAGGGGTGGCCAAAGTATGAATAATAAAAATTTTACCTTTTAAGTATGAAAACTATACTAAGATTTAAGATTAAATATATTAATACATTGAATGGAAAGTAAATGACTTGACCTTACTTATACTTTTCTAAAACCATGATAAAAAAAAAAAAAAAAAACCAAAACAAAACAAAACAAAACAAAAAAACAACAAACAAAAAACCAAAAAAGAAGAAGAAGAAGAACAAGAGGGGTTGACATTAGCAATAAATTTGAAGAAGGGTTTAAAATAAATAAATAAAAGATTATAAAATAAAATAAAATAAAATAAAATAAACCTAAAAAGTGTACCTTAATATGTAGAAATTGAGCAATGATTTTCTCCGGTAAGATGTTTTCCGCCAACCGTTACCCTTTAATATGCTCAATGATTTTGTTTGAAAAAAATTTGGGGTAAATCTAACATTAAAAAAAAAAAAAAAAAAAAAGGTAGCTAATACGATCAATAGGAGAAGGTGTTTATTTTTTGTTAATTATTTTAGACATTTTACCTTTTGTATATATTAATTCTAGCCTTTTATCCTTGGATATAAGTTGCCTATTTGACTTTTAAGAGATCATGTGAGGAACCATTGTGTTGATTGGGAGGGACCATTCCTAGATTGTGCCTAAAAGACTGAAACTAATAAAGTACGTTTTCATGACGATTTAACAATATAATACCAAAATCAAATCCCTTAGTAGTCATTTCATAGTAGATTGATAATCCATTTGTAACAAGTTAACAGGTAATAACTTGTTTTGATATTAGCTTCGAATCTGGTCACCAAACAATACTTTATCAAGACAATTTTTTGAAAGTGAGGGGTGGCCATGGCCACCCCAGGCCTAAGTGTAGGTCCGTCCCTGCCTAATGGAACCCAAGGCGTATTTTATACGCTTCTCTCTCCTTCTCTCCATTAGGGCATTCTATATATATATATATATATATATATATATATATCAGTAAAGGACATAATTCTTCTCCAAAGAATCAATAAAGAATGAGACTTGGTCCTCGGGCACTCTGCCAAGCATACTTACTTGAAAATGGACATAACTCTCCAGTGACATTAGCCAGTCGTCACCAACCCCTATCGTAACCAACCACAACCTAGACATCTTTCTTCTAATTTCTCTCTCCCATTTCTCTCTCTCTCTCTCTCCTCTTTCTACCTCCATCTGAGTCTCACTACTAGAGGACCCATCCTCACTGGAAAGTGTAGAGAACTTGATGGGGAAGATAGCTGAGTTCCGATCTCGCCATTGGTGGTGACCATTAAAATGTAACCTAACCTACCAAAAAAAAAAAAAAACAAAAAGGGTTAAAAGGTAGAAGTGTTTTTTTTAAAAATTTTTTAAATTTTTTTTAAATAAAAATAAAAATTGTTGTTGGTTGGATATGACTTCATTTTGTGACAAAATCTAGCTAGTTTTATTTTTAGTTGATTTTGTGACAAAATCTAGCAAACTTTGTTTTTAGTTGATTTTGTGACAAAATCTAGAAAATTTATTTTTAAGTAGTTACAATAATGAGGAGGACGAAGGGTGAAGCAACGACGTTTTGGATTAGGTTCAAGAATTTTCCATGGTTGTATTGGTTGAGAACTAGGGTTTTGAGTTGGGTTTAGGTGAGAGGGTTTATAGGGTTGGGGTTTAAGGATAGGGTTGTGTAAGATCTCAGAAAAGAGAAAATGGAAATTGTAAGATTTGATGTGGTGGTTCATCTGAGGTTTTTCAAACTTTTTAATGTTTATTTTTGATGTTTTAAACCAAATATTAATATCAATATATTTATTTATTAACATATCCCCGCCGTATCATATCCTACATTTTTTTAGAATTACCAAATCAGCGTATCCATATTGCATGGTATCCATATTCCGTATCTGTATTTGTGCTTCATAGGAAGAAACCTATGTTACATGGAATCAAGTGTAGGTATTAGGTGTGGGTGTGTATACGAGTGTCGGACTCATAAAATTTATAATTCAAGATACGGGGATTTGGCAAAAAAGGTTCCAAAAATTGAGTACGAGTACGAGAATACTTGAATATATATATATATATAAGTATTTTATAAAAAAAAATAAAATAATATAAGGTAATTTTGTTGAGGGGTCTATTTGAAAACATCTTAATTCTATGTGGTATTGTAAGAATAGTTAATTTTAGGGGCTGAAATAATAATATAAGATTTTGTCCATTTAAGAAATTTAAAAAGTAAGAGGGCTTATTTGAAAAAAAGGAAAATATATATACTATTCACATGGTTCTCTTTTGAGAAACCCACGATCTAGTTTTGAAGAGGAGCCAACAATGCGATGAGCTCCTTGATAACGACGATGACATCCTCGGTGATGACAATGACCTCGGACGACCTCACCAGCACCACATCCGACCTATCTCCAGTACTATTCCTCCAACAACACTTCCGATGACAAGATATGCACCCTCTCTCTTTCCCCTTTCTTTCTTTCTTCTTCTTCTTCTTCCCCTCCTCCAATCCTCTTCTTCCTCCCTACTGTGTCCGATTTCTAGTTGGCAAATCCACCACGGATCCCATATCGGCACCCATGTCGTGTTATGTTAACACGGGTACTCTAGGGGAAACTAATGAGTCCATGTAACATAAGAGGAAACTTAGTCTTCCAAATCCTCTGAGCAAGAGAGAATTCAGGTATACTTATATATTCTACTAAACAATGAACGAGCCTAACTTAAAACCTTTACTAGCCAGTATGCACTTGTTAGAGTTATGCCCTAGAGCCAATCATAGAGATGATTGTTTAGGGATAAAGGAACAATCATTTGATTTCATTTATGTATGTCACATTTATTATTGATTTAATAAAAGGGCTTATTCTATTATGTTTGTATGCATCATTTATATTTACATAATATGTCCAAGGAGTTAGAGTTGAGAATATTGAATTACAAAGAGTTGTAATTATGAGACTGTAAATATATCTCTGTACTAAACTCCTAAATCATTCCTAGTTGAAGGTTCACTATGATGGACAGTAATGAACCATAGGACTAGCACTTGTTAGGTTGACTCTATAGGAGGATAGCTGGTCTCAAGCTGTTTGTGTGGAGACACTACAACCAACAGGTGGGTGCCTGTTAATAGAATAGGTACACTGAATGTGACCAAAGATTTGAGATAAACTGAATGGAGTTTTAACCTGCCTGTCAATCAGTTTCTCAATGTTATAGTGGTACAAGTAATCCTTAGACCTGAGACACCATAGTTACCTTATGCATGTAGCTCTAGAAGTTTGATAACACTAAGTGCAGATCCTATTCAAGGGTCTGTAAAGGTGTTCATTGGCCCTATTACTATGTGTATGAAGGCATGTGAGTGATCAACAAGGAATCCATTACTCTCAGGAAAAAGGGAGAGAATGTCTTATATAGCATTCATAATATAACTCATTCAGTCCATGGCCATGGCATTGTGAATATGGAAAGGAGTTTCCATAAGTTCATCATTGAGTTGATATTTATGAATGAGTATAAAGTAATTAAACTAGGGACTTGATAGACTTCCATGTCCTATTAGTTCAATTGGAGACATTGTGTAAATGGAAGGATGCAATTGTAACCTACAAACTATAACAGAAGGGTTCTATGTTAGATCTTATTCACTTCATTAAGGACAACACCATGAACCATATGCTAGGTGTTATTCATGGTTAGTAGAAGCCCTAATTGATATAAGTGAGTTATAATCAATTAGGGGATTGGAAGGAGTTCCAATCAGACCCTAAATGGAAAGAGTTCCATTGTGCACACCTCGTGCTATTCCTACTACTTGATGATGTGAACCCAATGGGTCACACACTGATCATGCAAGATGAGCTTTAAAGTCTATGAGAGAAAGGGTATGAGTGCATAAAGAATAGTTCTTTGAGGCCTATTTATATTTGATATAATTTATAGGGGTTATTGTGCAATTTAGAGAAATTGCATCACACCCTAATAGGGTTTCCCCCTAGGGCCGGCCCCCCTTAGTGTGGACTATATAAGTCACACAATGATGTGTGATATCATCATAAGTTGAAATCCCCAAGGGGCTGGCCAGAATTTCTAGCCTCCCTCTCTCTCTCTCCTCTCTTCTCCTACACTAGAAACATCAAGGAAAAAGGGGAAAGGACTTGGAGCTCTAGCTAGGTGTGGATACTGTTGGAGGCAGCACACTTGGGCTGCTCATTCACCGCTGTTCGGAATCAAAGCTTGGAGCTAAAAGGAGAAGACAAAAATTCTGTAAGTGTTCTAATCCTCTTCATAGTTAGGGTTTGATTTTGTATATGCATAGTTAGATTCATGGGCTGTGGAATCAAAGGGAAAAATTTTTATATTCCGCACTTCTATTCTTCCCTTTTGTATGATTCCCAACAGCACTGCCCAACTCGAGTAGCAAAGAAACCCTAATACCCCCCTTCTAATTTCTACGAGTTTAATAGTTACTCCATAAGAAGCTGCATCCCAAGCAACGTCAATGGAATTATTTTCAATTCTAAAAAATCTAGCTGGAGATCTAGCTAGAGAATTAGCTCCCACCAATTAATCATAGATTTTTAGAAAGAAGCTTTAATATTATTAAATATTAGAATAAAATAAAAGAAAGAAAGAAAGAACTCTATAAAAGGAAAAAAATACGATATCTATTAGCAAATTAAATTATTACAAATCATATCCACTGGATGAAAATTACTAATGATTAGTAAATTAAAGTAAGCCAAGCCCGTGACTCACTTCTAATCCTTTTTTTCTGAATGCTCATCTCATAGATTTTGAGCAGGTTATGAAAAGGAATAGGCACCCAACTTATGCAAAGTATAACAAAAAACCTTGAATCATTAGCATTAAACTATTCTAGAGGTTTTTAATCTTCGTGAGCTTGAGTCAATGACATCAAAAAGAATTTCTTTTCAAACCTTAATGTGAGGTTAATTTTATTATTATGAAAAGTGTCATAATTATACTAAAATAAAGAAGTGCAAAATTTCTTTATTTAGTGTTAGAAATTATACAGGTAAGAAAGTTTCCTAATGATTATAGCCAATAAGAAAACTTAAATTTAAAAATTCTATCAGTTGAAAATTTTGGGAATGCAGTCCACAAAAGAGTTAGTACTTAGTAGTTAACCTGACCCATGCAAAATCACAACCAATTTTAAAACTAATTTAACTCTTCCCAAGTTTACTATCTTGGTGTTGGCCTAAATGACCTAATTCCCATTGATTTTGATGATAACAATGCACTAAAAATGTTTAAGGACTAATGAGAATCTAAATGTCATTAAGACAGGTATCAAAGTCACGAATCAAGTGCAAAGGACTCAAATGCATCATTCACAGCAAAGGAAAAGTCTACAATTCAATAATCCAAGATTGACCAAATGAAGAATCAAGTTAAGAGTGAGAGATTGTTAGGATTATTATGTAAGATTGAATGTCAATCATGCTCACTTAGGATTCAAGGGCTTAAGTTTGAAAATAATTTTTTAAGTGCTAAAAAATTATAACTCACACTGTCCAAGTCAAGGGATTTTAATCCCAAAAGACTTAGTATTTTAGTAGTATGAAATAAGGTACTTTCAGACGGCTGAAAGTAGTGTTTCAGCAGGCTGAAGATTAGACAAAGGAAAATATCAGCTCTTTGGTATTTTCAGATGGCTCTTTGAGCGAGCTGAAAATCCATTTGAGCCGATTGAAAGTAGAGTTCAGACAGCTAAGAGCTTAATTCAAGAATCCCCCAAAAATGACCCTTTCTGGAATTTTCAATAGCCTTCTTCAGACGCTGAAAGGGAAGTTTTAGACGGCTGAAAGATATTTCAACTGGCTAAAAGATACTTTAACCGGCTAAAACCTTCGGGCTAACACATAATGGCTAGTTTTTCAAACAATCTTTTGAGCATTAAATGACCACTAAACTATCTTTCCTGAAATTTATTGCTACAAAACGATCATATTAACCTCTTGGACTATTTATACAAGAACTCATTTATGAGCATTGATTGAGCAAAGAACAAATTCATTGATTGTTATTCACTTTTAAACCCTAGAAATTTAAGTGAGCATTATTGAGATATCAATCCTTGTTGAGTGAGCTTTTAAATTTGTGTTTATCTACTCTTGAGGAGAGTTTCTTGTATACAAACAATCATCAAATCATCTTGTATTAAAGGGTTGTGGAAACCTGAGCTTTGAAGCTTTTGAAGAGGGCTTTGTGAAAGTGTTTGGGAAGAACACTTGTGGCTGTGTAAAGGTTTTGTCTTCACCATGGAAGAAGATTGAGTTAGTGGATTTGAATCCTCAAGCAAGCTCTTAAGGTAAGGACGTAGGCGGGGAGCCGAACCTCGTTAAAATCGTTTGCATTCTCTCTCTCTATATCTCCTCATTATTACATACTTGTGATATTCTTTGATCTTGCAATAATCTGATTTTAATTGTGTAATAGATTTTAATTTGGTCATAAACCCTATTCACCCCTCCTTTAGGGTTATATACTTGGGACTACACTTGGTAGTCATCTTTGCATTCGCATTTGCATTCGCACAGGGTCCTTCTTCATTGAAAAAAAAAAAGACTCACTTCATGTATGTTTCTAAAAAAATAATTCAACTCCTCCCAAGTTAACTCTCTTGGTAGTCATAATTGAAGGCCACCGCTATATACTTGTAATAAACAATTCTCTGACCATATTCGCTTCTAAAAGAAGATGTCCAAAACTCATTTAGCAGCCTTGACAATTAATTCTCTCCATCGTTGAGTCACACAAGCTTGCACACAACCTTGCCAAGTCATAATATGTGAAAAAAGACGGGAGGACAATGATTACCCATCCACCACAAAAACAAAGTTAAGAAGTAAAGACAAGCCTTCTTCTAATATTGTGTTCAGTTCTAATAATATTGTGTTGAAGGGTACCTAAAATGCAACTAGACCTCCAAAACCAATTCAAAATAGAACTTTGTACATGGAAACCACAATGCCAGTATCAAATACACCTTTTGCTTTAATTGGGTCATGCCTTCTCACTCTCACAATTTTCTTTTGGGTTGGCGGATTAAGACGTGAACAAAAGAGCCAAGGTGGTATGGGACATGGCTCCTCACGCACTTTTTTGGTGCCTTTAGAGAGAGAAATCTTCGAACTTTTGAGGACAAGGAAACTTCTACCATAGAGCCCAAGTCCTCTTTTGTCAAGACTCCTTTTGGCAGTTTCTTAGTTACACTAATGACCACAACTTCTCGTTTGTTTGCTTTTTAGATATGTTAAAACTATAGATTGGGGTTTGTTCTTTTTTGGCTAGCATTTGTATATACCTTATGTACTTGGGCTTTACCCTTCTTTTCTAATACAAAACTTTTCTTCATCAGAAGAAAAAAAAAAAAAAAGCCACTTTCTACTTTAAAGAAATATAGCTTTGTCCAACCTGCAAAATTTTTCTTCCCTCGGCCACCAAAACCAAACGAAAGAAAGTCGCCACACTATCTCTACTAATCAATAGATTCAATGTGTAATAGTGAATGTCGATAGAAAATTGATTTCAAGGGTAGACTTATAATGAAAGTAATCATCCCAAAAAGATATATGTAATTGCCAAGGTGGTCCTACATCAAAAGAATAGAAGAAATAAAAGTTTCTTAATATATAAGTAATGGGATTACTACCAATAGGCTTAGGCCTTTTGTGTGTGTATGAGTTCCAAACTTGTAAATTGGGTTGTTGTGTTGGATTTTTGACCCCCTATCTCCCCAATTAGTGGTATCAGAACTGATGGTTGACGATCATGGGTAAACTCTCCAAGCGATGGCATGCTATTGATGAAAATTAGACCTTCAAAGGAGTTCGCAAGGTACGGCTGCCCAAGCATAGGTTCAAGTTGTAGAGAAATGCAATGAGCCGATGACTTATGAAGAGTCAAAGGAGTTAGGCGCAATGCTTGTGCAAAATAGTAGAACCAACAACGGGGAGTTGAACTTGATGTGGTTTACATGCAAAAGGGGAGATTGGTGAGGTTCATGTGTGAGTTTGTCCCACATCGGAAGAATAGAAAAAAGAAAAGTGTCTTAATATACAAGTAAATGGGCTCACCACTGATAGGCTTAAGTCTTTTGTGTATGTATGAGTTCCAAGCTTGTATATTGGGCCCTTATCTCCTGAACAAGGTAGACCTATAATGAATACGATCATCCAACAAAGATATATATAGACAAAAAATCAAAGATTTGCTACCTATTTCTATGACAAGATTCCATAAAAACAAAGCATGCACATAATCATAAACCCACGTTTTAAAGAGGACACTAACAATTGGGGGGGGGGGGGGGGGAAACAAAACAAAACAAAACAAAAAAAATAAGGATATTTGCAAAGAAATTGAATTTTCTAGAATCTCAAATTTAAAGCATAAAATATTTTAAACTAAAAATTTTCTATATAAATATAAAAAATCTCCTATATTAAAAGAATATTTTCTCTAATTGATAAAAACATAAGTAGTTAAATGGACTTATAGGAGATTAGAAGAACTAATATCAAGATGAACAAAATCTGAAAATGAAAAACATTTTAATTTTAGAGGAACAAAATACATAGACTTGGAACAAAATACATAGGCTTGCAGAGGAATTTGAGGTTTTTTTTTTTTTTTTTGAAAAAGATATAACATTAAAAATTAAAAATAATGTTTACATCTCAAAGTATGAACATTACAATAATCTTCCTGAATTACTAATCATAACCTTCTAGGAAACCTATTTTTCCAAATACACATATCATTATAATTGTATCCCAAATTAGCAATACAATCTGCCACTCTATTAGCTTGCCTAAATACATGTCTTATGGCCACCTGATCAAATCTTAATAGTAAGCTCTGAATATCATAGACAAGGTTGGTGATGCTCCAATGATATTGATTAGTATTACAGATAGCATTAATTACCAATTGAGAATCACTTTCAATTTGAAGCCGCCTAATACCTTTTTGTTTTGCCATAGTTAACCCATTTTTAAGAGTAGTGCATTCTGCTACTAGAACTGAAGCATTACCTAAATTCACCGAAGCTGCCACCATTACTCTACCACATTCATCCCGAATTACAAATGCTCCAGTAGCTTTTTCTTATCGTGCTTCCTCGATCCATCAAAGGTAAGTTTCATCCACTGTAGAGGGGGACTTTCCCAAGCTATAGACCTGCAAAACAAATCAGAAGTATGCAAACTTTTATAGTTATTAGAATTGTTAGTGAATAAGTAGTCATTCCTTTTACCATTTATTTCTTTAAAAAATTTAGCTGCAATCTCCAAAACAACAATCGAATTAGGCTTTTGACCTTGAAAAACCGCTTGATTTATGTGATTCCAAATGGCCCAATAGATTATAGCAATTTTTTCAAATTTCTGTAGATAATAACTTTGATTTTGAAATACTATATCTAACCAGTCATTAAATGGTCCTTGAAATTTATCTGGAATAGGACATAATTGTGAGGCATGATGCGATATAGCCATAGTAAATGGACAACCACTGAAAATGTGATTTACATCTTCAACATTGTTATTACAAAAAGGACAATCCCTATTTAAATTTATCCCTCTCCTAAATAGGAAGTTTTTAGTTGGAAGACTATTTCTAATTTGTAACCACATAAATACTTGCATATGAGGTAAAATATTAAGTTTCCAAATCTTGCTAAGTAATTTAGCTTTAGGATGATCCATATGGTCATTACCATTATGAAGCCATGTGGTTGATTTCACAGAAAAATTTCCATCATTAGAATATCCCCAACAAAATTTGTCTTCTATGTCATGAATTGGAATTGGGATTCCTAAAATATCATTAACTATGTCATCCGGAAGGACTTGCCTCAACAAATTAGTGTTCCATCATTGGTGCTTTTGATCTATAAAATTTGCCACTTTTAACTCAATATCAAGGTTCTCTTGAAGTCCTAGATTAGCCATTTCACATAATGGCTTTGGATACACCCAATTATCTAGCCAAAACCAAATATTCTCTTTATTCTCCACAATCCATCTAATTCCTTTCCTAATTAAGGGTCTTTGCTGAAGAATAGTTTTCCAAACTATAGATGAATTAGCTCTAGCTCTAGTTTCAAAGAAATTTGAGTTCTTTGAATATTTATCTCTCATTAATTTTGTCCATAAATTTTTCCTATCAGTCAAGATTTTCCAACCTAGTTTAGCTATAGTTGCTGCATTTATATCTTCCATTTTCCTGATTCCTAGACCGCCTTTGCTTTTTGGTCTACAAATTTTTTCCTATGCAACAAGAACCATACTTCCTTTTTTATCTTGAGTAGAACTATGCCAAAAAAAAGTTCTTATTACTTCTATTAATATGGTCCAGATTACGTTTACCCAAGTTAAAACAATTCATAGTATGGATAGGCATAGCAGTCATATTTACCTGAATAAGAGTAATTCTACCAACTCTAGACAATAAATTAGCTTTCCAACAAGCTAATTTCATATCCACCTTATGTATAATTTCCTGAAAACTAGATTTATTAATTCGATTTTGGATAATAGGACATCCTAAGTATTTACCCAATTCAATATTTGCCATGATTTATAGAGTTCCACTAATTCCTTTTTTGGTATTACTATCCGTATTAGGGGAGAAATAAATACATGATTTATGATAATTTACTAATTGTCTAGAAATATTATAATAATTATCCAATAGATTCCTTATATTTTTACAAGCCTTATGTGTTGCCTTTGCAAAAATAATACAATCATCTGCAAACAAAAGATTAGAGATATCTTAGCTTCCACGACAAAATTTAATACCTATGCCAGATTTCCTTTCCTCTGCAATTTTACAAAAATTTCTAATAAGACATTTTGCCCCAATGATAAACAAATAAGGAGATAAAGGATCACTTTGTCTAGGACCCCTTAGAGGGACAATATTTCCTTCAGGTATACCATTTATGAGAACCAAATAGGATACCAATGAAATACAATTATAAACAATTTGAATCCATTCTTCACAAAAACTAGTTTCCTAAGAATTGCTATAGTAAAATTCCATTCCATACGATCATATGCTTTTTCCATATCCAATTTAATAGCCATGAGTCCAGTTTTTCCCTTTTTCTTTTTGATCTTTTGAATTACCTTATGAGTAATCAATACATTATCAGTAATATTTCTATTAGGAACAAAAGCACCTTACAATGGGGATATAAATTTTTCCAATAATGGTCTAAGATGATTAACCATAATCTTAGCAATTATCTTATAGCAAACATTACATAAACTAATAGGTCTAAAATGAGAGACCATCTCAGGATTATCCAATTTTGGGATCAAGGTAATATAAGTTTTATTTAACTCCTTAAGAGAATGAGGAATTTGACTTAAGATGAGATTTTAATGCCAAATTATGGCGATGGCTGTAGCAGCGTGTAACGACCTGAAAAAACAACACATTTAAATCTTTGAGCTCCATAAAAAATAAATGCCCTACATAATAATATTCTCGTATCCGAATTCTCCATTAGCAATCACATGCAAGAAGATTGATTAGAAACTCATAAAACAATCTCTCTCCATTTCTCTCGACTTCCACACACATTCTCTCTCTCTCTCTCTCTCTCATGTTTTTCTCTTTCTGACTCTCTTGGTTCTCTATCTCTCAATTGGCTTCCAGCCTTCTTAACCCCTTTCCCTTGGCTATATATTTTTTTTTTCTAAGAAAAGTAGAGCTTAAGCATCAGTGAAGAGCTTAGCATCCTAACTAGGTTGGCACCCTAAGACCTCCCAATCATGTGCTAATAGCCCCTAATATTATTAATAAAAGAAAAGGAAACTGAGACAAGAGGAATGAAAATAAAGATGACAAAATCTGCCTGGTCTTGGTGACTTATAAACATCACAATCTAGCTCACAAAATCAGAAAAATATAAAACAATATTAGTTTACAAAACGATAATGAGGAAGACTCCACATATCCCTCTCAACTTCTTTGAAGGCAAAACCAGGATCTGTAGAATACCAAGTCAGCGTAAAAAAATTAATAGCTTTATTAGCTATTTTATCAGCCGTTGAATTCCCTTCTCTAAAAATATGAGAAAACACCACATTCATCTTGTTGATAAGAGATAAGCAATTCCTCCATCGATTAAGAAGAAGCCAAGGTGGCTTAAAAATTCTATTTTGAAGGCAACAAATTACTGCTAAAGAGTCACTCTCAATCCAAAGATTATGCCAACCTTTTTCCCATGCAAATGAAACAGTTAAGATAACACTAAGAAGCTCAGCATAGAATGCTAAATGAGAGCCAATGCTACATCCAAAAATGCCTTGAACAAACCCTCTATGATTTCTGAAAATACCTCCACAAGCAATAGCATTACGATTACCAAGGGCCATACCATTCGTATTAACTTTCACCCAAGAGGGAAGGGGAGGATGCCAAGCAATAGGGATAATTTTTGAAGCCTTCTTGGGAATGCCATGAACATTTAAACTTTTTAAAATTTGCAAATCTTGAACAGAATTTCCCATAGCAGAAGATATCAGAGAATTGCCTTCTTTAATCATCGCTTTGATTAAAACTATTGCACGATCAATAGAAACCGGTGAATGAGCAAATATGCAATCATTACGAGTTTTCTAAATAACCGAGAGAGCACTAAGAACAGCCAACAGCCACAAGTCTTTTAACTGGGGACCAAAATCCTGCTTCAAAAGACTAAGAAGGGCAGCTTTAACATTAGATTCGGGCTTATAAAAAATACCAAACTGATTATGCAGCCATTTCCAAATCATGCTAGAGAAATCACAGTTGAAAAACAAGTGCCATACAGATTCAAGAGCGGAAGGAGCATTACAAAGATAACAACAAGAAACCATAATAACCCCACGAGACTGCAACATATCCTCTATAGGCAAACTATTATAGAAAAGATGAAGAAAAACAAGTGATCTTTTGGAAGGGATAAATTTTTTCCAAATGAGAGATCCCCAAGAAACCTTAGAAAGGCGAGGCTTAAAAAAGTCATAACAATCCTTAAAAGAAGGAGAACCATTAGAGCAATATGGCCATATTAATTTATCATCAGTAGACTCCATCAAAAGAATTAAATCTGAAAGATTGGATACAAAATGTAAATTGTGTACCCGTGGAGGCAAATGCCAACAATGGTCAGCAATAAAGTCTACGACTGAGCTATTCAGATTCATAGGAACAGTAACAGGCCATCTATGCAAAAGAGATGAGTTATGTAACCACTTATCTTGCCAAAAATTAATTGAAGCACCAGAACCAACCACCCAAGATGCATACAAATGAATAACCTGCAAATCTTCCTTCAACCTAGGCCAAATGGAAGATAATTTATATGTATTAGCAGAGGCAAATGAGGAAATTTTAAATCTGAATTTCAAAAACAATGCCCAAGAGGATGTGAGAATAGACCAACACAATTTAAGAAGTGCTGCTTGATTGAGAGCACAAATGCTTCTAAGACCAAGACCGCCCTCAATAGTAGGAGAGCAAACTAAGTCCACTTTATAGTAACCAATTTTTTGTAAACAGTTGAGCTAGACCATATGAAATTCATCATCTAAGTGTTAACATATTTAAACAAAAAAGAAGGCCATTAATACACTGACATAGAATGGAGAAGCATAGGTTGAATCACTAACTGAACAAGTTGAATTCTACCAGCAATAGACAATAACTTACCTTGCCAGCTTTCCATTTTCACTCGAATTTTATCTACAATAGGCTGCAAGTGAATTCTTCTAGGTTTACCCTTGAAAAGAGGAACACCTAGATAAGTAAAAGGTATAGACTCCTCTAGCATACTAGTAAGAGAAATAATTTGGTGAGCTCGATATTTTGTAGCTTTACCCACAATCACCTTGGACTTACCACTGTTAACAATTTGACCAGAATTTAAACTATAGTAATCAAGCAGCTTAAGAAGATTATTGAGTCCAACTTTGGTACCTCTACAGAAGATTAGGATATCATCAACATAAAATAAGTGAGAAGGAGCAGTAGAGCCCCTTGGAGAAGATATTGGAAGCAGCTTCTTATCCAAAACAAGTTTTGAAATCCCTTTGCTAAGAACTTCTTCAGCCAAACAAAACAACAAAGGTGATAAAGGATCTCCATGTCTAATACCTCTACCACAAGAGAAAAATCCAAAAGGACTTCCATTAATCTTTACAGATAACTTAACTAAATGAAGAATAGAGTTTATCCATTGTAGGAAGATAGAATGGAAACCAAAAGCTTTAAGAACTTCTAATAAAAAATCCCATTCAAGCGTATCAAAAGCTTTCTTGATATCAATCTTAAACCCACATTTCCTCCAAACGATTTAAGGTCTAATAAATTAACACATTCAGAAGCAAGACATATATTTTCAGAAATATGTCTACTTTTTATGAAACCACTTTGCTGGGAAGAAATAAACTTGAGAGTGTAAAGTCTATGTTTTCAATGTTGTCATATTCCGTGCCAAAGTATGGTTGAGTCTTGGGTTGATTGAAGATATGTGAAGCTTCAAAGATGCATTAAAGAACAAAGGCTCAAAGCTATGCAGCTCTCACTCATTCTCTAGGAAGGTAAGTGACCATAGTTTCCCATTTCATAAGTGTTTAATTCATTGAAAATCATTTTTAATGTTTTCATCAAAGGAAGAGTGGTTTTTGAGGTTTTGGTGACATTCCCAATCGATTGGGGTTGATAGCCGATCGATTGGAGAAGTTTTGTTAAAAAAATTTTTGCTACTATTTTCTAGGATCGATCCTAGGGTCTGGAGGATTGATCCTAGGGTACCCAGAATTGATTTTTTGCTTCTGTTTTTTAGGATCGATCCTAGGGTCCTGGAGGATCAATCCTAGCTCGTAAAAATTAGTTTTTAAAGTATTTAAAACCTTCCTATTTGATCCTAAAACGAATCCTAGTCTTTTGGGGTTTCTTAGTCTCTATATATAGAGGCTATTACAATAGAGAAAGGGAAGCAAGCCTCTCCCTATTAGGGTTTTTATTGCTCATCTTTTTAAAACCTCTCTAGAGCACTTTAACCTAGGTTTTCATTAATATGCTCTAGAGATTATCAAACCACACACCATTCACAACCTTGAGTGTTTGTGAGGCCGTTGCGACGGTGATCGAGCTTGCGAGTTCGTGATTGAAGGCATCGCTGTGAAAGAGGTTGGTTGAGACCAAAGCCGTGACGACGGAGATCGATCGTGTGTGATTGTGGGAGTGAAGACAACTGCATGAGTCCATGTGTGGTCTGTAAGTGTGTCTTGTACTCGTTTATTTCATAGTGGATTTGCTTCAACTGGACGAGGTCCCGTGGTTTTTCCCGTCTAGGGTTTTCCACGTAAAAAATCTCTTGTGCAATCTCTTACATACTTTTATACTTGCTATGCGATTGAATTGATTGTGATAATTGGGATTTTGAGTGTTCATAATAAAAATTGGGTAAAATAAATTTAAATACCTATTCAACCCCCCTTTTCGGTATTGTAGGTTTGGTAAAACCGGAATTTCAGAGAGCGAGAAGCCCCAGTCTAGCAGCCAAAATTTTAGAAATAATCTTGAATAAAAATTGACAACTGCAATAGGTCGATAATTATCCAAGGAAAGGGTATCAGGAGTCTTAGGAACCAAGGTAATAAACATAGAGTTCATATTTGGTAAAAGCCTGTTAGAAAATATGTGATTTTCTTTAAAGCTTCAAAATTTCGAACCACACATGTGTGTACACGTACATAGCCTACCTCGACACGGACCGGCTGGCCGTGTCGTGACGTGGCACGTGAGTGATATGACATGGCGTACACATGGCTTTATGGGCTGATTTTATGAGTTTTATTCCATTAACCATTGGGTCTTAATTTCTATAATTTATGAGAATCCGTTACTAGCCGTTGGGCTTTTATTTCATGTATTAATTGGGATGTTATAAGAATTATTATGATATTTATTTTGGGTCTTTATTAGCCCAAACCAATTTCGGCATTTTACTATTATAAATAGTGGGCTTCTCTACATGAATAGATATGGTTTTTACATAATCTTCTCAAACCTTTTCCACCATATTTCTCTAAGAGTTTTGTTGAATTATTTTATATATTGTATTTACGGGCAACTGATCGTGGACGGGTTCACCATACTCTTCTTGTGGACGTACCCATAGAAGAGGGAGCTGTGAGCTTTGGGGTTGTATCTTGGAGGTTCTATCATCCGTCAGCACCTATACGTAGGGAGGCGATAGTTCCTTTAGGACAGCGTGATCTCACGTGCCTTCCCATAGGCCAGCTCTTCTTACTCTGTTTTATTTTAATTAAATATATTTCATGTGTTGATTTTTTTTGTTAATTCAAATTGCGAATATTATTTTATTTATCCATGTTCAATTTCATTGTAATTGTGATTTTTAATTTGTGTTGTAAATTATATTCATGTTTAATTTTTAATAAAGATTATGTGTCGATCGTATTATACAAAATCCATGAATATCCCCAACAATCTAAAGGAACTATGGCTTTCTAATTTTTGTAGATTTTGTTTAATATGGATTTAGATAGATTAATAAATTGTTGTGTGATCTATCATTGTATCTTATTGAGAATATGTTCATGATTATCGACTGGATTGAATATAAATAAATAAATAAATAATTGGTGATTGGATTTGAGTCATTCTTAGGGTCACTGCTAAAATATTCTAGATCCTTGTAACTCCTGTGTCAATATAGGTGTGGGTACTATTTACTTGAAATTGATACGTGTATTTTTTTATATGTGATTTGATGATGTTCCTTATAATCTGGAAAAGGGTCATTATGTCTCCACATATTTCCTATTTTGTGGGAGTCAGATATATTTGTTCTTTTACCTGTGATCATATTAAATAATTCATAACCTTATTTTTCGTGTATCTGCTAGTTTATTTGGTGTTATAATAATAATAATTATTTTTTTAAAAAAAATTCTTAAAAAATTAGTTTATATTACATTTGATACATATAATATTGTGGTATTGTAGGTTGTTATTATTTTGATTGTGTTATATATGTTAGAAAGTCTTTTTGGTAGCTTTATTTATACAATTGCAGCATAACCGTTTGGCTATAACGAGATGCATATATTCAAATTGGCCTTCCATTACTTGTTTGAGCATTGTTGCAAAAACCGTTTTACCATTTAATTGTTGATTATTTTATTTTGCTTGGCTGTTACGGCGTTACACTTACCGTTTTAATATCATATATTTAAGTAGAATTGTTATAAAGACTACATCATAATAGTCATCTTCAGCACTAGTAGAATTTTATTTTCTATCAATAATTATTTCTTTAAATACTGTAAGGTTATTTGTGTTGTAGAGATGTAAATACATCTGTAAAAGATAATCTTTTGAATTAGTAATTAAATCTAGCATGGAAGTCAGTCACTTTGTCAGGAAAATAAAATATATATATAGGATAGCTTTTGAATGGTTGGAGTTGAGTGTATTGCAATTGTTTGCTCAATGGGTTTATAATTATTTGAGGGAATTGAACTCCCAATCAAATCCAATAATTGTTAAAAGGTGGATCTATTCAAGCGTTGAAAGTAGCGGTTTTGGGATCTTTATTTTATTTTATTTTTATTTTTTTTGCATAACATCCAGTACCAATTAAGTAGTGAATGGTTATTATTGGTTAATTTATTTCCCATCCATTTTTTTTTAAGCTAAGGAGTGAACAGCTTATAAGATGGTATTCAGATTATTTTTTGGATAGTTTAAATAAGAAAAAAGATTTGTTGTTTTGAAAAATAAAATTTTGGAACATTATTTTAGTCAGATATCTTGTCTTAGACTATTTATTTGACAAAAAAATGATTAGATTTGAGTCCTTGTGTTAATGATAGTACTGAAATGTTTTAGATTCATAACACCTTGTATTTGTGAGTTGTGACAATGAAAGGGTAGTAATAAAATTTTATTTGTTTGAGATAGTTCAGCAGCTATTACACATCAATATGGGATGCCTATTTAAAAGTATATTCACATCATATTGTTTATACATGAAATTTAAGTATTGGAATCATGTCCATTCTTCATGAAGCTTGTTTTATAGTGGTATGTTTTTATCTGAGTACTGGCCCAGAGGTTGAGCTATTCACGCAGCCACCTGATTGCTGGGATTTGGATCCTATGACTAGGAACCTTTCCCTATTGGGCCCTTGGCATTTCAAGGTGAGCTAACATCAACTTACCTCCTAAGAGTAGGAGCAATGTTGTTTCATAAAATTTGCAATTTCATAGGGAAGATATTGGAATATTCCTAGGCTTACTTTATTTTGTGTGACTTCCTTGATTGCCTATTATTGGAAGTTCCATTTGCTATATGTACGTACAGTACGTGATATTTAGTCTATTCATAATATTTAGTTTGCATGTATATTCTTATTTTAATTGGTTAGATATCTATCGTAGTACGAAATTTTAATAAATAGTTGATTTTGATGAGATATTGGATGACCATAAGTTTGTAATGATATAATAAAAATTATTAGATTGTCTCAAATAGTATTACGTATGAGGTTTGTAGTCCAAGTGTATATATACATGTGTTACGATGTATGGATTGATCTTGTATATATTATAATGTGACCTTTGGTTTTTTATTTTATTTATTTATTTATTTTAAATTTAATTAAAGGAATAAAAAAAGATATAAAATCTAGGGTGCTAGATTTATCTAAGAGAAACCTTTTGAGGTTGTTATTTAAAAATAAAAATTTCAATTTGAAGTTTTCAATCACTATATGAATTAAATAAAATCCTTTATGCATGCGATTATGATCTTGGTCTAAAATTTTAATTTTCTTGTGTAATATTCGAAATTTGTATAATGTGAGACAAATATGCTTTAAACAAGCTATTTTTATTGGATTATCTAATTGTGAACTAGAAATTTTCTTGATATAAAATTGTTCATCTAATCGCTTATTTAAAGTAATTATCCAATGAGTATGGTTTATTTTTTGTGACCTCAAAATTAAAATTTGGTGAGATGTATGAGATTATCAATTGTCTTAAATCTGCCTATGCTTGATGTGAGATTTACCAGCTTAATTAATATTTTCTTTATTAAAATTGTTGGTCTATAATTAAATTTCTATTTTTGTGTTCTTTGCTACCTTATGTTATATGGGTTCGTATATATAAATGAATTCCATAGAATTTGATTTTAATTTATATTATCCTCATGTAGAATTCTATTAAACAAAGTTTGTTGTATGTGATATATTATAAAGTCTTTTGAATGTGGGGGTTTATTATTGTGTAATGGTTATTGTAATATATTATATTTTATGTGAGGATTATATTTTGTGGTAGTGTTTTAAAATGCCTAATATTGTGATTTTATAAGATATTTGGAGGTGGTCTTTCACTTTAATTGTTGAAAATCATATGAGGAGTGTTTTTGGACATGGGAATTAAATAGTTGTTTTATTTAGAATATGATATTATTTATTGAGATATTGTATTATCTCATGATTATATACATTGTAATTATAGATGGTTTTCGAGAATATGAGTTAGAGAATTTATCATGTTATCATGATCATAATTAAATGAAATCATATGTCGTTCATGAGATGATTTTTATGAATCTTATTCATTTCCAATTTATGTTTATTTGTGAACTCACTAAGAGAAAAAATATTCATAACTGTGGGTGCTCACTATATTGGCATATTTATATCATTTAAAGTTTGACTAATGTCTATGTGAAGCATTATGTGATGCAGGAAACAAATTGATGATGCCAATATTTTGATGAGACGCAGACTAACTAAAGGCTTGTGCATAAATAAAATTACTTTATCCATCGAGGGGGATGGGGCTTAAGCCCATAGGGAGTCACCAACGGAAGTAACCCGTCCTTTGTGATTGGAGATCCCATGAAGAAGGTTCAACGGGTAGGAACAATCTGCAGAGCGTGACTCATAAAAAGCACTTTTACCAGGAGAGAGTCTCCTCCCCATCCCTATGATGAGAGTGCTATTTATGTGACAGTAAGGAAGAGTTTTACTCTGAATAAGCCCGAGGCAGGAACACTCCTGTAGGGTACAGTCGTAGTACCCTTGGAGGACTTACCTATGTGAGAGCCGCCGTGAGGCCACGGCTATGGGTTTGGGCTGACCTTAGAAACTCACATGAAAATCAAGATAAAGTGCATGGCCATAAATCGCGCTAACCCGCCTAGAACCACGTCCCATATCAATACTATGTGTGTGACTTGTTGAAGTTTGGCTCAAGGAGTCTAGTTCAAAGCTTTGCCTCTATGACTCCTCAAATGGAAACGGTTAACACTAAGTGAGGTTCAAGTCTAGAAGACACCTACACCCATTGAATAGTATATAGTTGCCTTATATATATTTTATCTGTGTATATATATGTTTTATTTATTTATTTATTTATTGAAGTTTTGAATCTTGTGGGGGATTGTTAGAAAATTTGTGATTTTCTTTAAAGCTTCAAAATTTTGGACCACACATGTGTGTACACGTATGTAACCTACCTCGACACAGACCGGCCGGCCGTGTCATGACGTGGCATGTGAGTGATATGACATGGCGTACACATGGCTTTATGGGCTGATTTTATGAGTTTTATTCCATTAACCAGTGGGTTTTAATTTCTATAATTTATGAGTATCCGTTACTAGCCGTTGGGTTTTTATTTCATGTTATTAATTGGGATGTTATAAGAATTATTATGATATTTATTTTGGGTCTTTATTAGCCCAAACCAATTTCAGCATTTTACTATTATAAATAGTGGGCTTCTCTACATGAAAATAGATGGTTTTTACATAATCTTCTCAAACCTTTTCCACCATATTTCTCTAAGAGTTTTGTTGAATTATTTTATATATTGTATTTACGGGCAACTGATCGTGGACAGGTTCACCATACTCTTCTTGTGGACGTACCCATAGAAGAGGGAGCTGTGAGCTTTGAGGTTGTATCTTGGAAGTTCTATCATCCGTCAGCACCTGTACGTAGGGAGGCGATAGTTCCTTTAGGACAGTGTGATCTCACGTGCCTTCCCACAGGCCAGCTCTTCTTACTCTGTTTTATTTAAATTAAATATATTTCATGTGTTGATTTTTTTTTGTTAATTCAAATTGCGAATATTATTTTATTTATCCATGTTCAATTTCATTGTAATTGTGATTTTTAATTTGTGTTGTAAATTATATTCATGTTTAATTTTTAATAAAGATTATGTGTCAATCGTATTATACAAAATCCATGAATATCCCCAACAAAGCCAACTAGAAAGAAAAAATTGTTGGATAGCTGCAACCACATCAGAGGCAATAATTTCCCAGCAAGAGTGATAGAATTTACCATTGAAATCATCTGGCTAGGAGAACTATTAGGATTCAAAGCAAAAACAGCAGACTTTATCTCATCTTGAAGAAGGACAGTAGTTAAAAAACCATTATCTACATCAGAAACTAATTTTGGAATAATCTCAGCAATCCAATCAGCATCCACCTGATGAGGAACCATAGAAAAAAGCTTTTTATAATAGCTAATCACATGATTTTGAATTTCAGAAGGAGAGTCAAGCAGCCTATCTCCGTTAACAAGAGAATAGATAGAATTTCTAGAATGATGGACTTTTGTAGACATATGAAAATAAGAAGTATTCCTCTCCCCTGCTTGAAGCTAGTTCACTCTTGATTTTTCTTTCCAAAATTCCTCCTGATTTCTTAAAGATGTAAGAACTTCAGATTTAGCTGCACACTCCAAATTAAACTTTGCTTCCGAAAAACCATTAGAGGCAATATCCTGCTGAATGTGTTCTAAACCAACCAAAAGCTTTATCAACTCGAGAATCAACATTTCCAAAAACTTCAATATTCCAAACCTTTAAAACAGATTTGAGAAGCTTGAGTTTCGCAACCATCCTGAACATAGGGCAACCCACAATAGAAGCATTTTCCCAAGTCTGCTTGACTAAATCTAAAAAAGAAGAATGAGAAGTCCAGACATTAAAAAATTTGAAAGGAGTAGGCCCATGACAAATATATTTATTAGCTGAGAACACCAGAGGGTTGTGATCTGAACAAACACAAGGTATAGTGAAACAGGAGGAATTAGGCCAATAAGAAAACCAGTCTTGAGAAACCATACATCAGTCAAGTCTCATTTCAATGTGTTGTCTTACACCTTCCATTAGTCCAAGTAAATTGAGCCCCTTTAGTATTAATATGAATCAAATTGCAACTATCAGAAAAGGAAATAAAATCCTCACAAGCATTTCTGGAAGGAAGAGAGCTTCCAAGTTTTTCATGAGCCCTAGTGACCACATTAAAATCTCCACTAAGCAACCACGGGCTAGTTCTAGTAGAGTTAAAAGAGCAAAGATCATGCCGTAAAGATCTTCTACCTTGAGCTGTGGTAGCTGCAAAAACAAAAGTGCAATAAAATCCAATACCTTGACAATCATACTTAATAGTAACAAATTGAGTAGAACAAGTAACGAGGATAATGTTAGGTATAGTAGAAAAAACCCATAATGAAGGCAAGAGATCCCCTCTATCATTTATAGCCACAAGAAAGAGACCTAGAGAATTCCAATAAGAAATCTTAATCTTGTCAAAGGAGGTTTTGGGTTCAGAAATGCAAAGTAAATCTGGCCTAAACTGTTTGCAAATCTTCTTAATAACCCTATGAGTGGAGGGATTAGCAATCCCCTTAGCATTCCAAAAGATATGCTTCATTAAGAAACGTTATTAGAAGTTTTACCCTGAGTGAGGTAACCATCCTTCCTTATAGCGAGGTTTTACTTTTTCTTCATCTTCTTCTTTTGAGATTTAGACAAAACCACTTCAAATGGGGTTTCTGGGGATTCTTCTGTATCATCAGTCCCATCCATATGAGCAATCTTTGGTGAATTACCTGAAATAATAACCTCCACATTATGATTACTAGAAAATGAATTACACCGCAACGCACCAGGAGCAGAGTGAGAATGTTGCACATCAGCAGAAGGGGAGGCCAATACGGCATTAGCAGCTGTCTCCAAAACATGATTAGCTGCAGATTCAATAATCTGATTGACAGTCCTTTCCAACAAATCAAAAGAGGCATCACCAGAATGAGCATCTGAATTATCCTTTGATATACTAGTGACAACGTGTAATTGAGGAGTAGAAAGAGTAGCTTTATCAATGCTCTCCTCATTCGAAGCATCCCCCCACTTCTTAGAGTGACTGGGAGAACCATACTCCATATTTTTATTAACTTCAAAATTTGTTATTAAGTTGCACGTTTTATCAAACACCTTAGGTGCAGCATTTATAATAGCTTTACCCACATCAGCATGATCTTCCTCAGTAGACTTGGACTAAGCAATTGAGTGGGAGAGGAAGTAGCATAAGTAAAAGGATATAAAATTGTAGGCTCTTTCTCTGTTCTAACCCACACTTTGGGCATAGGCTTACGAGATTGAGACCTCCCACGAACCTCCTCTAAAATATTCCTACTATCACGTTTTAATTGATTTGCGTGACAATTGGCTGCAAAATGACCTATTGATTTGCAACACACACAAAAACTAGGAAGGTTTTTATACATTAATTCAACATTGAAGCCAGAACTTTACGTTCCACCCAAAGAATTTCAGGGAGAGGTGTAGACAAATTGATATCAACCAACACTCTGGCAAAATGCCCAAACTTTCTAAGCCTAGTAGCATCATCGATTTTTAGGGGGGTGCCTACCCCTCGAGCAATAGAAGAAAGTTGCTTGTAATGGCAGTATTCTTGGCTTAAACAATAAATTGTTACCCAGACTTTGACATGAGCATTGCGCTGATCTTCAGGATCAAAATCTTGAATCCAAGGAGAAAGTTGAAAAATACCTGGATCTAGATTACAAGGCCCCGTAGCCCAAATACGGTTCTTCTCTTCCACTGAATTGAAATGTATATCAAAATACTCCCTACCCAATGGAACTAAGATCTAATCACCATGAGGCATCCATAAAGAATTTAATTTAGCTTGAAGACAATCCAATTTCAATGGTTCTGAACCCTTAGGCAGAAGAACACGTCCAATAAAGTTACTACGGCAATCGGCAATGCATATAGGAAGCATGTAGAAGGTAGTGGAAACTCAAGAATCTAAAATTACAATTAACCTCAATAGTATTCAAAATTATACTCTCATCCCAGAATCTCATATCACTTTTTATTTACATCCTTGCAATATTTTATCTATACCCTTAGAGTATATAATACGCTACATGCAAATAACGTAATCTACACTAATAACAATAATAATAAAAATAATGTTCTATCCTGAATAAAATTTGATCCCAACATAATTTTAAATTAACATGTAATAAATATTCAAGGGTGTTACACGGTGGATGGCATTGAAATCCCATCTTAACCAAATCCCTCTTACAAATCCCTCATCCAAACGTATTGTTAATGATTTTAAATATTTAAATCTAGATTCATGTTCGTATTAATAAACAATTTCCACTAATCTCATATGAAGATTTGCTATACTAGTGAAACAAATCCTAGCTGTTGACCAAGGAGTAGATTGCTCGTCAGCTTAACACACCCTAAACTCTGTTATGAGAAAGCTCTAGAAAAGGAGAAAAGGGAAAAAAAAATGAAAACAAGGATTATGGGAGTTTTTTTTCTTCTTTTGATCAGCAACAAATAAAGTTTATTAATAACAAGAGATGGAAAATATAAGGAGAGAACGAGAAGTCCCCCAAAAAAGAAAAAGTAAATGAAAAAAGGGTAAAATACACTTTGCCCCCTTCAAGTTTGAGCCATTTTCAGCAAACCCCCTTATAGTTCATAAATTACACTTTGCCCCTTCGCACATGACACGTGGCAATCCATTTAGCCGACACGTCATCACTGGAAGGGGGCAAAGTGACATCTTTTGCAAAATATGTGTAGTCATCTGTTTGGTTTTAAACTATAGGAGGGTTTACTAAAATTAGCTCAAACTTGAAGGGGGCAAAGTGTAATTTACCCTAATAATAAAACCTATATAGTCATACGATTATACAAGAATAAAGAATATGAGAGTTGTTTGAGGAAGCCAATGGTATTGTCCTGTTCTCACGTATTTAGGAGAGAATAGGACATCAGTTAGGAATTGGGGATGACTTACTAGCTTGTAAAGAAAATATAATCTAAAGAAAATGGGACATTTAACTCTCCTTTTTTAGTAAATATTAATTACTTCGTAATATTAGTTTTATTTAGTAGTGATAGTTACTTCTGTTTTAGAGCACTTTCTATGTTTTGAGCACTTTCCATTTTTGTCTTGTAGCCCATCCAGATTTCTGTTGGAACCATATGAATTGAAGGGGAAAACTCTTGCAAGACAACGAGGGTACTAACCTTATCATAGCCTTACTCTCAAGTGTCTAAGTAAAGAAATCGTGTCACCATGTTGGTAACTAAGGATGAGAACTGACCGCTGAAATGATTGCCGGAGAGAACTAACACGTTGAGTTTCTCAAGCTTGGAAAGCGATGATAGGAGCTGGCCATAAAAATTGTTATATGAGAGATTTAAATAAGACATTTGCGTGAGATTGCCAAGCCATGTCGAAATCGATCTTGTTGAGTTATATTATGAGTTAAAAAAAAAAAAAAAACCACCAGAATTAGTCGTATAGCTTATTAATAACAAAACATACATAGTCATATGATTATGCAAGAATAAAGAATATGAGAGTTGGCACTTGTTACTGAGGCTTAAGGAAACCAATGGTATTGTCCTGTTCACAACTTCTAAGTAAAGAAATTGTGTCACCTTGTTGACAACCAGCTAGGATAAGAATTGACCATTGAAATGGTTGCCAAAGAGAGCCCATCCGAAGAGCTTCCCAAGCTTTGAAAGTGATGATAGGATTTGGCCATTGATATTGTTAAGCGAGAGTCAAGGTCAATTTGGCAACTCTAAAAACTTGCTAGTTAAAATGGTAAGTCTAACTAATTTTAAACTTCCTCCTAATATTTTTTTCAATTAAGAATTCACCTTTATCTTTTGTTGATTAAAAAAAATAAATAAAAAAAAAGAGAGGGGGGCTGTAGGGGTACAGGAATTTTTTTTTTTTTTTTTTTTGTTGATCTGATGGGCGTATGCACTTATGGTATTTGTAAGCACATCTAAGATATGCGTACGTACTTTCCAAACATGTGTACGCACATTTGCGGTGGTCTTATGGTATAACTTGCCTACAACAGTTTTGTTTTAAGGGTTTTTTCTGTGTGAGAAAACACAACCATCTTTTGAGAATGCTGCAACTGTGTGTAGAAGGAGATCTCCAGTTTATGAGTTTTTCTCTTGTAATATCTTGAATACATAGTGGATTGATGATCATTGCGCGTGGATATAAGCATCTTATTGGATCACGTGAACCTTTTGTCTTTTCTTTATGTATATTTTTATTTTCTATCTTAAGATCTATTTATTTGTTTTATTTTTTATTCATGCCAAAATGATACGAGTAGCCCATGCTCCCAATGACCCAAACTCACACACTTTCACAGAGTTGAAAGCCCCACCTTTGAAAACCCTTACCCATATTTGGAGGAGACATGCGCGCCATTTGATTCAAAGGCCACTGGCTTGATTTGAAAGGTCTAAGTAACAAGTTGTGTACATTTTTCTCTTATCTTTATGCATATTCCTTTTTGTTTGACTTGTATTTTGAAGGGTAAGGTATATATGGCCCTCTTTAGGTGTTTTTTTTGGATTTATCAGTAAAATTTTCCATCCTTTCGTGCAGGTTTCAAACGAAAAAAAAAAAAAAGGAAAAAAAGAAGAAGAAGAAGAAGAAAAGGCAACAAGTAATGTAAAATTAGCAGCCAAGGATAGGAACTTACCGCTAAATGAGTTGCTTGAGAGATCTAAATAATTGAGCTGCGAAAGGTTTGAGAGTGATGATGTGATCTCACCATTGAAATAGTTCTGTGACAGGTTCAAATAAGTGATTTGTGTAAGGTTTCCAAGAAATCTAAATAATTCAAAGATTGTAGATTGAGGAGTTGGAGGTGAGGAAGGAGAAAGAGGCAGAAATCTAAATAATTCAAAGATTGTAGATTGAGGAGTTGGAGGTGAGGAAGGAGAAAGAGGCAGCTGTTAGAATGGATGGTTCCTTGAAGCCAGTTACAACTGAGGTCAAGGCCAATCACATGGCCCATCACCCTATCACACATGACCCCATCCCATGAGCAGCAATCAACATTTTCCTTCCAGTTGAGCATCTTTGGATTAGGTTGCTCACACCAAGGCTCAGAAGCAAAACTACTAAAGGAGAAGCTGTTCTTTAATTGAAGCAAGGCTAAGCTTTGGTCGTGAGGGCACAAATGGGTAGAAGAAGAATTAGAAGAGAAAGAGGATAATGAACAATTGACTTGGGCTTGCAAGAGAGAGAGAAAGAGGCAGCTTAGGCACATTAACCACCCCATCATTCCTTAAGGATATGACTATTGTTGAAAGAGGGAGGTAAAGTGGAGATGTATACTTATAAGTCGCCAAGTCAAATAGAATAAAAGCATCACTATTCTAAGGTCTAGCCCATGAAGACAATTACTAGTTGTGTAGTACTTGGACATTCTTGCTCATGAAACAGAATATGCCAAAAACAACTTTGTCCTGGTTAAATGAATTGAAAGGACCATTCATAGTCTATCATCATCTGTAGATTCACCAAAAAATGGTCCCGAAGGACCAATCGAAAAACATGGACCTGATAAGTTTGAATATTCCAATACTGACTAGTTCAAATTAGGATGGAATATATTTAAAGGGTCTGATGTGAAAGTGTCTGATGTAGGAGTGGGTGACATCATGTACGAATTCTTTAAACAAATGATCCAAAGTCTACATATCTGAATCGGCGGGAAGGAGGGTTACTTTGACTAGAAGAGAAGATGGGTGTGAAGATACCGATATGCTAGGAATCCAACAAGTTGTGTTGAAGACTATTCACTCATGCTCCCATGCCATACCGAGACTATTCATGAAAAACAATGGGTCGTTAGTGGGAATAGGGGCTTATGACCTCTCTTAACCGTAGCCAAAAGAACCTGTCATGATGTGGCGTGAAAACGAATAAAGACTTATACTAATAGGTCCAACTACTCTCGGGAGTTCTTTTGGGAAGCTGTTAAGAGGGTGCAATAGCATTATGTGTGTGCGTGCGCTTGTGTATAATATACTTCTTCCTTTCCATTTTGTTTGATTACTTCCTCCTTTTTTGAATGTTCCGAAATGTTTGATATTTTCAAAAGTTAAAGCAAATCATTATTTATTTTTCTAAAATACCCTTTACAATAACTAAAAATACCATTATTGTATTTACTATCATATCAAGTGAAATTATATCACAGATGGGTAAAATTGGAGAGTTAAAAGAAATGAATGACATGGCAATGCACTACCTTAATATGTGTGTTTGGTAAAAAAATGATCAAACAAAATGGAATGGAGGGACTATCATGTATATACATGAGAAGCCAAGTGGGATGGTGGAGGAGCAAGGAAGGAGTAGTTAGAATGTTAGATTGATAGTGGTTTAGAAATTTAGATGAAATTCTGTAATGGGGTGGGTGGCCATGGTGGCGAGATTGATGATAAATTTGGCTGTTAGTTGTGGAGCTTCTGATGGTAGGGAATGGTAGCTTGTGTTGGCGTGTTGGTGTGTTGGTTTGTCGGTAAAATTCCTGTTAGAAAATGGCTTGTCTCATTGAACAAACAACTGAACCTTTCTCTTTCAATTTCATATTCATATACGAATACTTAGTTGCCCTTACGTTTGATTGGCTCTGCCACTAGATATTATTTATGAGTTCTAAGTTATCCGCAAGAAGACACAATCTTGGTTTTGTCCTTGCAGTTCTTTATTGGGGTAGGACATGCCATTAAGTCTAAAGGCGGCTTCTTTTGTACTATTCTCTCTCCTTTTTTTTTATTTTATTATTATTTTATATTTTTTAGTCGAATAACTGTTGACTTTAAAGGCGCTTTATGTATTTCGACTCAGGGAGGGAATATCTAAAAAGCTTGCTATATAATATTAGTCCTTGAAACATTATGAAAATGGCTCACCACCAACATAATGCAGAAAGGGGTCACCAAAAGCCGGAGAACTGCTGGACTGATTTATTTAATAAATGGATTTTTTTATATTCATTTTAAAATTGTCTTCGTGTGCTTATTTTATTTCCTCCAATCGGACATTATACAAAATCTAGCACCACAGTTAAAGAGAATCATGAACAGTTTATATCAAGTGGGCCCCACCCTTTTATAATAATTAGACCCACCTTTAGTGGACCATCCAATAGACCTTCATTGAGCAGAGGATGCGAGCCCATTAAGAAAATGCCTTTTCTTACATTTTTTCAAACATGATGATAGAAAGTATAGAAGGAACCAACGATATTACTAAAGACAATCTTATAATACCAGTGAAAGGATTACTTAATTCTACACCACAATGTGAAAACCAATTGCATCACTTACCCAGTAAGGCCACCTGCTTTAGCTAAATTCTTCTTCCTCCACGTCTTGGAGCACTCTTTCTCAACTTTTTCACCTTCTTATAATGTTTTCCTTCAACCATTCTCACAAGCCATTCAGGCTTTCCAGTTAAAAATATAAGATATCCCATTGCCAATCCAAATATCATTCCACATCCGTAACCTATGAACACAGCTTTCCATTTAAATCCACTTGCATTGTCTTCTTTGAATAATGTTGGTGGTGGTTGTGCCTCATCATCACTGCATTTATTTGACAACGGAGCTCCACACAATCCCAAATTCCTATTGTAGGAATCACTTTGGAATGTGTTGAATTGGTTGCCTCGGGGTATGTGTCCCATAAGATGGTTTTGTGAAAAGTTTAGGAATGAAAGGAATGTCAGACTTGTCAATTGACTAGGAATCTCCCCACTGAGGTTATTCGGAGAGAGGTCTAATGATTCAAGCTCTTTCAAATTCTCTAATGATGATGGGATATGACCTGTAAGGTTGTTATGAGAAAAGTTGAGTACTATGAGTGAAGTGAGCTTACTAATTGATTTTGGAATCTCTCCCTCGAATTTGTTGCTCGACATATCAATGGTTATAAAAATGGTAAGGATTTTCCGCAGTACAACATTTAACCCTTTCATGGTCACCATCACAGAATCTTGATAATATTCTTCCCCCATATATTTTGGTACTGTTTCCCTTTTAGCATTCATCATAGCCATCAAATTTTCTATATACCTTGTTGGTAAAGGACCAGTGAAACTATTGTTTGAGAGGTTGATGATTCGCAGCTTAGGGAAGGAATATTTCTCCTTGGAACTTATTGGACCATAGAATTTATTCGATCGTAACACAAGAACCTATAAGCCCGGAAGAGTTTCCAACCAATATGGGAATGTATCCCTTATCATGTTGTTTCTGAGATCTAGAACTTCCAGCTTTTGACAATGAGCTAAGGATTGTGGAATGAGCCCTTTGAATTTGTTGCCATTGATGTTAAGATTCCTCAAATCATTGCCCTTTGCAAAGTTGTTAGGTATGTTTCCGTGAAAGCTATTCATCCTTAGATCTAACACCGAAAGTTTCTTGGAATTTCCTAGACATTGTGGAATGATGCCACTCAAGTTGTTATGTGACAAGTTGAGAATTTCAAGGGAGCTCACATTGCAAATTGAAGAAGGGATCTCTCCTGTCAAACTATTGTTTGAGATTGAATAAAAAGTTGTGATGAGAGATAGAATTGGAAGTGGTCCTTGAAGCATGTTGGAATGAAGGTCAAGAAATAGAAGATTCTTCCATGGAAATTGCTCCACACCTGCTAGAAAGTTGTGAGAGAAAGATTTTAATGAGTAATAAATTAATCCTACCTCGGTTTCTACACCCATTTTGGAATTTGGCTATAATATTTGCTCTTAAGAAAAAGTCTTAGGAATTCCAAATTGTCTAGGATGCTTGAGAAATATAATAATTCACTTATGTTGCAAGAAGACAATTTAAGATAATTGGTGAGGTATAGTTGACAATTTGACACTGCCATTGGTGCTCAATGATAGACCACTATATGAGAAAACATGTGACCTAACTCCACAATGTGTCTTAAAGTATTCAATGAAAGTATGTGAAAAATATCAAACTCTTATCAAAATTTTATGCCAAATATGTGTGGGGTTTAAAGTTTTACACCACTTTTAGCTTCCAAAATACGATATAATCAAATGGTCTAATAGCAAATTACAAATGAGTCAAGTAACATTACTAGTGAAAAATTTCACATATTTATTTTTATACTGATTATCAATTGGTAATGATATGATGAACCTAAAATCTAGTTCACACTTAACCCAAAAAATAAAAATTAAAAAAAAAAATCTGGTTCAGAGGTGAGCATTCCTTATTCTTGTTTGAAACACGCGTTTAAGTAAATAAGTTGTGGGAAGTTAATTGTTACCTAGAGATGGAAAATGGCCACTGAAATTGTTGTCTGAGAGATATAAGTTTTTGAGCTGCTTAAGCTTAAAAAGTGAGGATGGGATATGTCCACTAAAATTGTTAGAAGCGAGGTCTAATCGAACGAGTTGTGTGAGGTTCTCTAAGCCTTTCGGAAAGGGCCCTGAAAATTACAATGGGGGGAGAATCAAGCTTTGAAAGTACACAGTTGAATGAATTATACAAAAATTATTAATATAATGAATGATTTGGTCAATAACTGGGGGTAAAGGAAACTAATGATGTTAGCGTAGACCACGAAGATGGTAATGTCCTCTAATATTTCGTCACATCGTATATTTTGCACAAAAACCGGCCCATAACCATCACCAAAAATCCAAAATGTTCACATCATAAAATGTTAAAAAAAATTATAATCTGATAAAATAGTCTACTTTGTCACACTTCCAACAAAATTTTTCCAAATAGTAAAACTAAGGCGGGTTTAGGGCAAGTTTTGTAACAAAATTCCAACCTTGTTCAAAAAAAAAAAAAAAAAAAAAATCTCAAAACTCGCCCCAACTCCTTTCTAATAAGGATGGGACCCCAGATTAACCCAAGACACTGCTAGTGTTTCAAAATTTTTATTTTATTTTATTTTTTTAAGGGCTAAGAAAAATTATGCAGGGGACTGTTTTCTATGACAATAACATTTTTGCCTATTGAAATTCATTAGCGACTAATTGGAGAAAAAACAAACATGCATTTTCATGTAGATTATCTCTCCCAAATTTCACATATCCCTCCTTAATTTCAATTTATCAACATCACCCTCTCAACTTTGGCCAACACCTTTCTAATTGGAGAAAAAACAAACATGCATTTTCACGGATGATAAATAGTCCAAATGCTTCGATCTTGGAACTTCCAGTAAATTAAAGGGTTCCACTACTTCAAATTTTACAATTGGAATTTTACAATTGCTAGTAAACCTAAATATAACAACTTGACACATTAATTAGAATTCAAGTAGAAACCATATTTTGATTGAAAGGGAAAGCTCATAGCAAGACAATAAAGGCATCTTTATCATAACCTTACCCTACTCTAAAAAGCTGCAAGTAGAAAAATCAGATGACCATGTTGGCAACTAGGGATGAGAACTAACCGCTGAAATGGTTGTTTCTAATACTGAAGTGAGTGAGTTGCACAAGATTGGTAAGCAGCAATGGGATTTGGTCGCTGAGATTGTTATACGCGAGATACAAGTACAGCAATTGCGTGAGGTTGCTAAATGATGCTGGAATTGGCCCTGTAGAATGGTACTTGGTATGAAAGAAATTAGAAAATTCAAAAAGCAACATCAGAATTATGCATGTAGCTTGTAATTAACGGGAGATTATGTAAATAATCCAAAAGGACATTTCTGCATAAAAGGAATACTAATTGGGGCTTTAAGTTAGTAGAAATGATCGGGCAGTACTCCCCATGATTCCGATCCAGAGTATGCTCCTATCCACCGATTAAAGAAATAACGATCAAGAACGAAATAATCCTTTACTTTTTTTTTGAAGTCCCCTTTAGCTTTTGAGAAAGAATAATAGGAACGGAAAAAATAGAAAAAAATGCAATACAATAAAAAGGAGAGTAAAGAGTCATGTGATCACACTTGTAACTTGGATTTTCAATCCAAAATATGATGGTGTGGCGCATGTAATTTGGATTTTTGTTGGAACTATATGGATTCAAAGGTTTAGCTGTCGCAAGACAATGAAGACACCCTTATCATAACCTTACCATTCTCATAATAAATGTCTACATAAAGAAATTGTGTCACCATGTTTTACAACAAGCTAGAGATGAGAACTTACCATTGAAATTGTTTTTTGAGAGACTCAATTGAGTAAGTTGCTCAAGCTTGGAAAGTGATGATGGAATCGGGCCGCTGAAATTGTTAGATAAGAGCCACATTGAATATAATTGCGTGAGGTTTCCAAGCCATGTAGGAATCAAACCTGGAGAATTGTAAAATGAGAGAAATAGGGAAATCAAAATCAGGCATGCAACTTATGTTGGGAAAAATGCTTCCCACAAGTGCAAATCAAGGAGAGATAATAAAAACGCAGCAACTAAAATTTCAGAAAAATATATCAAGCAAAGGAAATAAAATAGGGACACAAAGATTTACGTGGTTCCCTCAAATGAGGTACATCCACGGGTGAGACCGAAGTCGATTTCTCCACTATAAACAAAGTTCAAGTACAAGAGACACAAAGTCTCAAATACAATTAAACAAACACCCAAAGGTGTATTTCAACAATTTTCTAGCAAATATAAGAATGGAAAGACCTCACCAAATTAGGTAGAACAAAAGGCCTCCAAGCTTGCAACAAAGGAACCCAATTTAACCAAGATTGATGGAGCATAAGCCACACAAACTTCAGCTGGACAGCAGCAAAATATTGCCCAGAAAATCAAATACGAAGCTCCACGATGACAATAACAAGTGCTGTCTTTTATACCTAAACAAAGCTAATGACACCTTGAGCAAAAGTGACGAAAGTACGGTGCAATCAGACAAAGATCAGCCCCAAACAAAAAACAGAGAAAGGTAAAGTAGGAAGAGTCCAGAACTTGCCTTTTCATCTCCCAAAATTCTGATTTTTTTTATTGCTTTTCTTTTCTATTATTTTATTTGCCCAAGGCCCAAATGGTTTACAACAAAAAAAACACAAAGTGGGTCAGCCCATAAGGAGGGAAGCCCAACAACTTATTGTACGTTTTTTTTTTTTTTTTTTTTTTTTTGATAAATAACTGATTGTATCGATCAAAGAAAGAAATACAAATTGAACAAGGAGTCCAACCAAAAAGCCAAACACAACAAAAGGCTAAACACGACCAAAAAATATGCTAAGGAGCACTGGCAACCCTCTCCAACAAGACGAGAGGCAAACTAAAACCAACTCCAAAACACCTCAAGGGGGGAAAAAAGTATTCCCACTAGCTCTACTCTTAACAGGCTTCGAAGCACAAATCTCTTTCCAGTTTCTAACAATAAGAAACAATGGGATACCCTCAAAGGATTTGTCCACCAAAGCCCATAAGGAAGCAAGAAAGCAAACCTTATCCCAAATACTGTCCAACTCCTCATAAACATCCCTAAAAATTCTAGCATTCTGCTCAATCCATATCATCCATAAAATAGCTAAAATAGCACTACTCCACAAAACTTTCGCTCTATTGGAGTATCCAAAACCTCTAAAATCCACCTCGAACATAGTATAAAGGTGCTTAGGTCTAACCCATCTCATATCAGCCATGGCAAAGAGCCGCTGCCATAGAACAAAGGAGATCTCATAGTGGAAAATAAATGATCCACAGATTCACCCTTCTTCTTACATAGAACACCACTTAGGAGTAAGGCACAAAAAGGGTCTTTTCCTTTGCACCCAATTATTGGTATTAGTCCTTTAATGAGCAGCTAACCAAGCCAAAATCTTAACCTTCAAAGGAACAATAGCTTTCCAAATCCTTCTTGTCGGAGTAAAAATAGGAACGAGGAATCCTCTCTTAAAGCATCAAAAAAGATTTTGAAGAAAAGGATTGAGAAGGATGGCTAATCCAATTAAAGTCTCCTATCAGGCGAAGAAGCAAACAAAATATTTTGGATAGAGGCCAAAAGAGCTACCCTCTCCTCAGATTCTCTATCATTAAGATTACAAAAAGAAAAAAATTCCAATTCAAAGAACTAGAATCCAAAGAGACCATAGTCAGCAATAACCCCATTTTTAGCACAAGAGAGACAATATAATCGAGGAAATAAAGCATTCAAAGGTCTCTCTCCCACCCACACATCCTCCCAAAAGCGAATACGAGTGCCATTGCGAACAAGAAATTTGATATGGTTCAAAAAACAAGGAAGACCTTGAGAATAAATTTCCAAGGACAACGAAAACTTTCCCTTTCAACCAAGTTAGAATTCCACCCATTATTTGAATACCATACTTGCTTTTGATAACGGAATGCCAAAGAGAACCCTGTTCGATGGGAAACCTCCACAACCATTTTCTAGTAAGAGCCACATTCCTAAGACTAATATTACTATAAATCAAGCCCCCCTTTATCCTTGGATCTAGTCACCACATCCCACCTAACCCAATGATCTTTTTTGCCTTCCCCACTACCTTCCCACAAAAAGTCTCTTTGCATCTTCTCAATTCTTAGAGCCACTTTCTTGGGAATCTTAAAAAGGGACAAATAATATGTGGGAATACTACTAAGGACAGACTTAACCAAAGTTAACCTCCCACGTCTAGATATATAAGCCTTCTTCCAACCATCCAATCTTTTACCAATCTTCTCCACCACCCCATCCCAAAAACTCATAGACAAAGGATTGCCTCCAAGAGGCATACCTAAATACTTCATAAGCCAATCACTAATAGAACAACCAACTTCAGCAACCAATCTCTCAAGCTTAGCTGAATCCACATTAATACCCCCTAAAGAACTTTTAGACAGGTTAACCTTTAAGCCAAAGAGAACTTCAAAACCTCTAATCAAGATAGTAAAATCCCTCATCTTCTCCTCATCAGCTTCAAGGAAAAAAATAGTATCATCAACAAATTGAAGATGAGAAATCTTAACTCTATCCCTCCCAACCACAAAACCATGAATAACATCCATCTCCTCAGCCCTACTCACCAACCTACTCAAAGTATCAACCACAATAGTAAATAAAAATAGGGATAAAGGATCGCCTGTCTCAAACCTCTAGAAGCCTCAAACCACCCTCTAGGTCTACCATTAACCATCATGGCAAAATTCATAGACTTAAGGCACCCTTTTATCCAACCTCTCCATCTCTCACCAAAGCCTTTTCTCTCAAGAGCATAATCAAGAAAATTCCAATCAACATGGTCATAAGCCTTTACAAAATCAAGTTTAAAGACAACCTTCTTTTTTCCTCTTTTTGTAATCCTCCACCAACTCATTGGCAATAAGCACAACATCAAGAATTTGTCTCCCGTTAACAAAAGCTCCTTGGGCTTCCGTAATAGTCTCACTAAGAACCTCCCTCAGTCTAAGTGACAAAACTTTGGCAATGATATAAAGGCTAGTGACAAGGCTAATAGGTCTATAATCCTTAATGTTAATGGACCTATCTTTTTTAGGAATCAGACAGATAAAAGAGGCATTAGTGCAGCTATTAATGACCCATACTCAAAAAACTCCCTAAAGACCTCAACCAAATCCTCTTTAATCACCTCCCAACATTCCTGAAACATAGCCATCAAAAAACCATCAGGACCAGGGGAATTATCCCTACTCATCTCAAAAACAGCCTTTTAATCTCATCTTCTAAAAAGGGTTTCTCAAGCAAAATCACACTAGACTCATTAATAGGATACCAATCAAGGCCCTCAATGCTCTAACTATCCATCCTAGGAGACGAGTACAAATGAGAGAAAAAATCCATTAACACCTTAGCAACCTCCTCCGGTTCCTCAATCACCTCCCTTGAACTCAATTCAATCCTTTTTATCATATTTTTTCCTTCTCCCATTAGCCATCTTTAAAAAAGTTTAGTTTTTTTGTCACCTTCTTTTATCCATTTAACCTTACCCTTCTGCCTCCAACTAACCTCTTCCTTGAAAATCACCTCCTCAAATTGTTTTCTAAGTTTTTGTCTTTCAAATCTAAGCTCATCAGAGAGCTGGCCTTCACTTTCAATCTCATCCAAGACTTGGATACAACTCGAAATAGACCTCTTAATTTCTCTCAAATCACCAAAAATATTCTTGTTCCACTCTTTAATCTCATTTTTCACAAATTGCAACTTCTTCATGAATTTAAATCCTTCCCACCCTTGCACAGAACAACCTAACCAAGCATTGTCAAAGAATTTTTTAAACGAATGATGAGTAAGCCACATATTCTCAAATCTAAAAGGGGTAGGCCCCCACAGGATAGGGTTGGATTCTAAAACAATCGGATTGTGATCTGAAGTCAATCTAGGCAAAGTCTATTGCAAGACATTAGGAAACAAATCCTCCCAACTAGGCAAAAAATAAATCTATCCAATCTGTTACAAACCAATCTCTCTTGAAGGTTCAACCAAGTGAAAGAAGCATTTTGAAGAGGCGGGTCTCTAAGGTTGCACTCACGAATAAAGGAATCAAAGTCTCTCATACTCCTAGTTCTTCTAGAGCCATTCAGCTTCTCATTCATCATACGAATGACATTGAAATCACCACACAAACACCAATTAGGACTGCACGACCCAAACAGACCACCTAATTCCTCCCAGAAAGCTTTTCTCAATCTAGGATTGTTCCAGCCATACACACAAGACAACCACCACTCATCCCCAAGAGAAGGCCATTATCTAACAGAAACAGAGAAAACCCTTCAACCAGGCATGCAACTTATTGCTACCAAAATGTAAATAGTTAGTGAGACAAATTTCATCAGAATTCATGAATCTATACAAGCAACGATCATGTTTAGGCCCACAAGAAGGTCCATGGTTAATTAAACTTTTAATCCTAAGACTCTCATGATTTGAGCATACACTACATTTTTTTTCCCTAGTGTGTGGATAAGCTTCAAATTTCATGTTTTTTACTATAGAATTGAGCTGGCAAAAACCATGCTATCTACTTTGACCAACACCAGTGATGAGGTCTTTCATTCAAGCTAAGTTAGGATTTGGTGTTGATCAAGGTGATAAGCAGTCTTTGGAAGGGTTTTTGGACGGCCAAGATCAAAAGATCTAAAAGTTATTATTGAGGTCATTTTAGTCATTTTAGTAGTACATTTTTATTTTTTAATCTTAATCGTCCAAAGCCCATCCAAAGGCTACAATCACTTTAACGTGGCGCTGAGTTTTAACCAAATCCTAAGTGCATTCATCCGGCTCAAATTTTGTTGTATGGATCCATCATCCATCATATGCTACAATGTAAAAGTAGAGCATCCATGTAGTAGGTCCTAATAATAATCCAATCATGAATGTTGAAGATGCCTTTTCAAAACTTCGGGGAATTACAGATAGGTCTAGCTACGAGCAAATAATTGAAGTTCAATACAAATAATTGTAATTATTTGTCCATAACCGGACATATTTTAATTCCCCCGAACTTGCAATTTACCAATGAACACTTTAGTTTCACCAAATTTTATAGCAAAAGGAGACTAATAATCCAAAATATGATAATGTGGCGCATATATTGCGAGTTTGTGATTCAGTTTTCCTAAACAAGACCTAAATTATGTATCAAACTCATAATTAGGGACAAGAGCTGACCGCTAAACTGATTGCTTTGGAGATCCAAGTAAGTGAGCGTGTAAGTTTGGAAAGCGGCGATGGGAATTGGCCACTGAAATTGTTAAATGAGAGATACAAACTAGATACTTTCGTGAGGTTACCAAGACTTGCCGGAATTGTTCCTGCAGAGTGGTAGTACAAGAGGAATTAGAAAATTCGATTATTAAATTCGGAACCAGGCATTTAGCTTATTATCACGCAACGAAATAGCGAAACAAGTTATACTAGAATTCCTGGTATACCCAAATTCTATTGTAAAGATCCTATACTAAGTGCACCAAATAGTTCAATGCACATTTAGTCCACTCACGCGGTAGGTTCCAGCAATCATGAACAACCCAGATGCATGTTGGAATTCCACTATACCTTTGTTACTCCAATTTTTATAGGTGGAACTAATTTATGATCCACAATTTGATTGTGTGGCGCATATATCTAAGGATTCGTAAACTTTGTTGCTTGAAGGGTGTAAGCCCGTACTTAGACAATGAGAGCACCTTAACCATATAGGTCCAAGTAAAGAAATCATCTCACCATGTTAGCAAAAAGGGATGCGAACTAACCGTTGAAATGGTTGTTTGAGAGATCCAATAGAGTGAGCAGTTTAAGCTTTGAAAGTGTCGATGGGATTTGGCCATTGAAATTGTTATTTGCGAGCGACAAAGAAGATAGTTGTGTGAGATTTCCAATCCATTCCATAATCGAGCCTGAACAGTCGTCCATCAATGATGAGTTCTGGGAAAAGAAAGAGGAAGACTGGGCAGAGAACCTTGATGCGGGGGCTATGACTAAAATGTTCCAAGACATGATCCTCACCGTGGAAGACTCGACCATTGAAGAACTCCAGGGTCCATCCATTAGCCATGCTACCGTGCCATTCCTGAATTGGTACCTTGAATGTGGTGTCATTGCGGAGATCCATGAAGAAGAAGACTTGGCCTACCTGATAGCAGCTTGTAGGTGTCTTAGTTTAGTAATATTTCCCTAATTCAATAAGATGTATCTACTTTACTCACTTTGTGGAGTCATAGTATTGATACAGATTTGTTTGTTTTCCTTCTTTCTTTTGTGTGTCATTCCCATTATTCCTAGTCAATAAAGTGTGCTTTCTTTCTCTATATATGCAGTGTCTCTTTTCTCTCCTCTATGGATATTTATGGCATGGATATAGATCCTAGGAATGATGTCCCCCCGGAGCTCGTTGAGCAAAGGAAAAGGGGCGTCACCGAACCTAATATGGATGAATTGGAATCAATCAACTTAGGAACGAATGAATTGCCAAGAATAGTTAAAATTGGGAAAAACCCTCTCCCCCGTTGAAAAAGAAAAGATGATCTCCCTCTTGAAAGCCAACATTATGGCTTTTGCATGGTCTTATGAAGACATGCCTGGCATCGACCCCGATATTGTGCAACACTATATCCCCACTAATTCCCTAAAGAAGCCGGTAAAGCAGAAACTCAGAAGATTAAAACCAGAATGGGCTCTAAAAGTAAAAGAAGAGGTAACTAAACAACTAGATGCGGGTTTCCTCCAAGTTGTGGAGTACCCCGAATGGTTGTCGAATATAGTGCCTGTGCCTAAAAAAGATGGGAAAGTAAGGATGTGTGTCGATTTCTGAGATCTCAACGCTGCGAGCCCTAAGGATGACTTTCCTTTACCCCATATCGACGTGTTGGTGGATAGTACAGTGGGACATGCACTCCTCTCCTTCATGGACGGATTCTCTGGGTATAACCAGATAAAGATGGCGCCTCAAAACATGGAGAAAACAGCCTTTATCACGCAATGGGGAACGTACTGTTACAAGGTAATGCCTTTTGGCTTAAGAAACGCTGGGGCTACTTACCAAAGAGCAGCTACGACCTTATTGCATGATATGATCCATAAGGAAGTCGAGGTTTATGTCGATGATATGATCGTAAAGTCCGTGGATAGAGAAGGGCATTTCAAGGCACTAGAGAAATTCCTAGAGCGAGCAAAAAAGTACAATCTCCGTCTCAACCCACAGAAGTGCGCTTTTGGTGTCACTGCAGGCAAGTTATTGGGGTTTATGATCACTCAGAGAGGTATCGAAGTGGACCCAGGGAAGATAAAAGCTATTGTGGAGATGGAGCCGCCTAGCACTGAGAAGCAGATCCGGGGTTTTCTGGGAAGAGTTCAATACATAAGCCGATTCATTGCCAACTTGACCATGGTTTGCGAACCAATCTTCAAATTGCTTAAGAAAGGTGTGCCAAAAGTATGGAACGAAGAATGCCAAGAGGCCTTTGAGACCATTAAGAGATACTTGAGCAATCCTCCAATCTTAGTTCCCCCACGGCAAGGTGCGCCACTTTTGTTATACTTAACGGTCACCGAAACCGTGACGGGAGCTATGTTAGCTCAATATCTTGAAGGGTCTACAAAGGAAAATGCCATTTATTACTTAAGCAAGAAAATGACAGACTATGAAGTGAAGTACAATGCAATTGAAAAGGCTTGTGTGGCACTAGTATGGGCGACGCAGAAACTCCGGCACTACATGATGTCCTTCGAAGTGTTCTTGATAAGTCGCATGGACCCGTTGAAGTACCTGGTAGAAAGGCCAGTATTGTCATTCAGAACTGCTCGATGGTCAATTCTCCTCAATGAATTCGACATCAAGTACGTGAATCAGAAGTCTATCAAGGGAAGCGTCATCGCAGACTACCTAGCCAGCTGTCCGGTGTCATCATCCGCTCCGTTCAACGATCAATTCCCAGATGAGGACGTGCTAGAGATTGGTAGAAAAACTTGGAGAGTATACTTCGATGGGGCAGCCAATAAGAAAGGTTATGGGATAGGAGTCCTGCTGGTCTCACCCGAAGAGGCATTTACACCGTTGGCGGTCAAGTTGGGGTTCGAAGCTACCAACAACATTGCTGAGTATGAGGCTTGTATCCTAGCACTGGAAGCGGCACTTGAATTGGGGATCAAAGAATTAGAAGTGTTCGGGGACTCGGCGCTAATCATTTGTCAGATAAAAGGGGAATGGAAAACTCGAGATGAGAAGCTGCTACCCTACCATGCCTACTCGGAAGCTCTAACCAAGGAGTTCTCAGAGATAGAATTTAACTACCTTTCAAGGAACAAGAACCAGTTCGCCGATGCCTTGGCGACCCTAGCATCCATGGTGGAGATACCTGAAGGAGGAAATGTGAAACCGTTGGTGATAGAATGCCGAGACAAGCCTGTGTACTGTTGTGCAATCCGAGGAGGAGAGGTAAATGATGGCCGTCCGTGGTTCCATGACATAAAAAAGTTCATTGAAGAAAGGGAATACCCAGAAGGAGCATCTCGTATCGATAGAAAAACCCTAAGGTGATTGGCGAGTCACTATGTACTTTGTGGAGGAAAGCTATATCGGAGATCATACGACGGGATACACCTGCTGTGTGTCACCGAGGAGGAAGCCGAGCATCTGATTAAAGAAATCCATGAAGGGACAGGGGCTCCGCATATGAATGGCTATATGTTGGCTAAGAAAATCATGAGGTTAGGCTACTATTGGTCTACCATGGAAAGAGACTGCCATGCACATGTCAAGAAGTGCCACAAATGCCAACTGTTCGCCAGTGGACAACATCTGCCTTCTATGCCTTTAACAAATATGTCGTCACCATGGCCATTCGCAGTATGGGGGATAGATATCATCGGACAGATCAAGCCAAAGGCGTCAAATGGGCATGAATACATCCTGGTTGCCATCGATTACTTCACTAAATGGGTGGAAGCAGCATCCTTCAAGACCTTGAATTCCAAGAAGGTAGCACAGTTCATACAGCACAGCATCATCTATCGATATGGGGTACCGCATGAAGTTATCTCAGACAATGGCCAGCACTTTCAGAAAGAAACCCATGAGCTCTTGCAAAAGTATGGCATAGCCCACCATCTGTCGTCACCATACCGTCCTCAGACTAATGGAGCGGTGGAAGCAGCTAACAAGAACATCAAGAAGATACTACAGAAGACTGCGGACTCACACACAGACTGGCATGAGAAGTTGCCATTGGCTCTATGGGGTTACAGAACATCAATAAGGTCGTCAACAGGGGCTACCCCTTATTCTCTAGTTTATGGAATGGAGGCCGTGTTGCCAGTTGAATTGGAAGTTCCTTCACTAAGAGTTGCCGTGGAGAGCCAGATAACAGAAGTGGACTGGGTTAAGAGCCGCTATGATGAGTTAGCTTTGCTGGATGAAAGGCGTTTAAGGGCGCTGTATCATGTTCAGGGGTATCAACGGAGAGTTGCCAGAGCATTCAACAAGCATGTCAAAGATCGAGGTCTAAAGAAAGGGGATGTAGTGCTGAAAGAAATCAGAGCTCCAGTGTTCGATCCGTGGGGAAAATTCAAGCCAAGTTGGGGTGGGCCATACATTATCAAAGAGATATTGCCAGCAGGGGCTGTTCGCCTCATGGATTTAGATGGAATTGAGTTCGCTCGTCCAACTAATTTGGATCAATTGAAGAAATATCATGTTTGAAGCCTGCTAGGTTGAAAACCCGTAAGGGCGGCCTAGGCAAAAGTTAAGGCATGAGAACTACGTAAGACCTGATTCTCCATTCAAAAACAAAAACAAAAAAACAAAAAAAAAAACAAAAAAAAAAAAAAGAAGAAAAAAAAACCATGGAGATACGTAGGCAACCCATAAAGTTACCTTGGGTGCGGTCTAAATCAAACAAGAAAATCCCAAGTTTGATTTATTATTGGCAATTTATTCAAAACTAAAATTGATTGACATAGCAATTCATTGGTATTAAGTAACAGAACTATAAATATGCCATAAATATCCTATTCTATTGAGTCTTCAGTTTTTCTTGGGCTTCTTTGCAGCTCGCTCCTCAGCTTTCTTCTTCTCTCTTTCATGTCTTCTTTTCTTCCTCAAGTCATGTTCATAAGCTGTTGTCACTGCTTCCATAATATCTTCTCTGCAAGATCCAAGTTCATTGTTCTTGATAAGTCCAAAAATCCTTTCTCTTCGAGTAGTCTCTCTCTCACCTAAATTGCTTTTCAACCATTCCTTATACTCTGAGCTCATCATATACGGACCATCAGTATTCATAACTTGGGTTAGTATCAACTTGCTAGGCCATCGGTCCTTCGCCCAAGTCACTACAGAAAGACCCGCGGGCACCACAGGATAGTCACCTTTCAAGGAAGTGGGTATGGTTTGCATGGCGCCCATCTGACGCAGAACCCTTGAAGGCCAATAGAAGGAAGTAGACCTCAGTCCTATAAGTCTCACCATGGCGCATCCAGAAGTCCGCAGAAGCACCTGGTCACTGCAGCCCCATATGAATACAAACCACTTGACACTCCTCCAAGAAAGGGTTTGGAAGTAACCTAGCCAATCTCTCAATGAAAATTGCCCAGGTAGTTCAATGCGGCGAAGGCAGTAATGCTGGGGCTTGTATGGTGTAATGGCAACTGGTGACAAGAAATTCAGTCTTTCAAGCAACCACATCTGCAGTAGAATGGGGCTACCTCCTAAAGGAACCTTTGGGTCCTCATGAGTTTTATCCAAACCATTCAGGGTTTCAGCTAGCACCATGGGAATCAAGTTATGGCCCTTGGCAAGGAGAGGAATCAAGTCAAAGATTTGAATGGGAACATGTGGAGTACCAGTGGAAATAAGAAAACGACCAATGAGGCAAAAGGCAAGAGCATGCTTAATAGGAAAGGTAAAATTCAGAATACCTTTACTATCACAAGCTAAAAAAGAGGTTGCCAATTTCATCAAGTCTACCATATGGTCCTTTACAAACGTAGAGGCATATTGTGAATGAATCCCAAGTAGATTGGAGAAAGAAGTAAGAAAGCTTGGGCGAGGAGTAGGGAGAATGAAAAGGACCTACCGTTGAAACTCCATACAATGCACAGAATTCCTCCATGGTTGGGCACAGTTCTTCATAGTTGAAGCGGAACACATGAACTTGAGGATCCCAAAAATATGTAGCAGCAGTCAAGAGGTTCGTTTCAAGCCTCACATGCCTCAAGGAGAGCAATGGATCCAAGCCAAAGCACTTGAACTCAGATTTTGCTTCAGCACTCATAACTCTCAAAAACCCTCCTAAAAATTTGTCTAGAGCCTCCATAATTTCTAATGAATGAATACAAGTAGGTTTAGGAACCTCTTGGATGTGTTTTTATAGGGAAAAGGTCACAAATCCAAGTTCAAATAGGAAAAAACCCATCAGAATAGGAAGTTTCCTATTCAAAGTGGGATTTCCGCTTCGGGCTCGGGTAACCACCCAGGCCTGGGCGGCTAGCCTCCTGAGGCCTGGTGGTCACCCAAGCCACCTTGTTTTGGCTTTCTCCCTCGCTTTGTCTCGCCTTGACGCGTGATCAAACCTCCTTCCAAATGAGATATTCAACACTTTTTGAGCTTAAAATCAATCAAATTCCATCTTGAAATCAATTCCTTGAATTGATTTTATGTTCAAAAGGGTTGAATATATTTCCCCTGTGTCATGCCAACTCAAGTGACAATGTGTTAAGTCACTCTCCTCTTGCACCATGCCTGTTCAATCTTGATAAATTGATCATATATCCTCATTTCAAATCTTGATTTTTCATCCTACTCGGTTGAATATATTCATCGCTTGAATGTGTTCTTCCATTTCAAAAGTGTATTCACCCTTTGAATATGCTTCTCAGTTTCAAATTCTCATTCTCTATCATACTTGGTTGAATATATTCATCACTTGAATATATTCTTCCATTTCAAAAGCATGTTCACCCATTGAATATGCTTCCTAGTTTCAGATCCTCATTATCACTTACTTGGTAAAATATATTCATCGCTTGGGTATATTTCTCCATTTCAATGGTATACTCATCACTCGAGTATACTTCTCAGATCATTTGTCACTTACTTGGTTAAGTATATCCATCACTTGGGTATATTTTTCCATTTCAATGGTATACTCATCACTTGAGTATACTTCTCAGATATTTTGCCACTTACTTGGTTAAGTATATCCATCGCTTGGTATATTTTTCCATTTCAATGGTATGTTCATCACTTGAACATACTTCTCAGATTATTTGTCACTTACTTGGTTAAATATATTCATGACTAGAATATATTTCTCCATTTCAATGGTGTACTCATCACTTGAGTACACTTCTCAGATTATTCTCTATCTTACTTGCTTAAGTATATCCATCGCTTGGATATATTTCTCTATTTCAATGGTATGTTTATCACTTAAACATACTTGTCACTTACTTGGTTAAGTATATCCATCACTTGGATATATTTCTCTATTTCAATGGTATGTTTATCACTTAAACATACTTGTCACTTACTTGGTTAAGTATATTCGTGACTAGAATATATTTCTCCATTTCAATGGTGTACTCATCACTTGAGTACACTTCTCAGATTATTCTTATCTTACTTGGTTAAATATATCCGTCGTTTGGATATATTTCTCCATTTCAATGGTATGCTCATCACTTGAGTGTACTTCTCAGCTTACTTGGTTAAATATATCCATCACTTGGATATATTTCTCCATTTTAAAAGTACACTCATCACTTGAATACACCTCTCAGATTATTCTTATCCTACTTGGTTAAGTATATCCATCGCTTGGATATATTTCTCCATTTCAATGGTATGCTCACCACTTGAGTATACTTCTCAGATTTCATTCTCAGATTACTTGGTTAAATATATTCGCGACCTGAATATATTTCTCCATTTCAATGGTATACTCATCACTTGAGTATACTTCTCAGATATGTTGTCACTCACTTAGTTGAATATATTCGTGACCTGAATATATCTCTCCATTTCAAAAGTACACTCATCACTTGAGTATACTTCTCAGATTATTCTTTATCCTACTTGGTTAAATATATCCATCGCTTGGATATATTTCTCCATTTCAATGGTATGCTCACCACTTGAGTATACTTCTCAGATTTCATTCTCAGATTACTTGGTTAAATATATCCATCGCTTGGATATATTTCTCCATTTCAATGGTATGCTCACCACTTGAGTATACTTCTCAGATTTTATTCTCAGATTACTTGGTTAAATATATCCATCGCTTGGATATATTTCTCCATTTCAATGGTATGCTCACCACTTGAGTATACTTCTCAGATTTCATTATCAGATTACTTGGTTAAATATATTCGCGACCTGAATATATTTCTCCATTTCAATGGTATACTCATCACTTGAGTATACTTCTCAGATTTTTTGTCACTCACTTGGTTAAATATATTCGTGACCTGAATATACTTCTCCATTTCCAAGGTACGTTCGTCACTTGAACGTACTTTTCAGATCTCATTCTCATCACTTGGTTAAATATATTCGTGACTAGAATATATTTCTCCGTTTCAAAAGTATGTTCATTCGTAGTGGCTTGAATATGCTTCTCTTGACAATCACCAACCCCCAGTGGTTTAAGTATACTCATGACTTGAGTACACTTCCTTACTTCAGTCTCAGGTTTTCAACCTCCCATCATTGTTGGTATCAGTGTGTGATTTCTCCGGGCTTTTTTGGCCAAAAATGGGTTGTTCTTTATCATTGGTTCACAAGTGTAACTTGTTCGCCAATGAGGGGCTTCTGTCACACCCCATTTTTGCACCACCTTACTAGGGCTCATCATTTCATGCATGTTTTTGTTTTGTTTTTGAGTCTAGTCACTTGCATTAGTTTTCTAGAGTCACAAGGACAATGGATATGAATTTTGGTTCAAATTGGAGTTGATCTTGAGGGATAATAAGAGCTTTTGTGACTTGAGGGGCATAATCGTCTTTTAAGTCCCAAACTTTTCATTTGACCTTGAAATGATCTCCAAATTGTCAATTGGAGTTCATATGGATGCATAAGAGGTATTTCTAGGTTCAATTTGGTAAGTCAATGGCTCGGGATTAAAATGGCTCGATGTAGTTCAAGTTGGTTAATTGACCCTTCCTTGGGTTAGCTCTAATTGATTCACAATTACCAACCAAATCTTTTCAAATTGACTTTCATTAGTCATCATTTTACCCTCAAAAGTGTTTCATGAAGTTCAATTTTGATATGGCCTAATGATGAGTTTAGTGTGGTTATTTACGGATTATCCTTGAAGAATTAGTGCGAATCACAGCATGAGATTTTTGGTTAAAATGAAAAGAAAATTATTTTATTAAATTAGCCATTTTTATCATGACACTAACACGTGTACGTATGTGATGAGTGTGTGTACGCACATACGATACATGTGCATGCGTGTTAGCGGTCAGTCTCCCAATTTTTATAAAAGACAATTTCCTTTTCCTATTCAGATTAGAAGTCTTTTATCATTATAAAATACCTTTTGATTATTCTCCAAAGAAACCTAGTCCAGGAAGGAAAGGGAAACTCCAGATTTCAGCTATAAATACTCTCTTAATGTCTTTAAACAAGGGAGGGGAGAAGAGGGTTTGGAGGGAGTGAAATTCGTCATAATTTAGCAGCAGATTTTCTGAAAACTAGCAGTCGTATTTTAATCATAACCTTTTCATCCGAAGTCAGAATTTGATGAAATTGGTCTTGTTAGAAAGATAATTCAATTCTCTACAACTTTATATTTCACATGCTTTGTCCAAATCCAACGTTTTCATACCCAAAAACGCGATTGAAGTTGCTGCTGCTGCAAAGTGACGAAAATCACTTTTCTTTTCTCTTGTTCTCTTTTTGTTTTCTATTTCTTTTCAAAGTTGAGTTGAGTTTTGATCTCTTTGCTGTGATACCACTTTGACAAAGAGAAGGATTCGTGTTGGTTTGATTCACTCTAAAGACCTGAGGAGCCACGAACAATTACAAACACAAGGGGAGCCACTTTATGCATTAATACTTGAGTGTTTGAGAGAAAATAAGGTATTCTCCTTCTCTATTCAAGCTTAAATTAGGTTTTCATATGGGTTAGGCTTATTGCATGTTAAAGGTAGCCTTTTTATCATGTATTAACACTCTAGCTAGTTAATATACATGGAATATCTATTTTTTTATCTACTGTTTAGCATGCTTTAGGGCTGTCCTTTAGGTTTTTAATGCATAGTTATGATTCTTGTGCTCCTGCATGTTTGTCCTTGTGCTAGGATTAGTGTCATTGCATGTTAGAGTTAGGATTTTCATCATGTTATATTGCTTTAGTTAGTTAATATGCATGATTTAATTTCTGTTTAGTTTGGTTTTAGCATGATTAAAGTATGTTTTGTATGTTTTTAAGCATATTTGTGAGTTTAGGGTTTTAGAGTCATTGTTTCGTGTTTGTTTTCATATAGCATGATAAAGTAGACTTTTTTATTGGTTTTTCTTCATGTTTGCTGTATATGTTTTTCATATGGAGTAAACATGATAGTTTTGCATGCATGTTAGTATGTTTTAGGGTTTTTATGCATGATATGGTTCTAGGAATATGTTAGGACTTATTATTGTTCGCTGTTTTTGCTATTGGCATTCTTAGTGGATGATTTTAGGTCACAATACTATTCTGTCCAGATTTGCATGTTAGTGTTTTCGCATGGTTTTGAGCACTTGTAAGGGTGCAAATAGGTGTGGTATTTGTCCTATGGCAAATAGGGCTGCTCAGGTCTGAAATAGCTAATGCTTGGAGCTAATTGCGCTCAGGTAAGTGGGTGTCAAGGTGCCCCAATTCACCTTTCTTCCTTATCCCTTCTCTTCTCCCTATCTAAGGTTAATTTTTAATATGATCCTATGGTTTAATCAAAGGTTTCCTTCATAAATAAAATTCTGGTTTTTATTGAAGTTTCCATTTTGTGGATTTCTTTCCTAAAATCAAACTTTCTATCATATTCAACTCTTTTGATTCAAATAAGGAAACCTAGGGTTTTTACCATAGGTTTATATTAGGATTCAACCCTAATTCTAATCGAACTACGTGGACTTTGATCCATGTATTTCGCTGCATGGTACGTAGGCGCTCTTCGTGAGGCTCAAGTCCGTTCTAGGATCCAAGCATCCTAGGTTTATTTTTGTTTTCTTTTCTTCTTTTTCTTTTTCTGTTTTTATGCGCTTATTATGCATGGATGGATGAATGAAATATATGATATGCATGCAATTCTTGTGATGATATACTTGCTGATTTTTGTATGGAAAGATCTTGATTTAGCCCAAATGAACTGAGAGACCGAAAGGGTGACATGGGTGCCTATAGGCTTTGCCTAGAACCTTCCCATGTCATAACTTAGCCTCCGAATCCCCGATTTCTTTGGTTTTCAAAAGATTGGTTTTTGCCTTTCCTTTTTTATGGAGTCATTCAAATTGTTTTCCTAAAACAAACTATTTTTAGGGTTTTCCTTGTTTCCTTTAAAAAATAAGGTGGCGACTCCTTTCCTTTTTCTTTTTCAAACCCATTTTCTTTCAATCCCTTGTGGGCCCAATTTCCGGGGTTCACACTTATTATATGAATATAACTAACAGGATAGCTATAACTGAGGTATAAGGACACCAACCCCATAACCCATATGGACCTTCGATTTACATGGTCCATATGGGTTCTGAGGTCTTATATGAGTCTGGATTTGTTCAAAGGGTATTTTTGTTTTTTTTTATTATTAAAAAGGGGGCCAAGATGGCTATAAAGAGAGTTGCTTATATATTGAATTCACATCAAATTCAAAATTTATGGCTCTTATTTCAGGAGATGCGTCACATCATCATGTGTAAGCCCACATAGGTAGGTAAACTTTTCAAACTTAAAAGTTTCAATGATTTTGATTACTCGCCCAAGTTGAAATTTCAGGCTCTCTATCCTAAAATTGAGTTGACCGAAATAGTCCTCATCTATTTTTTTGAGGCCTGCTTATCTCAAGTTGTATTGTATAAATGGTAACCACTCCAACAGATATTTCAATGCACATCTAGACCAGGAACCTTCAACATAGTGGGGATTTGTTACGCCAATTTTATACGTGGAACCAACTTATAATACAAATTAAATATGATACTGTGGCACATATGTAAAGATTCATGCTGAAACTATGTTGATTAATTTTGGCTTGCCCCCTTCTATGTCATTAGTAAAATGTTAATGCGCCCCTGTAATCAAACCAAGGAGCTAACAAGTTAGTAAGACAATTAGAGCAGCTAAATAATCATAACCTTACCCTTCTCTTAAGATGTCAAAAGTAAAGAAATTTTGTCACCATGTTCACGACAAGGGATGTTAACTGACCGTTGAAATTGTTTTTTGAGAGATCCAATAGAGTAAGCTGCTCGAGCTTTGAAAGAGTTGATGGGATCTGGCCACTAAAATTGTTGAGTTGGAGCGACAAATAAGATATTTGTGTGAGATTGCCAATCCATGCCGGAATTGCGCCTGAACATTTGTGGTAGGAGAGAGAGAATTTAAAATTAACCTCAAAATTAGGCTAGCTTGCAACTTATTATAACACAAAATGTAAATAGTCATACCAATTATACTAGAGTATATGAATATGACAAAAAGTAGTTGTAACTGAGGTTTAAGGACATCAATAATGGTAAAGCAAACGACCAAGATGGTATTTGTCCTATTGAGTTACGAGATAAAAGAAAGTGGGGTTATAAGTATTGTGGGGCAACTTACCTGCTCAAGCTTTGAAGGAAAAGGCTCTCAAGAGAGCTGCTTATACATTAAATTCTCTTCATCATTTGAGGGCCCACATAGGGTCCAATGGGTAAACTTGCAAACTTATAGTTGTTGTGATTTTGAGAAGTTGCCTAATTTGAAATTTCAGGTCCTCTATTATAAAATTGAGTTGACCAACATAGTCCTAGCTTTTCGACAAACACCGCTAATGAGTCATATATTCTTAGCTCAAATTTTAATGTATAGATCCTATATCTAATTCGTCAAACATTTCAATGCACATCCACACCGACCATGCATGTGATGGCTTTCACCAGTCATGAATGACTTAAGGTGCATGCGTATTAGAACTTCCAGCCAACATGCTGAAGAGCTTTGTTACTTCAATTTTTATAGGTGCAACTACTCATGATTTATATAAGGATTCATGTTGGAACTATGTTGATCGAAGGGGGCGAGTCTGTTATTAGACAATGAGAGCACCTTAATCATAAGCTCAAAATATAACCCTTACCCTTCTCTAAAGATGTCAAAATAAAGGCATCATGCCACCATATAAGTTAGCAACAAGGGATGTGAACTAACCGATGAAATGGTTGCTTGAGAGATCCAAGAAAGTAAGTTGCTTAAGATTTGAAAGAGTCGATGGGATCTGGCCACTGAAATTGTTAAATTGGAGCGACAAAGAAGATATTTTTGTGAGATTGCCAATCCATGTTGGAATCGAACCTGAATATGCAGTTGTAGTATGAGAGAGTTAGAAAATTAATTAAATTATAAACCTCATAATTACACTTGTAGCTTATTAGTACCCAAATGGGAACTTACCACTGAAATTGTTTTCTGAGAGATACAAGTAATTGAGTTGCCCAAGGTTTGACAGTGATGATGGGATCTCACCATTGAATTGGTTAGATGAGAGGTCCAAATGAGTGATCTGTGAAAGGTTTCCAAGGAATGTAGGAATAGACCCTAAAAGCTTGCAAAATGAGAGATTCAAATAATTCAAAGACCATAGATTGTTGATTGACTGAGGCACTTCTTGGGGCACTTCTTTTTGGGAATTAATGTTCGATAGATCCAGAAACTCGAAGGCACTGCTCCATTTAGCCTTTGGAAAATAAAGGGTGAGAAGATAGTTGTTGGATAAATCAAGCGTATGTAGGTTTGGTAGGTGGAAAATCTTACTTGGGAATAACCCTTGCAATCCACAATCTTGGAGACTAAGGGCTACCAATGAAGAATTTAGGTTCGCTAAGGAACCAACTTCAGCTGAAGACATGTCTACTCCACTAAGATTAAGTTCTATTAATTCTGTTAGGTTCTGAACCAAACTTTTCATATTAGAACTAGTGACGCTCAAATAAGACCCGGTAGAGCTGTCCATATTAAAAGAAAGATCAAGTGAAACCAATTTGGACAAGTGAGAGATTTCTGATGGGATATCACCAGAAAATACAGAGAATGAGAGGTTAAGATGCGTCAAAATTGTAAACCGGCCAAACCCAGATGAAATTTTGGAGCCATTGAAGTCATTGAATGCGAGATTGAGCGTTTGGAGGTGAGGAAGGAGGAAGAGAGTGCTGTTGGATAAGATGGTGCCTTGTAGCCAACTGCAGCTGAGGTCGAGGCCGATCACGTGGCCTATCACTCTATCACACGTGACCCCATCCCATGAGCAACAATCAGTACCTTCCTCCCAGCTAAGCATCTTTGGATTAGATTTTTCACACTGAGAATCAAAAGCATAACTATTAAGGGAAAAACTGTTATTCAATTGAAGCAAGGCGAGTCTCTACTCATGTGGGCATAATTGGGTAGAAGAAGAATTAGAAGAGAAAGATGATAAACAATTAACTTCAGCTTGCAAGAGAATGATAACAAGGAGCCAAAGGCACATGAACAACCCCATCTTTTCCTCAAAAAAATCTGAAAACCAAACTAAGTTGTGAAGATAGTTAAAAGAGGAAGGTTAAGCGGAGATGTATACTTATGAGTTATGCGTTGCCAAGTCAAACAAGAAGACCAATGACATGATGGGAAGACCTCTCTTTGTCAAATTTGCATTAGGTCAGAATGGACCTACAATAAAAAGACGAATTGGTCTTCCAAGAATTGAAGCAAGAAGCAATGGATTGATTCGGTTTCTAATGGACTCATTCTTTCAGCTACCTACACACAAACTTAAGGAGTGTGTGGAGATAAGGGACTAAGTGGGAGCCATGAACAAAGACATGCTAGGAAACTAAGAAGTTTCATTGAGGAGTTGCCATGCCCTACCAAATGTCACGGGCTTGATGTTTCAACCCACTACCCGTGCGGCACTTAAGCTTCACGCCCTACTCGTGAACCCTTAAGTAAGCCTTCAAGCACACCACCAAGCTAGGAAAGAAGGAAACCACACTCGGACACTTTGTGGAAAGGAAACTTGTATTACACTATGGAAGCTTTACAACACTCAAGAGCTACAATGGTTGGATGCTTTGGCCAAATGAGGCCTCCCTCCTTATATAGACTCCTATGGACTATTCTAGAACATAATAATTGCTAGGAGGGTTCTAGAGCTTTCTCTAGAAGCTTCTCCCACCTCCTCAATAGAACTCTCTAGAATCCTACTTAAAATCCTATTCTAGAACCTTGTCTAGAAACTTCCTACATATATACATGACTAGAGTCTTCTGGAGAACTCTAGAACCTTCCACCAAGTAGGAGAGTAAGCCACTTCCCCCTATAAATACCCTCCATGGGTCATTCTCACGCGTGGGCCGTGTCATTCTCCCCCACCCAATCCTACGACGTCCTCGTCGCGCAACCGCACCTTGAACCGCTTGATGTGATCACTATAACGCCACAAGGTCTCTTCTCGTTCCCAGCTCGCCTTGGACTCTGGTAGTCCCTTCCACTTCACCAAGTACTCTGTATATTCTGGCATTCCCTTCCTGTGCACCACGCCTTCTGCCAGAATATCATCCACTTCCTTTCCCTGGAATGGTGGTTTCTTCAGCAGCTCTTTGGGTATAACTTGCGCTGACTTTTGGGAATTCCCTTTTCCCTTCAAAGTTACCAAGTACGTCGTCTCCCCCTTGTCCAAGAGCTGCATGGCCATTATCTTCTTCGACTTGGTATTGGCTTGTCATATCATCGGCACCGTACAGGACATTCCTTCTTCTGCTATGCACAAGCTATTGGCATAGGGAATAAGGAAAGCCTTTACCTTGTCAAAGAAGTCCATCCTAAGCACCATTGGATAATCATTGATATGCGTCACCGAGAAGTCGACCAACCCACTCCACGTGCCGATGTATAGCTTCACCCCATAGGCTACACCCTTTGTCGGCTTGGCAGCTGAGTTGATTGCCTTCAGCAATCCCTTCTCTTTGGTGACTTCCACGCCCAGCCTCTTAGCTTCCTTCACGTCTAGGAAGTTATGTGTCGCCCCCGTATCAACCAAGGCACGTGATGTCTTCCCCTTCACCACTATGTTGACGTATACCAGTCCCTTGGTTGGAGCTTTTAGTTTCTCCACTTTGGCCTCTGCCGCATTGAGCAACTGAAGAGAACTCACCCTCGCCTCCTCAGTTGGCTCTTCCTCTTCCTCATGCCGCTTCGCCAAAGCATTTAAGGCCGCCCTCTGAGGACAATCTCTCAAGAAGTGCAGTCCATCACAGAAGTAGCACGCCCTGGGCTTGGATAGATCCTTGCCCTTTTCTCCCCTCGAGTCCCTTCTCGGGGGTGACCTCCTTGATTCTGCCTTTCTCTCGGCATCCTTGTCTCCCCCACCATTGCTATCACCATCCTCCCACCCCTTGGGTCTTCTATCACTCTTCTTGAACTCTATAAGTGACTCCGCAACCACTATAGCCGAAGACAAGTTCTGCACCCCACGCCGTTGCAGCTCTTGCCTTGCCCAAGGTTAGAGCTCACTTATAAAGAACACAAATTTATCCTCTTCACTAATGTCCGGAATCACGAACAACAGATTGCTATACTCCGCGACATATTCCCGGACAGTGCCCGTTTGCTTCAACCATCTTAACTTCTCTTTTGCTTCAAAGCGGGCATTCTCGGGGTAGAAGTGTAGCTTAATATCTTTCTTAAAATTATCCCAAGTCTCAAGGGTGAACGTACCTTGCTCGATCTCAATGCTTCGTTGACGCCACCACAAGAGAGCGTTGTCGGTGAGGAACAAGCTAGCCATAGAGATTTTCCCAGCGTCATCCTCCACACCCATGTGTCAGAGGTACCTCTCAATGCTCCATAAGAAGGTGTCTAGCTCCTTCGCATCCCTTCTGCCATCAAAGGCCTTGAGCCTTGGAGCCTCTATCTTCGGCGCCCCACGTACCATGTGTGCTCGATTAACCACCGCCTCCTTGCAAAGTGCCCAGTCCCCCTTTATTTCCTTCATCTCCTCGTGGAATGAGGCCAGCTTCGCAAACACTCGATCCAATTGGCCTTGGACCTCCTGTCGAAGTTTGTCAGCCATGGAGTTCAAGGCTCCCAACATCTCGCCCTTAAGGTCCTCCACCACGCCTTCAAGGGTCGCCTGACTTGGGACGTCCTCTTCGAGCCGCATAGCAATGTCGGCCACGGCTGTCTCCATCCTGACTAACCGTGCCTCCATAGATGACACCACGTCCTTCGACTTGTCCCTCCTGCCTCTGCCAGTGTTGCGAGCATCTTCCCGTTCCTTGTTGAGAAGCTCTTCCGTCAGGTTAGAGGTGTTTGCCATCGCCGCCTTCGCCTTAGTCACACACCTTGCAACCTTGGCTCTGATACCAACTGTCACGGGCTTGATGTTTCAACCCACTACCCGTGCGGCACTTAAGCTTCACGCCCTACTCGTGAACCCTTAAGTAAGCCTTCAAGCGCACCACCAAGTTAAGAAAGAAGGAAACCACACTCGGACACTTTGTGGAAAGGAAACTTGTATTACACTATGGAAGCTTTACAACACTCAAGAGCTACAATGGTTGGATGCTTTGGCTAAATGAGGCCTCCCTCCTTATATAGACTCCTATGGACTATTCTAGAACATAATAATTGCTAGGAGGGTTCCAGAGCTTTCTCTAGAAGCTTCTCCCACCTCCTCAATAGAACTCTCTAGAATCCTACTCTAGATCCTATTCTAGAACCTTGTCTAGAAACTTCCTACATATATACATGACTAGAGTCTTCTGGAGAACTCTAGAACCTTCCACCAAGTAGGAGAGTAAGCCACTTCCCCCTATAAATACCCTCCATGGGTCATTCTCACGCGCAGGCCGTGTCACAAGGCTGACCTTTTGTAAAATGAAAAGGAATTTGCCAAATACTACACTGTTCTGATTAAATGATGGACCCGAAATGGTCTCCCCTCATCTCTGGCCTCCACAAAATTATTGATAAAGTGGGCCCAAATCAATTAGAAAGATCACTCATATACCATTCCAAAAAGATGGACTCTCTGGGTTTCACTATTGACCAGTTCAAACTAGGATGGATGGAAGCGTCTGATGCAAGTGTTTTTCACATCTACTATTACTCTGGTAAAACAAAGTGCTAACGAATTCAACAGAAGGAGTACATAATGCTATATGCTCCAACTCTCTATATTAATTGATTTGGGGCCACTTGACCCCATTTGACACCATCTCATCTCACCAGATTAAATGATAATGCGATAGCTAACAAATTAAAATAAAAAAAATAAAAAATCATCTGACACCATATATCTCATTTGTTACGTGAGTTGGTCCAAGTATCATTTTTCCAATTGAAATCTATGCTCAATATGACACTAATTCAATTTCCAATAGATGTCCTAATGCCTTTTATATAGTTTTTAATGACAAATTTTAAAAATAAAAATCTTTGGTAACCCTTTTTTTTTTTTGGGGGGGGGGGGGGGGGAGAGAAAACATTGCAAATATGCTAGGATGGTTATCTGAGTATCGCTAGCACTTTTTTTTTTTTTTCCTCTCAATAGTGCAAATATGCCAGGATGGCTTTTATATGAACAAAGACATGCTAGGAAACTAAGAAGTTTCATTGAGGAGTTGCCATGCTTTCCATAAATTAATCCTATGCCCCACCGAGACTGACCTTTTGTAAAATGAAAAGGAATCTGCCAAATACTACACTGTCCTTATTAAATGATGAACCCGAAATGGTCTCCCCTCATCTTTGGCTTCCACAAAATTATTGGTCAAGTGGGCCCAAATCAATTAAAAAGATCACTCACATACCATTCCAAAAAGATGGACTCTCTAGGTTTCACTATTGACCAGTTCAAACTAGGATGGATGGAAGCGTTTGATGCAGGCGTTTTTCACATCTCTACTATTACTCTGGTAAAACAAAGCGCTAACGAATTCAACTAGAAGAGTACATAATGCTATATGCTCCAACTCTCTATATTAATTGATTTGGGGCCACTTGACCCCATTTGACACCATCTCATCTCACCTGATTAAATGATAATGCAATAGCTAACAAATTAAATTAAAAAAATAAAAAATCATTTGACACCATCTCATTTGTTACGTGAGTTGGTACAAGTATCATTTTTCCAATTGAAATCTATGCTCAATATGACACTAATTCAAGTTCTAATAGATGTCCTAATGCCTTTGATATAGTTTTTAATGAAAAATTTTAAAATAAAAATCTTTGGTAACCTTTTTTTTTTTGGGGGGGGGGGGGGGGTGGTGAGAACATTGCAAATATGCTAGGATGGTTATCTGAGTATGGCTAGCACTTTTTTCCTTTTTCTCAACAGTGCAAATATGCCAGGATGGCTCTTTTATTCTTGTGCATTTCATCTCAAGAGACTGACCTTTTATATGAACAAAGACATGCTACGAAACTAAGAAGTTTCATTGAGGAGTTGCCATGCTTTCCATGAATTAATCCCATACCCCACCGAGACTGACCTTTTGTAAAATGAAAAGGAATCTACCAAATACTACACTGTCTTGATTAAATGATGGACCCGAAATGGTCTCCCCCTCATCTCTAGCTTCCACAAAATAATTGGTCAAGTGGCCCCAAATCAATTAGAAAGATCGCTCACATACCATTCCAAAAAGATGGACTCTTTGGGTTCAAATTGGGATTGATGTAAGTGTCTGATGCAGGTGTTTTTCACACCTCTATCATTACTCTGGTAAAACAAAGCGCTAACAAATTCAACTAAAAGAGTACATAATGTTATATGCTCCAACTCTCTCTATTAATTTATTTGGGGCCACTTGACCCCATCTGACACCATCTCATCTCACTTGATTAAAAGACAATGTGATAGTTGACAAATTAAATAATTAAGTGATAATGTTATAGGTTGGCCGAGCGCTGACACTGCTTACTTCTGCAGAACTTGCTCGAGTGGGCCTCACGTAAAAAAATAAAAAATAAAAAAGAAAAGATAGCTGACAAACTAAAATTAAAACATAAAAGATAAAGAATCATTTGAGACCATCTTGAAATTCCGATTTTACCAAGCCTACAATACCTAGAAGGGGGGTTGAATAGGTGTTATGTATAAATCTTACCCAAATTTAATTTCAAGTCAATTAATCTCTTTTACCACAAATAAATCAGTCACACAGCAAGCATAAAAGCAATTAACAATGGCACAAGAGATTTTTACGTGGAAAACCCTAGATGGGAAAAACCATGGGACCTCGTCCAGTTGAAGCAAATCCACTATGAAATAAACGAGTACAAGACACACTTACAGACCACACAAGGACTCATGCAGTTGTCTTCACTCCCATGATCACACACGATCCATCTCCGTCGTCATGGCTTTGGTCGCAACCAACCTCTTTCATAGCGATGCCTTCAATCACGAACTCGCAAGCTCGATCACCGTCGCAACAGCCTCACCAACACTCAAGGTTGTGAATGGTGTGTGGTTTGATAATCTCTAGAGCGTATCAATGAAAACCTAGGTTAAAATGCTCTAGAGAGGTTTTAAAAAGATGAACAATGAAAACCCTAATAGGGAGAGGCTTGCTTAGCCTCCTCTATTGTAATAGCCTCTATATATAGAGACTAAGAAACCCCAAGAGACTGGGATTCGTTTTAGGATCAAATAGGAAGGTTTTAAATACCTTAAAAACTGATTTTTATGAGCTAGGATTGATCCTCCAGGACCCTAGGATCGATCCTAAAAAACAGTGGCAAAATGTTATTTCTGGGTACCCTAGGATTGATCCTCCAGACCCTAAGATCGATCCTAGAAAACAGTAGCAAAATTGTTTTAACAAAACTTCTCCAATCGATTGGTTATCAACCCCAATCGATTGGGAATGTCACCAAAACCTTAAAAACCACTCTTCCTTTGATGAAAGCATTAAAAATGATGTTTAATGAATTAAACACCTATGAAATGGGCAACTATGGTTACTTACCTTCCTAGAGAATGAGTGAGAGCCACATAGCTTTGAGCCTTTGTTCTTTAATGCATCTTTGAAGCTTCACATATCTTCAATCAACCCAAGACTTAACCATACTTTGGCACGGAATATGACAACCTTGAAAACATGGACTTTACAATCTCCCCCTTTGGCAATTCCGTGACAAAACCAACCTAAATCTCGACATGAGATATAAGACCTATTCCCAAACCACAAAACTGAACAAGTCCTAAACTCATTATGAGAATTACAACTCAATAAAGAGATATTACATGTAAAGAACCAAAAACAATACTAACTCTCACACTCAACCTATCAACCTGTGATTTGCAAACAAGAACAAACAATACCCAAGCATAATATCACAGAAATAGATTAAAAACTCAATGAAATTCTATTCTCCTCCAAGCATACAAACTCAAAGATATTCTCCGCCAAGCATACAAATATTCTCCCCCGAGCATACAAACTCAAACTCAAAACTTCTCCCCCTTTTTGTCATGAATTGACAAAGGAAAGCACATATATAAAAGAATGAAACCATATCATAGGGAAATCAAAGAAGAGCAAGAAGAACCAAGTGATTTCATAAACCAAGCTTTAAGAACAGCATATCAGAGAGATGAAAACATCAAAGAAACACCAAGAGTCCTAAACTAGGATCCAATCTCAATACCACCAGCATCACCATCCTCACATCAAGAGATAAAAAGATATAAAAAAAAAAAATGTACTCAAGATGAGGACGCAAGGAATAACAACTCATATCCACTTTGACAAGCATTCTTAACTCCCCCTCAAATAAGGCACAAAAATAAAAAAATAAAAAAATAAACAAAACATGTGCACTTGACAATATGAGGATATGTTAGGGTGTTCCACAAATATAGAAAAAGAACTAAAATTGAGACACCATTCCACAATATAGAAGCACATGAGTCATCAAAGACATAATTGCAAATTTTCAATAAAGTCCAACACACTTATGCACGATTAGAGAAGTTATTCAAGAAATTTCACACGCTAAGTGTATAACGCACTGACAACGCCAACGGGGTCGGTTGGCAAAACTACTCATGCTAACCAAAGTCTAACAATTCCAAAGAAATAAAGAAAAGGAATTCAAACCATGTTAGAATTGAAAAGATTGCTTTTCACCCTTTGTAATATTTTCTTTTTCTTTTACTATGAGCTTTGGGAATTATGTTGTAGGTATCAAGTTTTCGTACCTTTCCCATATTTTTCAATTTTTTTAAACATACATTCATTTTTTTTTCTTTATTGAAGCACACCATCAATATTTTTTATTATCAACATGATGGCTTTCACACTTTCACGTAGCCAGCCCTCTCCATGAATTACCTCAAGTTAGCTTCGAACAACGCGAAGGTAGCCCTTTTCATGAGACATAGGGATGTGCATAACATATAGGTCATTCAAATTCTAGAATCCCAAGAAATTTTAAGACGTAGATTTAACAATTCATGGAATTAGCCTAAAAACCCCAAAGTCATATGTCAGTGGTACAGTGTAAAGTGTATAGCATGTAAATTCAGAACTACTCCACTAAGTGTGCTTAAGAGAGTGAGACTAAATATCAAATTTATCAATTTATAAATTTCAACTCAATATGACAATCACAAAGGATATAGTCTCAACATCTTAGTGCAAATCATATATTAGTAAAACACACAACTAGCTAAGAATAGAAAAGCACACAAGAAAATCTTTTTGGTTTTTCTGAAATTTTTTTTTATTTTTATACCAATGAAAAAATAAAAACAAATAAACTCCAAAGAAAAAACAAAAATACACACAAAAGCAATAAATCCTAAATACTCCATTACTCTAGGAACAACATGAATGACATAGAGAAAAGATCACACCTAGAGCACTATGGATAGTTTAAGGTCTTTGCGGACCATAGGTAGTTTAATGTCATTTCGGACAAAAAGCCAACTCAACTAGAATCTAGCACAATGCCTTTACCCTTATCCTTTTGCACAACACTAACAAGTGGGGTATGACATTCAAAATCCTTTTTCTTCACCCATTCTTTCATAGCAATGAATCTCTCTCTAGGAAAACTCACAGCTTGTATAGAATCACTCATAGTATCATGGGAAGAAGTGCCTGATCCTCTATGGGCAATTTGTCTCAAATCAACAACCTCTTGACAAAGCTTCCTAAGACAATCACCTACATTGTCCCAACTCAAGATAGGATTTCTAGAAGTTCTAGAAGAACCATTCCTAAGATGAAAATAGTTAGGACGAATGTGACCCATCTTACCATAATAATGACACACAAGAGTACTCCTAGAAGAGAATCTATTCCAAACATAAGGAATATCATATCCATTAGACCTCTTCACTTGCCTATGGAAGTCACTATCTACCTTCCTAAGTGGATTCTTCCTAGGTAACTCTTGATTATTCCTAAGGACTGGGCATCTAGGTTTAATGTCTTTTCAAGCCACAATGGACACAAGTAGGGACTCGCTTTGAAGGCACAATAGGTGGAGGAATGACAGACTGAATAACTTGAGACCCTTGAGCCTTGACAAACATGGTTTTAGATGAATTAGGAGTAACCCTATCACTAACAAAGCCTAAACCATGCCTATCACTAGGACTTTGTCCTACACCTAACAACTTGTCTAAGGTCTCTTTACCTTTTGACATTTTCTTAAGATCTCCTATCTTAGTCTTCAAATCTTTCTCAATATTTACTATTCTCAGTTCAAGACTTTTCTTAGACTCAGACAATTCAAATTTCTCCTTTTCAAGTTGAACCACCTCATTAGCAAGAAGTGTTTTTTGAGCGCTCAACTGACTCTCATGACCCTTAGATTCAGACAATTCCATCTTTAAAGTCTCTATCTCTTTTTCAAAAGTTTTAACCTTAATATATAGAGATTTATTAGACTTTTTGGTTTTTAGACATTCTTCAAACAACTTGTCATAAGCTAATCGAAGGTCTTCTTCTTCTTTATCAGATTCAATCATATTTTCAGAATTTTCGGAATTAATCTCATCTTTTTCAGACTCCCCTGACTCTCAGAATCAATAACACTTAATGAGATTTTATCATTGACCTGATGAATAGAAGTAAAGGCCATGAAATTGGAGTTATCCTCTTCTCCTTGAGAGGAATCCTCAGAATCCGACTCAATCTCACTGTCACTCAAAGTAGTATTATATCCCTTTCTATTATTCTGACCACTACTTTGTTTCTTCTTAGTATTAGCACATTTAGGAGCAATATGATCGAAACCATGAGATTCATAAAATTGAATTTTATCTTTCTCATCATTCATATAATTTGGTCTCTCCCCCTGAGTTCAAGACTGAGATCTAGACCTATTTCTATCCCTCCTATCCTTATAGGAACTAGAACCACTACCTTTACTAGAGTTAGATCCATTGTTCCTACTAGAGCTAGCACCATTACTATTTCTAGAATTAGAAACACTACCTCTAGGATTTCTGAAGAATATCTTAAATTTTTTAACAAAGAAGGCAATGTCCTCCTCAGAAATATCAAATTCAGAATTAGTCCTAGAATCATATCTTCTAGACCTCTCACTTACAATACTCAAGGGAATTCCAATGTTCTTAGGTTCTTTCTTAGGTTTGCAAAATTTCATCTCATAATTCTGAATTTCACCAACCAAGTCTTCCTTTTTCATGGTATCTAAATCTTTATTATCTTCAATGGAAGTAATCTTAGGAAGAAACCTAATAGGCAAAGATCTAAGGATTTTCCTATTGATTGTAGCATCAGACATAACATCACCTAAGGAAAACCTAGAATTGACAATATCACTCAATCTTGCATTAAACTCATCAAACACTTCGTTCTCTTTCATAGTCTCTTGTTCATACAAGGCAATAAGCATTTGAATTTTAGTGTTTTTAACAGATATGGTACCTTCATGAGTTTTCTCAAGGATATTCCAAGCCTCTTTTGCATATTCACAATGGGCAACCCTTCGAAATTCATCTCGGGATATTCCACTGAAAATAGCATTGATTCCTTTGGAATTCTATTTAAGTCCTTCATAATCTTCTTTAGTCCATTGAACTTTAGGCTTGTCAATAGATACACCTTCCACAACCACTTTGGGTGGAGTATATCCATCAATCACAGCAAGCCACACTCTCTCATCAATTGATTTGAGATATGCTCGCATAAGAGCCTTCCAGTACCCATAATCTTGACCATTAAAATATGGTATTGAAAGTTTGACAGGCTCCATATTACTAGAATCGAATGAAAAGATCAACACTCAGGCTGTTAAACCTTAAGAGTGAACCTACGCTCTGATACCAATTGAAATTCCGATTTTACCAAGCCTACAATACCTAGAAGGGGGGTTGAATAAGTATTATGTATAAATCTTGCCCAAATTTGATTTCAAGTCAATTAATCTCTTTTACCACAAATAAATCAGTCACACAGCAAGCATAAAAGCAATTAACAATGGCATAAGAGATTTTTACGTGAAAACCCTAGATGGGAAAAACCACGGGACCTTGTCCAGTTGAAGCAAATCCACTATGAAATAAACGAGTACAAGACACACTTACAGACCACACAAGGACTCATGCAGTTGTCTTCACTCCCACGATTACACACGATCGATCTCCGTCGTCACGGCTTTGGTCGCAACCAACCTCTTTTACAGCGATGCCTTCAATCACGAACTCGCAAGCTCAATGACCGTCGCAATGGCCTCACCAACACTCAAGGTTGTGAATGGTGTGTGGTTTGATAATCTCTAGAGCATATCAATGAAAACCTAGGTTAAAGTGCTCTAGAGAGGTTTTAAAAAGATGAACAATGAAAACCCTAATAGGGAGAGGCTTGCTTAGCCTCCTCTATTGTAATAGCCTCTATATATAGAGACTAAGAAACCCCAAGAGACTAGGATTCGTTTTAGGATCAAATAGGAAGGTTTTAAATACTTTAAAAACTAATTTTTACGAGCTAGGATCGATCCTCCAGGACCCTAGGATCGATCCTAAAAAACAGTGGCAAAATGTCATTTCTGGGTACCCTAGGATTGATCCTCCAGATCCTAGGATCGATCCTAGAAAACAGTAGCAAAAATTTTTTAACAAAACTTCTCCAATTGATTGGTTATCAACCCCAATCGATTGGGAATGTCACCAAAACCTTAAAAACCACTCTTCCTTTGATGAAAGCATTAAAAATGATGTTTAATGAATTAAACACCTATGAAATGGGCAACTATGGTCACTTACCTTCCTAGAGAATGAGTGAGAGCCGCATAGCTTTGAGCCTTTGTTCTTTAACGCATCTTTGAAGCTTCACATATCTTCAATCAACCCAAGACTTAACCATACTTTGGCACGGAATATGACAACCTTGAAAACATGGACTTTACACATCTCATTTGTTACGTGAGTGACGCATCAAAACAAAAATTAAACCCATATTGCACGAATAGAGCATGAAATACACAACCAACCAATATTACAAATCCAGTTAATGTGGGAGCCTTTAACGGGAAAAGATGGCGGCTGTGGAAGTAGGGGACTCTGTGGGAGCCATGAACAGAAACATGCTATCTACGAGTCCAAAAAATTGTGTTGAAAACTTCACATGCTTCCATGCCATACGTACCCAGACTTAGTCTTAATCATCACTCTTTTTCACCCAAGCAAAGGGACGAAAGAGTTGACTAAAATTATTGGAGAAGATCACTTATGTCTTAAAAATCTAAAAAAGACTGATTTTTTGGATTCCACTAGTGACTAGTCCAAATTAGGATGAATGAATGAAAACGTTTGATGTAGGAATCTTTTCACATCTCTACCATTACTAAGGAACCACTAAAGGTCTTTCATCATATTTTTTTAAAAATATTTTTTTCCTTGATTTTTATGTGGGCCAAAAAATATAAAAAAGGTCAAAACTACATAGTTAATATGGACATCCATATGCCTTATAAATATATAGATTTTGTACGATATTTTTCAAGAGTTTGTGATTGGAAATAAAGTCAACATCGAAAGGCATTAAATCATACGCTTCATTAATATTTTAAGAAGAGGTACATTGAGTCTAGCACCACTTCAAGCTAATCGAAGATGTAAATCATAGAAATATACTAAAAATGAGTACTTTCACAAGTTTACAGATAAGCTTATGATACCATAATCATGGAAAGGATTTCAAATATCTGCTGCTTTAGTTGCCCAATACCGCAACTTGCATTCACTAATTTCTTCTTCCTCCACGTCTATAAGCATTTTTTTCCGACCTTCTCATGCACCTTCTGATGTTTTCCTTCAACAATCCTTATAATCTATTATGGTTTCCCAATTAAGAATATAAAACATCTCATAACCAATCCAAATACCGTTCCACATCCATACCCCATCGCCACCACTTTCCACTCAAATCCATGAAAGAACCCTGCATCATCGTCCTCTTTTGGTAGTATATATGGCAGTGGTTGTGGTTCATCATTGTTGCATTTCTTCAATGACAGAGCTCCACACAATCCCAAGTTCCGACTATACGACTTATTTTCAAATGTATTAAACTGTGGGCCTCGGGGTATTAGTCTCTCAAGGTGGTTCTGTGAAAGGTTCAAGAATGAGAGAAAATTTAGACTTGTCAACTCCCTTGGAATCTCCCCATTGAGGTTGTTTGAAGAGAGGTCTAATGACTCGAGATTTCTCAAATTCCTAAGTGAAGATGGAATCTGACCTCTAAGGTTGTTATAAGAAAAGTTGAGCAACCGAAGCGAAGTGAGATTTCCAGTTAATTTTGGTATCTCTCCTTAGAATTTGTTGGACGACAAATCAAGGGCTGTGAAAATGGTTAGGATTTTCACCAACTCGATATAGAACCCCTTAATTGTCACCATCATAGAATCTTGATAATACCGATCCCCCATGTAGCTCCGTTCATATTTTTGTTCATTCACATTCATCATAGATTTCAAATTTTTGAAATATTTTGTCAGCAAGGGACCACTGAAATCATTGTTGGAGATGTCGAATATCTGCATCATGGAAAAGAGATGTTTGAACTTTGAACTCCTTATAAAACTGTGGAATTTATTGGATCGCAGGACAATTCAGAACTTGTAGCTCTGGAAGAATTTCTAACCAATGGAGGAATATGTCATTTATCGTGTTGTTTCCAAGATCTAGAACTTGAAGTTGTCTACAATTACTTATAGATCGTGGTATTAGCCCTTTCAACTGATTAACATGCGTTTAATGCAATATTTCTCAAGGCATTACCCTTCACAAAGGTTTTGAGAATTGTTCCATGAAAGCTATTCATTTTAGGTCCAACATCGAGAGATATTTGGAAAAGTTTCCCAAACAATGTGGAATGGTGCCACTCAAGTTGTTGTTAGACAAGTTGAGAATTTCAAGGGAACTCGCATTGCAAATCAAAGAAGGGATCTTTCCTCCCAATGTATTGGAATGAAGGCCAAGATATTGAAGATTTAGTGCCTGAAGTTTCTCCACACCTGTTGGAACGTCATGAGAATTTTTTTGATAAGCAATAAATCCTACCCATTTGGGAATTTGGCTGTGAGTTTTCCGCTCTTAGAAAAAGAACCAAGAATTCCAAATTGCTTAAAACTCTTGAAGAATATATTATGTAACTTCAGTTGAAAACAAGTCAGTGTTAGGATTGTTTGGTTATGTGAGTAACTTGAGAATGCATGAGCAACAAGAGTCGTTAGATTCATATGCAATTAAAAATGGGTGAAGTACCATTACTTGTCAAAATGATTGCCATCAAGGTCCCACCACTAACTATCCAAATTTCAGGTATAGACCTTTCAAATCTATATTTTTATTCTGAATATCAATTGGTAATGAATCTAATCATATGAGAAACCTAAAATCTAGTTCATGATTGAGCATTCCCTATTCTTGTTTGAAATTAAAGTTCATGTAAATAAGTGGTGTCAAGTTAATTGATATCTACCAATGGTTTTAATAGCATGTTTTGCCCAAAGGTGTGGGGTTTGCGAAGGTATTGATTTTGACTCCTCATAGGTGCGTGTGTGAGTGTGTTTACTCCCCCCGTTTAACCAAAAAAAAAAAAAAAAAAAAAAGAAGGAAAAGAAAAACTTGATTGTTACCTAAGAATGAAGAAAAATCACTGAAATTGTTGATTGAGAGATTCAAGTAATAGAGTTGACAAAACTCTCAAAATGATGGGATTGAGCCAGTTAAATTGTTAGACGAGAGCTGCAAGTAAGAGAGTTGTGAAAAGTAGTTGCTGAGCCAGGATGGTATTTGACCACTAAAATTGTTAGATGAGAGATCCAAGTAATCGAGTTTTGTGGAGTTGCCAAACCATGCTGGAATCAAACCTGAAAAGTCACAATATGAGAGAAATATCTAATTAAAAAATTAACCATTGAATCAGGTTATGTAGCTTTTATTACCAAAATGCAATAAGTCCCAAGAATTATACCAGAATTCATTTTATTTATTTATTTATAAGAAACAATTGTATTAATCATGAGAGAGAAATATATAATTGGACAAGGGGTCCAAAGAGACAGCAAAACAAAAACAAAGCCCAACCCCTAGAAAACATGCAACAAAACGAAAAGAAAACAGAACAGCAAAGCCTTCGCATGCTAAACAAAGAGCTAAGCAAACAACAGCAGAATCCTAACAAAAATCAAGGGGGATAGAAAGGAATTATACCGGAATTCATTAATACAAGGCATATAACGGAAGCTTAGACACACCAATGGCGGTAGAGTAAACCACCAAGATGATAAAAGGATGTTAGTTACCTCTTTATTTAATTTTAAGGCTATCAAGGTACTCCTTTATCTCATGAGCTCTATATTTAACTTGGAAACCTTCACCTCTTATTCTAATACATGTACCACATCGTCATTGTAAGATCCTATCCAGTTTACTGGACACTGTAGTTCACATCTAAACTACCCATAGGGTGAGTCCAGTGCTTCCAAAATTACAATTGGAGCTAGCTAGCTAGTAACCCAAAATTTGATAAAACGGCACATGAATGAGAATTCATGACGAAACTATATATGTTGATTATAGCAAGACAATGAGGGCTTCCTTAATTATCATAATGTCACCGCTCCTCTTAAAAATCTAAATAAATAAATCGAATCACCATGTTGGCCGGGAACTAGAGATAAGAATTGATCGCTAAAATGGTTGTTTGAGAGATACAAGTGAGTTGTTTTAAGGTTTTCATGGTGGGCTTTCAAATATCAGTCTTTGTTGATAATTTCAGCTTATTATCTTCCCCACATCAAGCTATTGCATCAAGTATTTTTACACCTCTAAGTCGTCCAAGATCAATCAAAGAAAATTCCAATATTGCTAGATGCCTAGACCTAAGAAGTCAAGGACTGTAAGGTGGTATACGCTTTCTGGATATGGTTTCGTGAGGAATCTTTTTAAAAGTTGGAATATTAAGATTCTATTTTTTTAATGAAAAAAAAAAGGCAAGAAAATAAACACAATGAACCCATCTCAAATCTTTGGGCAATATTGGAATGAATAAATGGTTCTCATTGAATTTGTTTATAAAATAATCAACCAAAAAATAAAGAATAATTTTTTAAAGAAAATTGTTAAAAATGTACTCCTCAATAACTTCATTAGGGGGAAAAAAGTAATTGTGGGAGTGATGGTCATGTCGGTATAGCTAGTACTTTTCCTCAACCATCTTATATGGAGTATTACATTACGGTGATGACTTCAACTTTTAAAAATTTGTACCTTCCATATTATGAGAAATATACTAAATTGGTATAATTTTCATTTAGATGTCCAAAGAAACCCTTATTGATGTTCTAATTGACCTGGTTCTTTGAGGGAGACCCAAAGAATTTTCTAAAGTTGGACTGAATAATTAATCCTCACATTGACAAACAATCTAATCTTTTCTTTGCATGCGCAGATTGAAAGAAACGTTAAAAGAAATCGCTGCAATGAAAAGAAAGTAAATTGCGAAAATAAATAAATAAAAATTCAAAGCTCTAAGCCCCTAATGCACATAAAAGCAAATCCACTCCATAGACTTGGCAGGACTCCTTTTAGTAGAGAATATCAATTAACCACTTTTTCTTTTTTTTAGGCACAACCTAATGGACGACTCTATATGTCAGCGAGGTGACTTTCTTACCAAATTATTACTCCTCCGTTTCTATTTTATTGTCTACCTTTCTTTTTTGGGTTGTTCTAAAATTATTGTTCAATTCAAAAAGTCAGAAACTTTTTTTTGTTGACTTCCTAAAATACCAATTCTCATAAGTGTTTCAAAATTTTCCAATATTTTGTGCACTTAAGGTATAATTGGAATGTTAACACAATAATATTGATGTGAGAGCATTGAAAAAAAGTGTTTTTTTTAAAAAAAAAAACGTGTTTTTTCAAAGGGAACAATCAATTAAGAATGGAGTTAGAGAGTATTATTTTTTCTGTGGAGTAAGAAGGATGCAGCCATGGAGGGTTACAGAGTTGCCTTCCTCTGTTTCATGTGTGGTGCAATGTCTGGGTGACCTTAAGTCTCCTCAATCAATGTGTGGATTTGACTGATATGAAAACGTTGTCGTTCTAGCCCATTCTCTATTATCTCTTATGTTTACCTCTCTTAATTTGGAGTTTTGCCTGCTTCTCCTAAAAGAGAGGATGCCATCAATGGTCCCACTTTTTTCTCGGTTCTTCTCAGTTCAGAAGTAGAAATTCCCATTGAACAAATAATTAACTTCTTTAAAATTATGGAGAAAATATAAGGGTACTAATAATTATATCACCTATGACGTCAAGTAACATTGTTTCACAATATGGTATAATAGAAACACTAAATAAATTGAATGACATGATAACATTTTAAATGTGCATTGCCTAAATATTTGTACTTGGTCAAAATAAAGCAAACAAATTGAGACGGATAAAATATATATATTCTGAAACCTCTGACCAATTATTGGACGTCAATTGCCTTACATATAGCTCAGAATGAACAATATTTTAGAATAAGATTCTTTTTTTTTTATTTTAAATTAATTGCATGGGAAAAAAGTAATAACCAATAGAAGGATGATTATGTTAGTATGGACACACCAATGCAATATGTGAAAAAAGTAATAACCACTAAAGATTTTCAAGAGCCCATCATTGACACATCTAAATGAAAATTGAGGTCGTCGTAAGACGTGGACACACCAATGCAATATGTCACCAACCTATGCAATATGCCACCAACCATTTTATATCCAATTCACGAGAGGGTTGCAAGACGCAATTTAGTGTTTTTGAGGGTGAATGGGAAGATGTGATGGGCGAGGAAATATATAGGGGACTCCTATATTTGGAAGCCATTAACAAAGGCATGCTCGGAATCCAAGAAGTTTACGTTGAAGCCTTCTCATGCTTAATTCCATGCCATACTAAGACGACTAACTCTTTTTCCACAAAAAAATGTGGCATGGAGGACTAAGTAAGAGGACGAAAAATATGACCAGTAATATCTGAGCTTTGCGTTAAAGTCTTTGATTAATTGTTGGGAATGTAACTCATGTCTGGTCAATATGTCAAGCTAAGTTACCAACTCATGTCTGTACAATTTAAAAGGATGGATTCATTTGGATTCCGCTACCTTCTAGTTAATAGGAGGATGAATGAAAGTGTTTGATGTAGAAGCTACCTATAAATGAACTCATCTGAAATTTGTGCTAACTAGCTAATTAATGCAGCGGACATTTGTACATGCAATTCCTATCGTGACTTTGTAATTGGTGCCTCCAACTAGAATTGACACAATTTAACATCAATATGGCATGAAATACATAGCCAACCATGCCATATTTTGTTAATTAAAGAAGGAGTTTTTCATTTACATGATGAGGATCGAGATGACGCGTACGTGTTGAAATCTAGGATTGTAATTGATAGTGCACATTTGAAGTTTGGAGTGCTTTGATTCAACTAGTGCGTGCTAGACTTGTGATGGTCCAAATGTTCCATCAAGCTAGCATCAAGTATTTTTACACCTCTAAGTCGTCCAAAATCAATCCAAGAAAATTCCAATCTTGGGAGACACCTGGACCGAACAAGTCAAGGACTTTAAGTCTCCTCAATCAATGTGTGAATTTAATTGATATGAAAACGTTGTCGTTCTAGTCTATTCTCTATTATCTGTTTTATTTTCCTCTTAATTTGGAGGTTAGCCTCTTCTAGAAGAGAGGATGCCATCAATGCTCCCATTTTTTTCTCAGATCAGAAGTAGAAATTCCCATTGAACAAATAATTAACTTCTTTAAAATTATGGAGAAAATATAAGGGTACCAATAATTATATCACCTACGACGTCAAGGTTTCACAATACGGTATAATAGAAACACTAAATTAATTGAATGACATGATAACATTTTAAATGTGCATCGCCTAAATATTTATACTTGGTCAAAATAAAGCAAAAAAATTCAGATGGATAAAATATATATATTCTGAAACCCCGACCAATTAGTGGACGTCAATTGCCTTACATATAGCTCATAATGAATAAGATTTTAGAATAAGATTTTTTTTTTAATGTAAAATTATATTTTCAATTAATTGCATGGGAAAAAATTAATAACCACTAGAAGGATGATCATGTCAGTATGGACACACCAATGCAATATGTAAAAAAGGGTAGTAACCACTAAAGACTTTCAAGAGCCCGTCATTGACACTTCTAAATGAAAATTGAGGTCGTCGTAGGATGTGGACACACCAATGCAATATGTCACCAACCATTTTATATCCAATTCACCATAGGGTTGCAAGACACAATTTAGTCTTTTGAGGGTGAATGCAACGGAGATAATGAAGTGTGGAAATTGGGGACAATCACACTATGGGAAGTGGGAACCATGAAGTGAGCTAAGGGGAAGTCTCATTGAGGACTTCCCATGTTTTTTGAGGCAAATTGAGGATTCTTTCTCAGTGGTTGTACATAAAAATCTATTAACAAAATAACTTTAGTAAACTTAACTAAAATTACTAATCCAAATATTAGAAGAAAGAAATTTACCAAAAATTGATTGGTTGGTTGGTTACTTTGCTCGAAGATGTGTGCTAGTTGCTACATGTGTGGTCTTGATTGTACTTTTCTTTCAACCAATGATTTAATCTACATATCAAAAAAGTTTCAACAACTCGTAATTGACATGTCAAACTAGAATTGATAGGATAAATTATTCTGTATAACCGTTATATCACATGGCATGATGACTTGTGTGGTATAACCATCTAATACAATCATGTCATGTATCATGGTTCAGAGGTAGTTATGGTTCCTAATATCCAACCATTTTCTTAGCACATATCCACAATGGTACTTGGCATGATTGTAATGGTTTGATTACACCAGGTCATCATGCCATATGCATGATATAGCAATTATATGGAATAATTTCTCAATTGATACCAAAAAAGTATAAAACGTAAATAAAACAGTACATTATACTACAAATCATATCTAAAAAGTTTTCATGTGGTCCTGAATAAAGCCAGCCATCCAAGAAATTGCGACAAGACGACGGATGTAAAAGTAAGGAACCAAGTGGGAGCCATGACAATTGACATCCAAGAAATTGCATCGAGGACTTCTCAAGCTTCCATATACCATTGTGGGGGCTCACTTTTGGAAAAACAAAAAGGAATAGGCCAAAATACTAATTGAGCTTATAGTCTTAATTAGATGATTTGGCTCCCTATAACGTATAATATAGTTATTAAACTCGGACTGGACCGGCCGGTTGGACCGGTGAATTGGTTACCCAGTGACTTAACCGGTTCGGTTCTCTACTTGGATCGTTTTTGCACTTGAACTGTCCTAACCCAAGATAAACCGGTTGAACCAAACAGTTTTTAAGAGGGCATGTGGCAAACAGGTGGGATATTATCAAAACGCGTCTGATGGAGTTTGAAACCACAACCAACACCAATAAGTTGGTATGAGAGGGTTGAACCACTTCTCCAAGCCCACTCTTAATGTCTTGTATTACAATACATATTATTTAACTAGTTTGTCTCACTTACAAAATAAAACCAACTAACTATACTTAACTAAATATAGAATAAGTACATTTTACAACTAGATCCTATGATTCAGTGATGGTGTGATTTATTAGGTATGATCTTATAGTTTTATTAGTTTTCCTCTACATTAAATATGCAAATGATGATAAATTTTTGCGTGTATACTATTTAGTATTTTTTTTTAATAAAAAAAAATTAACAAACTTACTTTTCCTTCCCAATTAGATTTCCTTTTTTTTAATAATTATTATGAATAATTATTATTATTTTTATTATAAGACCGGTCTGACCAGTGACTTGACGGTTGAACCCATGACCCGGTGACCTAGCCTCTCGACCGGGTCAATGTCCAGTCCAGGTTTAATAACTATAATGTATAAGGCAACCTCTTGCCAATCAAGAGGGCTTGGGCTCAATTCTCACCACTCCCCCTCAAGGCCTGTTATTGCATAAACATCTTAGAACCCCTTGCATGATATCAAAAAATAAGTAAATAAATTAGGCTTGTGTGTGTGTTTTTCTAATTTTATTTTTTGTTTTTTATACTTTAGTTTTATAACCAGAGTTTAAAGGCAATGTTTGACCCAAAATCCCATCAACATTCTCATATCTACATTAACCGATGTTGAGTGGGCAATGAGCTTGCCAGTGTCCAGAAGATTATGGTTTGCACTTGTAACTTCGTATATTTGTTTACTAGTTTCAGACCCATGCTACGCACGAAATATGAAGCCATAATTTTCTTTTGTTAAAGCATATATCAGTAGGACAATTTAGCCATATCATCAAACAACTAATTAAGGGAATAATTTGTTAAATTACTTAGATAATTAAGAATTAAACTCATGCAAAATAACATAACCCAACATTTAATAATTAAATTCAAATACAAAATTGTAAGTAAGAAACAGTTTGTGCACTAAATTTGTTCTTCAAAGGGCGGAATGCGCTCAATTTAAGAGGTTGAAATGGTTAGACGACTGAATCTAATTTTTTTTTAAGCAAGAAATAATTATGGTTGACAAGAGAGTTGAGATGGTTAAGGATATAATATGTATGTATATGCGTACATGGTTACCTTCTCATAAATAATTTTGCATTTGCATAGTATTACATTCTCAAGAGAAGAGAGAGAGGGCTTTCATTAGTATGAATTGAAACTAACTTAAAAGGGAACCATGTTGAAAGATGCCATTATGCAACCTAGTATAGATGATAAAGCCGCATTCGCTGATACTAGACTATTGAGTTCAAAAATCAGTCACGCTAAACCACTAACATCTACCTCTAAAACACTTTTGACACCGAATGAGAGAAAAAAATATATATATATATATATATATGAACAATAAAGCATCCTTTTGAAAAAGAGTAAGAAAAAGAAAAAACTTTTCAAAAAAAAATATTAAAAAAAAAACAAGAAAAGAAAAATGAACATATGAACAGTAATTCATTGTAGAGGCTGATCGAAAAAATCCTAGTGGAGAACAATGAATCATATGACAAAAGTATACTGATTAAGATTTGAGAGTACGAAAAAATTGGTTGGAAATTGAAGATGCAGTTGTCAACTTGAGCGTGGGGAAGAGATCAGGAAAGGAGAAAATGGGGGAGGTGGGAGGGAGGCAGAAGCCTCTTAAAAGAATTAAACCTTTTAAAAAAATTTATTATTTGGTTGCCAATAAACCTTTGTAATTAAAATAGTAACGGTTGAATTTAAATGGAAACCAATTAATGCTCATGAAACATAAGCTGAAATTCTGGGGTTTGGTCTAGTGGTAAACTGGCTAGGCCTGCAAGTTGGGCGAATGTTAGCTGGATACTCTATGAGGTCCAGCGTTCGATCATCCGCTTGTGAAAAACACTCCCTGGGGAGAGCTTTACCGTACAGTTCCCAGCTCAGAGTGGTTACTCACTTATATACCAAAAAAAAAAAAAAAAAAAAAAAAAATTCTGGGTTACCAATATGTTTGACTGCTTATAAAGGAAAATGAACCAATAAATTGGGTTGCCAGTATATAGGCGTGAATCTAATATATTTTATAAATCCTTTTTTTTTTTCTTTTTGTAAAGAAAATAGTTATGAGAGAAAAGAGATTGTGAAGCAATTTTAGGAACGGTTGCCAATCTATTGGCTGGGCTGAATTTACTATAATTTAAATACCATTTTCCTTATATATATATATGTATAAAATAAATAATAATGAGAGAAAAAAGGATTGAAACAGTTAATGAAAAATAATTGAAAGGGTTTGAAACTAATCAAGATGCAATTTAAAAGAAATAATTATGAGATAAAAGAGGGTTGAAAAACCCTTACGTATGTATTACTAGTCTATGATTAGAATAATATGTATTAATCTTGTAAGGGCTGAATATTATCTGGGTTGTCAATCAATATTTTTCTAATTTATGAAAATAATATCCACGTGGCTTAATGTGAGAACTCCAAACGCAAAGAACTCATCCACCTCAACGCCATGTGGAGGAATGATAGGTTGAATGTTACTTTAATATATATATATAGATATATAGATATATATATATATATATATATATACTAGATATAGTACATGTGCGTTGCACGTGAATATTTTTAAATAATATTAGTTATACAAAATAATAAATACATAAAGATTTTATATTAATAAGTCTAAATGGTTTCTCAGAACTATAGGTATTTCGTTTCGAATGATTTTTCACCTATTATGATTATAAATTCATCTATCTAACTTAAAAATTCATCAAAAATCAAACTAATTCTCTAATAGTACCATATATATTATAATTTGTAGAGTAAAACTTACTAGAGAAGGGAGAAGTCGCCGTTAATGGAAAAGGTGGAGAGAAGGTTGAAACTACTCTTGATAGAGAAACAATCCGGCTGTTTATTTATTATATAAGAATTATAGTTTCCGTTTCTTTTGAATTTCTATTTGTGTTTTATATAATAAGGTATGTGTTTTAGAATTATAGTTTCCATATTCCTATATATTTCTATTTATTATATAGGAATTATAGTTTCCGTTTCCTTTAAATTCCTATTTGTGTATTATATATTAAGGTATGTGTTTTGAATTCCTATTTGTGTTTTATATAGTAAGGTATGTATTCTAGAATTATAGTTTCCATATTTCCATATATTTTTATTTATTATATAGGAATTATAGTTTCCGTTTCCTTTGAATTCCTATTTGTGTATTATATATATTAAGGTATGTGTTTTAGAATATGTTAAGGTATGTGTTTTAGAATGATAGTTTTCATATTACTATATTCCTATATATGCAGAAGGGTGAGTAGTTGTGTATTTAAGAATTAAAATAAGGGTATATTAGTCAATTAAAAGTTTTTCTTACATTCATCTTTTTATAGGTAGTATAGATATATATTAGATTAGATTAGATTATAGGTTTATTTTACCTTTTTTGGTTACAAAATTTAAGATTGTAAAGAAATTCTGGAAATAGCTTTTAGGTGAACATGATTCCCTATTGACTCTGAATTGCCCACGCCAATAGTGTATTATTCAGTCTTGTCTAAAGTCAATTTGAAACTCTCTAAAACAGAGTCCATTGGGCATTTGTGGATGATAACATTGGAGGAGAATGAGACGTCACCTAAACGTACAAGCCTCATTGTTTGCAAGGTTTCACTTCTTGCTGTTTTGGGGCTGTGGGAATCAATAGTGGTCCTCAAACGTTGCAAGGAACCCCATACCTCATGCTGTGCAAATAAACGCTTATATTCCTTGTTTGGCTCACTCAATTTAGAATTTTTAGAATTCTCATTAATATTTTAATTTGGAATTTGAGAGGGTCAAATTTTGTATTAAAATTCCATTTGGATAGATAAAATTTGGCAAATATTGGATTGGGTCAGGTTTTGAGTTCTTTCATCCCCAACCCATATGTAAAATAAGATGTGAAAATAGGTAAAAATTAAGAGTTCCTCAGTAGGTTTTTCTCATAGGAACTTTCATACCTACAAGACTGATGATAATCATAATAATAATAATAATAAAAGGGAGATCCAGAAAGAAAGACTCAATTAATACCTTTAAATCTGAATGAAAAACCCCAATTCAAACTGAATGTGCATATATGCCACTAATCCTGCTCAGATATTTCAGCAGATCAAACTCTAGGAAGAACCCTGAAAACGGAGAACCATCAGATCTGAAAGAAGAACATCGGCCAAAAATATCTGAGTCAAAAGTTACTGTTGAGCTCTGCTGTGACCGACAGGGGTGCATTATTTGCTTTGCTACTTCGTGGAAGTTGACAAGCAGCTGTTGACTGGAAAGCGTGTTCCACTGTTGCAGAGAGAGGGTGGGCCTCCCTGTGTCGACCCTCTTGATATCAGCAAAGCCCAAGCATGGCCGAAATGGAGGAACAAGGAGAAAGAAAACACTTGGGCCACGCCTCATAAGATTCAAAACCAACAAAGTTGGGCTCAGAGGAATTTAGTAAAGAAATGGGCTATCGCAACCCCTCGGTTTTATTTGCAAAATTCCATTTAAAAATTCTAACTTTTAAATATTATATTTTAATGCATGTAACCATACATTTGTCCCATTTACAACCTTTAACGGCTGGCATTCATGTCGGACTTTTTACATAATTTAATGCATAGGTTACTTGTTGTATATACATTGAGGTTGAGAAGTACTCGCCGTTGAGGCTATGTATCTTGCAGGTCGGGGTCTTCTCATCCACCCCCTAAGTTACATATATATGTTTTCTTATTTGCATGGGAGGTTTTACCAAGAAATACAACATACGACATACATTCTATTTTTAGGTGAAGTTATATTTTCTCTCACATATTATTTTGCTACGGGTGAAATGAGAAAATATATATCATTTGTGAAGTTTTTGCCCTTTAAATAGTACAGATTCATTTAGCTTGGCCTATGGCGTAAGTGGTTGGGCTATTACATCCTTACACGATGTGCTAATGAACCTGAACACTACTTGCCCCCACCCCAGGGTGGAGGAGCTCTATTTCATCTCTATTCATTTTCTGCCACGTGTGATAAATATTTTAGATAAATATGAATTTAAAAACACAAACAAACAGATATGCGAATTTGCACATGTAGACACGCATTCATGTTAACATAAACATGTAATACGCAAATATGAACTTATAAAAATATACTCACAATTATGTAAACATAGAAATGCATGTATACAATCAATTCTCCTTATTTATTTGGACAAGCGGCGAAATATGTGTGAGAGGAGGGAAGGAGCTCCTCCACCCAAGGGTGGAGGCAAATATTTTCCAATGAACCTGCTGTATCGGATTAACTTCTGCAAAGACACGAATCATTTTTAAATTAAAGAATGAGATACCCGTGCCTCAACCTGCCACTTTGCTTTTATGGTAATATTGTTCCATTATTATTTTTTACCACTTTGCTTTTATGGTAATACTTGGCTCCTCACAGTAGATCGAGGAGCAGCTCCTCCAAACTCTCACACATATTATGCCACATGTCTAATAAAATAAATAAGAATGGATAATGTACATGTATTCCCATGTTATGTAATTATAGACATGCTTCCAGGTGTTTGTGTCTAGCTATATGTTTATGTGTCCAAATGATTATAAATATGTACCATATATTTGTATTCATGTGCCCAAGTATTCATATGCACGCATCCATATTTTTAAAATTAACTATTACACATGACATATTATGAGTGGAAGTAAGGGGGAGTTGCTCCTCCATTGAGAAGCCAAGTATTATGCTTAAAATATATGCTCAATATAGCTACCAGATTAATTCAATTTCCAGTGGACGTTCTAATGCCTTTTATATAGTTTTCAATGAAATATTTTAAAAATAAAAATCTTTGGTAAGAATACATTCTTTGTAACTTTATTTATTTATTTATTTTTGGGGTTTGCCGGGGGTTGGACATTGCAAATTTGCTAGGATGGTTATCTGAGTATCGCTAGCACTTTTTTCTCAACCAATTTGTGAGACATATGTTGCCCAAAGGCTCTTGCACATTTCATTTCAAGAGTCCAAACGTGACACGTTAAGACAGAAATTAAACCCATATTGTACGAATAGAGCATGAAATACAAAACCAACCACTTCAGGCCACACATTAAATCACCAACAATTTATTACATGAATACCTACTGAGATATCAAGCATGAAAATTATCACTAACAAAAGTCTAACAATTCCACACGCATTAAAAAAAAGGTTGTGTAGGATTCTTGAGAAAGATCGGAATCACTTCTATTGCCGGAGAATAATTTAAGATACATAAATTCCGTTGGACTGTCGAATGAAAAAGGAAGCTTGACCACACATCAGGTTAACTCTTGGGCTCCTTTAGTTGTGTTCATGCTTCGTTGGTTTCCTCATTTTTGTGTGGTGTGTGTGCGTTTAGCCAAAAAAAAACAAAGAGGTTAAGCCCCCATTTAGAAGAGAATACGAGACTAGTAATTGTTGGGAAATGATTTTCTTACATTATTGATGAGGAGCTAGTCAAAGATGTAAACAACAGAAATATACTAAAAATAAATACTGTCACAAGTTTACAGATAAGCTTATGATACCATAATCATGGAAAGGATTTCTTTATCTTACCCAACATTTAAAAAATCTGCTGCTTCGATCACTTGCCCAATAACACAACTTGCATTTACTAATTTCTTCTTCCTCCACGTCTATAAGCATTCTTTTTCGACCTTCTCATCCTATAATGTTTTACTTCAGCAATCCTTAATACAAGCCATTCAGGTTTCCCAATAAAGAACATAAAACATCCCATAACTAATCCAAATACCATTCCACATCCATACCCCATCCCCACCGCTTTCCACTCAAATCCATTAAAGAACCCTGCATCGTCCTCTTTTGGTAGTATAAATGGCGGTGGTTGTGATGCTTTATCATGGTTGTCCTCTTTTGGTAGTATAAATGGTGGTTTTTGTGATGCTTTATCATGGTTGCATTTCTTCAATAACGGAGCTCCACACAATCCCAAGTTCCCACTATACGACTTATTTTCAAATGTATAAAACTGTGGGCCTTGGGGTATTGGTCCCTCAAGATGATTTTGCGAAAGGTTCAAGAATGAGAGAAAATTCAGATTCGTCAATTCCCTTGGGATCTCCCCACTGAGGTTGTTTGAAGAGAGGTCCAAAGATTCAAGACATCTCAAATTCCCAACTGATGATGGAATCTTACCGCTAAGATTGTTAGAAGAAAAGTTGAGAAACCGAAGTGAAGTGAGGTCTCCAATTAATTTTGGTATCTCTCCCCAAAATTTATTGTTCGACAAATCAAGGGCTGTGAAAATGGTTAGGATTTTCACTAGCTCGATGTCAAACCCTCTAATTGTCACCATCACAGAATCTTGATAATAGTTTTGATCATCCCCTATGTATCTCCGTTCATATTTTTTTTCATTCACATTCATCATTGCTTTTGAGTTTTTGAAATATTTTATTGGCAAATGACCACTGAAATCATTGTTGGAGATGTCGAATATTCGCAACTTGGGGAAGGGATGTTTGAACTCGGAACCCCTTATAGAACCGTGGAAACTATTGTTTCGCAAGACAAGAACTTGTAGCTCTGGAAGAATCTCCAACCAATAGGGAAAGGTGCCATTTATCTTGTTGTTTCCAAGATCTAGAACTTGAAGCTTTTTACAATTCATTATAGATCGTGGTATTGACCCCTCCAAGTGATTACCATTTAAGGCAATAGTCCTCAAGGCATTGCCCTTTGCAAAGGTTTTGGGGATGGTTCCATAAAGGTCATTCATTCGCAAATCCAACACCGAGAGATATTTGGAAAAGTTTCCCAAACATTGTGGAATGATGCCAGTCAAGTTGTTATTGGACAAGTTAAGAATTCCGAGGGCGCTCACATTGCAAATCAAAGAAGAGATCTCTCCTGTCAATCTATTGTCTGAGATTGAGAAAAAAAATATGTTGAGTGGTGGAACTGGAAGTGGTCCTTGAAGCATGTTGGAATGAAGGTCAAGAATTTGAAGATTCTGCCATGGAAGTTTTTCCACACCTGTCCCACACCCATTTGGGAATTTGGCTGTGAGTTCTCATCTTTTAAAAAATTATCCAAGAATTCTTGATAAATATATTTATGTAACTTCGGAAGTAATTAACTTCAGTTTAAAACAATTCCGATAGAACCATTTATATGCAAGAGAGACAGAGAGGGGTACAAGTAATTATTGCTCTGTATGCAATTTTGTTGCCAAATGAAACAATATTATGTTTGTATATTTTGAATGTCGGTGAGAAACAAGCCTAATGTAGTGTTTGCCTTCACACCGTTATATTCTAAATCTCCATGATTGTAATTTTTAACTTATGTTTAGGAATTTCGAGATTTGTTCATGTTGGCTCACTAGAAGGGTTACGGACTTGGACCAGATGAAAGGACTAGTGGAAGTACTTTCAAACATGTGTCACGCTTGTTTTGTTCAATTAGTAAAATTCAAAGTCTCTCACCTGTTTTTGCTTCCAATATACAATATAATCAATAGATCTCAAAACAATTAAAAATGAGTGAAGTATCATTACCAGTCAAAAAGATTGCCCATCAAGGTCCCCCCACTCACTATCCAAATTTCAGGTATGGACCTTTCAAATCTATACTTTTAAATTACTTATTAAAAACAAATATATATATATCTATGCTTTTATTGTGAATATCAATTGGTAATGAATCTAATAATATGAGAAACCTAAAATCTAGTTCATGATTGAGCATTCCCTATTGTTGTTTGAAATTAAAGTTTATGTAAATAAGTGGTGTCAAGTTAATTGATATCTACTAATGGTCTTAATGGAATGTTCCGTCCAATGGTGTTAGATTTGCAAAGGTCTTGATTTTGACTCTTCATAAGTGTGTGTGAGTGTGCTTACTCCCCTCATTTAACCAAAAAAAAAAAAAAAGGAAAAGAAAAAGTTGATTGATACCTGAGGATGAAGAAAAATCACTGAAATGGTTGATTGAGAGATTCAAGTAATAGAGTTGTGAAAAGTTGCTAAGCCAGGATGGTATTTGACCACTAAAATTGTTAGATGAGAGATCCAAGTATCTGAGTTTCGTGAAGTTGCAAAACCATGCTGGAATCAAACCTGAAAAGTCATAATATGAGAGAAATATCTAATTAAAAAATTAACCCAGGAATCAAGTTATGTAGCTTTTATTACCAAAATGCAATAAGTCCCAATAATTATACCGGAATTCATTAATTAATACAACCAGCGAATTGGTAAATAACTGAAGCTTAAACACACCCAATGATGGTACAGTAAACCACCAAGATGAGAGATCCAAAACAGACATTTGCGTGAGATTACCAAACCATGCTGGAATTTGATCTTGAAGAGTTGTAATATAAGAGTAATTAGAAAATTTTAAAAATAATGAGTAATTTACTTTAATCAGACATGTAGTTTATTGTTAACAAAATGTAAATAGCCCTATGATTATACGAACTTATAACTTAGCTAGGTTTAAGGACACCAATGTTGTCCAATTGACCTAGTTATGATGTAGAAGGACGGGAGGCGGCTTAATTACTTGTAAAGCACTTAGTGACCCAAATGCACTTAGTCCGATACTCCAATGTTATGGTACCCCTTTTCTCATGAGCTGTATTTAACTTGAAGGTCTACGGCACTTTTTCTAATACATTTGCCACCATCGTCATGGGTGGACCCACATGAGGGACCCTTGGGTAACCGCCCATTAATCATGATGTATACGTATATTGGAATTTTTTGTATAATGAAATTTTTGTTGCTCAGTATTTTATAGATATTTGCAACTAACTTTTAATCCAAAATGTGAGTGTGCCACAGTTATTGGAGCTATATGGACCGAAAGGGAGAGCTCTAATGATGCATTTCGAAACTTCCAATGTATTGAAGAGCTCGTGGGAACACCCCTATCAACTTTGGCCAACAACATCTCGGTTCACATCTGGACTATCCATGTGGTGGGTCTCATGGATCGTTAATAGTCCAAATGTGTCTTGAAACTTTTGAAACGGTAGAGAATTTCACTCCTTCGAATTGTACAATAATTAGAATTCGTGTCGAAATATGTTAGTTGTAGACTATAGTGGAGAGCTCATTAGCAAAATAACTAGGGCACCCTTAACATAACCTCACCCTACCTTAAAAGGTCCATGTAAATAATCAGATCGATCACCTTATTGGCAACTAGAGATGAGAACTTACCATTGAAATGGTTGCCTGAGAGAGACAATGAATTGAGTTGATCAAACTTGGAAAGTGACAATGGGATTTCACCACTAAAATTATTATATGAGAGATACAAACTAGACAATTGTGTGAGGTTGCCAAGCCATGCCGGAATCAACCCTGCAAATTATAGTGTGAAAGCAATTAGAAAATTAAAAAATTAACCTTCGAACTAGGCAAGTAGCTTATTATTAACAATACTTGAATAGTCATACAATTATATTGGAATTAAGAATATAAGAGTTTCTACTTGTTATTGAGGTTTAAGGACAGCAACGTTATTGTTTTGCTCATTAAGTTATGAGATAAAAAGAGGTTAGTTAGGATTTGGGGCGACTTACTTGTAAAGGAAATGGGACTGGGACTGTTAGCTCATTACTTGAAAGAAAAGGCTAATTCAAATTCAAAATTTACAGCTCCTATTGTTACCAAACTATAAATAATCAAACAAATTTAAATAGAATTCATGAATATAACCAATGATGGTACAGTAAACCAGTAAGATGAGAGATCCAAAACAGACATTTGCGTGAGATTACCAAATCATGCTGGAATTTGATCTTGAAGAGTTGTAGTATAAGAGTAATTAGAAAAATTAAAAAATAGGGAGTAATTTACTTTAGTCAGACATGTAGTTTATTACTAACAAAACATAAATAGTTCTACGATTATACTTACTCATAACTTAGCTAGGTTTAAGGACACCAATGTCGTCCAATTAACCGAGTTATGGTGTAGAAGGACGGGAAGCGATTTAATTACTTGTAAAGCACTTAGTGACCTAAATGCACTTAGTCCAATACTCCAATGTTATGGTACCCCTTTTCTCATGAGCTGCATTTAACTTGAAGGTCTATGGCACTTTTTCTAATACATTTGCCACCATCATCATGGGTGGACCCACATGAGGGACCCTTGGGTAACCGTCCATTAATCATGATGTATACGCATATTGGAATTTTTTGTATAATGATGTTTTTGTCGCTCAGTATTTTATAGATACTAGATATGGGCACACGTGCGTTGCACATGAATATTATTTAAATAAAAAAATTTATAAATATTTAAAATTTAAAATAAGAATGTAATGGTCAATCAAAAGTGTTTCTAAAGTATAAACTTTTATAGGTAGTATAGATATAATATAATTTGATATGTGATACAAGAGCATCTTTGAAGGAGGTAGCAAAAAAAAAAAAAAAAAAAGTAACAAATTTGTCTTTTGCTACCTTACGTAGGCTGTGGCAATTTGCTACTTCAATTTGAGATGTGCACTCCAAAGGGAAGTAGCAAATATAATTATTTTATTTTATTTTCTATATTTTATAATTTGATGCTTTTAAATATTATTTAATTTATTTTTTTAATAAGTGAAATTGATCCCTCATAATATAGTTTTTCTTACTTTTTCTATAAAAAAATTTTCAATTTTATTTTTATATGGTATCATCATCTACATTTTTTTTTTTTTGTTCACTTAGAGATTGAAAAGAGAGTAGAGATCGAGATTTTCATTTTATTTTTTTCATTTTTCTTTTTCCCCCTCTCTTCCCATCAACAACCAAATTCAAGCAAAATAATAATAATAATTATCATATATCATATACATATATGACCCATTCCAACAATTTCCACGTTACAATCTAAACACATTCAAGGGTTTTCCTAATCTACCCAAAATCCTCGAAAACAACCACCCCCCAACCACAAACAAATTCAGCATTATATGAATTCTCACAAAATTTCAAGAAATACATAATAAAAGTATAAAACACTCACGCAATAGCCTCTTGAGATCCGGTATCGTCTCTATGATGTGGATATTTGGTTTGTGACTGCGCTGGCAAGTAGGTGTGCCTCTAACAGGTCATTCTCGTTTGCTAGAGAATGAGAGGAAGAGGGAGATACGAAGTCAAAGTGTTTTAGGATTATATGTATGGTATTAAATGGAATATTTCATTTAGGGTTTCCTTTGAATTCCTATTTGTGTTTTATATATTAAGGTATGTGTTTTAGAATATATTAAGGTATGTGTTTTAGAATTATAGTTTCCATATTCCTATATTTCCTATATATGCAGAAGGGTGGGTAGTTGTGTATTTAAAAATTAAAATAAGGGTATCTTAGTCAATCAAAAGTTTTTCTTACATTCATCTTTTTATAGGTAGTATAGATTTGCAACTAACTTTTAATACAAAATGTGAGTGTGCCGCAGTTATTGGAGCTATATGGACCGAAGGGGAGAGCTCTAATGATGCATTTTGAAACTTCCAATGTATTGAAGAGCTAGTGGCAACACCTCTGTCAACTTTGGCCAAAAATATCTCGATCAGTCCACATCTGGACTATCCATGTGGTAGGTCTAATTAATGGATTGTTTTAATAGTCCAAATGTGTCCTGAAACTTTTGAAACGTTAGAGAATTTCACTCCTTCGAATTGTACAATAATTAGAATTCGTGTCAAAATATGTTAGTTGTAGACCGTAGTGGAGAGCTCATTAGCAAAATAACTAGGGCACCCTTAACATAACCTCACCCTACCTTAAAAGGTCCATGTAAATAACCAGATCACCTTATTGGCAACTAGAGATGAGAACTTACCATTGAAATGGTTGCTTGAGAGAGACAATGAATTGAGTTGATCAAGCTTGGAAAGTGACAATGGGATTTCACCACTATAATTATTATATGAGAGATACAAACTAGACAATTGTGTGAGGTTGCCAAGCCATGCCGGAATCAACCCTACAAATTATAGTGTGAAAGCAATTAGAAAATTAAAAAATTAACCTTCGAACTAGGCAAGTAGCTTATTATTAACAATACTTGAATAGTCATACAATTATATTGGAATTAAGAATATAAGAGTTTCTACTTGTAATTGAGGTTTAAGGACAGCAACATTATTGTTTTGCTCATTAAGTTATGAGATAAAAAGAGGTTAGTTAGGATTTGGGGCAACTTACTTGTGAAGGAAATGTGACTGGGACTGTTAGCTCATTACTTGAAAGAAAAGGCTAATTCAAATTCAAAATTTACAGCTCCTATTGTTACCAAACCGTATATAGTCAAACAAATTTAAATAGAATTCATGAAGACACCCACTTGATATTTCACCTTGTCTATTCTAAAACACCAACTTTGAAGCCCTTTCAGCTAAAATTTTACTGTAAGGATCCTATATATACCGTTTGTCAAATTCTTCTCATGTGGATGATACTTCGTGACAAGAATATGGATGTAGAAACAACGAATCATGTGGGAGCCATGACCAGAGACATGCTAGCAATCCAAGAATTTGCGAGGACTTCTCAAGCTTACATGCTAGGATTTGAGGGTGACTTAATTACTTTTAAAATAAGGAAATTAGACTGTTAGCTCATTACTTGAGGAAAGGCTATCAAGAGCACCTTATTCAATGAGCTCCCTTTAAATTCAAATTTCCAACACTTATTTCAACGCACGCACCACATCATCATTTGTAAGGCATTCTTTTGTATGCATTTTAGGTGCTAGGTGTTTTGTCTTAGTGGTGGGTCTGTTGGTTTGGGGCACTTTACCTCCAGTGCTGTCTTTTACTAATTGGCTGTTTTATTTTGATTGTAGGGTACCTTCTTGGGTGTATTATCCTTCTTTTTAACATAATAATATATTTTTGCTGATTTAAAAACAAAAAAACAAAAAACAACAACAACAACGACGACAAAAAATCCTATATATCCAATCTGGCCACCAGATGTTCTAATGTAAATTTAGACCATCCATGTAGTGGATCCTTGTATCCTAAAAGATGCGTTTTCAAACTTCCAGTGTACGGAAGATGCAACCAACTTTTAATTCAAAATGTGAGCGTGGCTTATGTATAGGAACCATATGGATTGAAGGGGAGAGCTCTAACAAGACAATGAAGGCGCACATATTAATACCTTACCTAATGATGCATTTTGAAACTTTCGAAAAGCTCATAGCAACACCCTATCAACTTTGGTCAACTTCTTTCAGTCCACATCTAGACCATCTAAGTGGTGAGTCCCACAGATCATAAATAGTCCAAATGCGTATAGAAACTTTCAATTCAATATTAGAGAATATCATTGCTTCCAATTGCAATATTGGAACAGCTGGTAACCCAAAATATGATAACATGGTACATAAATAACTTGCGCAAAAAATATGTTAATCGTAGGGGAGAGCGCTCATGGCAGAACAACGAGGGTACCCTTAACATTACCTCACCCTACTACCATATTGACAAATGGAGAAAGAGGACTAACCGTTGAAATGGTTATTTGTGAGATCCAAGTAACGGAGATGATCAAGCTTGGAAAGAGATGATGGGATTTCACCACTGAAATCGTTAGATGCGAGAGATAAAGAAGACATTTGTCTGAGATTGCCAAACCATGCCGGAATTGACCCTGTAAAATCATAGTACGGGTTAAAAAATTCTAAAATTAGGCATGTAGCATATAATTAACAACCTTCAAATTCAATACTTGAAATTTACAGCTATTATTTGAAAGAAAAGGTTAGGGTTCGGGGCAACTCAGAAAGGAAATAGGACTGTTAGCTCATTACTTGAAAGAAAAGGTTATCAACTATCAAGAGCCCCTTATCCAATGAACTCCCTTCAAATTCAATATGTGAAAGAAAAGGTTATCAAGAGCCAATCTAATGGGGTTGAGATCCCCTCCAGTCCTAAATCGTCTAGTTCAATCCAGTTTATGGCTGTAAACAGCCCAGCATAATCCAACTATTAACATTGTGTCACGTCTTTCGAATAACTCTTACCATTTGGTTTACTTTTTAAAACCACTAACGGCGAGAAGGGAGGCCGTAACAGGAGTATAAACCCCTTCCAAATATTCAGCTCATTTCTTTATGGTAAGTAGAGGATACAACAGAAAGAAGAGAAGGGGAAATAGTTGAGAGCACCTTATTAACTGGCTCATGTTTTCTTCAGAATTCACAAAAGTCGATCAATGATGCTTGATTGATGCATGGGAAGAGGAGAGATTACAATTTTCTTTTATAGGCAAAACATGTAAGGGGTCGGTGCTACATGTGAAGTCCTTAGGCTCTTGTATATGCAATTATCTCAAGTTTCAATCACTGACCTAAGAGTCTACATCTCTAAAGACATTTTAGAGCCCGTAATTGGCACGTCGAAATGGAATTGATTGAGGCTATCTGGGTTGAATGTGGACACACCAATGAAATATATTCACTTTAAGCACACAAGGCACTTCAGTCTTTTGTGATCAATATATATGGCCGACCATTCCATATCCACTTAATCAATGTAGGAGCCTTTGACGGGAAGAGATAACAAATTGTGGAAATAGGGGACTATGTGGGAGCCATGAACAGAGATGTGCTACGAACAAGTCTCGTTGAGGACTTCCCCTGCTTCCAGGCCAAGCATACCGGCCAAGCCTGTCATTTTTAAAACTGAAGAAGAATATGCCATATATATGGTTTCAAATTTCATAAACAATTGGGATTTGAATTTTAGGGTGGTCTTATAGAACCTAGGAAACATTGGTTAATTTGGCCGTTATATGTGAAGCAGAGGCAACTGTTTCAGTTTGCGACAAAACTATTGTAGGCCTCGAGTTTATATATACCGTTGGATTTTAAGTCTCCAAATTATTTGGCTTTGCAATCTTAACTCAATCTCGGAATCAAACAGTCTTGGCAAGGTCAAATTTTAAATACTCATAATTTAGTTCCAAAAAAAAAAAAAAAAAAGTTGAGGCTCAATTGCCCTCCTTTGACCCTCCCTGCATCCAAATAAAAGCAGAGGATCGAAACTCATCATGGTTAAACTTTCAAATCCAATGTTATGAATTTGAGCATACGTGCAACTTGGAGTTTCATGTTCTGTCTCTTAAAGTTAATGTTGACCAACATTATCCTACCTACTTTGACCAATTAACACGCCTGTTGGGATCTTTGTAACTAAAATTTTATTATAAACATCCTATCTAGTCCACCAGATATTGCCATTCGATTATGAGTAAGTCTTCAATGTAACTATGACATAGTCACATGGTGTTACGAGCCAATATGAATGAAGTAAAGTGGAATTGTGGGATTAAATAGTACCCTACAATCTCACTTTACTTTACTCTCATTGGCTCGTGATATCACATCACAAATAAGTTTTTCTCCTAGACTATTCGTATGATTGGTCCCACACATCATGAACAGTATGAATGCATGTTGTAACTTCTGTTATACGGAATAATTTTTGTTGCTCCAAATTTTATAGGTGGAGTTGACATCTAATCCAAAATGTGATGGTGTACGTGGCGCATGTAATTTGATTTTTGTTGGAATTATAAAGAATTAAGGATCGAAGGGGACAGCTCTGGCAAGACAATCGTTTGGTGTTAAAGTCTTGGTAATGGCACGGAAATTGTTGATAATCTAGTGGAGATTGTGGGGGGATGTGAGGGGAGAGAAAAACATTGAAATTTAAGGCAATAGCGGGATGTGAATCGCATTACTTTGGGAAAAAGGGTGGCCATCGTTTGTATTGGTCTGGAGTTTGTTTTTCTTCTATATATGCCGTTGTGAGGAGCTTCAGTGTACTGCTATTGGTGTGGGCTAAGAAGTTTCCAGTGGTCTAATTTTTTCAGTAGTGCCATTGTTTGCTCTGGGTGTTGTGTTCTGATCAGTTGCAAGAAGTTTGTCAGCGGATTTGGAGCACGCCTTTGATTTCCCCATTTTTCTTTATACAGATTGAAGCTTATCTTTTCTGCTCGTTTGGCTTCTGGTGTGGTCTACTGGTTGGTCTTCGCTTCGCATCATCTTGCTTCGCTTTTTCTACTTGCCTGTCATCTATGCCTCTTTGTTTAGTTGAAGGTTTTTGCATATGCAGATATGCTATTCTCTATGAGTGCCGGTTTGATGGTGGGGTCTTATTTCTAGTTGTCTGTAATTTTGGGAGAATTGGGTGTTTTCAAGCCAATAGCCTTTGTAAGGCATTCTTTTGTATGCATTTTAGGTGCTTGTTGTTTTGTCTTAGTGGTGGGTCCGTTGGTTTGGGGCACTATACCTCCGGTGCTGTCTTTTACTAATTGGCTGTTTTATTTTGATTGTAGGGTACTTTCTTGGGTGTATTATCCTTCTTTTTAATATAATAATATATTTTTTGCTGATTTAAAAACAACAACAAAAAAAAAATCCTATATATCCAATCCGGCCACCAGATGTTCTAATGTAAATTTAGACCATCAATGTGGTGGATCCTTGTATCCTAAAAGATGCGTTTTCAAACTTCCAGTGTACGGAAGAGTTTTGTTTCATTTGAAGTTTTTGCATAAGCCACGGAATAGTTTGATTACGTTGCTCCAAATTTTATAGGTGGAGGCAGAACTGACATTTAATCCAAAATGTGATGGTGTGGTGCATATAATTTGATTTTTGTTGGAACTATATGGATTGAAGGGGATAGCTTTAGCAAGACAATGAGGGCACCCTTGCCATAATTTTACTCTTCTGTTAAATTTCTAAGCAAAGAATTCACCAAGTCAACATGGTAGAAAATGAGGATGAGAATTGACCATTAAAATGGTTGTTATAGAGATACAACTAGGTGAGCTTTGAAAGATTTGAAAGCGATGATGGGATTTGGCCACCAAAATTATTAGAATCAAGCCACAAAGTAGATATTTGGGTAAGGTTGCTAAACCATGTTAGGATGGACTCTGAAAAGTTATAACCCGATAGAGCCAAAAACTTCAACGGAATTGGTTTGGAAAAAACTATATTTTTATCTTGTTTTTAGAAGAAACCTAAACAAATTAGCAAATTTGCCAAACAACCCCTAAAGCACTTATTTCAAAGCATGGGCCATATTATCATGAGGGGCCCACATGAGGGTCTCACACTTAAACTTCCAATCCCCGACTTGTCATGATTTTGAGCACACATGCAACTTGGAACTCCGTGTTCTCTGTCCTAAAATGATAACCAACCATCATTTTATTTACATTGACCAACACCTCTGATGAGATCTTCGTAGCTAATATTTTAGTGTAGAGAATTAGAGATCCTATACAATCTACGAGACACTCTACTGCACATCTAAATTTGCCATACGGTTGGTCGCACCAATCAAGAATGGTGTGGCTATATGTATATTACTCCAAAATACAGTTAATCGATCAACAGAGCCCAACTCAGGAGCTATCTAGCTTAGATGCGTTTATATTAGGGGAGTTAATGGTTCGATTTGGTTTGGTTTTAGGGTAGATTTCAAACCAAACCATTATACTTCGGTTTTGTTCCTGTCAAATCAAAACCAAACTATACTATAAAAAAACCGAACCAAACCAAACCAAATTCGGTTCGGTTTCGGTTTTAACCTATCAAGTAGTAACAAATAATTGAAAATGAAAAAAATGATATACCAAATTCCAAATAAAAACATTTTAAATAAAAACATTACATTAGTAACTAAAAAAAACTTTAAACATTGTATTAAAATGGAAACATATTGACATATGTCAATCCAATATCTCATACAACATTAATAGCTAGTTTAATAAATGTCAATCTAAAAAAGGAAAAACAATAAGAAACTTAAAATGAGACGAGACTGAGGTTGAGAGACTTAGGGTTTTGTACTATTTCAAATATATTTCCTATCATGCCCTTATTAGAATAGGAAATTTGCAAACTTTAAGTTTGAGATATATATATATATATATATATATATATTATATATGTTTCGGTTTTTTCGGTTTTTCGGTTTGGTTTGGTTTTTTAAAAATGAAAACCAAAACCAAACCAATTTAGTTCGGTTTTCTAAAATTAGAACCAAAACCAAACCTAATGACAAACAAACCAAATCAAACCGAACCAAACCAAACCGGTCGATTTGGTTTGGTTCAGTTTGGTTTTTGGTTTTAACCTAAACCATTAACACCCCTAGTTTATATGGTGAGTACCACCAATCATAAATAGTTTAGATGCATGTTGGAACTTTTAGCATACTAGAGAGTTTTGTTACTCCAAATCTTATAGTCAGAGACATTTTTTTTTTTTTTTTGGATAACGGGGGAATCATCCCACAACAAGGTCTTTTGGACCCACCCATGAAACGTAAGTGGAGACAATTTATAATGCAAAATATGATATATAGCATGGTGGCATGTGTAAAGATTGGTGCTCGAAATTTATTTTATCTAGTGCAAGCCTCCATTGAGCTTTGAGACAAATAGACAAGGAGGGCACCTTAATCATAACCTCACCCTTCTCTTATAAGGTCCAAATAAAGAAATTGCATGCTTCACCATGTTGGGAACAAGGGATGTTGAGACCAAGTATTTTTAACTCGGTGTGGTTTCAAACCAACTTTTTCAGTTTAGGATTATTGAGTCTCAGTAGTCCATGAAATTATAACGGAATTCATTAATACGCCTAGTGAAATTAATGGGAAATATGTGAAGCTTAAACATACCAATGATGGCAGAGTAAACCACCAAGATGATTTTTCCTGTTGGGTGACTTATGAGATAAAAAGACGTTGGTTAGGATTATACTCATGATTTTTCCTGTTACATATATCTTTATTTTAGGGCTGTCAAGGTACCCACTATCTCGATCAGGAGCTCTATTTAACTTGGAAATCTGCGGCACTTATTCTAATACATGTGCCACATCGTCATGTGTGGACACTCTATTGCACATCTAAACTAACCTTGTATGATGAGTTCCATTAATCATAAATGATGTAAATATATAACTTTTAATCCAAAATGTGAGTGTGGTGTGGTTATTGGAACTATATGGACTAAAGGACGGGAGATCTCTAACAAGACAATGGAGGCGCACATATCATAACCTTACCCAATAGTGGGTCTCATGGAATATGTTAATCGTAGACCGTAGTGGAGAGTCCATAAAAAAACAGCTAGGGATTATGAGCTCTATGATTGGTCTCACACACCATGTTAGAAAATTATAGTACAAAAGCAATTAGAAAATTCAAACATTAACCTTCGAATTAGGCAGGTAGCTTATGATTATAGTTTGCCATTCCATATGATTGGTCTCACACACCATGTTTATAAGGTATAGTTTGGTCACTCCAATTAATATTTATAGCTGGAGCTGACATTTTGACCAAAATGTGATGGTGTGGCATATGTAAGTTGATTTTTGTTGGAACCATGTGGATTCAAGGGGACAATGCTGGAAAGACAATGAGGGCAAACGTACTTATCATAGTCTTCATGTTCTAAAAAATGTCTAAGTAAATAAATTAAGTCATCGTGTAAGCAACCAAGAATGAGAACTGACCGTCGAAATTATTGCCAACAAGATCCAACTCAGTGAGCTTTTGAAGCTTTGAAAGTGATGATGGGATTTGACCATCGAAATTATTCCGTGAGAGCCGTAATGAAGACATTTGTGTGAAGTTGCCAAACCATGTTGGAATTGACCCTGAAGAATTGTAACATGAGAGAAATAGAAAATTCAAAAATCAACTTCAAAATTAAGCATGTAGCGTATTGTTACCAAACTGTAAATAGTCAAACAAATTTAAGTACAATTCATCTATCTATATATATATATACACGTACTGTCGCCAAATTTTACTGTAAGGATCCTATATATACTATTTGTCAAATTCCTCCATCCCCTATGGATGATGGAAGTAGAAACAAGGTACTCGGTCTTACTTTTGGAAAAACAAAAAAGCATAGGCCAAATACTACGACACCGGTGACAATTGGTTTTGGATCTCATAATTTGCCATATACCTTTTTTAATTGATCTTATAATTCAAAAATGGAACCCACATAGTCCTAAATTTTCCTCATACAAAGTGTTTGGAAATGTTTTAACCTTGTTTGACTCATGCTATAGAGCGGCCGTCAAACGCGTTTTGTGAAAAAAAAATTCAAGAGTAAATGTCTTTTCAGCTCAAATTTTACTATAAAGATCCTATATATCCAATTTGGCCACCGGATGTTCCAATGTAAATTTAGACTCCATGTAATGGGTCCTACTAATCATGAATTTCAAAGATGTTTTTCCAAAACTCAAAAAGAGTTTTGTTTCATCAAATTTTATAGATGGAGTGGACTCGTAATTAATCCAAAATATGATAGCGTGGTGCATAAATTGCGATTCAGTCCGGAACTATTTTGATTAAAGGGGAGAGCTCGTAGCACAAGAGAATGAGGTCGTCTCTATCATAACCTACCCACCTCAAAAGGATCTAAGTAAAGAAATCATGTCAATATCATAGTTAGCTAGGGATGAAAGCGACACATAAAAGATGCCAAGACGTGCTTGAGGAATCAACCTTGTAGAGTGGTTTTGTGGGAGAGAAATTAGAATATTTAAAAAATAACCTCATAATCAGGCATCTAGCTTAATCTTACTCAAAGGTACATAATCAAATAAATTATATTAGAATTTAAGAATGTATCCAGTGAGTTGGTTATAACTGACGCACATCTAAGGACACCAATAATGATGGTAAAGGAAATCACCGAGCGCACCATGGGTGAACTTTCAAATCCAACAAAGACAAAAATGCCCTTTTTTGTGGTGCTGGGGAATGCTTGCAGTGGTGGGGATGGGAGTGGTGTTGCCTAGGTTTAATTTGTGGATCCCAAACCAAGGCACTAAAAGTCCCCTATCGTTTGTGTTGATTTTTCATTTTTGTTTAGCTTGCATTTTGAGATTTAAGGTACGCATAGCCCCAATCCAAGTATATTTAATGGATTTAATTAACAATAAAGTTTTTCTTTACCAAAAAAAGTTATCAATAATTTTTTCCTCCTTCTGTGGTGGTTCCAAAAAAGAAAAAGAACAAAACAGAAAATGGTAACAAATAATTAATTTGAAATTGGAAACTGAGGATGGGAACTTACCATTGAATTCGTTGAATGAGAGATCTAAAAAACTGAGCTGCCCAAGGTTTGCTAGTGATGATAGGACCTCCCCCTTGAAAGAGTTATTTGAGAGATCCAGATGAGTGATTTTCGTAAGGTTTCCAAGGAATCTTGGGACAGACCCCGAGAATCTAGAAGACGAGAGATCCAAATAATTCAAAGACTGCAAATTACTGATTGAATTGGGCACTTCTTCTGAAAAATCCAAATAAGATAGATCCAAAAACTTTAAGGTACTACTCCAATTAACCTTTGGAAAATAAACAATGAGATCATTGTTGTAGGATAAATGGAGCTTCTGTAGGTTTAGTAGGTGGAAAGCATTATTTGGGAATTTCCCTCGCAATCCACAGTCATTGAGACTGAGAGTTGCCAAAGGAGAATGTAGATTACTTAAGGAATCAAATTCAACCGAAGACATATTTACTCCACTAAGATCAAGTTGTATTAATTCAGTTAAGTTTTGGACTAAATTTTTCAGTTCAGAAGTATTGAGTCTCAACGAATAGATCCAGGTAAATTTGTCTCGATTATAAGAAAGATCAAGTGAAACCAATTTGGACAGGTGGAAGATTTCTGATGGAATAGGACCAGAAAATACGGATGAAGAGAGGTTGAGATGCGTTAAGCTTGTAAACCCACCAAACTTAGATGAAATTTTGGAGTGATCAAAGTCATTGAGAGCGAGGTTGAGGTGTTGAAGGTGAGGAAGGAGAAATAGGCTGCTATTTGAATGGATTGTGCCCTGAAGCCAGCTGCAACTAAGATCGAGGCTAATCACATGGCCTGTCACCCTATCACACGTGACCCCATCCCATGAGCAGCAATCAACATTCTCCTCCCAGCCAAGCATCCTTGGATAAGATTGACCACACCAAGGCTCAGAAGCTGATCTATTAAAGAAAAACATGTTCTTTAATTGAAGTAAGGCAAAGCTCTGGTCATGAGGGCACAATTGGGTAGAAGAAGAATTAGAAGAGAAAGATGAAGAACAACTAACTTGGCCATGCAAGAGAAAGATAAGGATGCAAAGGCACACAAACAACCTCATCTTTCTTTGTAATTAAGATGAGAAAAAAAAATTAGGATATGACAGATTGTTAAGCAGAGAGGTATATTTATACATTGCCAAGTCAAACAAAAGAAAAATATCTTTGCGCTCAAGTCTTTAATTGGTAGTGCCCGCAATAAGTGGATGAATTGGACTTCCAATACCCTGCAGGAAGAACCAGTGTTAGTGGGGAAATAAGGGACCATGTGGGAGCCATGAACAAAGACATGCTTGGACTAGCCATGCTTCCATGCCAAAAACTAGCTCCACTCTCCTGTCCTGCTTATAATGAAAGATCCAAAATAGGGGTCAAGTGGTCCCAGATCAATTAAAGATGGAACAATGGACTCTGACATTACGTGTGTAATTCTAATTAAAAGGTTTAAGAGCTCGTCATTGACATGTCAAGGGTGGGGTAAAGGGCTAGGATTAGGATTGGTTAGGGGTTCAAATCCCTCCCATTGTATCAAAAAAAAAAAAAAAAAAAAATCTTGAATTGAGTTTTAAGAGCTCGTAATTGACACGTCAAACTCAATTGATCCAATAAAATGTGAATACAGTAATACAATTGTTAAAATTTACATTTCTCTCTTCTTCTCTTTCTCCCTTTCTAAAAAAGATAACAAAATAAACAAAAATTTATTCAAACAGTGCTATTCTAGTAAAAATGTCCAATCAAACTTTAGGAAAATTATGTGAACCTAAATTATACGTCTATGACAATTAAATACCTTTTGTTAGTGCGTCATTCATAAAATTGTCAAAAAATCCACGCTAACGGAGGATACTAAATTAACCCATGCCTATAGTTTAAGGTCTATTTTCACTAGTTTTGAAGTTGAGGATACTATATTGTTACACGCGTATAGTTTATGATCTATTTTGATTGATTTCAAAGTTGAGGGTATTAAAGTGAAAATGGACCTAAAGTTCAAAATAATTTTCTGTAATTTTCCCTTACTTCTTTTATATTTTCTTTCTAGCTCTTTTCTTTTATTTTTCCTTTTTGTAAATTCTTTTTTCTAGACAAGCTTTGGTTGTATAACAATTATTACTCCGTATGTCTTAATTTTCCAATCAATATTAAATAATCTGATCATCCTTTATACCGGGTACCGAAAAACATGGATAACATCCAGCATATATCCTTGGCTTCAAATCTCGGAGAACTCTAAAGGCTTGTTTGGGCGTCTGAATGAAATTAAATAATTTTAGTATTTTTTTTAATATAATAAGAATAGACACAAATCTATCGATTATAGTATTCTAGTAAAATACATTTTAATTGTTTAATTTCTATTTGGATGTCTAGACAGGCCTTGAGAATCTATTTAAAAAAAGTTGAAGTCATCACAATAGCTAATGTTATGGGGTCAATTTCTAGAAATGCCACTATTTGAATTTTCACTCTCATCTGTGATTATATCCATTACTCTCTTAAATTTTTCCATTCAATGCGAAAGATTTATACCTTCAATATTATGTAAAATACACAAAAATAATTTAATTTCCTTTTGGACAATCAAACAAGCCCTAATTCAACTTCTTCAATTCATTTCGGTCCATCTTCCACGGAGGACTTTCTCCACCTATGCTGCACACTTCCGTAAGTTTCTCACAAAACCATTCGCGCATTCCACAGGCTTTGTGGCGCCGTTCCAATCACTTCTCCATATGCATATCCCATATATCAGTGTTAATTAATTTCCATCCAAGCCAATTTTCCTTAAGATTTTGGGTTTGTTGGACTACTGACCATAGTTAATTGGGATGTGACACCATAACCTCTCAAAATTTGTCTGCCTCATGGAGTAGGAATCCAGATCAGGTGATGGTTTGAAACAAACCATCACCGTGACGGTGTGATCAGAGCCATCCATAAAAGTAATGGACGGCTTGGATCAAAAGTTCAAAAGGTTGCTGAGATCAACTTAGGTCATTATTTTTTTGGGCTTTTGATCCTAGTCATCCGTTGCTTTTATGGACGGCTTAGATTATACCATCACGGTAATGGTTTTTTTAAACCATCATCCAATCCTTACTCTATGAAATAGCCAGTCAAACGCGTTTTGTGAAGGAAAAACAAAAAAACAAAAAACAAAGAGTAAACGCATGAAATAGCCCGTCAAATGCGTTTTGTGAAGAAAAAAACAAAAAACCAAGAGTAAACGGAACGTTAGAGTTGACAAACAAACGTTGTCATGAATTGGTTGCATGTAGAACATTTGATTTAAAGACAATCAAGAGTAAAAAGAACGTAATATTTGTCTACCTCACGATTTGTATTCAAGATTCTTTCTAGTGCATTAGATGGTCCATGTACATTTTAAACATTCATTATCTGCGGGATCCACCATATGAAGACCATTTGTCTGTGACCACTTAAGACACGTTATCCTATTTTTTGTGTGGATATCATAAAATTCCCCCAGACTTGATCTATTAACACCTATGAGATCCAAACCTCATTTTCCTTTAAACTTTGTGCTAGCTTTACCCTTGTGCACCAACTTCCTACACCAACTTACGTTAGCTGAAAAAGTGGTATTCACTAATCAAAAAATGAACAAATTAAATGACACCGTACCATCTCATCTGCTACGTGAGTTGGTGCGAGTAGTATTTTTTGATTAGTCAATACCGCTTTATCAGTTAACGTACGTAATTCCCCAAATTGGGCATTAGGGTCAGAGTGGACCTAAAATAAAATGGACGAATTGGTCGTCTGAGGAATTGTAGAAAGAAGCAATGGCGGTGTGAAGGCAATTATCTCAAAATCAGTAGGCTAGGTGAGTTGGTGACCATGGACTCCTCATTAAATTGAAACACCCAATGGCAATGAGTATGGTAGACTGAATGATCTGACCGAATTTAAAGCATGTTGCCTTGGTACATCATTTTACAATTGTTACTAGAATATGAATTCTTCCAATTACAATAAATCAATACACGAGCTTAGCCTTCACCCTTTTTTGTTTTTGTTTTTGTTTTTTGTTTTTTTTAGGGGGTGGTTTGAGGAGGGACGGACAATGATTGTTGTTTCTAACTTCTTATTTTGGTGAAGAGTAAGAAGAGATCAGCACTATGTAGGACTAGACCCTACTAATAGTATATTCCCAAAGAATTATCTAAAATCTCTCTAGAAAAATTTGATTCCCAAATCTTGTTACATTTTATTCCATGACTTAAATAAGCTAAGAAATCTGCAACTCTATTTTCTTCTCTATTAAACTCAATGAATTAATCTCAGATATATGGGCAATACAATGGATTGATTCGGTTTCTAATGGACTAAATTCTTTCAACTAAACTACACATAAACTTAACGAGGGTGTGGAAATGAGGGACTATGTGGGAGCCATGAAGAAAGACATACTAGGAAACTAAGAAGTTTCATTGAGGAGTTGCCATGCTTTCCATGAATTAATCATATGCCCTACCGAGACTGACTTTTTGTAAAATGAAAAAGAATCTGCCAAATACTACAATGTCCTGATTAAATGATGGACCCGAAATGGTCTCCCCTCATCTCTGGCTTCCACCAAATTATTGGTCAAGTGGCCCCAAATCAATTAGAAAGAAAGCTCACATACCATTCCAAAAAGATGGACTCTGGGTTTCACTACTGACCAGTCCAAACTTCAAACTAGGATGGATGTAAGTGTTTGATGCAGGTGTTTTTCACACCTCTACTATTAATCTGGTAAAACAAAGCGCTAACAATTTAACTGATCAAAAGAGTGCATAATGCTATATGCTCCAACTCTCTATACTAATTGATTTGGGTCCACTTGACCCCATCTGACATTTTCTCATCTCACCTAATTAAATGATAATGTGATAGCTGACAAATTAAAATAAAAAATAAAAAATCATCGGACACCATCTCATTTGTTACGTAAATAATGCGTCAAAACAGAAATTAAACCCATATTTCACGAATAGAGCATAAAATACTTAACCAACCAATATTGCAAGTCCAGTTAATGTGGGAGCCTTTAACGGGAAGAGATGGCGGCTGTGGAAACAGGGGACTTTGTGGGAGCCATGAAAGTAAACTTCTCAGTCTTAATCATCACTCTTTTTCCACATAAATGTGGCATTGGGGACCCAAGTAAACGGACGAAAGACTTGACTAAAATTTTTGGTTAAGTGGTTCCACAGCAATTAGAGATCACTTATGTCTCAAAAATCTAAAAAGACTGATTTTTTTGGATTCCACTAGCGAGCAACTAGTCCAAATTAGGATGAATGAATGAAAAAGTTTGATGTAGGAATCTTTTCACATCTCTTCCATTACTAAAGAATTCATCATTTTTTAAAAAATATTTTTTTCTTTGGTTTTTATGTAGGCCAAAAAAAAGAAAAAACGTCAAAACTACATAGTTAATTTGGACATTCATATGCCTTATAAAAATATAGCTTTTGTACAATATTTTTCAAGAGTATGTGATTGGCAATAAAGCCAACATCAAAAGGCATTAAATCATACGCTTCATATAATTTAAGAAGAGGTTGAGTCTAGCACCACTTCAAGCTAATCAAGGATGTAAATCATAGAAATATGCTAAAAATGAGTACTTTCACAAGTTTACAGATAAGTTTATGGTACCATAATCATGGAAAGGATTTAAAAAATCTGCTGCTTCACTTGCCCAATACCGCAACTTGCATTCACTAATGTTTTCTTCCTCCACGTCTATGAGCATTCTTTTTCGATCTTCTCACCTTATGATGTTTTCCTTCAACAATCCTTATAAGCCATTCTAGTTTCCCAATTAAGAAGATAAAACATCCCATAACTAATCCAAATACTGTTCCACATCCATACCTCATCGCCACCACTTTCTACTCAAATCCATTAAAGAACCCTGCATCATCGTCGTCTTTTGGTAGTATAAATAGCGGTGGTTGTGGTGCTTCGTCATTTTTGCATTACTTCGATAACAGAGCTCCACACAATCCCAAGTTCCCACTATACGACTTATTTTCAAATGTATTAAACTATGGGCCTCAGGGCCAAGTATTGGTCCCTTAAGGTGGTTTTGCGAAAGGTTCAAGAATGAGAGAAAATTTAGACTTGTCAATTTCTCTGGAATCTCCCCATTGAGGTTGTTTGAAGAGAGGTCTATTAGTGATTCAAGATTTCGCAAATTCCCAAGTTATGATGAAATCTGACCCTAAGGTTGTTATGAGAAAAGTTGAGCAACCGAAGTGAAGTGAGCTTTGCAGTTAATTTTGGTATCTCTCCTTGGAATTTGTTGCACGACAAATCAAGGGCTGTGAAAATAGTTAGAATTTCACCAACTCAATATCTAAATTGAATGATTATTGGTCCTTCACCATTCCAACTTCAACAAAATTAATGGTCAATTAATATGTTGAGCTAATTCACCAACTCATGTCCAAACAAATTTTTAAAAGGGGGATTTGGTTGTTAGTCAAGTAAGTAGCACTTATTTATCAATTAGTCAAGTAAGTTTCTTTTAACTCATTTAGTCTATTTTCTAGTTTATGACGAAAAATGCCTTGATTTATATAAATCAAACTCTTAGTCTCTACCTCCATAACCACCGACTACATCCATCAAGAGAGAATAAGAAGTGGATGGTGCAATCTGATGTTAGAAGGCACAGGGGATGGACCTCAAATATCACAATGAATGAGGTGCAATGGTGTAATTGAAATTCTATTGGATATAGAAAAAGGTAATTTTCGACTTTTAGCCAATTGACAAGATTCACATACTTTATTAACTGCCAAACAATCAAAAAATTCCAACATCCCATTATTCTTGAAGGCAAACAAAATTCTTGATGAGGGATGGCCTGATCGATGATGCCAAAAAAATTGAAGAGGTACGTGTACCAAGAAAAACTTGCTCAGTGGGAGGAGTCCAATGAGTTGAAAGTGAGTAGAGATCCCTGGTGGTGGTAAGGGTGGCCCTCCTAAAATAGAGCCGTCGTTGTTGGTTTTAATTAATTTGGCTAGGAAGTATATATAACCAGGATAAGAAGATTTAATCCAAGAGAGTTAGTCCAATTGGTAAGAGGAGTGTTCTTCTATTCTATCAACTTGAGTTTGATTCATCTGGGAAGCACTCCAAAAATTATTCCTGAATGCACCAGGCCAATGTGGGGGAGTGCGTCCTCAAAATCGCTCAGGAGGGATTTAGTCGAGGTGCGCGTAAGCTGACTCGAACACCCTGACCGTCAAACCAAAAAAAAAAAAAAAAAGAAGAAGAAGATTTGCCGCAAATGCTATGCGTGCTTGCACCCTCGTGCTGTACAACTGCAAGAAAAAGAAGTGTGGCTAGAGCAACGAGTTGAGGAAAAAGAAGCCTTGGTCGTGATTGTGACGAATGCTTGCTGATTGTGAGGAAGGTCCCTGGAAGCATTTCATGGATCCTGCAAACCACAAGCAGCTTGATAATAAAAATTTTGGGAATAAGCTGTTGGCTTTAGACTTTCATGCGTTTTAGTGTTGATTTGCACACATTGGATCCACGTTTTTTATTTTATTTTTTATTTTTATTTTTTATCAGCATCGACGTTGAGCTCAAAAAAAAAAAAAAAAGTTGTGAACACAAAAATGTTTCCTTTACTGTACATAAAATAGTAAGACTTTACTTTACAAGTTATGTTGACTTTAATCAAAATGGCATCCTCATCAAACTGTAAAATTTTATAGTTTTACAAAGTAGTAAAATTTTACAATTTTACGAAGTGAACTATACAAAACCATAAAATTTTACTACTTCACTATAAAATTTACTACTTCGTAAAGGAGAAAAATTTTACAGTTTTATGAAGTATTATGTTAGACTATGTCAAGTAATAAAATTTTACAATTTTAATTTTTTTAATAATTACCTAATCAATATGGATCTTTTTTCGAAAATGTCGACAAATAGGTTCCAAAAATATAATTTTTTTTAAAAACGGATGTGTATATTGTTAGTTATAAGTTTTTAAAAATTAGAATACTAAAAAACTAAGTTAGTTACATAGGGTGCCCTTAATAACAAAAAATGGAGTGCCCTTAGTAATAATAAGGGTAAACCAGGGATTTTTTAAATTAAAAAAAAAAAGTGTGACTAATTGATAAATAAGTTTCAGCCTCATTGACTAATTGAACTAGAAAAACTCTTACTTGATTAATTGCCAATATTTTACCAAAAAGTAAACTAATCGCCAATTTTCCCAATTTAGAAAGATGGATTCATTTGGATTTCATTACTGACTAGTTGATATTAGGATGAATGAAAGTGTTTGATGTAGAAGCTGCAAATGAACCCATTTGAAATTTGTTCTAGCTAGCTCAATATGTTGAACTAATTCAATTTTCAGTTGACATCCAAATGCGTTATAAATAGATTTTGTACAATTCTTATCATGACTCTGTAATTGGTGCCTCCAACTAGAATCAACACCATATAACACCAATATAGCATGAAATACATAGACAACCATGCCATATTTTGTTAATTAAGGAAGGAGTTTTTCATTTACATGCGTACATGTCGAAATCTAGGATTGAAATTGATGCAGCGGACATTTGAAGTTTAGAGCGCTCTGATTCAACTAGTGCCTGCTAGACTTGTGGTCCAAATGTTCCATCAAGCTAGCATCAAGTATTTTACACCTCTAAGTCGTCCAAAATCAATCAAAGAAAATTCCAATCTTGCTAGATGCCTAGACCCAACAAGTCAAGGACTTTAAGTCTCCTCAATCAATGTGTGGATTTGATTGATATGAAAACGTTGTCATTCTAATCCATTCTCTGTTATGTGTTCAGTTTTCCTCTTAATTTGGAGGTTAGCCTCTTCTAGAAGAGAGGATGCCATCAATACTCCCATTTTTTTTCTCGGATCAGAAGTAGAAATTCCCATTGAACAAATAATTATCTTCTTTAAAATTATGGAGAAAATATAAGGGTACCAATAATTATATCACCTATGACTTCAGGTAACATTGTTTCACAATACGGTATAATAGAAACTCTAAATTCATTGAGTGACATAATAACATTTTAAATGTGCATTGCCTAAATATTTATACCTGGTCAAAATAAAGCAAACAAATTGAGACGGATAAAAGATATATATTTTGAAACCCTCGACCTGTTAGTGGACGTCAATTGCCTTACATATAGCTCAGAATGAATAATATTTTAGAATAAGATTTTTTTTTTTTTTGTAAAATGTATATTTTCAATTAATTGCATAGGAAAAAAGTAATAACCACTAGAAGGATGATCATGTCAGTATAGCTAGCTAGCACTTAATACAATTTTCCAACTTTCAATAGTCCGTCATTGACACGTCTAAATGAAAATTGAGGTCGTCGTAGGATGTGGACACACCACCAACCATTTTATAACTAATTCACCAAAGGGTCGTAAAATGCAATTTAGTCTTTTGAGGGTGAATGCAACGGATATAACGAAGTGTGGAAATTGGGGACAATCACACTATGGGAAGTGGGAACCATGAAGTGAGACTTGCTAGATAGGGAGAAGTCTCATTGAGGACTTCCCATGCTTCTTGAGGCAAATTGAGGATTCTTTCTCAATGGTTGTACATAAGAATCTATTGATAAAATTACTTAGTAGATTTAACCAAAATTACTAATCCAAATATTAGAAGAAAAAAATTTACCAAAAATTGATTGGTTGGTTGGTTACTTTGTTCCAAGATGTGTGCTAGCTACATGTGTGGTCTTGAGGGTTTTGTACATTTCTTTCAACCAGTGACTTAGAATCTACATATCAAAAAAGTTTCTACAACTCGTAATTGACACGTCAAACTCGAATTGATAAGATAAATTATTCTGTATAACTGTTATATCACATGGCATGATGATGTGTGTGGTATAATCATCTAATACAATCATGTCATGTATCATGCATAGTTCAGAGGTAGTTATAGCTCCTAATATCCAGCCATTTTCTTAGCACATATCCACAATGGTACTTGGTATGATTGTAATGGTTTGATTATACCAGGTCATCATGCCATATGCATGATATCACAATTATATGGAATAATTTCTCAATTGATACCATAAAAGTATAAAACGTAAATAAAACAGTACATTATACTACCAATCATATCCTGAATAGAGCCAACCATCCAAGAAATTGCGACGAGATGATGGATGTAGAAATAAAGAACCAAGTAGGAGCCATGACCATTAATGATATGCCATAGGAATCCAAGACATTGCGTCGAGGACTTCTCAAGCTTCCATATGCCACTATGGAGACTCTTGAAAAACAAAAAGGAAAACTACGGTCACAATTGATTTTGAATCTCATAATTTGCCATATAGTTTGATTTTTTTCACTGGGGTGTGCTCTTATGAAACTCACGCGTTTGAGCCAGCCATCAAACGCATTCTTTGAAAAAAAACCAAGAGTGAAATGAATGTTGAAGTTGACAAATAAACGTTGTCATCAACTGGTGGCATATAGACCACTAGATTTAAAGACAAATAAACGTTGTCATCAACTGTTTCTTGTGTGGTGAGGTGTCTGCTGTCTCCTCAATCAATGCGTGAGTAAAAGTCACGTCTCAATGAAAGTGAACAGCCAAGGAACACATACATGACCAAGACCCAAGATTGTCCCACTTGTGAGAAATTTGCAGGAAATTTCGTTGTGAAATAATTTGGTACTACACGTTAGGAAAAAATTACTTGAGAATTCCCATAAAGAAAATTTTTAATTCAAAATTATTTGACCGGTGATTGACCCCTTTCTTTACCCGTGCTGCACGCATTCAAGTGATAAATACTGGTCACATTTGTGGTAACCCCAAAAACATTTGTTGTAACTTAGAGCTTGGGTTACCATAAATGCATGCAACCCCGTACTAGTTGGGGTACAGTACCCCCAAAGGTACCATAGAATTTCTCTTACACATTTTGTGAGGGAATGTTCACCTGCAGCCATTAACTAAAGCCAAGAGAATTAGTACATTAGATTTTATTGTAATCATACAATTAACATGTAGATTATTACACTAGCAATATCGCTAATAATAGAGGTGACTTTGTTGCCAACATCCTAAGGCTCTTTTACAACACTAGACTTTCTCAAAACTGGAATTCCACCTCCAGAGTATACTCTGCTCCAGACGATGATGAATTGTTTTCTAGCAATCTTGTAGGAAAATACTGTATTCCCCAATAAGCTATATGCAAAGAGATTTAAAAGGGAAAAAAAAAAAGGAAGGATAATGCACATATTCAAACATGAAAAACCAAAATAAGAGAAAGGTTAAGTGGAGATGGAATTCCTATATGCTGCCGTGTCACATATATGGATGGTGATCTGGCATAATCTTTCCTTTGAAACTTTGGTTTTCCACTTTCAAGGGCATTTGTAGCCTACAATCATCATTCTTGTTTGAAGGTCTACAAAAGGGGAGAACAAAGGCAGCTGAAAACAATATGGATAAAAGAAAACAGAATAGGTATGTTGCTGATTCCAAATAGTTGAGAGGAGGAAAGGAGATTTATTTGTTAATTTTTACATTTGATGGTAAAAACAAATCAATTGATAGCAAAAAAAAAAATGTCTGTAGAGTTAGAGGTGAGGAAAATTTAGGCCTTAACGAAGATCCTATTAAGGCTATGTTTGTTACGAAGGAATGAAGGAGGGAATGAAATTGTGATTTCATTACCCAAAAAAAATTAACCGTTTGGTAAGCCAAGGGAATTGAATATTAGCCATTTCTTTGTAAGGGGTTTATTCCCTCCTTTCCCTCTAAGGAGGGAATAGACATTCATTCCCAAACCATGAGGAATGACCATTCCTACATTTTAACAAATGAAAATCATTAAAAATGGGTCTCACGTATTCTATTCCCACATCCCCTAACCATTCCTTCCCAAATCAAGACGAATGGTAATTCCCACGTTTTAAGGAATGAAAATCATTCAAAGTGAGTCCAATCTTTTCTTTTCTATTCCATTCCCACCACTTACCAACACATTGAAATCGAATTACCATTCTCATTCCATTCCCTAACCAATACACCAAAAATGGCGAGGTGTTTCCTCACCAAAAAAAAAATAATAATAATAAAAAATGGCGAGGTGTTTTAGGTGCGGAAATTTTAGATCTTAAATAACAAGCAGCTTGAAACTGAGTTCTTCTTTGCCCTGTATTTTATTCTGTTTTGCGCAAATAAGCTTAATATTAAATAATAAAACCTTTAATCTGCGTATCAATTTGTTATGCTCTTCCAACATAGGACTGAGTTTCTTCTAATGAGAAATCATCACATTTTGACATCAAATTAAGCAGCAGATTATCCCTTGTCGGAAACATTAAAGTTACATGGAAAGGGATTAAATCATACATTCCATATGATTACCGACAATTTACTTCAACACCTACTGAGATATAAAATAGGAAAAAGGTTTAACAATTCCACACCCTTTTGATCTTGGACCCAGCTGGACCGTCCAATATAGTGCACATCGTCATGTATGGACCCATCCATACATGGTCAGGAAGACCTATCCATGTTAGCTTCTCCCAAAATGTCTTTGGTCTTTACAAAATTATTGATCAACTGGCCCCATATATAATGGACTTCCATCATCTCTAGCTTCCACAAAATTATTGATGGAGGACTTTAAAGTGCAAAAAAGAAGGCAAATCAATAGTGGACCAGAATGAGACGTCACGTAAACGTATGGGCCTCATTGTTTGCAAGGTTTCACTTCTTGTTGTTTTGGGGCTGTGGGAATCAATAGTGGTCCTCAAACGTTATAAGCAACCCCATACCTTATGCTGTGCAAATAAACGCCTATATTCCTTGTTTGGCTAACTCAATTTAGAATATTTAGAATTCTCATGAATATTTTAATTTGGAACTTGAGAGGGTCAAATTTTGTCTTAAAAATCTAAAAGGATGGATATTTTTGGATTCCACTACCATTGGGATGAATCGAAATGTTTGATGTAGGAGTCTTTTCACATCTCTACCATTACTAAATGATCGGTAATGGTCTTTCAACAAAACCAGTAAATCAGTAATGGTTTTCATGAAAACCTTTCATATTTTTCATAAAACCTTAAAAAAATGCAAACTAATTATTGAAGACTTTAAGGTGCTAATTAAAAAGAATGCTAATTAAAAGATGAACGTTAAAGCAGGGCCAAATGTTAGTGATCTTGCATTCTTGCTATACTTGGTAGGTTTTGGTTGGTTGGTTTGTTTTCTGCATTTTTCCACAAAAAAAAAAAAATTCTATAGCCCGTAAGTGACACGTCAAACTGCAAATGATACCATAGAACGTACATAAATAAAGCAGTGCAATATATACGGTCTTGATAGGCTGAATGGAGCCATCCAAGAAATTGCGACGAGATAATGGATGTAGAAATAAGGAACCATGTGGGAGCCTTGCCAGAGACATGCTAGAAATCCAAGAAATTGTGTTGATGACTTCTCAGCTTCCTGCTTCCACGCCATACTGGACTTTTGGAAAAACAAAAAAGAACCAGCCTAATAGTCCAACGTGGGTCCTAATTGCTTTTAAATCTCAAAATTTTCCATTTAGTTTGCTCCATTTTTTCACTTGGGTGTCTCTTATAGAACTGGTGAATTGTTGGATAATTAATGGTGAATCAAGGAATTAAGATGGACCGACTACTAAGTATTTTAGGTACCAGTATTTGGCTTTAGTTCTCGGAAGAGATTTTTTTTTGAAACTTGCAAGCGATTTCATCGATCTTATTTCTGCATGTACCACTATAATCGGCCTGTGCGTGAATCCATTCAATTTTGCAATTGTTACTGCATATTCATTGCTCCAAACTATAATAATTTGTCAAAAGATTACTGAGCCTGCTTGTGAACTCAAAGAGGCTTAAGTAGAGTTTCCATTGCTTCAAAATACAACATGACTTAAAAATATATAAATAAATAAGATAAGATAAGATGGTAAAAGAAGCTAAAATGTGCTACACGTTTTTGAAAAGAGGGTTTTGTGTGGAATAAGAAATGGGCCAAATTATCACATCTCAATGAAAGTGAACAGCTAAGGAACACATGACCAAGACCCAAGAATGTCTCACTTGTGAGAAATTTGCGGGAAATTTCAATATGAAATGATTTGGGACTACACGTTAGGAAAAAACTACTTGAGAATTCCCATAAGAAATCTTCGTTTCAAAATTATTTGATTGGTGATTGATTCTTTTCTTTACCTGTGCTGCACACTTTTCTTCAATTCAAAATCAATCTCAACTCTTTTCTTCTTTCCTTTTCTGTTGTGCTTAGTACGCGGCTTCAATTAGTTTCCACATATATTGACAATAGGCCCCATGAAATGTGGCCATAGGCATAATTTCTTTTTTTCACACTGTGCTTTCAAACCTATCATAATAATGGTTCTACTCTGGAATATCATCTACCACTAGTCCCTACAGTCAACAATGGCATAAAACACATTCTAACACCGAAAAATTGGAAGGAAACTGCAGTGCCGTTAATTAAAGCCAAGAGAATTAATACATTAGATTTTAATTGTAATCATACAATTAACATGTAGATTACACTATCGATATCATTTATAATAGAGATTACTACCAATGAGTACAACAATTCTGGGAGACTTTCCCTCATACTTTATCTATTAACCCCTATGAAAATCTGAGATCCAAACCTCATTTACCTTTAAACTTTGCGCTAGCTCTGCCCTTGTGCACCAACTTATGTTAACTGATAATGTGGTATTGACTAATCAAAAAATAAACAAACCATATGACACGATCTCACCTGCTACATAAGTTGCCGTGAGTAGTATTTTTTTATTAGTCAATACCACATTATCTAACGTACGTTTCTATGCTCAATATGGCAGATTAATTCAAGTTCCAATGGGCATTCTAATACCTTTATATAGTTTTGAATGAAAAAAATTTTAAAAATAGGAATCTTTGGTAAGAGTGCATTCTTTTTAACTTATTTGTTTTTAGTCTGAATTGAAGAAATTAAGACAATATAGTAATAGAGCACAAATATTGAAAATCCAAGAAACAGAGGACAGTGGGAGCCATGAATAGACACATGCTATATATACGAACCCAAAAAGTTGTGTTGAAGACTTCACATCATTCCATGCCATACCCACTCAGTTTTAATCATCACTCTTTTATGGAAGGCCCAAGTAAAAGCACAAAAGACTAGACCAACAATGTCACTGTCCTGATTTATTGAAGGAAGGACCGCCTGTAATAATAGTCTTTCATCATCTCTAACTTGGACAAAAAGCAATTAAAGATCTTTTATATCCTAACAACGTAAAAAGATGGATTCTTTTGGATTCCACTACCGCCTTGTCCAAATTAGGATGAATCAAAACGTTTGATGTAAGAGTCTTTTCACATCTCTACCATTAATTACTAAAGCACAAGTACGTAATAATGGTCTTTCATCAAAACCAATAAATCAGTGGTGGTTTTCATGAAAACCTTTCATATTTTTCATGAAACCTTAAGGAGTGCAAACTAATTATTGAGGACTTTAAGGTGCTAAAAAGAATGCTAATTAAAAGATTGACGTTAAAGTAGGGCCAAATGTTAGTGATCTTGCATTCTTGATATACTTGGTAGGCTTTGGTTGGTAGGTTTGTTTTCTGCATTTTTCCAAAAAAAAAACTTTCTATAGCCCGTAATTGATGCGTCAAATTGCAAATGATACCATCAAACGTAAATAAAGCAGTGCATTATATATGGTCTCAATAGGCTGAGTGGAGCCATCCAAGAAATTGCGATGAGATGATGGATGTAGAAATAAGGAACCATATGGGAGCCTTGACCAGAGTCCAGAGACATGCTAGAAATCCCAAAAATTGTATAGAGGACTTCTCAAGTTTCCTGCTACCATGCCACACTGGACTAACTTTTGGAAAAGCAAAAAAGACAGGCCAAATAGTCCAACGTCGGTCCCAATTGCTTTTAAATCTCAAAATTTTCCATATAGTTTGGTCCATTTTTTCACCTGGGTGTCTCCAATAGAACTGATGAAATGTTGGATAATCTGGTCATATAACTAATGTCATTAATTAATTGAGCTTATAATTCAAAAAAATTGGGTGAATCCATTCAATTTTGCAATTGTTACTACATATTCATTGCTCCAAACTATACTAGATAATTAGTCGAAAGATTACTGAGCCTGCTTGTGAACTCAAGGATTCCAAACTATACTAGATAATTATCACGTCTCAATGAAAGTGAACAACCAAGGAACACAAACATGACCAAGACCCAAGATGTCCCACTCGTGAGAAATTTGTCGGAAATTTCGTTGTGAAATGATTTGGGACTACACGTTAGGAAAAAATTACTTGAGAATTCCCATATTTCAAAATTATTTGATTGGTGATTAACCCCTTTCTTTACCCGTGCTGCACGCTTTCAAGTGATAAGTATTGGTCACACATGGAGCTTTCTTTACCCCCATAAACATTTATGGTAACTTGGAGCTTGGGTTACCACAAATGCATGTGAGTCATGTGACCCCTTACCAGTTGGGGTACGATTCCTCCAAAGGTACCATAGAATTTCTCTTAACACATTCTGTGCCATTAATTAAAACCAAGAGAATCGGTACATTAGATTTTATTGTAATGATACAATTAACATGTAGATTATTACACTAGCAATATCACTAATAATAGAGATTACGAGTTTACTACCAATGAGTACAACAACTGTGGCAGACTTTCCCCAAAATATACGGCGAGTGGTGACTTTGTTGCCAACATCCCAATGCTCTTCTACAGCCTAGACTTTCTCAAAACTGGAATTCCACCTCCAGAGTATACTCTGCTCCAGACAAAGATGAATTGTTTTCTAGCAATCTTGTAGGAAAATACAATATTCCCCAATAAGCCATATGCAAAGAGATTTGAAAGGGGATAAAAAAAAAAGGATGGATAATGCACATATTCAAATATGAAAATCAAAAATAAGAGAAAGGTTAAGTGGAAATGGAATTCCTATATGCTGCCGAGTCACATGGATAGTTTGGTTTTCCACTTTCAAGGGCATTTGTAGCCTACAATCATCATTCTTGTTTGAAGGTCTGCAAAAGGGGAGAACAAAGGCAGCTGAAAACAATATGGATAAAAGAAAACAGAATAGGTACGTTGCTGATTCCAAATAGTTGAGAGGAGCTAGGAAAGGAGAAAATTTAGGCCTTAAGCGAAGATCCTATTAAGGCTATGTTTGTTACAAGGGAATGAAGGAGGGAATGAAATTGTGATTTCATTACCCAAAAAAATTAACCATTTGGTAAGCCAAGGGAATTGAATATTAGCCATTTCTCTGTAAGGGATTTATTCCCCCCTTTGCATCCAAGGAGGGAATAGCCATTCATTCTCAAACCATGAAGAATGACCATTCCTACATTTTAACATATGAAAATCATTAAAAATGGGTGTCATGTATTCTATTCCCACGTCCCCTAACCATTCTGAAACTCCAGTTTTACCAAGCCTACAATACCTAGAAGGGGGGTTGAATAGGTATTATGTATAAATCTTACCCAATTTTGATCTCAAGTCAATTAATCTCTTTTACCACAAATAAATCAGTCACACAGCAAGCATAAAAGCAATTAACAATGGCACAAGAGATTTTTACGTGGAAAACCTTAGATAGGAAAAACCACGGGACCTCGTCCAGTAGAAGCTAATCCACTATGAAATCAACGAGTACAAGACACACTTACAGACCACACAAGGACTCATGCAGTTGTCTTCACTCCCAAGATCACGCACGATCGATCTCCATCATCACGGCTTTGGTCGCAACCAACCTCTTTCACAGCGGTGCCTTCAATCATGAACTCGCAAGCTCGATCACTGTCGCAACGATCTCACAATCATCCAAGGTTGTGAATGGTGTGTGGTTTGATAATCTTTCCTAAGAACAATTGTGAGTCAAAGCTTTAAACTCCACGCTTTTTCTCAACTTTGCAACTTCATCAATCTTCAATCAACCCAAGACTCAACCATCCTTTGGCACGGAATATGACAACATTAAAAACACAGTCTTTACAATCTCCCCCTTTGGCAATTCCGTGACAAAACCAACCTAAATCTCGACATGAGATATGAGACCTATTCCCAAACCACAAAACTGAACAAGTCCTATACTCACTATGAGAATTACAACTTGATAAAGAAATATTACATGGAAAGAACCAACAACTATACTAAATCTCACACTCAACCTATCAACCTATGATCTGTGATCTGCAAACAAAAATAAACAATACCCAAGCATAATATCACAGAAATAGATTAACAACTCAATGAAATTCTATTCTCCTCCAAGCATACATATATTCTCCCCCAAGCATACATTCTCCCCCAAGTAAACAAACTCAAACTCAAAACTATTCTCCCCCTTTTTGTCATGAATTGACAAAGGAAAGCACGCATACAAAAGAATGAAACCACATTAGAGGGAAATCAAAGAATAGAAAGAAGAACTAAGTGATTTCATTAATTAAGCTTAAGAACATCATAGAAGAGAGATGAAAACATCAAAGAGTAATAAACTAGGATCCAATCTCAACACCACCAGCATCAACATCCTCACATCAAGAGACAAAATGATATTAAAAAAAATGTACTCACAATGAGGACACAAGAGATAACAACTCATATTCACTCTGACAAATACTTTTAACTCCCCCTCAAATAAGGCACAAAAAGAAATAATAAAAAATAAAAAAAACATGTGCACTTGACAATATGAGGATATGTTAGGGTGTTCCACAAATATAGAAAAAGAACTAAAATTAAGACACCATTCTACAATATAGAAGCACATGAGTCATTAAAGACATAATTGCAAATTTTCAATAAAGTCCAACACACTTACGCACGATTAGAAAAGTTATTCAAGAAAGCTCACATGTTAAGTGTATAATGCACTGACAACGCTAACGAGGTCGGTTGGCAAAACTACTCATGCTAACCAAAGTCTAATAATTTCAAAGAAAATAAAGAAAAAGAATTCAAACCATTTTAGAATCGAAAAGATTGCTTTTCACCCTTTGTAATTTTTTCTTTTTCTATGAGCTTTGGGAATAATTTTGTAGATATCAAGCTTTCATACCTTTCCCATATTTTTCAATTTTTTAAACATACATTCATTTTTATTATTATTATTATTATTATTATTTTTTGCTCATTGAAGCTCACCATCAATTTTTTTTTTATTATCAACATGATGGCTTTCACACTTTCAAGCAACTAGCCCTCTCCATGAATTACCTCATGTTAGCTTCGGACAATGCGAAGGTAGCCCTTTTTATGAGACATAGGGATATGCATAACATATAGGTCATTCAAATTCTAGCATCCCAAGAAATTTTCAGACATAGATTTAACAATTCATAGAATTAGCCTAAAAACCCCAAAGTCATATGTCAATGGTACAATGTAAAGTGTATAGCATGTAAATTCAAAACTACTCCACTAAGTGTGCTTAAGAGAATGAGACTAAATATCAAATTTATCAATTTATAAATCTCAACTCAATGTGACAATTACAAAGGATATAGTCTCAACATCTTAGTGCAAATCATATATGAGTAAAACACACAACTAGCCAAGAATAGCAAAGCACACAAGAAAATCTTTTTGGTTTTTCTAAATTTTTCATTTTTTTTATACCAATGAAAAAAATAAAAACAAATAAACTCCAAAGAAAAACAAAAATACACACAAAAGTAATAAATCCTAAATACTCCATAACTCTAGGAACGGCATGAATGACATAGAGAAAAGATCACAACTAGAGCACTATGGATAGTTTAAGGTCTTTGCGGACCATAGGTAGTTTAATGTCATTTCGAACAATAGGTAGTTTAATGTCATTTCGGACAAGAAGCCAACTCAACTAGAACCTAGCACAATGCCTTTACTCTTATCCTTTTGCACAACACTAACACGTGGGGTATGACATTCAGAATCCTTTTTCTTCACCCATTCTTTCCTAGCAATGAATCCCTCTCTAGGAAAACTCACAGCTTGTATAGAATCACTCATAGGATCATGAGAAGAAGTGCCTGATCCTCTATTGGCAATTTGTCTCAAATCAACAACCTCTTAACATAGCTTCCTAAGACAATCACCTACATTGTCCCAACTCAAGATAGAATTTCTTGAAGTCCTAGAAGAATTATTCCTAAGATGAAAACAATTAGGTCGGATGTGACCAACTTCACCACAATGGTGACACACAGGAGGACTCCTAAGAGAGGATCTATTCCAAGCATAAGGAATATCATATCCATTAGACCTCTTCACTTGCCTATGGAAGTCACTATCTACCTTCCTAGGAGGACTCTTCCTAGGTAACTCTTGAATCTTCCTAAGGACCGGGCATCTAGGTCTAATATGTCCTTTCAAGCCATAATAAACACAAGTAGGAACTCGCTTGGAAGGCACAATAGGTGGAGGAATAACATACTGAATAACTTGAGACTTTTGAGTCTTAACAAATATGGTTTTAGATGAATTAGGAGTAACCCTATCACTAACAAAACCTAAACCACGCCTATCACTGGGACTCTGTCCTACACCTAACAACTTGTCTAAGGTCTCTTTACCTTTTGACATTTTCTCAAGATCTCTTATCTTAGTCTTCAAGTCTTCCTTAATATTTACTACTCTCAGCTCAAGACTTTTCTTAGACTCAGACAATTCAAACTTCTCATTTTCAAGTCGAACCACCTCATTAGCAAGAAGTGCTTTCTGAGTGCTCAACTGACTCTCATGACCCTTAGAATCAGACAATTCCATCTTTAAAGTCTCTATCTCTTTTTCAAAAGTTTTAACCTTAAATTATAGAGATTAATTAGACTTTTTGGTTTTTAGACACTCTTCAAACAACTTATCATAAGCTAATTGAAGGTCTTCTTCTTCTTCATCATATTCAATCATATTTTCAGAATTAATCTCATCTTTTTCAAACTCCCCCTGACTCTTAGAATCAATAACACTTGATGAGATTTTATCATTAACATGGTGAATAGAAGTAAAGGCCATGAAATTGGAGTTATCCTCTTCTCCTTGAGAGGAATTCTCAGAATCCGACTCAGTCTCACTGTCACTCAAAGTAACATTATATCCCTTTCTATTATTCTGACCACTACTTTGTTTCTTCTTAATATTAGCACATTCAATAGCAATATGACCAAAACCATGACATTCATAACATTGAATTTTATCTCTCTCATCATTCATATCATTTAGTCTCTCCCCCTAAGTTCTAGACTGAGATCTAGACCTATTTCTATCCCTCCTATCCTTGTTGGAACTAGAACCACTACCTTTGCTAGAGTTAGATCCATTGTCCCTACTAGAGCTAGCACTATTACTATTTCTAGAATTGGAAGCACTACTTCTAGGATTTCTGAAGAATTTCTTAACTTTTTTAACAAAGTAGGCAATGTCCTCCTCAGAATTAGTCCTAGAATCATGTCTGCTAGACTTCTCACTCACAGTACTCAAGACAATTCCAGTGTTCTTAGGTTCTTTCTTAGATTTGCAAAACTTCATCTCATAATTCTGAATTTCACCAACCAAGTCTTCCTTTTTCATGGAATCTAAATCTTTGTTATCTTCAATGGAAGTGATCTTAGGAAGGAACCTAATAGGCAAAGATCTAAGGATTTTCCTATTGATTGTAGCATCAGACATAACATCACCTAAGGAAAACCTAGAATTGACAATATCACTCAATCTTGCATTAAACTCATCAAACACTTCATTCTCTTTCATAGTCTCTTGTTCATACAAGGCAGTAAGCATTTGAATTTTAGTGTTTTTAACAGATATGGTACCTTCATGAGGTTTCTCAAGGATATTCTAAGCCTCTTTTGCATATTCATAATAGGCTACCCTTCAAAATTCATCTCGGGATATTCCACTGAAAATAGCATTGATTCCTTTGGAATTCCATTTAAGTTCTTCATAATCTTCTTCAGTCCATTGAACTTTAGGCTTGTCAACAGATACACCTTCCACAACCACCTTGGGCGGAGTTTATCCATCAATCACAGCAAACCACACCCTCTCATCAATTGATTTGAGATATGCTCGCATGAGGGCCTTCTAGTACCCATAATCCTTACCATTAAAATATGGTATTGAAAGTTTGACAGGCTCCACACTACCGGAATCGAATGAAAAGATCAACACTCAGGCTGTTAAACCTTAAGAGTGAACCTTAGCTCTGATACCAATTGAAATTCTGGTTTTACCAAGCCTACAATACCTAGAAGGGGGGTTGAATAGGTATTATGTATAAATCTTACCCAATTTTGATTTCAAGTTAATTAATCTCTTTTACCACAAATAAATCAGTCACATAGCAAGCATAAAAGCAATTAACAATGGCACAAGAGATTTTTACGTGGAAAACCCTAGATGGGAAAAACCACGGGACCTCGTCCAGTTGAAGTTAATCAACTATGAAATCAACGAGTACAAGACACACTTACAGACCACACAAGGACTCATGCAGTTGTCTTCACTCCCAAGATCACACACGATCGATCTCCGTCGTCACGGCTTTGGTCGCAACCAACCTCTTTCACAACGATGCCTTCAATCACGAACTCGCAAGCTCGATCACCATCGCAACGGTCTCACAATCATCCAAGATTGTGAATGGTGTGTGGTTTGATAATCTTTCCTAAGAACAATTGTGAGTCAAAGCTTTAAACTCCACGCTTTGTCTCAACTTTGTAACTTCATCAATCTTCAATCAACCCAAGACTCAACCATCCTTTGGCACAGAATATGACAACATTAAAAACATGGTCTTTACACATTCCTTCCCAAATCAAGAAGAATGGTAATTCCCACGTTTTAAGGAATGTCATTAAAAGCGAGTCCAATCTTTTCTTTTCTATTTCATTCCCACCACTTACCAACACATTGGAATCGAATTACCATTCTCATTTCATTCCCTAACCAATACACCAAAAATGGCGAGGTGTTTCCTCACCAAAAAAATAATAATAATAATAATAATAATACTAAAAAATGGCGAGGTGTTTTAGGTGTGGAAAGTTTAGATCTTAAATAACAAGCAGCTTGAATCTGAGTTTTTCTTTGCCCTGTATTTTATTCTGTTTTGCGCAAATAAGCTTAATATTAAATAATAAAACCTTTAATCTGAGGTTTATGTTTACAAAACTGATGATGTGTTTCACATAAATGTGATGCTGCGTATCAATTTGTCAAGCTCTTCCAACATAGGACTGGGTTTCTTCCAATGAGAAATCATCACATTTTGACATCAAAGCAGCAGATTATCCCTTACCGGCCACATTAAAGTTACATAGAAAGGCATTAAATCAGCAGATTATCCCTTGCCGGCCACATTAAAGTTACATGGAAAGGCATTAATCATACATTCCATATGATTACCGACAATTTACTTTAACACCTACTGAGATATAAAATAGGAAAAAGGTTTAACAATTCCACAACCTTTTGATCTTGGACCCAGCTGGACCGTATGCACATCATCAAGTATGGACCCATCCATACATGGTCAGGAAGACCTATCCATGTTAGCTTCTCCCAAAATGTCTTTGGTCTTTACAAAATTATTGACCAACTGGCCCCATATATAATGGACTTCCATAATCTCTATCTTCCACAAAATTATTGATGGAGGACTTTAAGGTGCAAAAAAGAAGGCAAATCAATGGTGGATGAGAATGAGACGTTACCTAAATGTACGGGCCTCATTGTTTGCAAGGTTTCACTTCTTGTTGTTTTGGGGCTGTGGAAATCAATAGTGGTCCTCAAACGTTATAAGCAACCCCATACCTCATGCCGTGCAAATAAACGCATATATTCCTTCTTTAGCTAAGTCAATTTAGAATTTTTGGAATTCTCATTAATATTTTAATTTGGAACTTGAGAGGGTCAAATTTTGTCTTAAAAATCTAAAAGGATGGATATTTTTGGATTCCACTACCATTGGGATGAATCGAAACGTTTGATGTAGGAGTCTTTTCACATCTCTACCATTACTAAATGATCAGTAATGGTCTTTCATCCAAACCTTTCATATTTTTCATAAAACCTTAAAAAAATGCAAACTAATTATTGAAGACTTTAAGGTGCCAATTAAAAAGAATGCTAATTAAAAGATGAACATTAAAGTAGGGCCAAATGTTAGTGATCTTACATTCTTGCTATACTTGGTAGGTTTTGGTTGGTTGGTTTGTTTTCTGCATTTTTTCCAAAAAAAAAAATTCTATAGCCTGTAATTGACTCGTCAAACTCCAAATGATACCATAGAACGTACGTAAATAAAGCAGTGCAATATATATAGTCTTGATAGGCTGAATAGAGCCATCCAAGAAATTGTGATGAGATAATGGATGTAGAAATAAGGAACCATGTGGGAGCCTTGCCAAAGACATGCTAAAAATCCAAGAAATTGTGTCAACGACTTCTCAGCTTCCTGCTTCCATGCCATATTGGACTTTTGGAAAAACAAAAAAGAACAGGCCAAACAGTTCAACGTGGGTCCCATTTGCTTTTAAATCTCAAAAATTTCCATTTAGTTTACTCCATTTTTTCACCTGGGTGTCTCTTATAGAAATGATGAAATGTTGGATAATTAATGGTGAATCAGGGAATTAAGATGGACTGACTACTAATTATTTTAGGTACCAGTATTTGGCTTTAGTTCTCGAAAGAGATTATTTTTTTGAAACTTGCAAGTGATTTCATCGATCTTATTTTCACATTTACCATATGATCGGCCTGTGTGTGAATCCATTCAGTTTTGCAATTGTTACTACATATTCATTGCAACAAACTATAATAATTGTGAGTAAAATACCCAAACAGGCCCAAAATAGCTTATGGGCTCCAAAAGAGATTTTGGGCCACCGAAAATCTAATCCAAACAGGCACTTAGCCTGCTTGTGAACTCAAAGAGGCTTAAGTTGGGTTTCCATTGCTTCAAAATACAACATGACTTAAAAATATATAAATAAATAAATAAGATAAGATAGTAAAAGAAGGTAAAATGTGCTACACGTTTTTGAAAAGAGGGTTTTGTGTGGAATAAGAAATGGGCTAAACTATCACGTCTCAATGAAAGTGAACAGCTAAGGAACACATGACCAAGACCCAAGAATGTCCCACTTGTGAGAAATTTGCAGGAAATTTCGGTATGAAATGATTTGGGCATAATTTCTTCTTTCTTTTTCTATTGTGATTAGTATGTGGCTTCAATTAGTTTCCACATATTGACAATAGCCCCCATGAAATGTGGCCATAGGCATAATTTCTTTTTTTCATACTGTGCTTTCAAACCTATCATAATAATGGTTCTACTCTGAAATACCTAATCATATCATCATCTTAGATTAAATGGTGGACCCGAAATGGTCTCCCCCGTGTAAGTGTTTGATGCAGGTGTTTTTCACACCTCTACTATTACTCTGGTAAAATTAAACAATGGATGTCCTAATGCCTTTTATAATGGTTCACACCTCTAGTATTTCAATTGAAATACTACATAATGTTATATGTTCCAACTCTCTATATTAATTGATTTGGGGCCACTTGACCCCATTTGACACCATCTCATTTCACCTGATTAAATGATAATGTGATAGTTGACAAATTAAAATATAAAAAATATAAAAAATGAAAAATATCTGACACCATCTCATCTATTACATGAGGTAGTACAAGTAACATTTTCCCAATTAAAATCTATGCTCAATATGGCACTAATTCAGTTTCCAATGGATGTCCTAATACCTTTTATATAGTTTTTAATGAAAAATTTTAAAAATAAATATCTTTGGTAACTTTTTTTTTCTTTTTTTTTTCTTTTTGTGGAGGGGGGAGGGAACATTACAAATTTGCCAGGATGGTTATCTCTGCATTTCTTCTCGATTAAGAGTCCGAATGTGACGCATCAAAACAAAAATTAAACCCATATTGCTCGAATAGAACATGAAATATATAACCAACCAATATTGCAAATCCAATTAATGTGGGAGCCTTTAATGAGAAGAGATGGTGGCTGTGGAAACAAGGGACTCTATGGGACCCATGAACAGAAACATGCTTTATACAAATTCAAAAGGTTGCGTGGAAAACTTCCCATGCTTCCACGCCAAACCCACCCTCAGTCTTAATCATCACTCTTTTTCCACAGAAATGTGGCACCGGGGACCAAGTAAACGGATGAAAGACTTGACTAAATTATTGGTTCTAAAGCAATTAGATATCACTTATGTCCTAAAAATCTAAAAAAATGGATTTTTTTGGATTCCACGGGCGACTAGTCCAAATTAGGATGAATGAATGAAAACGTTTGATGTAGGAATCTTTTCACATCTTTTCCATTACTAAAGAACCACTTACACCCCCTCTAGTATCTGACAATTACAAATACACCCCCTCTTGTTTCTGAAATTACATTGACACCTCTTACTTTACAAAATAAACTACAGTAACACCCCCTCAAACAAGCCATCGTTAATAATTCCATCCAAATTGGTTTATGTCATGTTTATCTTTTTTCAAAAATACATAGATTACCCTTAGATACTTATTGTTTGGACATTTAGACAATATAATTCTACATAATCTCACATTTGTTGTTTTTCCAAACAAACCAAACACCTTCATGTTTTTTTCTAATTTGTTAAAATCTTCAGCTCAAAAAAAAATATATATATATTTTGTTAATATATTATTTATTTATTTATTCTTTTTTTTTTTTTTTTTGATAAAGAGATGATAGAATTAATGGCTAAAATGAATAATAAAGTAACCCACACCAAATCCCATAACTCTTTAATAGATCCATCAAAGCTTTATCTATTTTGATTGTGCCAAATTGTCCACATTAACCTCATAGCTAGCTCTATCTCATCTTCGTTCATATTAACTTCCCAAAAGCATCATCCTAACTTGAACAGTGCATTCTCAATAATATTTTAACATATTTTTAATTAAAAAAATATATTTTTTTTTATTTACACTCATCACACATCTCTACACTCCTAAAAAATAGAGCATAAAGTCTAATTAAATTTTACTACCCCCCACACACACACACACAAAAATAAAAATTAAGAAAAATCCAATTAAAAATGAAGTTATGATGTAAATCCAATTTTATCAAATTGCAATGATGAAGAGGAGAGGGAAAGAAGAAGAGAGATTTGTTAAACAATGCAATTTACATCAAGGGTATTGATGTCATTTTATGTGTATGGTAAACCCCATTAAACTAACCATCCAAACAAGAGGTGTTAGTGTAATTTCAAAAATGAGAAGAGGTGCATCTGTAATTATTAGATACTATAGGGGGTGTAAGTGTAATTTACTCTTAAAAATATTGGGGTAGGGCAAAGGGTACTCCTCATGGGCTCTGTGGGCCCCACCAATGGCACTAGGCCTATCTGACCCACAAAAGGGCCTAAAGCCAATTTATTTCACAAACTTTCAAAATGGGTTTTAATTATTGAAAAACATTGTGGGCTATGTCATTTCAAAACAATTTCAAAAAACAAGCCCAAAAACCCAAGGTTGAATACAGATTTGCATGCACTCTATACCATGATGCTGATATTTATCTGTTTAATCATCCTTTTAGTGCTATGGATGCTCATACAGGAACTCATCTTTTCAAGATTATTCTTGTTTTCCCTCTTAATTCCCTATAATTTGGGTAAATTTCATTTTAAGCTGTAAATCATTGCATTAATTTTTATTAGGATGCCATAAAAAAAAAATTGGGTATAACATTACTCTAAGAATTTTATGACCTTATCAGCACTTTCACTTTATTAATATTAGCAAATGTATTGGAAGAAAGGAAATAAATACAGAAATCAAAACCTCCCATCTACTTAATCAAAAAATTTTAATTAAAATTAAAATTGAAAAATTAAAAACCTTAAAATTAAAATTGAAATATGAAAAGCCTCCCAGCTCGTAAACCGATATAGGAGAGTCGGCATAAAGCGCAAAGGATATAGGGACCGAATAAGAAAGTAAGGGAAGGCTTTATTAGGTGGACCCAGTTTTTGATAATGGATTCACCTCCAAATCTCCAATGGACCGTCCAATCTACACGGAAGCTTAACCACATAAAAAGGCTAGACCTACATTATGGATTGGGGCCCAATGAGGAAACGTTTTTCTTTTTTCTTTCTAAGGAAAACCTTTTTTTTGGGGGGGGTGTTAAGAGGGGAGTTTTATTTCATTAACAACTAAGACAAATTACAAAGGCACAACGTGCAAAAAAAACTTGCAAGTTCCATGGATAGAGATTTCAATACAACAAAATTGGAATTTATAGTAGTTAATGTCTTAATTAACTAGATAATCGGCACATTTATTTGCTTCTCGACACACATGCTGTACATGCCAACCACGCTGGAGGAGGGACCTGCAATCATGAACTAATATTAAATAAAAATTGATGTCCTAAGAAGAATAATTATATTTTGTCATACAAATGGGTACATAATTCATTTAAATAAAAATTAAACGATGATAGTGTTTTTTTGTTTTTTTTTTTTTTGGTACATTGGGAGGTACCAATTCATCATCTTGAATGGAATTATTTTAAAAAAATTGAATTCATCACCAAAATTGATGTTTTAGGATCAGATATAGAACTTCAAAAAATGCTATTTTGAATTCTTACATCAACACCATAGTTGATGTTATTGGATCGACTCAATAAATTTATCAAAATGCCATTTTTTTTTTAAAATTCCCATTCTCATTTGTGATGATAGGTATCATTAATTTCATGAATAATTTCATTCAAGATGATGAATTTATGTTGTTATTATAAATTAAAAAAATACCATATAATTGTTTAATTTTCATTTATACAACGTAACCAAATGGACCGTTAGGGATTGATTCAGCCAAGTGGTGGTGAGGGGGCGATCAGGAAGCTGGGCTGAAGGGGTCGACGGGGATGTTTCAAGTCTTACGATCCGTATCATGGTTAGTACTTAGTAATCCATGGTTCAGTATAAAACTATAAATACAGTGAATGTTTGACGTACTTTACCAAAGTACAACACGATTAAAAATCCAACCAAATTAATAATACAATAAATTCAGGAAAAATAGGGTTTGGTAGGAATAATAATATCATTCAGTTTTGTATATCATGAAATCCGAAACAACTCTTCTGAATTATAAGTAAGGGTGCAAGTTGCGTGGGTGGGGAGGAGATTTAACTATGCTCTATGGCTTAACTAGTGGCAGAGTTAGAAATTTGGCCCAAGCTGAGGGTCAAACTTCGATTTGACTTTAAGAAATTTGGCTCAATGCTTCTCCCTAACTTTAAACCCAAATAATGCTGGAGTGCCACCATGCACATACTTCAGAGCCTATTTTTGGAACACACTCTTGTAAATCTATCTAACACATGCAATTCCTTCGTGCGGTTGTGCCTAAGATAAATGAAATATCCATGTATCCTATTTTAAACCCAGAGAGAGAGAGAGGGAGAGGTGACCCGAGGTAAAAATTTAACTTATTTTTAAAAATTTAGTTCACCTCAACTTCGTGAAAGGGTGAAAGGACTTCCCTAGTGGAAAAACATTTATACGGAAACGGGTCAAGCAGATAAAAATGAGTCATGTTCCATGAGCAGTCAAAAAAATTGTCATCTGGGTCGTACAACCACCAACCATCCCAGTTTTTTCAGATGCAAGAAATTTTCCCATCTTTACTTTCAATCTGACATATTTATTTGGTAATGTTACAATGAACCTAAGATCGAGTTGACAAGTAAGCATTCTTGCTTAGGTATATGCCATAATCTTATCCATTATGAGAGCAATGAGTTGAGGTTTGACGAAACTGAAAATTAAGCACTAAAACTTTTTTATCATGCATGAAAACACTGAAAATTAAGGGATTAATGCATTTTTCACCAAGAAATATCACATATTATTTTCATATGCCATAAGGCTAGTTTTACTCTTCCTATGGTAAGAAACTAGGCTGATGACATGATAGTTTAATAGCATTCTCCTCATTTATTGAATGAGAGATCTTGGATTTAAAATTATGAATAAGCATTGATACCCATTTGTTGGTATTAGGAAGCCTAGGAGGCCAGGATAAAGAGTAGATTCTATCAATAGTAAAAAATAAAAAAATAAAAATGGTACTCCCTCCAACACACAAAGATAGGTCAAGTTTGACAAAACACGAAGTTTAAGAAAACTTATTATTATATGAGCTAGGCTATTGCCACCACATAAAATATTATAAGCCCCCATTTAATTTATATTTTTAAGGTTTTATGAAAAATATAAAAAAAAATTATGAAAAGAAATCACTTAGTTTACTAGAAAACATTATTCCAGACAACTTTGTAACATAAAGTTTTTCCAAAATATGTCATTTAAGTAAACTTTTTGGCATTTTTCGTGGAAAATGAAATAGAGATTGTAAATGGCAAAAAAGTGCTTAAATAATAGATTTTGGAAAAAATTTCTTCTATAAAGTTGTTCAAAATGATGTTTTTTAATGAACAATGTGATTAATTTTCATAAAAACTTTTTATATTTTTCATAAAACCTCAAAAAGTGTAAACTAATGGGAGGGCTTTAAGTACTTTATGTGGTAGCAATAGCCTCACTCTTATTGTATTGATTTGTCACTTTTTAAACTCAAACTTTCCAAAAGTATTATTTCTTTCTTGGTATTGGGTTTTGTATTGAAAGTAATCATTGAAACAATTAAAGGTAATATAGGAAAGTTCAAAAAATTAATGATTTGACTTTTTAAAGTGGACAAACATTTTGAGACTAAAAAAAATTACAAAAATGGTCTATTTTTGTAAGACGGATGGAGTAAGAAACAAGAAATTAAAAATATTGGGTTAAGGCAAGGGAGCCTCAAGGGCTCTGTGGGCCCCACCAATGGCACTAGGCCTATCCGACCCACAGAAGGGCCTAAAGCCAATTTATTTCACAAACTTTCAACATGGGTTTTAATTATTGAAAAACATTGTGGGCTATGTCATTTCAAAACAAACCCAAAAACCCAAGGTTGAATAAAAATTGTTCGCGCTCTATGCCATGATGCTGACATTTATCTGTTCAATGATCCTTTTAGTGCAGTGGATGCTCATATAGGAACTCATCTTTTCAATGTTATTCTTGTTTTCCCTCTTAATTCACTGTAATTTAGGTAAATTCTATTTTAAGCTGTAAATCGTTGCATTAGTATTTATTAGGATACCATAAAATAAAATAAAAAAAGGGTATTACATTAAGAATTTTATGACCTTATCAGAACTTTCACGTTATTAATATAAGCAAATGTATTGAAAGAACAAAAAAAAAAATTCAGATATCAAAACCTCCCATCTGCTTAACCAAAAAATTTTAATTAAAATTAAAATTGAAAAATTGAAAACCTTAAAATTAAAATTGAAAAATGAAAAGCCTCACATCTCGTAAATCAGCGATATAGGAGAGTCGGCATAAAGTGTCGAAGAGTATAAGAACCGAATAATAACGTAAGGGAAGGCTTTATCAGGTGGGCCCAGCTTCTGATAATGGATTACCTCCAAATCTCCAATGGACCGTCCAATCTACACGGAAGCCTAAGCACATAAAAAGGCTAGACCTCCATTATGGATTCAGGGCTAATAAGGAAATGCCTTCATTTTTCATTTAAGGAAATGCTTTTTTTTTTTGGGGGGGGCTGTTTAAAAGGGAAGCTCTATTTCAATAACTACTAAGACTAATTATAAAGGCACAACAAAAAACTTGCAAGTTCCATGGATGGAGATTCCAGTACAACAAAATAATTGAAATTTATAGTAGTTCCTGTCTTAACTACATAATTGGCACATTTATTTGCTTCTCGATACACATACTGAATCTACACATGCCAATCACGCTAGAGGAGGGACTTGCAATCATGAACTAATATTAAAAGCCATGGGGAGGGGGTTAAGTTGGATCGAATGAGATGCATCTAGCTGTACGTCTAATTGTAAACACACTAGGCGAAAACCCATGTCCCAAGCTATTAAGCTAATGACAGCCCTAACTGGCCATAATTTAGCACACTTTTGGTGTGTGTGTGTGGAGTTCCTTTGATAAAAAAAACTAGTAGTACACCCAATTTTCCTGGCAAAACCTTGTATCCATTGGCCCATAGAGTTTCTTACATGCTAATTGAACGCAAGGGAGGGAGACATACACTGATATACTAGAAGATCGAATGAATACAAGAAGTTCAAAAACAAAAATCAAGCTTGTAATGCCATAATCATGAAAGGTATAAATACTTTATGTTAGAAATTTAAGAGTTTTATTTCAAGGAAGTTACAAAACTTTATTTTTGGAGATTTATTTTTTTCAGTTTTAAAGAGATTCTATTTACTCTTTTGGTGGTTACCATTTCTGTGATAATTTTTTTTTACCGTTTTATGTAATGTATTAACCATTAGAGTTAATACATTAAATTTTTCCTTTGACTAAACATTTGGTGTAGGTATATCTGGGGCTATAAAACCAAACGTTGCAGTCATATTTTGTCTTTCTCAACATTCTTATCTTCTCCCTCTTTGTCTTTCTCTCTTTTTCTCCAACTCTCATACTCTCTTCTATTTTATTTTATCTATTTTTCTTTGGACAATTTAGACGCGTTCTTAGTACTGTCTGCTATAGACGTGCACTATGAATCAGATCACCTGAGAGGAACTGGGTTGTATCTTGGAGCCGTATACAACCGCCAATACCTGCACGTGGAGAGGCGTATGCGACTTTAGGATAGTGAATACGTGCCTCACTGATTCCTGGCTATGTTTTCTTTACTTTATTCCTTTTACTTTGTGCATAAATATTAATTGACGTATACCTTGTTCTATTATGTTGTCAATTTGATATTCTATCTAATTGTGTAATCATTTATATTTGTATAATTCATATTTGTATAATTGTTCATAGTGTAGTAGTTAAATATATTTCCCACCAATCTAAAGTCGCATACTATTTTATGAAAAATTATAAGTTAATATTTTGTTGAGAAATCGGTGTTTAGAATTGTGTTGTGATGTTGTGAGTAAGCAATACAACTTTTATAGGAGATTGTTTGGGATTCTTACTGTGTTAGTTCATAACAATATTGATTACTAATTTGACTTATTTGCCATAATCTTATATGTATTTTAGAATTAAATCTGATCATGTTCTTAATCATTTATATTTGTATAACTCATGTATGTTTATAAGCTTGGTCACTGGTTCTGTTATGGGCTAAGAATCTTTTCATCTTGCGGGAATTCCGATTTTGTTTAAAGTTTCAAGGTTTTATGCCCACTTCTATTAGAAGTTCTAGTGCAAACCATTCAGTCTCTTTTTTTTTTTTTTCAATGGGTATCCTCCACTTCTGATGAACTACAAAGAAAAATGGTTGCTTTGTTGAAACAAGTTTTAATTACATGTGATTGTGGTGTAAATTATATATATATATATATATATATATATATATATACTCCCATCATTCCCGGTTGATAATATGAGTAAATAGTTGGGAGGATTTGAATCATGGATTAATATGAGAGACAAATGAATTTCTTAAATGTCACATTGTATTAATGTATTTGGGTGTTTATGGTTTTTGGCGTGTGCTTTGGTTTGAGGTTGTATTAGTAGAGGTGGAGTTTTTATGTTCATGGGGAAAGTCTTTTCTCAAGGCCATATAATTTTAATATTTTATTCATGTTAATAAAATAGCTCTTTTTTGCTGCTATATATATACAAATTAAAAATTGATAGTAGTTCACCACTAAGGCAGGCCATATGCCATGGGTGAGTCCAATAGGCTTTTGGTATGGAGACTTGTGCATTCAGTAGATTTCCACTTATATCATTGCATGTTTTTATTTGTTTATTATTTAATCTATTGCACCGTTTTACTTAGACATTGCTGATCCTATAGCTTTCTGGAATCTGGGATTTTCCAAACATTACTTAACCCTGTTCAGGATAAAACTGTTAAGTTTATAATCATCGTAGTAAGTAATAATAATATTAATCTTTTAAGATTGGAAAGATAGGTTATGGTAATTGGAGTAGTTATCTTATCATTAAAGGATTTTAAATTCATTAGTAACTGCTAGAGAAAGAATAAAATATAAAGACCAACATAACAAAATTGACAGAGGATTTTAGTTATATGTCTAAACCTTAGAAGCATGGCCGGTAACATAGAGGCAAACATTCATGGACAATTATTCAGTCCATTTCGGACTGCAGCATTCTATTTTATATCCAATAAATTTGTATTGCTATTCTTTTGCTTAAATTAATTATTTTGTTACATTAAGTTCTTATACATCATGATGACTATTGAACCTGTTTAAATTCTATGAGATTATCTTTACTCTGTTTTCTTAATGGTCATTATCATGCATGGAAAAGAATGTTGTTACCCTGTATGTGCTTCAAGTGTGTGCTTGGAGTGTTTTTTTTTTTTTTTTTTTTCACTCTTTTGCCCATCTATTCCTATTTTGGCCAGCTGTGATATGGGCACAATTTGATTCCGTAGAGTTTAATGTAGAGAGCCTCCATTGAACGTGTTCATTGTGTCCATGTAGAATTGTAGGGGAAATCTTTTTATTTTATTTTATTTATTTATTTTGTTAGTATTCTAAGTTCTTATATTTGGTGGAAAGGATATGTGTTATATAATCACAATTCATACTGAATCTGGTCTATGATTCTCATTAATCTCTATCATATAATATTTATCTGTTGCCCTGGTTGTAGTGTACTTTGCATTATTTTGGTTTTGTAATTCTTTTATGTTAGCAAGGAAATATATTTTATTCAAGTCTATTACAATTTTCTTCTATGTCACACATAATTATTCTTTTCTTACTCTTTATTACTATTTTACATGGTTATTATTATCATTATTATTATTGTTATTACTATTTTTTTTTATTCTGGTTATTTCAAAGTATCATGTCGCCTAATTGTATTAGGTATTTGTCTCTAGCATTGGACACATAGTAAGATAAAAATTTCTAGTGCTAAGTTAGCTCCTTATCAATTCCATTTTAGTTTAACAGGTATTTGAAAATTGTTTTAAGTTCTATTTATATATTTTTCTTAAAGTCACATGTCTATATTCTTTGCTGAATAGTTATTACTGTAATTTCTTTCCTTCTAGCAAATCTAGTGAGAAATTGAATACAATCACATGTCTTGATTTGGAAATATGATTATGTGTTAATTAATTGCATAAATTTAAAGTAAATTGATTTGAATGTGGTGGTTCAAATTTTGAACAACTATTCGTTGTCGCATGTTATAAAATTATTTTGGTATGGGGATCACAATTGGTGATACAGATTACTCCTAGTGAGATTTATAATACCGTAATTATTAAACATCATATGAAGAGTATTTATGGGCATGGAAATAAAATAATCATTTTATTTGGAGTAAGATATTATCAATTTTACATTATCTTATGATTTACACTATATTATGTACATTGCAGTTTTAAAATTTCGGACTACATACGTGTATGCACCTACATAGCCCACCTCGACCTGGACCGGCTAGCCGTGTCGTGATGTGGCGCATGATATGACGCACACGTGACTTAATGGGTTGTTTGACCATTTGACCTTAATTTCTTTGATTTATGAGTGTCCGTTACTAATTGTTGGACTTTTATTTCATGTTATTTATTGGGCTGTTATAAGAATTATTATAACACTTATTTTGGGCCTTTATCCCACTAGATAGTAAGAGTCAAGCATCTAATTACCTTAATACCTTGCTTAATTCACTATAAAAAAAAAAGTTGATAAATGATACTTTAAAAATAATAAAAATGACTATTTTAGTGAAAAGAGTCATCTTATTATTTTTATCATAAGAAGATGACTAAAATTTAAAATTAATTTAAAACTGGTCATCTCTCTAAGAATGAAGATGACTGCTTTTTAAAACCACCATTATTATTGTTTTATTAAATGATTGGATTTAAAAGATCCGACATCTATTAGGTTTAAAAAAAATTAAAAATGCACATAATTTTTTGGAGCTCTCTCGAATCTCGATCCTTCAGAATGCACAAGCAACTGGAGCAAGGTCTCTCCCTTACTCTCTACATCCCTCTCTCCATGGGGGTTCTTCCCAGACCCTCACGCACCGCTCTCGCCCTTGCCGCCGTCTCCCATTTCTGTATTCCCATCGTCGTCCCCCGTCTCTGCCGTCTCATCGTCTTCCCCATTTCTGCCATCTCATCGTCGTCCCCGTCTCCGTAGTCGGTGAGTTCAATATTTTGTTGCTTTCTTTTCTTTTCTTTTCTTATTTTTTTATTGAAATTTCTCTTCCTACTCGTCTCTGTCTGGTGTGCATGATTTCTATTCTATGATTTCAGTTGTAGGGTTTCAGGTATTAGGTATTTGGGTTTCAATTGTAGGGTTTCTCATCTAGGGTTTGTATTTTTGGGAATTTTTTTTCTGTAATTTTTATGACCGAGTTACGAATGACTCAAAACCTGGTTGTTTGCTAATTTGATATGCTGGACAACTCATGGTCTCTTAGACGATTGATTTAGACTACAATCAGTAGTGATTTTGTTTGCTAAGAAATTTATGTCATCTCTTGGATTGCTAGAGGTGTTGGAGGTAAGGTCAATAGGAGAGCTGTTAGTAGTGTAATTTTGGTTTGGAGAGTTGATCTGCTTTGTTTCCAGGTAACTTATCTGGAGTTGATTAATAATTCTGTTGAGATGCTTCATTTGGTGCGATTCCTTAGCTCACCAAATTATAGCCCTTTTTTGCTTTGCTTCACCTCAATGGGTGTGTCCTTGTATTGCACTGCTTTTGTTTCGTGTTGCATGTATTTGTCTATTTTGGGTCTAATTCTGATCGTTTTTCTGGGTTGTGTTGCGATTTAAACGAGTTTGGTGTTTTAATGGGCTTGGAGATTTTGGATCTGAGTTGGGGATTCAAAGTGTTGGTTATTGGAGCCGGGTTGTTGCATATTTTTTTATTTCGTGATTTTTTTTTTTCTCCTGGGATGTGTTGCTTTCATTCTATGAGTTTTATGCGTCCTCTGTTTTTTTTTTTTTTTTTTCCCCTTAGGGTATGTTGTGTATTTTTCTTTCTAAGAGGATATATAATATTTGCTTGTATGACTAGAGAGGTTAATATTTTAGGATTTCTAAAATATATGAAAATGTAGGAAAGGGGAAGAACAATTGAATTTAGTCATCTTGTGGATTCGAATCATCAGATCGTGTTTGACATCGCTTTTGAAGTATATATTGACTCATTTTTGTAATTACAATTTATTATTTGCTAGTCCTATTCTTGAAAGGTGATATAATGCATTTGGGTTAAAGCAGCTAATGAACTTGTTCTTCTTAAATAATATTATTAATTGTAGCCACTCCTCATATATATGCTTGTTTGGGTTTTAATGCAATGAACTGAGAAAATTCTGTTTCAGTGCATTGATTCTTTACATTATAGCTGTTTAATCTTTTTCATGCAGTGCTTTTATGGAAATTGATGTTTCACCTGTTGGCACTGTTTGCACAGAAATGGGATGCAAAAGGAAAAGGTATATCTTACTTTATTCAAATACTATTAAGATTTTTACAAGATCTAATGAGAACATATGATGAATAATATCTTTGAAATCAGCATCTTAGTGAACTTCTAGGCTAAGGTCACTCTTATTATTATTATTGTTTCCAAATATTATGATCAAGTGCTTATGTTCCTTTTTCTTGTAAGCAACTTTCTCTTCTTCTTTTTTCCCCTGCATCATGCATGCACCATTCACACATTCATGATGACTGCATTTTGATAAATTACAGGGAACATAATGGATCTTGTAGTCGGGCACGAACTAAAGCTTGCTGTGAGAAAATGCGGAGGGACAAGATGAATGATAGGCATGTATCTTTTTGAGTTATAATAAGTTCACCATTTTAAGCTAATAGCTAGGACAATCCTAGTGCATGTATTTTTCCTGTGATTAATATGATTTGTTATTGTCTTGTAATCTACAAAAGGTCTAATCTTTTTCTTATTTATTCCAGTTGTCTTTTATAATATCAAAATATCCATCCTTTTCCTAAATGCCTGCATTTGGTTGATCAGGCCAGACATGAAAGGGAAAGAAATTCCCTTGAAACACAAAATTATATGTTCTCTGTGCAGCAAGCATTAAAATGCATGATGCATTTACGATTTAATAGCAGTACATGTACAGTTTGTCAATTTTGTGAAATTGCAAATCACTTCCCCCCCCCCCCCCCCCCCCCCCCCCAATTTATTTGGTTGAACAATTGAAATGATATTTGATGTTTTGCTGATGAGACATATTGTCTATGCTTCTTAAAGGTTCTTAGACCTCAGCTCTGTTTTGGAACCTGGGAGGCCTGCCAAAACTGACAAATCTGCTATACTCAGTGACGCTATTCATGTTTTGAACCAGTTAAGAACCGAAGCTGAGGAACTAAAAGATAAAAATGAAAAGCTTCAAGAAGACATTAAAAGTTTGAAGGTAAGTTTTATCCTGATGATAGTTGTAAGAAAAAAATGAAAACCTTTGTACATGCTTTGAAAAAGGAATTAAATTATCCCATTGTGTTAATTAAAAGTTTTATCTCGTTGGTGGGTCATATTCTGCTTTCTTGGAAGTGCTTGCATGATCTCAATATTTGCATGTGTTGCAACATGAACACCATAACATTTAGGGCTTGTAGAGTGTTCTATGTTTCTAAGATCATAAACATTTAGGATGCATATTGCATTTCACTAAACTATTGATTGAGATTAATCCTTCAAATCATCCTATATGATTGATCCAGTTGGCCTAACTATATTAAGGATTCTATTTAATTTTGAGGATTTCAGAAGTTTATTGATTTGTGGTTAGCTAGGTATGTTTTTTTGCAACTTTTACTTGTAGTAGTTAGTTTTTGGTAATGTGGTTTGATTCTGTTTCTTATGATGGCTAATCTTAAATTGCCTTCATATCTCTAGTCTATGGTACAGGTTTTAGCTGGGTATGTTACTTATTGTATTAAAATCTGGAATTATTCTTGTTTATTTATTTATTTATTTTAGAGAAAGTTGTCCCATAAAACTTATCAATTTTTTACTTACACATATCCAAAATATTTACAAATTAGTTTCAAATTACTAGTGGAATTTTTGAATTAGTCCCAAAGAAATTATTATTTTTAAAATAAAAAAAAAAAAAAAACCTAACTTCTAGGATTTCCAAAGAATCAACATCTACTCCGATCTGTTTGGGTTTCTTCTGTCGATTCAAGTATTCAATACAGGATGTTGGTCATCTTACCTATGTCAGTTATGGCTAGGAAGCAGGCTATAAATTTTTGTTTGGATATATCTATGTCAGTTATGACCGTTCAATTTCATTGTATTTGTAATTTCTTAATTTGTGTTATAAGTTGTATTCATTTTTAATTTTAATAAATATTCTGTAACGAATTTCACAAAATCCACAATTATCCCCAACAATGTTTTCCCTTCAGAATTCACAATATTAATTCAGACTTAGATCACTAATGCTCTAATTATTGGTGGGAAGAGTGAAGATTACCTATGTTTTTATATATCTTGTTCACGTATTGATCTGTAGAGAGCTTCTTATTCGAGGGTCCCATGGATAACTTTCAAACCCAAAGTCGGCATGTTGATCAAACCATCAAGATGGTACCCTTATTATTGAGCTGTAACCTCAGCCTACTCTTAAAGGTCCATGTAAATAAATCAGATCAACATATTGTCAATTAGAGATACACACTGACCGCTGAAATGGTTATTTGCAAGACTCAAGTTAGCGAGCTTTTCAAGCTTAGAAAGCGACGATGGAATCCTGGCCACTGAAATTGTTTGATGAGAGATACAAAAAAGATATTTGTGTAAGATTGCCAAGCCATACTGGAAAGTGATGATGGGATTTGGCCACTCAAAATGTTAGCTGAGAGAAACAAGGAAGACATCTGTGTGAGGTTGCCAAGCTATGGCGGAATTGAACCTGTAGAGTTGTTGTATAAGAGAAATTATAAAATTCAAAAATTGACTTCAGAATAAATCAAGTTATTAATAATAAGGGTAAAATACACTTTGCGCTCTTCAAGTTTGAGCCATTTTTAGCAAACCGCCTTATAGTTCATAAATTACACTTTGCCCCTTTGCATATGACACGTGGCAATCCATTTAGCTGACACGTCATCACCGGAAGGGGACAAAGTGACATCTTTTGCAAAATGTGTGTAGTCATTTGTTTGGTTTTAAACTATAGGGGGGTTTGCTGAAATTAGCTCAAACTTGAAGGGGGCAAAGTGTAATTTACCCATGAAAAAAATAGTCCTTAAAGCAAGCCCATTGTCCTTCTCAATGCCCTCCAATGGTACATCAATGACCTTCCCTAATTGGCAAATGCAGTTGCTCATGAATTGGGCAAAGAGGCTCTGGTGATGAAATTTATGGGTTTTTTGGATGCCTCATTAAGTTGAAGGGCTATTCAAAAAAGAATATTGATCATGTCAGGTTTGCGATTATGGATCCGTCAATTATGTTTATTTAATTTTCACTTTATGTACTTGTGAAAATCATGAAAGTTCTAAATCCTTACTTGTATGTGATTGTTAATAACCTAACAATATAAAGAAATCTTACACTAATACCACATGGTCGTGTATCACAATTACATTGCAGACTTACTCGTAACTTAAAGTGTGCTTAGAGGCCTTATGTTGGGTTTACAAGAGAGAAGGTATGACTCTTCTTTTTAACTTTTAATGCATTAAGTCGTTTTTAACTTTTTCACAGGTAACTAGATAAGAAAAATATTATTAGACCCTCTTAAAAGTCCTAAAAACATGCTCCTCCGGTGTGTCATGAAAACAAATTAGGACTACTGTTATTGGATGCGATTAGTTGATGACACAACGCATGTGTTTTAGGGGTTGGTAAGGGGTTCAATGGCGTTACGGAACTAGACATTGGTAATCAAACAGTGGTGGGTTCCATGAATCCGATTGCACAACTTGGTATGGACCCCATCATACAGAAGCGATCGGAGGACGGAATTTGTTTCGAGAGGAAAGATATCCAACGTATATTATCATTGGTATGCATCCCCATCCCATCCCATCCCATATTTTCCCTCCCATCTCTTTGCTACTTTTGGGGGTACGGAGTAGAGACCAGAGAGTAGAGAGTGAGGAATGGTGTTGGCTTTGTTGTCTGCCTCAATAAGCAGCAGCAGCTGCTTCTTCCTCAGAAGGCCTCTCCACTTCTCAACATCTGCTTCTCCTCTGCTTCTCTCTTCTGTACGTTTATTGTTGCTTAATCTTATCCTTTTTTTTGTTCATTTTTTGTTCCTCATTGTTTAGCTGCAGTGAAATTAGATTGATTCTCTCTCTTTTTCTTTCTTCTTTTTTATTTTTATTTTTTATTTTTATTTTTTTTGTCCCTGTGAAATGAATGTGTTTTGGTTATCGGAAAGACATTTGATTGTGGTTTATGCAATCGTGCTTGATGTATTTTGGTTTTGACCCTTTCTGATTTTGGTTCTTTTGTACTTGTTGGAATTTTTGAACAGACAAACAATGAATACTGTATGTATTTGCCATGCTTCAACTGTTTTTTTGTTGAACATTTTCATTGTAGTGGTCATATTGTTGGTATCTTTCTTCCTTTTTAATGATATAATCAGACCCAAATTGAAAAAAGATGGACCTTTTTTGGGGTGACTCAACTGGTTATGTCCAACGAAAGTTTGCGGTGAACTGGTTTCATAACTATTGGCAAATTGTATACTGAAGGGCCATTCATTCTTCTTTAAATTCTGGATTCCAAATGTACCCTTGTTGATGCAGGATCGCATGAGATTCAGCTTTGAAGGAGAGATTTAAGGTTAGGTTTTAGGTGAGAAGGTTCAGGGGTGATTACGGTTGGTTAAGAGTTTTGGGAGTATGATTTGGGTCTTAGTAAGGTTTATGTGAATGGTTTCAGGTCTGGCTGTAGTTTACTCTTAGTAACAAAGAGATCTTGAGAAAACAAGAAGAAGAATATCTAAAATAAGATGAATAAGAAGAAAAAAAAATAAGAGAGAGAAGGAAGATATGTAAGCACTAGGCACCAGCCTCCAAACGAAGCTTTCAAATCTTCAAATTTCCAATAATTTCATTCTGCCCACAGAGGAGGATTATAACCCAATTTATAGGCTAAAAACCCTTGTAATGGTAAAATCATAGCTCTTAAAACAAATTAATTTTAGCCCTTAAAAAAAAAATAATCATAGCCATGGCTAAAAACCCTAGTAATGAAAAAATCCTAGCTCTTAAAATAAATAACCGTAGCCATACTTCAAAACCCTAGTTAAAACCCTTCCCCATCTTACTAAGACTACAGAATGTTCTTGTGAATTATGGCTACTACGAGGTATATAAGCAGCGATTTCAAATCCAGAGGTTAATCGTACTCTGGCAACTTTACGTAAGGCAGAGTTTGGTTTTTTGGGGGTGATGGTGGAAAAGTTGACAGATAAGTCACCCTTGCTGCCACTCTACAGAACTGTACATGAGATTTTCACCATATACGGCTCCTTGTTCAATTCTTTCGAAGTTATTGGAGACCAAAATATCCCAATTAGGTCACTGGTACAGTAGCATGAACAGTTACACTACCTGTGTGAACAGTAATGCGTCAATACCACACGTGAATTGTGTGCATGAACAGCTTAACCTTTCCCAACTTATAACGTAAAAAGTATATCTAAAACAAATAAAAGACTTAAAATAAAGCTACTCCCAAGGCTTTACAAAAGTAACAGGGCTCTCGTTCGGCATACACGTCACAAGTCAAGCCATGGTCAAAGGTGTGTGCATGATAGTCGGAATCTGGTTCTCAAAATTTAGGTGATTGAAAACAAATATTTTGATGTGTTTTTGGATGATAGATCTTTTGGGGATTCAATTAAGATAACAGAAAATGGAAAAGACTTTAGTATCTCCTTGTTTGTTGATTGGGGAGTGCAGTATTGATGGTTAGTGCCATTTCTGAAGCTTGCTCATGGGATAGATCAGGTATGTGTTTTCAGAAAACATCATGTGAGAGATGGCTTCTTAGGGGTGGAGATGCAAAAGAACGATAGGGGAAGATTTCTTAATGTCTTCCAGGTGTTAGTTCAGGTAAGAGTAAGTTCATTCCACAAGGCTTTGAAGCAAGAGTCTGGTGGAAATAAGTAGGTTTGATTGAATAGTTATTCAAATTTAGTAAAGAAAATACGATGGAAAAGATAGCAGGAGTCTCAGTGGTGAGAAGGGTTTATTTAAGCTGGTTGAGAAATATATTAAGGTTTCTGGGTGTATTGTCTTATCTGGAAGAATACCAACTATTCAGGATTCTTTATCTACGAAGTTCAGTGTTTACATCAACTTCTTCCTTTTGGCGTAAACAAAGCTTTGTTCTTTTTCGAGGATGAGAATACTGCTGACAAGATGGGGAAGTATGGAAGAATAGCCCTTAATCCTACTTCCACCATGATTCTTCATAGGTGTGGCAAGAGGTTAACTCCTTTAATGACAAAATTTCTTTCTATGGTGGATGAGTAGTGATTCAAGGATTACTATTCCATCGTTGGAATGTAGATATATTTTCGAAGGTGGTGGAGATATGTGGTGGATTGCTAGAAGTGGATAAAGGCACTTAGTTTTTAAATAACTTGGTGGAAGCCAGGTTGAAGGTTAACAGAGTTTTGATAAGGGTTATATCTGAAGGTTGCAGCGGCATGTGTGGGTTACATCCGGATTATGTTGCGGATGAGTGTACAAATATTTGGTGTCTCCAGTCTAACAAGGAAGAAGAATGTCTAAGACCTAAAGTAAAATGTGGCATGGTGGTAGGGGGCTTGTACAATGACAGGCATGTCGGATACTTGTCCCATAACCTACCCATGTCTTATGTGTCCAACTTGAGTACTTCTTATTTTGAAAGATGACAATTGGCACGGAAAATAATGTATTGTGCCTTGTGGTCTTTTCTCGCATCTATGGTGGATTGTTTTTTTTGCTTCTTTTTTGTTGGATTTATTAAGTGGTTGATGGAATGATGGGTTAACGCAAGGTTTGGTCAGAGCATCCTTTCGTTAAGTCTACTCTTTTTACTCGTTTTGGTATATCCAAGAGTAGTGCATAAGGACAACTTTTGAGAAGTTACATTTTTAGAGGAACCCTATCCCTGAAGTCTATCCCACCTATTTACATGAAAATACAATAGATGACTACTCAGTTTATCCTATGCATCATGCTGCTGTCTGATTGCCACCCCAACCGGTGTCATCAACGACCTTTAGGAATTTTGCACTCTCGACCTGTCCAAAGTGGTCATTCTTCCCTTACCCAAGAACAATAGGTCATCTGTTTGAGAAGGTGCTTAGATAATTTTTTTTTACCAAAAGCTTTAGAATAGTTTTCCTTCTCTATTTCCAGGGGGTGGGGAGGAGGTTTCCTTTCTGGGTTTATTTGACCTTCTATCTCTGTAGTAATTGCTGCACTTTTATTGGCTTCATATGATATAGCATACCTTGTGCACACACCACTTTGCCTCTAATCTTGATTTTAATTTTAATTAACTTTTATTAAAAAATGTGATAAAGTTTAATCTATTTCCATGACGGCATTGTTCACAGTTCTTATTTGTGCATAAATTAGGAGGAAATCAACCATGAGTCAAATTTTAAAAATATGGAGAGGAACTCTGATTGGACCGTGATTTTGGAGACTGAAAAAAACATGGTAAATGCTAAACGCTTTATATGGAAACTACAACCACAAGTTTTAACAATAAAGTTCCCAATCTAATGATCCTGCCTCAAATTGTGACTTTTCAGTACTTTGGTCATTGGCCATTGCGTTCTCTTTTCGCAGTTTCTGCAAAAGGCCATCAGAATGAGATTCATCTTGTTATAATTTTTAGTTTCTTCTTTCTCTGCTTGTATTGCACTGTTTTGTTTTGCCCGTTATTACTTGATGTTTACCTTTGGATTTTCTTCCAAATTTCTCATATTCCTTTTGAACATTTGGAGTCTACCATAGACATTCCATTCAAAGGTGTATTTGATCCACTAACAGGCTCAGTATTCTGATCTTGAACATTCTAGCCACACTTCACTCTCATGTGTGTAACAAATGTACCACTAGACTCAGCATTTGATCTGACAATTCTAAACTATATACTGCAAACTTTTGCATCCTTCTCTTACATTTACTGCTGTGTCCATCACATTACATCAGTAACTCTCATATCCGAATACTTGACATGAATGGTTTGACCTAAACCTGTGCATTAGACATCTGCTACTCATATGCCACAAGTGTAATCCTTTCATGTTTGCCCTCTTTTTAGCGCCAATTTCTTAAGGGCACATGGTGCATTTGTGCGTGGTAGTATTTCCATCAATTTTGTAATAAAGCTAAAGCCTTTGCATGTCATAAAGTAACCATGTCTACCATAAGTCCTATGGCCTTTACTTCAATAATGCATGCACAGATTAATGTGGATTTTGGGCCATATTTTAAATTCATGAATTTTATATGGATTGAGAAAATTTTGAACATCAATTGTACTAACCAAAGCAACATTGTTGGTGCTTTATTGCCTTATGTATATAAGAGTGCAAATAGATAATTATGATCCATTTTATTATGTTAGATATGCTTACAATATTTGGTACAATTCATATTGCATTATGGATATTACAAACTTCACAATGGTACCTGTGTAACTAAGCATTATGGTACTTTCTTATGGTTGCATTTGAATTGGAGCAGAAATGACTTTAAATTACCTGAATCTAATTAACTGGAAATGGATTTAAACAGTCCCACAGCCCAAACAAACACCAGACAGAGCCTCCATCAGTAAACAATACCACCTTCCCCCCCCCCCCCCCCCCCCCCCAAAAAAAAAAAAAAAAAGCCACCGCAGCATCTCACCCCTGATGCTACCACACAAACCATTGCCACCATCACTGTTTTGGTTGCTGCTATCACCTCCACCAATACAGCCATCTCCACTGCCACCACCATCTCCTTTATGATTACTTTCACCACCACTGCCACCACGATACCAATTATTCTAACATCAAATTTACAACCACCAACAACCGGCTTCACCTCCACCTAACTTCCAAGGCCCTTGAGAAGCCAGAGTCACCACCACCACACAATTACCTCCACCGTCTGAACCACCCTACAACCACCCCCACTTTCTTTATTACTACTACACCATTGCCACCACTACCACCTCTGGTGCCATCAATGGCACTGCTCTCACTACCAACCCACCACTGTGTCCTTTCACCATCATTCCCACATTCATCGCCACCATTCTTGCATCACCTCTACCAATTCCATGGAATTCATTATTTTAATCTAGAGAAAGAGTTTTTATATGAACATAATTCAATTTGGAGGAATTTAATTCAGCCAAATGCAAATACGCAGACCTATTCCATTTTCTCTCATTGGAACACACATAGTTATTAAACCTGGACCGGACCAGCCGGTCTGACCGGAAAGCCGGACACACGACCGGTTCGGTTTTATTATTGGAATGGATATGCACTTAAACCGAAATAAACCAGTGTGAACTGCTCAAACCAGAAGCTTTTTTTACACGAACCGGTGTAAACTAGTCCAGTTGGACCGGCACGATTACTCACAAGCTAAGTGTATTGTGAATGTGTATTCAATAAAAATTCAAAGAAGCCAATAGTGGGAGTTGAAACATGGATGTATAACATGTACAAAGTGAATTAAAGAGGTTTCCACCAGTAAACCACTTTTTGTTGTGAATATTACACAACATATGTTATTTAACCCTTAAAGGTCTAAATATGCTCATTTGAAATCAAAGTCAAATATATTTCAAATATAATAATTTACTAAAAATTAACATATAAACTTTTTTTCATTTTTTATAAGTACTTTAAATTTTTAGTATTTTTTAATTATACGACCAGTGACCCGACGGTTGAACCAGTGACCTAGTCTCTAGACCGGGTCAATGTTTGGTCCGGGTTTGATAGCTATGTGAACACACTTAGGGTAGGCTAGTAGGCAAATGCATGCAATGGTAGGAGTTTACCACTTACCCACAACCTCCTTAAATAAGTGGAAGAACAACAGGATGATGAGATAAGAATCTTTCGTTTATCATTTTAGATTTGTCATCTCCACTCAGTCTAGGAATGTCATTGCTTCTGTTTCCAGTCTATCTAGCAAATATATTTTAAGAAGTGTTGATACCAAACACTTTTATATGTTCCCTTCTAGTTTTTGGTTTAATTCAAGCAAATATGATGAGTTGGCTCCTTGTGAATATTGAATTATAGTCACCCTTGAAATTTAATCTGCTTTTACGGAAAGTGATTTAAAATGAAATTTTTTCTTTATGTGGTCTCATAGAAAATCTACAATTTTTTACTGTAAAGCTTCAGTTTATGTTCAGGGAATATGCAATCTAAATACTCAGAGATCTTTGTCATCATTTATAAAGAATAAACCTTACAAAGTATCTTGTATTCAAGTCAAATTGGAAGATGGCATAAATGATGAGGCCTGTGAGTTAGTCAATGGAGTGGAGCTTTCCATAGGAGAGGGTGTTGATAGCATTCGTGGTTTTCTCTTTACGGCAGAGAAAAACAACAATGGAACTGGTATACTGCTCTTGTATGGTATCTTTGGGTTCGAAGATTCATCCACAAGAGACTTTGCATATCGTGTTGCCTGCAATGGTTACAAGTATGTTGCTTAAACTTGAAACACCATATACCTTTGTGCATATTAATTTTTCTTTCTGCTATGAAACATGGACACTCTATTTTACAGCTGTTTTGCTGTGCTAAGCACACCAGCATGCATACCTGTCACTGTCCAACACTTTTTCTTTTTCTGGCTTTCTTATAGCCCTTTAGAGGCATTGTTTCCTTCAGTTATAATTGAGATCAGATTCTCAAAAAGCCTATATAATTTTTCTTCTATTCGTTAAACATAATTGCAGTGTTCTAGTGCCAGACCTATTTCGTGGGGATCCGTGGTCAAAGGACCGGCCAAAGACCATGTTTGAACAGTGGCTAGCTAGACAAGACTCCCAAAGGGTGCAAAAGACATTGCCACATCAACAAAATGGATGGTTTTGCCACATCAACAAAATGGATGGTCAGCTGGTTGATGAATTCATAGCTGCAGGAATCTCAAAGAAGCTTGGTATCATTGGGTTTTGCTTTGGAGGTGTGGCCGAGTGATTGAAGTGCTTGCCCGAGACGAGGGTGCCTGCTTCGGTGTTGGGATGTCCTTCTACAGGGACAAGGATGGATCCATCTATAGCTGCTAAAGTAAAAGTACCTGTATTGTTTATTTCAGGGGACAACGACCCTCTTTGTCCAGTCAGTGTCTTGAAGGATATTGAGAAGAGCATTGGTAGAGGGTCTGGGGCAGTGATTTTTGAGGGAGAGGCCATGGGTTTGCTCACGGGCTTCCAAAGAAGATGGATATGCAGAGCAGGCTTTCATGGTCATGAGAAATTGGCTGTATAATAACTTGGTTGTGGACAACTGAATGCTTGTAGAGTATAAATAATTCTCATGTGTTTATTTATCTGTCTCAAAGGTAAGGTTAAAGCTGCTGCTGCTGATAATGGATAATTTTCAGGTACTTCATAGTATTTTGTAATTGCATGTATGCTCCAGCGAGTGATTGCTTGTATCATTCATTTGATGGGCCACTTGTTAAACCGGAAGTAGCTGGCAAGATCAGACTGATTAGAGGATCCAAACAATCAAAACCTTTTAAAGATGTTTTTGGGTAGTTTTTATTTCTCTGGATATTTAGTAAAGCTGTATGGTGGTGGGTTTTGTGTTCGGTTGCTCAGGTTGCATCTCGAGGATTGGAATTGTTTTGATTCAATTTTTTTTGGTTGGGGGTTGGGGATTGTTTTTTCCTGTGTTTCCATGTTGAGGGTATGGGGTTTGTTTTGTTTTCTAGTGTTTGGTGGGGTGTGCTCCTCTTGTAGTTTGGGTGTTTTCTTATTTCAAAGTGGGGTGTGCTTCTCTTGTAGTTTGGGTGTTTTCCTATTTCAATTTAATAAAATTGACCTTTTGCTAATTAATTTTTTTTTTAAAAAATAAAAATTACACTAGTCTGGTACCTACTAACTTGTATAACATAGAAAAATTTCAAGGATAATATATGTTGATTTTCTTGCAGCAACACCGTCCATTGGAAGTTTTAGCACCCATTGAGATTTGTACGTATATGTCCTCATTGTACCCACGGTAGTCGACATTAGCTTTACAGAGTGTTTTAGCCCTCGGATATGTTGGGTTGTACTAGGCCTGGCAATTTGGGCGGGATGGGTGGGTTTGGGTTGGGTATAAATGGGTTGGGTTGGGTCATTAATGTGTCATGTAATTTGTGTCATTAATGGGTTGGGTTATGTCCAACCCAATTATTGTGCATACCCAAAACCAACCCGTAACCAACCCAATTAGGACCCAGCCTAGATCTAAACCCGACCCATTTTATGACCTAACCCGCTTTGTGCCCTAGGTTTTGTTGTTGTTGTTGTTGTTTCTCTCTCTCTGTGTCTCTCTCCAATATCCTAAAAATTCTCTCCGCTGAGCTATTCCATCAGCTTATAAGTTACAAAACATGTACACAGACAGTGACCCAATTTATGACCTGATCTGACCCAAATTTTGACCTAACCCGTTTTGTGCCCTAGTTTCTCTCTCTCTCTCTCTCTATAAAACGCTATCATTGGAGAGAATCTACCTAAATAACAATTATATACCCAAATAACAAGAACAACATACCCAACCCAATTATGACCCGGCCCATATTTAACCCAATCAAATCCCAACCCAACCCATTTTGTGCTCTAGTAGTTGTTGTTTTTGTTTTTTTTTTTTTTTTTTTTTTTTGGACTCTTCACAATTCAGAACGTATCTCTAATGGCAATGGCAAGTTGCAACAAAACGAAAAAGCCAAAAAGGCAAAAAAGGAACTCAAAGCTTCAGATTTTTAAAGTAAAAAATTTTCAAATTTAGTTGAAACAAATTGCAAATTGGCCCAATGCTCATATTTGCCTACGTCATCACTTGAGCTCCATAGTTGCTGAATCCAGACGGAAGACCAGAGGAAAACTCACCAAACAACACGAAACTCTCAAAATGGAAGAGACGAAGCGCAACAACAGCAACAAGAAAAGCAAAAACAAGAAGCAGCAGACCAAAAAAAAATAAAATTCCATGGCAGCCCTTCATCTGCTCGGATCTTGGATCTCAGATCTGGAGTTGCAAATGGCGACCAAAAAAATAAAACCTTGGAAACTCCATGGCAGCCCTTCATTTGCTTGGATCTCAGATCTGGAGTTGCAAACGGCGACAAAAAAAATAACACCCTTGAAAATCCATGGCAGCCCTTCATCTTCTTCATCTTTTATTTTTTATTTTTTATTTTTTTTATTTGAGTATTCATCTTACCTTCATCCACTACCAGGGGCGAATCCAGAAAATTTTCTCAGTGGTTGAACTTTTAAAAAAGTGACACTTGTCTTCTCTCTATACATCATTTTATATTTATCTCTCCACTAAATGATTAAAAAAAAAGAAAGATTATTAATAATTTTTTTGAAATAGCTCAAAAATAACTAGTGTCCTTGGAGTATTCACTTGGATAACTAGCTAGCTAATTTTAAAAAATGTCATTTTGTTAGTTAAAGTAGCAAAAATTTGCCTAGTATCCTTGACGATGCTCTTAGCTAGCTAAATGTAGCTAGTTAAAATGACAATAGCGAAAATAGCTAACCCTTGGAGAAGGAAAAATGTGATTTGACTAGTTAAAATAGTTATAGGGATTGGATAGCTAATCCCCTTGGAGATGCTCTAAGATAGATTCATATTCCCACAAAGACATACGTGTTAGTTACAAATCAAGGAATGATCGAAAGGTCAATTTAGTGAATTTCATAAATGCAACTCCTAGGGTTGCTATCTAATCGACACAATGACCACCTAAATTAATATGCGAGAGTAGCTAAGATGGATGCGTACTTGAATACAGACAAATACATGTTAGGTACGCTTTAAGGATTGAAAGGTTATATTCCTAGTTAGGGTCACTTGATCATAATGGTGGTAGATGAGAGTAGTTAAGATGGATGCGTACTAGGGTCACTTGATCATAATGGTGGTAGATGAGAGTAGCTAAGATCATAATGGTGGTAGATGAGACAAATATATGTTAGGTATGATTTAAGGATCAAAAGGTTATATTCCTAGCTAGGGCCACTTGATTATAATGGTAGTAGATGAGAGTAGCTAAGATGGATGCGTTCTTGAATACAGACAGGAATGATTTAAGGATTGAAAGGTTATATTCCTAGCTAGGGTCACTTGATCATAATGGTGGTAGATGACAGTAACTAAGATGGATGTATACTTGAATACAGACAAATACATTTGAGTTACGATTCAATGATCAAAAGGATATATTTTTAGAGTCGCTTGAGCATAATTAATGGTGGTAGATAAGAGTAGCTATGATGGATTGATGGGTGCATATTCAAAATATAGACAAGACAAATACATGTTTGTTACAATTTAAGAATGGATCAAAGGGTCAAAGTCTTCTATGGAAAATTAAACGAGTCGATGTCTAGATTTACTAGATCTTATATAAAAATAGCAACTCCTTGGAGTAAGGGGCAGATCTAGAAAATTTTCTTAATTTTTTTTAATATATATATATTTGCTTCTAAGAGTTAGATAAGGAAGAGAGAAAGGTAGGACCACATATCGGCATGGTTGACTAGAAATGGTGAAATGACATAAAACGATAGGCATGCCATACTTTAAAATGCGTAGGCGACTTTTAGAAACGTGGAACCTTATATACTATTCGTAACACTCCTATCCCCATCTACCTTATGTGGGACAAGGTCTCAACAAGATGGAAAAAGAGGGAAAGTCGTAGGACCACACATTGACATGACTAAATAGAAATAATAAAATAGTACACAAGACTAACAAGCACGCCATAAAAACCAATTTACAAATTAAACCCAATTTTATATAATCTACAAAAGTGGTGTACATTAGTAAATTTAACCAAAATTTAACCAAATTTAATCAAATTAACCATTTTTTTCTCTAAAAGTTTTGTGTGAGTGTCAAATGAGTAAAGTCATTATTATCCTTAAGTGTTATTTTTTGTTTGCAAACTTAAAAATGGTGTAACTTTTGTTCTACATAATAGTTTTTGATAAAATTTATATGTTTAGAATTTATTCGTCGAGACTTTCAAAAGAAGACCTATAATGAATATGAAATTATGTATTAAAAAAAGAAAACAATTAGATTGACTGCATGTATATATTTCAAAACAATTAAAATAGTTCATCCAACTTCAATATCTCCATGAAATTTGTTAAACCAAGTGTCTGTGCTTAAATTTAACTATTTTAAAATTTAACTTATTAAAATAGTTAAATTAAAGTGATTGTGATTAAGTTTAATTTTTCGGAGTGAATTATGTAAAACAGTTACATGTAACTGTTTTGAAAAAAAATTATATCTTGAATTTTATGTAATCTAACTTCAATATTTCATACAAATAGTTAAATCTAAGTGTTTGTGACTTGGTTTAACTTATTAAAACCTTAAATTTAAGAGATTATGATTAAATTTAACATTTTTAAGTGGGTATTATGAAATAGTTACATATAATTTTTTGCGACTAAATTTTGAATATTTTTTATAATATGACTTAAATATATGATGAAAACAAATAATTTTAAGTGTTTGTAACTAAATTTAAAATATTAAGTTGGTTTGTGACTAAATTGAACTTTTTAAAATGGATTTTATGTTCAAGCAAAATTAAATTCAAAGTCATGTACTTGGATAATCTTCATGCAGTAGAATGTTTTCTATGGGAGTAATAAGGGGAACAATGAATTAAGAAGGAGTTAGGTGAGGTTGGCATCTGTACAAGAAGAACACGTGCTACCAAACCTTCTACTATTGAACAAAAGCATTAACTTTCCTGCTACATGTTGCTTTGTGGCAGTATGTATAACAGATCATCATTGCTTCTACACCAATCAACTCATTAAACTCCTTGTCATTAGCTAAATATCTATTGTTAAAAAATTATATTGTGTTTTTGGTTGCTAGGAAAATCTAGCAAAAGCAAAAGAAAAATGAAATTAGTTTCATAGATCTGAGTGTTACTTTAGACTTTTTTTTTTTTTTTTTTTTTTTTTGAGAAGACGACAACGATGATAGCTTGACAGCATGATTCATGGTGACAGAGTGGATGTTTGAAGTCAGAAGGCTCGCAGCTTCAAGGAAAAGTCGCACAAGTTGCCTCTTCAAGGAGATGCACATAGGTTTAACGTTTTGTTTTTGTTAGAGTGGGAGATTATGTTGTGGGTAAGGGTATTTTGGTATGAAAAATATAAGGTGGACTTTAGGATACATAAGAATTTTTTGTGGACTTATGCATGCACAAGTCCTACTTCATGGACTTGTGGCCAAAGTCCCCGAGAGGTCATCATTTTAATTTATTGTAGTTATTGCTGTTTGTGTGACTATGGGACCTTTCACTTGGAACATTAAGAGATTAGTCTACACTAAAACTTTGGTAGGAGCAAGGTTTAAAATAACCTTAATTATTAATCCCAAAAAAAAGAAATGAAAAATGAAATAGGCCAAATCCTCTACTTAAGGGCGTATTTGGGAACTTCAAAAATTGAATTAATTTGGTTTTTAAATAAAAAACTATTTTTATGCCTTATCTATACTACCTATAAAAAGATGAATGTAAAAAAAACTTTTGATTGACTAATATACCCTTATTTTAATTTTTAAATACACAACTACCCACCCTTTTGCATATATAGGAAATATAGCAATATGAAAACTATAATTCTAAAACACATACCTTAATATATAAAACACAAATAGGAATTCAAGGGAAATGGAAACTATAATTCCCATATAATAAATAGAAATATATAAGAATATGGAAACTATAATTCTAAAACAACAGTCGGAACACGTACCTTAATATATTCTAAAACACATACCTTAATATATAAAACACAAATAGGAATTCAAAGGAAACGGAAATTATAATTCCTATATAATAAATAAACAGCCGGATTGTAAATTCCACTTTCTTCATCAAGAGTAGTTTCAACATTCTCTCCACCTTTTCCATTAACGGCAACTTCTCCCTTCTCTGGTTAACGGTGACTTCTCCCTTCTCTGGTAAGTTTTGCTCTGCAAATCTATACTACTTATAAAAAGTTGAATATCAGAAAAACTTTTGAACGACCAATATACCCTTATTTTAAAAAAAAAAACATACATATTTACCCTTCCTTTAATTGAAACACATAATAAACATTCTTATCATTTGGTAACAAATGAAAGTTAGATTTTTACTCAAATTCTTTTTTTAGAGCAACTATTAAGTTGCATAATAATATATATGAATATAAACTCTTTAAATATTCCGTTTTATGAAGAAAATTTTTTTTTTGAATATATTTCTGAAGAGTTTTTAATCTTTCGTTGTACTTTCAACTTTTAAACTTTATCTTTTATGAAAAAATATAAAATCTTTATGTATTTATTATTTTGTATAACTAATATTATTTAAAAACATTCACGTGCAACGCACGTGTGCTATATCTAGTTTTTAGAAAAAGACTGAAATGTTTAGTAGGAAAAAGAAATTTACCAAACAATATGAAATCAAAACTAGTCAGATTTACTCTCGGTTGACCCCAAGCCCGGCCTGATGCCGATACCTAGTCATAATTACAAAGATTCTATTCTATTAAAAAAGATTTTATCTTATCCACAAAGATTTGATCATATCCACAATATAAAATAATAATTTAAATCATTTCCAATATATATATCCATTAATCACCGCTTATATTTCCTCCCATCCATCGAACACACATTACTTGGAAAATGGCATCACCATCCCCTCTAGCATTCACGGTGAGACGGCATGATCCAGAAATGGTAGTGCCCGAAAAACCCACACCGCGTGAGCAAAAGCAACTCTCAGACATAGATGACCAAGAAGGCACTCGGTATCAACTTCCAGTGATGATGTTTTACGAGGGTAATCCTTCGATGAAAGGAAAAGACCCTGCGAAGGTTATTAGAGAAGCATTAGCTAAAGCACTAGTGTTTTACTACCCGTTGGCTGGTAGGCTTGTCGAAGGGCCTAACCGGAAGCTTATTGTGGAATGCACCGGCGAAGGGGTGTTGTTTGTAGAAGCTGAAGCAGACATCACGCTCAAGCAGCTTGGCGACGCAATCTTGCCACCATGTCCATGTAGCGAGGAGCTTCTACATGATGTCCCTGGATCTGAAGGGATACTGGGTTGCCCTTTAGTATTGATTCAGGCAAGTTCAAAAAATACAACACCTCTTTGATCCTTCACAACAATCTCTTTTGCCTCACTAGGACGCTTATCAAATTAAGGACAATACATTTACTCCATTTACTCCATATGTTACGTTTTGATCTTAATTGGAAAGCACGGGGAAAAGGAAAAGCTCAGAATCACTAAATACTACGTACTTTAAAATGGATTCATTTATTAAGCATTTTGAAGTTTTTTCTCCCCTTCATTTTCTTTAATTATACGTACCTTTTGAGATCCAAACAGAGGATTAACCTATCATTCAAGGAACTACAGCTAGCCATAAAATCTAGGCTAGCATATCAGTTACACGTATTCAGAGGCTTAATTTAAACTCGAAAATTAAGGAGTGTAAATATTAGTTCACTAATTAGGATGCTCGATCGGACTATAAAAGGACTTGCAAAAGGAAAAGTTAGAACGGATCTGGAGGAAGATTAGTACAAAGTAATAAGGTTATTCAAAGGGCTCTAATAAATCAACCATATGATATATGTTAGTACCTTATGTTTGGATCTTAAATTTGTTCTGATCATCTGAGGGTTAACTAATGTGGATTGGACACTAACCTTATTCGTGTTTGAGAAGATAAGTAGGACAAAAGGTTTTGGATACCCTTGTTGACACAAAATAAATAAATAAAAATTGGTGTAGTAGCGTTGTGGTAGTCACACTGGCCAATAAAAAATTTCAATTACAAAATGACTTATCTATCACATCAACTTTCAAGTGGACAAGATTTTTTTTACTTTTATTTATTGGAGAAAATTTTGACAAACAGATTTGAACAAATTATTAGCCTATTTAATATTTTTCTTACAAAAAATACTACTAATTTAACAACTTTCTCTTGTTGATGTAAGTTATGTTACCTCTCACCTAATCATCATTTTATATATATATATATATATATAGAAAAATCACTTCATAAGGTTTTTGGAAATTCTTTGCAAAATGAAGAATAAGAATATGGAGAATCTATATACCCTCTTAATAAACGAGGTTCCCTGCAATAAGATTGGCTGCCTTTGTTTCATAATAATTGCCATTATTCTTGGTTTTTTTTTTTTTTTTGAATGGTTAAACTTATATGACTTCCATGATCTTCCTTTGAATGCAGGTAACCCGTTTGACATGTGGAGGATTCATCCTGGCAATACGCCTAAACCACACAATGGCCGATGCATTTGGGCTAGTCCAATTCTTAACCGCAATAGGGGAGATTGCACGCGGTGCATGGGCACCATCTGTGCCGCCCCTGTGGGAAAGGGAGCTGTTAACCGCAAGGTCCCCACCGCGCATCACATGCCCACACCACGAGTATGAGGAGGCGGTCGACGAAAAGTGCCCACCAACATTGATAATGGGCCAAAACAATATGATCCAACAATCTTTCTTCTTCGGCCCCAAAGAGGTAAAAACCTTGCGGGAGCAACTTCCACCACAGCTTCGCACATGCTCCACAAAATTCGAGCTCATAACAGCATGTGTGTGGAAATGTCGCACAACTGCCCTCGAGCTACATCCCGACGAGATTATTCGCCTCTCGTGCGCGAACAATGTGCGCGGCAAGGATGGCTTCCGAGTGCCCATAGGATACTATGGCAATGCATTTGCCTTTCCAGCAGTACTTTCGAAGGCCGAAATGCTTTGTAGGAATCCTTTGGGCTACGCAGTGGAGTTGGTAAGGGAGGCAAAGGCCCAATTGAGTGAAGAGTACATGAGATCTCTGATGGATTTTATGGTGCTCAAGGGACGACCCATGTACAATACTGGGTGGAACCACATTGTTACTGACAATTCACGTATTGGGTACGAAAAGGTGGATTTTGGGTGGGGGAAGCTGCAACTGGGTGCACCCACTGCGGCCTCACATCTTATTAGCTACTTTTCAAGATTTACCAACACCAAAGGAGAGGAAGGCATTGTGGTACCCATGTGCTTGCCACTACCAGTTATGGGAAGGTTCCAACAAGAGCTTGAGAAAATGACTCGGTAGTCCGCGAAAAATTCAAATGGAAAGACGTTACGTGACCGGCAGTTCTAGAATGAGAAATGTGGCAAGAATGAATTCTTCTTTCTTTAAGTCCGGCTAGTAGTATTTCTTTTCATGCCTAAAGACTCTCGCTTTTAATCAGTAGGTTAAAGTCCAATGGATAATACTTGGCTCCTCATAGTGGAGGAGCAACTGCTCCTCTCTTTCAATCAAATTATGCTACGTGTATAACAAATAAATGAGAATTGATTATGTGCATGTATTCCTATGTTATGTTATTATAAACAAGCATACATGCATCTATGTGTCCATACATATATGTTTATGTGTCTAAATGAATATGAAATTTTTTTTTTAATGAAAGACGATATATATAATTACGAAATAATATGAGACAGATCAAAATTGACCTGATCCCTTACACATGGTGGAGTTTCCTCCATCCAAACAAGAACATCCTCAACAAATCTGGCATGCTTAGCAAGTCCGTGGGCAACTTCATTACCCTTCCTACCTACATGCTTAAAGTGACACGACACAAAGGATGACGTAGCTTCAACAAGAGCATCCTCAATTATCAAACCTATAGCCGTGTGAGGCACTGAACTGGAATGAAGAGTAGCCATAACCTCCAGGTTGTCTCCTTCCAAGTCTACGGCGCTTAAACCCAAATCTTGAGCAAAGTCGACTGCAAAACGGGGAGCCATGGCTCCAACATGGGATGACTCAAATAAACCATTTTGTTTCTTTGATGCCACTGCTATAATCTGCCCTTCATGGTCACGCACCACAACCCCAAATCCCACACTTGAATCCTCTATAAACAAGGCTCCATCAACATCGACTTTAAATCTTCCCAGCACCGGAGAAAACCACCTAGCACCAGCTGCATTTACCCCCTCCCTACCTCCACTTTGTGCTACGACGTATTCATCCAAATATCGCTGTGCCGTGTGGGCAATGCTTTGTGGATCCTTCCTTACCCCTTCAAAGACTACCAAGTTTCGATTATGCCAAATAGCCCACATAATTGTCAATACCATGGCCTTTTTCTCCTCCCTCGCTTGAGATCAAAGCACATCAAGCCATTCACGAAAATCCCATGGGGATGAATTTAGAAGGCTATGGTCTACCAAAGTGTAAGTCCATACCTGATACGCCCACATATAGTCCTTGAGAGCATGGAGGACAGATTCATCACCACCGCCACACACCTCGCACTGCACCGCTACCAGCACTTTTCGTTTTAAAAGATTACTCTTCGTTGGGAGGGTGTCAGTACATGCCTTCCACACAAAATGCTTAATCTTGGATGGGATGCTCTGTTTCCATAGTCATTTCATCCCTAAATCACCTGCCCATGATGTGGAGCTTTCACCTCGTCTACTGCTTTGCTCTCTCTTCCATTGCTCCATTGCTAAATGATAAGCACTACGAACTATGAACAGACCTTTTGAATTGTAATGCCACATCCAGCTATCAGCGGGGAGCCTCCTACTCAGAGGAATTTGGCAAATGGTCTCCGCCTCATGAGGGAGAAAAACTCGTTCCACCAGCTCCCTATTCCAAGTCTTCAATATCGGATCAATAAGTTTGCAGACTAGCGCTTTCATATTAAGCTCTTTCAATGGTGATACCACTCTAAAAGTCGAGGGTGTACGCAACCATCTATCCTCCCATATACAAACAGAACTCCCATTCCCTATTCGCCATCAAGCTCCCATACAAACCAGATTACGCGACTCCCATATGCTTCACCAGGTGAAACTTGGGCAATTCTCTTGTTGCGCTTTCAGAAAATCTCCATCAAAGAAGTATTTGGCCTATAATATTTTTGATACCAAAGACCATGGATTTGTAAGCAAGCGCTACCCCTGTTTGGCCAATAGCGCCTCATTAAAAGCTACTAAATCTCTAAAACCCAGCCCACCCTCCTGCTTTTAGTCGCATAGTCGAGTCCAAGAAAGCCTATGAATTTTCTTAGAAGACTCATTTTGCCCCCACCAAAAATTGCTGATCATAGATTTCAGTTCAATGCAAAAGGAGCTGGGCAATTTAAAGCAGCTCATAACGTATGAAGGAATAGCTTGCACTACTACCTTTATTAATACTTCCTTCCCAACCTTAGATAGTAGTTTTCCTTTCCAACCTTGCAGCCTCTTCCACACCCTTTCTTTGATGTAATTAAAAATCGCTTTTTTCAACTTACCAATCAAAGTAGGTAAACCCAAATACTTACCATGGTGCTCTGTAGAAAAAATACCAATAGTATTTCGGACGACATCTTGTTGTGTAGGGCTCATGTTTTTGCTGAAAAAAATTGAAGATTTGTCCATATTTATTTGTTGACCCGAGGCATTCCCATAGAGCTGCAGTATATCACAAATTTTCAGACTCTCTGCTATTGTGGCCTTGCCAAACAGCAGGCTGTCGTCAGTAAAGAATAAGTTAGACACTTTAGGCCTGCTCCTGCATACCAACACCCCAGTTAACAATTCTCCCTCTTTGCCTTACCTAGTAGCAATGTCAACCCTTCAGCCACAATAAGAAAAAGGTACGGGGAAAGGGGGCCACCCTGCTTAAGGCCCCAAGACAAACTAAAATAACCACATTGATTACCATTGAAAATCATTGAATAGGAGATCGTTGTAACACAGGACATTATGAGATGCACCCATCTACTATCAAACCCCATCTTCACCATGATGCTCTCAAGAAAAAACCACTCCACGTGGTCATAAGCCTTACTCATATCTAATTTCAACACAAAATGGCACTGTTTCCCTGTTCTTTTATTTTTTTAAAAGTGCATGATTTCAAATGCTACCAACACATTGACTGTGATAAGCTTTCCAGGCACAAAAGCACTCTGGCTCTCCGAAATAACATGTGGTAAAATTTCTTTAAGCTGGTTAGCCAAAACCTTAGATATGAGTTTGTAAATCACATTACATAAACTGATCAGTCTATATTAGGTGATATTCTCAAGGCTATCGATCTTGGGAATGAGTACAATATAAGTGTAATTAATTTTTCGTAACATTTGGCCTCCATTTAAAAAAGAAAGAACTGCCTTGGTGACATTCGAGCCAACGACATGCCAATATTTTTGAAAAATAAAGCCAGCATGCCATCTAGTCCAGGAGTTTTAGTGGGATGCATCTGAAATAAAGCAATTTTTGCCTCCTTAGCACAAAATTCTTGCGTTAGAGTGGCATTCATCCGATCTGATACCCGGCTTTCCACTATTGCAAGAATCTGCTCTGTGTTTTGTGGATTTGAAGATGTGAACAAATGCTGAAAATAATCAACAATGATACCCTCCACTTTCTCATCCTTAGTATGCCACTGGCCAGTGCTATCACGCATACCCCTGATAAGATTCTTCCTTTGCCATTCTGAAGCTCAAGAGTGAAAATAGCCGGTATTACGATCACTTTCCTTCAACCACGACACCCTTGAGCGTTGTTTCCAAAAAATTTCCTCTCGCGCTAGCACCTCATCCATGCAGCCCATGATAGCCCGTTCCTCGTCAACTTTACCCGTTGCTTGAGCCCTATGCCTTACTGCTTTCAGTTTGTCATGGAGATCCTTCAATTGAACTTGCACATTACCAAACTTGGATTTATCCCACATTAAAATATTCACTCTGGTTGCCTTAATTTTCTCACTGATTGAAAACATACTCGAGCCATAGCCGCTCCAGCTCCAACCTTCTAAAATAATACCCTCACATTCATCTGACCGTACCCATATTGCCTCAAAACGAAAGGGCTTGCGGTACCAAGTATACTTCTGTGCTAACCTGTCTGTGTCAACCAAGATTAGAAGGTAATCTGAGGCACTGCAGTGGAGGTGCTCAACTAGCACTGCTGGGAATAAATTGCACCAATTTGATGTTGCTACAGCTCTATCCAATTATTCCCTAATACATTCCTTACTTGCCCGATTATTGCACTAAGTAAATTTAGACCCTTAAAAACCCAAGTCTCGAAAATTGCACAAAGACAAGGCCTCCCGAAAATCCCTCATCTGCCATTCTGCTCGAGGTATTCTACCCCATTTCTCTCCAGCATCTATAATTTCATTAAAGTCACCAACACACAATCATGGTAGGGTGGATTTTGATTTCAGAACCCCTAGCAATTCCCACGACTCTTTTCTACACTGTGTTTCTGGAAACCCATAGAAACCTGTTAAACTCCATTTAGCTACCCCATTTTCTATAACTAAGGTATCAACGTGGCGAGTGAAAAAACTTAATAATACCACATCATAACAGGAATCCCAAAGCAATGCCATGCCACCAGCTCTACTTGTGTCCTCGCTAAAAATGCCGTTGGCATAACCCAATCTAAACTTTACCTTTTCCATTGCTGATTTTTTTTATTTTTGTTTCTATGAGAAATAAAACATTGAGAGCTTTCCCTTTCACTAAATCATGTAGGGCCTGAACTGTGCGAGGGTTCCCAAGCCCTCGACAATTGAAACTCAAGGTATTCATTGCTCCTGGCGAGACTAGACACCAGTCACCGCCGATCGCTCTGTGAAATCCCTGCCTCCACTTGCAGATAAAATACCATTGCATTGTTTCTTCCCACCACCTGTCTACCTGTCCACTATGTGTTCGTCACCTCCAAATGCAAAAGTGCCCTCTTTCCTTTTTCCTAGAGGTGTCTCTTGTTGTATCCGCCCAATGTTACTCACTACCTCGCAGGCTCATCGTTTCTAGCCATTCTCTCTTTGCTTGTACTTAGTTTTTACATCATTGTGAGGCTGCCCTTGAGGAGGGGCCCAATCCATTGTCCTAGTATCTAGACTGACTGATTTGGTGATACCCTCCCTCTGCTGGGTTTTGCCTAATTCCAACCCATCTACTGGATTTTAGGTCTAGACCATTGTTCGTGAGCCCAAAGGGGGTGAATTTGAAAATCTGTCTTTCCCCCCTGCCACTTCGTGTTCCAAAATATCATTGTCTCTTCCGTGAATTTCTCTCCCAGCTACCATATATGTCTCATCAGCCAGATTCAGCTCAATCTCCGTATCCATACCATATCCTTCCCTCTTATCCCCGCTACTGCTCCTCCCACCCTCCTGTATAATGACACCTTCCACCTCACTATTCGGGGCAAAATCTATGCCCTTCACCCCGTCAATTGCCTCCACAACGAAGGTGTCTTGATTCTACAAATCACGGAGCATTCCTTCTTTAATGTGCACGTCATCACTATCTACCATCTGGTTAACAGAGAGGTTGCCTGGCGCCGGACGTGTCCCATCCACTTGCCTTTTTCCTTCCTGCTGGGAGATAGGTGTGGTAGGTTCTTTCCAATCCTTAGATACCTTTGGCCTATCAGGTACTACTGTAGGGGTGTTAATGGTTCGGTTTGGTTCGGTTTTAGGGGAGATTTCAAACCAAACCATTATACTTCGGTTTTGTTCCTCCCAAACCAAAACCAAACCATATTATAAAAAAACAAAACCAAACCAAACCATTATATTTCGGTTTGGTTCGGTTCGGTTTCGGTTTTAACCTATCAAGTAAGAACAAATAATTGAATATGAAAAAAATGATGTGCCAAACTCCAAATAAAAACATTTTTAATAAAAGCATTGCATTAGCAACTAAAAAAAACAAACATTGTATTAAAATAGAAACATATTGACATATATTAATATGTTAATATCACACACAACATTAATACACACAACATTAATAGCTAGTTTAATACATGCCAATCTAAAAAAGGGAAAACAATAAGAAACTTAAAATCAACAAAAACAAGCCCATTACCTATTTTACCCTTATTAGAATTGGGAATTGACAAACTTTAAGTTTATATATATATATATATTATATTTTTCGGTTTTTTCGGTTTTTCAGTTTGGTACGGTTTTTTAAAACTAAAAACCAAAACCAAACCAATTAAGTTCGGTTTTCTAAAATTAAAACCATAACCAAACCTAATGACAAAAAAACCAAACCAAACCGCCCGGTTCGGTTTAGTTCGGTTTGGTTCTCGGTTTTAACCAAAACCATTAACACCCCTAGGTACTAGTAACCACGGCTCATACTGCGTCGCCTTATCCTGGCTTTGCTTCCCTCCCGTGTACCTCGTATCACAGTCCTTTTCAGAGTGCCCAAGCTTGCCACAAAGATAATAGAAGATTGGCAATTTTTCAAACTTTATGGGTATCCGCATCGGTTTACCCTTCACCTTTAATGTGACACCGCGTTTGAGGGGCTGTGAGACATTCACCTGAACACGGATTCTCAGATATATACCCCAACATACCCCTTCCTCCCCTTGCTCCATATCCACAAACTTACCTACCCTGTTACCAATTATCTCCCCGACATCTGTGTTCATGCAATCCAACGACACATTATAAGCCTGAATCCAGAACAGTGCATCATCCATACGAATTTTCGACGGCTGCACCTCCCCGTCTTACTCTTTTAATAGAATCAGGGATTTATCAAAATTCCATGGGCTGTTATCGATAGCCCGACGTCTATCCAGTGGGTGATGAAATTGGAAGATGAATAGGTTCGAACCAATTTCCGTAATAACCAATCCGCGTGCCGGTCGCCAAACCATCTTTAAGGTCGATTTCATCGCCTCCACTTTGAAGGGGCGTTTCGTCAACACCTTCCCAATCAAGCAAAAACCATATCTCTTTCTCCCTCCTTGTTGTAAAGTAGGCAGAACTTCAATGTCTGCCTGCTTCACCTCTGTTAACACCAGCCTTTCCAGCAACGCCTCCCAAGACTCCTCCATGTGCTATTATCTCCCTCACCACTAGATCCCTCTACTCCCACTATACCACTGCTTCTACAAGGTGGACCCTTGAGAAGAATACCCTTGTACAGGACAAGACAAAACTTGCATGAGAGGAACTCTCGAGAAGATCACCAAATGAATATGATTATGTGTCTATATATATATATTTGTATTCATGTGTCCACGTATCTGTATCTACATATATATCCATATTTTTTAAAAATAACTATTACACGTGGCGTAATATGAGTGGGAGGAAGGAGGAGTTACTCCTCCACTGTGAAGAGTCAAGCATTGTCCAATTCGAATTATGTTTTGTAAAGGCAAATTCGCCCATGTAACCACTTGGAACATTATCTTCAATTTTTGTTTTCGAACTTTAAAGTACTTTAACTTTCAAGATACCGATTTGTTTAAGATAAATTAAATTTATATTTTTGGAATCTACTCATCAAGACTTTTGAAACAAGATTCACATTGATAGGAAATTACGCGAAAAAATTTTGGTAAAATTTTAATGTTTGCCCTAGAGAATATAGACTCAATTACTCAATTGATAGAGAAAGTTTCTATCAATCCAAGAAAGAATTTCTCTATCAATTCTAAGTAAAATTCACTTGGTTTTTTTAATTTTTTAATTTTTAATTTTTTAAGTTTTGGACTTTTGATCGACCAATTATGCTTAGTTTTTTTTAAGAAAAATATAAAAGAAAAAAATCTCAACCTAATTTTAAACACAAGGAAAGTATATTATTTTTTAGTTTATTCTCGAATACTTCAACTTCAAAGCGCTTAGTGAACAGTATTTTACCAGAAATACTTCAAGTGGTTATAGATTACACATGGCAGATGCATGAAGGCGATGTCAGTTTAGATTATAGAGTTTGTAAGGTTAGGGTCAGAATCATGCCCAATGCGATTGCTCGAAGCGTGAAGTTTGGCTACTTTACTCCCCTTTAAATATTTCAAGACGCATCTCTTTAATGTCAATTGATTTTAGGTGAAATGATTAATTCCCCGTCTTACAAGTGCATGACTATAACACACAATGCAATTGTTACCATTAGTATGTAACATTTCCTACATGTGTCACTAGTTACTTAGTTGTTACATGGCATGAGTCTCGTGACTCATCCGTTTCCTTTTTGTTAAGATTATGATTATGAAAATAATAGATCAACCAAAGAGTTTGATCTTTTCTGTAGCATGTTTATATCAAATACTAATGGTTAATTATCCACTCATATATACGAACCAATACTCCAAATTCAAAACGCATAGAGAATTGTATTCTACAAATATAAAAATGAAGAAAAAAAAAATCCTTAAATTACAAGACCCATGTTGAATAAGGAATTATGCAAAAAGAAAATAACAAATTTTTTATATTCGCTCACATAGAATTTCTTTAAAATTAACAAAAAAGTTTTAACTTAAAATTTCTCTATCAATCTTAAGTAAAATTTACTTGTTTTTTGAAGATTGTGAATAGTAGAGGTGGAGTTTATTTAAGATTTTTTGTTTAAAAGACATTTTTAATCCCACTTTCTTCTTTCATCTTTTAAAGTGATGAGGGTCTTCTAGTACTTCATGTAATACATCCAGCCAAAGTTGCGAATCATCTTCTATATCAGCATAGATATCGACTGTGGGTGAGGGCTATTTCCATACTTTTTTTTTTATTTTTTATTTTAATAACTGGGTATATACTCTGTTGATGATGTCGTTGCAATGATGGTGCATTGGGTGGTCAACTTTTGAAATCGAATGCAGGGTACAAGAATGAAATGCACCATCATTGCAACAGGCTTTGGTAATTACCTCAACCCGAGAAAAGATAAATTTAACCCCATTTGCATATATATCTCCCAATTTATATTAATTAAATTTTCTTTTTATAAATTCTTTAATTTGATTTTTTACAATCACTTACCTAATTTAAAAATTGAAGGAGTTTGGCTAATGCACTGTCATCTAAAATTCTAAATGTTCATAACATTAACTTGGGGTTTGGCCATGTATTTCTTAATTAGTTGATAAAAAGGAGTAGAGGAATTGCAGTCCATTGAGCCTACCTCAACAGAACTCGTGTAGCTTGTGGTTCATTTTTAAATAGACGAAATGGACTTGCTAACCCTAGGCATCTTTTGTGCCGTACTACTAGACCCTAATTTCTTTATTAAAAAAAAAAAAAAAAAGAAGGGTCAATAAGCTGAGGCCAAAAATAAAATACATTTTTGGGTAAATTGTATTTAAGGGTTTAAAGTTTATGTTAAGTTTCACTTTAAAGTCCAAAGTTTAAATTACATCAATTCAATACCCAAATTATTAATTGAGTTGCAATTTGATGTTGTTGTCAAATTTTTTTGTATTATCCTTATTTTGTCCCTTTTATGGGTTAAAAAACCCTATTTTAACCCTATCAACAATTAAATAATTTTTATATTTTAACCATATCTAAATCAGTCTTATCTTCTTTTTCTCTTTATATTACCTCTATCAACATCTAATAAACATTTATATTTTTCATTTACAAAATACAAATCTGATGGTAGAATGGTTCAGATTAAAATATGAAGGTTTATTAAATGTTGATGGGGATAAAATAGGGTTTTCAAACCCATAAAAGGGCAAAGTAGGAATAATACAAAAAAATTTTGAGGCCAGACCTCAAATTACAACTCAACTAATAATTCAGGTACTGAATTGACATGATTTAAATTTTGGATTCTAAAGTGAAACTTGACCCAAACTTTGGACCCTTAAGTGCAATTTACCCAACATTTTTTAACCTACATAAATTAATGAGCTGAGGGCCCCAAATCAAGTCCAAGAGCCCCAAATAAATTCTAACATTTGTAGTTGGATCATTTTTTTTTGGTATTATAGTTTTAGATTTTGTGTAGTATTTTTTTTCTTTGTTGTAAATACGAATTTTACTCAATTATGAAGCAAGAAGATCAAATTTTATTTTTTTAAATTCTTATAATAATTTATTGTGATTTTAATCTATATAAGCAAATTTTAATAATCGCTAGCAAATTGCGTGAGTATTAGGGGAAAAAATAGCTAATATTTAGAGTTAAATTTTGTTTTATGTATAAATATATATAAAGGACCACATTTTAGGAATTTGCCTATGGAGTGTTGTTTCTTCCATTTTTTTTTTTTCAACAAACGATAAGAGAACAAATACACCCACGCATACACCCACTGGAGTCGAAACCAAGGTCTTCACAAATCTCACTCTCATATTAATTGGGATAAGACAAGCGAATGGACCCAATGACCATTAACAAATGAAATGATTTTTAGACATGGACTTTATGCAAAAAAAAAAAAAAAAAAAAAAAAATCAATTGTGTAGAGCAAAACAAATTGAGGTAGGACACAAAATTTAGGGGAATCTAAGGACACGAGAGAAAAACAAATGCACTTAATGGGAATATAGATTTAATCACTGGGTAATGCTCTGTTGATGATTTCCAAATGGGGGCAGCTCTGCAAGGGGAGGCTCAATGGACTGCAACTCCTCAAATCCTTTGCTAACCAAGAAATACATGGCCAAACCCCAAGTTAATTTTATGAACATCTAGCTGACAGCGCATTGGCCAAACTCCTGTTTAAATTAGGTAAGTGATTGAAAAACATAAAATTAAAAAATTTATGAATAATTTTTTTTTTTTTAAAATTAAGATATATCCAATTGGAGATACACAAATGAAGCTAAATTTATCTTCGGAAAGTATTATACCGGTCCTAATTTTTTTTTTTTTTTTTTCAAATTCACCTCCCTAAATGATGTGACATCTTAACAACCACAAATTTAAATTTAGAGACTTGAATTTGAATAGGTGAGATTCAATTACAAGATATCACCTTATTTAGGATCTTAAATTTGGAAAGAATTTTGGGATATATAAAGTCTGATGTGGGGGGAAAAATCCGATTTTTTGTCATCAACAAAGTCTGTTTGCTTTGTCAAAATATTCCAGTTTTTTGTTTTTATTTTCAATGAAAATGAGAAACTTGTAAAAAAAATATGTTCACTTACCCAAAAGAAAAAAAAACATTTTACAGAAAATCAGTTAAAAAAATATGAAAATAAAAACCTGTCGAAACCACGTTCTGTTCTGTTTTCACATAAAATAATGATGGAAGATGGGAAAGGGTGAAAATGGTACGAGGTAGTGTTTCAAGCTTTGAATGCACCATCATTGCAATGTGCTTTGGTGACCTGTAGGCACCTGTAACCTGCAATAGGAGTACCTCTACGTGCCATGAAACCATGTTTCTATGAGAAGAATTTGGGTGACATCGCTCAATGGCCACGGTGATGAGACCGTCCAATTAGGGATAAAGAAAGTGTCTTTAGAGGGCCATAAAGTATACTGACAAGGGTATTTTTCTTGTTTATGATTGGATGGTCTCACCACTATGACCATAGAACGGTCTCACTCAAATTCTTCTCTGTTTACATTTGTAGAATAAGTATATCAATCTATACTAGTTGATACACACGTGCGTTGCACGTGAATTTTTTTGAATTATAAAATAAATATTTCATCAATGGTATACGAATTTATGCTAAAGTGGACCATATAAATTGTCTTTTAAAGAAGAAAATTTTGTGATGGGAAAAAAAAAATCAATTCCAAAACTAATAAATTAATTAAATGTGTCATCAATAACTTAAATAAATATAAAAAATATATGTAAATTTCAGTTGTATACTTGCCTATCAAAAGGATATTTCTCATGGCTCTATCGGTGTATATATATATATATATATATATATATGTTTATTTTTGTAAGGAAAAAACTAAATAGTTTAACCTTTTTTTTTTTAACTTGTTTGACAACTAACCTAGTTATGTACTTATTTCAAAGAGTAATAATTTTTTAAAAAAATTATTTCATAAATAAATTGAACAAATAACATCGTGTTTAAATTCAAAAAATAAGAAATAAATTAAAATAAATGTCATCTAACTCATTGAAAATATTATTCTATGAGTGGGGAAGTTGGGTTTTTTTTATAAAATTTTTTTATAATATAAAAAATTAAATGAAATTATGATAAGTATACTTATTTTTAAAATTTTCTCAATGAAAAATGTGCTTACTAAAACATGGGAATCCTCTTGGGTTGTCATTTGTTGAGATAATGCTCTATTGACCAGATAAGCACTACAGGAAAATGGGCCTCTAGCGACCAAACTTTAGTGACGGTCACTTAATAATAGTTGCTAGAGGGTAGTTTTGTGACGTTCACAAGTCTGACCGTCATTAAAGGTAAATTGTGGAGTGGCGCCAATTCTTCCCGCTTGGAATTTGGCTACCTAGCGACAACGGATAGCGACGTCCACAAGTCTGACCGTCACTAGAATGGCTTTTAACGAGGGCCAGAAAAGCACTGTCAATATATGTTCGTTTAGCAAGGGTCAATTGCCCCTCACCAAAATTAAAAATAAATAATACGCCGTCGTTTACATTCATCTTATATTTTGCTGACGGTCAGCATATGCCTCGCTAATGCCCCGCACGCGCCCTAATGCCCTGTTCATCTCCCTCCTCCTCATTTGGTTCGTTACTTTCTCACTCTGCCCTTCACATATACAGCCGAAGCTCTCAATCTCTCTTTCTCCCTTCACGGCCATTGAAGCTCTCAATCTCCCTCTCTCAGACGCCAATGGAAGCCTCTACCTCTCTATCTCTCCCCCTTGACTTCCGTTGAAGCCTCTCAATCTCTCGCTTCGACGCCATTGAAGCCTCTCACTCTCTCTCTCTTCGACAGCGCCCATTGAAGCTTCTCACTCTCTCTCTCTTCGACAGCCATTGAAGCATCTCGCTCTCTCTCTTCAACGCCCATTGTTTCTTATCTTTTTCGGTAAGTTCATTTTTATTCTACTTTGATCATGGTTGTTCTTCAGTTTTTTTTTTTTTTTTTTTTCTTCCTGGGTTGGGGTTTCTTTCCCATCTGACATTTTGTCTTGGATTATTTATCGTTCCAACCAAATTTGTAGAGTATGTTAGCATCACCAAACCTTAGATTGTATTTTTGTTTCCGTTTTTGATTGGGGTTTTTTCTCAATCGAGCAGTTAGGGTTCTCACACACACACACACACACACACACACACACACACACACACAAACACGCAAATAAGGTAATCTGAGGGTTTCATTGGCCTCAATTGGTGAAGGGGGTTCTTATCGGGGATTTGCTCTGTTTTGCTCATAGGGGTTCTACGGTAGCTATCCCCTTCTCTCTCTCTCTCTCTCTCTCTCTCTCTCTCAAATGTATCAGACTCTGAAAAGTTTTCTTGTGGTCACTGTTCTGCTTTAGAGAATCAGGAACTGGGCACCTATAACTTTCATCAGGAACTAAGGTTTTAATCAGGAACTCGGTTTTGCTTTGGAGAATCAGCGGCTAAGGTTTGTCTCTCACCTCTAATGTTTTTGGTAGTGTAAATTGCTTGGGAGTGTCAATGTTGAAGGTTTTGATCGGTTGTTTTTGATTTTTAGTTTCCTTCTTTTTATTTTCTGCAATTTTGAAGGTCAGACCAATCAATTTTGAAGCGTTCTGCATTTTTTGTGTACTAATGTCCTTTTTTTTTTTGTTTTTTTTTTTTTGGTATTGTGATAGGATTTTTGTTCTGGCTACATATTTCTTCTATTTTGTGAGATTCTGGGCTTTAGTTTTATTTCCTGATTCTGTTTCCCTCTTCTTCTTCTTATTTTTATCAGATGAGCAGAAAATTGCAGCAATTTGTTAACCATAAGTAAGAAGGTAAGGTGGCTATGCTGTTTTTTCTTTTTCATTTCCATTGACGAGACTGTTCTGTTTCGTTGCTTTGTGTTCAAGTAATATGATATGATTCTTTATATTATGGTTGCAAATTTGGTAGAGGACAGTAGGAACATATTTAATGAACTTGTGCTCAGCATGTGTATAGTAAATGAAATAAAACTGTTGATTACCTTACATGATTAGGATATGTGATCAGATCCTTAGAGATACAGTTAAGGGGTTTTCCAAGGGAACTTAAGAAAATTGTTCAAGATGATGGTTTAGGTAGATCCAGCTAGAGGTTTTGCCAGATTTAATTTTTTCCCACTCTATAATTTTAAAAGAGCAAAAAAGAAAAAAAACTCTTAGTGTCATGGAGGATGAAGCTCACCACACTGCCAACTAAATGGTAAATATGTATTATAGTTATCTTGGCCTAATGATAACTCATTGCTACCAAGGAATGGACAAAATGGATTCAGATATACTTGCCACTCAAAGAACTAAAATGGTATGATGTAACAGTGTGAACTTGAGCCATATAGGCCATATCCAAATAAACATGAAAGGACTTGAATCAGACTGGTTCCTAGCTAGTAAGCAAGATTCCAGAACTAAAATTTAAGGCACGTTCTTAGACATTTTTCTGGGTGCAATGATATGGTTCGGATTGTAATAAAAAACAACCCAAGAGGTCAATTTTTCTGTTGCCTATGAGTAGATTTAAGGGTGGGAAATTGGGTACTGTTGTTAACTTTGTGGCAAAATGATAGGCTGCTAAACAAAATAGAGCAGGCTATGGGTGGCAATCGATCTTTGATAAATAAAATAACACAACACTATAGGTGACCCTCCCAAACAGTCCCAGTTTTGGCGCAACATGCTATTTATGATTAATCTGCGCAACATGAGTGAAGTGGTAAAAGCACCTCTAAAGTTGGCAGAATGATAGTTCTCCCTTTGAGGTGAAATTGAAGAGAAATGATGGCCATATAAGTCATACATGAAGAGCGCATGGACTGATAACTAATTTAAATTTTGAGGAAGCTTCTTCAACAAATAAGCAAATGGATGTGGTAATGCTATGATGTTTGATCTATTATGCATTTTCCTAACATATTTCAATTTTGCACATACTATAGAGTATTACAGTATCATTCCAAAGCATTCGAATCTGTTTTAGGATATGTATTAAATGGATGTGGTAATGCTATGATGTTTGATCTATTTTTCGTTCACTGCCTGTTTTAGGATATGTATGAGCTTGCATTTATATCTCAGCTTGCACATTGCAATGGGAATTGGATTTAGTGTTAAGTTGATAAAACTTAGCACCATGCCAAGTTAATCTAAACCCTTGAATGAGAGATTGGATGGCTTGGATTGAAAGTTGAAAAAGTTGCCCAACGAGAATGCCTATTTTTGTTATTAAAAAATGAAAAATTGAATTGTTTGTAGGAGGTATTGATTGCTGCAAAAAAATGTCTGATCTTGTTATGGAATTCCTAAAACAGAAAACTTGTATGCATTTTGAAGTATACTATTTTCAGAGTGGGATGGTCACTAAATGTGTTACGTCATAATAGTTATTGCATTTAGTAATGGCACAGGCACATGAAATGGCTTATTATTATTCTTTCTAATTTCAACCTTAGTAAAAAAAGACATCTATTTATTAATATTCTTGCTTTCAATCTTAAAGCCTCGGTACTGCTTTATAGTTGGTAATCAATTTTGGCAACATGTCTCAACTATGTTACCATATGTTTTCCAAATCTTTTGGTCTGTAATGTTATATTTGATTGTGGAGAATACCAAGGGCATAAAGATTTAGGGTCTTTCGAAAAGTTGGGGTTGGAGTGTTTGTTGTAAGCTTTTTTGATTAAATATCTCTATTGGTGGTTTAGTAGCTATAACGGTGGTTGTTTCATTTCTTTTTTATCTTTCATTGACTCCCTTAAGTTTTAGTTGGGAGTGGGGGTTTGTTGTTTCTCCTATTTTGTTGGTCCCCTGGTTTTGTTATAGGGAGGCCATGCTATTCACTTGTATATATCTTATGTACGAGGGTTAAGCCCTTTTGGTTTCAATACATATTATTAATTCATCAAAAAAAAAAAAAAAAACATGGAGGGAAAATAATAAAAATAACGATAATGAACCTTCAGGAAATTTTGACATAAAACAATATTAGAATGTTGTCTCTTGGTTGAATTTCTTTGATATTTATTCTGTTTGATTGAACAAATTGAAAAGGTTAGAGAAATTTACAAGAAACATAAATTATTAGAAGACAAAAAAACAGAGAAAGAGATTAACTATAGTACAGCTAGAAAGCACATTTATTAACATATAAACAAATGCTATTCATCATGTGATTTTCCTCACTATGCATCATTTGGGTGTATTTGTGTTTGCTTCTTTTTTCTTTTCTTTTTTTTTGGTTTTAATTTGATGAATAGGGGGCAGATCATCACAAAGGTCTCAGCAGAACAAAAGAAAAAGAGGGCCTACGCGAGTTTTAAACAAATTTGGACTAAGACCTGGAGAGAAACTGTCTGTGCAGTTTAACACCTTAGGCCAAGCAATAGGGCCAAATGCAGCACACTTTGCACACATATTGGGTTCTACTCTTAGGCATTCAAATATTGTTTCATTGCAAGCGGAAGGATGGTGGAAAGTTTCCAAGGAAGAGAAGGACAAGCTGTGGAAGGAGATAACAGTAAATAAAAATTACATGACGTTTGCATACTTATGGTTTTCCTTTGGTTTTAGGTGGTAACATGATTTACTCTTTTGTTTTTTTCCTCCTTGCTTTTTAGAATGAAGTTGAACTTGAGGAGTCTAATAGGCACTGGGTAATGCAATCGCTTGGTGACAAATATAAGAATTGGAAAGCTAACTTGAAGAAGAAGTTTATAGAAAAAAATACATATGTGGAGAGATTGGAAAATCGTCCCCCAAATGTCACGGTTGAAGATTGGAAGTGGCTTGTGGATTATTGGAACAAGCCAGAGGTTCAGGTATTATATGATAAGTTTGTTTAAATTAATTTTTTTTAAGGTCAATTAATCATTATATTGTTGCTGAATTTATGCAGGCTGTAGCAGAGAAGAATTCAGGTAATCGTGCACTATTGGAAGTCTTACATACCGGGGGATCTAAGAGTTTCGCATGTTATAGAGAAGATATGACAACCGAGGACTATGAACCTACTCAAATTGATCTGTTTATGAAAACTCATGCGAAAAAAAATGGAAAAGTTACTGAAATCTTGGTATGTAAACATGTTCCTTTTGCAAGTTAATTATTTCACTGAACTAGTTGTGAGATATTTGAAGCTTTTTGAATAATTATCATTGAACTTGTAAGCCTAAAAGATGATTTTTAGAACAATTTCTAAACCTTAGTTCCCTGTATATCTTTCCTTGACCTCTTCTTGCATCTTTTCATCTCACTAATTAGATGATAATTTTTCTTTTTATGTCTCAAAGTTAAGCAACTCATTTGTTATTTAACAATGTTTTTGATAATTTATCTTTTTATATCTCAAAGTTATGCAATTCATTTGTCATTTAACAATGTTTTCCTTCACATTTAATGAGTATTATACTTTGTTTTGTGTATTTTTTTCTAATGTAGGAAAAATTTGATGAATATTTAGCCAATCAAGAATCTGCATCACTCACACCCAATGAATTCTATATTACGGCTACTGGTCCTGTGAGACATGGTTGTATGCATGGCTATGGCCTTGGTGCACCGCCTAGTAAAGTCTTGGGTCCAAAAACATCTGGCCAATCCTCATTTGGTAGTTATTCTCAAGTATGCAATAAACTTGGGAATGTCCTCAATGAGATGGATCAATTAAAGACCAACATGTGTGAGAGGATAGAGGAACGAGTCCAAGAGGAGACAAAAAAGATTGAGGAGCGAGTACAAGAGGAGACAAAAAAGATTGAGGAGCGGATGGAGGAGCGGATACAAGAGAAAATGATGGCATTTATGGCGCAATATACTCAGCAATTTCAACAGAATAGGCGCTGATAGACTACAGGTATTTTTTTTTGGGTGCTGTTTTTTCTAGATATACAACTTCTAGATTAGACATGAATTATGATGCTTTGAAATGATCTTTATCTCTTTAGGGTTTGGCTGTCATTTATTTGAGTTTATAATAGAGATTGGGTGAAATTGATTCTTCGAGTGTTCTTTGTAGAATTGTACCCTAAAAAAAATCCATAATATATGCTTTTATATCAAGCTAAATGGAAATGGAGATGCTACCAAACAAATTCCATATTATTGCTATTACTTACTACTTGTAGATAACTTGGTGTGTTTGTTAATGACCTGTACTATTGAAGTTTAGGCGTATGTTTATTATAAATATAGTGTGAATGGGTTGGAAATGATTATAAATGTATTTTTCTACAGGTTTTTTAACTAGTCGATAACTTGGTATGTCCTAATTACAAACGAAACCATGCCGGATTTTCTAAAAAATGTTTTCAAAATAATTATGTCTATTTTTGACTTTCTTGTTCATTCTTAGTTCAATCATAATGACTTTCTTGTTCATTCATTTAGTTTTGTTGGTGTATTTTGCAACCAAAATGAAGCATAATTTTGTTATTGATTGTCTATTGGTTGTGAGATTAGTTTTCTAATTTTTGTATCTGTTTTTTTCCCCTTTTTTGCAGGCCTAAGCTAGGGATGCTTGCTACATGGACTTTTAGTCATAGCTTTTACCTTTTGTGCCTTAGTCTCTTTTAAGGAGTGAATACTGAATTAGACAATCTCACATTTTTTGGTATTTTGGGAGTGAATTAATGATTTAGATAATTTCTTGAATTTCACTTGGTGTTTTGGCATGGGATATGAAAAGTGTTTGAGATTTGTTTAATAGTGGTTGGTTGGGTACATTTTAGTTGATAATGTAACTAAGTACAGTTTTATGTTCAAGTTATATAGATTCCATGCATGTTTTTGATGTTATATATGGATGAATTTTATATGTTTGAATGTTATGAGATTTTACCTATTATGCAAATTGGGGGATGCTTGCCACAAGATATAGCTTTAATGCTTGAGATGTATACAAATTAAGCGAACAAATAATAAAAATTAAATCCAAATTTTATCTTTCAAGAGATGCTTTTAGTGACATTTTGAGCCATCTAATTAATTATTTAACAACGGTCAATGACCCTCGCTAAAAATGATTTATCGACAGTAAAAAATGATTTAGCAACGGTCACTGACCGTCGATAATCATTTTTCAACTATTTTCTGGTGGGAAAAATGGTTTAGCAACGGTCACCGACCGTCGTTAAATCATTTTTCAATTAGGTTTTTTGGTGGGAAAAATGACTTAGCGACGGTCAACGACCCTCGCTAAAAACATTTCCCTCCAATTTTTTGGCGTGAAGAAGGACTTAGCGACGGGTACTGAGCCTCGCTAAAAAAAATACCCGTCATTAAAAAGGGGATGGTGACAATTGAAAATGGTGGGAAATTTCAAGTAGCGACGCTTGTTGGCCGTCGCTAAACTTTTAACGACCCCCCCCCTTTATCGACGGTCAGCGACGGCCACTGTGGCCGTCGCTAACACATGTAACGATGTTTTGTTGATGTGTTAGCGACGGTCGCGGCCGTCGCTAAAGGCCCATTTTCCTGTAGTGAAGGTAAAATTTTTAACATCGTTACATATAGGATTTGGTTTTCTTAATGCCAGTTTTTTATAGTCTACGAACTTCATTCGGTTTTATTATATTATATTTTAATAAAAGGTTCTATATGAGAAAACAAACCAACTCCAAAAATAAATAATTAAATGAAAAGAAAGGTATCCTCATAAAATATTTGTGGAACAATTTATCAAAAACTTACACCAAAAAAATAAAATAAAAAAATACTCAAAAGTAATAATATCTAACAGAACTAAAATAGAACCCTACTGCGTTTGCAAGGAATCTTGTAGGTAGGGCATTCAGTAAAATAGAGGTAGGAGAATCAAAGTTACAAAAATATATGAAGTACTTGACCCACATGGAAAACAGTATTTTCTATAGCAATTAGAACAAACCCTAAAACCCTATATTTCAAAAAGAAAAGAAGATGAGGGCTCTATTAAAATAGGTTGAAACTACTGTTAATGGAGAAAATAGAATTTAGAATCCCATTGTTAATGAATAGATGATATATTATGAAATAGAGTTAACTTACAATTCTGGGTTTTATTTATTTATACGAATTATAGTTTCCTTAGAATTCCTATTTATGTATGTGTTTTATATTTTTATATTTCCTATATATAGAAGGGTAATTGTGCATTTAAAATTTAAAATAAAGGTATATTAGTCAATCAAAAGTTTTTCTCACATTCAACTTTTATAGGTAATATATCTATATATATGGGTACACATGCGTTGCACATGAATATTATTTAAATAAAAAATTTATAAATTCTATATCTATATCTATATATATATATATATATATATATATATATATTGAACATGAAAATCTAATTATTTGTTACTTTTGTGTTAATTAATTTATTAGAATAAATGCTCAACACAATAGGTCAAAATTCCTTCAATTGTTAGGAGTTATAGTAAGAATAAAAAGTTAGATAGAACACATGCATAGTAGTGGAGGCTGTATAGGATTTATGAAGCAAACATAAATTGTGTTATCTTTTTTCCTTCTTTTTTGCTAGAAAATAAAAATTCTTAATTGGTTAAATATAAAACATTCTTAATTTGTTAAATATGGGAGGCAAATAAATATTTAAATTTAAAATTTAAAATAAAGATGTAATGGTCAATCAAAAATGTTTCTAAAGCATTAACTTTTATAGGTAATATAGATAATAATTTAATATGTGATACAAGAGCATCTTTGAGGGAGGTAGCAAAAAAAAAAAAAAAAAAGTAACAAATCTGTCTTTTGCTACCTTATGTGGGCTGTGGCAATTTGCTACTTCAATTTGAGATGTGCATTCCAAAGGGAAATAGCAAACATAATTATTTTATTTTTATTTTCTATATTTTATATTTTTGATGCTGTTAATATTATTTAATTTATTTTTAATAAGTGAAATTGATCCCTCATAATATAGTTTTTCTTACTTTTTCTAAAAAAAAATTCTCAATTTTATTTTTATATGGTATCATCTTCTACATTTTATTTTGTTCACTTAGAGATTGAAAAGAGAGTGGAGATCGAGATTTTCATTTTATTTTTTTCCTCATTTCTTTGTTTTTTTTCCTTTTTCTTTTCACCCTCCCTTCCCATCAACAACCAAATTCAAGCGAAATAATAATAATAATTATCATATACATATATGACCAATTCCAACAATTTCCACGTTACAATCAAAACACATTCAAGGGTTTTCCTAGTCTACCCAAAATCCTCGAAAACAACACCCCTAATCACAAACAAATTCAGCATTATATGAATTCTCACCAAATTTCAAGAAATACATAATAAAAATATATAACACTCACGCAACAGCCCGTTGAGATTCGGTATCGTCTCCATGTATCGTCTCTATGATGTGGATATTTGGTTTGTGACTGTGCTAGGAAGTAGGTGTGCTTCTAACAGGCCATTCTAGTTTGTTAGAAAAAAGAGGAAAAGGGAGATACGAAATCAACGTGCTTTAGGATTATATGTATAGTATTAAATGGAGTATTTAATTTAGGGTTTCCTTTGAATTCCTATTTGTGTTTTATATTAAGGTATGTGTTTAAGAATATATTAAGGTTTGTGCTTTAGAATTATAGTTTCCATATTGCTATATTTCCTATATATGCAGAAGGGTGGGTAGTTGTGTATTTAAAAATTAAAATAAGGGTATATTAGTCAATCAAAAGTTTTTCTTACATTCATCTTTTATAAGTAGTATAGATTATATATATAGGATGATGATCAGGTAAGCACGTGCTGACGTAACTTACGTCAACACCCGCATTGGGAGTTGTACCTTGTGCATTAGTGGATTATGAAGTACATTGGTCCAATGCAAGGGGTACAACCCCCAATGCCTGGTGTTGATATAACTTATATCAACACGTACTGACCTGATTGGGACTGTATATATATATATATAACGGAGGAATGCCTCTCTGTTGATGTCATGTGTCAATTTATGAATTTTTTTTTTTTTTTCAAATCACATGCTGAATTTGTGAACAGTTAGAGAAAAAGGTAAAAATTACCTTTTAGTGATCACTTTTCAACCTAATACCAAAAAAAAGATAATATCTGTCAACTTGCTACAAATTAACTATATACTTACGTCAAAATAACTAAGGGTGTTAATGGTTTAGGTTAAAACCGATAACCAAACCAAACCGTGGTTTGGTTTGGTTTTGGTTTCCATTTTCAAAAAACCAAACCAAATCAAAAAAATTGAAAAATATTATATATATATATATATATATATATCAAACTTAAAGTTTGTAAATTTCCTATTCTAATAAGGGCATAATAAGAAATAGATTTAAAATTGTACAAAATCCTAAGTCTCTCAGCCTCAGCCTTGTCTCATTTTAAGTTTCTTTTGTTTTTCCATTTTTAGATTGGCATGTATTAAACTAGCTATTAATGTTGTGTGAGATATTGGATTGATATATGTCATATGTTTCCATTTTGCTACAATGTTTAATGTTTTTTTCGTTGCTAATTTAATGTTTTTATTAAAAATGTTTTTATTTGGAGTTTGGTATATCATTTTTTCATTTTCAATTATTTGTTGCTAATTGATAGGTTAAAACCGAAACCGAATTGAACCAAACCAAAATTTTTTAGTTTGGTTTGGTTATAGTATGGTTTGGTTTTGGTTTGATAGGAACAAAACTGAAGTATAATAGTCTAGTTTGAAATCTATCCTAAAATCGAACCAAACCGAGCCATTAACACCCCTAAAAATACTATCAATTTCTTTTTTCGCATTAAGTTAGAAAAGAATCACTAAAATGTAATTTTCCCAAAAAGAAAGTTACTTTTAGTGACTTTTGGAAAAATTACTTTTGGTAATCAATTTCCAACTTAATACCAAAGAAAAAATATTATTTGCCAACTCGCTACAAATTAATTGTATACATGCTTCAAAAGGACTACTAATGTTTTATGTTTGGTATTCAGTTGAGAAGTGATCACCAAAATGTAAATTCTTTAACTTTTCTTTTTTTTGGTTTTCACTGCTCTTTTTCACGTGGTATAGGTAGGTTGACGCATGACGTACTACATATTTCTTTGTTTTTATGTGGGAGAATCGGAAAACTTATACTGTAGAATGTTTAACTCAAACTTAGTAAACTATACAAATTTCTTTGTTTTCTTTATGTCTATTTATCTCATCTCTAAAAAATTAAACGTATAAAATTATAAATAGTTATAATCAAAAAATGAGACAAATAGAGGCAATGATGATTAAAAAAGAAAATGCAACACACCACAATATGTATCAACATATCAAAATCCTTAGAAAAATTATAAAAATGCTTAAAAAATTATACAAATACACTTTTGCCAAACGAGGGGTATCTCAAACTGTTAGGCCCAAACTAATCCCCATGATGCACAAACCGTCCTCAAGTCCATGCATTCGATAGTGAAGAAATAAAGACACGGACTCAAGATCTATGATTCCTGAGCCGCGGTTCATTACCATCTGAACTATTGTCACAGGAGTGTATTTGATATATATAGATATATATAGATATATTTTTTTTTTTTCACAATATTTTTACAAACCTCACCCATGCATTCGCGGGTTATAAACTAGTTTATAAAGAGACAAAAGAGACTAGCTAAATCTAGCATCTTTTGTGCCGTATGAGTAGACACATTTTCCTTAAATAATTTGGGTCAACAACTCTATTAGAATTCATGGTCATATATATATATATATATATATATCATTTATATTTTTCACAATATTTATTTTTACGAACCTCACCCATGCAATCACAGTTTATAAACTAGTTTATAAAGAGACAAAAGAGACTCGCTATGTGATACCCCGAATATTTTAATTTATTTTACGCATATATTCAGTGGAATTGTACACATGAGGATAATTTTAAAATTTTTGAGGTTAGTTGGATGTTGGGAGATATTGCATTAATTGTTTTGTGTGGAGAAAGATAATTAAATTGTGATTGTGATATATATAGATGGAGGAAAGAAAAGACAAAGAAGAAACAAACAGAGTAGAAAAAAAAAAAGAAAAAGAAAAGAAAAGAATGGGAGATTAGTTTCGGTGGGGGAAGAGAAAGAAAGAAGAAAAGAAAAGAAGAAATGAATGAAGGAAGAAAAGTGGCGTGAGAAGAGAAGAAAAGAAGGAAGAAAGAAAGAAAGAAAAATGGCGGGGTAGGTTTAGAAGAAATAAATGAAGAGAGAGAAAAGGAGATAGGGACGGGAGAGAAGAAGAAAGAAGAGAAGGAGAAAGAGGAAGGGAGAAGCCGAGAGAGGCAGTGGGCAGATGGTCCATCGGCCAGAGCATGGAAAGCTCCAATTCGACTTTTGTCAGTATGGATTTTTATATTTCTTGAGTTGATCTACAGTCTGCAGTTGTGGTTATTTATTTTGTTCATCATTTTGAGGTAGGGGGTTTAATTCTTGTACAGTGAATGATGATTATTTTGAAGCATATGTTAAGATTTTATTTATGCAAGGTGATAATTATTGATGGTGATATATTTGTGGTTTATGATAGTTGATTTCATTGACAGTTAAATTATATTTGAGATTGATGATTTAGAGTTCGTATTATTTGATTTATATTATTTTGAATATATAAATACTTGCATGTGATATTTGAAACATTATTTATTGTATAGGAATTGGATTTCCTATTGGGCTGTTATTCGCTCACCCCAATATATTTTCAGGTTATCATTACTGGAGGTACGTAATAAAATTGGGGTTGAGATTTGGAGAAGTTATCGCGTATATTTATTTTATTTAAAGCTGATGTAATTTTATCCATTTGGTTGGCCAATGTATATTGATGATGAGTTTGGGGTTAACCATTGCTATCCGCAGCTGCACAATACTCTGTGTTTTTAAAAAGCATGTATGTTTTTTAAAAGAATTTATTTATACAGAGCTCATAAAAATTGTACGTGTTTATGGTATATAAATTTTGGGGCGTTACAATTTGGTATCAGAGTTAAGGACGACTCTAACTTTTGGATGGGAGATGATGTGACAATAGTCCCAATAGGACCAACAGTCCCAATAGGCCTAAGATGGGTGAGGGTGAGGGTGAAGTTGAGTGAACCAACAGTCCCAACAGGCTCAATAGGGTGAGGGTGAGGTTGAGGGATGAGTCACATATTTCACATCAAGCGGACAAGTCCAAGATTTGGGAAAAGTGAAGGTATTGTTTATATGAGATGGCATGGTTGAGCTAGTACGTACCGCGTGTGGTACTTGTGGTTTATTTGAAATTCTTGATGAGAAAATACAATACTTATTTTAGAAAAACTGTTTTCTTGAGAATGGAAAAATTTTGTTTGATTTATGAGCTCTTTTAAAAATCAGAGTTTTGGTAGAAACGTAGTGGTATAACCAATAAGTATTTGATTTGAGGCTATTCAAATTTCGAGGACGAAATTTCTTTTAAGGGTGGTGGAATGTGATACCCCGAATATTTATTAATTTATTTTACGTGTATATTCAGTGGAATTATATACATGAGATCGAATAATTTTAAATATTTTCGAGGTTAGTTGGATGTTGGGAGATATTGCATTAATTATTTTGTGTGGAGAAAGATAATTAAATTGTGATTGTGATATATATATATATATATAGATGGAGGAAAGAAAAGACAAAAGAAGAAACAAACAGAGTAGAAAAAAAAAAAGAAAAAAAAAAGAAAAGAATGGGAGATTAGTTTCGGTAGGAGAAGAAAAGAAAAGAAGAAATGAATGAAGGAAGAAAAGTGGCGTGAGAAGAGAAGAAAAGAAGGAAGAAAGAAAGAAAAAATGGTGGGGTAGGTCTAGAAGTGTTAATATTCGGGTCGGGTACGTGACCCATACCCGTGGTCCGCCCACATGCGGGTAGTGGACCTCATAAGTGTTTCCTATTGAGTGGGTTTCCTAGTGTGTGTGGAACCCTAGTCCTATTAGGTTTAGGACTTATAGGAAACTATTTAAGGTGGCTTTCTCTACAGATTAGGGTTAGCCTCTCTATGCACTCTCTATCATTCTGCACAGCCACTCTCCCCTCTCTCTCTCTAGTATTCTCTCTAAAGCATCACCATGGCCTTATGGATTTGGAAGCGTGGAACAAAGGGAGGACTCTAGTAGCGATCCCTACGCCTTACACAGCGATGGTAGAGCGTACACGAAGGATTGGTTCGTGTTCACAGCATTCAGATGGCATACGGCAACCCGCGGGCTCGTAACGACAAGCGACGGTCCTTCTCAGGTCTCTTCCGCAAGAGGTAACTCTTAGACCCGTGATTTATTTGCTATGTGCAATATGTATAAATTGTTTACATTGGTATCAAAGCCATAGTCTTGTTGGTTCGCCCAATAGTTGCCATAATTGTGTTCTCTCTCTAAAAACACCATTGATGGGTCTCTTAAAAACGAATTTTTTAAATGGTTTTTAACCGAAATGTTTTATGTGGTTATGTTCTCCTATGTGTGAGGAACATCCCCGTCAAGTTTCATGAGAAACGGATGTGTATTTTGAAAGAAAACACAAACCCTTGTTTTGAAAATTGTGTTTTTTTTCCGAAACTTTGGGCTATTTTTGGATGCACCTAGACCTGTTATTAATGGATATAATTGATATATTGATAATCTACGTCGCGAGGGCTTTCCAACGATATATTATTTGCGCAATTTGGATACCATATGCGAAAGATATGAGCCTTAGAAGGTCGCCCCATGAACATGCAAATCTGGTGCGAATTGTCTTAAGGTAGAAGATGAAGTGCAGAAAATTGCAACGCCCACTCTCGCCTATTGGAGAGTGCGAGAGAGTGTGGAGGCTGTAGAACTCCGATTTGCATGCTGTTTTTTCCTAAATTCATAAAATTTAATTTCTGATTTTTTGATGATTTTTTAAAATTTTTTAATGTCACCAGAAAATTTATTACAAAATTAAATTGGAAAACATGCATAACGGGGACACCACTTGCGCGCGTGGGAGTGCGTGCATGGGTGTTTGGTGGCCTAGAAAATTTTTGAATTATTTTTGGGGCTTGTTTGTGACCCTGGCTTGCTGCACCTCCCATACCAACCTCCGGATTTTTTATTTACCTAATTTTTATGTGTTTTTCCTTATCGAAAATTAAAATAAAATTAGTTTATGTAAAATAAAAATTTTCAGAGGTTGTGTTAATTTTGTTTGACCATATGGGAGTGAGTATGTGTCATTGGGAGAGCTATGTGACGTGGATTTATTGTGCATCACCTAATTACATGTGGTAATTAATTAATTAATTTTGTGTAATTAATTATTTTATTGCGTTGCGCAATTTGATTGCTGTCAACGATATACCCGCCTTACGAGACTTATTGGTACGCTCCCATAGGGGTTGAGTGTGGCCTAACCATCCATTTAATGAATCTTTTTGCTTGTTATGTGTTAGCATATTAGTTCTAGGATTAAATGGATGGATTTTTGGTAAATTTAGAAAGAGCTTGTGTTTTCTTTGCTTTTGGTGTATAAGATTATTCTGTAAGGCATAATGTGTGGCGCGGCATCCCCATTTATTTATTCATTGCAGTAGATCCATTGTAGTAGGATTTTTTAGAATGTAATGTATTATTTCATGTACTATTTTGAGAAGCCATGTAAAGGGATGTGTTTCGCGACGCGCATTATGTATGTTGAATTTTCTTAGCATAGGCTCTAAAATTTACCAATCTGGTTCTATGTGGGGACCTGTGTGCTTATTTTTTATGGAGCAATTTATTATATTATTTTGTTAGTATAATACCGTGGATATTATTAGTTGAGATTTTGTATCTCCTAATATGTATATTTGTTCGAAAAACAATTGAGAATTATAATCCTAACCTACACTATCGGGAGATGATCATGAGCAATAGCAATACTTTTCGATCTTGGTGTGTGGGAAGGGATAATACTTTTCTTTTGGGTTTTCTGAACGAGTAGAAAGATGTGTAAATAATAATGTCAACCCTGCGCAATATGAATAGATGATGACTACCGTACATATGGCTTAGAAAATCAATACCTTTTAAATGAGCAAGTGCTCCTGGATATTTTGACCAGTTTTGTGATCTGACCTGTGGATGGGTATACGACCCTACACTGCCTTGACTTTGTGAGTTTTGAGGCCTACCATTCTTGGTGCAAGAAAGATCGTAACGTGCGCTTTACTATGCTAAGCAACATGCTTATTGATTTTATTGGGGAATGTGTATTTCCCCACACGCGCTTTATTATGTTAAGCAGCGTGCTTGTTAGTCTAATAGGGGAGTATGTGTACTACCCTGTTACCAAGGATAAAAGGGTTATTCGAAATAATATGCTATAACTGTGAAAGGTTGAAACACTTCACTCGTGAATGCACTGAGCCAAAGTAGGTATCCTTTTCACCGAACTCTCTCTGCATTTGTGCATGTGATCATAATTTAGTTGCCCATTCTATCCTTATGTGGATTGAGATGCGGGTGCAGCTAAATATGTATCTTGAGATGGAGTAAGGCTAGTAGATTATCGCCATTTTGAGTTGGCGCCCATAGAGTGTATGGGCAATAGCACTAGAATAGAAGTTTTTAGAGTTGGTTTGTCTCAGCTCTAATTGCGCATAGGGCGCATCTTACTTCTACACAATGAGTTTTATGTGCTTAATAATCAGTATTATCTACTATTAGTTTTAGTATTCTTTGATTTTGGATATTCCTTCATTTCAGAGGTAGATGGTTGGATATTTTATCATGGTATTGTTTATTTTTTGGACATGTTTCACCTTAGAGTTGAACCGTATGATTCGTTTTTCCTTATCCTATGTTGCTAATGTCCATAAGAATATTGGTTCTATTTGGCATGCTAGACTTGGACATAATAGGATGACCCAGTTAGCTTGAGAAGGCCTTTTGGGGCCCACTCACCAAGGTTGACCTACTTGTGGTTATGTCTTGTTTAGCTACTATAGCATGTAGGAAGCCTTTTTGGTAAGGCAATTTGAGCTACTTGACTACTAGAGTTAGTCCACTTACATATTTGCAAACCTATGTATGTTAAGGCACGTTCTGGCGCTTCTTACTTCCTTACTTTGATCGATAACTACGCGCGATATGATTTTGTCCATCTAATCGCTCGCCACTATGAAGCTTTGGATTCTTTCAAATGCTTTGTAGTAGAGGTTGAGAATTAGAGAGATAGAAACTTGAGAGCTCTTAGGACTAATCGAGGACGCGAGTACTTATCTGGTTAGTTCAGGGAACTATGTGAGGAAAAGATGATACGCAGACAACTCTCTATTTCTGACATTCTGCAACATAATAGTGTAGCGGAGAGTAGTAATAAGAGATTTCTAGTTATATCTAGACTGATTATGGCGCAAATTAACTTCTCTGTATCCTTTTAATGGGATATTCTTTTTGATTGCTGCCTACATCTTTCTTAAAGTGCCTTCTTGGTCAGTTAGTTTTTCCAACCCTTTATCAGCGGTGGCATGCGAAAGCTCGATTTATGGGGCATTTGCGCCATTTGGGGTCAGAAGGTTTGTTTACATCACTCTCCATGAGTATGAGGAGCCTAACCCTAGAGCTATAAAAACATTTTTATAAAATATTTTAAAAGCTCAAAAGGTTATTTGATGTATAATGAACCTCCCGATGGAGGAATGACTAAATAGAGTTGCGAAATATTGATTTCATTAGAGAATGATTTTCTCAGCATAAGCAGCACTTGTGAAAATCTTTACCTCTATGTGTTAGAGGAATGTGAAGACGTTTTACCATCTTCGAGCGAGGTGGGGAATTAGTTCCTTATCCTGTAGTCGCTGAAGATAGTGGGAGTGTTTTTCAACTCAGTGGGAGTGTCCCGTAAGGTGTTTTGCAAGAAAGTGTCTTGCAGGACCACTAAGATCACTAAGATTCTCAAGTGCGCATGAGCAAATATTGAAACTTTTCCCATCATCATTTTGAGATTGAAGGGGATGTGTTCTTATAAGCTTATAGAGAAGATGATGAGCTAGCTTTATACAGAAAAGCGCTTTCTTCTTATGCTGGAAATAAGTGGATGATACTGAAGTAGGGTGAGTTGAGCTCGATAGATAGGAATAGAGTTTAGGAGTTAGTTGATCTTCTACAATGGTAGATAATTCAATTAACAAGTATAAGGTGCGCCTCATGGCAAAAGGTTAATGCTTAATGTGTAGGTATAAACTATATAGAGATATTCTCTCAAATGGTAAGGTTTGCCTCTATTTGCCTAATCCTAGTTGTTGTCGCATAATTGGATTTTGGACTTTTCTAGATGGATGTTAAGATGATATTTCTCAATGGAGAACTAGACGTAGAGATCTATGTTAGATCAACCAATGGGTTTTGATCCATATTGATCAACTAGTGGGTTTTTAAGGTCGAGGGTGTGGTCGCACCGACCTGTTTCCACCGCCGCCACGCGCGCTCGCGCGTTTCCTCAGTTCACCTGTATTTACCTGCTTTTTTGCTTTCTGATGGTGCTAATCCATTTAGGATTAGCGTGCAAATGAGAGTCGCCACCTGGAAGGGTCCAGGACCAATTTTATTGATCAGAGATGGGTTCGTAGCTAAGGTACATGTTGGGAAGGTGTTAGGCACCCAACAATGCCCGGTAATAAACCGGCCCTCATTCTTGTATTCATTGACCATATTTAATATTTTAATAAAATCCGGAACACCTGTTAATCATACAATAAATAAATGGCACACACGAATGATGGATTAATGGCATAGAATAAATAAACAAAGCATAAATATTTAATAACAAAGTATAGAAGCTTTAACGGAATGAAAATAAGAGAAAACGCACTGTCGCGAGTACTCGCGGTCTTACCATGCGTACGCATGGTATTATCATGCGTACGCATGGTCTCACCATGCGTACGCACCTACCATGCATATGCATAATAAATTTATGCGTACGCATGACATTTCGCGAGTACTCATGGTTTCACCAAATTATCTTCTCCGCGGATTTGGACCTCCCGAAGAACATTATTGGCCAAAAATGGACAGTGTATACAATAAATCAACTTCTAAACATCCTACATAATTATATAAATAAATAAATATTACGTACCTCTTAAAAATAAAGCAAATTGAAATTAAATCCTTCCCTCAGGTCCACCGTCAACCCGGCAGCGTCTCCCCTGTTGCGCAAAACAAGCTTTTCCCAGTCTCACTGGTCTAACTCTCTGTTATATTTTCCTTTCTTTTCTCTCAGTTTATTTCTCTCACCTTTCCCATATTTCTCTCACCCTCAGAATAACTAGCAGTTACTCAAAATGCTGCTCCTCATTATTTCTTTGTCTATTTCCTCTCACTGATCTCCCCCCCCCTATTTCTGCCTTCTCCGTCCGTCCCCCTCCTGTCCTCCTCCTGAGCTCCCAAGAGCTCCTGCTATTTATAGGAGAAATCACCCAAGTGAGGTCGTCATGCATGACCTCAAACTCTCTCCTCTTTGACCCCCCCACGTTCCCTTTGCTCAATGGTCGGGCCAACCCAAGCATAAATCATTCCCCCGACAACAACTTTCGGCCGAAGTGGAGAGCAGGCATCATTCAGATGAGAAAAATAGAATCTCATGCGTACGCATATTCATTTTATGCGTACGCATGGCTATTCATGCGTACGCATGAAACCACCATGCGTACGCATATTATAAATATGCGTACGCACCACACTCCCTAGCTGTCTAATTTAATCGTTTGAACCCCCATTTGCTTGCTTTACGCGTAGAAAGAGACTCGAGTAGACGGCAAACATTGTGGACCTCATCATCGGGAAATCATCATCAAATGTAGGGACAAAATGGGGTGTCTACAGTTGCCCCTCTTTCGAATTCTCGCTACTTCGTGGGGAGGATTCGAAAGAAAATCTCTAGACGAACATTTTGTCCACATGCAAATCACACGCACTCATGCAATGTGTCGAGTCGTGCTAGACGCATCCAGCTGCCCACATACTCAGTAGAGATCAGACCCTTATGTAGTTCGAAATGATTAAAGTGGGATTTCCGCAGAAAATCCCCAGAGTGTGACGAATACCTCGTCCTTATATATGCAATCAAGCAATGCATTAGGTCGTGCTAGACGCATCCAGCTGCCTACGTACTCCGCAGAGATCAGACCCTCACGTAGTTCGTGTTATCAAAGTCAAATCAATCCTAGGGAAGATTTCTTCAACAAATTCTAAGGCATGCTAGAACCCCGCAGCAATTCTAGTTAAAAACATTCCATCAAGGTTTGACCGGTCCCGCAGCATCCCAGTCAACCAATTATAAGCCTGCCCAATCAGGGCAAAGCGAGACTCCCGCAGCAAGTCTCAGGCATCAATGTCGGAATTCCGCAGCAATTCCTTCCAAAAATCAGGGACGGGCCCTCTCAAGGCAAATCAAGTTTTCCGCAGACAAACTTGAGTCAACATTCTCGACCTCAGTCAAACCATGCGTACGCATATCCTCAATATGCGTACGCGCAGCATACCATGCGTACGCATGCTATGGGGAATCAGCATCCCAAAAGTCGCGCTCCTTTTTCAAGTTTCAAAGCTACCATGCGTACGCATGGTCAAACCTGGTCAAACCATGCGTACGCATATTATAAATATGCGTACGCCTGGATCTCCATGCGTACGCATGGTTTTAATTCCCTCAGCAATCACACGCCTTTCGAGGCGGTACTTATAAAGGGTTTGAAACCCTTTCTCCTTCTCATTCTTTTCAGCCGTCTTTTCCCATCCTCATTCTTTACAACTCCTCCTTCTTCCAAAATACTTCTCTTTCTTGCACCCATTGTGTTCTTCTCATGGCTCCCAAGAGACAATGACAGCATGGGTCTTCTCACTCCCAAGGGGATGATTCTGTCAACAAAAGGTGGCTGCCTACCATCCATTCTGGCGAGGTCATCACCCCTACCTTCCGTCCAGCGGAGCACTTGTCCCGGCGTTGTCAGGTGGGCGAGGTACGCTCTCTTTGTACCTGTTTTTCTTTCATAAAGCTTTTGTCAATATATGGATCTGAAATAATGCATGAAATATCTGTGGAATCTGGATTGGAAGCATTACCAAAACCATTACTTTATCCTTTAATCTGTAAACGAACCTTAAAAATCAAATCTTTTGATTGTTTTGTTGTGCAAAGTCCACTGTACATCCACCCTATTCAAAACTGAATGCATATTTTGATGAAACCAGGAGAATAATACTTGACCCTATCTGACATATGCATGTAGGAAGAAAAACTCATTTTTGAACTCGAGATTGGCATAAAAATCAAACCTTTCGTTTACAGACACGATAAACAAATATATAAAAAAACTCTGCACCGAACCAGGCGTACGCATGGCCTCATGGTGCGTACGCATAAAATAATATGCGTACGCATGAAGACCCATGCGTACGCACGGTCTTACCATGCGTATGCATATTAAATTATGCGTACGCATGACGCGGGTGGTGCCGACTTATTCTCCTGTTTTCCTTCTTTTGGCACTTTTTGAAGCACCACCTATTGTTACTTATCACATACCTGTGCTGTCATGTACCTGTTTGGCTCTTGGCAGGCGCGTCGCGATCTCTCCACTCGAGGGAATGCTTCTACTGCCTGGGCTTGGTGGAAGCGGTTGAACGACAACACCAAGGGGTACGTCATTCAGGCCGGCTTTGGCTCAGTCGTGGATCTCCTGACACATGACGGGAGCAAATCCCTTTGCTACTGCATCGCTGAGAGATGGTGGGACTCTACCCACACCATGCACATCGCTGGTAGAGAGCTAACCATCACCCCTTACGACGTCTTCAGACTGACCGGGTTGAGGGTGATTGGCTCCTCCATTCCATCCTCATATCCTTCCGGGGAGGAGATCGCCCAGTTTCATCGTCGGGTGATAGGGACGAGCTTCACATCGGGCCATTGTCATTATACTGATGTGGCGGAGGCCTTTCAGTATGGACCTCAGGGGACTACCCGGGAGCAACATATCATGGCGCGGAGTTTCATCCTGTACTTGATTGGTGCTTTTCTATTCCCAAACGCTGCCCAGTCTATGACCACTGTCTGGCTAGTAGCTTTGGAGGATCTGGAGACTTGCAGTCAGTTTGCTTGGGGTCAGGCAGTCCTGTCTTATCTGTATACCTCCATGGATTCGTTGAGTAGGGACCAGATTTCTTCCATCACGGGATGTTGGCGATTATAGGCGGTAAGCTTTCTTTCATTGCTTTGTTTGTCCTTTGCTTCCCTATTATATTTTGATGCCCGTCATCATTCATTTTTCTTTTCTTTTTTTTTTTTTTTTCTAACACAGCTTTGGGCCCGCTGCTACATCGACTTCACCGGGGATGATGGTCGTCCCATATCGGGGTATGACCGTATACGCGAATTCCTGGACACTGCGCCCTTGAACAAGGTATAATCCTTTAAAATTTCCTAACCAAGTACCTTAATTTCCTTGCAATTTTCTGACTTTTCTTCTTACAGATTCGACCCCGCCCATGGACTGGTGTCCCCTTTACTGGCGACCAGGCCATGCATGATGCAGCATTGAGGGCTTCACTGACCTGCTCTATACTCGACTCTCCTATTTCCCGAGCTGTTTACTTGCCGGAGAGGGTCATGTGGCAGCTTTCTGATGAGGTCCTTGCATGGCAGCGGGTGCCTATGCTTCCTCCTTCCTTCATGATCTACCCATACAATATCAGTGAGGAGGACTTGGGTGTCTGGCAGGCAGGTATACCTTGTGATGCTCGTCTCCTTCCTGATGGAGATTATGATGTGTTTGCAGCTGAGTTTCTCATGCCCCGGCTCCTTGGGCCCCAGGTATATATTCCTTTACATTTCATTGCCTCAATTTACTGTACAACTTGAACTCTTGCTGATTGCATTTCTTCCTAGGTTGCTCCTCCTGCTGATGAGGGTGGGGATGAAGGGATTAATCCGGTGTTGCCTGGCTGGCGTGTGACTGAATGGTCGCCCGCTGGATATTTTATTGAGAATGAAATCCCGCGCCGGGACAACGTTCTGGGCTATCCCATGGCTCCTGGCACTCGCAGAGTGCGTACCTGTTCTTCTCTTCCTTTTCTTTCCTGCATAATGAATTTATTTGCAAAATATGTGTACATGTATGTATGACTATTCACATTTTCCCCCCATTGCAGCTCAACATGGCTGAGTCCGCAGACATGATCCAGCTAGTGGGAAGCCTGAAGGCTATGGTGACGGATTATTCTATGAGGCTGCATGGAGGTCCAATGGCACCTGGTGGTCCACCTGGGGGTCCACCTGGAGGTGGTGGTGATGAGGCTTCGAGCGCTCAGCAGGGTGGGAGTTCATCTCATGCCCCTAGTGTTAGGAGCAGGAGTACTCGAGGGCGAGGGCGTCGTGGAGGGCCCTTTTAGCTTTGCTTTCTTAAAACAATTTATTATTTGGGGTGTAACTTGAACAATTTCTTTTTCTTTTGTTTACTTCTTTATCTTACACATTTGATCTGCACATGGGTGCACCTATTCTCCCTTTTGACTGAATTAGGCACATGGGTGCCTCGTACTTTCCATCCATATGATTAATGTTCTTGCCTTTTGTTTGCATCTTTCGGTGGTGATATCTCCCTTTTATCTCCTCTTTTACTTTATTTATTGCATCTGCATCTTTAAACGAGAATTAAGCCCAACAAAGTTTATCAGGTGGATGGTAATGAGTGGGTTGAGGACCAAACACGTCACAAAGCAAGAAACGAGTAAAAAAGATGAATTTGGCCTTGGGGTGCGTACGCATAACCAAAGTATGCGTACGCATGAATAGGGGTGCGTACGCACGAAGAAGGGTGCGTACGCATATTTCAAATATGCGTACGCATGGGAAACTGTGCGTACGCATGGGAAACTGTGCGTACGCATGGAGAATGTCAACCTCGCTTTTTTGGTGCTTTGACTAACACAGCCCACCTTTTTATCATAAAAACGACTTTTGGTGCATGAAGCACCTCTCCATTTCAGCCAGCATCGTCATTCTTCCTTCCATAAATAGGTGATCCTTCCCATTTACTCTCCCATCCTTTCAAGATATCATGGCAGTCTCCTTCTCTCTCCTGAATATCAAAAGGTGGCTTCTGTTCGTTCACCGGCAAACAGCCCATCTACTTGAGTCAGCTCATCTTTCTTCTTTAATCCACTACTGCCAAGTGAGGATCAATGAAGGTTTCCTCTCAACAGCCATGAAATATTGGGACCCTCTTCGTCATGTGTTCCGTTTTAACAACATAGAGATTTGCCCCACCATAGAGGAATTTAGTGCAATTCTTAATTATCCAGTTTCCCATGATCCCTTGTTTCCTTCTCAAGCCATGCTCTATTCTCCTGACCTTGCCTTGGCTCTAAACATTTCTGTAGAGCAGGCCAGATCATGGTGCATTAATTCTACCATAAATCTCGAGCCTCTTGTGCAGCATTTTTCTACCGCTCTTCCTTTACCAGACAATTATGCATTCCGGGCTCTTTGCCTATGCTTATTAGCGGGGTATCTTCTCATCAGTGACCTCCACTCAGTTGACCTGGCTCTCCTTCATGTGGTACAACACATTTCTTCCCAAAATCCATGCATGATGATTCTTGCAGAAACCCTCAATGGTCTTGACGATGCAGTGCGAAAAGGGACTTCTTTACTGCGTGGCAGCCCTCTTCTATTACAGGTAATCAGTTATTCCCATACCATTAATCTGTTAAATCAACACAAAATTAAAATATTTTTTTTTTTTTTTTTTTTTTTTTTTTTTTTTTTTTTTTTTTTTTTTTTTACTTTTCCCATCCATCAGATATGGCTGCATGAACGTCTCCAATTGGTTGAAGCGCCCATGGTATATCCTTTTCGTCCAGAACATTATCGCTATCGCAAGCTAGCTGAACCCTTTCCCAATCATGAGAAACTACAAGAATTTTTGGGCTCTTTATCTTGTCACCACATCCTTTGGCACTGCCCGTGGTGGCATATCGATCAAATGACCACCGAGTTAGTATTCCCCGGGAGTGTAATGCTGATTGGCCTGCATGATATCTCATACTGTCCTGCGTCCCGTATTGCACGTCAATTTGGGAAGAATCAATATGCTCTTATTAAAGATCATGCTGGATACACCTGCCCCATCTTTTCTCGAGCTGTTGAGCGAGTTCGATCATCATGGGCAAATAGGTCCCGGATGGGCAACCTTCGGGCTCCGACATTAGTGAGCCCACCATCATCCTATTATGACTGGCTGGCTAGGGATTTAGAAAATGCCAAGAAACTGGAACCAAAGTCTCCCCATAAGAGGAAAGAATCAATTGAAGAAGAAGGGCTTCCAAAGAGGATAAGAAAGTGAGAATGAAACGTATGCCGATGCCTCTTTCTTCAGATTTCACTGCACATTTCATCGTTTCCTTCTTACATTTTTAATTTAAGTAAAAATGATCAAGATGTACTAGTTATCCATTCTCGAGAATTCGCTTTTAATTGACCTGTGTATTTAACAAGAATCTTGATAATTACGGATTGGTTCCACCACTGCCTCCACAGATTATAACATCTCATTTTCTTTCCATAATATGGACCGCACCTATTCAGGGCTGCCTACGTATTCCCGACTTAAACGTTGCGATATCATGATTTATTTCTTTATCTTTTTCTTCTTCTTGGGAAATCAGGTCCTCGTAGTTCATATGCTTCTCCTCATACATAGTACTTCCGTAATCGATCCATGTTGACTGGTTGCATGAGTTCGTTACCGTCCCCATCAATCAACTTAACTGCGCCTCCTGTCATGATCGTCTTTACAATGTACGGGCCCATCCAAGTGGGCCTGAACTTGCCCCTTGGATCAAATATCTGCGCTTGCATTTGTTTAAACACCAAATCTCCCTCCTTTAGTCCTCTAGGCCTCACCCTTTTGTTGAAAGCTCTGGCGATTCTCTTCTGATAGCCTTGGACATGATACAGAGCCTGCAATCTCTTCTCGTCAATCAACGCCAATTGTTCATATCTGCTCTTCACCCATTCTGTTTCTGGTATCCGATTCTCCACCATGACTCTCAGCGAACCAACCTCCATTTCTACTGGCAGTACAGCTTCCATCCCATACACCAAAGAGTATGGTGTTGCACCAGTTGACGTTCTTACAGATGTACGATATCCCCATAGTGCAAATGGTAGTTTCTCCGCCCAGTCTTTGTACGTGACTGTACTCTTCTCCAGGATGGACTTGATGTTCTTGTTGGCAGCTTCTACCGCTCCATTCGTCTGAGGCCTATACGGGGAAGACTTGTGATGCTTTATCTGATACTCTTCGAGTAGCACTTTGACCTCATTTTGGAAATGTAACCCATTATCTGTGATTATTTCATGCGGCACTCCATATCGACATATAATATTCTGCTCAATGAATCGAGCTGTATGTGACGACTTCAACTCCGCATAAGCAGAAGCTTCTACCCATTTGGTGAAATAATCTATGGCAACCAGAATATACTTGTGCCCACCCGTAGCCTTGGGTTTAATTTCTCCAATTATGTCGATGCCCCAGGTGGAGAATGGCCAAGGTGAGGTCATTTGATGCAATTCCACTGGCGGCATGTAATTCAAATTGGCATATACCTGGCATTGATGACACCTCTTTACGTATTCTACGCAGTCTCTCATCATGGTTGTCCAGAAATACCCCATTCTGACTATCTTCTTGGCTAACATCTTGCCGCTCATGTGAGGCCCACAGACACCTTCATGCACCTCTCCCATAAGAACTCGGGCCTTTTCTTCATCCACACACATTAAATGGACCCCATCATACGACCTTCTATACAAATCTCCCCCACATAAGATATAGTGAGTGGCTATAAGGCGTAATGCCCTTCGATCCTTCCGATTAGCGCCTTCTGGATATTCCCCTTTCTCAATCACATTCTTGATATCGTAGTACCAAGGTTTCCCATCATCAGGTTCTGCATCTATTAGCATTACAGCCTCTTCATATGCAGGTCGAGACCTCTGGTTTATACTTAACGGCTTTATTGGGGCTCCCTCTGGTACATTGATCATGGATGCTAGAGTCGCCAGAGCATCGGCAAACTGATTGTGTGACCTAGGGAGTGGAGTATAAGTAACTTTATCGAACTTCCGAGCTAATTTCTCCAAATACCCCTGGTACGGCTTGAGATGTTCTTCTCTGGTTCTCCATATCTTCTGAACTTGGGATATTACCAAGGCAGAATCACCATAAACCTCCACTTCTCGTACCCCCAAAACCAATAGAGCCTCCATTCCTGCGATGCATGCTTCATACTCTGCTGTGTTGTTTGAATTCTCGAAATTCAACTTCACAAACATTGGGATATGCGAACCGTCTGGAGCAATTAGTAATACCCCGACCCCATCCCCGTACTGGTTTGAGGCTCCGTCGAAGTACATCTTCCACATCCTTCCTTCTTCAATTGTCAAAACATCTTCATCCGGGAAATCGTCATCAAGAGTTGGCCCCATGATCGGATGTCCCGCACAGTGTTCTGCTATTGCTCACCCTTTTATGCTCTTCCGAGTGACATATTTCAATTCATATCCTGCCAAGATTATTGCCCATCGCGACATTCTCCCATTCAGCACAGCCTTCTCAAACAAGTATTTCAGGGGATCCATCCGAGCCACCACCCAAACTTCATAACTCAGCAGGATGTGCCTTAACTTCTTTGCAGCCCACACAAGAGCGAAACACGATTTCTCAATTGGGGAATAACGTGTTTCATAATCATGCAACTTCTTGCTGAGGTAGTATATGGCATACTCACCTCCTCGTCCATCATCCTGAGCCAACATACATCCCAATGCTTCCTCGAATACTAATAAATAAAGCAATAACGGTCTTCCCAACCTAGGAGGCTGTAGAATTGGTGGTTTTAAAAGGTACTCTTTTACCGCATCGAAAGCTCGTTGGCATTGGTCATTCCATTCTTTGCCTTCTCCTTTCTTCAGGAACTTGAAGATTGGTTCACAAGTAGTGGTCATCTTGGCTATGAAACGGCTGATATACTGCAATCGCCCCAGGAATCCTCTGATCTCTTTCTCAGTTTTTGGAGGCGCCATTTCAAGGATGGCTTTGATCTTCATCGGATCTATTTCAATACCTCTGCTACTCACCACGTAACCCAGTAATTTCCCAGTTGTTACCCCAAAAGTGCATTTTTGCGGGTTCAACCTCAGCTTATATCTCCTGATTCTATCAAAGAACTTCTTCAGATTGGCCCAGTGTTCTTCTCTAGTTTCTGACTTCACAATCATGTCATCAACATATACCTCCACCTCTTTGTGCATCATGTCGTGTAAGAGTGTTGTAGCCATCCTCTGGTAAGTCGCTCCTGCATTCTTCAGGCCAAAAGGCATGACTGTGTAGCCATAGATTCCCCACTCTGTCACAAAGGTTGTCTTGCTTACATCTTCCGGAGCCATCTTAATCTGATTGTAGCCTGAGAACCCATCCATGAATGACATCATTGCGCTTCTAGCTGTATTATCCACCAGGACATCAATGTGAGGCAACGGGAAATCGTCTTTCGGGCATGCTTTGTTGAGATCCCTGTAGTCTACACACATTCGTATCTTCCCATCTTTCTTTGGAACCGGTACAATATTGGCCACCCAGTCAGTTCGTGTCATCGTCTGAATGAACCCCACCTTGAGAAGTTTAGTGACTTCATCTTTGATTTTTATCATCAACTCAGGCTTCATGCGGCGAAACTTCTGCTTCACTGGCTTAGCGTCTTCTTTTATTGGTATGTGATGCTGTGCTATCTCAGGGTCAATACCAGGCATATCTTGATAAGACCAGGCGAACACATCATTATACTCATGCAACAAAGCTGTCAATTTGCCCCGCTCTTCTTCAGATAAGGTGGAACCAATTCGTATTTCTTTATGATTCTCATTAATACCTAAGTCTATTAAAATAGTCTCTTCTTGAATAGGTATTACTTTCCTTTCTTGATCTTTTTTAATTAATTCTTCAATGTAATCAATATCCTGTGATAATGCAGTTTCATCATAGAAAGACTCATCGAAATACGCGGAATTAAAGATGTTATTTCCAACAAAAGGGGTGGTCACATTTTTGGGTTTGAGCTTATTCTCAGTTATGATGCTAGTTACAATTTCAACCCCCTTTTTCCATTCCCATGTGCTGGTACTTCCATCAGCAGAAGTGATCAGATTGGCGGAGTCGTCAGCAGCATCTTCATCGGTCAAGGCATTAATCCTCTCAGTCTGCTTGGGTTCCAGTAGTGCTTGCATCGTTTCCCCTTCCAGAAGATCCTTCCAATCTTCAGTCTTAGACCCTTCCTTCTTCGCATCAGTCATCCCTTCTTCCTCAATTTTCAGTACTGCCTTGAAAAATATTTCCAATCCTGGGACCATTTTTCCGGTCATACGATCGAACCAAGGTTCTGGGAATCCACAGTAAGGAAAGTCATCTCCTTCTTTAACAAAGTTCCCATTGAGTGTGCCCTTGTTGACCGGTAAACTGTTATTTTCGCCATTGTATCCCACTCCAAGACGATTATCCTGCGGTTTGAAATTAGGGAACTCAGCTACTCCTTGATTATACTTTCCCAAACCCATCCCAGGCATAAAATTCATCTTTCTCATGAGGTAAGCAGCAATATGACCAACACCTTCCCCAAGATTTGGTGGAATCATTTCTATCCCATATGGTCCTTCTTTTTCAATAACCTGTATAATCTCAAATCCCCTCCAAGCCATTTCAGCTTCTTCTTCCTTTACCTCGCAGACTGGAGCAGTGATTTCACCATCCCCGTGTATTATCAGAATTCCTTCTTTCCAGGGGAGCTTAATCTTCTGATGAACAGTAGAGGGTACGGCTCCTAGTGGGTGTAACCATGTTCTACCCAATAGGAGATTGAAATTGGTATCAATGTCCATCACGCAGAATTCTACTTCGGACTCGACTGGTCCCACGATACATGCGGCTTTGAAGGTCCCCACAATCTTGCGACATCCATTATCATAGGCTCGCACAGTCAAGGCGGATGGCGTAAGCTGCTCTTCAGTGAGTCCTAACTTGGAGGCAGTGCGCATTGGGCAGACATTTAAGGCAGATCCATTGTCCACTAGGACCACCGGTATTTTCTTTCCTCTGCACTCCACGGTGATATACAAGGGCTTGGCGTGTGTCACTCCTTCAGCTGGCAAATCTTCTGTTGAGAATGTCAATACAGCTTCACTTTCTGGGTTTGTACCCATCAGTGCTACAACTTGCTCTGGTGAAATTTCCATAGGTACTTCTTTTCTGGAAAGGGCCTCCAAAACAGCTTGTCGATGCCTTTTGGATGCTACCAAGAGTCCCCATATAGAGATATTTGCCTGAGTTTTCTTTAATTGTTTCAGCACACGATCCTCATCATCTTCTTCATCTGACTTCTTATTATTCCTTTCTAGCTCAGCTTCTCTTCCTGGGTGATCTCCCTCCAGGTAAGAAGGTTTGAAATGCCTCCCAGATCGAGTCAAATGCAGAATTCCATCCTCATCATCCATAGAACCCCAGAAATCCCTTTTCTTGACATTGACTTCGTCACAGTCCTTCCAAGCATCAACATCTAATACCATTATTTCCCTTATAAGATCGGAGGGATCCCGTATCTCGGTGCCTTGTTCTATAAGCCCCACATTCCTCTGGTATTCTGGTAAAGGGTTCTGATGGATGTTTGGTTCGGCCCCTGCTCCTGGCTTGGGAATCTTCTTATTATCAATCAAGTCCTGGATCTCATGCCTCAGCCTGGCACAGTTGTCTGTCTTATGCCCTGCCATTTGATGGAAATGACAAAATTCATTCAAATTATATCGTGGTGGGAGAGGATTAGGCAGGGGACGCGGTGCTAAGGCTTGCAGATGTCCTCTCCTCATCAAATTGGCGAAAGCTTTAGATAGAGACATTCCCAGATCATCGAATTCTCTTCTAGCCCCTTGGTTCACAGCAGCTACTGTACTTGAGTTTGGAAGCGGATTGGCAACCCTGTTTCCTCCCTGACTGCTACCATTTCCTCCAGCCCCGTAAGTTTTCTTCATTGCCTTCCCTTCATACCTATCCACCTGACCGCTGCTTATGGCTTGTTCGATACGGGTCCCACAATCATACAGCTGCTCAAAATTCATGACAGGGGATGCTAACAATCGGTTGAAATACACAGGCTGTAAATTTTTTATGATCAAATTGACTTGATCTCTTTCTGTGGGCCTGTTCACCATCTTGATCGCCTTTTTTCTCCATCTGATTAGGAAGCCAGAGAATGTCTCCCCAGACTTTTGTACCGTCATCTCAAGATCCCGCAAGGTTGTGTCCAGCATGGTATTGTAATTATACTGGTCCTTGAAAAGCTTCATTAAGGTTTCCCAAGACGAAACTTGTGCATCATCCAGACCATAGTACCATTTAGAGGCTTCTCCGACAAGTGATAATGGAAAGGCAGCCACAGCTTGGGCTTCGTTCATCCCTTTCATTCTTACAATGCTCATATACTGGCGAATGTGCTGCTTGGGATCTCCACCCCCATCAAACTTTTCCGTGTCAGCAATTTTGAATTTGGATGGCAAATTTGCTAAAGGATCAGAGGACGACCCTCCAACAAACATGAAATCATCCATACCTTGAGATTTTCGCATTGCTGCATGCATCTTTTCCACTTTCTCTTTCATCTCCTCCTGCCCTGCCGTATACTTCTCCCATTTTTCCCATTCTTTTTTCTTCTTTAAATAATCAGCATAATCATCTTCCTCCCACATTTCACTTTCAACTCCTTTTTTTTCTTCTTTTCCCTTGCCTTTTTTATCCCCTGAGGCCCCTTCCTCCTTTCTTTCTGCTGAAGGTATCTCTTCACTTGTCGTTTCTCCTTCTGGCTTTTCGTTCTCTTTTTCTTTCTCCAAGACTTGGAGGCGATTTTCTATCCCAGACAAACGCCCATCCAATCTTCCCATTGTTGCCTCCATTCTGGTCAACACTTCCATCATTGCGAAGTCTGCCATGGCCCTATCTTTTCTTAATCTGTTTGTTGTCGGCGACCTAACCCAAGCAGTACTGAGGTCTTGTGATCTTGTTGAGCGACCAATTGTGTTCTGCCAGTCGAGAATTGTTTAGGTTCCACCCCAACATAATTAACATTTTAAGAATCCATTTATCTTATGCCAATTTTCGTCATGTCTACTAATTCTTCAGAGAATCAGCATAAGATAAATCAAGAGAAATCCAATGTCATTGTGAATTTAAGCCCTTTACAATGCACTCATCCTACTCTCAATTGGATCTCAGCCCCCCTTTTTTATTATATATATATATATTTTTTTTTTTTTTTTTTTTTTTGTTGGGCATGAGTTCCTTACACAATTTTTGTACAATCCTCACACTAAATGGGCTTAAACTCAAATAACATTGGGCTTCAAGGTTATTACCCAGGCCAGATTCAATAGTTAAATCCAAATCCACATGCCGAGTGGGTCGGTTAGTTCAAAGTAGGCCACATCATTGTTTAATTTCTTTTCCTTAAAGGCCCAATTACTTGTTTCAATCTTGCAATAAGTTTTTTTTTTTTTTTTTTTTTTTAACCTATCAGAAATTCAAATCAACCTGGGCTCCTATTCTTATTGACGGACGAGTATTGGGCTAATAGCCCAATAACACTCAACTTGTTTCCATGGGTACTTGGTACGTCCAAGTCCCTGGGCCCAAACATGGAAGCCTATCTCTCACCCAACTGCCCAAGATTCCTACCGACACAGACACTGTGGCTGACATGTTGAGTCTTAGCCACTTGTCATCAAAACGGTGATACTGGCCGACAAATGCAAATCTCGAGAGGATTAAAATAACTCTCAAACCCTAATACCGTTGGATCCTCTGATGACGCGTTGGGTGCCCTAATAGCGCATTAATTGTCAAAAAAAAAAAAAAACCCTCTTTATGACCCCTAACCTTTCTAAAAAAAAAACCAAGACTGGATTGCCAGTGACTCACAGTTCTTCTTCAATCATCCAGCTCTCAAAACTCTTCCCAAGACTTCACTCTCATGGCATCTTCCTCTTCCTCTCCAAACCACCTAGACCTAAACATTGTGCCAGAAGTATTGCCGGCGCCAGAAACACAGACAAACATTTGGCGCCCGGTATTCCCAACCGGTGACCAACCAGTCATGGCGAGTGATACCTTGGTGTACAACCCTACAAATGCAGCTGCAGTGGGTGCAGAGCTCATCACTCCTCGCGATGAGGTGCTACTGAGTACGAGGTCGGATGTGGATATCATGAAAAGTGCCTTGGCCCTAAATGTTCAGGCAACCACAATTGCCGCTAACTTGACTCGACGCCTATATGCTAGGGGCATGGAAGTTCAGAGGTTGAACGACCATATCCAACGCCTCCAGCGAACACTCAACAGATCTAACCGGACAATGAGGTCCCTAAGAGGAGAGAACGACGAACTGAAAAGAATGATAGATTCCTATGCTACAGGCCTTGTGCCCAGGGTTGTGCAGCTAGAAGGGTTCGGGGAACAGATTCGAGAACAACTTGAAAGGCTTCAGAAACAATCTGAAGCAGGGCCTTCAAATTCCCCTCAGGGTGCTGCTAACAAGTAGCAATTCTCTCTCTTTCCTTTTTTTTTTTTTTTTTTGATTTCCGGTTTTTGGACTTTTGGATGTACAACACTCCCCTCTCTTTTTTTTTATTTTTATATATATATATATATATATATTTTTTTTGTGTATAAAATCTCTCTTTTTTTTTTTTTGTGGGAGCACAACAAAAAACAAACTGATGAACACAAAGGAAGCCTATCATTTATTCACCTAAAATGATCGGAATACATAGCTAAAACCGGCAAAACACACTTACATGGAACAAACCTCTAAAGACCTAAGAGTAAAGGAAATACATAAACACAAGTGACATTATAAAAAATGTCACAAATGAAACCGCCACCTCCACTGGAACCCCCTCACGTAAACAGAAGCTGACCATTAAGATGAAAAGGATGAAGTGCAAGACGACAGCTATAAGGCACTCAGAAGAAGTTATGGTTGCAGAGACGCAGATCTAAGAGGCATAACAATGGACACTTAAGGAACAAACCTACAACGGCTAGAAATAGCAGATCCCAAAAGCTAGAAAGAGTGCACTCCAAAGGCTATAACTAGTAGGTTTCCAACGACTATGAAAAGTAATCTCTATACAGTAGGCACATGCAGTGGTCTCATAACTCTCTAATAGGTGTGAACTAATTGCAAGATTGACTCTTTGTTTGGGTTTTAATTAAAAGACTTTAAACAATATTGGGCCTCGCCCCATTACCAATCCTAGAAATGATAAAAAAAACCTTTATACAATTTTGGGCCTTGCCCCATACCCGTCCTAAAAATGAAAATGATGCATGTCACACATTCACACAGGATTGTACAGAAAAAGTAAATTTACACATGTTTTTAACGTGCAGTTCAAACCAAGGGTCTCCTTATATCCTCCGCCTTCAATGGGTTACCCAAGCTAGGATGCTCGAGAGCAATCCGTTAACGTACTCACAAGCTTATCACAGGCTAGTGGCACAGGCTGTGGGCTGATGGAGCAGATAAGAATTACCCAAGAATCGAGTGGAATCTGGGAACCCTCACCCAACTACCATCGGGGTTTAGACACAGGCCGGTGTGTGTGTGCAATATTTTATTGTAAAAAACAACATTATATATTTTTTTTTTCAAAAAACATTTATTCATTTTTTTTTTTTGGTTTTTCGTTATTAAATTAAAATATTAATTATGGTCAATGAATACTTTGAGGTTGAGCTCAGTCCCCAGCAGAGTCGCCACTGTGGTCGCACCGACCTGTTTCCACCGCCGCCACGCGCGCTCGCGCGTTTCCTCAGTTCACCTGTATTTACCTGCTTTTTTGCTTTCTGATGGTGCTAATCCATTTAGGATTAGCGTGCAAATGAGAGTCGCCACCTGGAAGGGTCCAGGACCAATTTTATTGATCAGAGATGGGTTCGTAGCTAAGGTACATGTTGGGAAGGTGTTAGGCACCCAACAATGCCCGGTAATAAACCGGCCCTCATTCTTGTATTCATTGACCATATTTAATATTTTAATAAAATCCGGAACACCTGTTAATCATACAATAAATAAATGGCACACACGAATGATGGATTAATGGCATAGAATAAATAAACAAAGCATAAATATTTAATAACAAAGTATAGAAGCTTTAACGGAATGAAAATAAGAGAAAACGCACTGTCGCGAGTACTCGCGGTCTTACCATGCGTACGCATGGTATTATCATGCGTACGCATGGTCTCACCATGCGTACGCACCTACCATGCATATGCATAATAAATTTATGCGTACGCATGACATTTCGCGAGTACTCATGGTTTCACCAAATTATCTTCTCCGCGGATTTGGACCTCCCGAAGAACATTATTGGCCAAAAATGGACAGTGTATACAATAAATCAACTTCTAAACATCCTACATAATTATATAAATAAATAAATATTACGTACCTCTTAAAAATTAAGCAAATTGAAATTAAATCCTTCCCTCAGGTCCACCGTCAACCCGGCAGCGTCTCCCCTGTTGCGCAAAACAAGCTTTTCCCAGTCTCACTGGTCTAACTCTCTGTTATATTTTCCTTTCTTTTCTCTCAGTTTATTTCTCTCACCTTTCCCATATTTCTCTCACCCTCAGAATAACTAGCAGTTACTCAAAATGCTGCTCCTCATTATTTCTTTGTCTATTTCCTCTCACTGATCTCCCCCCCCTATTTCTGCCTTCTCCGTCCGTCCCCCTCCTGTCCTCCTCCTGAGCTCCCAAGAGCTCCTGCTATTTATAGGAGAAATCACCCAAGTGAGGTCGTCATGCATGACCTCAAACTCTCTCCTCTTTGACCCCCCCACGTTCCCTTTGCTCAATGGTCGGGCCAACCCAAGCATAAATCATTCCCCCGACAACAACTTTCGGCCGAAGTGGAGAGCAGGCATCATTCAGATGAGAAAAATAGAATCTCATGCGTACGCATATTCATTTTATGCGTACGCATGGCTATTCATGCGTACGCATGAAACCACCATGCGTACGCATATTATAAATATGCGTACGCACCACACTCCCTAGCTGTCTAATTTAATCGTTTGAACCCCCATTTGCTTGCTTTACGCGTAGAAAGAGACTCGAGTAGACGGCAAACATTGTGGACCTCATCATCGGGAAATCATCATCAAATGTAGGGACAAAATGGGGTGTCTACAGAGGGATAAGAGCGCAAAGAGTGCTTGCTCACTATTCCGTCTACGATCTTAAACAATCGTCTAGGCAATGGCATTTGAGGTTTCATGATTCCATTACCATTGTGGGTTTTGTGATAATTGAACATATTGCATGTATCTTGAGTGGTCCAGTGGAAATATCCTTATTTTTTTTCTTCGTATGTTGCTGACATCCTTATAGCTGGGAATGATATAGATACTATTGTCGCCACTAAGAAGTGGTTGTCCTCTATTTTGAGATGAAGGACATGAGTAAAGCAAATTGTGTGCTTGGAGTTAAAATTGCTAGAGATTTTTCTAAGAAGCTTCTCGGTTTGTCTTTAGAGACTTAAATTAGGAAGATTCTTGAATGTTTTCGCATATATAACTCTAAACCCATTGACACTCTAATAGTAAAAGGCTGCACTTTAATCCTAAACTAGTTTTTCTAAAATTAATGAGGAAAAGAATCACATGTCCACAACGCCATATGTAGCTACAATAGGAAGTTTGTAGTATGCGATGCTGTGTATGCGTCCAAATATACATGTATTTGGTATTGTTAGTCATCATCAGAGTTTTCTTGAACCCGTTCTTTAAATAGCAGCAATTAAGTTTCTTCGATACCTATGTGAGATCGCTAACATTGTCCTATGTCATCATAGTGGAGACTTAGGACTAAGAGGTTGGTTACAGCGATGGAGATTAGGCTATTTATTGAGATGTGCATGAGTCCACCTCAGGTTATATGTTTATCCTTGGAGGTGAAGGTGCTTCTCTTTATGGTAAGAAGCAGACTCGCATTGCCTTGTCCCTGATGGAGTCGGAGAATATAGCTTGCTCAACGGTTGTTCAGGATGTTGTTTGGTAAATGTGATCTTTGCAACATCTAGGTTTTATAGCTTATGAGGAGCTTGTAATTTTGATTGTGTATCAATCCTAGAGTGTGCGAATGATCCCTAGTATTGTCGTAGAACCAAACACAGAGATATTTGATTGTATTTTGTTTGAATTAAATATGGTTGCGCAAAGGGAAGTGATCTTGAGGCATGTCTCCACTGGCAGTGTGGTAACTGATCCTATGATTAAGTCAATTGCCAGACATGTTTTTCCGTTCTCATGTGAGGAGAATGGAACATTGTAGGATTTGATATGCTCAGACATTTAATTTGTGATTGACATTATTATTCTGGTATTGATATTCATTCTTTGTGTTTTATAGAATGTTTATGTCATTTGAGTACACATCTTTGTAATGTCACCGGGCTTGAATCGACCCACTCACACGGGTGATTCACCTTGGCGCTAAGTTAGCGAGCAAGATGAGACATTTATATCTTTGGCGCCTAGATGGCGAGCAAGATATACAGTTACTATATTATATGTCGCCTTAGATTGAGCTAAGATGAGATCTCTATTAGATCGAACATAGAGTTTTTCCACAATTCTATGTAGCCTGTTTATAGCCGAATGTGAGATTTCAGGCAGGCGCTAAGAGAACGACTGGGCTGGAAAACTCAGGTCAAGCGCTTTAGTAGCGATTGGACTAAGATTCGTATGGCGTTCTTTTGCTTCTTCTTCTAGTGACATGCTCATTTTTATGAGTTAACGCCATAGCATACATTTCATACTGTATGTGCTCTATAGCGACCGATAGTAGGAGTGATGAATGGATCCCTGCTTCATCACTGTGTGAGCCACATGGATCACTTTGATCCGTTTTTGTGCCCTTTTTGACCTGAGACTATGTCATGAAAAGGATACTTGATGACGCTACTTTAGCGTGTTTTCCAAAGGCCAGGAAACAATTCGGTCTTATGGGGGCATGTCTAGGAAAGCGGTTGAGTTGAATTGGATTGGCAGGAGGGCTTAGGGAAGACGATTTGATATTACACCATGCTTTGTAACTCATTAGCTGGCCAGCGTCTATGTCGTATTTGTGATGATATGGGACATGGGTACATTGCATATATGTGGGATGCAGCACTGCTTTTATATTTATGAGAGATTAAAGAGTGCTTGATCCGGTGTTTTATGGATTGTCTAGGGCATATACGAAATGCCTTCGAGTGATGCGTTCTTGTTAGTTTGGTGATGACTTAACATTTTCGCTCCTATGTTTGTACGTTCTTCTCGTGAGATCGCACGCTACATTTCCTGTATGAGGATAAGTATTGGGAGATTGAGAGAGATTTTGGAGTTAACTCACCCTATGTGGGCGAGTGGGAGATGTTAATATTCGGGTCGGGTACGTGACCCATACCCGTGGTCCGCCCACATGCGGGTAGTGGACCTCATAAGTGTTTCCTATTGAGTGGGTTTCCTAGTGTGTGTGGAACCCTAGTCCTATTAGGTTTAGGACTTATAGGAAACTATTTAAGGTGGCTTTCTCTACAGATTAGGGTTAGCCTCTCTATGCACCCTCTATCATTCTGCACAGCCACTCTCCCCTCTCTCTCTCTAGTATTCTCTCTAAGGCATCACCATGGCCTTATGGATTTGGAAGCGTGGAACAAAGGGAGGACTCTAGTAGTGATCCCTACGCCTTACACAGCGATGGTAGAGCGTACACGAAGGATTGGTTCGTGTTCACAGCATTCAGATGGCGTACGGCAACCCGCGGGCTCGTAACGACAAGCGACGGTCCTTCTCGGGTCTCTTCCGCAAGAGGTAACTCTTAGACCCGTGATTTATTTGCTATGTGCAATATGTATAAATTGTTTACAAGAAGAAATAAATGAAGAGAGAGAAAAAGAAGATAGGGACGGGAGAGAAGAATTAAGAAGAAAAGGAGAAAGAGGAAGGGAGAAGCCGAGAGAGGCAGTGGGCAGATGGTCCACCGGCCAGAGCATAGAAACCTCCAATCCGACTTTTGTCAGTATGGATTTTTATATTTCTTGAGTTGATCTACAGTCTACAGTTGTGGTTATTTATTTTGTTCACTCATTTTTGAGATAGGGGGTTTAATTCTTATACAGTGAATGATGATTATTTTGAAGCATATATTAAGATTTTATTTATGCAAGGTGATAATTATTGATGGTGATATATTTGAGGTTTATGATAGTTGATTTCATTCACAGTTAGATTATATTTGAGATTGATGATTTAGAGTTCGTATTATTTTATTTATATATTATTTTGAATATATAAATACTTGCATGTGATATTTGAAACATTATTTATTGTACTAGATACAGCACACATGCGTTGCACGTGAATATTCTTAAATACAAAATAATATATACATATATATTTTATATTTAAAGAGGTATTATTGTCTTTAAGATTTCTAATGATTATACGAATTAGAGTTTCCTTATAATTCTTATTAAGGTATGTGTTTTATATTGTTATATTTCCTATATATGTAGCAGGGTAGTTGTATAGTTTTCTTAGAATTCTTATTAAGGTATGTGTTTTATATTGCTATATTTCCTATATATGCAGAAGGATAGTTGTGTATTTAAAAATTAAAATAAGAGTATATTAGTTAATCAAAAGTTTTTCTCACATTCATCTTTTTATAGGTAGTGTAGATAAGAATTGGATTTCTTACTGGGCTGTTGTTCGCTTACCCCAATATATTTTCAGGTGATCATTACTGGAGGCATGTAATAGAATTGGGGTCGAGATTTGGAGAAGTTATCGCGTACATTTATTTTTATTTAAAGCTGATATAATTTTATCCATTTGGTTGGCCAATGTATATTGATGATGAGTTTTGGGTTAACCATTGCTACCCGCAGCTGCGCAATACTCTGTGTTTTCAAAAAGCATGTATGTTTTTTAAAAGAATTTATTTGTACGGAACTCATAAAAATTGTACGTGTTTATGGTATATAAATTTTGGAGCGTTACACGGTAAATCTAACATCTTTTGTGCTGTATGAGTAGACACATTTTCCTTAAATAATTTGGGTATATTTTTCACAATATTTATTTTTACGAACCTCACCCATGCAATCACGGTTTATAAACTAGTTTATAAAGAGACGAAAGAGACTCGCTAAATCTAGCATCTTTTGTGCTGTATGAGTAGACACATTTTCCTTAAATAATTTGGGTCAACAACTCTATTAGAATTCATGGTCTGCAATCTCAAGTAAAGCCCCATGCCACCACTACTACAAAAAGTCGCCAAACATGACCGCCGTCAGTGTTTCATTAGGAAAAAAACACGTGGTTTTCTTCTGAATTTTTTCCCAAAAAAAGGTTGATCTTCTTCTCACTGCCCATTATTACTCAACGAACCAAATCCCTTCACTATCTCTCATATCTCCTTATTTCAAACCCTTTATAAATTAGCATGAGTCGATGGTATGATATTCTAGTGATATTATCCTTACTTGAGTGAGTGATTAGATTTAAGTTTATGGAAAAACATTGATACCCATTTGTTAATATTGAAGGTTTAAGAGTATGAGAAAATCCTATCGATTGTCAAAAATCCTTTTTTTTTTTTTTTAATATCAAGGATTTAGATTTTATATTTTAAAATTACGGTAAATATCACTTTGGTATGCTAAACATTCTAGATAATTTTAATGTAGTACCTAAAGTATTTTATTCATTTTATTTTCAATTTGTTATCCAAAGTTTTTGTGTGAGGCAATGCGGTCCCTATCCCTAACCTTGTCTAAATAGTTTACGAAAAAGGTCACTTGGTATCTCATATGGCGAGTAATTAAAACTCATCAAGGAAATTAAAATTTGGGGCGATTGGCTATAAGTCCAATTTTGCATACTTGTACAGGTTGAAGTCCCCCTTAATTCAAAAACTAATGAAGCTTCAAGTCCATTGAGAGTGGACATGACAAAAATACCCTTGCCCCCTCACTACAAACCGTTTTTGTTAGAAAATTTCTAATACAAACTTTCCCTAAAATCTAGGATTTTCTTGACACAATAACTCTGATAATCAAATTTCAGAAATCACGCAATTGAATTAAAGCCAAATAATGTTTCTTGATTTGCAAGTAGCCAAGCCAAACTAACGTACCCAAAAAGAATGATATTTTTGGTGGTTTGTGTCTATGGGTACGATTTAACAGTTACACTTGAAAATTGAACGGGATGGTTGCGAAATTGATGTGTTGTAACAATTACACAATAGATTCTCCTCCTCCTCCTCCCTTTTTTTTTTTTTTTTTTTTCCCCTGGTGATTTTTGTATGAAGCTGATTGTGTACATTGTTTCATGTGATTTATCGTATCATTTTAGTTACATGAGCTTTTTGAACACAGTTATATGATGTCTGCAAATAGGTACTGGTTGGTAGTGACTGTAAAAATTTTGTTTTCCATGAGTTCATGTAACTATTTATCTTATTTGAATGCCTAGTTTGGAAGGTATTGTGCATTGTCAAATTTGGGGATTTTGATCGCTGTGAATTCTTACTTAGTTGTTGTAACCATTTGTTCTAATTTCCAATGAGTTCATGTAACTATGCTTGGGGTTACGGCTGACTTTGAATCTATTTGTTGGTGTGTGTGTGTGTGCGGCTGTGGCCGCGTTGGCTGCAGCAGCGGCGCGGGGGGGGGGGGGGATGTGCAACGTCAGTATACTTTGCTATGAAAATAAAATTTGTTAATTCAAGTACTAAATCGAAACCTAATTTAAAGTATAAGGTAGAAAAAGTTTTAATTTCCTTGATGGGTTTTTAATTATCTAATGTGTAGCGTTTCCCTCAACTGTTTTAGACGACGTTTGGGGGTATTGGGGGCCGGGACTATATTGCTTCATTAAGTGAACTTTGAGTATCATATATATTAAAATATATATATATAGTGTTCACGTATTATATAGAAATTATCCAAAAAGTTCAGAGAACAAAAATGATTTTTACCCTTCAAATTAGTAATACACGTCCACATAAAATATTTTGTACCTTGATGTAAACATTTTGAATATCTCAGCTCCGGATCTAATTTTTCCAAAATATATTATGGAAGCGTGTGGTACTAATGTTCAATAAAATAATAAAAAATTATAATAATAAAAATAATCATGAATATTTGTAGGAGAATAATAAAAATAATAATTATTTGATGAACCATAAGAAGAGGACAGTATATATATCATATAAGAGTGAACACAGAGAACCCACATTTGTACAATTGTATCATATATCCATTAATCGCCACATATTACTTGGAAAATGGCATCACCATCCTGTGTAGCATTCTCGGTGAGACAGCGTGATCCAGAATTAGTTGTGCCCGAAAAAGCCACGCCACATGAGCGAAAGCAACTCTCAGATATAGATGACCAAGAAGGCCTTCGGTTTCAGCTTCCAGTGATAATGTTTTACGAGGGTGATCCTTCAATGGAAGGAAAAGACCCTGTGAAGGTTATTAGAGAAGCAGTAGCTAAAGCACTTGTGTTTTACTACCCATTGGCTGGTAGGCTTGTCGAAGGGCCTAACCGGAAGCTTATCGTTGATTGCACCGGCGAAGGGGTGTTGTTTATTCAAGCTGAAGCAGACATCACGCTCAAGCAGCTTGGAGATGCAATCTTGCCACCATGTCCATGTAGGGAGGAGCTTCTATATGATGTCCCTGGATCTGGAGAGATACTTGGTTGCCCTTTAGTATTGATTCAGGTAAGTTTAACCACCAAGTACCTGACATATATTATGGTACTAGCTAGAGGGGATTTTGCATGGTTAAATAAAGGGTAAACTATAAGAAACCTTCCAATTGTTTAACCTTTTTTTTTTCATGTAACCCCTCTAAAGAAAAAATGGTTGCAATGTCTCCCAAACATGCAGCTTATAAATTTATATAGTAAGTAGTACCATCGTTAATCATTGTTTATGGAATTAGACAGAAAAACTGTTGCATGTCCATTGTTAATTTCATGAATGGTGATTAACAGTGGCGTTAAATTTGTAAATTGCCTAGGCGACATTGCAACCATATTTACCTTAGAGGGGTTATATATGTGAAAAAAGTGCTAAACATTATGAGATTTCTTATTGTTTACCCTTAAATAAATGACAAGAAAGCTTTTAGTGCCACATTGATTACTATACGGAGCACAAAATGATTTTCTTGGCGTCTCGCTAATACAAATTAATTTGATTTTCTTGGTGTCTACCTAATCCAACTGTGGGTTTTGCAAAAAATAATTGGAGACAGATTATATAAAAAGTTGTGTAAGAATTTGTGTAAAAAATTGTATATGTTGATCCTAACCCTTTGAATCTTTTCCAAATTTCTAATATTTCTAACATCTCAAAACCAAACCAATCCCCCCCCCCCCTCTCCCCACGCACGCACGCACGCACGCTCTGGGTCAAAGAAGAGGGGGTTAAAGGAAAAAGCATGGAAAGGCCCATCTATCCAAAACAATAATATAGCCTATTGTTCAATTTGTTTGACCAACAAAACATTAATTGACAGAGAGTGGGCAATGAAATTGTTCATATTTAAGAAGAATAATTGGACCAAAGAATTAGATACCTTTGTTAATAAAAAATAAATTAATTAAAATTGTTGTAGTAGACCAACAAAAACTTTTAGTAAAAAAATTAATTAATTATTTGTCACATCAATTATCAATTTGTCCAACAGGTTCAACTATTTAGTAAGTATTTTTTTTTTATAGCAAAAGGCAATTCTCTCCCTCCCTTCTGGAAATTCCTTTCAAAATGAAGAATAAGAATATAATGAATCTACCCTTTTGACAAACGAGTTTCCTTGGAATAAGATAGGTTGTCTTTGCTTCATGATTGCCATCATCTTCTTTCAATCATTATGGTCTTCCTTGGAATGCAGGTAACCCGTTTGACATGTGGAGGATTCATCCTTGCAATACGCCTAAACCACACAATGGCCGATGCATTTGGGCTAGTCCAATTCTTAACCGCAATAGGGGAGATTGCACGCGGTGCATGTGCACCATCTGTGCCGCCCCTGTGGGAAAGGAAGCTGCTAGCCGCAAGGTCCCCACCGCGCATAACCTGCACACATCACGAATATGAGGAGACAGGTGACGAAAAGTGTGCACCAATATTGACAATGGGCCAAGACAATATGGTCCAACGATCATTCTTTTTTGGCCCTAAAGAGGTAAGAGCCTTGCGGGAGCTACTTCCACCAGACCTTCGTGTATGCTCCACATTCGAGCTAATAACAGCGTGTGTGTGGAAATGTCGCACTTTGGCACTTGAGCTTCATCCCGATGAGGTGATTCGCCTTACGTGCATGAACAATGTGCGCGTGGGCGTGCGTGGTAAGGATGGCTTGCAAATGCCTTTAGGGTACTATGGCAATGCATTTGTCTTCCCAGCAGTACTTTCAAAAGCCGAAATGCTTTGTAAGAATCCATTGGGCTACGCAGGGGAGTTGGTAAGGGAGGCAAAGGCCCAAATGAGTGAAGAGTACACGGGCTCTTTTCTCTAAATGGTAGGTTTTTTTGAATTTATTCCAACTTTGGTGTGATTTTGAACTTAATTCCCACACAGTAATAAATCGTGGTTGCTAACCACGATTTTATTAAAATCGTGGTTAGCAACCACAATTTTAGCTTTAGGTATAAAAACATAACTTTGAACTTAATTCCCCCACAGTGATAAATCGTGGTTGCTAACCACGATTTTAATAAAATCGTGGTTAGCAACCACGATTTATCACTGTGGGGGAATTAAGTTCAAAATCATACCAAAGTTGGAATAAATTCTAAAAAACTTACCATTTAGGGAAATGAGCCAGAGTACACGAGACCGGTGATGGATTTTATGGTGCTCATGGGACGACGACCCATGTATAATATGGGGTGGAATTACATTGTTTCTGACAATTCACGTGTTGGGTACGAAAAGGTGGATTTTGGGTGGGGAAAGGCGTTATTGGGTGGGCTCACTGTGGCCTCACATCTTGTTAGTTTCTATTTACGATTTACCAACAACAAAGGAGAGGGTGGCACTGTGGTACCAATTTGCTTGCCACTACCAATTATGGAAAGATTTCAGCAAGAGCCTGAGAGAATGACTCGGGAGTCTGCAAAACAATCAAATGGAAAGATGTTACATGACTTGCAGATTTAGAATTTAGGGAGTTCTTGTTAAATTGCTAAATTGTTGGAGTTGTGTTCTCGTTGGTAAGAGTGGGTAGTTGCTTTTGCCAAGACATATGCATGACTTGTCACCTCAAAGTCATGCACACTTGCGAATCTCACTTAATAAAGCTCTTTATAATACTTAGAGTAATGCAACACATCATCGAATATGTTTTTAGGTGCAGTTGGCTCTATCTGCTTTTGCCTTGAAAGCACTTTTTATGCCTTTGACCAAGAAAATCATATACTGCTCAACCCTATCCATAGCCATTGCATTGGGGTAATGTATCTAACAACTTAAGAACCTGGGAAAAAGACAAATGAAACAAACAAAAGCACAACCGATATATAGCGGAAGGAAATTATCATCAACATCACTACATTGTTTTAGCAAATCGTATAAAGTTGTCATCTTAAAGTTTCTTTCAGTCTAGAGAGATTAATCAAGTTTTATATGTAAGATAGATCGACCACCCTTGATCATGTAACACATCAATATAAGTACCACCTACCCTCAAATGTAAAATCATGGCAACGTCATGTAGGGTGAAACTAACTAAGGTACCTTTAAGTTTAAAACCGACTTCCTTCTCATCCCACTTCTCTATCAATGTAGGAATGAGATATGCTAATGTACATATGGGGATTTCCAAAAACCTTGAAGGGTGATGCGACAACTTTTTGGCGTTGGCTTGTAGTAAGGTTCCCATTTATTGAGTTCATTACATCCATGACACATGCATGCCTAATGCGAAGCTGCGAAAACAAAAAAGAAATTACCATCAATTATTAAAAACATAGAAAGCATGAACTATCTACAAAAAATTTTCCAATTATAATCTAAAAATGTGTAACAAGGCTCATAAACTTGGGTTTTTTTTCCCAAAATAATGTTATTTTAATAACTTATTTCCACTCTAGGTTAGTTACAGAAGTTTTTCTCACTATAGGTTACCGTACGCAATGTCATATGCCACGTGGGAAAGGTGGGTCTCATGGCTGGTGAGCTGGAGTTTGAAACCATCAATTCGTGTGACAGTTTCAATAAATATTGGTTTCAATACAAAAATAAAGCAACTGAAACCGTCGACCGTGCAATTAATGGTTAATTAAATGATGAGCATTCTGTGTAAATGTAAGCATTTAAAACTGTTAGTATAATTAACGATTTCAATACAAATGTAAACCAATTGAAACTGTCAATGAAATTAACGGTTAATAAACTTGTATTTTGTGTAAGCCTAAACATATAAATGAGTGAGATTGTCATTCGGAACGATTGTGTGGGTCTAATATTTGACTTACGAAGTTGTTGAGGCTGTACGAAGTTGTTGAGACTGTACTATAGTTAATGAATTATTGGGTGTGCTATTATAAGTTGGTTTTGAATATTTTGGAAGTTATAACCAATTAGAGTTGATGAAAATTCTCCTCCTTTTTCTTTTTTTCTTTTTTCTTTTTTTTTTTTTTTTTTTTTTTCAAATTATGGGAGTTTAGTCAACTAAAACTTATTGTAGTTGACTACAAGCATAGTGTAGTTGACTAAACCTTCCAAGAATTGCCTTCTGATAAGTTTAGCCGACTACACACTTGTTGTATATAGTCGACTATAACACTCAAAATTGGTCTATGAGTTAGATTTTTATGAAGTAAATTGACCCTTTTGCCCCTCTTTCTATATAAACCCTTAACCCACGATTTTTCCACACAATTCCTCACTTTCTCAGTTGAAAAAGAGAGGAAGAGAGAGAAAGAGGAGGTCAACGACGAAGCATGTGACATTGGGAGCTCAGATTCAACCTCTAAAAACTTCAATCTTGCAATTTCCACCCCGATCTACATATATGTATGCACCCTTAGGTTTGTATTTCTAACTACCATTTGAGAAGTAGGTGCATTTTTCATGATTGTAAATTATTGTATGCATGATTTGAGATATTCTTATAGGTATTTACATATTTACACGCTACATTACATGTTTTACATGGGTGTGAGGTTTAAATCTCTTGAAATTAATGTGTTTGGCAACCTAGGGTTTGGTATTATACCCTATTTTGTTATATATATGTTACATTTAAACCCTCTTGCAAGATTTGAGTACAATGGGTTAATTTTAAAACCTATTGGGTTAAATTCTTTATAATTAAATATTGGGGGTCATTTTAATACAAGTGTTTTGGAAACCGTTTTTCTACCATTAATTGTAAAATGTTTATGGGAGATTTAATATGTAAATTGATGTGATTATAAGGGTTAATAGAGTCAAGATTACTACGGTCCCAAAAGAAAAAAGGGACGTCATGCCGTGTCTTCCTATTCTTTAATCTTAGGCTACTTAATGTAGACCTGAGTTGAGGTTACTGTTGTCGCAAGTAGAGATGTTTTACCGTATTTTCTCTTGAGGTTACTGTGGTCCCAGATAAGGATGTCTTGCCGTATTTCCTCTTATATTTTGTGCGCAAGGGCCCCATATGACATTGGGAGGATTATCAGTTTGAAATACTGATATTATGGATTACCAGATATGGTGGTTGATGAAATAGTTAATTATATGCTCCCCTTTATTTTAAATTGTGAAATGTGATCCCCATTATTGAGGTAATAAGAAATTCCTTATACCTCAAATTATGATAGTAACTATCAAAAATTTGTTTTATAAAAAACTATCAAAATTTTTTATTTCTTTACTTTTAAAAGTGAAAAACAGGAAGTACCACCTGTTGCTCCCTGTGATACATTTGGAAGATGGAGATTTATTTTCAAAGATTTAATTCCCCAGAATTCTGAGTGCCTGTTTGGATGAGATTCTGGGAGGCCCAAAATCTCTTTTGATGGCCCATAATCACTTTTAAGAGTGTTTGGATAAAAAAATGAGAAAAGTGACTGTAAGGCCAAAAGAGATTTTGAGGCCAATTTACTTAAGCTGCCTCCCCCCTGATTCTGATTCAGCTTCTGATTCTACTTCTGATTCTACTCTGAAGCTATCCCAAACAGGCACTGAATAAGGTACCATTCAGCACTGAAGAAGCGTCCAATATTTTCAAACCAAAAAAAAAAGGTCCCAATATTTGATGAAAGTGATCAATTCATTTGAAGAACCTAAACTGAAATTTTGGAAAAATTTTAATGTATTTTTCATAACCATTCAAACAACGAATTTTTAAATATGAAAAGTTCAATTTTTTGGGAGTTTGAGGCTCTCACGAATTTCCACTCCCAAGAAATGAACATGCCTTTAAATCATGAGATTACATTTCCTCTGTAACCTATTTACACATTTATATGTGTACAGACTGCTGAATAAAAATCAAATAATCCTATTTTAGATAACTATTTTAAGGAATATATGTATATACTGTACATCTGAAATCCATATCTTTTTTTTCCTGCTCCTTGTTAGAGATATTGGCCATTTATCAATGTGGGTCCCATGTGTAATTTGAGATGGATTCATATTGGAATTAGTTAATCTCCACGTGGAGATTTAATTTGTATATTTAATTTGCCAAAATCATTAAAGGTTGAATGATAAATTGTTCTCTAAAGTCACTCTTGAATAATTGGTTAAAGAATGGTAATGAGGCTTGTCCCACATTAGAAAATTATGAACTCCTTAATGAATTCATCTGCACATACTTTGGGCTTATGGTTTGGGTTCAAAGGGCAACCAAGTTTTGTGAGAGAGGAGGACATAGCTAACATTGGGTTTGGGCCCAAAAACACGTGCGCGCTAGCACCAAACCAAGCCTGATGGGGTGGGGTCAAGAAGACCAACCCATGTGTGTTAACTTTTTAAGTAAAATTTATTTTTTTTAAATTTGGATTAATTACCATTAAGAGTTGTGTCTATTAACTCAAAACAGTCATGACCATAAGACGCGTCTGTGCGTTATGACTTTTCTGGAGAGTAATTAAGAGTTTATTTTTCGTTCCATTTTGAGCCGTCATTAGAGACAGAGTATCAACATAGAGGGTTTGCCAGACACATAGATTGTAGTACTTCTTCTGTGTGTGTAGATCATTGTATCCTGAGAAGCAAACGTCTGATAGACTCAAAGCACCAAGTGAGGGGCAAAATCTGTCTTAACGACATATCGTCAAAAGCTAGCCTTGATCAATTCGTTTCTATTTAAATCGATCATCTTCTGTATTCTATAAGTTTGTAAATTTCCAGAATTTATTTCGTTTTATTTGTGTTTTATATGCTTACTGTTTTGACAGAATTATACAAGTAACACATTATTTCCAACACTACTAAAAACAACGCACTCAAATCATGAAACATGCCACCCCTACAAGGTTGTCGAGTGGTCCAAATTTGAGAAAATTAGCGAAAAGTCTATTTTTTAGGACTTATAAAGGCATAAGTCTATGTAGAAAACTTATGTAGGCATAAGTCCACTTTTAAGTAAAACATGAAAGTTATGTGAGTGTCAAATGCGTAAAGTCATTATTACCCTTAAGTGTTAGTTTTTTGTTTGCAAACTTAAAAATGGCATAGATTTTGTTCTACATAATAGTTTTTGATAAAATTTATATGTTTAGAATTTATTCGTCGAGACTTTCAAAAGAGGACCCATAACGAATATGAAATTATGTATGAAATGAAAAAAAAAAAAAAAATCAATTAGATTGATTGCATGTGTATATTTCAAAACAATTAAAATAGTTCATCCAACTTCAATATCTCTATGAAATTTGTTAAACCAAGTGTCTATGCTTAAATTTAACTTATTAAAATAGTTAAATTAAAGTGATTGTGACTAATTTTCACTCTTTGGAATGAATTATGTGAAACAGTTACATGTAACTGTTTTTTTTATAAAAAAAACAATTATATCTTGAATTTTTATATAATCTAACTTAAATATTTCATACTAATAGTTAAATCTAAGTATTTGTGACTTAATTTAACTTATTAAAACCTTAAATTGAAAAGATTATGATTAAATTTAACATTTTTAAGTGGGTATTATGAAACAGTTACATATAATTTTTTGCTTAATTTTGAATATTTTTTATGATATGACTTAAATATATGATGATAACAAATAATTTTAAGTATTTGTAATTAAATTTAACATATTAAGTTGGTTTGTGATTAAATTGAACTCTTGAAATGGATTTTATGAAACAGTTACATGTAACTGTTTTTAAGAAAAATTAAATACAAAGTCATATACTTGGATAATCTTCACACAGTAGCATATTTTTTTATGGGAGTGATTAGGGGAATGATGAATTAAGAAGGAGCTAGGTGATCGAGTTTGGCTTCCGTACAAGAAGAGCACGTACTACCAAACCCTCCACCATTGAACAAAGACATTAACTTTCCTGTAACATATTGCTTTGGGGCAATATGTATAAGAGATCATCATTGCTCCTACACCAATCACCTCATTGAACTCCTTGTCATTACGTAAATATCTATTTTTAAAAAATTATATTGTGTTTTTGGTTTCTAAGAAAATCTAGCAAAAAACAAAAGAAAAATGAAATTAATTTCATAGATTTGAGTGTTACTTTAAATTAGTGTTTTGTGAGAGGACGACAACGATGACAGCTTGATGGCATGATGGATTCATGGTGGCAAAGTGGATGCTTGAAGTCAGCAAGCTCGCAAATTCAAGAAGAAGATGCACAAGTTGCTGCTTCAAGGAGATGCACACAGATTTAATGTTTTGTTTTTGTCAGGGAAGGAGTTTATGTTGTGGGTAAGGGTATTTTGGTATGAAAAATATAAGGTGGACTTTAAGATACATAAGAATTTTTTGTGGACTTATGCATGTACAAGTCTTCATGGACTTGTGGCCAAAGTCCCCTTAGAATTTAGGTGTATTCTTGAGAGGTCATCATTTCAATTCATCATAGTTATTGTTGTTTGTGTGACTATGGGACCTTTCACTTGGAACATTAAGAGATTAGTTTGAACTAAAACCTTGGCTGGAGCAAGGTTTAAGATAACCTTAATTATTAATCCAAAAAAAGAAAAAAAAAAATGATACAGGCCAAATCCTCTACTTAAGGGCGTATTTGGGAACTTCAAAAACTGAATTAGACTGGGTCCAATCCATGATTGTTATCTATTTTTTAAATAAAAAACTGTTTTTATGCCTTATTTTTAGAAAAAGCCTGAACTGTTTAGCGGAAAAAAGAGATTTATTAAACCATATGAAATCAAAACTGGCCAGACTTATTCTCAGTTGGCCATGTTTGCCAAACAACCCCTAATTAAAGCAGTACAAAAATTCAGAAGAATCTAAGGACACCAGAGAACAACGAGTACAGTTAGATGGGAACATGGATTTAATCAATGGGTAATGCTTTGTTGATGATTTCAACATATATGGGGTGCAGTTGGCTGGGGGAGGCTCAATGGACTGCAACATATATAGATTTAATGCTCTGTTACGAGAGCCCGCTGCAATGAAGTTGACCACCCAATGCACCATCATTGCAACGGGATTTGGTAACTTGTAGATACTTGTCTTTCAATTTGTAACTCAGAGCCTGGCCAGAATAGGTTGCCTTTGGTTCTTCTACTCTTCTAACCGTTCGATCGAGTTGAACTCTCCAAGCCATTTGTGGAAGAGTAGTCCATTTCTGGAATCAAACGCAGGTCATTTTTGGTACATTTTGAAACGGACCAAAGGGACTTGCTAACTCTAGCATCTTTTGTGCCGTATTAATTACTTGGCGAAATTTCCTAAAAAAAATTTTGGCCAACAGCTTTCTTATGGTGCATTTGAATAAGGGGTTTGCAAGAGGAATTTGACCAACAACTCTCTTGAAACAGACAAAAAGACTTGCTAACTCTAGCATCTTTTGTGCTGCATTAATTACTTCACAAAATTTCCTTAAAATATTTTGGCCAACAACTCTCATGGAGTTCATGGCTGGTATCAACAATCTTAAAGAATGCAATAGATTCGAATGCATGACTCAGAAGTAAAACAAACAAGGTATTTACGAAAATATGATGGCAAACCCACATCCTAGTTCAGTGAGCGTGCTTCTTATAGTTGTTGTCAAGTCTACTTTTCAATAGGAAAAAAAGAAAAAAAAAGACCTGGTTTTGAATTTCATTAAGAAAAAAACACTCGCATTAATTATTTCACAATTTTTATACACAATTATGTAGATATTTGATTCATAAGATCCAATAATTTTCAAAATAGTTGATGTGTCCAAACTCCACTTAACTATATGGTAAATCAACTTGTTTGGAAATCTGTGTAAAAATTATGTCCCTAATACCGATCCATATATACATACACCTAGCTAGGATATTAAGTAGGGCTAGTAGTACATTGAACTATGCCACCAGCTTTAGCAAATGGCAATACAAATCAAGCATCAACACATCTCAACCGCCAATTGCCTAGTTGCACCTAGCCTCTCCTCTCCTCCCTTTGGAGGAGGTCTTTGTTTTGACCTGATGTAGAGTAGATTTAGTTCCCCCCACCCCACAAAAAAAAAAAAAAAAAAGAAAAGAGAGAGAGAAAAATCTCAACCAGACCTGGGGCATGGCTAGGCCCAAATTGGGTCTGGACTTTGCACTATGAAGTTCTCATTTAAATGGGCCTAGTTTGGACAAGACATTAAAAAAAACTTGAGAGGGAAGCATCTTGTCTCCCATCATATAGTTAAAATCTGCCTAAACTAACTTCCAAGCTGAAAGTTTTTTACATGGTCTTTCTCGTCACTGCCTACTCTAATCTTTTTTTCGGTCATACGCTGACGTGGGAAAATAAAGAAAACTTGAAAATCCGACCCAATCACATGTCATAAGATTCCAAGCTTTTTATTTCATTTTCTTGGCAATCAAACAGAGCTATTAGGACAGTCCCTTTTCCACCAATGAATTTTCTGGGCCAGCTAAGGGTGCATCCGATGCTTTTACCATGGCATGGCTCAAAATTCTGCATTGGTAATGTGTAAAAACAGTGATCCCATTGTGCCAGTCTTTATCTTTTCTAGCCATATGTTTGTTCAAGATCAGTGCATCAAATGCTATACCCTGGCATATATGGTTCATACCAAACTTGCAAGAAAGCCAAACCAATTTTCTTGTGATGGTGAGACCTATAAGATAAATCCAAACACCCTTTAATCATTGTCATTGCGGCCACCAGTTACGAGTTGCCACATCGGCAAAAGTTGCACTCTTTCAAAACCAAAAGCATCGTGCAAAGCAATCTTTGGTTTTTGGTGGGGGGGGGGGGGGGGTGGTGAATGAGAACTTGTAATGTCATCCAGATCCTAGCTCAGCGAATTCGATAAACCCATTCATTTTCTCTGATATCTCTTTATCTAATACACACAATATATCATGGCAGATTGAAGCATTAATGCCGGCCAGCACCTTATTATACTTCATAATTAAGTTAATTTCCTCACTCTGACTTTAAAAAAAGCAAAAAAAAAAAAAAAAAAAAAAAAAAAAGGTAATGATTGATGAGATAGCACTCACTTGAACCTGAGTTCTATATTCTCAACTCTTGATTAATAGCCGCTCTACATACCCTCAGCCTAGTTGGTTGAGATTCTAAGACTTCCGTTTGGAGTCTTAGGTTCAAACCTGAGTTCTATATTCATAAAAACTCTTGATTAATAAACAACCCCCCACCTGCCACCACCAAAAAAAAAAAAAAAAAGAAAAAAAAAAGGGTAAAAAATGACTCTTTAAGTGATAATTGGGCTTTAATATAGAAATGGATGACAGATCAAGCAAACGAACAAGGTTGATTAATTAGGCTCGTGAATTAACAATCTTTAAGCTTGGTCACACCTTCACAAAAACCCAAATTTATTTTATTTTATTTTATTTAATATCACAGATCTATTCCTCGATCTTATATTTTTAAGTCAATATCACATGTCAGGAATGAAAATTTTTTAATATCATTAACCACATGTTAAATATCGCTGCTCTAGATCTAATATTTTCTAAAATAAATTATGGATGCATACGGTACTCATGCTCGATAAAAAAATTATAATAATAAAAAATTCCATGAATTTTTGTAGGGAAAGAATAATAACTATCAACCAGAAAGAGAGGATATATATATATATATATCACCATAAGAGTGAACAAAGAGAACCAACATGCATTTGTACCACATAGTCTTCCTAATTACATATATCCATTAATCACCGCTTATATTTCCCCTCATCCATCAAACACATATTACTTGGAAAATGGCATCACCATCCCCTCTAGCATTCACGGTGAGACGGCATGATCCTGAAATAGTAGTGCCCGAAAAACCCACACCGCGTGAGCAAAAGCAACTCTCGGACGTAGATGACCAGGAAGGGATTCGGTTTCAGCTTCCGGTGATGATGTTTTACGAGGGTAATCCTTCAATGAAAGGAAAAGACCCTGTGAAGGTTATTAGAGAAGCATTAGCTAAAGCACTAGTATTTTACTACCCGTTGGCTGGTAGGCTTGTGGAAGGGCCTAACCGGAAGCTTATTGTGGAATGCACCAGCGAAGGGGTGTTGTTTGTAGAAGCTGAAGCAGACATCACGCTCAAGCAGCTTGGCGACGCAATCTTGCCACCATGTCCATGTAGCAAGGAGCTTCTACATGATGTCCCTGATCTGGAGGGATACTGGGTTGCCCTTTAGTATTGATTCAGGTAAGTTCAAAAAATACAACACCTCTTTGATCCTTCACAACAATCTCTTTTGCCTCACTAAGACGCTTATCAAATTAAGGATAATACATTTACTCCATATGTTACGTTTGGATCTTAATTGGAAAGCACGGGGAAAAGGAAAAGCTCAGAATCACTAAATACTACGTACTTTAAAATGGATTCATTTATTAAGCATTTTAAAGTTTTTTCTCCCCTTCATTTTCTTTAATTATACGACCTTTTGAGATCCAAACAGAGGATTAACCTATCATTCAAGGAACTATAGCTAGCCATAAAATCTAGGCTAGCATATCAGTTACACGTATTCAGAGGCTTTAAACTCGAAAATTAAGGAGTGTAAATATGAGTTCACTAATTAGGATACTCAATCGGACTATAAAAGGAATATGATATAGGTTAGTACGTTACTTAAAAAACAAAGCAATAGCCAAAAGTGGTCTGATCAACTCGAATAAGACCAATAAATTCTTGCTTAGGTGTTTGAAAAACGAAAGTCAAAACAGGAAGACAACTACATCTGAATTTTAACCGGAAGTTGTTTTCAATGAGGAAAATATAATGACAGCCGAACTCAGTTGTATAGTTAAGTGATTAACAACTGAAAATTGACCATGCACCAATGGAGGCAAACTAAATCAGCTGGTAGCTGATTCAAAAAGAGTAAAAGTCAACAATATAAAATTAAAATTATATATATACAACATATTGAACCAAAGGTACCATGTTTAGCAAAATAGTATTCCCTTCGTTCCTCTTTTATTGTCTTCCTTTCATTTTTGAGATATTTTAAAATTATTTTCTCAATAAAAAAGTTAATGACCTTTTTGAATTGATTTCCTAAAATACTCTTTCTCAAGAGTATTTGACATCTTCCAATGTTTTGTACACTTGAAGGTAAAATTGGTATGTTAAAACATTTATAATGATATGAAAGTATTTAAAAGAGTTTTCTAAAAGAACATGTTTTTTCAACTAAGAACAGAGGGAGTATTACTATATTGTTTCACACTAGTTGTTTAAATTTGTTCTGACCATCTAAGGGTTAACTAATGCGGATTAGGCACTAACCTTATTCGTGTTTGAGAAGATTAGTAGGACAAAAGGTTTTGGATACCCTTGTTAATTGACACAAAATAAATAAATAAAAATTGATGTAATAGCATTTGGACAAACGGATTTTTTATTTTTTATTTTATTGGAGAAAAATTGAACAAATAGATTTGAACAAATTATTAGCCTATTTAGTATTTTTCTTACCAAAAATACTACTAATTTAGTAACTCTCTCTTGTTAATGTAAGCTATGTTAGCATGTGCTCACCTAATCATCATTTTCTATATATATATATATAGAAAAATCACTTCATAAGGTTTTTGGAATTTCTTTGCAAAATGAAGAATAAGAATACGGAGAATCTATATACCCTCTTAATAAACGAGGTTCCCTGCAATAAGATAGGGTGCCTTTGTTTCATAATAATTGCCATTATTCTTCTTTTTTTTTTCTTTTTTTTTTTCTTTAAAATGGTTAAACTTATATGACTTCCGTGATCTTCCTTGAATGCAGGTAACCCGTTTGACATGTGGAGGATTCATCCTGGCAATACGCCTAAACCACACGATGGGCGATGCATTTGGGTTGGTCCAATTCTTAACCGCAATCGCTGAGATTGCACCCGGTGCATCTGCACCATCTGTGCCGCCCCTGTGGGAAAGGGAGCTGTTAACCGCAAGGTCCCCACCACGCATCACATGCCCACTAGGGGTGATGGTTTTGGTTAACACCGAGAACCAAATCGAATCGGGCGGTTTGGTTTGGTTTTTTTGTCATTTGGTTTGGTTATGGTTTTAATTTTAGAAAACTGAACTCAATTGGTTTGGTTTTGGTTTCTAGTTTTAAAAAACCGAAAAAACCGAAAAATATAATACATATATATAAACTTAAAGTTTGTAAATTCCCAATTCTAATAAGGGTAAAATAGGTAATGGGCTTGTTTTTGTTGATTTTAAGTTTCCTATTATTTACCTTTTTTTAGATTGGCATATGTTAAACTAGTTATTAATGTTATGTGTGATATTGACATATTGATATATGTCAATATATTTCTATTTTGATACAATGTTTGTTTTTTTTAGTTGTTAATGTAATGTTTTTATTAAAAATGTTTTTATTTGGAGTTTGGCATGTCATTTTTTTCATTTTCGATTATTTGTTGTTACTTGATAGGTTAAAACCAAAACCGAAACGAACCAAACCGAAATATAATGGTTTAGTTTTGTTTGGTTTTTTTTATAGTATGGTTTGGTTTTGGTTTGAGAGGAACAAAACGGAAGTATAATGGTTTGGTTTGATATCTCCCCTAAAACCGAACCAAACCAAACCATTAACACTCTTAATGCCCACACCACGAATATGAGGAGACGATCGACGAAAAGTGCCCACCCATATTGACAATGGGCCAAAACAATACAATCCAACAATCTTTCTTCTTCGGCCCCAAAGAGGTAAAAACCATGCAAGAGCAACTTCCACCACAGCTTCGCACATGCTCCACCACATTCGAGCTCATAACAGCATGTGTGAGGAAATATCGCACAATTGCCCTCGAGCTACATCCCGACGAGATTATCCGCCTCTCGTGAATAAACAATGCGCGCGGCAAGGATGGCTTCCGAGTGCCTATAGGATACTATGGCAATGCATTTGTCGCCCCAGCAGTACTTTCAAAGGCCGAAACGCTTTGTAGGAATCCATTGGGCTACGCAGTGGAGTGGTAAGGGAGGCACAGGCCCAAATGAGTGAAGAGTACATGAGATCTGTGATGGATTTTATGGTGCTCAAGGGACGACCCTTGTATAATACTGGGTGGAACTACATTGTTACTGACATTAATTCACGTATTGGGTACGAAAAGGTCGATTTTGGGTGGGGGAAGCTGTTACTGGTTGCACCCACTGCGGACTCACATCTTGTTAGCTTCTTTTCAAGATTTACCAACACCAAAGGAGAGGATGGCATTGTGGTAGCCATGTGCTTGCCACTACCAGTTATGGGAAGGTTCCAAGAAGAGCTTGAGAAAATGACCCGGGAGTTCGTGAAAAATTCAAATGGAAAGACATTACGTGACTGGTAGTTTTAGAATGAGCAATGTGAGAAGAATGAAATTGTTCTTACGTTTTAGTCCAGTAGTATTTCTTTTCATGCCTAAAGTCTCTTGCTTTTAATCAGTAGGTTAAAGTCCAATTATGTTTTGTAAAGACAAATTCGCCCCTTGTAACCACTTGGAACATTATCTTCGATTTTTGTTTTCAGACTTCAAAGTACTTTAACTTTCAAGATACCTATCCGTTTAAGATAAATTAAATTTGTATTTTTGGAATCCACTTGTCAAGACTTTCGAAACAAGATTCACGTTGATAGGAAATTACACGAAAAAATTTTGGTAAAATTTTAATGTTCACCCTAAAGAATATATATAGACTCAATTACTCAATTGATAGAGAAATTTTCTATCAATCCAAGAAAGAATTTCTCTGTCAATTCTAAGTAAAATTCACTTGTTTTTTATTTTTTTCGTTTTGGACTTTTGATCGACCAATTATGCTTAGTTTTTTTAAAGAAAAATTATAAATGAAAATTATATTATCTTTTTTTACTATAATTATTTTTATACTAAATTAAATAAGAAAAATACAAAAGAAAAAAAATCTCAACCTAATTTTAAACACAAGCAAAGTATATTATTTTTGAGTTTATTCTTGAATACTTCAACTTCAAAGTGCTTAGTGAACAATATTCTACCAGAAATACTTCAAGTGGTAATAGGTTACACATGGCAAATACATGAAAGGCGATGTCAGCCTAGATTCCAGAGTTTGTAAGGTTAGGGTAAGAATCATGCCTGTTGCAATTGCTCGAAGCATGGTGTTTGGCTACTTTACTTCCCTTTAAATATTTCAAGGGACCTCTGATGCTAGTTGATTTTAGGTGAAATGGTTGTTGATACCACAAAATGCTCAACCACGTCAGAGCAACCACAACTCACCACATGGAAAATTAACCAATAAAGTTGACCCATTTTGTCACCATCAAGGATGCTTAGCTGGCACCTTTTGATCGACTTCACCTGGATGGCCTCGCCGACCCACGTACCCCATGTACCTTCGAGGGAAGTGTCCACCCCCTTGAGGATGCCCTTCTTCGGATGGACGCCCTCATTATCGAGGATACCCAAACCATCTTGAGGCGGGTCCTTATGCCCTCTTTGAGTCGAATGCCTATCACATCGCCTAATAGGAGTCGAGGTCAGCGATCTACTTGATCCCCCTCGAAGTACCCTCTAGGTACCAAGTCCTAGTTCAACACTAGCTTGGGTTGAGGCAGGACCTGGGAGGTTCAATCACAAGCTTGACTTTCAAGCAAGGTCGCTCGACCTTAGCTTCTCTCAAAAACTGGGACACTTGGAGGATTTTGGTTTGGTGGATAGAGAAAAGGCTCTCTAAGGAGGTCGTACCCATGGTATCAGGAATTACACGACCACAGTTGATCTGGTGGACAGCTGAGAAGTGATATGACAAATCAACTACCTCAAATCACCACAAAAGGTGATGGGACAGCTAACAGGTCAAACCCCATACCTCGTATAGTTGAAAAGCCTGACTGGTATGGGTATCAGCACCAATAGAGGGTAAGGTAGCCGACCTACTCAATAGGCCTATCTCTGCTACCCTATTACCCTAGGTCTGACCTTTTGCCACCTACACCTAACGGCTGTCCCAGGTCTTTGGCATTATAAAAAGGTCTATCTTGGCCTCATTAACACACATTCAATTCTCCCACCAACAACATTGATAACCAAAGAATCTATTCCTTGATTTGAGGATACATAAAAAAGCTTCATTTGGATTGAAGTCTCTCCAACACGAGTCTCGCTCCTCTAGGTCGACTCTCCCCCTGCTTTTCTCCCACTCCTAAGCTACTCCCAGATCACTTCTCTCTCTCCTCCACGTAGATCTTTCTACCTATCTCATCATCACACATGGCTGACCACCTCGAATACGACCTACGTGGACTCTGTTGACTTCACGTCAATATCTCCCACAAACATTTTGGTGACTCTGCTGGGGAGGCAGTACACACGATGGTGAATACCAAAGGGAGTACACAACGAGCTAGGCCAGTAAGGGCTCGATCTGTTGATTTGGGGTCAGATAGCAACCAAGAAGTATCCAGCAAGTCTGCACACATAGCTCGATCCCGCCAAAGTCAACAGAGTCGACGATTTTGCCAATCTCGAGAATCTTAACATCCCATATTGGAAGATATTGTCAATATCCTGGTTCCCGCACTCACAGCAATCAACGACACCCAAAATCGAATCTTGGAAGGACTACGTTCTCAAAGAGAGAACCCACCAATGGGTGAACCTCGCTTTAAAGGCAAAAACCACCCTCTTCATGGGGCCAATTCCCAAGGAGGACCATCCACGGGAGCATCAGCCCAAAACGGAACGGCTCAAAATGGGGGTCATGTATCACCAGGCTCCACACCACCAAGGTCCACCTTGCCACTAGCACTAAAACTCGACATGCGACTTCCATACCCGCTTGAGCTGGCACGTGCACTATACCCCCTAGGGTATAAGTAGGGATGGCAATGGGTCGGGTCGGATACGGGTTGACACTACCCCATGCCCGACTTGATCTTCAAACTCCTATACCCATGCTCGACCCGATACCCGATGGGTCAAAAGAATCAAACTCCATCCCCGATCCACTGTTTTCTTAGGCCATCCATGCCCAACCCGCCCATGCCCACTGTTTTCTTGGGACATCTGGTGTAGATGTAGATCTGGTCACCGTGAAGCAATGAGGGTGAGGCCGTGACAGTGTCACAGTGGTGGGCCGTGACAGTGTCACAGTGGTGGTCCGTGACTGCCAGTGGGTGAGGCCATAAGCCCGTGACGTGACAGTGTCGCCTGAGTCTTGACTGCCTGATTGGGTGACTAAGTGGTAGTGGGTGAGAGTGTGAGACCGTGAGAGGCCGGAGGGCGAGGGCAAGTGGCAAAGGTGAGGGCGGCGTCACTGCGCAAGGACTAATTTTGAGAGTCTAAGGGGCGACTGGCAACTGGCGTCTGGCGACAGCGAGTGGCGAGTGGCGACGGTGAGTGGCGATGGTGAATCTGTGATGGTGACTGCGACTGGCGACAACTGACTGGCTGAGGGTGAGGGTGAGGGCAGCGACTCAGTGAAACTGAGGGGCGAGAGCTGAGGCTTGAGGGCAGTAAGGGTCTGAGGGAGCCAGGGAGGGACGAGAGACGGCGAGGCCTGAGGGCAGTGAAGGTCTGAGGGAGGCAGGAAGCCAAGGAGGGGCGAGAAGCGACGAGGGCTTTTTCTGAAAGTGAATAAAAAGCTTAAAACTTAGGGTTTTTTTTTTTACTTTTTTAAGGTAGTATTTATATTTTATTGTAAAAAATATATATATTTTGTAAAACATAAGGTCGGGTCAGGTCTTCGAGTTTTTTACTCTTGGGATCCATGCCCGACCCATACCCGAAATTTTTTAGAAAATTATACCCATACCCGACCCGATACCCGAAAAAAATAAAAAAATACCTGCCCATTCGGGTATGGATCGAGTCAGGACCCTATGGATCGGGGCAAAATTGCCATCCCTAGGTATAAAGTAATAACTTTTATTGAATAAGTATTATTATTTATTTAATAATACTTATATATGGAGCATAATATATATATATATATATTTTTTAAAAAAATTTTTCTAAAACCCAATAAACCGTAGACCGGATCGAATTCATCGGTTCTTAAAATTGTAACCCGAGAACTGGACCGATTAGTGTTTGGCCCGGACCAAACCAAACCGAATTTCTCAGAATGGTCCGATTGTCAAGTCCACCCTAACTAAGTTGCACCCCTAATCGATGCGCAACAAAGATGGAAGACGGTCTTTATGAAACCCACAAAGGGAACTAAGAGTAAAAGAAAGTCCATAAAAAAATTATAAAAAATTATAATTAAAAAAAAATGAAGAGGAGGAGGACAATACGCCTGAATGTTCGAAGAACTGCTCCTCGTTGCCCAGAATGTACCCAAGATCAAGCCAAGACATCAAGGTTTTGACGAACCTATTGGAAAAGATAAGATGTTCTGCGTGTTTGGAAATGAAACAACTCGTGTGATTGGCGTTCGTGTATTAATAATTGCGAGTGCATTTAGTTTGTGTTCAACAAGAGAGGTTTGCCTTTTTCTTTAAAAAGCCTTTTTAATAATTTTAAAAAATTCACATGCATATATGAAGCATCAATTCATTTATTATGTCATAACTAACCAAGTACAGCAAAGATTTGCATTACAAATATTGAGGGCTAAGAATCCATCCCCACTGCCCAAATCCTCCATTCCTATTATAATAGACTCCCACCGTTCCCATACAATCCACCTACTAGTACCCATTTAACAAAAAGTATGGAGATCCCCTCTCCTAAACAAAAAGAGAGTATGTTCCCCTCCGTGGGAACATCCTGAAGCAACCTGAACTAGCGCATCACCCGGATAGGAGCATGGGTCGCCATTCCCCGCATGCCAAGCAAAGGAACCAAATAAGAATCACCATAGGCAAGGATGGCATTCACTCAATGAAGATAGGGCACTCGCCATATGATATCACACCTAGGATAAACACTCAAGCAGATTCATCCACTCCTCCTTGTTTCCAACATCCTTTAGGCTCACACAATCCCCCACATGCTCCATAAGCAAGTCCCTAGGATTGTGGTATATTCGTCAGGTAATTGTGTGAAACCTGCCAGACCTGCCAGGTGCTCTAAGAAGCACACTTGCAATAGGGCGACACACCCAAGGAAAGTACATTTCTTCCTGAAGTTGCAGTTCAGGGATCGAATGACCTAGCCAGGATCATGGGGAGCACCGCACAATTTTCATACCGCATCTGATACACAACAAAAGCCACACAACAGTCTACTTTGGCCCCATCAGTTGGAAATACCAGAGTTCCAAAGAGAGCCATTGCCAGCGTATTGATTCAATAAGAGGGGTAAGAGACCATGTCTAGTCAAGGATGAAAGTGATCACGATATCCTCTTTAAGGAAGAAAAATGGTCTATCAACACTTCCATAGGGATGTTATTCTCCTCCGGATCTACCAGCAGGGAATGTCGAGAAAGACTGAGCAAACAATAGCTTGTCTCCAAGCCCATATTTTTGCAAGGCTGCACCAGCACCGCCCCGTCACATGGCAACCCCAGCAAGGTTGAGAATTCCTCTAGAGTAGAAGTGAGCTATAGATTACCAAACCGAAAGCATGCAACCTCTGCCACCTAGTGGTGCACCAAAGCAGATAACAAAAGCCTCCATTGATTGACCTTTGCAAAAGAGCTTGAAAACTAAGTCCGGTTTGAGTCCTTTTAGGGCCAAATTAATTTGATTTGAGTGAAATAAAAGCCAAAACGACCATGAATTAAAAAAGAATATGTTTTTAAGCTTTTTCGAGAAAAAAAATCCTTAACCACGGGTGCATGATTAGGTTTAACAAAAATGGTTAACAACTGTGCTTTACATTTGCAATATTAGGATTTGCATACAGAGTTGAACAAATGCTTTTTAAAATCAAAATTCAACCCAATAGGGCACATTTAAGAATAAAACAAAGATTAATTATAGACTAATGAAGGCCAATTTAATGTAAAACCATGAGCCAATTCTAAACCATCAATTTATTAAATTAAATCCATAAATAGACTCTATTCACCAATATGAACTCAAAGAAATAACTTGGAGGCTATTTCAAGTTCAAATGGAAATGATATGACTTAAAGGACAAAAATGCCATCCAAGTCACAAAAGCTCTTATTAACCACTAAAACATTTTCCAAATTAAACAAAATGCATATACATAACCTTCAATGCTATGAAAACCTAATGCAAGAACTAAACTTAAAAATATGATAAAAACCCACATGAAATGATGACCTCAAGCTAAGGTAACAAAAATGGGGTGTGACAGGAGCCCTTCATCGGTGAAAACAAGTCTTTATCCAAACACATGCTGATTTCATCAAAGAAAAACCCAATAAAATCTTTTGCATGCCAACTTTGTTAGTGAGCTCATGCAAATATCATTACCATGCACTAATTTCATTAGTGACTCCGAACATGGTCTTCTCATAATGCAAACTAACTACACTAGTTAACTCAATGCATTATAAGGCATCCTATTAGCATGCCAATCTAATTAGTAAACTCAATGCCAAATAGGGAAAACACCTAAGCTTGTTACAAGCCAAGACTTGTTATAAAAACTTACATGGTGTGGGATGAATGCTATCATACTCAAAATAGTCTAAACCAACAAAATCATGTAAGTAAACCACCAACTCATCATAAATTCCAAGAATTGAAAGCTATCAACCCTTAAGGAAAAAAAATAAATTCCATCATAAGGGGAAGCTATAAACCCAATAATCAGCAACTAGCAAAAACAAACGAATCTTGAAGAAAAGGGGAAAACCATTCAACCCATCACTAACAAAAACCAATTAATTTCACTTAAATGAAGGCTTTATAGCCTAAAGAAGAAAAGCTTACATTCATCCTCTGCTCTGCCTCTGCAACTCTCCCTCCATCACTCTTCATTTCTAAAATCTAAATAGAGAAAAAAAAAATTGAAAGAAGAAGAAAATGTACAAGTCGAAATTGCAAGGGATTGCCAAAAGAAGAAGTGGGGCTTACCAACATACTCTTGCATGAGAGACGGCCCTGAACACAATGCTTGCTACATGGCCTTTGTCTCCGTCAATGGCATCCCTTTTGCTACACCCAATATCTATAAATCCTACAGAATTGCTCAAAACATTGTTGCTCAGCTTGCTCGGTACTCACTTCTCGTATGTTATAGGACGGCTTGATACAAGGTTGAGGTCTAAAACAAAAATTTTAAAAGAAGCATTTTAAATATTTAAAAATATTAATCAAGCATAGATACAAAGAGAATTTTTACTTAAAATTCATTTTCCTTGTCACCTCAACTTCACAAAGAAGAACTAGAAAAGGTGTGCCCTTTGTTTGTTTCAAACAAAACTATTTTTTTGGGAATTTTTTTTAGGAGATTATGTTTGTGGGAAAGTTTTTAATCCTGGAAAGTTTTCAAGAAATAATTTTCCAAGGAAGCAAACAGAATTTGGCGAGTTCAATCATTCTTTCATATGAAATATCAGTAGATAGTTGCTTGATGATATATTTGTAGTTTCTTTGATAGTCGCTTGAGAAGTAACAATATCCCAACCAGTCTTCAAAAGAGCAAATCTATTAAGGGCTTTAAGATCTTGAAGAGGACTTGCCTCTATATTAAATCTTTTCTGTGTGATATTGGTAAAATTAGGGCTGGGCATATGAAAAATGAGTTAAATGACTTGCTAGCACTACAAGAAAACTGAAATTTAGTGGCAACTTTTTAGTCGCACTTCCAATGTTGCCACTAAAAGTCTACATTTAATGGCAATAATTTGGTGTTGCCACTTAAGCTACTAAAGTGATCACATTTAGTGGCAATAAAAATGTTGCCACAACAAAATGTCACTAATTCATTTGGTGGGAGATTTTGGCGCCAAAGATTTTGGAAGGAAAAGCAATTAGTGATAAGTTCTATTTTGTTGCGGCTAAAGATATTTGATTTTAATGGCTATTTGTTTTGTTTGTCACTAATTGACAAGGAAAAGCAATTAGAATAATTCAGTATAAAACAATTTTTTTTTTAAAAAATCTTCTTCACATGCATTCTCTATAAATTGTAATTGTGCGTGTCATCAAATTTTCTTTTACATTTTTACTCTAGAAGATGGGTATTCTAGATTATTAGACTCAAACTAATCTAGTAGGCATTTTGTGATTGGTGTTGCGTTCAACAATTTTTAGTCTTTTTTTTTTTTTTTTTTTTTCTATATAACTAAGATGTGTTCACTGAAGAAAAATTATCCATTTTTATTAAACCGTGAACGATTCAAATGGGTTAATGGTTCAACTGGTGGTTGGCCAGTTTTTTAAAAATAACACGGTTTTTCCTTCAAAACAGTTTAGTAGGTATATTAGGTGTGCAACTCGGTCCGGGCCAAAGGTACATCTGAACCAGACCAAATTAATTCGGGATTTTAAAATTTGGATCGGAACTAGAACTAGAATAGGCATTGGACTGGACCGAAAAAAGGTCTGGTTCTCGGGTCTTGTTTTGGTAAAATGTAAGAAATTTATTTAATAAGTATTATTATTCATTGACCTATCAAAAAAAAGTATTATTATTCATTGAATAATACTTATTTATGGAGTATAATATATTAATATTAACATATAATTATATATATAATCATATATATTTCAAAATTCGAGAATTTGATCCGGTTTGGTTTTAAAAACTCCTAAACCGTGGACCAAAACAAACTAATTTGAGACTTTAAAATTTGAACCGAAACCGGACCAGCTATTGTTTGGTCCGGACTAAATTGATCCGACCAGTCCGGTCCTCGAGTCTACCCTAACCATGTTGCACCCTTAGCTCAGTGGGTATAGCCAAACTAGAACCTAACCCAGTCGATGGTTCAATCGCTTGAACCTGTTGGTTCGGTCTGGGTTTTAAAACACTAATAATGCTTTTGTACTGTTTCTCTGACATAGTTAAAATCGCTGCAATTCCATAGACGCAACTTGGCATATATAGTTAAAACTCAGATCAAATCAACCAATTCAACCGATACGTTGAACCGTCTATCGGGCTATGTTTGACTCGTTTAACCCTCTGAATCGCTTTGACGAATATATTTTTTAAAAACCGTTTAAATCGCCAATTTGACCCGAAAATTGAACTGATGACCCATAACCTAATAACTTTTTCGGTTAAATGACCGGTCTTGTTTTAAACATCGATAGATTAGTCACAATAAAAAGATTGGTCTTTCAAATTAATTTAGAATTTCATAAAAATAATAATTTTTTCATAAATGGGAATTTTTTTATAAATAAATGGAATGTAACTTATTAAACAATTTACCATCATGTAATTAAACCCACATCATCATTTACTAAGAAATAAATGAATTATCATTTACTAAGCAATATTAATTTAATTAGGAACCGTTTCACATGAACGAAATCGATCTAGTAATTTTATCAAATCCCAAGTTCTCCCCAATTTTGCCCACCCGCCCTTTTTGTGCACTTTCCCTCTTAGAGTTTTGCTTCTCCCGCATTCCAGTTCTTAACCTCTTCTCTACCAAGCGAAGAAATGAGAAAAACCCTAACTCCATTAAGACTTGGTGAAATAGCAAATTTACTCCATTCTTGGTGAGCTTCGCTCGTCTATCCCTCGTTCATTCTTGGAAATCGAATGATTTCAGGTATTTACTCAACCATTTTGTTCTATTATCTTATTATTTACTGTAATCTTGTTTTTAATTTGAAGCGATTTCATGTATTTGTAGTGCATCTTCCTATCGATCCATTTTTGTCATCTTCTCAATCTGTGGGTGTTTTGGCTAAGCAGTGCGTCTTTTTTGTTTGTACCAAGTTTAGTTGAGAATTTTCTTTTCTGCATTTTGTGTTGGATTTTGTTGCTCTATTGTGAATGGATATAAATCTCTCTCCGAGGTTTTGGGTTTGCCCTTGTTCTTTGTTCTGTGAGGTTTTTCTTAGGCTCTAAATTCGTCTCTTTTTGGGTGAGCTGGTTTTGTATTTATTGGGTTTTTTTATTTTGGTGGTTTTACTTGGGTATTGCAAGGGTTTTTTTGGGTGTTTAGTTGTCCAGTTTGGGAGGTTTGGCATTTCCAATTTGGGTGTCAAGTTGTCCAGTTTAGCTGTCCACAGTGGGTGCTTTGTTTTAGCTAGGGTCTCTTTGGGTGTATTGGTGTCCATCACACTTTAATAAAATTAAGTTGTCTACTATTGTATAAAAACCATCATCGATTTTCTTGGTAATAATGTTAATCTTGACATTTGGTTTATACAAGTAAATATACATTGAAAGTTTCAGTTCTTGTCCCTTTATTTGGTTTATCATATCCATTCTTTTTTGGTTAGTTAATTCTAATCTTTCACACATAATTGTGTATGGCATTATTTTCTGCCTTCTCTGGAAACTACATGTCTACATGCAAGGTAAAAACTGGTTTGATGGGATACTGTGTCACCACCAATGCCCCCATTATGACCAATTACTAGGAAACATTGGTTGAGTTGTTACTCAGATGCAGCTTTTGGAAGCATGGATCCTCACGGCCAGTCTTTTTTTTTTTCCTATTTTTTTTCCCCCCATATTCTTGTTCTGCGTAGACTAGAATTGCCTAAGCTACAGCTTCAATTATCACCTCTTTCCCCGCACTGCACTCGATTATTTTCACGCTGGCATTGACTCAGTCCCAAATGCTCATGAAAGGCTCCTTTGATCACCCAATTATTTTATGGCAAGCCTAATTAAATACATTCCATGCCATCATACCTTATGGACCCTCAATTTTCTAGCTAAAATACACCTGAATTGGTGAAAAAAATTAAGGAGTTTGGAAAGTTGACTGATTGTCCCTGCCTTAGTTAAGAAGTTTCTTGTACCCTCGATATATATCTCTACCGATACCTTTAAGTCTTGTATATAGGATTTTTTATTTTTTATTTTTTTTTCGGTGCTCACACAATTCACCAATTAATCTTTATTGGACTTCTCTATGCATGGCAAATATAAAACCAAAACCCTTTCCATTTCTATATCAATTGTATTAAAGATCTTTCCCTTTAGAAGAAGATTGAAGAATCCTTCTTTTATTTTTTTTTCTTTTATTCATTTTTCCTTCTTCGTCTGAGGAAAAAACCATGTGTGATAGAATGCAAAATAGAATGCAATCACAAAGATTATTATAATGAGGAGCAAAATAGAATGCAATCACAAAGATTCTATATATATTATTTCATGGTAAATTCTTTCAATTGCTTTTGCAAACAGCATTGTTCAAGTCATAATATATGAATAAAATTATATAGGAAATATAAATATTTATTACCATGAGAAGGGTCAGCATTCCTAATACAATATTTTAAGATGGAACAAATTAAGTATGAGAAAGATAACAAAAATGGTTTCTCCTACTTCATTCAGTTACTCACAAGCACAACACATAAAAACTTTGAATTTTCCTTCCAATGATTTGGTTTGGAAGGAATCTGATGAAGGAAGTTATAAGCTTAATTTTCATGGGGCAATCTTTATAGACTTAGACGAGGTAGGCGAATTGAAGAATTGAAAGATTTGATAGCAGCATTATTGAAGAACTTTATTGTGGTTTCATAAGCTAAGTTGAGGGAGATTGGTAGCGCATAATTAAAAAGCCTTTATTTTTTCTTAAGCATAAGGGGCTTTTGGGATTCAGATTTTTGTTTTGAAGATGTGGTTGTGGAATGGGGCATCCTTGCTTTTATATAGTGTCTTTTGGCTTCTTCAGAAACTTTTCTCATAATAGATCAATGCATAACAGAAATGCTAGCTAAAAGCTTCAATGAATTAATGACAGCCATCAAACTCTCCCAAAAGAGAAGTTGTTAGGGGTGGGGGCGAAAGGAACCACTAACACAACTACTACATGAGTTTTCTCCCCTAATTAATCAAAGTCATTTGATTTGGAATAACCACTAATGTGGCACCTACATAGGATTGCTCTTTATCAAAGACTGTTTGATTTGGCCACATCATTGTTTATGGATGGATTTTTCTCAGCTACATAGTATTCTCTCAAATAAATTTCAAGTTAAGTACTGCCTCTGATTCTATATTATTATTGTCATTGTTTCTTCTTTTGAATTTTTTCAGAAGAAGACTTGTTGGGTCTTCCCTACATTCCAGCCTTTGCAGATCCTATCACCGATGGAAAAAGCATTCTCAATGGAGTCAATTATGCTTTAGCCGCTGCAGGGATTCTTTATGAGACTGGACAAAATCTAGTAATGTCTCTCTTACTTTGATATTAATTTCACTATAAAAAATAAATAAATAAAATAAAAAATTCTTCTCATTGGTAATGAGATTTTCTCATGTAGGGAGATTGGTTTAGCTTAAACCAGCAGGTGCTAAACTTTGAAAGTACCTTGAATCAATTAAAGAGCCAAATGAGTGAAAAGAGAGGAACTGAGTCTACCTTATGATGTTTTTTTTTTAATTGATGAAAAAAAGTACAATATCAAACACTAGAAGCTAGGAGTGTTCCAATTGAAAATAATGATTACGTGGTTGACTCAGGTTTCAACAGTCCTTACATTTTGAGAGTTTTCTTGTGATATTGTTGTCAAGATATATATTTGAAACCTATCCATCCGAAAAGCCACTACATAGATATTTTATTTTGTCTACACAATTAGGCCATAGCGTTTGATTTTCCTTAGCAACTCTGTTTTTGAGAAGTTTGTATGCTCACTTAGACAATTTTCACGAGGATTCAATTTGGTTCACGGGGCGTTTTGGTATTGAAACGTTTGTTCATGTTGGCTTTCTTCAACTATGGTTGTGGAAGCGCTTTAAGAAATACGCGCCAAGTCCTCGCGACGCCAACACAAAGATGCAGGTGTGTACAATCTTGGAGTTTTCCCCACTGCCATGGGCATAGCGTTGACATGCGAGGATTCCATGATTGTACAGACCTGTATCCTTGGGTTGGCTTCGTGAGGATTGGCGCGTAATTCTTAAAGCGCTCCCACAACCACAGTTGAAGAAGCCAACATGAACAAACGTCTCAATACCAAAACACCCACGCCCTGTGAACTAATTAAATCCTCGTGCAATTTATCCAAGTAAACATACAAATTTCTCAAAAACAAAGTCACTAAGAAAAATCGAATGCCATGACCTAAATGTGCCGGCAAAATAAAATATCTATCTAGTAACTTTTCAGATGGATAGCTTTCAAATATGCATCTTGACAACATCACAAGAAAACTCTCAAAATGGTAAGGACTGTTGAAACCTAAGCCAACCATGTAATCACCAAGTCCTCGCGACGCCAACCCAAAGATGCAGGTCTGTACAATCTTGGAATCTTCGCCACTGCAATGAGCATAGTGTTGGCACACCGTTCACCCAGAGATTAAATGTAGTCTTGTCATTGATGATGTCAAAGATTTCGAATTCAAGCCTTACAAAATTCCTTACAGTCACCGAACAAGAGGATTTCAAGCCTCATACCCTGGGAGTCAACTCCATACCTGACGAACAACCTTCCCAAGATGAACCCTTCCAAGATAATATGATTGTGTGGACTCATTATCCTTGTTTGCTATGGAGCGATCTATTTGCTTCTTTCAGCCTAAAAATGTATTCTCCTCACAGATTTGCCAGACAATTTGGATTAGATCAATCTGTTCCTTGTATGGTCGTTTTCCTCGAACCTATGAAAATGATTGCTAACATTGCTTATAATCCCAAGATAATAGCAAGCATAATGTGTGATTTGCAATCAACAAAGAGCTCCCCTTCTCCCAAGAGACATGGTACTATGTCGTTTGCTGCTTAAAGTTGGTGGGAGACTGTGAGAAAAATAGCTTTGGAGTTTTTATCTCTTCCTACAATGGCACCTACTTTGACTACTATTTTGTCAAATGATCGAACACTTAAACTCTCCAGAAAATTTGTCTTGTGTGAAGCACCTATGAAGTCAAAAAAAAGAACTCCAATAGGTATGCATGAGTTATATAAATATATACATAGTATGTGATAATTTTAATAGGTATTTTATATTAGCATTTCAAAAATAGGGAAATGAAAACCAATTCAACCAACCATCTTGTTCTTGCTTTAATGCTTTCATGTATTATATTATGACTTTATAGATAATTATATCTACTAAAGTGAATAATTAATTGTCATTGGAATATATGCTTACCCATTACTTTCCTATACCACCCACCATTCCAAATGATATTGATTGTCAACAAGGAGATAATATGGAAGAAAGAAACATCACATATTTGTTCACAATCTTACGTTACACTCAAGTAATGGGCCAAAAATTATCTTTAATCTTTAAATAAAAGAGGATTGACGATAAACAAATATTCAGAATAACTTTACCTCAATGAGTGATAATTCAAGATACCAACATATACATCATCAAAAATTGACAAGTAGGATGATGATCAAGCGAGCACAATATACCTTGTGCATTACTAAGTACATTGGGCCAATGCATGAGATAGAAACTCCAACACATGGTGCTAATATAACTTAATCAACACATGCTAACCTGATCGAAACTACACACACACACACACACACACAAATATATATATACATGGTTATATTTTCATCAACACGTTTTGATATAAGCTATATCAGCACTATGCACTAGGTTCTCATCAGCACGTGTTGATATAAACTATATCAGCACCATGCACTAGGAGTTGTACCCCATACATTGATCCAATATACCTCATATCCCACTAATGCATAAGGTACCACTCCCAATACGGGTGTTGATATAAGTTATATCAGCACGCACTTACCTGATCATCATCCTACATATATATATATATATATTGCATTGTTGGGTTGAGGGTTGTACTTCGTGCATTAGTAGGTTATGAGATATAATGGGCCAATGCACATGGCACAACCCCTAATGCATGGTACTAATATAACTTATATCAACAAGTCATAAATTAATCAGACTAATATATATACAATTTCTCCAAACACCACCACAAAAACTACCAAAAATCTACTACGACGACAAAACAAAATTTCTTTTCTTTTTTATTAGTAGTCCCAAGTAAATGCTTTACAAAAAATAAAAAATAAAATCGAATTCATTTTGAAGCAAAAGAAAAGAATAACAAAAAATGAAGCACATATGTTAAATTTTTCACTTAATCCAAAATTCCAAACCCTTCATTTATAAATGATCCGATTCCAACTATTATTCACAACAAAATGCAAAAAACTAGCTAAAACAATGAAAACCATCACCTTTCGTCTAGTGCTAAATTATAAAAAGCCTAAAATGATCTCATATGCTAGTGTTGACTGTTACAATTATATCATTTTTTTTATTTTTTTTTTGAGGAAAATTGGTAATAACCTCATTTACAGTCATGGTTTTAGTAATAACCCCATCAAAAGATTTCTTAACCTCTTAACCCACATGTGAGAATTCTTATTAACAGTAACCCTATCTTTTTTTTTTTAAATCCTAATTTACCCTTATTTACTCGTAAGGGCACTCCTTTTTTTGGTTAATAAGGGCACCCTATGTAACTAACTTGTTTTCTAATTTTCATTTTTTAAAAGCATATAACATGTAAAACACAAATCCATTTTTTATCAAACTTATATTTTTGGAATCTACTTGTCGAGATCTTCGAAACAATACCCACTATGATCGAGTAATTTTGAAAAAAAAATGATGTTACTACTTTGCTCTCAAAGCAGTAACATACAACTTTTTTACAAATTATACTGTCAAACAATAATATGCTAATGTTTTGTTATATACTATTAAGCAGTAGCATGTTACTATTCTCTATGTAAAAAATGAGTTAGTTTTCTTACTGATCCAATCTGGTTCTATTTCTTTAGATAGGCACAAATAAACAAGTACTTATTAACAGTCAATTGGAGCATATGGCGTCAAGATAATAACAAAACCTTAGAGAAAGGCGTGTAATTTGATTCAAATATCATATCTGAAGGAGGTCTCCAAGTCAGATTCAGGAATCCTAAAGCTAATAGCATGTTCTGGTGATGTCATGAGGACAATATAATAATGACACATGGCGATTAATATTTCGACATGTTACCAAACTAACATGTGATGTCATGAAGAGATAAACTAGGGTGCTAATGCGGGTATGAGCCAGCTTTGAATCGGATTTTGGGGCCAAAGCTTGTTAAATGGGTATCTTCTTCAACCTTATGATGCAATGACAGCTCTTATAGCAGGAAAAACCAGGCCATTAACAGTGGCATTTCCAACCAATTACGCGGCAGCTAGTTGTCAGGGTTCGGACTACGACCTTCCCAGAAGCATACTCCAACGAATATCAAGCCCTTGAGTCACCGACTATTGATCACAGTTGGAAGTTGGTGCGCGTGGGAACCATAGGAGAGGGGGTTTATTGAGTTCTCACGTGGAGGCTTCATTGTAAAAAAAAAAAAAAAAAGGGGGGGGGGGGGTGATTTTGTCAAAAAGGGTGCAAAAGGACCTAGTAAATTAAGGAAAAGATTGGAGTAATTGTAAAAAAAAAAAAAAAAAAAAAAAAAATCTCATACAATGGATCTATGCCCAAAAGTCCCTTTTTTATTTTTTAATATATTTCAATTATCGTGTTATTAATTAGTTAAGGGAAATCACTACATCCTATATGGGTAAAATAACTCATTCTACGCCATTAATTCCCACAAAGCTATGTCTCTATTTATACCAAGGAAAGACCAGCCAATAAAAAATAAAATAAAATCATTAAAATATTCAAGAAATGAAGCTACCTATTTCTAAACATTTTATATTCCATCATACTTTCAGGGATCCAAAAAGAGTATACTCTTGGGAAAAGGGAGTAAAATTTCCATACTGCTCTTTCTGATTGCTAGGGAATCAGAAAAGATTCACAAGTGACATGCCACATTGATATATATAATTTCTTAACATTATAAAACCAAAGGAGCAAGGCAAACCTTAAGTTCTCCCGCGTGAATACTAGTATTGCCAAGTCCATCCACCAACATTGCAGAAACCTTGCTATAAAGAGAAACCATCAAAAGAAGGCAAAGTGTCACAAATAAATTTAACATGAAAAATTAGTCAAGGCCAAATAAATACAGTTAAGAAAGAAAATAAACCAAGGAATGCCACAGCACATCCAAATATATAAAATTAAGAGAAAGATACTAACAATCTTGTGGGAGGGAGATGGAGACCTATGTGCTCCATTTAAGAAAAAATACAACTACTAATGACATTAGCACGCTGCACCAGTAATGACATTAACATTCTTCTTCTAACAGATCTATTAAATGATGCACAAACGCCTGATGCGCACACAGAAGGAACAATAACATTAACTGGGTTACAACACATGTTATAAAAATCATAAATCAGTTCTATCTTCTAACAATCGGCATCCTCTAAAATTATCGGCATGGTACGAGTTGATAACAAAAATTTCCTAACTCAAAACTGTTTGGAATTGCGTGTATAACCGGAAAAGTGTGGTGATGGGGCCCTTTCTTTTTCCTTTTTTTGCTTTTTGTTGGGTAAAGAGTGTTGCTATACAAGACCACTTCGTTAGACGAAGTGATGAGGCGAGTGATGTGGACTGTATCATTTTAACCCTCTCCGTCAAAATTAACAGCACTTAAATATTGGCATGGTTCTTGAACCCCATTCTGACGAGGCTTCTCAAGCGAGATAGAATGACAATGATTTTGAGTTTTTTTTTTTTTTTTTTTTTTTTTTTGTGAATCTGCTAGAATAAAAAATCGATTTTTGAAGTAAACCAATTAGCAAACACATTCTCTCCTCTTTCTATAACTCCACCGTTTCTCTTTCTTTACCCACAAACAAACTCACTCACTCTCCATCTACAAAGAAGCAAAAGGCACAGTCACGCCCTAATCAAATAGCTTCATTTGTGTGAGAATCACAAATTAGATCCAACCGACAACACAGAAAAAATAAATAAATAAATAGAGGATGATGAAGAAGAATAAGATTGGATTTAACTCGAAAAAACTAATTAACTTCAAAAAAAATCTAGCTAGCTTTAAAAAAAAAAAAAAAAAAAAAACCACTAGCTATCTTTGCAAAAAAACTAACCAACTTTACAAAATATCTGGCTAACATTACAAAGAAACTAATTTACTTTAGAAAAACCTTTTAGATGTACGGCGGTGTTGGAAGACGTATAGAATTGTGGCTTTTGTGCAACCAACGTGATCGAGAAAAAGAGGCTTGCAAGAAATCAAAAAATAAATAAATGTCTCAAAAAACCCAAAACTGTCGCAGCTCTAATACGGGAAACCGGGAGGAAATAAATAACAATAATAATAAGAATACAAAGTTATGGAAACGAAGGCAAGGAAATCAGATCTATCAACAAAAAAAAAAAGGTACAGAACCATCAAAAAATTCAAAATACCTGTTTAAGATGGACAGAGAATATGATATGAGAGCTATTTAGATGGTAGAAGCCACTAGAGGAGATGGGATTTTCAGCTGATGAATATCGGATTTAGGGGCCTGGGTCTGTGGGAGATATATAGGAGGATGGATCGGAGGAATCCAATGATGCCTTATAGAGAGGTGTATGTTATGTGTGTAAATATGTATGTACGGATAGTGTGGTGGTGTCTCTGAATTTTATTATTTGGTCAGTCCCGCGGACTGCTTGCCAGCTGGGAAATTGGGAAGGCATTGGTGTAATAACAAACAGTTTTTTAAATGGAAAAGTTTCTGAGATTGGTAAGACCCGTTGTCATTATCCAGCGCTGTAGGATGGCATGGGTGTAATAAAAAAAAGGATCCTAAGGTCAGAACGTCCAGTGACTTGGGAAGGCATGGGTGTAATAAGGGAGAAAAACTTGAGTGCAACCGTTTGACCACGTCATCAATCTGACGTGGTCAGACCAGCCAATGAAAATGTAGCATTTTGCTGATATCAGCCATGTGTCAGTTTTGACAGTCAAAAGCACATGCCGTTTAAGAGCCGTTAACGGCGTCTGAGCAACAGATTCAGCTAACCCAAAATATAAAGCTCCCGCCTGAATTTTCAAGTCAAATTTGAATTCCAAATTCCAAATCTCATTATACACATTCTTACATTCTTCACATCTTTCAAATTTTCTTTTTGTCAATAGCTCTAACCTCTCTCAACATTCACCTCCCCATTTCTGAGATTCTCTTTCTATTCTCTGCACATGGGTTTCTCTACAACCGTCGCCGCTTCGGCCACCGTGGGCACAGCCACCCTCTAACTATTGGCACCGTCCATCGTCACTAACCATCACCATTGGCATAGAAGAAGCAATCACGGGTACCGCTGGGATCAGTTGGTTGGTTTCTTCTCAACTTTTAGACCCCATTCCTTCTCTTTCAAACCCCCACCCCACCATCCCAACTCTAGTTTAAGCACCAGAGTTTTAGATTAATCATCAGCATGCCCACCACAAGTTTGAAAAAATGTGCTTAAGAGGAGTTTATTGTTATATTTTCAATTCTGCTCACCACGTTGCCGTTTGTGTATCATTTGGTTTTGCTTTCTTTCGAGAACTTACACATCTTCCCTTTCACATAATATGTTTGCAGCTCTAGATATAAATTCAATTGGCAGTATATGTAGGAAGTATGGAAGCTCACTAGAATAAAGGATTAAGAAGATGCATTTGATACCATACAGAGGCTCAAATCATGTCAGACTTGAAGAAATTTTAAGGGCTCAATTCTGTTTCTTGTCATCGTAGTGAATTTTTTTTCCCAATTATTTTGTACAAAGTTGTAAAGAAATTTTCATAATTTATAATTTTTTTTCTTTCCTAATTATTCTGTACAAAAAGTGGTAGAGAATATTTGATAATTTGTATTTCATAGATAAGAAATTATTTAATTTCGGGCAGCTTATATTTATTTCCAAACAGAGTGAGATATTAAAAATTGGGGTTGAAGGGAAGACTGTTGATTCCACATCAATTGTAAGGGCAAAATTTTGTGGCGTTCATACTAATACAAACTTATGATTGGATTTGTGGCATTCATATATACTTTATTGTATGTAAGAGAATCTCGAAGAGGGCTAGCTATCTAATTCTTTTGGCTATTTTAGTTAGTCAAAATGTATTTTGTCCTTCTCCAAGGAGCTAGTTAAATGGTTAGCTATTTTAAGTATTGTCATTTTGGCTAATTATATTTAGTTAGCGAATGTTCATTAATTAACTATTTATAGTTTTAAAAAAATGACATTTTTTTTTTATGTACTATTATATCTTTTTTTGCTCTCCACCAAATGATTAAAAAAAGAAAGATAATTAATATAAAATTTGAAATAGCTAAAAAATAAATAATACCCTTGAAGTACTCACTTGGATAGCTACTTAGTTATTTAAAAAAAAACATCATTTTACTAGCTAAAGTATCAAAAATAAATGGCTAGTTACCTTAGAGATGCTCTTAAGTTTTTTGCTTAGGGTGGATTTGTGAAGTACTTATCTCAGGTTGGCATATCATACTTTACATGCATTTCCATTTAAGGCTACTTGATTCTAATGTGTTCAAATTTTTTAACCAATCAAGGAGAACTATTAAACTCAGGTGTGTTCCCTTTGATTTGTAAAGAAATTTGAGCAATCTAATTTATTCATTTTTCTTGTATATTGAAAGTATAACTTATTTTCTCAGCATCGATTCATTAAAATTTCAAAAGAAATTATCATCTCATACATCTTTACAAGATGCTTCTTTTTTTTTTTCTTTTTTTTTCTTTTTGTGCTAAATGATAAGAAAACATACATACTCATACACATATCCATATGAAATCAAAATCAAGCCCTCAGCAAACCCCATACTTTTATGAGGATGGGATATGCCATTAAACCTAAAGGTCATTAACTAAATGTGAATCACTTGAGTATAAGAAAAATGCAATTCTTGTTATAATGCATAGAGTACGTGATTAATGAAAGCACTAACAGTTACTAGGCTTGTATATCAACTTATCACAAAGCTTCCAAGAGGCCACTATTTGTCATCTTTGCCATCAATTAGTCCAAACATATCAAATTTGTGGCACGGTAAACTTTCATGATTAATGATCTTTAATTAAGGCACATTTTGATTGACTTTGTGTCAACAATGTTTTGCAATAACAATTATTTTACTTAGTTGAACCTTTTTGATTGACTATAACTCTATAAGAAAAAGAATAAACATTCTCTTGAGGGATCTACTACCTCAAAGAAAGAAATAATCATTCTTTCTCAAATAAAAAAGAATAACCATTCCCACCCTTTTAGGAATAAAATCCAAAAAAATAAATCCCGCTTGATCTTTTTCTCATTTTTTTCCCACTTTTTACTAAACATTAGAATAGAATAACCTTTCCAATTCAAATTCCATTCTATACACACAAAAATCGTACCACTTTAGAAATAATTTTTCAAAATGCATTCTCAAACATATATTGTGCTTTTATCATACTTTTTTCTTAGTATTCTTTCTCCCAATAACATTAGCCCCTCAGACAATTTTCCAAACACGTGGTGACAACCAAGTTATTTTTTTACCCAATAATATAAAACTCCTCACAAGCACAATTTTTCAAACACGTGGTGGTCAAAAGAAACCAAAACAATTCTGAGCAGGGAAAATTAGCTAGAGCAATTATTTAACCATGGATTATACAACCATAAAGGATCCAGCAACATACAAGTAATGGGAGATTCATCATACCGATCGAGTTCCATCATCCTTAGCACAAAAAAAAAGGGAAAAAGAAGAGAAATTGAGTTCTATCATACTGATTTACTACAGCTATAATAGAAAAACTACCTATTCCATGAAAACATGCTTTAACATTATTCCACTAAGCCACATTGATTAATAGTAATTGAAAAGAAAACGAAAGAAGGAAAGAAAAAAAAGGGTGGGGATGGGAAGAGATACATAAACTATTAGCATAGTTGTGTGAGTTTTGTGCCTTCTGCAATGGGTTTGGACTCAAACTGTTCATCAGGAGAGCATATTATTTGTGATAAAAAAATTTCATACAATTTCATTCATTCTTCACCCTCAAACCATGGTCAGCTACATGCCTCAAGCAACGAGAGAACTTGTGGTTGATTCAGCGGCTAAGTTCCTTGAGGAAGCAGTTTGTGAAAGACTACAGGCTTGATAAAATGGCAGTGAAAATTGGACCGTGGTGGCTGTGGCGATGGTGGTCATTAGTGGTGGGATGTGCAGACTGTTAGACGGTGGCTGAATCCATTGTGGGCTTGTGGCCATCAAGGTTAGCTAGAGAGAACCATCAACCATGTAGAGAGAGATTATGGAGAGAGAAATGGGGAGGTAATGTTGACAGAGGATAGAGCTATTGAAAAAAAGAGAAAATTTGGAAGATGTGCAGAATGTAAGAATGTGTATAATGAGTTTGGAATTCAAATTTGACTTGAAAATTCAGGCGGGAGCTTTATATTTTGGGTTGGCTGAACTGTTGCTCAGACGCCGTTAAACGGCATGTGCTTTTTGCAATAAAAACTGACACATGGCTGATATCAGCAAAATGCTACATTTTCATTGGTTGGTCTGACCACGTCAGTTTGATGACGTGGTCAAACGGTTTGATGCAAGTTCTTCTCGTAATAAGGAAGGGGGTCCTCCGGTCAGAACGAGTGGGTGTGCTAAGGTCAGAACGTCCAGTGCCTTCCTGTAATAAAGAGGGGGTCCTCCGGTCAGAACGTCCAGTGCCTTCCTTTAATGAAGAGGGGGGGGGAGGCACGGGTGTAATAAAGAAGGGGTCCTCCGGTCAGAACAAAGTGGGGTTCCTAAGGTCAGAACGTCCAGTGCCTTCCTGTAATAAAGAAGGGGGTCCTCCGGTCAGAACGAAGTGGGGTTCCTAAGGTCAGAACGTCCAATGCCTTCCTATAATAAAGAGGGGGGTCCTCCTGTCAGAACGAAGTGGTCAGAACGTCCAGTGCATTCCCTTAATAAAGAGGGGTGGGGGTCCTCCGGTCAGAACGAAGTGGGGGTGGGAAGGCATGGGTGTAATAAAAGAGTAAAATACAGAAAACTTTCCTTTATTTATACTCATTTTGTAGGATATCTTTTAAAAAAAAAACTAACAACAAACCTTTCATATTGTGTTAGGGATACTCACTCACGGTGAGGTTAAAAGTCTATTATACCTCTTAATAAAAAAATTAATATTTGATATTTATAAAAGATTTTTAAAAGTTTATAAAAATTAATTTTGTTTTATATATGAAACGGTGTTGTATAAAAAACAAAAATAAAATTATTCTCCTTTCCTCTGGCAAACTTTCTGATCATATTCATCGACGCTCACATATACACCACCAACAACGGCAACATTGGCTCACTGGAGGTGCAGCGGCAACATCCCGTGAAGGAGGCAGCAGTGACAAAAGTTGCACACTGGAGATGCAGCGGCATAGCACCGGCACTGGCACCATCATCTTCACTTCACTGATACCTCTATTTTTTATCTCCAAATATCCATCTAGAGGTGCAGTGGCAACGGCGACGATGGTGGTGTGGATGAAACCAACGCGTAGGCAACGGCGAACAGGGAAAGAACAGGGCTTTTCCTCGTCTGATCCCGAAGCACTCGATGGTCCGATACTTCCAGCGAATGTTGGAACTCGTGTTCGACCGTGTGAACTTCGTCAGGTCTTGCTCGAAATGTAATAGTCACAAACAAAATCAGGTAAAACCGAATCAAAGATCGAAACTTGAAATTCAAATAGATAGGAGAAGAGGAGTGGGAGTGATTGGGCACTTAGGGTTTTTGGTTTGGTACAATTTAGAGGTGGAGTAGAGGCAGCGATCGCTGAGCTGACGGATTGCAGTTTGAAGCTTGTTTCTGCAACTCTCTTTTGAACTCATCGATGGCTTCCCTCTTCTCTCTCTCTGTATTTGCTCTCTTTGGGTGGGTTTAGTAGAGGAAAGCCCCACGATTTTGGCTCTTTGGATTCGAGAGATGGTGGTCTGGTTCTTGCGTTTGCATTTGAGTGAGGGTCCAGCGATGCTACAACCATGGAAATAGGCATGAGGAAAACTGGAAAGAGGGAAAAATAAACCCAGCACATTTTCATCTCTGCAATCAACCCAGCACTTTCGTCTCTGCAATCAACCCACCAGGGTAATATCTTCTCCTGCATCGATTCCATCCCTGGCGACCATCTTCAGCGCCGTCTGAATCGAACCAGATCTCCTTGCTGTCGGATTTGCCGACGAATCCTTACCATTAAAAGCCCTCTTGCCGGCGAAAGCTTTCCATAAAAAAATATTAAAAAATAAAAAAATTGCTGAAGACCGTCGTAGTCTTCATGAGGCAACACGAACTACTATCGTGAAGCCTTCCCAACTGTTATCAACCCACCATCACACCCTCATCATGATGGTCACGTCAATTCCATCATCGGTACGCCAATTTGGCAGCTATGGTTGGTATGGTTTGCCAATGAAGAAGGAAAAAGGAATCATGAGATGATCACGTGATGTCCTTTCATTAGAGTAAAAGGTATTTTTATCTTAAAATCAACAAATAACATCACGTGACATACATGTGATAATATTTTATTAGTTTCTTTGACAATAGATGAATGATAGGGAATAAATTATCACCCTAGACAATACGAGGAATTTCTTGTTGAGTTTTTTTTTAAAAAGGTATCCTACAAAATAGACATAAATAGAGACCCTAAAGAAGGTAATAAAAAGGAGGATCCTAAGGTCAGAACGAAGCGGGGTGGGGTTGTTCCTAAGGTCAGAACGTCCAGTGCCTTGGAAGGCAGGGGTGTAATAAAGAAGGGGGGTTCCTAAGGTCAGTCGTTCTGACCTTGCAGTAACTCTCGCCCCATTGTATCAACACGTGGATTTCACTTTTGACATTTCAAATAGGCAACCGGTTAACAATAAGAAGAAGAAGAAAAGCAGGAAGAGAATACGGTACCTTTCTCACAACAATACAAAACACAAATGAGGACTCTTTGTCTTTTCTCTTCGCACTTGTCTCTTCCCTTTTTACTCTTTCTCTCTCTCTCTCTCTTACCCTGTTGTATTACAAATAAATTCTTATATAATTAGATTATTTAATCTTCCTCAACAATAAAAGAATTATAAAAATACTAAACATAATAGAGATATTATGTCTTTAATAGTGAGATTATTCAACAATTGATGTACTAAATACTCATCACTTTGCATTTGGAAAAACGAAAGAATCAAATGTAGATATAAAAAAATAAAAAGAAAAAGAACTAACACAGGATAGGAAGATTTTTTTTATGAAAACTCAACCAATTTACGTATGTAACACATTTCACAACATTTAAAATGTTCAAAATCTTTGCACTCAACCCTTCATAAAATGATAATTAATTGAGTTAAAATGTTTGCAGTGGTCACACTAAAAAGCTTCAACACGTGAAAAAAAAATTGTCAATAAGCAAACTAAAAAAAAAAAAAAGGCCTCCCAATATTCGGATTGAAACCGCCATCAATTTTGATATATCATTGTTTGTAAATAATTATTTTTAAAAAAAAACACATAAAAGGAAAATAAAAAACCAAAAATAAAGGCAGTCAACAAGCAAAGAAAAAAATAAAGGCAAAAACGCTCCAAAATGTTCATCATATTTTCTTAGCAAAAACAAGCAATTATTAATATATATATATATATTTTTATAAAAAATTTCATTTCAGATTTTATTGGGCAACCAAACAAGGAAGTAATGAAGCATTAAAAGAAAAAACACATCAGCCAAGACATGGGAGTTACCTGTCTTCCTTCACCAAATTGAGAGAGAGATTAGTGTTGGGTATGATTAGGGATGTACAAAAAACCGCTCAATCCGCTAAATAAAATCAATTCGCTTTACTTTGCATCGATCCAAGTAGTTTGAGAGAATATACAGATTTGGTTTGGGTAAGTTGATCAATAAATTTGATGGTTCGGTTTGATAAGCAGGTTGAACTTTGTCAAACCACTAATAAATTAACACAACCTGTTTTCAATTACACACACAATATATATATATATATATATACTTTCTACACAAAAAAAAAAAACACGTTAAGTCATTATAGTTTTTTTCTTTTAACTTATTGTTACTTGATTTATAATTATTTTGTGAAATTTGATATTATAAAATATCAAATGATTTGTCCCTTTTTATTCTACAAAAAAAAAAAAAAACACGTTAAGCCATTATAGGTTTTTTCTTTTAACTTATTGTTACTTGATTTATAATTATTTTGTGAGATTTGATATTATAAAATATCAAATGATTTGTCCCTTTTTATTCTACAAAAAAAAAAAAAAACACGTTAAGCCATTATAGGTTTTTTCTTTTAACTTATTGTTACTTGATTTATAATTATTTTGTGAGATTTGATATTATAAAATGTCAAATGATTTGTCCCTTTTTACCCCAAAAAAATTTGTTTATCTCTAAAAAAATTTTGTTAAGAAATCAACAAATCATCTTCATAGAGTTTATAAACACATTTTTTGGTCATTTGACAATCCTCATAAAAGTTATAAAAAGCATGATACAATCTGCCCAAACCGCTAATTCAAAACTACCAAAAGAAATCAATCAATCAATCAATCAATCCGCTAGTTTTTAGAACTAATGATTTAATGATGTTACTATCTTAATGTTTTATATCAGTTAAGTATAAATTTAGTAATGTGTATATTAGATTTTGGACATCCTTACTTTGCAAGCCAATTTTCAAATGTAAGTTTTATCAAGAAGGTCGAATCAAATGACTGAGTTAAAAATTTTGTGAACGGGAGTCTTTGAAATTGGGATTTTGATTCTCACGAGGTGTGCGCCATGCCGCCATCCATACACATCTCAGGCGAGAAGAGAACCTGTTTTTATTTTTTTTTCTTTTTTCTTTTTTATTTGTGCAAACTTTTTATTTCTACATTTAACAGGACGTTACATCACTGTATTGCATTTTATAATATTTAACCGGGATTAATCGGTTGCCAATTGAAATGTCAAAAGTGGAATCCACGTGTCCCTACAATGGGGCGAAGGTTATTGGCTTATTGCGCGAGCGAATGACCTTACCACCCCCAATAAAGAATAGAGCAGAGCTCTGCGGACTGAAAAGTCCTCGAACGTCCTCGAGATTGATGAGACGATGAGCGAATGGGTTGAGGAGAAAAACTTATACGCAACCGTGATAGAGTCACGAGCAAGCGAGACTGCGTAAGTAAAATAAAGTGCAAAAAGATTAGATTTGCTTGCTTAACATTCTCATTTTATTTTAGATTCATTGGTTTATAATATATTAATATCTCCTATTACACTTAGAAAAATTATTATAAAGGCCTATTATGGATTTTTCACTGCATCGTATCAAATGGGAAAGGACAGCCACAAGAAGCGTGCTAGGTGGAGGATTATGAGCGTGTGAGAGATTTTCCAGTGCATCATATGAAATGAAAAAGGACAGCTAGAACGGATAGGAGACAAAGAAGCAAACTACTGCCTACAGGTAATTCTATGATGCCAACAAAAATTTTATAGTATCATATCATTTATCTATATCTATATTTATATTTATCTATAAAAAGATGAATGTGAGAAAAACTTTTGATTAACTAATATACCCTTATTTTAATTTTTAAATACACAACTATCCTTCTGCATATATAGGAAATATAGTAATGTAAAACACATACCTTAATAAGAATTTTAAGGAAACTATAATTCATATAATAACTAAATAAAACCAAACCCAAATATGAATTCTATAGAAACGGAAACTATAATTCGTAAAATTCTAACAATGTTAACATATAAATACAAATAGAAATACATTATAAAAATCATAAAATCCTAACACAGGATAGAACAACTACTGCTTCCTTCTTTTGCGTCTTCTATGTGCTTTCATTGCGTCTCCATTTTTTTGATGCTTTGTCTGGTATGTAGTTTTCATTAAACTTGACTCATATATACAAATTATGTTTAAACATTTAAATCTCTTTCTATATAGACATTTAAATCTCTGCCTACATTACATGATTGGACTTTTATATTTCTATTTGAATTGCAAAATTAGCAAGAAAAAGAAGAGAATCAAAGATGAATCAGTTGAATGAAAATAAAAAGATGCATGCTTGAACAAAAACAAATGAAAACCCAGAATAAGAGGCCAAAAAAAAAAAACTTGAATTGCATAAGTAAAGTTTTGAATAGCACATATAATCTTTGATTATTTTCTAAGGATTCGCATATCAGAAAAAACTTGAATTGCATTATTGAACTTTTAAATTGCTGCTGTTACATAATTTTCATATTTTGTTGAGAATTCATATATAATCTCTAATTTTTGAAAATAATCAAGTCAAATTACCAAGAAAAAGAAGAGAATAAAAAATGATTCAATTGAACAAAAATTAAAAAAGAAGCAAACTTAAACAAAAACAAAAACAAAAACAAAAACCAAAAAAAAAAAAAACCCCATTAACAAATGCACAAGAAAAATAAAATAAAAAGGGAAGGTCTAATGAACCACAAAAAAAAGTCCTTATCAAATTGTGAGGTTTAGGGTTTAAGGTTTAGTGTACGCCAAATTTTTAATTTTTTTTGTCCCAAAATATTTGGCCAATTTAAAAAATTAAATCATATATTTTTTTTAAGTCTCTTATACCCTTCGTTATTTCAATATTTACTTTCAACACAAAACCTAATACAAAAAAGATAAGGGTATTTTTGGAAATATGGAATTTAATCAATGACAAGTCAATATAATGATTACATTTTCTTAAACTCCATGTTTTGTCAAACGTAGCCTATCTTTACGGGACGGATTGAGGGAGTATTATTTTTTAATGAAAAATCAATGGTCCTTGAGTTTATTAATTTGTCGCTTTAAGGTTTGCAGAAATCTTTAGTTTCAGACCCTACGTAAGCTATATGTATTCTCCTATCGTTTTCTAAATAAAAAATCATCAAAAACTAATTTACTCATAAATAAAATGAGAACATCCTAATCCCATAAATACCAGATTTAAAAAAAAAAAAAAAAATCCTAAACATGTACATATTAGGAATATTATTATTTTAATCAAAGACCAATAGAAGTTCTGGATTTGCGTAAGTCTTGGTTTTGATCCCGCGTGGAGTATCTATTTTCTCCTATATTTTTCCAATACATATATATCAAAGACTACTTTGTTCATAAATAAAATAAGAACCTCCCACTCTCATAAATACTATATTTTTTAAAGATGGTAGTGTAGGCCTTATTAGGAACTTAAGTTGGCTTCTGTGGCATGAATTTACGGGAGGGGTGTAGATTGTAGTACATCATTAAAAAAAAAAATAAAATAAAATAAAAAAAAAAAAGAAAAAAGGATAGCATATCCGTAGGGTTTGCAAAGGCGTACAAGTCTTGGTTTTGATTTTTGTAAAACTAATGTACTAATAATTTGCTATTAAATCCTTCAACTATGGCGTAAATATGTTTTGATTGGAGAAAGAGACAAATAGTGAAAAAGAGAGCCTTTTGTTTCAGTATTGAAAGTTTCATAAAACCTTTAAAGAACCTATGTATAATGAAGTTTCAAAGATAATTTTAAGCACTATGATTTGGGAAAGATAATGAAAAAAAAAAAAATAGTAATCATATCAAAAGAAGTAAATGATTGAGTGATCAAAGTGCTTATGCAAAAGCACGATAAAATTATTAAATTTAAAAAATTATTATCATTATTGAAAAAAATAATTTAATTCAAAAAATTCACGTGCAACGCACGTGTGCACCAACTAGTTATTTAAAGTGGCTCACTTATCATTTGAAATGGTCCACAATGATCCACCATTTGAAATGATTCATTTACCATTTAATAATTACTTATCATTTGAAGTGATCCATTTATCATTTCAAGTAATTCAGTTATCATTTTAAATGATCTTCTTATCATTTAAAGTGACATTGTGGATATAGTACCTAAATTTTTACTTGGGAACCATAGAATTGGTCCATAAAAGAATGGATGGAAAACAAACAAGACTTGACATTCCAATCTTGGGGTGGTTGAGTCGGCACAATGTAACTCGGGATACTTAATTCAGAACGAGTCAACTCAATGAAGATGTGTTAGTTCAAACTCGAAGAATAATCTGGATACCCCTTGGATGACAGGATGAGACATAATTTAGGGACACGTGACTCTCCCTTTGGCCATTAGTTCCAGACTTGTTTGCTGAGAGTGAAGGTTCTCGATCGAGCCATTTTCTCAAGGAACAAACTAGGGGGCACGGCTCGAGGCAAACACAAGTATCTAAAATAAAGTAGGGTAAGTTACCCCCTCTAAAATCTGATAATTACAAATATACCCCTCATGTTTCTGAAATTACATTAAGACCCATCTCTTTAACTTCCATCCATAATCCGTTAAATCACTTTCAATTTTTTTCAAAATACCCTAATTACCCTTATTGGATGATAACTTCCATGTTAAATGCATATAACTCATCAGTCCAACACATTCATCTAGTATATTTGATTGATTTATTTATTTATTGATAAACAATTAAATGATTATATATATAAAAGAAAAATGCCAAAGAGCTTAAATTCTTATCCAACTGATGTGGTAGCCATCAAATTTGCTCATTAGAAACAATTATCTATTTAATTGATGTGTAAAAATAAAAAAAAAATTGATTTGCCAAGTTGCCATCTCATTTGCCATCTCCAATGTAATAATTCTTTTTATTTATTTCTACATATGAGTAATGCTACATAGCCCTTTTTTTTTTTTACTCAAATCTACGTACTCAAATGAGATGACAACTTAGCAAATCAATTTTTTTATTTTTTATTTTGCAAATCAATTAAAAATTTAATTAAATAAATAATTATTTCTAAACAGCAAATTTGACAGCTGTCACATCAGTTGGACAGAAAATTTAAATTGTTTTTAGCATTTTTCTTTTATATATATATATATATATATATATATTATCTTTTAGTTGTTTATCAATAATAATTAAAAAATTCAAAAGTATTGGATGAACTATTGGACTGATGAGTTATACGCATTTAACATGAAAGTTATCATCTACTAAGGGTAGTTAGGGTATTTTGAAAAAAACCGAATATGATTTAACAGATTCATGGACGGAAGTTAGAAGGAGGCGTCTCTTTGTAGTTTATTTTGTAAAGTAGGGGGTGTCAGTGTAATTTTAAAAACGTGAGGGAGTGTATCTATAATAGTCAGATTTTAGAAGGGGTCTTATTGTAATTTACCCTTAAAATATGGGCCTATTTTCAGCCTTAAATTTATTCACACACAAAGACTTCTTTTTTATTCTCATTAATTTTACGTGTTAAGATTTAATAAAAAATACTCATATATTCTTTTTCTTTTTTTTTTTTCTAATTAACTATCACTTTGAATGATCACACTTTTTGGAAAATCTTTAAATGCATTCGCATTAATATAAATATTTTAATATAATAATTTTATTCTCAAGTATATAAAATATTAGAAAAAGTAAAATACTTATAAGAAATGATATTTTAAGAAATTAATTCTAAAAAGTCATTGACTTTTTTAAAAGGATAATGGTTTTGAAACATCCCAAAGAAAAAATCAGGCCAATCAAAATGGAATGGAGGGCGTAAAAGAATTTCATAAAAACCGATCGGCTGTTCACTAAAAATCATCATTTTAAATAATTTTGTAAAAAAAAAAATTTCTAAAATCTATAATTTAAGTAGAATTTTTGGCCATTTACGATCATTAGAAAGCATTATTTCTGGACAACTTTGTTGAAAAGATTTCTCATTTATGCATTTTTTTCTGTAAAAAAAAAAAAAAAAAAAGGTACAAAAAAATACTCTAGAAAAGAAGACAGTAAATGGACTACATCCTGTCGCTTTTCCTTCATAGAGAATCACCTACTAATTAAATTGTAATTTACATATCGAGCAAAAACAAAAAGAAAAAGAAAAAAAAATTTGCTGGAAAAAGTTTTTCCAAAATCTATCATTTAAGTGAATTTTTTTGGATATTTATAATTTTCGTTTCGGTAAAAACGAAATAAAGAATGTAAATGGCCAAAAAATCCTTTAAATGACAGATTTTGGAAAAAATTTCTACAGAGTTGTTCAAAATAATGTTTTATAGTAGACAGCTCGGCCACTTTTCATAAAAATCTTTAAATTTTTTCATAAGACCTTGAAAAATGAAAAGATCGAAAAGGGGGTTACAAATAAAGTCGAGGGGTTGCAATAGCCGCCCTTTATTGTATAAGGATATATTGGGTCTTCAAGCCCAATGTTTTGGTTAATCTACCGGGAATGGCCATTGCAACCCTACTTTTTTTATTTATTTATCAAACCCCCCCACCCCCCTCTCTTGTTTTGGTTTTTAAAATTTTATGCAAAATATAAAAGGTTTTTACAAAATACATGCACAAATACATGGTTATGACATAAATGAAGGATCAGCAGGATTAGAATTGGTATATAGAGTTTATTATAAAGTTATGCCAACAACTATTATCCCAAGAGCTTTGAAAACTAGTCCTAGAGGGCATACAACATTAATACATGCACAAATACAAAAGTCAAATGTAGTTGTTCCTAAAATAATAGAATGGAATGAATTAACATTACCAAAAGATTGGTCACTGCCTGATGTTATGCCACCCGAGAACATAGAAAACAGGTCTCTAGAACAAATCATACAACATCCAAATGGAAAAGTAGATATTAGATTTAACCCTTTCAGGAAAATCACATTAGATATATAAGAATTTACACCAAGTAGCTCTAGACCCTTTACAGTGTAAAGTTTACACCAACTAGAACATCATATTCAGCACCAAGACCATCAGCTCTAGTTAAAACATCTCAGCCCACAAGAACTAATTCAAAAAGATTAATAGGGCTTAGAAATAATCATAACATTACACAACCTTATTATACAATTGATCCAAATAATTCAGATAATACAGAATATGAACAAAACATGTCTCCAACTAGATCACAAATGGATGATACTAGCTATGATCGAGTAATACATATGTTAACCAAAGAATTCCAATTAAACATAGAATTATTAGAAAACGATTTTAACTCCATTAAAAACAATATTAAAAAACAAAATTACCATAATAAAATTACTCATCCAGTAGAAAGAAGAATATTTAAGAGATTACATGATGCATGTTGTGAAAAACATAAAACTCATAAATCATTCTTTACATGGTACTAGCCTTTTACTACTAAGAATTATGATTCTAGAAAACCACCTATAACACAAAAAACTTTACATGTTACAACTAAGGATAACATAGCATGGAAAACTATTGAAGACAAGGTGATTAAGTCAGTACATCCCCCTTTAGAAAATATTAATATTCCAGTAAGAAATCATATTATAAAAGCTTCTCCATTGAAAGAAACCAAAATTCTAGATACAAATCCATGTATTGCAAAGGAAGTAAAACAAATTTTAGAACAAAATAGTTATACTAATCAATATTTGCATATTAAGAGTTATGTCGTTGCTTTACTTACTACTTTCGATTTTAAATTTATAGACATACATACAATTACATGGAGAGGGTTCTGTTGACACCTGGTATAAAACTTTTTATATTTACACCTGTCAATATCTTTTTACAAAAATTATATTTCGTCAATCCAACCGTTGGATTACATATTCCTATCATACACGTTATGCACGTTAAATTTCAAGTTAATCGAATATTGAAAAGTGTTTTATCTGTAAACTTACATTTCTTTTAATAAATAAAACTTTAATTTCGAGCACTTTATAGATGATATAGCTCCTAATCTCCGATTAATTTGAAATTTAGCATGCATGACGTGCATGATAAAAATATATAATATAATGGTTGGATTAGCGAAATATGATTTCTGTAGAAACACATGGGAGGGTTCTGTTGACACCTGGTGTAAAACTTTTTACATTTACACCTGTCAATATCTTTCTACAAATATCATATTTCGTTAATCCAACCGTTGGATTACATATTCCTATCATACACGTCATGCACGTCAAATTTCAAGTTAATCGAATATTGAGAAGTGTTTCATCTGTAAACTTACATTTCTTTTAATAAATAAAACTTTAATTTCAAACACTTTATGGATGACATAGCTCCTAATCTCCGATTAATTTGAAATTTGGCATGCATGACGTGCATGATAAGAATATGTAATCCAACAGTTGGATTAGCAAAATATGATTTATGTAGAAAGACATTGACAGGTGTAATTGTAAAAAGTTTTATACCAGGTGTCAACGGATCCCTCCCCTTGTCTTTTTATAGAAATTATATTTCGTCAATCCAACCGTTGGATTACATATTCCTATCATACACGTCATGCACGTCAAATTTTAAGTTAATCAAATATTGGGAAGTGTTTCATTCGTAAACTTACATTTCTTTTAATAAATAAAACTTTAATTTTGAGCATTTTATGGATTACATAACTCTTAATCTCCGATTAATTTGAAATTTGGCATGCATGACGTGCATGATAAGAATATGAAATCAACCGTTGGATTAGCGAAATATGATTTCTATAGAAAGATATTGACAGGTGTAAGTGTAAAAAGTTTTACATCAGGTGTCAACAGAATTCTCCCCTAACTACATATATGGGTTAAGATTAGGGGCAATTTTTATCTAATTCTTAACTTATTGCATTCACATAATTCAAAAGTTGTGTTTGCTTAATCTTGTATGTAAAAACTGGTTTATTGGCGAATTCTCATACCTTTCCAGCCCATTATGATCGGTGTACACATCCATTTGTTCCACGGTCCAGAGTTCCTTTTTTGCTTCTATATATCCCTGGCCGTTTGCTAGAACTCATTTTGTTAGGCCAATATCTCAACAAAATGGAGGCCCATTTGTTCAAGGATGATGCATTATTGATGTAGACCACATCGCGTGGAGTCTGTGCTTGCCTTGGAGTTTATAGAGGGATTGGATAGTTGAGACGTGAAGCAAAGTGATTATTTTTTACTTTTTGATGACCCCACACCAAAGGCTAAACAGGCGTACGCATAATTATTCTATGTGTACCCGTAATCTTCTTATGCTTAAGTCCAAATGTATGGCCTTTTCGAAAAAGTCGCACCACTACTAATTTTGCTAATTGGGGATTTTTACTTATTTTAGCTTTTCTTTTAAGACTTTTAAATTATTTATTTGTTATTTAATTTTTACTTTAAGTTTATCAATTTCCTAGTTGGTTTTAATTTGTTCTAGTAGAATTAGGATTTCTTTTTTTAAAGTTTTAGTTCCCTATATAAATGATTATATTCTGATGGCAAAAATTATTGTTTTGGGATTAATAACATTTAGAGAGACTTCCTACAAAAAATTCTAAATATGAAGATTTTTGTTATTGAACGTTAAAGACCTTGGATTTATATTCTCATTTTGAGAGTTTAATTTTCTCTTTATTATCATTGTAAGCCTAAACTCGAATGTATCTCAAATAACTTAGGATTGTGACATGCTAAGTCACTAAGACTAGACTTCTCTTTTAATTATTTTATTGTCTTTTTTCTTTATTTTGGGAAATTTTTTTTTATTGAAGGTGAATTCATTAATATGCTTCCTGCACTAGAGACGTATGTAATGAATTTCAAAGATGCGTAAACTCTTTCAAAAGAGTTACTCAAAATTAACTGTGTTCAACTATGTACTTCGGTAGCAATATAATCCCATCCACTGAGGGGCGAAATCAAAGTTAGGGTTGACTCCATACAAGTTGCGGCCCAAGCCAAATTAAAATTATTAAATGATGTCCTTTTAAAATTTAATATAATAATGCCGATAATACGAATCAATAATAAATATAGTAAAATTTTCTAGTTAAAATTTATTTTCTTCGTTTCCTAGATGTCACTTGATAATAATAATAATAATAATAAAAAGGACCACCCTATATATGCTTATGTGTGTATATATATATTTTCCACTATTTTTAGGGGTCTTAATTTTTCTTTAGATTTTAGGTAGCCGCCTAAGTTATCTAATGATCGAGCCCTTGATCAAAGTTGTCATAAGTTGGCTACAGCCCTAATTTTAGAATCGTATTTCATCTTACATTTTTATCTAGGTGGGCACAAGGGCAATGGCGTTAACTACTTGGTTTGAAGCTCTTTTTCCTTTGCTAAAAAATAAATAAAATAAAAAATGGAGGAGGAGAGAGAGAGAGAGAGAGAGAGAGGTAACTAATGAGAGGACTGATGTGGGTTTGGGTCTAGCGGGTCCCCAAGTACCTAACAGTCCCTAGAAAATGACTTCAACGTTTATTTTTTTGATTTTCTCGACTTTTCAAATTTATCTTTCAAGACTTTGAAGAAGTCCTACGAACCTGGTGGTCAATTAATATATCAAAAGCAATCCTCAAGTCAGTCCCTGGTGGTCTTAGGAACCTGGAAACACAACCCAGAAAAAATCTGGTGGTCTTGACCACGTTTGTCCACCGGAATTTTACCGCTACAAAAAAAAAAAAAAAAAAAAAAAAAAAAAAAAATGATTAAATAATCTAGGCAGTCCTTTTTCATTGACAGTTCGAGTGCCAAGTTCCTAATTATTTCATAAAATAAAAAATTTACTGAGCCAACCAAACGGTGAACGTACGAAAAAGAGACCTAAAGATGGCATAGAAGCTTCCCCGTTTGCACATTCTCTTCAGCTTCTGTAAATGTTGCAGTTTCAATTTGGAGTTCACGTTGTTGGAACATGTTTTGGCAATCAGTATATGAGAAAGTAATATATATCTCCATGGGCCCCAATATACCTCCTTGAATCCAAATATAAAATCTTTGAGCAATGATTTTCTTTGCAGACTAAACCATTATAATTCATTGATCTTATGAATCTGTCTTGGTACATACCATTCACCATCTACATATGAGAAAGTATGTTACATTATAGACCCAGCATTGGGTTTGTACTTATATGAAAAACATTAATGTCTTAAAACTTAGAAACAACGCCCACGCATGACATCTTTATTCAAGTTATATTCTGATTTTACAATATATTTATTTTGGAGATCATCTCCTCAAACTCACACTATCTAGGCTCTAGTTCAGTAATCGAGGCTTCGTTCACAGACCACGGCATTGATTTGCTTGTGGATTGGTCTGACTCAAGCCCCTTCATTGGCATGTACGGCCCTGTTCTACTTTGAGCAAAGAATGCTGGTTGTTGAGGCAATTGTAGAGAAGCAGAGAAACTGTTAAGCATGAAGACCACTGATGCCATTGTGGGCCGGTCAGCAAAATCTTCTTGAACGCATAATAAGCCAATTTGGATGCATCTAAGGACTTCAGTTCTTGAATAAGAATCTTTCAAAGTCGGATCCAGCAACTCCAACGGTGTGCCATCTGTCCAATGTTTCCAAGCCTGAAACAATTCACCAAAATTTTTTAAATGTTTGTGATTTTTTATTTTTTATTTTTCTCTTTAACTTGGATTTGATGATATTGGTAATTTAGCATTGTTAAAGAAAGGGCCAAAAAAAAAAAAAAAAAAATTACAATATTCGGTTAGTACTCACATAGCTTAGAAGGTCTTCAGCATAGTCTGATTGATAAAAAGAGCTGTTCTTCTGGCCACTTATAATCTCTAAAACTAGGACGCCAAAACTATACACATCAGATTTCACAGAGAATTGTCCATGCATTGCATACTCTGGAGACATGTAACCACTATAAGCCAGCACCATCAACAAAGAAATTTATTAAAGGTTCCCCATAGGTATGTAATGCACAAGGCAATCATAATTGCAGCAGTAAATAATGGATTGATATCTTGTCCAAGTTCAGATTTTTTTTTTTAAACAAGCAAAATTATCTTCTTTTTTTTCAGTTATGGGTTCATTGGAATTCAAAGAACTAATGAATTCATTGATCCAAATTATTCAAAAGTAGATAATATGAATTAACTACTCACTATGTTCCGACGACTCTACTTGTGTTTCCTTGTGTCTGATCCACACCAAAAATTCTTGCCATGCCAAAATCTGAAATTTTCGCATTCATATCCCCATCTAACAAAACATTGCTAGCTTTGAGATCACGATGTATTATTCGAAGACGAGAATCTTCATGAAGATAAATAAGCCCTCGGGCGATCCCTTGTATAATATTGTACCGCCTCGACCAATCCAACTGTCCTTGTTTTTCAGAATCTATGCATTCATCCAATTGAGGTTGATTTAAAGTTAGACAAAGGAATTTGCTTAATTTAGATAGAATGTGAAATAATTGAATTCGGTTCAATTTACTTTCCAAATGAGAAACATTTATTCTATAAATGAAGTTCAACTTGTTGGATCTTCTATGATATTAGAAAAACTAGAAATGTGTTTAGATGGGTCAAACCGAATAGAAAGTAGTCGAGGCTTTTGTTGGGCACAAATTCGTAGATTAGTATCTTTTCTTCGCCTTCCAAGCAAAATCCCAAGAGCCTCACAAGATTCCTATGTTGGAGCTTTGCTACCAATACAACCTCATTCTTAAATTCCTTAGCACCTTGCCCAGAGCTTCTAGATAACCTCTTCACAGCTATTTGCTGTCCATTGGAAAGTATACCCTGACAATACGTAAACATAAATCACTGAGACAATAATCTCTTTAGGAATTTTATCTCAAGATATAGAGCTCCCAAAATCATGTTATTTTAACTTTATTTAAGGATAATAAGATTGTTTAGAGGATACCTGTTGAACTAATTATAAGTGAAATCTAGTATATGTAAAGGATCTTACCTTGTAAACATCACCAAATCCGCCTTCACCAATCTTATTTTCCTCAGAGAAGTTGTTTGTGGCTGCTTGAACTGTACTCAAATCGAATTGCAAGGACTCCACTGTTGTAATATCATTCCCAACTACAAAAAGCACCAAATAGTAAATGTTTTAAATAAATGTAGATAACATTAAGAAATTGCTCAAATTTCGCAATAAAAGCTCATTTGAATTGATGTCGAAACCAAATGTTCCTTTCTTACCAGTATCCTCTTGTATAGCATTGTATCTCTTCTTTGCCTCCCACCTCAGGAAATAGTAGCATAGAGCGAAGCAGAGCACCACAGAGACAGCTATTGGAAGAACAATGGCAATGATTTTTTGTGATGAGAATTTCCCTTTTCCTGCATAACAAATTATATGTTTCATTAATATATTTCACACTATAAAACCACTTTCGAAAAATGAGGAATTTACTCACAAATTTAGCAAAGAAAGCACGAATTAGAAGGGAAAAAGGCTTTAATGGAACTAAAAGAAGATTTCCCCCAAAGCCAACAAGAAGAAGCAAAAAAATGACCCTTTTTTTTTCTTTTTTTGCTAGGGAATATTAAGATACCACTTGGAATTCGGTTAAATTCACTAACCTCTGCTTTGTAACCCATAAGCAATTAAAGCCAACAGGCCTGTGGATAAGGTTTGGCAACACCAAGGTCACTAATGAAATTAGGGCCGCAAACAAGTCAAGTTGAGCCAAGTAGTAGCTTGGTTCAAGTTTGGCTCATTAAATTAATGAGTGTTGATACCCCAAAACACGCTGCCATGTCAAACCAATTGTGCCTCGCCACGTGGAGAGTTGACCAACAAGGTTTGACTTATTCCGTCACCTTAGTTGCCTATGTGGCGCTGTTTGGACAACCCCACTCGAGGATGGCCTTGCCGCCCACATCCACTTACCTTCGAAGGGAACGTCCACCCTTTTGAGGATGCCCCCTAGTGGGAAGCCCTTATTTATCAAGGATGCCCAGAACATCTCGAGGTGGGGGATAGTACCCTCATCGAGTCGGATGCCTATCGCATCGCGCGATGGGAGTTGAGGTCAGTGATCCACTTGATCCCCCTCGAAGTACCCAAGGTACGGTCCTAGTTTAACACTAGCCTGGGTCGAGGCAGAGCCCGGGGGCTCATTCGCGAGCTCGACCCTCAAGCGAGGTCGCTCGACCTTAGCTTCTCTTAGCAATGGGACATTTGGAGGATCTTGGCTTGGTGGATGGAGAGAAGGCTCTCTAAGGAGGTCGCACCCACATCGGGAATTGCACCTCTATAGTCGATCTGGGGAACAGCTGGGAAGTGATATGACATCTCAACAACCTCAAAAGGCGATGGGACAGTTAACAGGTCAAACCCATACCTCGTACAGGCATAAAGCCTGATTGGTATGGGTGTCAGCTCAGAACAGGGTAAGGTAGCCGACCTACTTGGAAAAGCATATAGGTCTGCTACCCATCACCCTAGGTCTGACTAGCACCTGCAGCCAACGGCTGTCCCAGGCTCCTTTAGCTCTATAAAAAGGTTCCCTTTGGGCTCATTTAAGGTCAATTCAATCCCCTCACCAACAACACTAACAACCAAGGAATCTCTTCCTTGATTCAGGGGATTCTCCGAAAAGGCTTCATTTAGACTGAAGCTTCTCCAATACGGGTCGCGCCCCACTAGGTCGACTCTCTCCCTGCCTATCTCCCACTCCAAAAGCTACCCCAGATCGCTTCTCTCTCTCCTCCACCTAGATCCCTCCATTTGTCCCTCCATCATACGTGGCTGACCTCCTCGAATACGACCCACGTGGGCTCCGTTGACTCCACGTCGCAGCGACCCACAAACATTTTGGCGACTCCGCTGGGGAGGCAGTACACGCGATGGTAACTACCCGAGGAAGCACGCAGGCCGGAACTTCAAGGGCTCGAGCTGCCAACTTAAGAGCAGATAGCAATCAGGAGGAATCTAGCGAGTCTGGGCGTGGGGCCCGATCCCGTCAAAGCCGCCAAAGTCGGCGATCTCGCCAGTCTCGAGGATCTCAGTATCCTCCATTAGATGATCTCATCAACATCCTGGCTCCCACACTCACAGCGATCAATGACACCCAAAACCGGATCCTGGAAGAGTTACGATCTCAAAGAGAGAATCCACCAACAGGCGAGCCTCGTCTTGAGGGCGAGAACCCTCTTCATGGGGTCAACCCTCAGGGAGGACCATCTATGGGAGCATCGGCCCAGGATGGAGCGGCCCAGAATGGAAGGCAAGTCCCACCAGGACATACACCGCCAGTACCTCCCCCAGTTCAGAAGTTCGTTACCGTTGAAGAAATGGAGAAAAGAATGGCGATGGAGCGAGCTAGGCTCACCTTACCACCAGCACCTGAGCTCGACATGAGGCCTCCATACCCACTCGAGTTGGCAAGTGCACCATACCCCTCGGGGTATACACCTCCTTTGAAATTTCCCTTATTCAACGGGATAGATGGAAATGCACGAGAACATGTAGTGCGATTTCTTGATGCACTAGGACCCTATCGATCTGATGAGAATTTGCGACTTCGCGAGTTTTCAAAATCGCTCACCATCGATGCTTACTCTTGGTACTCCAATCTTGCCCCAGAATCCATACCGACCTGGGACGCGATGGTTCTCGCTTTCCACGGCAAGTTCTTCTATGTGGAGGAGCGGCTCACTATCATCACTCTGAGCCAAGAAAGACAAAAGAAAGATGAGGATCCCGTCGAGTTCATCAAAAGATTCAGGAAAAAGGCGATGCGGTGCCACGACCCAATCACTGAAGAAAATTTGGTAAAGGTATGCCTAAATGGTTTGCTTCCACCGTACAGGTTGCATCTTGAAAACTCAAACCTTAGGTCATTTTCCCGCCTCTGTGAGGCAGCCAAAAATACTCACCGTAGCAAACAGGAGGAACTCGTCAGAGGCGCTCCCAGGTCAGACTGGAGAAATCCAAAACGAAGTTCAGCACCAGCTGCAGCGGTTGCTGAGGCAAAGCGCCCTAAGAAAAATGAATCCTCCAAGAAGGCGAAGGAGGTCGAGGAGCCCCCACCTTTTCCTTGTCCCATGGACGAAGTACTGACAGTACTCGACGGATGGGTCAGAGACCACATTATTCGCCTCCCTCTAGTTGCGGTTCGACCTACTGCAGCTGACAGAGCTCGACCTAACTACTGTGCCTATCATCGATTCAACAAGCATGCTACTGTAGATTGCTGGGCTCTTCGTAGATTCTTCGACAAAAAGCTTAAAAACGGCGACTTGGAGGTTGCCCCACCTCGAGATATCGATGCGGATCTGTTTCCCACACATAACAGGGCAGGGCAAGCCATGACAGCTGCCTATCTCGACCTCTGTGGTAATGAAGAAGCGAGCCAAGGCGAGTACGACTCTCTAGCTGAAAAGCTCCAGGATCATGCAAAGTTCAAAGCTTTCTATGATCAGATGGGATTTTCACAACCCTTACGCTTCAAGGCGACTAGGGCCATGGTCTACCTCGCCCATAAAACAAATGAAGAAGCTTTCTTTGATGAGGGGTCGATCAAACGTTCCATCAAAAATCACGATACCACCCTTACTTCAGCGATGCAGATCTTGAAACACTATACATAAATCACAATCGACCCCTGTATGTCACAGCTTTCATCAATGGGGTCGAGCTGAGGCAAGCCTTACTCGATCCAGGGTCTTCAGTAAATATCATATCAGCAAACACTTTAGTTTCTGCGGGTATACCCCTGAACAAAGTTACCAGGCAGACCATTGAGATCTCCGGGTTCGCAGCAAAAGGAGAAAAGACAATGGGACATATCACCCTTGATCTAGAAGTCGGCCTCACCAAGGCGGCCACAAGATTCCATGTTATTGAGAGCTCGACCTCGTACCATGTACTATTGGGTCGACCTTGGATTCACAGGTTCAAGGCCATCCCATCTACATTCCACCAGTGCTTGAAACTTAGGCTTAAAGGAAAAATGGTGGTTGTGCCAGCATCAACATCGCCCTTCGAAAGGCATGAGACCCACATCACTGAGGCGTCCTTCTTTGATGAAATATCCCTGGAAGGAGAGGCGACTCCTTCTAAAGTCCAGTCCTTGCCACTGCCAAAATGGGAAGACACCAAGAGAGGGTGTTTTGCCCCTGAACAAAGAGATAAAGGAAAGCGACTTCGCTTGAGTCCTCCACCAGAGAAAGAATCACCAAAAGCCACCAGAATTCTCCACCCCGATGGGAAGATCGTGTATAGAGTCAATGGTTTATGATGGTCAATGGGGGCAGAACCCAGGCCAGTAGGGTTAAGCCCCCACCTAACAGAATGCCTAGGTGCAACCATCGACTCCTCTGAGCTGTTGGCTGCACCAGAATGCTTACAGGACGAGCCTAGACCGCAGGAGGAGGAACTCGAGAAGATCGACCTTGCTAATCCAGGCGACCCACCACGGCCGATCTTCCTCAGTAAGCGACTTCCTCTGGAACAGAAGCGAGCCATAATTGCTTTGATTAAAGACTACACTGACGTCTTTGCCTGGAGTTATAAAGAGATGCCTGGTCTCGACCCTAGGGTCACGGTGCATCGCCTCAATGCCGCGGTAACTTCGCGACCTGTAAAACAACCCGCTCGGGTGTTTCGACCTGAACTTGAGCTCCAAATCAAAGCGGAAATAGAAAAGCTTCTTGAAGCCGGTTTTATCAAGCCTATACAGCACCCTGAGTGGCTCGCCAACATCGTACCACTAAAAAAGAAAAATGGGCAAATTCGATGCTGTGTCGACTTCAGAGATCTCAACAAAGCTTGTCCCAAAGACGAGTTCCCTCTGCCCAACCTCGACACCTTGGTCGACGCGACAGCAGGGCATGAGCTGTTCTCTTTTATGGATGGTTTTAGCGGATATAACCAGATTAAAATGGCTCGAGAAGATGCCCCAAAAACTGCTTTTCGAACGCCAATGGGCAACTTTTACTATGATGTTATGCCTTTTGGGCTGAAAAATGCTGGGGCAACGTATCAGCGGGCTATGACTGCCATATTTCATGATATGCTTCACAAAACAGTGGAGGACTATGTCGACGACATAGTGGTCAAGTCAAAGGTGCAAGCAAATCATGTCGCCGATTTGAAGGCCGTCTTTGAAAGATGTCGCCGTTACCAGCTTCGCATGAACCCCCTCAAGTGTGCGTTTGGGGTCTCTTCAGGAAAATTTCTTGGTTTTCTAGTGCATCGACATGGTATCGACATAGATTCCTCCAAGGCTCGAGCCATACAAGAAATGCCACCTCCCACTTCCCAAAAACAACTCAAGAGTTTCCTTGGTAAGGTCTCCTATGTGAGGCGCTTCGTCCCAGCCTTGTCAGAAGTAATGAGGCCATTTGGTCCTTTGATGAAAAAGAAGGCACCCTTCAAGTGGGAAGAAAAGCACCAAGTCGCTTTCGAGAGAATCAAGGCAGCACTCACCTCCACCTCCACCATGATTCCACCTCGACCTGGAAAGCCCCTTAGAATGTACCTCACATCGACGGAAAACTCTGTAGGCGTCCTGCTAGCACAAGAAGTCGATGGGCAGGAAAAGCCTGTCTACTACATAAGTCGAGTCACTCGCGGACTGGAAGTGCGATACACCCCAGTCGAGCGACACTACCTGGCTTTGGTTTTCGCTTGTCAAAAGTTCAGACATTATCTTCTGGCTCATGAGTTACACCTCATGACGAAGTGCGACCCGCTCCGATATCTTCTCACTCGACCTGCCTTGTCAGGGAGGGCGGCTCGATGGCTTTTACTCATGGCAGAATTTGACATCCTCTGCAAAGTGCCCACGGCAATCAAAAGTCAAGCATTGGCCGACCTACTAGCCCATTTCCCTAGCGGCAAGCACGAGCCATTAGCAGAAGATATCCCCGGAGATTTGGTCGAGGCAGCCTGGGCTAATGTAGGTGGAGAATACCACATGAGTTTTGATGGGTCGGTAGCAGGAGGAGAAGGTGGTGCTGGAATCGTTTTCACAACCCCAGATGGGGAAACGGTGTCCTAGTCCTACAGAATCGCCTTCCCTTGTACCAACAATGAAGCTGAATACGAGGCACTCGTGATCGGCCTCCTCACTGCCCTTCAGATTGGGGCAATTCGCCTTTGTATACGGGGGGATTCCAACCTTGTGATCAAACAAACATCCGGAGAATTCGCCGTAAAGGAAATCGCCCTAGCACCATACAGAACCATAGTACAAAAGCTGCTGGACAGATTTGAAATGGTCAGGGTTGAGCACCAACCTCGATCTGGTAATTGACATGCAGATGCCCTTGCAACTCTAGCTTCCAAGGTCACCATGCATGGGGAGGAACTCGACGTCAAGGTCACCAGGCGACCTATGCCTTGCACTATGCTTAACCTGATCCACGAAGATGAGATGGCCAAAGATGATTGGAGGAAGTCAATAATTGACCAGCTGTCCAGTAAACAAAGTCGCCTAAACGCAATCAAGGGGTTAGAAAAGTATGTGGTTCTTGAAGGCGAACTGTACCACAGGAGACCAGATCATGTCCTAGCTCGATGTATCAGTGAAGAAGTGGCTCGCAAAATTTTAAACACCATGCACTCGCAGTATTGTGGTCAAAATGAGGTCCCCCTGTATCGATGCATCCAGCGACAAGGATACTATTGGCCATCCATGTCGCAAGATGCAGCTAGTGTCCAGAAAGCTTGTGTCAAGTGCCACGAGTTGGCTGATCCAGCAGAGTGTAACCTTGTGGAGGAAAGGGATTGGCGACAACCCTACATCGACTTCCTCACGGAAGGCGCCCTACCTCTCGAAAAGAAGGATGCAATTGTCATTCAGAGAAAGGCTCCCAGATATTTTGTCAAGAACGGTGAGTTGTTCAGAAAAGGAATTGAGGGTGCACCGATGCGATGTCTCTCCAACCTCGAAGCACAGAGAGCTTTAGAAGAAGTCCATGGAGGAGCATGTGGGGAGCACCAGGGTGGTACCAAGCTGTACCTACAACTACTCCGTATTGGCTATTATTGGCCGACCATGGAAATTGACGCAGCAGCACATGTCAAGAGATGCCAACCTTGCCAAATGCATGCCAATCGTATCCATGCACCTGCAGTTGAACTACAGAGCATTTCGACTCCATGGCCCTTTCACACTTGGGCGATGGACCTCATAGGACCCATATCGCCAGGAGGGAGGGGAAACATATGGATCCTCGCGGCAACGGAATGTTACACCAAATGGGTCGAGGCTGTATCGCTCAGAAAAGCAACAGGAGAAGCAGTGGCCAATTTTGTCAAAGAAAACATCATCTGTCGATTTGGCATCCCTAACAGGATCTTATCTGATAACGGGACCCCTTTTGTAAATCGACATGTCAGGAGTCTCCTTGATAAGTATCGAGTTACCCACGTGAAATCGACCTCCTATTATCCCAAGGGGAATGGGCAAGCAGAGGCAACCAACAAAACCCTCCTGAAGATCCTAAGTAAGATGGTAGACGAGTCGCCTCGATCATGGTCTGACCAACTCCCTATGGCTCTGTGGGCATATAGGACCTCAAAGAAGGAAGCCACAGGGACTACTCCTTTCGCCCTAGTGTATGGGACTGAAGCTGTCCTTCCTGTGGAGATCGCCATACCCTCAGCTCGCATGGCTCTGGCTAGTGAAGTCGACCCAGACACGAGGCGAGCTGAGCTTGAGGCATTGGAAGAAAGAAGGGATAAAGCCTTGGAAAAATCCCAAGTCTACCAACAGAGGGTAGCTCGATCCTACAACAGGATGGTGCGACCCAGGGTGTTCCAGGAGGGCGACCTAGTTTTAAAGACTAAGGACTTTGTGAGGCGAGGTCTTCCAGCTCCTAACAAGTTCGCTCCTAAATGGGAAGGTCCCTACGTTGTAAGGGAAGCAAGTGAAAGTGGGTACTATCGCATATCGCCGATAGACTCTGACAATTTACTTCCACCTATTAATGCGATATGGATCAAAGCGTACTGCCCCTGATGAGTCGACTTAATTTTATTTTGTAAGATCTTTTGATTCCTTTTGAATTATCGATGTCAGAAGAATTCACAGGGAATGAATAGATTAAAAAAAAAACTACTAACATTTGATCTCATGCAAGAAAGGGCGCATTTTCATTCATAATGTAGAGATTACAACTTTGTTAAGGGGCATCGCCCTGACAAAATCAATATTGTCCAAATGAGAAAATGGTTGCAATAGAACACAACATCCTTACATATGTTCAAAAAAAAAAAAAAAACAGCCAGCAAAACTAAAAAAAAAAGGGAAGTGAAGGGAAACATCAAACGATATCTGGAGCCATCACGACATCGATATCCATACTTCCAGGGACTTCAGCTCGAGCAGCTGCCATCTGGGCCTTAAGCAGCTTTAACTTCCCCTCCAAACCGGCAATGCGAGCCTCCAAAGTCGCACGCTGCTCCCTGAGATCCTTTAGATCAGCTTCCACATCTTGAGATTCCATGTGGGCATCCAGAAACTTGAAAAGAGGGCGAAACGGGGCAATTCGAGCATCTAGCCAGTCCACACGGAAACCATTATGTGCAAGATCCTTCAGTCCATCCTCGATCGTGTCGATGTCCTCTACGGTGAGCGACTCCGGCTTCTCAGTTTGAAGCACTTCCACTATAAAAATTAAATAATTCATACACTGGTTCTTCAGAGTAAAGGAAAGCAACCCGCAGTTCTCAATAATATTGCCATATTTTTCGTAAATCGCCTTCACAAGGGTGCGATCTTGGGGTAGCAAATTCGGTTTGAACGGACACATGGTGCACTTGAGCTAAAAAAAATGTAATGGCTATGTAAGTTGGCAAAAAACCAAGGAGTAACTTAAAAAGTATATATATACTTACTGGCAGGATGAGGAGTCATGGTGGCTGAGACGTCGCCCGCGATAGGGGCCTGGGTCGAGGCAATTGGGGTCTTCCCTTTGCCAACGGGCTGTATCGCCGGCTCAGGACCAATATCTCCTTTCTTTTGCATCAGCTTGGCAAGGAGGGCATCATCCTTATCATCGTCGGTGTCAGAAGAGACCTGTAAAACATCTTGGTCAGCTGAAGTGCCCACATTCTGGTCGAAGTGATCATCCTCGCCTCCATCGACCTCAGCACCCTCATCCTCGACATCCTCTTCCTCAGGCACGTCGCCCTCTTCATCTTCATCGTCACCTAATAGGCGAGGTACCGTAAGATCAGCATCAGTACTGATCTCCCTCTCGATCTCCTTCTCCACTTCAACAGATGGGGTGTGAGCTGCAACCTCTTGACCCTCACCCGCTAGGATCATAGCAGTATTCTCACCTTCGCCCTCAACTGTGGGCTCCGGAAGTTCCTGAAAAGAAGGAACAGGAATCATATGAGATAATGCAACGAGGAGGGTACCCATAACCTTCCCCTTTCCATGACGTACCTCGCCAACCTCATCTCTAAGCCCCAAACCAATGGATTCGCCCTCACTTCCACCTGGTGCAACACCACGAGGTTTCCTAACAAGACCGGGTCCCTCGACTTCTTCCTCCTCTCCTGCCTCAACGATCTGTCGAGATGGTCCCTACAAAAAAAATGTGTGTAAAAAAAAAAAGAGAAAAAGAAAGGGGAAAAGAAAACAGCAAATATTTACCTCCCCGACCTTCTTCTTCTTTGACTTAGTGGGTTTTGGGGCTGTAGACTCGATGGCTTTCCTTTTGACCAAGGTCGACTTAGCAGCAATGCGAAGAGAATAGTCCCCTTTATAGATATCCTGTGTGGGGCACTGCTGAGGTTTAGACTTGACAAAATCGCGCAAGATCTGTATCGACCTGGTCCAGAATTTAAGTCCCTCCTCACTATACAAGCCAACTCGGTCCATGCCCGGGAGATCGACCTCCGCAATGGTACAGAGACGAGTAAAGTTGACCAACAGAAATAACTGGGATACCTCATCAGGGGTAGGATCGCCAACAGGGAGAGTGGGGGTCCCCTGATCATAACCAAACTGACGTAATACTCGATTGGGACTGTACAGGGCGACCTGTTTAGCTCCATCATGCATAGCAGGTAGATGTGTGGCATTGGCAGCAGCAAAAATACGACAATGAGTCTCTGTGAACTCATCCTGGTTTAAGTTCCATAAAGTTCTCTTTTCCACAAAAAACTCCCTATAATTTACAGCGGTGGGTCGATCAGTATAAGCGCGAAACTCGAACAAAGATTCATCATCCACGAAATCACAAAATCGACGTGGAGAAGCCTTTTTCCACCTCCAGGCTCTGGGCATCTCTTGAGGAACTGTGACAACCACCTCTTTACCTCCCACTAGCCTTGTCTCTTCCCTAACTGCCTCGAACTTGTTTGGCGCTGGGCCAAAGCCTCTGAATCGCTCATAAAGGAACATTTGCAGAAAAGAAGCTGAAGCAAAGGTATTTATGTTGTATCGACCCATTGATCTTTCAAAGTCGGCCTTCAGAAGATCAAGCCGACGGTAGAGCGATCCTAGGAACACTGGGGCCAGGGCGAACTGTTGACCCTTGGTGATCTTGATTGCGATAGGGAAAACAGCTGCGTTTATACCGTCCTCAGGAGAACCTTCTAGTACATATCGACTCAACCAATAGCTGAGAAAAGCTTCCAAACTATGCTTGTGACCAAAGTGCGACCCATTCACAGGCTTTCCACCCTCAGGTTTCTTGGGGTAATATTTCCACCATAGCTTGATCCAACTCGCAAAGTTAGCTTTGTGGGCTGGATCGCCCCCTTTCTTACCATGAACCGACTTCAATTTGGCGGAAGTCGCCAACGCTTCCTTCAAAAACTCCTCGACTGCTCTTTCTTTCTTGTTTAAAGAAATTTGGAACAAGTCGGCTTCACCAAAAGGCTCCAGCCGAGTCAAGACCACGACATCTTCCAAGGTCGGGGTAAACTCTCCCCAAGCCGCTATAAAGGTGTGAGTTGTGACACACCACCTCGAGATCAAGTGTGCCAGGCACTTCTTATCCCTCGCCAAGGCACTATTCCCACTCATACGAACCGCATTGGCTACACCGGCATTAGCGAGCTTCTCTTTCACAGTGGGAACAAAAAGAAGGTGAATCACCCAGTCTTGCCAGCCTGTTCCCACTTGGGAATGAGAGGCGTATAGGACATCCGACTCAGGGCAGTCTCCCCTTTCCAGACGAAAATGAAGGATTGCATCGCCTGAGGCTGGAACTCCATCGTCAACCGGCACGTCGTCTCGAGGGGATACGAACTCATGACCTACAGGAGCAACCAGGGTGGTCTCGTCCTTGTCCACCATCCTCCAGAAAACATCATCCACCAGCGATGTCTTCTTCCACTCATCAAGTGGGGGAGTCTTTGGGACCGACCCATCTTTATAACTCAGCAAAGGAGGCATGACTTCCAAGTGTTCGAGAAAGTGATTGAGAGAGTCGGGTAAGTAGAGAAGAGAAGAATAGGGAAGAAGAATCACAAAAGTGGGAAGACTCCTCCCAGAGACTAAGGACTCTATTTATAGGAAGAGAGAATCATCATTGCCTCGAATGCGAAGAGGCGCGCCCTGCAGATATGTCGCTTCACATCCCGTCGCATTAAATGCAACAAATCATCTCGACGCCTCAATGATCGACACGTCAACGTGTTGAGCAATTAAAGGACCACGTCGGTCATAAGCATTAAGTGTTATTAAAAGAAAGACGAATCCATACCCGCTGCCGAATCGATGCGATGGTACAACTTCTGCAAAAGAACTGTACTTGGACTGATGTTGCTCTCATTACACAGCACGTGCATGCTCGCACGCGACCTGCACATGCAGCTCACGTGCAAGCATGGGGGCAAATGTTGATACCCCAAAACACGCTGCCATGTCAAACCAATTATGCCTCGCCACGTGGAGAGTTGACCAACAAGGTTTGACTTATTCCGTCACCTTAGTTGCCTATGTGGCGCTGTTTGGACAACCCCACTCGAGGATGGCCTTGCCGCCCACATCCACTTACCTTCGAAGGGAACGTCCACCCCTTTGAGGATGCCCCCCAGTGGGAAGCCCTTATTTATCAAGGATGCCCAGAACATCTCGAGGTGGGGGATAGTACCCTCATCGAGTCGGATGCCTATCGCATCGCGCGATGGGAGTTGAGGTCGGCGATCCACTTGATCCCCCTCGAAGTACCCAAGGTACGGTCCTAGTTTAACACTAGCCTGGGTCGAGGCAGAGCCCGGGGGGCTCATTCGCGAGCTTGACCCTCAAGCGAGGTCGCTCGACCTTAGCTTCTCTTAGCAATGGGACATTTGGAGGATCTTGGCTTGGTGGATGGAGAGAAGGCTCTCTAAGGAGGTCGCACCCACGTCGGGAATTGCACCTCTATAGTCGATCTGGGGAACAGCTGGGAAGTGATATGACATCTCAACAACCTCAAAAGGCGATGGGACAGTTAACAGGTCAAACCCATACCTCGTACAGGCATAAAGCCTGATTGGTATGGGTGTCAGCTCAAAATAGGGTAAGGTAGCCGACCTACTTGGAAAAGCATATAGGTCTGCTACCCATCACCCTAGGTCTGACTAGCACCTGCAGCTAACGGCTGTCCCAGGCTCTTTTAGCTCTATAAAAAGGTTCCCTTTGGGCTCATTTAAGGTCAATTCAATCCCCTCACCAACAACACTAACAACCAAGGAATCTCTTCCTTGATTCAGGGGATTCTCCGAAAAGGCTTCATTTGGACTGAAGCTTCTCCAATACGGGTCGCGCCCCACTAGGTCGACTCTCTCCCTGCCTATCTCCCACTCCAAAAGCTACCCCAGATCGCTTCTCTCTCTCCTCCACCTAGATCCCTCCATCTGTCCCTCCATCATACGTGGCTGACCTCCTCGAATACGACCCACGTGGGCTCCGTTGACTCCACATCGCAGCGACCCACAAACAATGAGCTCAAAATAAGGATTGAGCTTGGTTTGTTTAGCTTAGAAGTGAGTTCAATGAGCATTTATCGAGTCAATCTCGAGCAGAGTTAGAGTAGTTTGGTTATATATTAAAGTATTAATGACGTTAATGATGCAAATAGTAGTCCATCCGAGCTTGGTTCAATACATTAACGAGTTCAAAAATGATGCTTGAGTTTGACTCATTTAACTTACCACTGATGTCGAACGAACATTTCTATTAAGTACATCTCAAGTCAAGCCTGAGCAGTTTGCATGGATCATCTTACAACAGGGACAGTGATGTTATTACATCGAACAAACATTTTTATTAAGTCCATCTCAAGTCAAGACTGAGCAGCTTAGATCGTCTTCCAATGGGGACCAGTGATGTTATTACATCGGCAAGGAACATTAGTGGTGTAACCAAAAAAAAAAAAAAATTCTTTCGCTAAACACACACATTCTTTGTGAGACACACATGACCGTACACTAATCTATTTTATTCCCCAAAATTTCCTTTCCAACTAAAATTTGTAAAGAACAGTCAACTAATTTTTTTCCCCCTAATTTCGTTGTACTAATCAATTCTAAATCTAAATCTAAATCTAAATCTTCCAAATTTACTCTTGTTAATAGCCAACAAAAACCAACTTTACTCTTTATCATTTTAGGTATCACTGATTTTATTTTTTTTAATTAATAATTTTTATGAAAAAGGACCAAATCTCGAACAAAATTTTCAAAAAAATAGTATCAATTTAATAATCAAGAAGGACCGTATGACATGCTCTAATCTTCATTTCCAAGGAACCTAACAAATGTCTACCCATTTAAATTCGTACGTGGTAACTGTACCTCTAGTGGTTGGAGCAGGAGGAGGAGGAGGAAGGCTTGGTGCAGGCGCTGATGCCGTGGCTGTGGCATTGTAGAACGGGTACAATTCGTACCTAACATTACAACTTGGAAGTAGAACCCTTGCACCTTGTTTTCCACTGCAGCAATTTGGGAAATCAGCGATAGCCCCCGTCAGACACCTATTGCATTCGTAAGGCGTTAAATCCGGCGTGCACTGCGCCAGACAATAAAGCGTTTGAAGCGTCGTGAAATTCGCCGTTTTGGTCGCATACTTCTTGCCGGCGGTTTGATCATTCCCAGTCAGGCTGGCTAGGTCGCCCAACGTCTCCCCGAGTAACTGATTGAACCGGTCTTGATCCGAGATATTTTGCGAATTGAGCATAGCTATCCCGGGCACCTCCGTCAAAGTGGAGAAGATAGACCGGTTAGAGTAGCGTAACATGCACTCGTCGTACCAGATATAGGCCACTTTCTGCCTGGTGCACCGTTGCACCGTCTCTCGACTTGCCGTCGCCACACACTCTTGACAGACATCGGTTGTAACGTCGCCTCGGCAGAGAAAGAGGCCGTAAGCTATATCCGGTGGGTTCCGGCCGACGGTGGTATTGTAGAATCCGTTGTCCCGGCCGGTAGCGTTGGAGGAGAGATAAGAGAGGAGAAGATCGCGATTGGTTTGGTAGGTGCTGTTTGGAGAGAAAGTAGTTGTGTTGGCACAATAATGAGAGAGGAAAGTTGGAGCTGCTTCCGTACTGCTAAGAACGAAGAGAAATGCAAGGGTCAGGGCAGAGACGAGGAAGGAAGGCATAGTGATGATGAACCCTGTAGTTCCCCTTCCTTTCACTTTGCGGGCAGGTGTGGTAGGGTTTTAGTAATACAGATATTTATTTTTATTATTTTTGTTTTCTCTATCATGTTGAGATTGATGGGACGGAAGTAGGCGGAGATGCAAAGCTTAGACGTGTCTCGGAGTCAAATCATCGTACCAACTTTGGCTTTTGTGTCTCAAGGAGAGAAAAAACTGAGATTGATGGGGACGGAAGTAGGCGTATTCACGGTTTACTTTTATGTGTTTTTTTAATCTGAGGCCAAATAAAGTACTTAAATCCCCCGGTTTGATTTGTATTTTATTTATTTATTTATTATCAATTGGTTTGGTATGGTTTTATTTTGATTCTAATTTTAAAAAATCAACTTAAATTGGTTTAATATTGATTTATATTTTAAAAAAACCAAACCAAATGAAAAGAATCATAATATATTTCAAATAATATTAGGGAGAATTATAGATAAGTCTGACTACACACAGATAAATATAGGTAAATACAAATAAATATTAACATTTAGTGAATGACTACTAACTTAATTAAGAATGACTATTAATTATAATTGTTTGCTTGGACCTATATGTAATTTCCTTATAAAATTATATATCAAACTTCAATATATTAATTTTCTATTACTTAAATTTACATATGTTATATGTTTTCATCTTAATACATTGTTTAATGCATTTTTTAATTAACAATATTTAATTCTATCATTATTTTTTTTTTTAATTTTTAATTTGGATTGGTTTTTTCTCAATTTGTTGTATATCTAATCATTCATAATTTGATGCTACTTAATAAAAAAAACCCATAACCAAATTCATATTTTGTTTTTTATTTATTATATTTGGTTTGATTTTTTTTTTTATAATATGATTTAGTTTTAGTTCCCGAAAAAGCAAACAGTTCAAAATTTACTCTAAAAGCAAATTAAATTTACTTTGAAAGCCAATCAAATCAAACCATGAATACTTAATTAGAAGGAAGTGGCAGCATGATGATGCTGGTTGTGGACTTTCTAACAAGGGGCATCATGCTGGTTGTGGAATCACTAACACCAAGGGGAACGCTTGTCGCTTTGGGATTCGTTAACTAGCTTTGAGATTGGTTAACTAGATTTTTCAAGCAGTGGATAAGAGTATCTCTTTTGTTTTGTCTTACTTAACACGTATTATTTTTATTTTAACATGCACATGCAATAATACTAATGTAAATGACATAATATATAATTTTTTTAATATAATTACATTTTTTTTTTCTAACCACTTTTGTGTTAAAACTATTTTAGCTCAATGACATGTTATTGTTATTTTTTAACAAACCCACATTATTGAAACACTAATAAAATGTGTTATTGTTAAAATTACCTAACCTTTTAACACACTCTTAGAAATGCTTTAAGTAATTAACCTTTTATTTAATTAAATTTTCACTTGGCTTTCTTTTCTTTTCTTTTGTAAACTTAAATATCTCAACCCTATCTTTGCCCAAAAGCTTTTTCATGTGATGTATCCGAATCTGTAAGTCCACGTAGGATTTAAACATAAGACCTTCGTCGATTTTTTCCAAGTCGTGACAGAACTCAAAACCACCTGCAATGTTGGTTTTTACGTTTTTCTGCTTTTTTTTCCATTAGTTAAAGTGGTTTTCACATTCACAAACACGCGGCAAAATTTTAAAATAAATCAATTTTGCAACTCTCAAAACCTGAAACTTTAGGATACCTAATCACCACCAATTTTCCGGTTTTGATATATGGGGCGGTGGTGGGGTACCTTGACCGGGTGTAAAGAGGAATGGGATATGATATTAGGATGGGGTATGAAAATTGTTTATGGAGTCTTAAGATATTTTTAAAAATAATGGCGTGTATTTAAAAAAAAAATTAATTATTTAAATTTTTTAATAAGGGAGGTATTAAGAAATGGGATGTGACTAACTATTAGGGGTATCCCACCTTTTACTCCTATTGAAATTTCGGGTCAAATTATTTTTCTAATGATTTATGTGTAATGTTCTATATCCACACAAACAATGATATTTGCAAGTAATTAAAACGATAATTTCTGGACAACACACCTAAGACATAATTGCTTAACTAACCCCCCAAGGCTTGAGATGTGGAAACAATTTAGTGGCATGACAATAATGATTCTCCTAATCCTATTTTTGTTTTTTTTTAAAAAATGATTCCCCTAAGAATATAATTAATTTAATTTCTCTGCTCAGAAAAGTGGTAGTGCATGATTCCCCTAAGAATATACTTCGTAATAAGTAGTGGGTTAATAAATAGGGAGATTAATAAGTCCTTAACCATCTTTTTAGACGTTGATAATTTGCACCATAGTAAATGCTTTGCTTAACTTGACTTCACGTACAGAAATCCATATGAAGTAGTGTCACAGCCACCATGTATATGATGCGTAAGTGTACCAAAACGAGCTCCGATAAAAGACTTTGCTAATCTTTCAACAAAGGCTGCCCATATATTACCAACAAGCCTCTATGGCATAAATAGCCTTTTTATAAGACTTTTCTAATCTTTCAACAAAGGCTGCCCATATTATCAACAAGCCTCTGTGGCATAAATAGCCTTTTTGAAGCCACTAAGGCTAGCTTAGTGGTGAGAAGTGTGGAGTAATGTCGGAATGGATAGGATTAGGATACATCAAGGGGTTCGAACCCTTCTAATTGTACCCCAAAAAAAAACAGAAAAAAAAAAAAGCATCTTTGGCATTCATTTAACTATGTATAACACATCCTATTTCTTGAGTGCGTCTTCACTAACCAATTAAGCGGGGTAAAAGTCTTTTGAGAATTCTATTTAGCAATTAATATTTGTTTAACATCTATTTTTTGCTTCGATTAGGAAACTTTGAAGAGGGACTAAATCTATCGAAGACACCATGACTTGTCTCTAGACAGAGAAACAAATGCAAATAGGGTTCAGATGAAATGGCAATGGATTTGGTGTGGTAGGGTATAGGGAAAATGGGAAGAATGAGTGGAGGAAAATTCAGAAAATGCCAGAAATAAAGAGGGGTGGTTGGTGGTTTTGTGATACAGCTCAAAATCTTTGAAAATAAAAAGGGGAAATTAGGCAGGTCCAAATCCAACTGTTCATAAAGTATTAAGTCCCACCCATTCTGTTATTTAGCCACAAGTCCACTTTTGGAGTAAACATTATCGTTTAGCAACCTTTTTGGTTTTATAAAACCCACAAATACCATCAATGCCCTTTGGACTGAAATAGAGTTTTGTGAGGTCATTGACATTTAACTAAGGAAAAATACGGCGAGCATTAATCCCCCACAATCTCTGCTGAATTCTCATGTTTATCACCTTCATCAGCCGGCTAACTTTTTTGAATTTGAATTCTGGATTGTTTTTGTTCATCTTACTATATTTGGGTGAGACATTGGGTTGTGTTCTTCAAATCACATAGTCATCAAATCAATAGAAGGTTAGCATTTGCCAATTTTTATCAAAATTTTCATATATATATATTCCTCGTTCTTTTTTTTTTTTTTTTTTGGTTTTGTTTTCGAATTGTTAAGTTTGCTTATACAGTTACCATGTATAAGCCAATGATTGCCATCTGATTTTTGAAGCTGTCTACTCTCTTAATAGCAAAGAGTTACTTAAATGTCTACCTGTGCTACTATTTATTCACGCTATTTAACGTGAATAAATAGCAGCCGTAAATGTTAAACGTGCTTGTTACAAGGAGTAGGATGCAATGATGCATAAACCCCATCATTCCAATTCAGTACAGGTTATTGAATCCACCACTTCAACCATTTAACAATGCATCCTTCATACCATTTTCGAAAAGCCAGAATAAATATAAAAATTCCAAGATGTAAATTGATGGAATGGTAAGCCCCTTTACAACCCTCGTAACCATGGATTATACATGTGTATAAATTTCTGACCATTATGTGTACGAACTCCTATAGGGTAAACTACACACGAGTTTCAAATCCACAACTTTTAGAACAATTACTTGTAAAATAGTTACATATGCAAATACATATCAACAAATCATCCATAAAATAAAACAGTGACATAAAATTACATATGATTTAAACTTAAAATACTTTAAATGATTTAAAACTGAGACCAATTAGTTGGTCAAATATATCTTATATTGTATTTGGATGTAATAAACTATTAATATTTAAAAATCTATTACAAAAATTGGAAGTTATGAAATTTGTATATCGTGTTTTTTTCATGTGTGCTTTCTTTTTTTTTTTTTTTTTTTTTTTGGCCCAGCATAAAACAGTTACCTGCTATATTTAAAAATAAGGAAGGTGTTGTTATAAGAGAATTGTTATGGTAGTGAAATATGGAAAGAATCTTAGGAGAAAAATAAGGAGAGAAATAACCAAAAATAAGAAGGGAACGGTTATAGGAGAGTTGCTACGGGAGAGAAATTAGGAGAGAATCTTGGGAGAAGAAAAAAAAGAGAAAAAAAAAATAAAGAAAGAATGGTACGGTCATAGGAGAAAAACAAGGAAATATTTTGTGTTTATTTGATAGAGACATTTTTAGCTAGCCATGTTTAATTGGACTTGAGGCTAAAAGTGTTTTTTTAAAAGGGACTTAAAGATGCACAAGATTTCAAATTTGGACTTGAGCCTAAATGCCCCAAATAAAAATTAAGTAAAAAAATTAAAAGACGGAGGAAGAAGGAGATAGTTGTATTGGATTAAGTAATGAAAATTAAACCCAAAACCCAAGGGTGAAAAGGGTCAATCTGGGGATTATCTAGGTTGGGACTCTCTTACTAACTAGAGGACCACTAAGCTGTAGTAAAGGTTAGAAGCACTATCAAATATAAAAGATCGAGTTCAACCTTCAACTTTCCTTTCTATTCTACATATTTTGTGGGGGTAAAAAGAGAAGGAGACAACATAAAAGTGAAAGGGAAAAGAAAAAAGGGCAAAAAAAGGACACTACAAACTAGTCGTCAAAAAGTAGCCACTGCACTTTCCATTGCAAAAAATGGGAAGCGGATTTAATGCCGAGGAGATGTTTCCTTGGCACCGTGCCAACGTGGTTTAGATCACGCTATATGGCACAGCACCTCATCCAACGGCTAAAAGAAGTCCATTTGGTAAAACAACCCAGACATGTGCATTTCAACTCTCAAAGGCAACCTTAACGGCACAGCTCACTATTACCCTAAAATTTGAAGCAAAAGATCTCCACTTCACTTGAGATCTCCCTTGCCATTTACGCCTGAGATTTCCTCATTAACGGAAAGGAAAGCTCTCCGGCCAACTCCATTGAGATCTCCTCGACACCAACCTCGTCGACGAAGCATAGCCGTTAACCTCACCGACGAACCGCTACTGCGATCTCCCCTTTTTTTTTTTTTTTTTTTTTCATGTTCTCAGCACTGCAATTTCCCCTGCTAATTTGCCATGCCCTTTTCCCGGCCAGGTGGGCAGCACACACTACCCCACCTTCTCCAGCCAACTGCATTTTTTTCGGCCATTGATTCATCTTTCTCTCTCTCTCTAAAACACTTGTCAGAAATGGATCCAAACCCAAAAGATTTCCCAATCCTTCTCTTACCTTCTATCCCAATTCCCCCAACTTAATTCTACCAAACCCACCCCCGATCCACCGTACTCAGTACCCAACCCTCACGAATCCCTACTCTCTCAAATGCCCAATTTGACCCACTCGAAAATCCTTCACACAATGATCCAATCCGTCCCTAAAATCAATTGAACCCAATCAATCCTCTAAGCCCTCGGTCCCCACCCCGATTCGTCGGCCGTCGACGAAGCCAAAGCCAAGATCACTGCTCTCGAGTCCATAGCCAATAATCGAGCCCGTCGAGGACTGCTGCGTTTGGGGTTTAACTGGGTTTGATGATGATGGTTTGGGGTTCGATTGGAATGGGATTGAAGACCGACTGTGATTTGATTTGTGGTGCAAAGGTTAAGGTTTTGGGTTTGTTATTGACAATGGGTATGAGGGTTGGAAAGGCTTCACAACGGCGGTTAGTGGTGCCTCACAAAGACTGCAACGGTTTTCAGAAATCCGACAATGTGGTGAAGGAGGGAAATGGTTTAATCGCCTAGGGGTTTGTGACAATGCCGGCAAGAGGATAACCAAATCCCCGGTGAGAATGGCAAGGGAAATCACAGCTGCAAATGGGCAAAATGCTATGTTTTGTGCGTAACGACCAGCTGTTGTCGTTCATTTTGGATTCAAAACGCGAATGCTTGAGTTGTTTTATTCAATGGACTTATTTCAGCCCTTATATAAGATATTGCGCCACGTGGCGCAATCCAGAGCACCTCAGCACGGTGCTAAGAAAACATCCCTCGGCATTGAATCTGCTCCCTAAAAAATGCATACCAAAAGGGGAGAGGATTCAGTGCTGAGTTTGGAAAACTCAGCACGGTGCCAAGCTCATCTCGGCCGTCCAGTTCGGTTTTGGATGGTTGAGATTGAAAGATGATAAAATTACCAAAATGCTCTTATAAAGTAACTTTTTCATCTTTCAATCTCAACCATCCAAAACCGAGATGGACGGCCGAGATGACCTCGGCATCGTGCTGAGTTTTCCAAACTCAGCACTGAATCCAAGTCCCACCAAAAGCATGGGGCTCTAACCCCATGCTTCTCAGGCTACATCATTTTTGTGTGTACGTGATAATGATGTAAGCAATGATTATTGGGTGCGGTGAGAGTCCATTAGTTGTAGAATTTTTGACATGATTTAAAGTTTTCATTTTAATGTTATCTGAAATAGCAAAAACATATAGAGAAAATAAATGAATTAGGGAAAATCTCTAACCAAATTGCAAGCCTTAGAATCCCCGACTCAAGAAAAAGAAAAATTGAAAGCTTTTGAATCCACGAAAAGGAAAAAAAAAAAAAGAGTAGGATAAGTTAGGAATTCGAATCTTTTAGTTAAAAAGAAAAAAATAAAAAAGAAAAAAAATATGAAGGATAGGGTCAGGTAGATCCTGGTGGGTTTTTGTGAAGATAAGGGAGAGAGAGGAATGAGATTGACAGGGACAGAAGTGGAAGAGTGATGGCGCTACGACTTGTGAACTTTCTTTAACACCAAGGACAAGGGAAGACCGAGCCGTCACTTTGGGCCGGGGTTGGTTAATTGGACTTTAGGAATCAAAACCACATTTTTATCCAAGTCACTTGTTGCATTTATTTATAATTTTCTTGATAATACTTGTGAGATTATGATTCATGAATCATAGAATAGGAATATTGTTAGTGCTGGCGCATGACAGACAAAAGCAGTCCTCAAATCCTAGCTTTTTTTTTGGCTGGTCCGTCCATTTTTCCACTAGGATATGGCAATATTAATTCTATATAACTTAGTGGTAGATTGATAAATATTACTCCTAATGCGTCTTGACCATCTTTTGGACTATCAATAGAATGAAGAAAAAACTCTTGGAATTTTAAAGACGAGACACTAAAAGATTAAACACTTGGGAGTTGGGGCCTATTGGCTTCACAAAACCATAAATAATTTAAAACCTTCGTATTTAATTGAACCTCGCTACTATGATAAAACATATAATTACTCAATTTTGATAGCTAAAACCATAAATTTTTCAAAAGTAAGAAAATCAAGCACTAAAATCTTGGAACATACATCCACAACGGTAATATGCCATGATTTTTTAAAATCTTGTCCTACATCACTTGCACTATATAGGGTATAGTTCAGTGATGGATGCTTCGTTAACGGACTATGGCACTGATTTGCTTGTAGAATGATTTGACTCTGATTCCATTGTTGACATATTTGACCCTGTTCTACCATGAAAAAAGAAGGCTGGCGAGGCAACGGTAGTGTCATTGAGAAATTGTTAAGCATGAGAAATATTGATGCCATTGTAGGTCTATCAGTTGGATCTTCTTGAACACGTACATAATAAGCTGATATGGATTAATCTAATGATTTCATTCCTTGAATATGAATCTGTCAGAGTCAAATCCATTAGCTCTAAGAGTGTGTTACCCGTCCAATGTTTCCAAGCCTGCAACAATTCACCGACTAATGTTCAAAGATTTGCAGTTTTATTTATTCTTTTTCTCCAATTCACCAACTAATGTATAATTTTTTTATCGTTACTTTTAAAAGTAAAGGAAGAAGGAATTTTTTACTATCTCCACTTTTAAAAGTAATTTCCAAATTTTTTTTCTAAAAACTTTAATTTTTTAAAATAAAAAACAGGAAATAAAAACTTATTCAAATAGGCTTCTCGGATGTTGACTTCTTTGCTACCTCTGGCCAACGATTAGCTAGCCAAATTGACACTTGCTTCAATTTCTTCTACTTTCTTTTTATTTATTATTTTTATTTTTTGCTGGAGTTCTTTCTTTTCAACAGTTTAGTTAACCGTAAACCTTAGACACTTGGATCCCCGGATATTTTACAAATTATCCCCAAGATTGTAATGGTCTCCTTTCCTTATGTGATGCCAACAAGTCCAAAAATGTCGACAAAAATTTAGTTACAATAATTTGGGGACATAATGATCCCAAAGTTTCGTAAAGAAACCTTAAATTTGTTCCACAGATTTGGGCATGTTTTGGCTATGAGGCATACCTTCTACCGGCACCAAAACTTGGTAAATTTCAGAGCAAATCCCCTTGAATTAGAATACATTCTTCTAGGAAAAAAAGGAAAAAAAGAAATTAAAAAAGAAACATATAATTGGAAGAATGAAGGTACGGGGTGCATTAATGCATTGGTGAATAAACATCTCCATTGGATGAGTGATATGCATACCATATCAATTTACACGTTAAGTCCATCAATAAGCATCCACCTGAAGAAATTGCATGCATCATTAGACTCTCTAAACACACCTATCCGCACATGGTTTGTTCATCAGAAAATCACACCAATCAGACACTTATCCATCCGCATATGGTGTCCACGAAGTTCGTAGCTAGTTTCAACAGAATTTTGATGGGGTCCTCTCATTATAGGGTACTACGAGTTTCAAAGAGTCTAGCCCCAAGCAGATGTGGTGGTTTCTGTGTGGGAAAATTCTAACCCACCGTGATCCGAAGACACATGGAAAGGTATGTGCTCAACTAAGCTTCTCTTTAAGTCAATGGAGAAACATCAAACCAGGGAACTCGATTAGATTTAAGCAAGAGTTTATTAGGCATATTTATAGACAAAATAATAGAGTGGCTGATTGTACTGCTAATTTAGGTTATGGTTGTAATAATGATGTTAATATGTGAGAGGATAGTTTTCCTAGGAAATTATGACATGTAATCTTGGAGGATTTTCATGGTATGGCTATCCCTAGCTATATGTAACTATTTTTCTTTTTAATGTTTTAATGTTGTTTCAAAAAGAAAAAAAAAAAAAAAAAAAACCGGGGAACTTAGTTCAGGGAAGATTTCTCGAGAAAATCGCCTCCATTACCTAAGCACGATGAGTATTCTATCCCGCGATTGAATTTGCTCGGCCCATTTGTGCTCGGATAGTATTTGTTTGGTCCATGATCATGACTAGTGGACATACCAACTCAATCATTGCTTAATTTGCTTGGATCTCGGACCATATGTGCTTTGCTCCGACCATAATTTGCAAGTAACATTGGACCTTATGCCATTATTGTTATCAACTTCAATGGAACAATTGAATTTGATTTGCAGACCAGCTCATGAACCTTCTTCATATTTTGAGCACGTTAAGCACATCGAAGACATCACCAAGGTTTCAAAAGTAGAAGTGCCTTTCTATTTTTTCTTTCATTTTTGTCGGTTTGTGATTTGCTATGTTGCTTTGCTTTGAATTCAAGTATCCCAAGCCACCTCCGATCTCTCTCACTTTTTTCAGACTGGTAGTCTAAAAGTTCGGTGTTACGCCAAAAATAGAGCAGAATAAAGGAATGGGTTTAATACAATATAAACTCAGGAAAATTGTGATATCAACAATATTATGATGCTCAACAATACCTCTGTGCAAAATCATGCATGAAATCTTGAAAACTAAATCATATTGAATATATACTACTCTCAAAGGCTCCACTATCACCTAATATTGAACATTTAAGAAACCAATGGTAGGCAGGCATTAATTACATGATGTGAGACAGATTAGCAATCAGGATCGATATGCCATACAACTTCAGGAAGGGGGACCCCATTTGCATCTGATGACATGATGAAGCATGAATTTTGGGAGTAACTTCGATCCTATTCTCAAACTCACAGGGGCTCAATAGTTTCCTCTTAAACATCCTCAAATTTAGCTGCAACACTAGTTTCTTCTCAACATCCTCAAATTTAGCTGTAAACAATGGTGCTATGCCTACAGTACTTGTATAAATTTGCCCATCTATTGTCGGTGTAGATGCTTCATCTCAAGCATACCATGTATTACCACAAAACCAATACACCCCATCTAAAACCGCAACATGCTACAAAAACCAAAAACAAAAAAAAAAAAAAACAAAATTAATAAAAAAAAGCAAAGGTCATTTGCAACTCTGAAACAAATGCAATATCTTTGACATGTATAGTACTACATTTAAGAATTTCCTAAAGAATTTATAATCAGACTCATCATGTAATGGTCAAAGTAGAACATAGTTAGCAGATTTTTAGTACCCATTCCAACCAATGAAAGATGCACAGAAGGAGAAGGTACTTATCACATATTTGCAGTAGACCAAGTAAGGTTTATTATCACAATACAACAACTATACTATAATAACAAACTACTTTTTTTTTTATAAGCAAATGAGAATTCTAATGATCAAACGGAAAAGAAACATCAGTGATCACATCGCCTTCACCCATCTCCGCTAACAAAACAAAAGGCGGAAGAGAAGTGATTGGGATGGATCCAAAAAAATTACAGTGAGCAGCCCATTGAGCTAAAGCATGGGCAGCTCTATTAGCTAACCTTGGAACATGATTAACAAGCCATAGCTGCCAAAGACCCAGCATAGCACGAGCTTCAAGTATGTAAGCTTCGAGTTCCCAGTCAGGCGCCAAACTTCAGTTGGAAAGGGGATTCAAAATAGAAGAGGCATCACCTTCAAGAACAATGTCAGAAAGACCATACTTCAAGGCTTCAGATAAGGCAAAACATGAAGCTTTTGCCTCAGCCACCCCTGGATGCAAAGGCCCTGCTTTCTTAGTCCAAGCAAAAATAAAGGCACCATTGGAATCTCTAACCACAACACTAAGGACTGAAAATGTTGGTCTCAATGCAACATCAAAATTAAGTTTAAGCCAATGAGAAGGAGGGGGGATCCACACTCGATGGGCAAGGGACCTGGAAGGAGCTACAAAGGAAGCCAGATGCTCATTAGCAACTTTGTCAATGTGAGCGAGGATGCACCGAGGGTCAATATCCATCTCCTCATGTAACACTTTATTCCTAGTCATCCAGACACAGTCCATCAGCACTACTGCAAAAATCAAAAACTTGGGAGCATCTTCAACAGGGAGATTCAACCCAGTACCATTAGTTAATATGGTAATAATCCAATCATTGATAGAAAGATGGCTAAAAGAGGCTAGACGGATAGGCCATCGCGAACTGAGCCAGATCATTTCTGTAATTTTGCATTCCAATACATTGTGTTTCAAAGTTTCAACCTCAGCACCACAAAGGGGACAAGACAAGTCATTGATGGGGAACCTACCATTGAGGACTGAACGAACAGGGAGTATATTCCAAGACATTCTCCATAGGAGGACTTTGAATCTTTCATGAATTTTGGCATTCCATAGACGGTTCCAATCCTTGTTGGAATAGGGACCTGCCAAAGAGAGCCTTGCAAAGTTGTCAAAGAGATAAGCAGATTTCACAGAAAAAGTGCCTGACTTATTAGGTGTCCAGATATACTTGTCTGTGATACGAGTAGGAGAGAGAGGAATTTTAAGAATTTCAGCCGCAATCACTGGATCAAAGAGGCTTATGATTTTATCACTATCCCATCTAAGTCCCTCTTGGAAAATCAGATCAGCAACAAGATTGACCCCAATTCTTCGCTCACCTCGAGGAAAAGATAAGAAACCTGGAATGGATGGGATCCAAGGATCCGTCCAGAGATCAATGCTACTGCCATTGCCCACTGTAAGGCACGCCCCTTTCAAAACCAGATCTTGGCTTTTTAAAATACCTCGCCACAACCAAGAGTCAGAGTGAGAACGCGCCGTTGACTAGAAAGACTCTTGATTCATATATTTGGATTTCAGCACTGTCGCCCACAAACTATCACACCCAGATAGAAGAAGCCAACCCCATTTCGCAAGAAGAGCTTTGTTCATATCTATAGCTCTTCTGAAGCCAAGACCACCCACACATTTAGGAAGACACAAGGAATCCCAAGCTTTGAGAAAAAGACCTTTTCCTTGATCCTTAAAACCCCACCAAAAGTTACGATAACAAGCATCCAAAGTAGCACAGATATTGTTGGGGAGGAGAAAAGTGGACATTGTATAGTTAGGGATAGTAGAAGCCACAGACCGGATCAGAGTAGATTTTCCAGTTTGAGAGAGAGTACGGGCTTTCCAACCAGTAATGCGACTTTTAACTCTAGAAATCAACTCCCCAAATGCAAGTCTTTTGGAATTACCAATAAACAGGGGAAGACCAAGGTATTTGGCAGTAGTTGGAGTTTTACTCAGACCGAGAATGGCTCGAATTGCAGCAGCAGGTTGCCCAGAGAAATTCCGACTGAAATGAATAGTGGATTTGGTTTGGTTGATGGATTGACCAGACCATTGCCCATAAGTTTGAAGACAATTGAGGATAGCCGTAGCTTCAGAACCCGAAGCCCTGCTAAAAATGAATAAATCATCAGCAAAAAGCAAATGGTTAATGGCCGGACAGCTTCGACTAACTTTTATACCATGCATAGATCCTTGTGCTTTAGCACGGTTGAGTAACCTAGAAAGAACATCAGAGCACAGAATAAATAAAAAAGGGGATAGGGGATCCCCTTGTCTAAGACCCCGAGTTGGCTTGAGAAAACCGAAAGGCCCTCCATTAATAAGGGTGGAAAACGAAGTGGTAGACACGCATTGGTAAATCCAATTAATCCAAGTAGCATCAAACCCATAGCAGCGAAGAACTTCCAAGAGAAATGGCCACTCAATCTTATCATAGGCTTGTTCCATATCAATTTTTATCGCCATAAGACCGCCCTTCCCCATCTTCTTCTTCATAGAGTGAAAGATTTCATGCACAATCACGGAATTATCAGCAATCAACCGACCAGGGACAAAAGCAGCTTGCATAGGAGATATAAGTTTATGCAACAGAGGTTGAAGTCTATTGGTAAGGATTTTAGCAATAATTTTGTACAAAACATTACACAAGCTAATGGGCCGAAAATGCTTAACAGTAGAAGCGGAGGCAGACTTAGGAATGAGCACAACATGAGTGTGGTTGATTTGCTTCAGCATATATCCTCCCAAAAAGAAGCTTCGAATGGAGGCAACAACATCATATTTAATAATAGACCAATAATGCTTGTAAAATAACACAGACATACCATCTGGACCTGGGGCTTTAAGAGAGCCCATACGAAACAAAACTTCTCTGATTTCAGATTCATCAGGAATGGAGCAGAGGCCAGCATTATCATCCATTGAGATGCAGGGAAGAATAAGACCTTCCAACTCATTAGGAACTGGTTGATTGGTAGAAGAGAAGTGGCTTTGGAAATGAGAATTGAAGCAGTTCCCAATAGCCTCCCTATTAGATATCCATTGCCCTGCCGCATCTTTCAAAAAATCAATAGCATTCCTTCTACTGCGAATAATGGTGGACAGATGGAAAAACTTAGTATTTCGATCGCCCTCTTTAAGCCATTTCACTCTGGAATTTTGTTTTCACAAGAGTTCTTCCCTTTTGTGACACTCATCAAGCTCCAAGATCAGATTAGATTCCGATTCCACATTGGTAGAGGAAGGCAGGAGGGACTGAATGTTGGTAATTTCTTTCTTCAAGGCATTAATCTTAGAATGGAGATAACCAAAGTGGGCTTTATTCCAACTGGACAGGGCAACTCGAGATTCTTTTAATTTATGACAAAACTTGTAAGTAGGGGAGCCAGTACAAAAAGACTTCCATGCTCTATCCACCACCAGGGAACTAGACGGATCCCTTGTCCACATAGCTTGAAACTTAAATGGACGAGGGACGGAGTTGGAGAATCCCAAACTATCAAGAAGAATTGGGCAGTGATCAGAAGAAGTGGCTGGCAGATGGAGAAGTGCAGCTTGAGGGAAAAGGGATCGCCACTCAATATTTGCAACTCCTCTGTCCAACCTTTCCTTAATGTTTGCAGAGTTACTTCTTTTATTAGTCCAGGTATATGGGTTACTAGAGAACCCCATATCAACAAGGCCATTAGAATCCATAAAAGCACCCAAACCCCCAGACGAAGAGCCTACAAATGGTCTGCCACCATATTTATCATCTTGGGAAAGGATACAGTTAAAATCACCAAGACACAGCCATGGGCCAACAAAAGAGTTGGCAAGAACATCAAGCTGATCCAAGAAAGCCAACTTAGTTTGCCAATAAGGTGGACCATAGACAGTAGTAAGCATCCATGGTTGAGAAGAAGGGGAAGAGAAAACAAGAGCATTAATCAGAAAGTTGTTGGAGAGAGTAATCTCAATCTCCACCCCATTGCGCCAGCCAAGGCAGAGACCACCCGCAGTGTGAAGTGGAGGGGTAGAGACAAAATTGGGGTACCCGAGAGCAGAGAGACAGGATTTTAACTTACCATCTGTGATTTTGGTTTCAGCAAGGAAAATAACATCTGGATGCTTATCACGCACCAGGGCCCGGAGAGCACGGACTACCGCCGGCCGGGCCAGGCCACGGCAATTCCAAGCAAGGATAATCATCTATGGGTGGGGGGCATGGATAGACCCGCCTCCTCAGTCATTAAAGAATCGACACCAACCAGAACAGGGGAGACAATGGTAGTCGTCCCACTATTATTGCCCTCAACCAGAGTAGGTGGGCCAGCATTTTGCCTAGCTAGCTTCCTGATTCTGAGTTTCTTGCTGCTAGTCATAGAACTGATACCAGTTGTATCCTTAGCATCGGGTGAGAATTGCTGTTGAATGGGGGGACAAGGGGCTTCTGTGGAAAGCACCGGGGCTTTGAATTTCTTAATGGAGGGGGAGAGAAAAGCCCCCTCTAATACCTTCCGTTTACATGTGGTAAAATCTAGGGCGGGCTAGCCAGGCGGGTCAGAAAGAGCTGGAAGGGTGAGGTTTGGTGAGTGGCCAGTGATGGAGGGGAGAGAGTTTGAAGATGGGGTGGTACGAGTAAAGGGGGTAGAGGGAATGTTGGTTAAGAGACGGGTGGGAGAACTATTAGTCTGGATGCCATCTTGTATAGGGGACAGATAGTTAGGCATGACATCATCCGTTAGGGATAGTTTGGAGATAACTATGGGCTTGGGATTAATGGTTAGGCTGGAGTTAAGTGGGTCCCGCAAATCACTGGGAAGTAGATTTGGGAGAGGGGGCAGATCAGTAGGGCAGGGCGGTGGGTTATGTAACGCAGAGTGCTGACCTTGTTCTACAGGACACAGCTGGGTGTGTGAAGTTTCACTCAAGGAGTCAAAGAGAGCCGACTGAGACAGAGGTTGGGAAGTGAGCTGGGAAAAGGTAGCATGTGTATTTACCTAGACATCCACAGGCGCTTAAGCAGCACGCTCCGGGGGCCTATCATACCGCCGGCCATCACCTGGGTGAGGAGCAAAATTCTCTGGGGAGAACTTCACATAGTCAGCCCGCATCCAAGGGCCAAAGGCAAGAGCTCCCTGTCTGGGTAAACCGGAACTTCCACTGTCCAAGGGCACATCCCATGAGCAAGCCTTCTCAGAATGACACAGACGCCCACATCTATAGCAAAAATCGGACAATCTCTCATATTTGAATTGAATCCAAACGTCTGGAAGTGACTGTCTTTTCAAAGTAAACCCAGTCTTCAAAGGGTTATGAACATTCAGATCCACTTGAACACGAATAAAAGTGCTTTTAATCAGAGCCTCCTTAGAACGGAAATCCACGTTGGGTGAGGAGCCAACTAACTCCCCAATTTTAGCAGCGTTAGAGAAAGTCTTATGGCGAGGAGGCAGACCATGAATCTGTATCCAAAAAGGGGACAGAGAAAAATCAATTTCTTCAATAACGAGCGATGGATCCCAGCTCTTGAGAACCAAGTGATGACCCATGATAGACCAAGGACCAGAGCAGAGTGTGCGGTTTCTTTCTATGTCTTTAAGGAATCCAAACAAAAAAACATTGGGACCAAGATCCGTAATGGTCAGACCGTAAGAAATATTCCAAGCCCTAGAAATAATGGCTTTGAAAGCTTGTTTATTGATGCCTCTGACTGAAATCAATTTGCCTACCAGCAAAAGGTTGGAGGCAGCCAAAGCAGCGTCAACATCAGGGGCAAGATCCAGACCTTCCTCAAGACAGCTAAGATTCACTGTCTGTGAAATGAGCTGGGAGATATCTTTAGAAGAGGAACCCATAATATGGAGAGGATAAGATTAATTGGGAATAAGCAAGCTGGGGAATGTGAGACGAAAGGGATTACGAGAAAAGGGGAACTAGAGACGGGGAACTGGAGTAGAAAACTCACGGGGAACTGGAGCAGAACACTCAGGGGAAGGAAACGCTACACCAGAGCGTGGGAATCTTAGGGTGAAGAAATTGGAAGCTATAATAACAAACTACTTGTTCTTATTGATACCTAGAATCCTGAATATAGACCAAGTTATCACATATTTGCAGTAGACCAAGTTAAGTTTATTATTACAATACAACAACTATATTATAATAACAAACTACTTGTTCCTATTGATACCTAGAATCCTGAATAGGATGGCACCATAAGCACCAGAAGCCAAATTTTTTCTCTATGTACTCCAACATTTTCCAATCTCTAATAATGGTCGTTCTATTCATATTATGGATTCGACACAGTAGCGTTCCCTTCAATAACCCTAGTTTGAATGTTGCAAGCCTTGAATGTCAAGCTACCACATAATAGGAATTATGTTATAATTATCATGCAACAGTATAGACGGTATTGCTAAAAAAACAAAGAATATAATTACATAAGACAACCTTTGAAAATTCAATAATACTCCTTGTAGCCGCATGACAAACAATATATGCAAGCATGTATATGCCACAGTTGCCCCCGTAGATGAAAGGACGTTAAAAGGGAGAACCTACATTTAGTCATAACACAAGTTGTTCACATATTCTAACAATACTTTATTCATATCAATGGTTAGGAACATACGAGTTCCCACACTGTGTTGGAAGTTAATCTATGGTAAGTTGTTACTAGGTTTGTGCATCGTGGATTCTTATAGGCTTTGTTTGGTATGCCAAATAGGCCAGATAAGATTAAAAAAAAATCATTTTCGTGTACTTGGTGTTATTTTCAAATGATACATATACTATCTGTAAGATAGTTATATTCTCCATATGCGGGATATAACAAACCTATCGAAGGAGGTAGTATGTTTTTATCTTAAGATACTATCCTATTTAAAATAAAAAAGGTGATAGAAAAATGTCCAAGAGGTCATCTTCCCCCATTTTAATACCCCATCTCGTGTTGTATACCCTCTACATCCCTTTCAACTCTTTTTTTTTTTTTTTTTTTTTGTTTTTCATTATAAACACATGAGAAATCTTTTTGATAGGAGAATTTTTTATTAATCAGGTTACAAAAATGGTGGTGGTGTCCAACCTTGTGTTGTCATTACATAAATCGAAGAGTAGTTCATAATATTTATAGCTCTTAGACAAAGTTCTTGCTATTGAAGTATTCTTGATTGCCTAATAATCACCAAAACCATTAGTAGTTGAATTATGAAGTAGACTAAGATTAATATGAAGGAGGCAAGTTAATGACATATTTACATTCATATACCCCATCCAGCAATCATTGGATCTCAAACATTATCATTTAATTTCTCTATTAGAAATTAGGTCTTTATAGCGCCTAACTTGGACTTCAATTTAGTCATGGGGAAGTCCATCCCACTTTATCTCTTCATCTTCCTTTGCACCAACTCCCGATCTTTGTAACTCATATTTCTTACTTTTTCCTTTTTCGCAACAAGTACTTCTATAAACTGTCTCATGGTCAATACATCAAGTGGTGGGGGTGAACATCTATCAAAACCACAACACAAAAAATCAAAAAACAAAAGATTACTTGAATATGAAAAGCCGGCTACAATACAATTACAAATAAAAATAAAAGGGCGGCTAGAATACAAACACAAGCTAGGTTTAATAAACTCAAAGAATAGCTAGGTTTAATAAACTCAAAGAATAAAGTGGCAAAAGTGGAAAACCATGCTCAAATTATCTGCCACCTCTAAGGTTCCTTAGAAGTACGTGCAATTATATGGAAAATCCACATTAATATTATCAATTAGAATAATTTATGGTTATCTTGGTTAGACCAATAAATTGAAGTAGAAGGGGGTGAAAAAACAAAACAAAAGCATTCGTATCATTACTAGGGTGGAGGCACGCAGTGAAAGTTATTTTTAAAGGGAGAGAGAGAGAGAGAGAGAGAGAGAGAGAGAGAGAGAGAGAGATGGCAGAAAGGGGTATGGGTTTCTGACCAGGCGCGAGAACCAAGGGAGGAGCTTGTTTATCATACATGCCGCATAGTATGGGATCCTCAAACACTGGGTGTCCTTACCCTTGATTCTGCCATAGATGAACATTAAGCAGTCCATCAAGCCTTCCTTCGCAACCCTTTCATGTCATAAGCCTGTGATCTTCTCCACAAACTCTTACTGTGAGAATTCACTCTACCTGACAAGCACGGAGCTCGAGTTGAATCGCTAATGGCTGCTTCTGGGTCTTTAAGTAGCAAATAACATTGGGCTCTGTTGCTATAAAGAACAACCCTTTCCTTTCTCATCTTCAGTAGGCACAAGTCCAATCCTTTTGAGTACTTTGTCACAGCTTCTTCAATGTTCCCAGACCAAAATTTGTGATTTCCCTCTTGTTTCAATAAAGCCACCAACATCTTTCTCTCTGATTTCCTCTTCAGGCATAAGCTTCTCTGTTTTTTTTCTCTGCACCTTCAAATCCCGTCTCTTTCAACACTTCCTCGGCTCTTGTACTCTTCAATTTCAAATTACCGTATTTGATTTTATGGTAATCTTGTAACTGCTTGCCCAGCCTCCGAAAAATCTGGTTTGCTTGTTGCGCTGCAGCAGCGGCAACTCACTAGTGAGTTGCCGCGTAGGCTGTCACGTGCATTGAATAGAAACCATGCGAGTTAAATGCAGTTTTATTATGGAGCTTTAGTTAACAAAGAAGGAATTAGAATGGCGTAGGCACAAGAAACAAAAAAAAAAAAAAAACAAAAAACAAAAAACAAAAGGACCTAAAAAAGGTGATGAAGGAAAAAAAAAAAAAAAAAACCATTCGCTGTAGAGGTTTTCCTTTAGGCTTTTAATTGGGTTCTTAGGAGGCGAAAAAACAAAAAAGAGAGAGAGAGAGAGAGTATGGGTGTATAAAACGCAAGAAAGATTAGAGATTAAATTCCTTAAAAAGTTCAACCAACCTTCTCATTCTCTCTGCTCTCTCTTCATTCTCACTGTACTGGTTGTTATTGTCAACCTTTTTCTTGTTTTTTTGGCCCCACCCTTTCCTTACTTGTGTGTTGGGATGCCAAATGTAAATTATTTATATTAATGGATGCTTGGGTTTTTTTTTTTCTTTCCCTCTCCATTGGCCTTTCAACAAGCTAGCCCCCCCTCCCCCCTTTTTTGCCTTCCTCCAACCACTCCTATGTATACTGATACCAACACCCAAATAAAATAAAAATAATTGGTGACATTTACCACTGGCTAGCCTATGGGTAGGTCCAATGGTGGTCATGCAATTAAAAACATGAAATACATATGCTCCAGAACATTAAGACAAGTCTCATTCATGCATGAATGGCGACTTCCACAAGTTGGGCTCCTTCATAGATTCCCAAATGCTACATAGTACCTGCTAATAAAATTAATGCTTCCTATTTTAACTAGGTTTACATTGGCCTATGGGTCTTGGACTAAATACGTCTGTACATAAAATTAAAATTCTGAGGTTGAATTCAATTCCAAGCTGCACAAATTGGCTTGAGAATAGCCCATAAGAGAGATAACATAAAAGAGTCAGTTGAGATGGCTTGGATTTTTACAAATCATTACATTGTCTAATTCCATAATTCAAAGTTCATACACGGAGTAGAGTGAATGAGAAGAAAATGCATACTAAAAAATACAGCATATTTTATAGGACTTACCATTAAATACTATACTTCCACCACTGACACCCTAGCTTAGTTGAGCAGTCTCAGTCCTCGCATTGATTTTACACCCATGTGAGATCAATTGTTTGAGAATGGGAAGGACATCCAATCTAGCAGCCAAGTGAAGAGGGCGAGATCCCTTCTTGGTTCTTATGGTAAACTCAATATTAGCACCAGCATAAGCTCTATTTCTTTCTTTTTTTAATTAGCCTGCAAGGACAATTTTCAAAGAGAATAGAGAATAGACCAGCAATCATTTTGATACGATGTTATAAAGCAAAAGGATATGAAGTTGTCACACACAACTGTGAAGCTCAGTCAAAGATAAAAGTAATCAAAAGTTGTGATTAGTGGGGCCAAGTTAAATTACTAAGGGTAAGCAAACTCAATTGACAATAAAATTGCATGGACAAACTCCTCTATTGTTTCTGAAATTCAGAAAAAGGGTTTTTTTTTTTTTCTTTTGGGGGGGGGGGGGGGGGGGGTGTGGAACTACTTAGTCAGGGGTTTCAGAATTCTAAGAGAATTCAAATATTCTATTTTTTTAAATTTATTCAACTAAATTTTGGAAACAGTTTCACAAAATCCAAACTTGAAAATTGAAATATATATAGATATATGGAAGGAAATTCTACAAGTCCAATTTTAGGCCAAAAACATTTGCCTCGAGACCTGCAAATTAAAACTATGTCTAAACAATCTATCCATATGCTCTTTCGGTCAAACAATTGTTTCGAAAGCAGTGAAAGGAGACTAAATATATATATCATATGTGGCAATGGAAAATAAAAATTAACAAAGGATTTAATTACAAGTTTAATGAAGCACTGTAGATCTATGAATAAAATATAGATAATTGTTTTACAAAAGTCTTGCACAACTATTTGGCTTAGTTTAGTTGAGGTTCTTAATTTTCTCTTCCTTCTCTCAGTTTTCTAAGAAACCAAAATGGGAGGATAGATTCTGATTGAGTCAAGTAGTCAACTTCACTTGGACACCGAAGTAAAAATATAGAACCCTCTTCACATGGGAGTTTGGTCTTCATGTTGGTCCTCAAACTTATTAGAATTTTTAATTTTTGTAATGATAACTGATTTTTTGCAAAAAAATGGAAAAGAGAAATAGAACCATATCAAAATTACTGATAATTCTAACTTAATCACTGATGTTAATTATGCATAATTTTCACACTGTGACCTAAGCTTGAAATGGCATCCATTGGTAGCAAAATGCTATAAAGTGGCTCATAACATAGCCCAAGAACACAAACATTAGTTCACCTAAACATATCAGGACTTTGATCATATTCAACATGCAGCCCATTTGTAGTATCCCTCCATTTTGTTGCAGAAATATCATGTGTTGGTAATAAAGACATAAGGTATTTTATATATATAGGTAGAATAAAATGAAACAATATGGTGAGGATTGCATGAAATTTACTGACCCAATCCAAGGTCAACAAGAAACAACTTCTTCTCTTGAGCTGTAGATGGCGGACCAAGTAAAAAGTTCTCTGGCTTCACATCTCCATGCACATAACTGATAGCAAACACAGTCATGATGTGAATCAATAGATATTTTGAGAAAGTTAAACTACAAGGATAAGCTAAAAGTACTGAAAGAAAATTTCACCAATATCCGCCAATAACTTCTATACAAAATTGAGAATGCCAACAAAAAATAAAAAGAAACAATGTAGACAGAGTAATTGCAATAACATACCCTAGCCTCTTGATTGCATCTTCTCTAGAACTGATAAAGACTCTACTGCTATACAAGATACCATTTCTGATGACATCCTGCGAATAGATCTTAAGGAAATAAATGAATAATCAAATAATTAAATATATGCCATGACAGCGCAGCATGTCAAAAATTCAGCCAGCACTGAAAATGCTTAGTGGAAAAGGAATTCAAAAAGATCCATTTTCTGACAAAATAAATGAAATCAATCCTATAGGAGAGAGCAAACACCAACAGCAGCACAGCACATGGTTTGTTATTACACAAGGTGAATATGAAAACATGATATATCACTCACAGACCATCCACTCACCCACAAAAATAAAAATAAATAAATAAATAAAAAGAAAAAAGAAAAAAAAAGAAGGTGAATAAAAGCACAGAATATATAAAAATTCATTTTCTAGAGTACATCTAAATCATCATAAAACGATAATCTGGAGAACAGTGCATCATGCAACATGAGACACATATCAAAGAGCACATCTTAATTGCATGAAAACTGGAGGACAACTTACTGCATAGAGGAGGTAGTAAACTTGATTCAACAAAGTCTTATCCCAACTACTTGGATTATGCCAGATTATTCTAGTTTCAAATCAGTTACAACAGCCTTAAATATTTGTTTGTGGATGATGAACCATTTTGGACATAGAATGGGTGGCGAGGCATGCAGCTTTTGCATCAAGTGTGTCAAATTTTGAAGCATAAGCTTCAATTAGCTTGAGCTTAACCTCCAGCCGTCTGCTTCATGAGTGCCTTACACCTTTGAGGCATAAGCCTAAATTGACTCAAGCCAAAAACATTGAGCTTAAAGGGATCTTCCAAAAAGTTCTTCATTGAGAAAAAAGCCTCAAAGAAATCCATGATATTGATGTTTCAAGACAAGCCAACATAACAGGGAGGGGTAAAAATAGAAAACAAAACAAAAAATAAAAGATCATTTCAACACCCCCCACCACACCAAAAATAAAATAAAACAAAAATACAGAAGAGGGATTCTTACGCTTGCCCTGAAGACTGAAGTATTCCATACATCCCACAAGCTAGGCCCTAGCATGTCCATAACCTGCAAATACGTAGACAAACGTGCCTTAGCCAAATTAAAATAAAAAAGTTTTGCATTGAACTCCCGCACCCCAAAGTATAATTAATGCCAGTATTTTACTAAATCTTAAGGAAATAATAAATGTTATACAAACAATTGCCAAAGCAACAAAATATTGGACTTCTTAATTTGCACTCTAGCCAGGATAGTCCTTTTAGCTTGGTCAAAAGATTGCTGTTCAATTAAATCTGAAGCAGATGGTGAGGTTGTGATCTATTCCATCCTAATTGGAGAAGAAACTTAAGATCCCAATGGTCTTTGTAAGAATATTTGAAATATGCTTATCATCAATTTATTGTACACATTAGGAAGACAACAAGTGTGCAAATTGTTTACTAAATTTGGGAGCATATAAGGATGAGCTTTGTCTGATCTTGGAGTATTTTTGTTTTTTTATTTTTATTTTTATCAGGAACAAAAACTCATTATATTAAAACGATGATTCAAAAAAATTTAAATCCAAACTCTAGAGGACAGTACCTCCTCTAGTGCTCTCTACCTCTGATATAGTCGGTTCAATTCAAAAAATACATATCAACCAATGAGGTAGCTGTACGATACTTTAATCAAACTGATCAGATTGAATTATCACTATACCTTCAGTGATTCAACAGTAGTAGTTTCTGGGATCTCAATAAAGAGCTCAAGGACGTTGGAAGATTTGATTCTAAGCTTCACTGAGTAAAAGGAAAGAAATGTCTGTATAGGAACCTCTTTGAATCTCAGACACCAATCAAGTCAACAAGAGTACATATGAATCACTCCATCAAAGCTCTCATACTGTGAGAATCCCTGGATTGGGATGAGGAAAAAGAAATTAGAACGGATCAACATGTAATGTCATTAATCCTGATGATATAAATTAAGGTATTGAAAATGGTCTCTTGAGCACTTACAATCAATTTTGTCATCCAGAGGAAAGCGAGGCATTGATGGACAAATTCTTTTAAGTTTGATATTACCTATTTTCTTTTCATCCAAAAGATCAAGGACCCAGCAAAGAAACGTTGAGGACTGAACAAACTGATAAAATCACTGATTAAATGAAAAGAGGTCTGCAATATTATATTTAGGAAATACAATCACTCTTTGATTAAAAAATGAAGCAGTGAATAGAAAGAAAAGCTTTACTTACCATTTAGAGCTAAATGAAGATTTGATGGTGTAGAAGTAGGTCACAAAACAGCAAAAAGTGGTTTTATGGTTGAGCAATCAAAAAGCAGCCCTATTGATACACTATAAGTGCCCTTGTAGAGTAGTATAACAAGTAGGCACCAAAATAGCAAAAGGTTTGTTGGGAATGGGATGTCATCATGGTTGCACCGTGTCCTGTGAGGAATTGCAGATATCCTCATTAGGTGGTGGAGTCACTTGAATTTCTTCCCTTAGTCATTTGTCTCTTCGCAAGAGTTTGGTTTTTGTTTTTCTTCAAAAATTTCTCCAACTAATTTTAGGCACTTTGCTTGATGTCCTTTCAATGGTGAGATTGGCTCCTCATCATTATTGCGTCCTTCTAGTTTGATGGATAGGGTTTCAGAAGATGTTGCTTCATATTGATGGAGGTGTAGTGTAATGGTTCTCTGCTGTTTGTATCTTTAGAAGGTATTCTTTAGTTGGTATTGCTTTGAAATATCTCCTTTAGAACAGCATTACTGGGCTGCGAAAAGAGAAATTATTTATGTTAGTGTTACTAATTTTTATACCTAGTTTTATATGATATGAAAGAGAAAGTAAAAGCACATACATCTTCTGTCAAATTGATTAGCTGTTGTTGTGTGCATGATAAAAAAACTTTCGGCTACTTCTTCGAATAATCAACCTGATACAGCTCCAGTTGAATCATTCAATTGGACATGGACGATCCACCTGTTGAGTGAAAACTTGTTAGGGGAAGTTAATATTTAGCCTTCTACCATATTTTGTCTATTTTCTTTGACTGCATTGTTTAGGTTCTCAATTTGTTTTTGTTCTTATTGGGATGATTAGATTCAATGTGTTATAAAAGTGCAATACAGACAGCTAACATGAGTATAAACAGTAAATTAGTTGGAAGCATTCGCTTGAGCTATTTACATTAGACTTTGCATCAATTTAAAAAAAATAAGAATAAGAACAGCAATTCAATGATGTGAGCATTGTGCTTTGTTTGGATACTGAGAAAATGTTGGAAAAGATAAGAAATCAACAGTGATAACATTGTTCTAAGTAGGGAAACAATGAGTGTAATGCGAGGCAAATTGAAATCACTTTTTAGAAGTCTATTGATGGGAGGTAGGCAAAGTGTTGTTTTATACTTTGATATATACATATACATGTATGTAAATACATCTGTAAATAATATAGTATAACTTTTGATAAATACAAGGAAAAATGTGTGAAAAATCTGAAATTGATCATGATTAGAAAGGACCTTGGTGTTGAAACACTATCATTGCATTTACATTTGTTACAAGTGTACTTTTGTTGGAGCTCAGCACTTGTTGCTTTTTTGCAGTTGCTATAGGCTTTGCCTCAAAAAGGTTGCTTGAAGTTTGTCACCTCAACATTTGCTTTTATCCAGAATGTTGTCTAAAGAAGTGTGTTGAAAGAGAAATTTGAGATAGGGTGAGATAAAGTTAGCTATGTCAAGGAAGAGGTTTAATTTTTGTTTGTTGACTTTTTTGCCAAGGACGTACATTTGGTGGCATCAAATTTGCATCACGCAAGATCTTAACCCCATCTAAAGATGTTGGAACCTCAACAGTAGCGGTAGCTGTAGAGAAGTATTCTTTTGCGTCAAATTTATCAGCCAGCTGTCCTCCTTGATTGGCAAGGAACCTAAATAAGATGAAGTGTAGTGGTCAGGGGATTTTTCAATTTGCAAAAGCACTTATTAACTTGATTTGAGCATATGGTAGGGAGAACAATTTGGGGGGAGAAAATTTGAGAGTGGATTATATCAAGACGATGCAAGCATCATACCAAATCTCTAGTTCTCTTGCTTCTAGCATATCTGGTGAAATCATAATTGAACTTGAAGATTTTGTTGAAAGTGATAGCCCTGTATTGAAATCAACACAATGTTAATACCCTAAAGTTAATAATAAAAAAAAAAGTAGTTATGAGGTGAGATTGATTCAGTGGAATTATTTACCATTACAAGCAACAACGCCTAATCTAAAAGTTGCTATGATTGGATGTTGATCCAACCTTTGGTAGAGAGTAGTAGCCTCATCTCGAACAAAGTCCCCCAAAATGATATCATCATTGGGTACGATCTTGATTTTAAGTAGACATATATGGGTTCATATTGATATTGTCGAGATTTATAGGAATCATTAGATATGACTTTCATTTTAAGTAGAGGTATATGATTTCAGATTGATATTGTGGGAAATTTCACTTTTATAGAGCTATTCATATGTAAGAAAAACCTAATTTGTGTCATATTAATATCTATGGAAGTAACAAATAAACTATTTAGGGAAATTTTATAAAGATCAATTAGCATGATAAACAATTAAATCATGACTACAGATATGTTATGTTCTTTCTTACTCTCTATCATTCACAATGATGGCTTCTTGAACATAAGTATCTCCATTCGGTGTTTTTACGTGCTTTGCTGGTTGCATGTCGAGCACAACTCCAATCACATCTACTATCGAAAGTGACATTATTGGGTAATGGATATTATAGAATTTATGTATAATGAAATAGTAGAGTGTTTATGTGGTTACCAACAATGGTTCCTGATTTCATATAGTCATGGAATTTTGAGAAGCGAGCAAACTCATATAGTGAATTGAAATCAGGGTCTTCTGCTAAGGGACATTCCTCAATGAGTGTTTTGTTGTTTATGTTCCATTGGAAGGGCGCCATGTTATTCTGGAATTGTGGATCAACCAGCTTCACATGGGCGTTTGAAATGTAATAGAACTTCGATTGCAAAAGTCTTCCAGTAAAGAGATCGATATCTGGTCCCCATATTACTAATTGGACCTTCGTCCCCTATAAGTGATTAAGTATATTAAGTGCTTGTAAATGAGATATGAGGTAATTGAAAAGAAATATCTAAATTATGTACCTTGGACTCAATAAAGAAGATTTTTTGCAGCTTGATTTCCTGTTGACCAACAATTATTGCAGCGGGTTTTTCTTGGACCTTTACTTTTGCTCTCTAGCCTGGCATCGATCTTGGAGTAATGTCATTGATATAGGTTAGACGATTGGCCATTGTTGAAAGCTATTTGGGACATTCGATAGACCAAGTTAGTTAAGATTGTTAGTACATGTGTTTTAAAAGAAAAAAGGAAAAAAGAAAACAAATAGAACAGATAAAGAATCAAATAACAACATATGTATCTATTCCAATATATCTTTTTTGTTTTCCTTTTTGTTTTAAATGGAGTCATATGGATATTTCCAAGCATTCCTACAGTTTAAACATAACTGGGACACACATTGAATAAGTCAATGAAATTATTAGAGGAATAAATAATCAAATAAAGTTGAATACATCTCATGTCATTTTTCCAACAAGCAATTAGAGTTAAGTATCTTTGAATAGCTAAATATGAATGTGAAAAGACAGATACTTGTACAAAGAACACTGATACAAGGCAGTTGAAGCAACAAGTAAACAAAAAAAAAAAAAAAAAAAAAAAACCAAGAAAGAAGATCGATTAAATTTTCTAAAGATGAAAGAAATAAATAAGAAAACCATGTTTATCTTATATATATCTTTTTACACAATCATGGAGGAGACAAAGAGTCATGTAGGAATTTATTATGTGCTTATTTACATGTTCTCTTTACCTTTAGGGGTGATAAAGAAGTCTTTTGAGTAGCAAGTTTACTAACCTAGAGTGTAAACAATAGTAAATTTGTAGTCTATATATATATATATATATAGATATATATATTTAAAAAAAGCTAAATTCTCTGTTGGGAAATTTTACCAGCTTGAGCTTGGATAATTATTTCATTTATCATTCGTCGTTCAAAACCTTCACTATCTCTAAAGCTGCTTCGAACAAAATACTCTATAAAGCTTAAGTTCCACAATCACTAGTCCAAAATATGGAGTATATGAGTATATCATACTCGATGTCAATTATCGTCTCCATCTTCATTTCCGGTGCATTGCGACACTATTCAAAAATTAAGATATAAGATATCAAGAAAGAAAGACTGGCAGAAATCATTTTTCAATGGAATAGAGCATAAAGAGAGCGCATTACTCAGAAGACCTCCATGTCAGTAGATTTGGTCTTCATCCTCCAAGCAAGTGTCAGACAACATAGCATAGTCATCGATTAGGTAGTCTGGGAGATAAATCAAGAATTTGAAATCATCAATCAAAAGCTATCAAAATAAATATCTTAAAAAATATTTCTCACCAAAGTTCATAAATTAGAAACAATAAAAAAAAAGGGGGGGGGGGGGGGCTGTATTTAGGCAATTCTGAAAATAGAGCAAATATGGAAAAAGAGTTTGGCCTGAGCAAAAGCGAAGCAGAGATGACGATGAGGACGCTTTGCTGAGTATTAATTAACTTGGAGGACCAAGATGAGGGTGAGCCATATATCCATATGGACTTTTACAGGGTAAGACCTTTATGGAGCATAATGATGTGTATGGATCGCAAAATGAGGGGGACCTTAAAAAATCAGAGGAAATGCATGAAAGTTCTAGCTTGGAATGTACATGGGGCTGGTTGGCCCTCATTTTTGAGGAAGTTATGCACTATCATTAAGGAAAAATCACCAGATATTGTTTTTTTGTTTTTTTTGTTTTTATATGAAAACTCGTGTAGGTAAAGAAAAAATTGAAAAGCTATCTAAAAAACCTTTTTATGATAAATATATGTTTGTTGAATCTAAAGGATATAGTGGTGGACTTTGGCTGTTATGGAACAGCTCTGTGTGTAATCTTAATATTTTGGGAACTAATTCAAGATATAGTCATGCTTATGTGTCTGATCACAATCTTAATACTTATTGGAATTTATCCTTTGCTTATGGTTTTCCTCAACATTTTAAACAGAATATTCTTTGGAAAGATTTTTTGGATTTAGCATCTGTCACTAAAGAACCATGGGCACTTATAGGAGATTTAAAGAAATTCTCCATCCTTCTAAAAAGGTGGGAGGTTCATTAGGAAACACAACTTGAATGCATGAAGTTTCTGAATTTATACACGGTTGTGGACTAATCACTAATGGATATTGGTTTCTGTGGTCTTAACTTTACCAAGTAAAGTTAAGACCACATAAACCAATATCCATGAGCTTTAGAAAGTCACATGGGATTGGAATTGGGTATTGGAGGCACGAAGCTCGGCATCCCCACCGTTACTTTCTTGTCATCTTCTGCAACCTTCAGTGTTCTACACTTCTACCACCTATAAATCATCACTATCAGCACCACTTTCATCATCTTTTGAGGATCACTTGACATGACTAGACATGGCTGTATCTACTCCTACACGATTTGATCTCTCAGCCAAGCCTATGTTATTGGACCAGGCAGAGCATCCAAGGAAGATATCCCAAGAACCCATTTTAATACTCCGCCTCGTGTTGTACACACCTAGCATCACTTCTTCTTCTTCTTCTTCATTTTTTTTTTTTTTTTTTTTTTTTTTTTTTTTTATAAATATACCACATCCTACATTAGTTAATTATAAATCTTGACATACCTTCATATACCTGTTTGGGCCCTCTACTTATAAGTTTAGACTTGTAAGTTAGAAACTTAACATAGTATCAGAGCATGTCGTTCTTAGGCCATTTCATTTGTGAGTACGTTATTATTGTTGTTGGGCCTATTTCGTTCGTGAGCCCGTCTTTGTTGTCTACGTGACAAGTTCATTTCTATCGTGTTAGGCCTGCACATGAGGGGGAGTGATGGAAATATACCACATCCCACATTGGTTAATTATAAATCTTGACATGGCTTCATATACCTATTTGGACCCTCCACTTATAAGCTTAGGCTTGTAAGTTGGAAACTCAACATTTTTCTTTCTCATTTTTAACTAGAGAAACCTTTTTAATACCTTGAAATGAAAAAAAATACTTTCCTATAAGTTCGAATCCAGACACTTACTTGACAAGTGAGAAGAATTCCACTAGATCATGAAATCATCGACTTTTATCATTTTGATATCTTTTAAATTTCAACTTGCTTTCGAAATTATCATTTTGATATCTCTTTAAATTTCAACTTGCTTTCGAAATTATATACTCATAATCTGACACCCTAGCTAGCATAGCGTCGTGTACTTTCATATAGCTATTTGAAATATCATAAAGGGAAACAGTTTATATCATGAATATGAGAGTTACGTCTTTCCTTCACTTATTGCTTTTGATTTTAAATTTATATATGCATATAATTAAATATTTATAAGATAAGATTAGAGGACACAATTTTTAACCCAATTCCTAATTTATTGGGTTCACAAAATTCATTAGTTTCTCAAATTAAAGGACTTACATGGCCAAACTTCATTCATTATCTGACAAATCTACTTGGGTCAAAAATTGTGTCTACCTCATCCTCATCCTAATCCTGATCCTATATATATGTATGGGTCAACATTAGTGGACACGATCTTTTTATACATAATTTTTGGCATGATTCTTAAATCAATCAAAACCTTAATACATATAACCGTTCTTTGAACTTGTTTAGATAGGAAAATTGGGAACCTAAATTAGCTAAAGTAGTCAATATTTTGAAGTATTGATTACATTCTAGCCTGATTTGTAAGTTGTAAATAAGGTCTAGAAGGTGCGACCTTTAAATCAATATAGAAATACAAAACTTTTAAATAAGAAACATGTAATTACAAAATCGGGTATGTGGGTTAGTGAGCTTAACTCGCACTTATTCCATTTAGAACTGGATCATGTTTAATAATATTATCATGACCTGATGAGAATACATGCTTTAGGCATTCAAATTTATTGTTATTTGGAAGCAAGAAGCAAGAAATCATCATTATTATGGTTTCCTTTTGTATATTAACCTGATATAGATGTGTCTGTCAAATATCAACTGCTTTTGACGAAATGTACAATCATCGATAGTTATCTGGGTACGTCTAGTACGTAATATGCACAATAATACATGCTTTACCATGTCTCTTTGAAGGAACAATACATGTTTTTACATACCACAATGATTTCCTAGGACTTGACTTGGATCCTCTATAGGTTTTTTCTTGTAGGGATCTTGTTCGGTTTTTTATACCCTACAAGTTTTGCTAATCCAATGACTACTTATTTTTTTATTCATTTACAAACCAAACAATTCGATGGCCATGAGAAGCCAACAAGATCCCTACGAGAAAAAAAACCGATGGAGGATCCAAATACCTTGTTAATTAAAGCCACCTCATACCAACCATGGTCTTAAAAATTGCGATATATCGCTGTATCGAAGGGTGGCGATACGATATTTGCATGCGAAATTGGAAAATTTGAAAAAAAACAAAATATCGGGAGATATCGACGATATATTGCGATATATCGTCGATATCTCGGTAAGTTTCAATATCGTCAACATAATGTGAGAAATCGACGATATATCGTCCATACCGACACTAAGCACTATATCGTTCCACTGAATGGCTTTCTGGGTCTTTTTTTGGCTGTTTTCTGCTCCCTTTTCCAGTTTTTGTCCTGCTTTTTCAATTATTGTGCTGCCTTTTCAGGTTTTTTGTCCAAAATGAAGAGCTTTTCCACTAGTTTCAAACTTTCACGTGAAAGTGATTGTTTGAATTGCTTTCTGAGTCTTTTTTTTGGCTGTTTTATGCTCTCTTTTCCAGTTTTTGGTCCTGCCTTTTCAGTTTATTGTGCTGCATTTTCAGGTTTTTTATCCAAAATGAGGAGCTATTCCACTAGTTTCAAACTTTCACGTGAAAGTGATTGTTTGAAACTTTGAAAGTGTGAAAATCTCACAAATCAGCCTTTTCCTTTTCAGTATTTTGTCCAGAATGAGGAGGTTTTCCACTAGTTTCACACTTTCACGTGAAAATGATTATTTGAAACTTTGAAAGTATGAAATTGAGGGGTCAGCCTTTTCAGTTTTAAGTGGGGTGAGCAGCCTTTCACAGTTTCCCGTGAAAGACTCCTTCAGTCCTTCCAGCTTTCATCCATTAGCACTCCTTCAGTCCTTCCAGTATAAAAAACCAAGCACAACCTCCTTCTAATATAAGCTTCTTTCTAGTTAGTTCAGAGTTCAGAAATCAAAACTTCACTATAACTTGCAACTAGTTAAAGATCAAAGGAAGCTGAGAAGAAAGCAACTAGCAGCAGTCAGCAGACAGTAGTGCATTAGTTGAAGACTTGAAGGTTATAAACTTAAAAGTTATAAGCCTATTTCTCATATTTTTTGCCTCACACAAAATTTTCATTATTATTATGTATTATTATTATTATTTTTTTGTGAACTAATAAAATTTTGTATATTGTTATCTTTGTGTATCTGGTAGTTTGATTTTGATATATATATTTCATTCTTTTCCTTTTCTTTTTAATGAATTCATGAAGGGTGACTTTTGTCTTTATTATTTTTAGAACGGTCAAATTTATGCATACTTTATGTAATTTAGACATCCAATTAAATTATTATTATTTTTATTATATGTTTTCTATGTCCAATATCTGACTAAAATAGACAAAAAATATATCCTATTCATATTTGAATTTAATATATTCTTAGCATAATAGATTTCGATATATATACATTCGATATGTTAAAAAACCTACTTTTGATTTTTGAAAGTAGAATGGAAAAATATATTAGAAATTTAGAAATTTGTTGTAAATCAAACTAACATAGTAGCATTCAAAATTATTTATAAAGGGGAAAAAAAGAAAGGAAAAATATATTAAAAAGTATATACTAGTTAAATCAATGAACTCTCACAAATCACAATATATAATTGTAAATTTTAGTGATGTTTAATTGTTTATGAAAAGTAATATTTATATTAGAAATTTGTTAATTTTAACAATAAATGCATAAAAGCACATAATAGTTAAATCAAGGTCAATTGTCAATTGTCAAAATTATTTATTCATTTCAAACTAACATAGTAACCTCCAACGTAAAGTCGTACAAAAATTTAGAAAAAATAAAGAAATAAATAAAGTATACACAATCACATATGCATATTTAAATTCATATATCCAGTAAGGAAGTAAATAGTAAATTAGTAATATTATTATATATTTATATGTTCTACACGTGTACAAATTATACTTGTATAGTTGTATATTATCACGAAATTTACAATTATATTCTTTTAGCAAAAGATGGCAGGAGCGAAGAATGTTGATCCTGTATGGGAACATGGGAGTCGTATAGAGGGTACAGTAGGTGGTATCCAATATAGGTATTGTTAGAAGACATGGAAGAGTGGTAGGGCAACGCGGCTTAAGTACCATTTATTGGGTTCAAATCCAAAAAATAATATAGCAACTTACAACAATGTGCCTCCAGAAGTGAAAGATGAGATGCGTCAACTTTTGATGGGGAAAGCCACAGCAAAGGCAGCAAAGACAAAGAGAGATTCAAATGTTAGACAAATATTAAGGGGGGTATATTGGAATCCCAATCAGATGATATTGATAAAGATGATGATGATGACATCCTGATGTACCCAGTAAATTTGGATGCACAGGAAAGAAGAAACTATAAGAAAGCCTACCATGTTTCAAAGGCTAGTGAATGAGAGGAAGAGCAAATGAGACAATTCCAATCAGAGGCTCGTTTTGGAAGTTCTGGTGCTGGTGGCTCAGGTTCTTGTAAAAGTAAAAACGAAGGACCAATGCCTCCACTTAAACGTAGTCAAAGTGTTCGGGTGCCAGAAACTCATACCCCCCCCCCCCCCCCTCTTTCTTCTCTGTATAAATCATCACAATCAAAGCAAAGGACTATTAAGGATTTTTTTGTAAAGGCAAAATAAAGGAGGGTTTAGGTAGATTAGTTGCAAAATTCTTTATACATTAGAATGTCCCGCCTGAGAAGGCTGCCTCCCATCACTTCAAAAATATGATTGCTGAAACTCAGTCTTCTGGAACAGACGTTAATCCTCCTTCCCCGTATGAGATTAGAACTAAATATCTTGATATGGAGGTAATTACTAGTTTAATTCAAAATATTAGTATTTATTCATTATTAGGTTTTATTTATGACATTTTAATTTTTTTTTATATGATTTTACTTAAATTCCATTTCATCTCACAGGTGAAAGACATGAATAAATACGTTGCACAGATAAAGCCAATGTGGAAGACATATAGCTGCACCATTATGTGTGATGGATGGACAGGTCCAACAAAATTGTCCATCATCAACTTTATGGTATATTGTAAAGGAAAGACAGTTTTCTTGAAATCGGTGGATGCTTCGGATAGAAATAAGGACCATAAGTATATTTATATTTTGATGAGAAATGTTGTGCAATCAATTGGTAGCAAAAATGTTGTCCAGATAGTGACTGATAATGGCAACAATTATAAGAAAGCGGGGCAGCTGTTAATGAAAAAGTATAATTTATACTGGACACCCTGCGCTGCTCATTGCATCGACCTCATATTTGAGAGGATTGCTGATAAAAAAAGGTGTTAAAGAGATGATCACTGAAGGGAGGATGATCACAAACTTTATATACAACCACAGTTGGTTGTTGGCACAAATGAGAGCATGTTGTGGAGGAGATATTGTGCGACTGGATGCCACTCGGTTTGCCACAAATTATATTGCACTTGACAGCCTATTAAAGAAAAAGGCGGGCTTGAAAACCTTGTTCACTTTTGATGAATGGACTGAACATCCACTGAATATAACGCAAATAGACAGTCAAGTTGAATCACTTATTCTAAACAACGCTTTCTGGGCTAGGGTTACAAAAGTATGTAGTATTTATGAGCCTCTTTACCGACTGTTGCGCATTGTTGATAGTGAGGTATACCCGACCTTGGGTGTAGTATATCAAGCATTCCAAGTAATAAAAGAGGCCCTCCATTCATCTAATCAGAATATGGCATGGGTCTTAAAAGCTATAAAGGAGCGCTAGGACAAATCAATCGATCATCCTTTATTGTCGGCAGGTATAATTTATACATTATAAATTTCTAAGTTAAATTCTTATATCTAAAATTATAGATAATAATTTATATATCTTATTTGTTATTTGTTAGTTTGTTACACACTTGCACCACACAAAGCGAAACTAATTAAATTGTATATTTGTGTTTGACATGAATGCTAGCATACTACCTAAACCCAAAGTATCAATACAAGAATAACATTAGTCACAACCAAGAGTTGACTAATGCAGTGCTTCAGGTCTTCCAAAAGTCGGAACCAACAATATCCATATCAACAACCAATTGATTATATGCCCAATCCATACTCAATGTATCCATTAGTCCCACCACATACACATGAAGGAGCTCTTGAGACTGAACAATCAGATATATACCAATTGACTAATGCTAAACGCGGAATTTTTTATTGAAACTCTGGGAAACAATGATTTAGACTATAATACACAATATAGCATCAAAAAATTGCAATTTAAATGTGTATAAAACAAGTATGTGTTGTGTAGGGTATAAATAGTGTGATGCGATGAGAAAATAAATAATAGAAATTCATGCAAATATAGGTATATAACATCCAAATGTCATATGAGATTAAAATTTGTAAATATTTATCATTTACACAATAAACACTTACATACTTACATACTCACATACTTATATTAGTAGTTTAATACCACATGGAGTTCCTTGGTGGTTCAAAATCATCATTTCTATCCCTATTCTGCCTTTCTATATTGGTAATATTACGACAATAGGTTGGCCATTTCATATAATTAGCATAATTGAGTAGATAATTCTGTAAATAGCGGTCATATTCATCAGCAAAACAATGCCGTAGGATTCCATTGGTAGCAAATCTGGTTGTTCAGTCTCAGGAGCTCCTTCATTTGTATGTGGTAGGACTAATGGATACATTGAATATGGATTGGGCATATAATCAATTGGTTGTTGATATAGATATTGTTGTCCATAGATATATGCCCTTGAGGGATCAGTGTTATAATGGCCCATCCCATATGGGTTGTATGACCGATATGGCATAGGTTAGACTTGTTGATGGGGATAGGTATCTTGGCTCGAGTCTGTTCCATACCCAAAATGACTTTGTTGTGATCCTATACTCATAGACTCGAAGTTCAAGGAAAGGGAATCTACATCTTGTTGGCTGCTTGTGTTGTGTCCCCGTTTTTTCCTCAAATAATGTTTGCCTACTGCCCCGATACCTGGCCCTACTCTCCTAGAGCCATGGTCCTCATCCTGTGTCACATGTGTGAAATTTGCTTCACAAGTAAAAGGACTCAATAATGGCCTCGGACTAGCTCCAACTCCATAATTTCCACCCCCTCTTCCATTGTCCCCATCATCATTTCCATCACTATCCCCACCTCCAGTATCGGTGTCAGAAGAGTCAGAAGACTTAGAATGCACCGAGTCTGTTATTATTGCATCCTCGCTTAATAAAACCTCCTCAACTATAACTCTGTCGACGTCAATCCTGAGGTTTTGAGCTTCTTCTGTCACCTTTGGATCAGGTTCACCATCTGGCCCATCCATATGTGAGGGCCTAATCCACTCATAAAGAGGATTCTCATTCTCCTCTCCTAGTTCAACTGATATATCAAGCAGATTTAGGGCTCTAACTCTGTTGCATTGTCCATCTCAGCTTCCATATCTCTGACCCTCAACCTCATGTTGTAATAACAAAAGACTAGCTTTTCGAGCCTTTCATACGTTAGTCGATTGCGTTGCTTTGTATGTATTAAGGAAAATGTGCTCCAATTCCTTTCACAAGCTGAAGAGGAGCATGTTTGTGACAATATCTTCATTGCCAATTCCCTTAATGTTGGAGCAGAAACCCCATATATATCCCACCAGTCAGCTGCTCATAATAAAATGAAACTATTAATTTTATATTTACAATTTTAAAATTTATAAGTTAACAAATTTGTTAGTAGTCTATATAATTCTATACGCATCAGCTGTCATGCTTTCTCTTGATGCAATTGCGAGTTTCTCTCCAAATCTACCCCTCGCTTCTCGAAACATTATAATCTATAAGTGCAACCTTTTCATCAGTGATTAAATAGAATGAATATTAAAATATAAACTTTGATAGTTATTGTTATTGTGTTACCTCATTTCCAATCTCTCCACCCCTGTCGGAGTTTGGTTTTAACTTTTGGAAGACCTGAAGCACTGCATTAGTCAACTCTTGGTTGTGACTAATGTTATTCTTGTATTGATACTTTCGGTTTAGGTAGTATGCTAGCATTCATGTCAAACACAAATATACAATTTAATTAGTTTCACTTTGTGTGGTGCAAGTGTGTAACAAACTAACAAATAAAAAATAACAAATAAGATATATAAATTACTATCTATAATTTTAGATATAGGAATTTAACTTAGAAATTTATAATGTATAAATTATATCTGCCGACAATAAAGGATGATCGATTGATTTGTCTCAGCGCTCCTTTATAGCTTTTAAGACCTATGCCACATTCTGATTAGATGAATGGAGGGCCTCTTTCATTACTTGGAATGCTTGATATACTAGACCCAAGGTCGGGTATACCTCACTATCAACAATGCGCAACAGTCGGTAAAGAGACTCATAAATACCACATACTTTTGTAACCCTAGCCCAGAAAGCGTTGTTTAGAATAAGTGATTTAACTTGACTGCCTATTTGCGTTTTATTCAGTGGATGTTCAGTCCATTCATCATAAGTGAACAAGGTTTTCAAGCCCGCCTTTTTCTTTAATAAGCTGTCGAGTGCAATATAATTTGTGGCAAACCAAGTGACACCCGATCGCACAATATCTCCTCCACAACATGCTCTCATTTGTGCCAACAACCAACTGTGGTTGTATATAAAGTTTGTGATCATCCTCCCTTCAGTGATCATCTCTTTAACACCTTTTTTATCAGCAATCCTCTCAAATATGAGGTCGATGCAATGAGCAGCGCAGGGTGTCCAGTATAAATTATACTTTTCCATTAACAGCTGCCCGCTTTCTTATAATTGCTGCCATTATCAGTCACTATTTGGACAACATTTTTGCTACCAATTGATTGCACAACATTTTTCATCAAAATATAAATATAGTTATGGTCCTTAATTCTATCCGAAGCATCCACCGATTTCAAGAAAACTGTCTTTCCTTTACAATATACCATAAAGTTGATGATGGACAATTTTGTTGGACCTGTCCATCCATCACACATAATGGTGCAGCCATATGTCTTCCACATTGGCTTTATCTGTGCAACGTATTTATTCATGTCTTCTACCTATGAGATGAAATGAAATTTAAGTAAAATCATATAAAAAAATTAAAAGGTCATAAATAAAACCTAATAATGAATAAATACCAATATTTTGAATTAAATTAGTAATTACCTCCATATCAAGATATTTAGTTCTAATCTCATACTGGGAAGGAGGATTAACACCTGTTCTAGAAAACTAAGCTCCAGCAATCATATTTTTGAAGTGATGGGAGGCGGCCTTCTCAGGCGGGACATTCTCATGTATAAAGAATTTTGCAACTAATCTACCTAAACCCTCCTTTATCTTGCCTTTACTAAAAGCATCCTTAATAGTCATTTGCTTTGATTGTGATGATTTATACAAAGAAGGAAGAGGGGAGGTATGAGTTTCTGGCACCCGAACACTTTGACTACGTTTAAGTAGAGGCATTGGTCCTTTGTTTTTACTTCTACCAGAACCTGAGCCACCAGCACCAAAACTTCCAAAATGAGCCTCTGATTGGAATTGTCTCTTTTGCTCTTCCTCCCATTCACTAGCCTTTGAAGCATGGTAGGCTTTCTTATAGTTCCTTCTTTCCTGCGCATCCAAATTTACAGGATACATCAGGATGTCCTTATCATCATCTTCATCAGTATCATCTAATTGGGATTCCAATATACCACCCCTTAACATTTGTCTAACATTTGAATCTCTCTTTGTCTTTGCTGCCTTTGCTATGGCTTTCCCCATCAAAAGTTGACGCATCTCATCTTTCACCTCTGGAGGCACATTGTTGCAAAATGCTATATTATTTTTTGGATCTGACCCCAATAAATGGTACTTAAACCGCGTCGCCCTACCACTCTTTCATGTCTTCTGACAATACCTACATTAGATACCACCTACTGTACCCTCTATACGACTCCCATGTTCCTATACAGGATCAACATTCTTCGCTCCTGCCATCTTTTGCTAAAAGAATACAACTGCAAATTTCGTGATAATATACAACTATACAAGTATAATTTGTACACGTGTAGAACATATAAATATATAATAATATTACTAATTTACTATTTACTTCCTTACTGGATATATGAATTTAAATATGCATATGTGATTGTGTATACTTTATTTATTTCTTTATTTTTTCTAAATTTTTGTACGACTTTACGTTGGAGGTTACTATGTTAGTTTGAAATGAATAAATAATTTTGACAATTGACAATTGACCATGATTTAACTATTATGTGCTTTTATGCATTTATTGTTAAAATGAACAAATTTCTAATATAAATATTACTTTTCATAAACAATTAAACATCACTAAAATTTACAACAATATATTGTGATTTGTGAGAGTTCATTGATTTAACTAGTATGTGCTTTTATATGCATTTATTGTTAAAATCAGAAAATTTCTAACTTTCTAATATATTTTTCCTTTCTTTTTTTCCCCTTTATAAATAATTTTGAATGCTACTATGTTAGTTTCATTTACAACAAATTTCTAAATTTCTAATATATTTTTCCATTCTACTTTCAAAAATCAAAAGTAGGCTTTTTAACATATCGAATGTATATATATCGAAATCTGTTATGCTAAGAATATATCAAATTCAAATATGAACAGGATATATTTTTTGTCTATTTTAGTCAGATATTGGACACAAAAAACATATAATAAAAAAAATAATAATTTAATTGGATGTCTAAACTACATAAAGTGTGCATAAATTTGACCGTTCTAAAAATAGATAAAAACAAAAGTCACCCTTCATGAATTCATTAAAAAGAAAAGGAAAAGAATGAAATATATATCAAAATCAAACTACCAGATACATAGAGATAACACTATACAAAATTTTATTAGTTCACAAAATAATAATAATAATAATAATAATAATACGTAATAATAATGAAAATTTTGTGTGAGGCAAAAAATATGAGAAATAGGCTTATAACTTTTAAGTTTATAAACTTCAAGTCTTCAAGTCTTCAACTAATGCACTATTGTCTGTTGACTGCTGCTAGTTGCTTTCTTCTCAGCTTCCTTTGATCTTTAACTAGTTGCAAGTTATAGTAAAGTTTTGATCTCTGAAGTCTAAACTAACTGAAAAGAAGCTTATACTGGAAGGAGGTTGTGTTTGGTTTTTTATACTGGAAGGACTGAAGGAGTGCTAATGGATGAAAGCTAGAAGGACTGAAGGAGTCTTTCACGTGAAACTGTGAAAGGCTGCTCACCCCACTTAAAACTGAAAAGACTAACCCCTCAATATTTCACACTTTCAAAGTTTCAAATAATCATTTTCACGTGAAAGTGTGAAACTAGTGGAAAACCTCCTCATTCTGGACAAAATACTGAAAAGGAAAAGGCTGATTTGTGAGAGTTTCACACTTTCAAAGTTTCAAACAATCACTTTCACGTGAAAGTTTGAAACTAGTGGAATAGCTCCTCATTTTGGATAAAAAACCTGAAAATGCAGCACAATAAACTGAAAAGGCAGGACCAAAAACTAGAAAAGAGAGCAGAAAACAGCAAAAAAAAAAAGACTCAGAAAGCAATTCAAACAATCACTTTCACGTGAAAGTTTGAAACTAGTGGAAAAGCTCTTCATTTTGGACAAAAAACCCTGAAAAGGCAGCATAATAATTGAAAAAGCAGGACAAAAACTGGAAAAGGGAGCAGAAAACAGCCAAAAAAAGACCCAGAAAGCCATTCAGTGGAACGATACAGTGCTTAGTGTCGGTATGGACGACACATCGACGATAGATTGTCGATATATCGTCAATTTCTCCACGATTTCTCACATTATGGTGACGATATTGAAACTTATCGAGATATCGACGATATATCGCGATTTTTGTTTTTTTTCAAATTTTCCAATTTCGCATGCAAATATCGTATCGCCACCCTCCAATACAACGATATATCGACGATATATCGCGATTTTTAAGACCATGACTACCACCCAATAGCAAAAACACCACATGCAACCAATCATCAACATTAGGGCGCAACAATGCGCCCAAAACGTCATCCCCACCCTTCACACGCGTAGGAATCCTACCACATGGGAGAAAAAACTAGTTGTCTGGCACGTGTGGGGCGGGTTGATGCAGGACAACCTCAAGAACAATAAAAGAGAGAAAAGTAGAGAAAAGAAAAGAAAGAAGCTTGAACCCTAGAAGTCGGCACCAAGGGGGTTTTGGAGTCGGCACCAAACCTTGGAAAAATCTCCAATTTTAATTCATTATAAACTAATCTTAAAGAGACTATTGGAGCTCTTATATAGGGACTCCAATTACATCAAAATAGGAAATTACTTAACCATAAAATCTAGAAAATAAAAAAAGGCAATTTTCTATTATTCCATAAATAACTTAATAAAATAAAATAAGTAATTAAACTTGTAGCCCCAAATCTTCAAGTCAATAGGCTAAATTGGACCACCTTGGTGTACCATGTGTTTGTTGTTCCCATCACGGATGGGGGTAGCGACAATGTGTTAGAATAGAAGGAAGATATACCAAGAGATATTGAGCTCCAAATCCTCTATATGTTAATACAATATTCTTGGGTTATACTTTTGAGTCTTTGATCATAAAGGTGATTTGAGTTTTTTTGGGAGAGTTTTAGTTGCATACAAGATACTCTAGAGAATCATTGAATCTTTCGAGTAGAACCTCACACAATGCAATGATGTAGGGGACATATCTTTCTAGGAATAGCGCTTTGTAGTGTGCCTCGATCCAAATGGTAGGCTATCCTAAACTCTACTTTCTAATGAAATTATTATTCTTGATTATGCTTGATTATATTCATTTGGAGATTATTGTGTTATTAAATTAATAAAAATTCCTAACAATATTTCCAACATGCATGAGTTATATAAATATATATACAGCATGTCACAATTGTAATAGGTATTTTATATTGGCATTTCAAAAATAAGAAAAGGAAACCAATTCAACAAGCTAACATTCTTGTTCTTGCTCTAATACTTTATGTATTATAGAATGACTTCATAAATAATTATATCTACAAAATGGAACAATTATTTGTAATTGGTGAGTATGCTTACTTATTTCTTTCCTACACCACCCATTCCAAATGATATTGATTGTCAACGACAAGTTAACTTGGAATAAAGCGACACCAATACATATTTAATTTGTTCATACTCTTATGATAAAGTTACAAAAATAAAAAGAATTAATGGGCCAAAAATTTATCTTCAAATAAAAGAGGATTGCTGATAATCAAATATTTAGAAAGTGTTAACCTCAATGAGTGATAATATAAAATACCAACAAATACACCATAAAAAATTGGCCATGTATATACATATATGCATCAATATATAATATAATACACACACACACACACACACACACACACACACACACACACACGTACAGTCCTATTATCAGGTGCACCTCATATTGATAGTAATATCAGGTGCACTCCAAAACTCTACCTAGTGATTTGTATTTTGTGAATCCAACCATTGAATTAGATAGCCTTCTCATGTAGGTGTTCCACACCAAAAATCAGGTTGATCTGAGATTGATTGTTATTCGATCCAAAACGTGCATTTTTTAATCAATAACAATCGCTTATTTATGGCATTTCGAATGAAACAGCTTTTAATCTTAGATCAACTTAATTTTTGGCATGCATGACCAACATATTAATCAAATTTAATCCGATGGTTGGTTTAGCCAAATACGAGTTGCACGTAAGAATTTTGGAGTGCACTTGATGCAAAATTGCATTAGGTGCACCTAATAATAGAAGGACTCTACACGCATAATAATAATAATAATAATAATGCACAAGAGCAATTTCTTCTACTACCACTACAAGAACAAACGACGACGAACAATACAAATTCTTTTCTTTTTTATAAATATTCCTTGGCAAATGATTTACAAAAAATTATTTTGAATTCATTTTGAGGCAAAAGAAAAGGAAACCAAAAAATGAAGCACATATGTTAAATTTGTCACTCATTCCGAATCCCAAATCTTCAATTATAAACTATCCAATTCCATCCACTATATTAAGCAAATTGCAAAATATTACCTAAAACCATGAACATGTCCCTTTCCCTATGGAGTTTGGATTTGGTAAACTCAACACCATGCTGCATTTGATTGCAGCCATCTGATGAGTGTTTTGATGGATTGGATTAAAACATCAAAAAGTTGTTACTGAAATAACTGATGGACCTCAACAGGATGTTTTAATCCAAGCCGCCAAAACACTATTCAATAGCTGCACATAACTCAGCACGATGTTTAGTTCCTATTGATTTTTTAGAACTCAGCACTGGATCCAAACCCTTCCGTGTGAAGCCAAATTATAAAGAGACTAAAAATGATCTCATATGTTGTTGTCGACTGTTACTGGTATGTCATTATATATATATATATATATATATAAACTAACTCCCATACTACGCCATTAATTCCTGCAAAACTATGTCACTATTTATACCAGTGAAGACCAATAGGAAATAAAGAAAAATGGTTAAAATATTCAGGAAATGAAGCTCTTTTTAAACATCTTATATTCCATCACACTTTCAGATCTGAGATCCAAAAAGAGTCCACACTCCTGGGAAAAGTGAGAAAAATTAAATTTCCATACTGCTCCTTTTGATTGCTAGGAGAATGTACGAGGTCCAAAAGATACACATTTGACATTTCACATCAAATATATAAATTTCATAACATTACCCAACCAAAGGAGCAAGGCAAACCTTAACTTCTCCCGCCTGAATACTAGTATTGCCAAATCTATCCAACATTGATGAGACCTGGATAACAAGAGAAACCATCAAAAGAAGACCAAGTCTAGCTCACAAGTAAATTCAGCATAAAAAATTAGTCAAGGCCAAATAAACACAGTAAAGAAAGAAGATTCAATCTAGGAAGCAAACAGAATTTCATAGTGTATCGCTCAAACTAATTGTTTTCATCCGATTAGGGTTTGATAGGAGTAAAGCGAAGAGCAGAGAGCAGCAGCATTTCTAAAAATCTAAAATCAAAGAAAAAAAAAAAAAAAAAACCCCATCAACTGTCGTAGATCTAGGACGGGAAACAGGGAGCAAGAAAGATCTGGCTCAATAAAATCTATTTTCCTTGTAAAGGAAATTTTAAAAAAAAAAAATCAAAATAATAATAATAATAATAATACAAAGCTATAGAATGGAAACGAATATATGCATCAAAATGAGATCATCATAAAAAAAAGGTTCAGAATCATCACATTCAAAATACCTGCTAAACATGAAATGCGATTGGTGAGATATGGGATTTTTAAGGGGAAAGTGGATGAGATTTTCAGCTGGGAAGCGTGGGACTATCTAGGATCTATCTGGGAGCTACATGAGGATCGATTGGTGAGTGCAGTGCTTTCCAGGGGCAAACTAGTGATTGTGTAGGTTGGGATAATCCAAGAGATCAAGATTTAGGCGGGGACCGAGAGGGTGGGTTACTGATCTAGTCACTTCATAGCCTAATTAGCAAATACTCGTATTACCCGTATAATTCATGTATATACATATTTTTTTTTAAAAATTCTGTTTTTCTTATAGAGTTTAAACATAATTGAAAATATTCGGTTTTTTTTTTTTTTTTATAGCAAACATATTATTCACGTATTTGACATATTTTGTATTATATTTATATTAAAATACTCTTAATTGTATTGTTGACAAGTCGACTCTTACTATAATTATTGACAATACTATTGCCAAAATTTAAAATATCTTAATTCTTATCTTTATTTTGTTAAAACAAAATCTAATTTATAATTTTTCTATTGTAATTTCCTATCTCTTTATATTTTTTTGGGTTTGTTAAAGATTAAATGCTTGTATCTATTCTTTTGCTATATAAACCACGTTTTATATGATTTTAGAATAAAAATTATAAAATAATTTAGGGAATAGAAATGTGAAAATATATATTGATCAAAATTTACATACTTATTAATTTTTAGTCATCTTCTTAACTAAATTCCTGTTCTTTTTTAAGTAAATGTTGAAAAAAATAAATAAATTAAAATATTAAAATTGATTAATATTTTATACGTTATTGATTTTTTAACAATATTTTATAAATATTTAAAGAAAAAAATACAAAAATAGTGATTAATAGTGATATACTAAATGAAATAACGTAACAGATTCGCATATTTTTTGTCCCGGATTTTTAATTAAAATTCATATTATACTCGTATGTGCTCGTATTTGTATTATTTTCATTTCCGTTTTTTTATGCCGAATTTTTCATCATATTTTTTGCAAGAAAATCCAAGTTGTACTCAGTACATATGCCGTCTGTTGTCCCAAGTAAACAACCCTAGAGGGGGGGTGAATAGGGTTTTTAGTCAATTAAAAATTAATAGAAATCTCAAAATCTGATTTTTGCAAATAAGAATGAATATAAGAATGAGCAATAATAAATAGATTAAGAGAAGATAATGCAAACACAAGATTTAACGAGGTTCGGCCTTCTCGCCTACGTTTTCGCCTCAAGAGCTCGCTTGAGAATTCCTCAATCCACTATCACTCTCCTTCAAGGTAGAGCAACAAACCTTTACAAGTCAAGTGCCTTCAACCAACACTTTGCTCAACAACACTTCTTCAAGTGCCAAGAAAGGATTATCACCAACCCTTGATTACAAGATTGTAGAGATGAGATTTGTGTACAAAGAAACTCTCTTCAAGAATGAATAACACAGAAGTTAATAACTCAGCTCTCTTCTAATTGATTGCTCAATGAATACTCTTAATGAATTTTAGGGCCAGAAGAATGAAAACAATGAATGCTCTTATATTGATCATCATAAATGCATTTGAATCATTTTTTATATAGGCAATATGAATAATATAACCGTTTGGTGCAATAAATGCTGAGAAAGAGCCGTTTGGTGGCATTAAATGCCCCAACCACCTTTCAAAAACTAACCGTTGGAGATCTAATTTCATAGAATCAGTCGACTGATTTGGCAAATCAATCGACTGAATTTGGCAGTCGACTGATTTGGGAATTCAGTGGACTGAATTAGGTAGAATTAGAAGACAGAAGCAGGGGACCTCTACTGGTCAAATGAGTCGACTGAATGCTCATTTAAGTCGACTGAAAGTGATATTAAGTCAATTGAAATGGGCAGAAAGTATGTCAAAGTGATTTTACAAGAGTTTTGTTCAATAGGGTCCAATAGAATCATCTCAGGCTTTATCCAATTGATGAGATCAATTTACCTAAGAGTCCTAAGGTCCATCTAGGTCAATAGAGCGATTATATGAACAATCAAGTACATCAAAAACCTATATCCTCACTCATAGTTATTTAAGTATCTATGTTGACGATGCTAGCTTGGTCTTGAGTGTTTGTAGGTCTTTTGCATGCTTTTTTGCTCATGTGGTGCTATGTTTGATCACCCTTGATGTACCATGTTATGGATATGCCTTGAAACAATCAATCCTTGCTTTTGTTTGATATATTTCATTCTTGAGTACCTAGCTTTGATTATTCTCTAACATATAAACCATTAGTACTGACATTGATCCTTTGTTATCATTAAAATCTCGGATATGCCCTTGGTCATATAACCTTAGGGCTAACACTGTCCCATATTCACTCATACCATGCTCAGAGATTTAGGTTCCATAGGAGGGTTTAAAGGGCTTGTGGTGTAGGGCCTTGAGCACATGATAATGCCGAGAGCTGCGGAGGTGCCAACCTAGTTGGGATTCCTTGACTCTTCCTGATGTTTAAGAACCTTTTATTAACAAACAAACAAAAAAAAAAAAAAAAAAGGGCCTTGCTGTGGGATGGTTCCTGTTATAAAAAAAAATAAAAAAAAATAAAAAATTGATTTAACTAGAGCACTACAAATTGAAAAATGATAAGATACCCTCCCAGTTTCCACAATCTTCAAAGCATCTCCTAAAGAAGTAGTAAAATTGAGGTAACAAATTGTACTTTGCTACCTTAGGTGGCATTCTGCTACCTCACTTGGAAATGGATATTCCAAGAGGTAGCAATCATTAATATTTTAATATTTAAACATTATTTGATATAATTTTAGACAATTTAAGATGGTTGGAAAAAAAAAATTGGGACAAAGTTGTTTCATTTATGAAAATAATGTGAAGAAATATGACTTGGTCGATCACCAAAAAAATATAAAACAAAAATAAAAATAAAAAGGGAATTTGACACAAAATATTTGCCTCATTGAGAATTCACAATTGCACACATTACGGTAAGAAATCCACAACATCAAAAGGCTCAAAACCTAACCCCCATTTTCACCCGAGGAAGACTATTGCCACCACATAAAGTATTCTAAGCCCCCATTAGTTTACACTTTTTTATGGTTTTATGAAAACTATGAAAGGTTTTTACAAAAACTAACTATGATGTCCACTAGAAAATATCATTTGGAACAACTTTGTAGGAGAAAGTTTTTTCAAAATCTGTCATTTAAGTGGACTTTTTGGTCATTTATAATCTCTATTACATTTTCCATGAAAAATGGCCTAAAAGTCCACTTAAATTATAGATTTTGAAAAAACTTTCTTCTATAAAGTTGTTTGGAATAATGTTTTCTATTAAGCTACATGATTAGTTTTCCTAAAAACCTTTTTTATTTTCATAAAACCTTAAAAAATATAAATTAAGTGGGAGGCTTAGAGTATTTTATGTGGTGGTAATATCATGGCCCTTTTCACCCTCATTCTCTCTCTTCGTCAAAACCTAACCCCCATCCTAATGGATTTTCTCAGCCATACTATCTCTCCCGAATCTGGATTAGCTGCAGTAGCACCCCTTTTACTACAGGGTGTTGTAGCCCTTGGGATCACGATACCTGTCCAAGGAGAGGCAATGGATGGCTAATCCATGAAACTCCTCGAAGAAGCGTAATTTATGGACAAAACTTGGCTCTTCCTACTGGAGGAGCAACTCCTCCTCCAATCTAACGTGGCTGATTTATTAATTGACACATGTCTGCCAAGCACATGGCACTCACGTGATATATTAGCATTCTCCCCAACAATTCTGATTGGTAAAAATGAGAACCCAAACAAAAATTGAACTCGTTCCACTGCATCTCTCTTTCCTCTCCCTCACGTCTCCTTCACATCCCCTGCTTCTTCTCTTCTCTCCAAAACTGTAATTTCATTTACAACCATCTCTTCCTCCCTGATTTGTTTTCCATGATCTGATCCTTCACCTACCCCAAATCCCCTTCCTTCAATACATGCAACAAGGTCCCAATTTGAGGCTTTTCAAAAACAAATTTCTTTTTATGTTTGCTTTTGGATTTTCTATATTCAATTGTTCACATTTATTCGCACAGTAAATAATTTTGTGCTCAATTATGATGGACTAATATCAACATAAAGTTTTTTATGGACGTGTATATGTGTATCTATATATATATATAGAGAGAGAGAGAGAGAGGACGTTGCAGACGCCGATCACCGGAGATTATAGGCGAGCATGTTAGCGATGGAGTTCAAGTTAGAAATTGAGGATGAGTTGCAAAGATTTTCGGCGAGCACATTGCAAACGCCGATCATCGGCTGATAATGGTTCAAGAACCATGTGGAATGAGTTCTGCTTTGCCCTTATTTTCCTCTCAACAATCAAAACAAGATTGGCTCATGTATCACGTGAGTGGCATGTGCATGGAACAAGTGTCGATTAAATAATTAGCCACGTCAACTTTGTAGGAGGAGTTGCTCCTCCGGCATCAGGAGTGACGTTTTGTCCGTCATTTAGGGCCCGTTTGGGAACGCTGTGGCTTTTAGAGCTTTTACTGTAGAAGAAGAGAAGTGGAAGCTAGTACTTCTAATTGACTACTGAATTGCGTTTGGGAATTGTATTTCAAAAGTGCTGTTGGATGTTGAAAGTGCTTTTCTACCTGTTTGGCAAGTAAAGTCCTGAAGTGACTTGTAATCCTGAAATGACACTATTACCCTTACCATAAGTGCTTATTTAGGCTGTTTGGCAATAAAAGTACTTTTACTCTAATTTTATTAAAGTGCATAACTTTAAAAGAGGATTACGTCAAAACTACAAGTCAAATATTTTGTTGAAAATTACCATAGTTTGGAGTTGTCTTTTCACAATAAATAAATAAATAAATAAATAAATAAATAAATAAATAAATATATATATATATATATATATATATATATATATATATATATATATAAAATTAAAATAATAATACTAATAATAAAATGCTAATACAATTATATGACATTTCAAACACAACACAAAGTGCCCACCCAGTTGAACCAAGAAAACCAAGAACAAACTCTTCTTCTTTTTTTATTTTTTTATTTTTTTTATTTAACTCTTCTTCTAAGAGTAACTCCATGACATATTTAATTTATGATAAAATTTGGATGAGGGGTCTTATTATGAGCAGAACCATTAAGTTCAAGAAAGCTTGCACTGTTACAAGAATGCAACATGATTGCCTAATTGGTATAAGTCAGGCCATAATTATGCAAACCAAGCACTATTCTGAGTATTCAATTTCAAGGCACGATTTTGGAGCAGGTAATTGGTTATATCAAACTATCTACCAAAGAAAAAAGTAAAAGAAAATTATTTCAAGCTGGAGAATGATATGGACTATATAGAATAGGACCTACGTGGACAAAACCCAAATTAAAGAGCTAAACCCAGATGGGAGAGATGGGAGAGATGGGAGAGAGAAATGTTTCCCTCAAGCTTCCTTCGTTTCAGCAGAGGCACGGGAGAGATATCAACGTTGAAGGAGGAGTCAGGATACATCAGGCATTTAAGTTTTTTCATGTTAAAAAGGTAAGGGCATTTGAGGTATTTCCAAATGTTCATTAACCCAGCAATTGGGCTTCTGGGCTGCGTTTTTGGAGAAGCAGGGGTCTCCCCACTTTAGCCCAAACGTGCTTCTAACCCAATAAGCTCTTCTCCCTATTTTACCCAAACACATCTAAAAGCCCGTTTGACAGCCCAGAAGCGCGTTTGGGCTGCCCAGAAGTGGATCCAAACAGGCACTTAATAGCCTAACGTTAAAACTGATGGCGTTAACCTCAGCAAATCTGCAACCCAAAACTCTCTCACTCTCTCTTCAACCTCCATAACCACTACACCCCAAGGTCCCCAACATCCTTCTGAACACCACCGATTTATAACCATAACAGTAAGTATGGCAAATCTGAACCCATCAAGCCACCATCTCTGTCTTCCCCACCACCACCACCACCAACACCATCATCCATGGACCACTTCCATCTGAACCCATAAAGCCAAAACCACCATTCTCACTGCTTGCACCAGCCACCATATTTAAATCTAAAACAGATCTATAATTATAATGCAATTTTGGGTGCCTATTGTAATGCAATTTTCAAAGCAAAATCATAATACCGTTGATGAGAGTCACTGCACCATCATCTATCATAGCGAACGAAGGAGGAGGGGTCCTGTTTGATTTTTTTCTTCTTTTTAATGGGTTATATGCCTAATTTGTTCCAAAAAAAAGGGAGGGGTTTTGTTTCCTCGGTCGCCGCCGGCCATCGCACCTTGCTTCCATGGTCATGGATTATTATTAACCCTAAGCCAAAGGAAAAGAAGAAAAAATAAAATTAATTTCGAGAAATGTGTGCTTTAAGGGGAAAAAATGGATGGTTGATGATAAGAATATAAAACTGGGTTGGATTATCTAATTAAAGGGTTACAGATGATGGAGTTGCGCATCGCTTGGGAATTATGACCTTAAACTCCAGATTTATCCGATCCCATCATCGTTTGAGATTTGGATTTGGTGCAGTTTGTACCTTTAACTGCACCTTTAATTGCATGGTGAAGTAGCCCTTGGATGGATGACACATGGCAAATGAAAGGAACGAAAAGTGGGATTTAAGGTTTTTTTTTTTGTTCCATAGCAGCAAACGCTGTTACTCTTCTCATGGCAAATTCAACCTTTAAATCCCAGTCGTTCGTCCCTTCCATTTGCCACGTGTTATCCATCCAAAGACTACTGCACCATGCAATTAAAGGTGCAAACTGCACCAAATCTGAGTCCCACGGTTCATTGTTTGATAGAATTTTTCGCCCTAGGAGGTTATCCCATCGATGAGCAAGGTTGATTGTCTTTTTTTTTTTGGGGGGGGTACTCGTTGCAGACACTTGAATCATTAAGGTTTGATGTGCTGACTACCGACGGTGAGCGTGGTGACAAGCGGGGTGGTTTGTCTCGCCGATAATATGTTGACCAGTAAGGATGGAGAGAGAGAGAGAGAGAGAGAATCATTTTAATGCCCAACGACGTTAACTCTCCCTTAAATGATGTTTTTTTGAGGCGTTTCATGCCTTAGCCATCCATTGCCATTCCTTTGTCATGATCCCAAGGGCTACAGCACCCTGCAGTAAAAGGGGTGCTATTGCAGCTAATCCGGCCGTCTCTCCCACCATCGTTAGAGAGAAAGTGAGTGGTCTCTCCTCCCTTGGTTTGAACGGTGACCAGACATTCATGCGGCCTTGGTTTGAACAGTAACCAAACCTTCTTATCACTTGTTCATCGCCCTCGTGGCAGCGAAGAAGCATTGGTCTCTCCTCTCTCCCACCTCTATTTATCTCCTCACAAACAGTAACATCAATTACACTGACAAGCCCTCCCACCCTCAGACTTCTTCTCATGTAGGTTTGAAACCCTCTTCTTCTTAGGCCTTTTGTTGATGCCCGAGCCCAGCTCGAAAGGCCTAGACCATGGGTAGCCTGAGCCTGTCTCAAGCCCGGCAACATATGGCATTATGATTATTTTCCACTTTTTGGGAAAGTAACTTTTGGTGACTACTTCCTAGATTAATACCAATAAAAAGAATTTTATGTTACCTTACAACAAATTGATAGTCACTTGACAAAAGTGACTACTAATGTCTTCTGTTTTGGTGTTATGATAGGTAGTGATCACCAAAAGATAATTTCTACCTTTTCTGCTTTTGTTATAGCAGGCCCGAAGCCCAAGCGTAGGCCCAAAGCCCGAAAAGGTCTAGGGCCATGGGTTGGGCCTAGGCTTCACATATTTTTTTATAGCCCGCCCGATGAATAGTATAAGAGGTAATTCGGCCCGATGTCGAGGCCTACATGTACAGGGCAATTATAGAAGAAAGTCCATAGAGTGTTTATGTATGGATTCTCCACTGCTTCGTATCAAATGGGAAAGGCTAGGGCAGCTAGAAACGGATAGAAGACTAAAGAAATAAATAATGAGTAAAAGCAACGTACAAAAAAGGGGAACAAAACAGTACTTGACATGGACTGTTTCCACTCCAATAGGATTTGATCTCTCAGCCAGGCTATGCTACGGGAGGAGGCAGGTATCATGAGAAACCCATTTTAATATTTCATCTCATGTTCTACACCCTAGGTTATGTTTGTTAAGACGGAATGAGAGAGGAAATGGAATGGTGATTCCATTAGCCCAAAAGCAGTGATTATTTGGTAGTTCAACGAAATGAAAATTGTCATTTCTTTGTGGTGGTAAAGGAAATAGCCATTTATTTTCAAATCAAGAGGAATGGTTATTCTATTCCCACCCTTTAAAAAATGAAATCATTAAAAGTGGGTTCCACCTAATCTTTTCCATTCTATTCTCACCCCTTACGAAATAGTGGAATGGAATTTTGTTTTTGTTACGTTGTTATAATTGAAGCAGTTGTAGGCATTTTAGGATGGTCGAGTGGCCTGCATATTTATTTAGATCGGTTAATTTTAGTAAAGCATTTTGTTTTGGTGAAGATGAAGCTAATGGTTATTAGATGTATTTGGAAGAGGCTGCTGCATATGGTAACATAGATGCAATGTATATTGTCGGTGTAAGCATTTATTTTTTTGGTTGGAAATGTGGAGTCTGGTATGACGGTGTTATGGAGTGCGTGGAAAGAGATGCTGAGATGGGATCAAATGTATAGCCGCAAGCTTGCAAATGTGGTGGGTTTGTTGTGGTTATCGTGCGGTGGAGGTCGCGAAGTGTATGAGAAATTGTTTGTTAGTTTGTTGGAGTCTGGTGAGTTGAACACAGTATATGATGCAAATGAATTGTTATCATTGCTTGGGGATCATAGGGTGAACGTAAGATGTTGCATTGATTGTGTTGTAACCGGAGAATATTTCCTTTTCATAGGTGCATTGTTTAAACTTGGGTTTTGGCAATAAGTAGAATCAAAGAGAAGCAAATATAGTTTGGAAACTTGACATTAGTTTGGTTTGTTTGTTGAATGTTGTATTATGAATGGAAATGAAGTTAATTGAGGAATTGCTTATTTGTATTCTTATTTATTTTGCTATATGAAGAATGTTATAATTTTTTTTTTTTTTTTTTGAAATTGCAATGGAGCTTATAAAGTGAGTTCTAACTTCATAGAGATTAATGTGAGCAAAAAAAAAAATAATAATAGAGCTCTAAAATGATATTAGTCATGTGGACTTAATTTTTCAAAGTAGAGTGTATTCTGTTATTATGATTTGATATTGTTGCTATTGGATGATAAGTGGTTAAATCTAAATGAGATAAATAGTGGTGTGATCATGAATGATGGCGATCATTCAGAATTTTATAATAAAAATAAAATATGACTTTAATTTTTTAAGTCACTTTTTAAAGATCATAGCTCATTTTAGCATTTTTTTTTTTTTTTTTGGGTGGGGGATAAGATTCTATTTGATTAAGCACAAGAGAAACTTTTAGAATGACTCTGTTTTTGTCGTTTGGTCCATTGTGAGATTGGAAGATTTGAGAAGAAAATATTTATTTTTGGGTCCACTAAACTTCTAATTCAATTTAAGGTGTAGTAAGTGGAGAGAGATGTAAAATGAGAACAATTTTCTACTGAATGCATTTTTATCGCTGGTCAATTTTCAATACGGTTATATATATTTTTAGTGAGATCAATTCTCTAGATACAGGTAGCGCCTTTTTAAAAAATAATAATAAATTAAATTAGCTATGGGTAAGGTCGTTAGTTTCTCTTCAAACAAGAGTTTTGTTTTATTAAAAATACGTAGATATATATATATATACACACACTAGTATGAACCCGCGCGATGCGCGGGAATCACAAATAAATATGAAGACAACCAATAAGGGTCCATACATTTTCTTAACTTACATCCTCCACCCAAAAAACAATATAGATAACATGAAAAAAAACTGCATCCAAGCTTCAAAAGAAGAGGTAAAGTGGAGTACATACAAAGCTCCTCGCAATAAGGCTATCAAGACTTGTCACCTGCTACTTATAGTAGGATGTTAAAAATATTCAAAGTGGTCCCAAAAGTTGATGCTAATCACAGCTAGTGCTGCTACCACGACCAGGAGGTAAGTGTTTTCATGTTTGAAATTTGAAAAGGGGAAAAAAAAGGAAGAAGAGGGAAGGAGAGAAGGGAGTGTGTATGAGAAAAAAAAAAAGAAAAAAAAAAGGAAAGAGAGTTGCTGACATCATGGTGTGGGCCCAAAGATGAGGAGAAGGTAGGAATTTGGAGGGAAGGCTTATTAAGAAGCCATGTCATTATAATGTTGATGTCAGCATATATCTCTTAATTATAATATGTAATAGATATTATATGAGTATAATATGAGTATTGACTAAGTAAGGTTATCACTACTTATATAATGTGTTGTGTAGACCAATAAAATTTCCTTTATACCACAAAGATGGGCCTTGTCATCACACACTGCACTGTTATGTCAATGTGTTAAATCAATAAGAAGAGGCTATGCGGATGTAGGAAACTTGTATTAGTCCTGCAAAAACATTGCATTACATGAAAAGGATGGATAATGGAAAGACTTACTCTCCATCCCCCTCATATTACATATGGCCTTTAACTGATCAACTTAAAGGATGATTCTGTTTGGGGACAAATAATTTGTTATCAGCTCAAGCGGCTTATCCCTTATTTGGTCCAAATATCGTTTTTCAATGTGAGTATATCAATAGTGTTTTCTATAATTACAACGTGAGTATATCAATAGTGTCTTCTATAATTACAAAGATTTCTGAGAAAGAAATAGTTTTCCTTAGGCATGTGCCTTTTTCCTAATCTAAAAATTAAATGTTTTTATCGTCTTTTACCATTTAACATGAACAAATTCTGCGTTAATATACCATCTAAATCAATTTTGACTTACAAATTCCCCATTACGCATTGCATTTGGATTAAATTGGGCAATTTGCATTCACTGTTAGAGTACCTATAAAATAAATTAAGTCTCCCCAATAATTGTGTGAAATCATTAACTTTACAATCAAATCTCTCTTAAATAAAATAAAAAAATTGAAGGTGAACTGAGCAAATTGCAATTTTTTTTTATTGACGTGGCAACATTTGAGTGGACCCAACATTTGACTATTGTGGTAACGTTTAACTTCAGAGCTAGAAAAGAGTTGAACTTTTTGTTCATTCTATCCAAATATTCGATAGTTGCGTTTTGTAGTGAGAAGAGGGAACGGTTGAGTACACAGTGAAAGAAATGTTAGTCCCGCAAAGACATTTCATCACATGAAAAAAAAAAAAATGCAGTTGTATAAAAAGAATAATAATAAATTAAATTAGATATGGGCAAAGTTGATTCATTCTTCATCGATTAACTTTTAAAATAAACCTATTTTTTGATTGATTCCAAGAGTAAGTGAATGGAAAATTGTATCTAAAATTTTCTATTTTTTAATACATAAATCTAAAGGCATTGCAGAAAGAAGAGTAACAACCAGTCCAATCTTGGGGTTACTTAAATTAATAGATTAAAAACCATATTTTGGGACGTGGTACTAATTAAAGAAACGAAAAAAGAAAGAAGAAAAACAATGAAAGAAAGCAAATAAAATAAAATTGTTATATATATATATATATATATATATATATATATATATATATATATTTTGTCTTGTGATGAATTTTTTTTTTTTGATAAGCAAATGAGAATATATTAAAGGAAAGAGACAAGGTCATTCCCAATCTCAACTTCCTCAAACAAAACAGATGAAGGTAAGTCAGAGATTGGTATTAAACCAAATCTATTACAACACGCTGCCCATTGGGAAAGCTCATGAGCTGCAACATTAGTACTACGAGGAACATATCTAACTACGGACATATTAAACAAACACAACAAAGCTCTAGCATCACGAATAAGGGCATCAATCAACCATGAAGGTTGAGCTTCTCCATCACGGATTGGTTCCAAAACAAAGGAGGCATCCCCTTCCAAAATGATGTTGTCAAGCAAATTCACATGGGCTTCAGTCAAAGCAAGACAAGTCGCTTTTGATTCAGCAACCTGAGGGTCAAGGGAGCCAACTTTGGTAGTCCAAGCAAAGAGGAAGGTGCCTGAGAAATCTCTAGCCACGGCCCCGAGGACAGAGAAGGAATCTCTAATAGCCACATCAAAATTAAGCTTTGTCCAAAGAGGGGTGGGAGGGGACCAAGACAAAATAGGGGAAGTCCGGGACAAATCAACTGACTTACCCCTAGCACCCAAATGCTCCAACACCACTTTATTAATCTGGAGCAGAAGAGAAGCAGGGTCGATGTCCACCTTGTCAAAAATCACTTTATTCTGAGAGATCCAGAGAAGATCCATGAGAACAGTAGCAAAGATGATAAAGAACTCCACATCAGAAGGAGGTAAGCAAAGTCCAGGACCAGTTGAGAGAATAACACCCAACCATTCTACAGTATTGAGATGATTAAAAGAAGCGAGGCGTAGTGACCAAGAAGAATTCAACCACAGTATCTCAGAAACTTTACACTCCAAAAACAAATGTTTGGAGGATTCCAAAACAGCCCCACATAAGGGGCAAGAAGGGTAAGCAATAGGGAATCGGCGATTGAGAACTTCACGTACCGGTAGGATATCCCATAAAATCTTCTAGAATAGGATTTTAAACCTTTCATGAATGCGAGCATTCCATAAAGCCTTCCAAATTTCTTGGGAACAAGGACTAGCAAAAAGAGGGCGACAATGTAAATTTGTAATATAAGCGGACTTGATAGAAAATTCACCTTTGAGATTAGGAATCTAGGCCCAGTGATCAAGGGAATGGTTTTGAGAAATCTGGATCTTCAAAATGCATTCAACAGCATCAGCATCAAAAGTATAACGGAGTTTATCTAAATCCCAGACCCAATTTGGCTTAATGATGAGATCTGAGACCAAATTCAACCCCAACACATGATCACCTCTAGGAGTAGGGTGGAAACCAAAGAAGAAAGGAACCCAAGGGTCCTTCCAAAAGACAATACTAGTGCCATCACCAACAATGAAACACATCCCTTTAGAGAGAAGATCTTTACATTTGAGCATGCCATGCCAAACCTGGGAGCAATCTCCAGAAGAAGAAGAGTTAAAGAAATTATTGTGTTTGCAATATTTGGCCTTCAGCATATGGGCCGAGATAGAGTTGGGCTCAGAGCAAAACTTCCAACCCAATTTAGCAATAAGAGCTTTGTTAATCTCAAATGATTTTCTAAACCCCAACCCACCAGAGCTCTTAGGATAACAAAGAGAGTCCCATGCTTTAAGATACAAACCTCTACAATCAGATTTAGTGAAACCCCACCAGAAATCTCTAAAACACTCATCAAGCGAAAGACATATGCTTTTTGGTAGACAAAAGGTAGACATAACATAGTTGGGTAGCGTTGATGCAACAATTCGGATAAGAGTAGAGCGCCCCGCTTGAGATAAGGACTTAGCTTTCCAACCACATATGCGATTCTGAACTTTCTCAACAATATCATTGAAAGAAGAAGTAATGGATCGGCAGAAAAATAAAGGCAACGCCAGATATTTGGAGGCATTGGAGGCTTTGCGCAAATTCAGAATAGAGCAAAGGGTGGCAGCATCTCGACCCCGAAAATTGTTACTAAAATAAACTCAAGATTTATCGACATTGATAGTCTGACCCGACTAGGCCTTATAAGTATGGAGACATTGAAGGATGGCTTCTGCTTTACCAATAGTAGCTCTACTAAATAGAATGAGATCATCAGCAAACAGGACATGAGATACACCTGGACTACTTCTACAAATTTTAATTCCATGAAGAGCTCCTTGCTCTTCTTTCCTCATAAGCAACCTGGAAAGGACCTCAGAACAAATGATGAAAAGGAAGGAGGAAAGTGGGTCCCCTTGTTTGAGCCCTTTTTGGGGAGAAAACAAACCAATAGGGCTTCCATTAACAATGGTTTAGAAGGATGTGGTAGACACACACTGACTGATCTAATTAATCCAAGTAACACTGAAGCCAAAATAACGCAAAACTTCAAAAAGGAAGGGCCATTCGATCTTATCATAAGCTCTCTCCATGTCAATTTTAATAGCCATCAGACCACCTTTGCCTGACTTCTTCTTCATAGCATGAAGGATCTCGTGGACCATAATAGAGTTGTCAGAGATGGATCGCCCAGAAACAAACGCAGCTTGTAAGGGAGAAATAAGTTTAGGCAAAAGAGGCTGCAATCTATTTGAGAGAATTTTGGCTATACATTTATATATAACATTACATAGGCTAATAGGTCTAAAATGTTTAACTAAAAAGGCAGAAGAAATCTTAGGAATTAAAGCTATATTAGTGTGGTTTAATTGTCTTAACATAAAACCACCCAAAAAGAAGCTCCTAACAGAGGAGATAACATCATGTTTAATAATAGACCAGTAATGCTTGTAAAATAAAGCTGACATACCATCAGGGTCAGGGGCTTTATTAGAGCCTATACAAAAAATGATATTCTGGATTTCGACCTCATTAAGAATCAAGCAAAGCGCCTTATTATCCTCATCAGAATTGCATTGATTAATAAGACCATCCAGCCCAGTAGGAACAACAGGGGAGGAGGAAGTGAATAAGTCTATAAGCTGGCGGTTGAAGCAATCACCAATAGCCAACCTATTAGAAATCCATCGGCCGGAATCGTCTTTCAGGAAGTCAATAGAGTTCCTCCTACCTCTCATGACAGTTGAAAGGTGGAAGAACTTAGTATATGATCACCTTCTTTAAGCCATTTGATGTGGGAATTCTGACACTAAAGAATTTCCTCATGCCTATAACACTCATCAAGCTCTACTTGAAGACTGGCCATAGCTTCCAAGCAAGATGGGGAAAGAGGCAGCCGCAAAGCATTGTTAATCATCCCTTTAAACATTCCAATCTTCTTATGAACACTACCAAAAGAGTTTCTGTTCTAGATAGAAAGAGTGTTCCTAGAACTCTTGATTTTATAGCAAAGCCTAAAGGAAAGAGAACCCAGACAAAAAGATTTCCAAGCGTGTTCTACAACCAGAGAACTGGATGGATCCCAGTCCACATAGCTTGAAATTTAAACGGTCTCTTCACAGAATTATTAGTGCCAAGCGAGTCAATAACAATCGGGCAATGATCGGACGCCATAGTAGGGAGGTGGAGAACAGAGGCATGGGGGAATAACAGACACCAGCAAGAATTGGCAATACCCCGATCCAACCTCTTTTGAAAATTGGCAGCATTGCTTCTCTTATTATTCCAAGTGAAGGGATGACCCCCAAAACCCAAATTAATCAGCCCATTGATATCCATAAAACCACCAAGACCGCCAGAAGAGGGGCAAGAAAAGGGTTTGCCACCCTGTTTATCCACTTGAGATAAAACACAATTGAAGTCACCAAAATAGAGCCAAGGGCCAGCAAAAGAGTTGGCCAACTTATCAAGGTTAGCCAAAAAGGACTCCCTAGATTGCTAATACGGGGACCATAGACCCCAATGAGCATCCAAGGGGTCGAAGGTGGAGTAGAGAAAACTAGAGCATTAACAAGGTTACAATTGCACTCAATAACTTCTATCTCAATCCCATTTCTCTAGCTAAGGCAAATGCCCCCAGTTTTATCGACTGGAGGGACAGAGACAAAGTTGAAAAACCTAACACTATCAAGACGTTGCTTTAATTTCACATATGTGATCTTAGTTTCCAAAAGAAGGAGTACATCTGGTTGTAAGTCACGCACAAATGCCCGCAGAGAACAAACCGCTGCAGGACAGGCAAGCCCATGGCAGTTCCAAGATAAGAGAATCATTGTAGATGAGGGGGCAGGGCAAGACCCGCTGCCTCAAAGAAAGATGTAGAAGTTGCATCTTTGTTCACACTACGTGGAAGAGCGGTTTTGAAGGACTCATGTCCAGGGATGAACACAGCCGCCTGTCTGGCTAATTTTTTTAGGTAAAGCTTCCTAGCTTTCGGAAGGGAAGAGACTGTATTTGGGGTAGGTAAGGATAGATTGAGAGTAAGATAAGGATGTGGTGAAAGAGTACACAAGTTGGGTTGACCCATTGCAACTGTAGAAGGGAATGGTGGTGAAATATGTAGTTTTTTCTCTGAGTGGTGGAGACGTGGTATGAACTTTGCCTTTCTTTTGTTGGAATAGGAACTACACCCATCAGAAGAACGAGAGAGGGAGTGAGAGTCCGAAGGTGAGGGTGTGGACACAGGAGAAGGGTTACGAGAGATGGTGGGTGAGGGATGGATATGATCAGTAATTTCAGAAATATGGACAATACAAGAAGAGTTGAAATAGTCTACCTTGGGGGTAGGGACGGGGAATGGGGATATGGAATTATGTGGGATACCAACCAGTTGGTTAGGAATAGATATAATAATTGGTGTAGAACTAGATAGTGGGAGTAGGACTAACCAGATTATGTAGCACGTGAGGATCAAGGGTTGGGAGGAAACTAGAAGTGTGACTATCAGAGATAATGATAGCTGATGGAGAGTTGTGCAAAGTTGATGTAGATAGTTCACAAGGGGTAAGGTGGGGGGTGTCAGGGAGGACAATCACATTTAGAAGATTGATTGAACCAACAAAAGGCCACGTTTGGAATGGACGCGCCTCTGAAGTGATCAACGACTGGTTGCTCACACCGAGAGGAGGAGGAGAAGGAGAAGGAGAATGAGAAGGAAAGGCCCTAGTGTTAGCACTACAAGGAGCTCTCAACTAAGGACCAAACGCCATCGAACCATGGGTGGGGTTTATAGTATCAGCCATCCTTGACGGAAGATCCACTGAACAGAAACTCTCGCAGTGACCCAATCTACCACATTATAACAAAAATCCACCAACCGTTCGTACTTGAATTGAATGCATACGTCAGGCTTAGCAGCTCACTTGAGAAGAAACCCAGTTTTAAGGGGATTCTGAACATCAATCCCAACTTTAATTCTTATGAACTTGCTCCACACCAAGTGACCAACTCTTAGAGCATCCACTTCCAGTAAACACCCAATTGAAGGACCAATCTTGAGTCCGTTCGCAGACGTTTTAAATTCAGGAGGCAACCCATGAACTTGAACCCAGAAAGGGGAAAAATTAAAATTGATCTCCTCCAAAACCAAACCGGAGGACCATTCCTTCAGAACCAAGTGGAGACCCCTAATAAACCACGGGCCAGAAGAGAAAATCCTAGAGCAATCATCCTCATTAGAGAAACCAAAAAGAAAGGTGTTGGGAGCTAAAAAGGTAATCGAGAGGTGATTCGCAAGATTCCACGCACCCATAATAATAGATCGGACAGAATTCTTGTTTATCACTTTATCAGCCACCAATTTCCCCACTAGCATAGGGCTCACAGAAGAGCTAGACAACGAGGGATCAGGCTCAAGGTCGTGAATCTCATCAAAACAACAGAGGGTAGTAGTTTGGGAGATAAGTCGAGAAATCTCACCACCAATAGAATCCATCGTAACAAAAGGAACCAACCAAAATAAGAGATGCCAGATCCGTTCACAAAAGGTCAAGAAAAGAAAGCCAATCAACCAAAGACAACAAGAAAAAGGTTTGTAAAGAAGGGGAAAAAGGGCGAGTGAAATGGAAAAAAACAGGGGAAAAAGGCAAAATTACTGAAGGTAATGGAGAGAAATGAACTGAGTAGAAGACGTTGCTCAGGAACCTACTAGAGATAAGGATGGGAAAGTGACAGGATTGTCAAAGGGACGCTACTCCGGCGAGAGCGTAAGCTAGCTAGCAAGAAACTTGTCTTGTGATGAATTGAATAGACTATTAAGTGATCATTGAATTTGCTTAAGTTTGTTTAAAAGATATTTACCCATTTCTTCAAGTGCTTATTGGTTTATGAGTTTTTTTACCAGGTGTCTTTATGGCATATGTTGAACTGCAATTAATAACCTAATTATTGAATGGAGAAATATGCTTGCATAGGTTCCCAAGAATTTTTTACACTTTTTCAAGTAACCTTTGATCATTTTATATGCATTTTTACAATTTTTTTGCAATGGTTGATTGGATTATTTACTGCAGTTTAACATGTGACCTTAGAATACTCACCAAGAAAACTTATTATTTGTTGGGTTCTTCCCAGAGAAGTGGTTTGAAGTTGGCATTGGAAATGAATTGGAAACTGGTACAAGTGTTATGACTCATGCGTAAGTTGCATTATTAGGATTCAGTTGGTTGGATTGGCTTGTTGAATAATTAAGGGGTTTGCTCAATACGTGAACCATTCTCCTTTTCTAATTCCTGGCATTCTTCACTTAATTTTATTGCCAATCTTGGACTTCATTTCTACGTTGGGGCTTTTTTTTTTGCTGGGGTACCACTTGGTTCTCTAACCAAACAAACAACAAATAACCGTGAAACAAAATCAACGGAGAAGTTCGAGGTTAGCAACATCATGAGGGTAGAGATGATACGGTTGATGGAACTTCCAAACATGAAGGGGAATTGAACTCAGGACAAAATTGTATTGAGCTGTGAAGTTCTAAATCGTAGAGCATATGAGGAAGATCCTATTTAATGCAATGACATATAAAAGATAAGCTCAAATTCGAACACACTATAAGAGAGCAATCAATAATCAATTTTGGGCAAAAAAGCAAGCGATGACCAATGACAATGCCAAATCTTATCATCTAGAGTTGTACAAAAATTGATTTAATCACAGGGAGTTGTACAAAAATTGACGAAAGACATTGTGAACAAATTGGCAAATCTAAGAGGCGATCTGTCACTTACCCTGCTACAATTTGTCTTATAGCAAGTATATAAAATTGCATTTGACAAGATGCAACACAAAATGCAACTCTCCATTGTAAACAAAGGGCTAGAAGAATAAAAAAAATGGTATACTACTGCTAATTTATGGATACCATACACAAAAATAAAAATAAAATCATACACTTGAAGCATGTACAATGCAAATGGAAATGCAAAAGCTTGATGTGTAAGACAGGTGGATCAATCTCAGTATCTGGGTGGATGACAGAGAAGTTGATTGAGGCATAATAGCAAGCAAATCTAATTACAAAGGATAAAACACTGGCGTACGAAATGCTTTATATGAGCATCTGAACCAACTCAGCAACAACATATTCACAAGGAAATAAGGAAAAGAGAAGGGAGCGTGGGAAGATATAATGACAAGAACACATGCGAGGTAATGGGCATTTTTAAGATGCTCTAAATCATCCGCTCTGCAATAATTCATCAGCACCGATTTTCCAAATTCAAGAGGTTGGTTCAATTAGAATGCAAAAGCACTACAAGAATTCAGCAAAAGACGCATTCTGAGGAAATCGGCATTTCTAGATATCTCTAAATCATCCACTTAAGTTATAATTAGACACAGAGATAAAGAGAGAGATGCGTGGGGGGATATACTCTGCGAAGAGAAGAGCAAGAAGGAACACATTGTCGACGCCTTATTCTGATTGGGGTTCAAAATCAAATTTCACTGTTTTTAACGAAATGCAAAAGGCACGGGAAAAGAGTTTAACAAAATGGGCAAGAATTGATTACGCTACTTTGTGCTCTCCTCATACAATTTAACTTTTCATAATTCGATTCTGTCCACTCATAAATATATATAGATAGACATACAATTTTATATAATACATATTATATGTATATAGGTATTGTAAAGTGTATGCAAAGTAAATATGTAGAAAGAAGGTGAAATGTTGGAAAAAGAAAGGCAGGTGTCTCAGGCTTGCATATCATCTAAGAAGCATGGACACGGACACGTGATACGGTTATGACACGACACGGACACGGACACGCTGACACAGCAAATCCTCGAAATTTAGGACACGACACGGCGAAGACACGCTATTAACAAAATGCATATTTTATGTATATAGCTAGATAATATCATATAATTTCACATCCATCATTCAAAATGCATCTTTTGTATTGTTTTTGGAAACCTAGTGAAGTTATTCATTGATAAAATATGACAAAAAAGAAAAGGAAGAAGATTAAAAAGACAAAAAAAGATAGAAAGAGAGAGGTGTCGTGTTGGAGGTGTGTCGAAGGAGTGTCGTGTCGGATACGTGTCCGACACGGACACGGCACCTCTAGAGAAGTATCCGTGCTTCCTAGCATATCATACAAGACAAAAAGGTCATTCACATAGCGCAAAAACACAAAGCTAGGGAGAGGGGGAGAGAGAGAGAGAGAGAGAGAGAAGGGGAAAATAATGACGTAGGGGGAATGGATGGGAAATAAAGCATTAAGAAAAAGTGCTTGTTATAGCATCTGAAATAAAAACGAAGCGTTTATTTAACTAATCCATGTCAATCAGCTGAAATGTAACTCATGAACTGAGTTTAAAAAATGGTTATTGAATTAATCTAAATTATACTCATGAATGAAAACTGTAAACCTTTATTTTGTTTTTGTTATTAAGCAATTAAATACAATATAGGAAGGGGCAGGCTATTGCCACCACATAAAATGCTCTAAGCCTCCCACTTGATTTATATTTTTTAAGTTTTATGAAAAATATAAAAAAAAATTTATGAAAACTAATCGCATAGTCCACTAGAAAACATTATTCTGAACAACTTTGTAGAATAATTTGTTTCCAAAATTTGTCATTTAAGTACACTTTTTGGCCATTTTTCATGGAAAATGAAATAAAGATTGTAAATGGCCAAAAGTCTGCTTAAGTGATAGATTTTGGAAAAACTTTCTCCTACAAAGTTGTTCAGAACGATGTTTTTTAGTGAACAATATAACTAGTTTTCGTAAAAACCTTTTATATTTTTCATAAATTCTTAAAAAGTGTAAACCATTTTTTTTGGGGGGGGGGGGGCTTAGAGTACTTTAATTATATGGTGGCAATAGCCCCCCTCAATCATAACATTAAGAGAGATTAAATCCTCTTTTTTTTTTTTTTTGTCCTGGAATTTATGCTAAAATTCTGATTTGCCCAGATGTCATTTCTTTTGGAAATCGGAAAGATCACAATATCCAACACTGTGAAATGGTGACCACATTGTTACATATACGCAGTTGTTACATATACGCAGCCTAAATTATCCATTTAAACACATTGTTCTAATACTTTCAGCATTGACAATACTTATCCATTTGGATCATATTCTACACAATTGCATAAAAATGATAGCACAATGGAGTTATATGTAGCCATTGGCAACATGGATAAGTATAAGATTTACCAATAAGAATAAAAATGATTTCCATACATAGCTCGATAAAGTGGAGTTAGAATTCGGGAAAAAATAGCGAGAAAAGTAGTGGTATAAGATTTACCAATAACAAAATATGCATTTTATAAGGTATTTGCAATATGTACAAAAGACGTGTTATATGTAGCCATTGGCAACTTGTTCTCCCGAAAACGAGATAGTATTGCGTCTAATATATGTACAGTGGGTGGAACAAGTAGCAGCAAAAGGTTTGCTGCAGGAGTATCTCGGTTTGTCCTTTGCCAACATGCTTGAGCAGTAGCTGTGAGATGATTTTAAGGAAAGAAGCCATATTGTTGTTGGGCTAGGTTTCCTTGGCTATATGCTAGAGTTTGACACTAACACAGTAACAAAAAAGTGCAGCATAAAGATTCAAAATGATTAGATATATACATAATTAGAATATGGTAGGAGTTTTTTTAGTGAGAAGTGCAAACACATCAGACAGCGCTTGTGTTCTCTGCAGAAGTGGAGTTTTCAGACACGATAGCAGCCAACTTTTATAAGGCCTTGGCCTATGTGGTGATCAGCAACAGCAGATGGTGACTGTTTTTCAGGATTGGAATCAGCTTCCTCTACTTGTGGAAGAGTTGCTCCTTGTTCAGTTGCGTCATCCTTTTCCCATTGGTCTGTTGGAGCATTAAGACTGATGTTGTCTTTGACAAGTAGTGGAAGCTCTAAAGCGGTTGTAATCTCTGCATGATGGATGTTGTATTTCTTGATGGCAGTTCCTTGGTAACGGCGCTGACATGCATGGATTTTCAGCAGGAATTGATTTGTAAGCGCTGATTTAGCAGTCCTTTCAACAAAGGTAGGAGCAAGCTGAAAATGAAGTATTTTCGTATTAGAACATAGTTTTTTGCATACTTTTTTTAATGAATCAGTGCGTAAAATTAAAGTGAGTTGGCAAAAATAAAGAGAATGCATTTTACTGCTGAATTAATGGATAGGAAGAAGAAAGAATAATGAAAACATAAGAGGAAATGATTTTTTTTTTTCTCAACACTTGCATCACAAAATCTAACTTATGAAGTCAGAGAAATATATTAGCAATCAATAATGAATTTAGAAGGAAAAATAAAAAATTATGAGAAAAGAGCAATCCAGATTTAATTCAACAAATGCAAAAGAAAGGAGAGAAGAGTAATAATGTGTAAGATGCAAAAAATGAACTATTTATTCAACTAATCAGCATCAATCAACTCACACCTAACTCATGAACCAGGAGTAAAAAAACCAGACCCCTTATTCAATTAATCCAAATGTAACCCATGAATGCAAACCTTTAATATATCTTTTCTTTTCATTACTTAATAACGAAATCCAACAAAGAAATCCTAACATCAAGAGATTATTCCTTTTCCTTCTTAGAATGCATGTATAAAAATCATTATTCTCAAAATCCCAATTTTTTGAAAATGGGAAGAATGATGGGACGTAGAACTGTAAACCACTCCAGTTCAATCGACTTAAAGCAATGCAAATTTGAGATATGATATAACTGATCAAAACTCTAAAAAAACAAATGTTCAATCCGATGAACATGTACTTTATCTAATATCTCACAGTAAAAAGATTATTCACTAACCATGAATCCAAAGGGAAAAAAAATGTGGAAAGAAGAATCCAGATGTTTAAAAAAAAAATAGAGCAGAGGATGTTAAAAATGAGCCCTTTATTCAACTAATTTATATGGATCAACTCACTTTTAACCAATCAACTTATAGCAAAAATACAAAAATACTAAATCCAAAGGGAAAAAAAACATAATGCATATCAATCAAGTCACAATTTACTGATCAACTTATAGGAAAAATAAAATAAAATTGAGTGTGTAAAAACAAAGAGAACACACATTCAGAGTGGACTCCACTAAATTTTCTGCGTTGCATGAGAGAAGAGTTTCTGTTGGGAGAAATTAACCTTTCTCTATCACACACACACAGCAATTAACACGAAAGAAAGAAAGAAAGAATTAAAGAAGCAAGAACATAGTAATTTACGTGGTTCCCTCTAATTGAGGTACACCTACGGCACACACACAATTCCACGATGCTTTGACAAATATCATCAGACTCCACATACCACAACAGTGAGTAGGATGTGGCATTAATTAAAATAGGAGGATATGATATAATTTTTTTTTTTATCGAGCTAATTGGATAAACTTAGTTTTAGTAAAAGTTGCATTGTACCTTGGAGTAGAAATAGCAGTCACAAACTGAGAGTCATTACAAGTAAAGGTTTCTTTTAGTGGAGCGCTTGTTGATCTGTTGCACTTGCTACAATCCTTGTACTAGAAACTTTGGTCTTCATTTGTGACTTTCATTGTTCCCCTCATCCAGATGGGAGTCTGCCAAAGGTAACAAAAGAATGATATGATGCATTCTATAAAGTTCTTTGTCTAGAGAAGTGTGAAATGAAGTGTTTAGGGTAATTGGAGTGATATGCATAATGGTTGAGAATTTACGTTGAGTGGCATGGCCTTAGCGTCTTTAAGTGTTGCAACTTCCTCAGTGGTTGATAGCGCTTCTTCATTTGCAAATGAGAAGTAGCTTTTTATGCGAAATCTGTTTGCAATTGCATCTTTGTTTTGCAAATACTTGCATTGATTGCATATTTTAAGTTGAGATGTTGTTGGTATTTAGTGTCATATCAAGTGGAGGTGAATTTTTTTAAAAAAATAATAATTGCTGTCAGCAAATCTGGATAGGAATCTAACTAGATTTGTTCTACATCAGGCTCCTCTGCTTGAAAAGAACTTGCCCTCGTGTTCAATACAGGTAAGGACTCAGAAGGATGAAACTCAAACAAATCCTTAACATTGAAGGTATTTGAAATATTAAACTCTGGTGGCAAATCAACAACATAAGCATTGCTATCAATCTTCTTTAAAATCTGGCACGGCCCAATTTTCTTCATCTTCAATTTATTATATGTGCCAACTGGAAAACACTCCTTGCGAAGATGAACCATCACTTGATTGCCTTCATGGAAAACCTTTAAACGACGATGTTTATCTGCATCTGCCTTGTACTTTGCATTGGCTTCTTCTAATTTCTTCTTGACATTAGAGTGTAGGTCTACAAAATTATCCACCAAATGACCAGCAGCAACATTCATCCCAGGTAGTTTATGGAGAGGAACCAAATCCAAGGTATGAGTAGGAACCCGCCGATAAACAATCTCAAAAGGGGACTTACCGAAAGACCTGTTCACCATGTTGTTATATGCAAACTCCGCTTGTGCTAAATAAATATCCCACTGTTTTGGCTTATCTCCAACATAACAACGAAGCAGATTGCCCAAAGTTCTATTCACGACCTCCGTCTGCCCATCAGTCTGAGGATGACATGTACTACTAAACTGAAGGGTGGTATCAAGTCGCTTCCACAAAGTACACCAAAAATGACTGAGAAACTTGCTGTCACGATCAGAAGTAATGGTTTTTGGCACACCGTGCAAACGAACCACTTCTTTGAAAAACAAATTAGCTACATTTAAAGCATCATGAGTCTTTTTACAGGGAATAAAGTATGCCATCTTGGAGAAATGGTCAACCACAACCATAATAGAATCGACCCCGCGTTGAGTCCTTGGAAGCCCCACAATAAAATCCATAGATACATCCTCCCAAGGCGCATTAGGAATTGGCAAAGGAGTATACAAACTTGTATTTTGAGATTGCCCTTTCGTGGTTTGATAAATATAACACTGCTGCACAAACCGTCCCACATCACGCTTCAGTTGTGGCCAGTAATACCGCTCCTCAACTTGTGCAATACTTTTATCACACCCCAAATGTCCTCCTAGACCACTAGAATGTAGCTCTCGAATAAGATATTCATGAAGGGAAGTCCGAGGAATACAAAGACGACTACCTTTGAAAAGGAAACCATCTTGGATATGAAAATCCTCAGGGCCAGGTTTTCCCATTATGCAGTTAGCCCATATTTCATTGAAATCTTCATCACTTGCATACAACTCTTTTACTCAAAACCCCAAACTTCACTATGTAAAGTAAGGAGCAAAGTAGCATACCTACTTAATGCATCAGCAGTTTTATTTTGTTGGCCCGATTTGTGTTTCAAAATAAAAGTGAAGGACTGCAATCGAGCCACCCATCGAGCATGCATTCTGTTAATTGAAGCAGTGCCATTAAGGTATTTGAGTGCTTCATGATCAGTATATAGAATAAACTCTCGTTGCACCAAATAATGCTCCCACCAAATAATGCTCCCAGTGTCGCAAGGCCTGAACAACAGCATATAACTCGACCTCATACGTAGACCACTTCTTTCTGGCATCATTAAGTTTTTCACTAAAATAAGCCACTGGTCTAACTTCTTGAGAAAGCACAGCACCAATTCCCATATAACTAGCATCACAATCAAGCTCAAACAGTTTATCAAAGTTTGGTAAAGCTAACATTGGAGTTTTTGTAAGCTTCTCTTTAAGTAATGCGAAACTTTGCTCTGCTGCATCAGTCCACTCAAACTGTTTTTTCTTCATACAATCTGTTAAAGGTGTTGCAATAGCACTGAAATTCTTCACAAAACGTATGTAGAAAGTAGCCAGACCGTGAAAACTATGGACTTTATGGGTAGACTTCGGGGTAGGCCAGTCTTGGATTGCTCTAACCTTTTCCTGGTCCACCTTAATGCCCTTAGAATTCACCACATAACCTAGAAAATTAAGCTCTCGGTCATGAAACTACTTTTTTTAAGGTTCACATGCAGGCTATGCTCTTGAAGAACAGTAAAGACAGAATGAAGGTGTTAAAAGTACTCATGTTGATTGTAGCTATAAACCAAGATATCATCAAAATAGATGACAACAAATTTTCCAATGAAAGGTTTCAATACCTGGTTCATAAGTCGCATAAAAGTGCTGGGTGCATTAGATAGCCTGAAAGGCATTACCAACCATTCGTACAAACCCTCCTTGGTCTTAAAAGCTGTCTTCCACTCATCTCTAGGCCTAATTCTAATTTGGTGGTAGCCACGTACTCTTAAGATCCAGCTTAGAGAATACTGATGACCCCTTTAATATATCAAGCATATGATCCAATCGCAGAATGGGAAATCGATACTTAACTGTAATCTTGTTAACGGCTCTGCTGTCTACGCACATACGCCAACTACCATCCTTCTTTGGAACTAATAAAGCTAGAATAGCACAGGGACTCATACTCTCTTGAATAAACCCTTTCTGAATCAACTCTTCCACTTGACCTTGCAAAATTTCATGCTCCTTTGGACTCATTCTGTAGTGGGGCAAATTGGGCAAACGAGCACCAAGACGAGGTCTATATAATGTTGAAAATCTCGAATTGGGGGCAATCCATCGGGGAGCTCGGGAGTGAGAATATGGCTAAATTCTTTTATAAGAAGCTGTAGCTCAATTAGTACACCAGTTGGCTGAACATCATCCCCTTTCACTACTAATGCATAAACCTCACCGGTGTCCTTGATGTCAGACTCAACATCTCGTACTAGTAAAAACGACTGCCCCTTGTCTGTAGGAATTTTAGACCGACCATCTTTGCCCATTGGAACTAAGGTAATTTTAACTCCATCTTTAATAAAAGACAAAGTGTTTGCTCGTCCCCTATGGAGTGCATCAACATCCGACTGCCATGGCCTCCCAAGTAGCTTATGACAAGCATCTTTCTCTACCACATCACATATAACTTCATCTTTATAATTTTTGCCAATAGAGAAAGGAATTTTGCAACGTTCTGTTACCTTAACCTCACCGACCTCCTTAATCTAACCAATTTTGTAAGGCATGGGATGCTGCTCTTTTGAAAATTTCAACTTTTCTACCATCTCCTTTGACACAATATTTTCTGTACTTCCACTGTCAATAATTAAATCACAAAGACGCTGATTCACTATGTACTTTGTTCTAAAAATATTGTGTCGTTGCGAATCAATCTCCTGTTTTGGGGCATATAACAACCGCTGCACCAACAAAGAAAGCCCATCATCTGCCCTGACTATGTCCTCGAACTGATACCCAGTATCATTGTCTTCACCATCAAAACCTTCTCCTGTATTATTGTATTCTAGCTCAGTGTACTCGGTATGTGTAGCCAAATTAGCAGCCGCTCGATTTGGACATTGATTAGAATGATGCCCTGGCTGACCACAGCGATAACACTTTTCGGGTACTGGTCGAGCATATGGATTGGCTATAGGGCCTTTAGTGTTACTTCTTCCCGCACCTTGTCGCCCTTGATTGCTGCTACTTGCCAAGTCACGATTCGCAGTTAGTGGGTTGATAGCTGATTGGCTCACTATTGGGGCTTGGGTATTAGCGCGTACTGGTGGCCTTCCCCAAGATGTGTATTGCGGTGGTGCAAGCCTTCTTGAGGTTTGATTTCAGAAAGAAGACCTCTCCAGTTGTGTCTCGACCTGGGTCGCCAAGTCAATGGCGGCATTAAGGGAATAGGTTGTTGCAACATGACTTGATCCTGGATATTGAGACGCAGCCCATTATTAAATCGTGCCACTTGTTGCGTCGCTGTTTCTGCCAAATTATTACGAATAGATAATCTACTAAACTCCTCAATATAAACTCGTACGGGATGATTTCCTTGCTTACAGTTATGGTACTGTTGAAATAAAATCTGATCATAATTGGCTGGCAAATATCTCCCCCTCAAAAGCTTCTTCATTCGCTACCAGGACCTAATTGGTGCTTTAAATTGTTGCCCCCGCGATGTCTGCAGTTGCTCCCACTAGGCAGAGGCTCCCCCCTTCAGCCTATAAGCGACAAGCTTTACCTACTTCTCCTCTAGAATCCCAATATAATCAAAGAAGCTTTCTACCTCATAAAGCCAATCAAGAAAGCCTTCAATGTCAAGTTGACCATTAAAAGAGGGAAGGTCTACCTTTATATGAAATTCTGAATTCTGCATACCTCCTCCTTGATTTCCATGTGCACCAAATCCTCTATTTTCATGTGCACCAACTCTTTTATCTCTATGTGGAAAGAAAACTCGTTCCACATCTTCATCATCACTGGAGTTAAACTCTAAAGCCTGCCTCCGTTGATGGTTAACCCTGAGCATATGTGGATTCCCACCACCAGGCGATCCTTGATTGTGTTGAGGAATCTGCAAACGAGTCACGACTTGTGTAAGTTGCGTGATAGCCTCCCGTTGTTCAATCAGTTGTGCCATTATAGCTTCTTGCTGTTGTTTCACGGGTTCAAACGCATCCCAGGTAACCACTCGTTCCCCTTGAACACCGTCCATAAGGGTTGGCTTTGATACCAACTAGGCGTAGCGAAAGTAGCAAAAGAAGAGCACCGTCTTCTTGTAAAATAAGAACAAAGAAAATAGAATAAACTCTGAAAATTTTATTGATCAAAAAATTATATTCTTGCCCGTAGGCTACAGACCTATTTATAAAGAACTAACACTTGAACTCTAAGTAAACTAGGAAAAGGAATTCTACTAAACTTAGGAAAGCAATAAAATAGGAAAGGAAACAATCCTAGTTAGGAATCTAACTAGATTTGGTCCTAAGCAAATCTAGATAGGAATCTAACTAGATTTGTTCTACATCACTGTCAACTGAAAAATGGACAGGTTTTAATGTGTAAGATAAAAAAAAGTTGTAATCTATTAATTGAGCATTATACAAATTTTGACTGTTGCGCCGTGGAATTGATGTGGGAATTTCTATGAAATGAGGATTAGTGTCAGTTGGATGGTATGTAAGAATTTTATTTAAATTCATGTGGGCTGCCATTGATTAAATTAAAATTAATATTTATAAAACCCGGATTGATGAGAAATTGATAACGTGATGTACCGGATTCCCAATAAAGGTTGTAATTAATAAAGTTCATATGGGTTATGGTGCACCTTAGTCACATGTGATTACGTGTATTGAGATATGGATAGGAACGTGTAGATGCCTTTCTTAATGGATAAGAGATACCTTTCTTGATGGACAAGAAAATGACTTTCTTTATGGATAAGAAATTGGTTTACTTGTTGGACAAGATAAGAGCTTTCTTGGTAAATAAGAAATAGCTTTCTTGTTGGATAAGTCATGATGGGAAGCTTATCCTATTCCATCCTTCTATAAATAGGGCATTGGTCCCCACCCTCACATATACCTTGTTAGCTCTATTCAGTATAGTCTTGCCCCATTGAAAGACAGAGAGTGTTTGTGTGGAGAGGGTGGAAGACCATTGCTGTACTACTGGATTTGATGGTTCAAAACTCTGGATGGCGCATCAATGCAGGTTTCAGGTACGCAAGAAGTCTTTTAACTTTTATGCATGCTTATGAACTTGGCAAATTTATCGATCTATTATATTCTAACAGTTGGTATCAGAGCCAATTTGCTTTAAATTCATAGGCTGCAATTATGTAGTTTAATATTTATAATTTTAATTGCGTAGAATATCAAACTGTGAGGAACCGAAATTTTGTAGACCGCATTAGATGCCATTCAATTTCTATCTTGCCTAAATCCTATGCAAACCTTGATTCTTATATCATAATATTTCCAACCATGTACGTTTTATTAAAATTTTTTTATGGAGTTATGAAATAAGAAGTTGAATGCCATATATTCTTTCATTGGCCTTGACAAGCGTGAAATTACACACTTTACAATTCAGAATTTGTTAAGAAATTTTATTTGCATCATTAATGTAATTTTCAGAATGTTATTTTATATAAAATACCAAATTTTCCAACCTCAGCCACTATATTGGTAATGTTACTGTACGTGTCCCACTTATTGAAATACAGTCTCTAAAGAACCCATATTTTATGTTTGAAGTATAGACACTAGATGCTCTTTTTAGCGTAAGCAATAGTGCTGACTCTGTATAGTCACAAATATTTGGTAAAGTATTTATTGTGTTTATGAAATACACTTTAAGATGGCCTTGAAAATCATGGGAACTCACACTCCAAATTCACAGAGAATTCAATCACTAAACTCGGTAATTTTGATACTAGTTCATGTTTCGGATGTTTTAGAATGGTTTTATATTGTTTAACATGGTATTTAATCACTGTGGAAATAAAGACCTCGACCAAGGTTAATGGTGGTTTCCGTATGAATTTGACCATTTTCCCCCCCAAAAAAAAAAAAAAAAAAAGAAAAAAAGAAAAAAAAGAAAAGAGGGCGAATTAGCATGAAACTTGAGATTTTTCATATATGGTTTTTAATTGCTCTCTTTATTGAGTTTTTCCAATATGAGGAAGTATGTTATTTTCTTACATTATCATGGTCATATGTTATTCAAGTATCCGTACGCACGTGTAATAATAATTATGCCCATGATTTAAATATCCACATGATTTATATTGGAACTTGTTAATGGACTATATGGCAATCCCGTACTAAGTGGATCCTATTGGTTGATTGGGTGGGTAGCCGCCAAAGCGGTCCATTCATGAAGATCATAGGGTTTTCTTGGTCTACAGTATTTTTGGATTGCAGCTGCATTATTTGGGTTCTAACAAGTGATGGTTGACCCAAAGGAAATTGTTGCTTGTTTAAATCCAAATGATGGCACATTGTAATCATTGAAAATGTATAGATTGATAAAGGTTCTTCTGCCCAAAGGTGATTAATCTTTTGAAAATCCGTATGTTTTTCATTGGTTAGCAATGTGATACAGTTGGGCGGATTGTGCCTATTGTGATCTCCACCCAAAGGAGAGGTTGCAGTAGAGTGACGTATACCCCCATAAGAGCTCATAAAGAAATTAGAGCATAAAGTTATGCCTTTAATAATTCAGTGCAATTTGTTTAACATAGCATTTTATTTATGACCTTCAGTTTTGAACACTTCAGTTGTTACTAGCCAACTATCCTCCATTGTGACTTTGAACGGAACCAATTTTAAGAAATAGCAGCAAGATTTAAAAATTGTTCTGGGACTTATGGATCTTGACTTAGCCTTGAGAGAAGATGTACCTCTGAAGCCCACATATGGGAATTATGTGGATGTGAAATTGAAATATGAAAAATGGGAAAAGGCTAATCATATGTGTCTTTTAATTATGAAGAGATCCATGTCTGACACCATTTGTGGTGGAAATCCTAATTGCAAAACTGTTAAATAATTCATAAATGCAATGGAACAGAAGTTTTTAGAATTTGATAAGACTGAAATAGGAAACCTAATGAGCATTTTGACTAATCTTAGATATGATGGTTATGGGAATGTGCATAAGTATATCTTGCAGATGGTTAACCTAGCTTCTAGTTTGAAATCCTTAGAAGTACCCATATTAGATACCTTCTTTGCTCACTTGGGACTCAATTCTCTTCCTTTATATAACCTACAATGCCCAAAGGAGAAGTGGAGCCTTTATGAATTCGGTTATGTCTGTGTGCAAGAATAGGAAAAACTTCACCGTGATAAATATGAGAATGCTAATCTTGTACATAGGGGACAAGGAAATAGGCATTCTAACCCACATAGGAAACCAGTGGGAATAATGGAAATAATAGAAAGCCTGCTCCTAATCCTAATGCACCTCAAGGCCAGGAATTAATAAAAGAAAGATTAAGTGTTATCACTATAAGAAGTTTGGGCACATAAGGATGGAATGTCGTAGGTTTAAGGTTTGGCTTTAGAAGAGAATAAAGGGGTTCGTTACCAAGAAGGTACCAACCAAAGATGAGGTGAATGTGTTCATAGGGAATAGCATGAAGTTTGAAGTCAAAGTTATAGGAGACTTTAGAATTCGATGAAAGTCTGTTTTTTCATTTGATTTAGTTTATGTTTCTAAACTTGTCATGTTTGGATTTTCCTTCACATTTAATGAAAATGGTTTAGCGTGTTTAATAACTCTTGTGAGGTTGGAAATGGTTGTTTGATCGATGGGTTATACAGTACGTGATCCTATGTTTTGGCATAATCGATTTGTTCATATTTCAAGAAAAATGATTGAAAGAGTATTAAAAGAAAGGTATTCTTAATCAATTAGATTATGGGAATTATGGTTTTTGTATTGATTGTATAAAAGGAAAATTCACCAAATCTAGGAAGAAATGTTCCACTCATAGTCAGGAGCTCTTAGAAATCAACCATATATGTATTTGTGGTCCTTTTCCAACTTCAACATTAAATGTTCATCGTTACTTCATCACTTTCATTGATGACTTTTCTTGTTATGGTCATGTCTTTTAAATTCAAGATAAGTTTAATGCCTTGATGTCTTTAAAGTCTTCATAGCTAAAATTGAGAAGTAATTGGAGAGAAATATTAAGGTTATGAGGTTTGATCGTGGTGGTGAATACTATGGTAAATTGGGAGATTTTGGTTGTTATTTCTCTAATGTGGTATTATTGCATAGTACACCATGCCTGAAACACCATAACAGAGTTGTGTTGCTGAAAGGTGTAACCGTACTTTAAAGTACAGGGTAAGAAGTATAATTTACAATTTAGTTTTAGTAGAGTCATTGTGGGGAAAAGTTCTTAAAATGACTGTTTACATCTTCAATATGGTTCCTAGTAAATCTGTACTTAAGATATTTTTTAAAACTTTGGACTGGTAGGAAGCCTAGTTTGAATCGCCTTCGTGTTTGGGGATGTAGGGTTAAACTAGGATTTACAATACACAAGAAAAGAAGTTCAATCCTGAACCATTAGTTGTTATTTCATTGATTTTCCTGAAAGGCCTAAAGGTTATAGATTTTAGAATCATTATCGTTCTTATAGCATATTTTGATTTAAAGTTGCATCAAATGGATATCAAACCACTTTCACAAATGGTGATCCTTATATTAGGAGCATTTGGTGTGTAAATTGAAAAGGTCTATTTATGATCTGAAACAAGCATCAAAACAGTGGTATGAGATAGTGAGGTCATATGATTTTGTCGAAAATACTATTAATCAGTATATATACCTCAGGGTCAGTGGGAGTAAATTCATTTTTCTCATTCTTTATATTAAAGGCATTCTATTGGCCAGTAGCAGTATTAGTTTACTTTGAACGGCTAATCTCTTTTATCCAAGCATTTCAAGATGAAAGATCTTGGGGAAGTATTGTATGTTCTTGGAATTTAAATTCATAGAGATATACATCGTGGTGTTGTAGGATTATCTCAAAAGCGTATATTGACCGTGTGCTTAAGAGGTTTGATATGTTAAATTGTTCTCTTCATGAGGTACCCAATTAATATAAAAAGAGATAAACTTACTAAAGATCAGTGCCCAAAGACTGATATGGAGAAAGAACTTATGAATGACAAATCTTATGATTCAGCATTTGGGAGATGCTCAAGTCTGTACTCACCCAGATATAACTTTTGCTACTAACGTACTTGGTAGGTTTCAAGCTAATCCTAATGAACTACATTGGTAAGCTACAAAGAAAGTTATGCGGTATTTGCAAAAAAAAAAAAAAAAAAAAAAAAAAAAGAACCAAGGTTTTATGCTTACCTATAGCAAAGGTGAGAATCTTGAGGTGATAGGTTATGCAGATTAAGATTTTAGTGGATGTCTGAATGATTTGAAATCCACGTTAGGGCATATCTTTATGTTTGTTGAAGATGTAATTTCTTGGAAGAACATGAAGCAAACTACTGTAGCATTTTCAACCATGCAAGCATAATTTACAGCATGTTATGAGGCTACAATATAGGCTATTTAGCTCAAGAATTTTATTTCTTGACTTCAGGTAGTGGATTCTATTGTGAGACCTACAAAGATATTTTATGATAACAATTCTGTTGTTTTCTATTCCAAGAATAATAAAAGGTCGTTTGGTTCCAAACACATGAAAATTAAGTATTTTCTTAGGAAATTGCAATTGAACACATTAGAACTGAGGCAATGTTGACAAATCCACTTACTAAAGGATTACATATATCGGTGTTCAAGAATCATGTCACTAACATGGAGATAGTTGAGTCTTTTAATGTTTTTAGCTAGTGGGAGTTTTCATGTAAAAAGTTAGTGGGAGTTGTTTTATGTAAAAAGAATTATGTATTAGCTAGATCCCACTAAGGATACATAGGCTACCCATACAGTTTTCGGGTGCAATTGTTTTAATTTTGGAAATTTATTTTCACATGAAAACTCATAATGCTATGATTACTTTCTGCCATATATTTTGTGTATATCTGTTTCTTTATGGTAGGTTTCTATTAAAGGCATACAATATCAGACTTAAAGCATTCGGTTTCGCTTTAAGTAACTCATACGGTATAAAGTTTTTCACCTATGAGTGTAGTCGCTTTAAGTAACTCATACGGTATGAAGTTTTTCACCTATGAGTGCGATTAACTTAAGACATTTAGACCCCGTCTTAAGGGCTTCCATGAAGTATAAGGTTCTTGCAAACCATAAAGTTAGCTTCATGCTAGAAGCATAAAGGAGGACCGAATTGGATATAGCATAAATTTAATCACATTCAGTATGCTATCTTCCATACTACACGATCCATATTTGTTGGCGATTCATGTGGACAAGTATCCTAATATTTGTAACCATAGAATGGTCATACACTATACAGGGGTGTATTTACCTCTATGATTCGATATTGGTGATCTTGTTTGACTGAATCATGATACTAAGGTGTTATTCACTTTTCAATTTCTGTGGCCACTAAAGTTATGCAATCCGGAAAATTGTTTTGTGTTTTTTCAATCAATGTTGCCCAAGTGGGAGAATGTAAGAATTTTATTTAAATTCATGTGGGCTGCCATTGATTAAATTAAAATTAATATTTTATAAAACCCGGATTGATGAGAAATTGATAACGTGATGTACCGGATTCCCAATAAAGGTTGTGATTAATAAAGTTCATATGGGTTATAGTGCACCTTAGTCACATGTGATTACGTGTATTGAGATATGGATAGGAACGTGTAGATGCCTTTCTTAATGGATAAGAGATACCTTTCTTGATGGACAAGAAAATGACTTTCTTTATGGATAAGAAATTGGTTTACTTGTTGGACAAGATAAGAGCTTTCTTGGTAAATAAGAAATAGCTTTCTTGTTGGATAAGTCATGATGGGAAGCTTATCCTATTCCATCCTTCTATAAATAGGGCATTGGTCCCCACCCTCACATATACCTTGTTAGCTCTATTCAGTATAGTCTTGCCCCATTGAAAGACAGAGAGTGTTTGTGTGGAGAGGGTGGAAGACCATTGCTGTACTACTGGATTTGATGGTTCAAAACTCTGGATGGCGCATCAATGCAGGTTTCAGGTACGCAAGAAGTCTTTTAACTTTTATGCATGCTTATGAACTTGGCAAATTTATCGATCTATTATATTCTAACATGGTAAAGCTTTTATGTTGAAGAAAAACGATGTAGGTAGTCACCAATTTTTCATAGCTATTGCTTCTGGGTGATCTGGTGAGATGAACAGTGTGCTTGAACTCTTGGTCGAAAGTGACAGCCTTGTAAGATATGATACAAATTGTGTTTAGGAATAGTAGAATGGCTGGTGAATTTTTATGTAGTTATTACTTTTTTTGGTTTTATGATGAAATTTTTATTACATCGTGATGGATTTAAAATTAGAATGATGCAATAACAAAGAACACAAATAAGCAGTCACAAAAGTGATGATTAATATGTAATAGCATGGGAAATAAAAGCAAAAGGAGGGAAAAAAAAAGGAATATAATATATGAAAAATGTTTAATAATAACCGTAGTATAGGAAACAGATCCTAAATCTCATGAAATACAAAAAAAAATCACCCAAAACATGTTTTTATCTCTAACCAAAGAACACCACAATGCTGACAATAGGAAACCCACCAACACACATGTATGTTTCTACCGTTATAGTTTAATGGAAGAAAAATAGTTCAACAGCCATGGGAACTGTAAATAATTGAAATAATTGTACAGTATCTGGAAAAGTAGTTTTAAGAAACTGTGGGAAGCAAAATCAAATGGAAAGCATTGAATCGAACACAAAGCACAACATACTGTCTAAAGATACTTAAAAAGGAAATCCGAAGTAGTTCTTTGCCCACCGATGTGAAATTATTTCCTAATCAGATAAAAACAAAGTATAGAGACTGTATAAAAATGGAGATAAATTTACTACATTGATTTATAATTAGGTTCTACTAACAAATGAATGTAATGAATGTGTAATAACTTATACAAGGTAACTCTGTTATGACTGACAGTTGTAATTGGTAACATTCATCCTGAGTGCTATAACGACTGGGTTTCAGCTAGCTGTTGAAGGAGGGTTGCACATTCGTTGTGGACAAATGGCCCCCAAAAGCTCACCAGTGTGGGGATCAATCTTTATTTGAAAGGAATGTGTCAAAAGATTGAAAAAATTAGTTATGTATTATTTGTGAAATTAATATTGGAACTTGTGTTCAAACATTTGAATAGCAGCAAATATAAGAAAAATCATACTCTTGATTGATCAATATTGCCTCTTGCACAATGCTTGGGCCGTATGATGTGGTCAGCTGCCTCGATGAAGCCATGTCTACGACAACACCGATGATATCTGCATTACAAAAAATGAGATGTTAAGAAGATCCTGCTGGAGGTTTACAACCTGAACTACAGGCTGATGTAGACAAGCTTGCCCGTTGAGAAAATAGAAAGACTTGAGCAAAATACTCTCTATTCTACCCATTTCTATGGAGTTCTTTCGCTTGTTTTGTGGGGGGTTTCTAATCAACAAAACCATACACCATGTGAAAATAAAATACGTACTCACCCTTGGGTAGCCCAGTAGGTGAGGACGAACTTGTGATTGTGTGGTTAGGCACATGATCATGGGTTCGATTCCCCGCTAAGACAACCTAAGATTTAAGTGGGGGCCTTGGCAGTGGGTTGCTATGCTAGTCTCTCAGGAAGTTTAGGTTCTATGGGTGATGGGTCCATGGACCGTGGCGGTGGGTTGCTGTAAGCACTATTACTCTGTATGCATTCCCATCCACACTTACCTGTCTCGAACTTGGAAATTTTTCTAGAAGATTCAAGTATTCTTTTGCGTTTCTCTTTCAATTGTTCTATTTTATAGTAGAAATCCTCATTGGCAAGTTCGCTAATAATACTATCCCAATTAATATAAGAGTCGTGTTTACGAGTCTCTATATCAAGCGACTTGAATTGTTTCTGTCTGCAACTAATATATATATATATATATATATAAATTTTGCTCACGATAAGCCAAATAAATATTACCATTAATAATTGAAAGACGGAAAAAATACAAGCCGCTTGACATAGAGACTTGTAAACACCTTAACTAACCCCCCCAAAAAAAAAGTACATTTAACTCGGTCTTGCTTCATTTGCGTTTCTTTCCTCTTTTTCTATGATCTTTTGTTTCACTTTTTCAATCTCTTTTTTCAAACTGATTTTCCTCATTTTATCATCTTCAATGTCGATAAAGACATTTAAATATGTTGCCTTCTTTGGAAGCAACTCGTAACCTTCCGTATATGTCTTGTTTGAAATAAGTTGAGTTGCAAACAGAACTCCAAGAATACTCATAAAAGCAATAATGAGAGGGTCACCGACCTAAGCAAAACCTCAGAAGTTTATCTTGGATGATGTCTAACCACCCCAGAAAAAAAAAAAAAAAAAAAAAAAAAAAAAAAAAAAAAAAAAACCCCAAGATAATTTAAAAGTGAATCAAACTAAAAATAATATAAAGTAATAATATATTACCTTCTCAAAATAGTAACGCGCATTTAATTGACCTCTATCATATCCAGTAAGCCCTAGTTTTAGGACTTCTTGGTGGATATTAAACCAATTAAGGGTGTCACCTGTTCTTTTAGCCATATTTATACATTTGTGTAAAGTTTTCAACTTTCTTTCGTCCTGTTTGGAAGCCATCTAATGACACAAAAAAAAAAAAAAAAAAAAACATGAGTTGTCCGATCCCACAAATCTAATGTGACATCAGCTAAAATTAGAAAGAAAAGAATAAAATAAAAGAAAGAGATACTCTTTTACTACCAGAAAAAAAAAAAAAAAAAAAAAACCCAAAAACTTTCCACAAAGAGCAAGAATAAAAAAACAAAATCAAGAGTTTTCGTCTTAAATCTGAGGAGTCTTCTTCAATTTATAGACTCTGAGTTAGCCTACCTCTTATATATGGGAAGGAAAAAAGTTCCATCACGGTCAGTTCCTACCATGAAGGGCAGGAATGAATGGACTGATTGAATCCATCTCCTCAACATATTGTCTTGTCAAGTTGAATGTAAGCCTGTCAAAAACTATTGGTTGGGCTAAGTCGTCTGCCGGGTCGATTAAATACGATATTGTTTTGTGGCCTTATACTTATTATTTTGCTCACGTGAAGCCTACTAATTATTAATATTAATAATATAAATAGAAAGACAAGTTTTTTTTTTTTTTTTTTTGTCAAACGATAAGAGAACACAGTAACACACAGACATAAGTACCCACGTGGAATCAAAATCAAGACCTTCGCATATCCTATATCTCTATTGGGATGGAATACGCCATTAGACTCGAAGACCATTAGCAGAAATATGAGGTTGAAGCCTTCTAAACAATAAGGTGGCTATATCATAGTAATATTAATATTCCCTCCATCCCAAATTATTTGAACAACTTTGACTAGGTACGCATATTAAGGTAAGCTATTTAATACATTGTTATGTGACTCATTAATCTTAGTTTCCAATTTTACCCTTTTACTCTATATATATAGGAAGATGTTTGAGTGCGGATCGTCCGGGATAGATCGCATGGCTCCTGACTGTGCAATCCTGTATGAGACAGTCCGGATCATTCTCATGTATATATATATTATGATAATTAATAATGAAATTAGATAGATAATTAAATATAATTTAATTAGGCTAATTTAGCACACGAGGCAACTGTCAAAAAAAGAAAGGAAAAAAAAAGACTGAGAGGAAGAGAACGGTGGTGCATGAGGCACCGAACACGTGCTATATATATATATATATATATATATATATAGCATATGCTAATATAACTTATATCAACACCCGCATTGGGGCTTGTAACTCATGCATTAGTGGGTTACAAAATACATTGGATCAATGCACAGGGTACAATCCTCAATGCATAGAAAGAAAGACCGTGAAGGAAAAGAAAAGGGAAAGGAAAGAGAAGGATAGAGGGTTGTTGGCCCCAAGGTTATATAACCAAGGGCATATCCGAGATTTTGATGATAACAAAGGATCGATGTTAGTACTAATGGTTTATTTGTCAAGATTATAATCAAAGCTAGGTACTCGAGCATATGGATCCAAATGAAGCAAAAAGGCATATCTATATCATGGAACTCAAAGCACACATGCTTATAATATCAAGGATAATCAAGCACAAAAGCATACGAGCATAGAAAGCATGCAAAAGACCTACGATCACTCAAGACCAAGCTAGCATCGTCAATGAAGATACTTAAATAGCTATGAGTGAGGTTATTAGTTTTTTTGATGTACTTGATTGCTCAAATGATCGCTCCATTGACCTAGATGGACCTTAGGATCCTTGGGTAAACTTAATTCATCACTTGAACAAAGCCTAAGTTGATACAAATGAACTCGATCGATTTAAATTTGTAAAATATCCATTATAGTTCATTTCTGCCCATTTCAGTCGACTCATTTCTCAAATCAGTCGACTCATTTAAGCAGAAGAGGTCCCCTGCTCCTGTCTTTTGATTCTGCTCAAATCAGTCCACTGATTTCCCAATTCAGTCGACTGATTTAGCAAATCAGTGGACTGAATTGAGTATTCAGTCGACTGATTGTGCGATCTCAGAACTCCAACGGCTAGTTTTTGAAAGGTTGTTGAAGCATTAAATGCCACCAAACGGCTCTTTCCTGGCATTTATTGCACCAAACGGTCATATTATGCCTAATGCCTATATAAACAATGATTCAAATGCATTTATGAGGATCAATACAAGAGAATTCATTATTTTCATTCTTTAAGCCCTAAATTCATTAAGAGCATTCATTGAGCAATCAATTAGAAGAGAGCTGAGCTTTAATCTCTGTGTTATTCACTCTTAAAGAGAGTTTCTTTGTACACAAATTTCATCTCTACAAATTTGTAATCAAGGGTTGGTGATAACCCTATTCTTTGCACTTGAGAAAGTGTGGCTGATCAAGTGTTAGTTGAAAGCACTTGAGTTGTAAAGGTTTGCTGCTCCACCTTGAAGGAGAGTGATAGTGGATTGGTGAATCCTCAAGCGAGCTCTTGAGGCGAGGACGTAGGCGGGAAGGCTGAACCTCGTTAAATCTTGTGTTTGCATTCTTATTCTCTTACTCTCTCTACTATTTATTGTTGAGATATCTCTATTTGCTATAATCTGAATTTTGTTTGCTAATAATTTTTTTTTAATTGGCCAATAACCCTATTCACCCCCCCTCTAGGGTTAATTACTTGGGACAACAATTGAATCAAAACATAAAAGGAAGCTCGAATTCAAGTGGGAACTATTCCTTTTCTTATGATATGAATATATTATGGTTGAATTAGAGTACATAAGCAAATTAGATTGAAGTTTGGAAAGCTTGGTATTCATCCATGGCTTCCCAATACAATAAAATTTTAATTAATTGTTCTATACTTTGAATTAGAACACAAAATTTATGTATGATGAAGTGCATGGTTAGAGAAACCTAGTGAATGAATTTCGTGATTTGAATCAACTTATGTTTGAGCAGTATTTATTGCAATGCGATTTGAAGTAACCTACTAACAAAATCATGATTTAGCGTAGGTGCAAACTGAAAAATATCTCACTGTGTATAATGGCTCATTCTAACATTTATTACAATGTATGGTTGAAGTGTGGATAAATCTAGTTGCCATGGACTAGTGCAATTGGAGGGCAGGAAAGGAACCAATTATTGATTTAAATGTAGGCAATGATGGCTTGAATAGCGACAGTGATGGTGGCATGAACACTACTGGAAAGAACAACAATGAGCATTATTTCCGTCACAACCACAATGAACAAAATTTATATCCTCCATTGTACAAAAGGTTATATGAGTTGACAACGAATGAAGTTTTTAGCATGATATTCAACAATATTGATGAGGTAGAATCATTTTACAACTCGTACGCCAAAGTGGTTGGTTTTAGTGTGCGAAGGGATGATTTATCAAAAGACAAAGATGGCATGATTGTTTCTAGAAGTTGGGTATGCTCAAAGGAGGGAATTCAATTAGAGAAGCACTTACAATGAGCAGATAGACAACGCGAAGCAAAGTCCATCACCAGATGTGGATGCCTTGTTGCATTTCAGATAGCGTACAAGCAAAAACTAAACGTGTGGGTTGTGAAAAAGTTCAATGTAGGACACAACCATGAATTAGTTCCCATATCTGAAGTGCAATTTCTTCAATCGCATAGGGCCATGAATGGTGCTGACAAGGCATAAGCAGATGCAATGCGCAATGCGTAAAGTGGGGATAAGGACTTGCCATGTCATTGATCATATGCAAAGTTAGTTTGGAAGCTACTGGAATATTGGTTTCACATCCAAAGATCTATACAATTACGTTGATGGGCAGTGCAGAAAACAAATTGTAGATGGTGATGCTATGGGTTGTTTGGCTTATTTGATTGCGAAAGCAAACTCAGACCAAGGCCTTTTCCACAAATACATGGTCGATGAGCAAAATCGTTTAACTTAATTGTTTTTTGCAGATTCGAAGTCTTGTCTAGATTATGCATGCTTCGGCGATGTGTTGGCGTTCGACTCAACTTATAGCACTAACGTGTACAAGAAGCCTTTTGTCATTTTTTTTTTTTTTTTTTTGGGTAAGTGACCTTTTGTCATTTTGATTGGGGTAAACAACCACTTTCAAACAATTATTTTTGGTTGTACTCTATTGGCTGACAAGATTGTGGGAACATATAAATGGGTGTTGATGACTCTACTTAAAGCGATGGACAACAAAAAAGCCCATATCCATCATTACTGATAGAGATAAGGCCATGCGTAAAGCGATAAAGAAATTTTTTTCGAAGGCTAGCCTTTGCTTATGTTCATGGCATCTTTAGAGAAATGCTTCTACCAACGTTCACAACAAGAATTTTCATAAAGATTTTAAGAGGGTAATGTTCAAAGAGTATTCTATAGAAGAATTTGAAACTGATTGGCAATCTGTCGTCGAAAAGTACGAACTTGACGGTAACAAGTGCATTGAGGACATATACGATGATCGTTTTAGGTGGGCGGCAACACATTTGCGGGGTCAATTTTTTGCAGGAATGAGAAGCACACAACGGAACGAGGGCATAAATGCATTTTTCAAAGAACATCTCACTCATTGTCTTCAGCTTTTTTAGTTAGTGCAACATTATGATAGGGCACTTATAAAATTGAGGCACGCCGAGACACAAGCAGAATATAATAGCAATCACACCTCACCGGTAACTAATTCCACATTGGTTAGTATAGAGAGTTATGCCATCAGAATATTCACTAAAAGGATGTTCTCCAAATTTCGCGAGGAACTTAAGTATGAAATATTATACATTGTTCGCCATACAGAAGATTATGGAGACCAATGTATTCACATACTATCTCAACACTCTAGTCCGGAAGCTGCGATCATAGTTGTGCATTATCGTGATAAAGAAAAGATGAAATGCTCATGCTTGAAATTTGAAACCATCGGGCTTCTATGTAAACACATAATTGCTATTATGAAAGTTGAATGGTTGCAAGAGATTCCCATTAATTGTATATTGAAGTGGTGGACTAAACTCATGAGGGGAGGTATATATTGCACATTTAGTACTAAAGTTTTAAACGATGAGACCGAACAAATACGGTATAGTGCATTTTTAGCAAGCTGTAATGAAATGTGCTACCTTGCTTCGAAGTGTACCGAAGGCTTCCATGAGGCAAGGAATGAAGTGGCCAAACTAACCTATCGAATGGAACAACTTTGTGCCATGTATTGACAAGGAGGTACGGACGCAGAAGTTTGTGAAGGAGGCCCAAGGCGTCGCCCCATGGTTCAAGATCCTGATATAGCCAGAACAAAAGGCAATACTAGAAGCATGCCAACTTCAATGCTAATGGCAAGAAGGTGTAGTCACTGCAAGTTCAAAGGACACGATATTCGTAGGTGCCCATGTGAGCACCACATCCTCGACTACGCGGGGCTCGGGAGTACGCCACTAACCACGGATGATTAGGGTGGAGAGGGAGTCGCCACCCAATTTGGCTTCGGGAACCAATTAATCCTAGGAAGGGTCTAACTTGTTATAACCAGAGATTATTCAAGTTCGGAGCTAGGGTACACGGATGGGAAGGTGTTAGGTACCATCTACGCCCGACCGAAGCCGGCCCCCACATATACTTATTGGCTTTAATTAAAAATGACTTAATTAGGCTCAATCGTATTCAAGCAATTCAATGATTTAATTCAAATGTTGGCATACAATGATGAAGGAGATAAGAAATCAAAATAGTATGAATAAATATGTACACAGAAAACAAGAGCATTTAACAAAGTCGAATCATACTTACACAGCCTGCAAAACAAGGATTAATTTGTCCAAAATCTATTATGCACGTACGAGCATCTGGGAAGCACGTACATGCATACATGAAGCACGTACATGCATGCTTTATGCGGAACTTATGCAATTAATGCAAAAATACGAATTTTAAGCCTATTATGCAACTATCATGCCTGTGTAATCCTACGAATGATCAGGATATGCACAGAAACTGCCCTAGCGTGCTTTAAAAATAAGAACATCCTAGATCTAGATAATGGATTGACGATGATGAAACTAATAGATTAAACCACACAACATCATCATGCCATATGCAAATGACCATGCTTATATCAGGGGAATGATAGACAGATGAATGTGTGTCATTCTAAATATCCTCTATGCTTTCAACATGTAGTAATCATGCTTTAAACCATCGATTATTGATTATGTGCACCAAATGAAGAAGTGTATAAAGAAATCTACATCTGTTTCACAAAAGATAATCAATAAGCATGTTAGAATGGGCAGGGGTTAAGGAGAGAATTGTTACCCTCAGGCTTGGGCGGTGGCAAGAACTTCACAAGCTCTTCCTTCTAGACTTTTTGCAATCATAGCTATTGGTTTTTTAGGGTTTTTTTGGGAGTGGTGGCTGAGGAAGATTGGGTAGGGGCCAAGCAGAATTGGATGGAGGCTGAAGAGAATCCTTTAAGAAAAGTGCTCTTCTTCATAGGTTCAAAGTAGGGTATTTATAAAGGGTTTTTAGGGTTTATTTTCGGGGTATCTAGGTTTCCAGTCGCCACAAGATGGCTAGCATTAAGGCTTCATCCCTTTATGGTAAGGAAGAAAATGCTGAAACGGAGGATTTTGCAAAGCTCAGGTGATGCACATACGTGCATGGGAGATGCACGTACGTGCATGAAGCATGTATGTACGATCATGGGTTATGGTTTTGTGTTGAATTGAGCTGTGATTGTGTCAGTCCTTCAGGATTCACTCATAATAGTTCTATTTGACACCACCTTTCATCATTGGGCTTAAAGGTGGTTTGAAATGTCAGGCGGTACAAAATTCGGTGTCAACAGCCCACTATTGGGCAAAGGTTCTACCTATAAGGATTCCAATATTGGTTTTGATATACATGCTGAAGGTAGTGGGTTCGAGCAACCAAATCTTTATGCATATAAATCATTCTCCCAGAGCCACTCAATGCATTATCATAGTTCAATCCCATCAATGCAAGCGGACTGGTCATGTGATTCAATGCGGGTTGTGTTATATAGCCATGATGCCCACATAGCTCAAGAGAAAGATAACACATTTAATGGCGCAAGCCAAGTAACAGAGCATAATTTATATTGCTTACTAATTTTGTCATAATTTCTATTATGAACAAATATTTTTGACCATTTGACACTAGGATAGTCTTTCATGTAGGGTGCTAATAGGCAGTTTTCCTTTAACCAAACACATGGAACAGAAGGTTAACATGACGGAGGAGGGTATGGTTACAATGAATGAAAAATCCAATGTATATGTTGCATGTATGTGGTACTATCATGTGTACGCATGTAGGTCAAACATAAAATATGAGCTTTCATGAAACTGCAAACCATGTGTGCTTTAGATCAAATTATTATTAAGAACAAGCAAGAGTAACATGAAGAGACAATAACCGAAATGAATACAAATAGATACTGGTCTTGGGAATTTATAAAAAATCCCATTCCATCTCACCAAAACCGCCCTACTACACCATGATGATTTTAAAAATACAATAACAAAAAACAAAACCGACATGTGAGAATACGTAAAGAAAATCCACTATGATCTCGAAGACTGTAGATTGTCAGTAATGAATCACTTTTTATCTATAGAGAAATCAATCTTTTGTCTTATAATCAAATGGCACCAGTCCTAAGTTACCCCATTAGATCTGCAAACAAAAAATAAAATAAAATAAGTCTTTGAAAAAAGGGAATGCATAAACAAGCTGATAACTTGCGTTCAATGACCCCAATGTATGGGACCAGAGGTATGAACTAGATACATATTATGAGAAATACAGGATGGGACTAGAGGTAGGAAGTACATATATACATAAAGAAGGAATTAATATTTGGCATAATGATTGTTATATGGAAAATTTGTTGAAAAGCCGCAATTAAATGAGAGTCAACTATACCCCTATATATAGTTGGTAAAACACCCCAATAAGATGGAATAACATTAATCCTAATAAGTTTGAGAAGCACAAATACAATTTCTAAGAAATCCAATCGATTGCAATGAATCCCAATCGATTGGGAAAAATAGTAAAGAAATATCAGTTCATATGCAATTCCCAGTCGATTTGTGTTATGTGTCAATTGATTGGGTAAATCAAAATCAAAAACCATTGTCAGAGTGTTCCCAATAAAAAACTTGGGGGAGAATGTGGTCACCCGAGATGTATCCAAAACCATTGACCAACTAATGTGATTCTCAGATATATGCAAAAAAAAAAAAAACAATTTTTTTTTTTTGAGATATTAACCCAGCACTCCAATAAAATGGAATAACGTTAGTCCCAATAAGTCTGAGAACTACAAATTCAATTTTTAAGAATCCCAATAGATTGCAATGAATCCCAATCGATGGGGCAAAACAGTAAAGAAATATGAGTTCATAGGCAAGTCCCAATCGATTGGGTTATGTGTCAATCGATTAGGTAAATCAAAATGAAAAACCATTGTCAGGTTGTTCCCACTAAAAATCTTGGGGGAGAATGTGGTTATCTGAGATGTATCCAAAGCCATTGACCAACTAATCTGTTTCTCAGATATATGCAAATTTTTTATTTTATTTTATTTTATTGAGATATTAACCCAGCACTCCAATAAGATGAAATAACGTTAGTCCCAATAGGTCTGAGAACTACAAATTCAATTTTTAAGAATCCCAATCGATTGCAATGAATCCCAATCGATTGGGCAAAACAATGAAGAAATATGAGTTCATAGGCAAGTCCCAATAGATTGGGTTATGTATCTATCGATTGGGTAAATCAGAATAAAAAACTATTGTCAGGTTGTTCCCACTAAAAATCTTGAGATATATGACATTTACTCATGAATTCGGTTCCCAACCATAGTATTTTCAACTAGACAATTAACGTATATATAAAAATGCAATAGTTCAGGGTCACATACCGACTTATCGACTTCATTATCAATTTGTTCATTATCCGATCCATTGTCGGATATGGAATAATTCAATAGTTCAGGGTTTGACATTAAGTTTGGCTTCTCCATAATGCTTTTAATCTTCTCCGTCGGATCCACCTCATTTTGTTTATGGTAATAAATCCAAAAATCCCGATCCAACCTTCTTCTCATTTATTCATTCTCGTACTCTAATCTTTCACATAGTTTGACAGCATTGCTCGGCTCTTCCTTTTGTATTTGCACTGTTTGTACTTTTGGAACTAGCAGTTCTTCCCAACGACATTTGGCCTCGTACTCATATCTTAAATGAAAGAGTAATGGCCACTTCAATTCTTTTGCCCTCAAGCCATAAATTCCGGTTGTGTTAATGAGTAACCATACGTACAACCATTATGCTTAAAAGTTGAATCCTATAGGTCACCCAGGAAATAAAACTTACGTTTCCCATACAATCAAACAAAGCACCAGAATGGTCTGTAATCAAACTAACAGGATGAAAGGTACCCAGTGAACTGCATCTTTCTCTCTGACGGCATATACGATTCCTATCAGCATTCACATGTCAGCTAGAACTCTCACCCAATTGGAATCGCCTGCCTCTACTACTATTGCCATCTCCATCCATGAGTATGCAGTGGACTAGGCAAGTTACTTATGTATCCAACTATTATGAAATTATAGTGTGAACTATAAGAATGACTTACTCGAATTAGGTATACCTAGTAAACAACGTTATTTATATCACAAAATGTGTAGATCATTCAGTCAATGACAATCTGCACTTGGCTAATCTTCTACATTGAATATGTGATCATATTGCAAAACTGTGCATGAGTTGTCAAATTTGGTCACTCATACCTCTGAATCTCTATAAAATCATTGTATGTCTGATTAGATTGCTCCTACTTCCGTTCAAGGAACAAACTTTATTTTTTGGGGATCGTTTGTAACAATGTGGGTATCCATTAGTCAATGAATTTCTGCACTTGGCTACTCTTCTCTATTGAGCATGTGACCATATAGCAAAAGTGTGCATGAGTTGTCAAATCTGGTCATTCATATCTCTGAATCTCAATGAAATCAGACAAGTCTAAATCGATTCCTCCTACTTCTATCCAAAGAACGAACTCTATTTTCTAGCGATCGTTTGTAACAATGTGGGTATCCATCAGTCAATGAACTTCTGCACTTGGCTACTCTTCTCCATGGAGCATGTGACCATATAGAAAAAGTGTGCAAGATTTGTCAAATATGGTTATTTATACCACCGAATCTCAATGAAATCAGACAAGTTTGAATAGATTCCTCTTACTTCCGTCCAAAGAACGAACTCTATTTTCTGGGGATCATTTGTAACAATGTGGGGATCCATCAGTTCATGAACTTCTGCACTTGTTGGCTACTCTTCTCCATTGAGCGTGTGACCATATAGCAAAAGTTTGCATGACTTGTTTAATTTGGTCATTGATACCGCCCAATCTTAATCAAATTAGACAAGTCTAAATAGATTCCTCCAACTTTTGTCCAAAGAATGAACTCTATTTTTTGGGGATCGTTTGTAACAATGTGGGGATCCATCAATTCATGAACTTCTGCACTTGTTGGCTACTCTTCTCCATTGAGCGTGTGACCATATAGCAAAAGTGTGCATGATTTGTCAAATCAGGTCATTCATACCTATGAATCTCAATGAAATCAGACAATTCTGAATCGATTCGTCCTACTTTTGTCCGAAGAACGAACTCTATTTTCTAGGGATCGTTTGTAATAATGTGGAAATCCATTAGTTCATGAACTTCTACACTTGTTGGCTACTCTTATCCATTGAGCGTGTGACCATATAGCAAAAGTGTGCATAACCTGTCCCTTATAATCTTATGATAGTGCAATCGAAAGACAAATAGTACCCTATATTCCCTCTCCAAACCCTACAAATATGGGAAAAATAATATCTGGGGATCGTACTTGCAATTGTGGGGATCCCTTGTGAATGTATTGCAATACTCTACCTATAAAAGCTGTGGTGTGGATGGGTTGATTCTCACCCATCATAGGCTTTGAAACAGATGACAATCCAATGACAAATCATACCCCATATTCCCTCTCTAAACCCTACAAATGTGGACAAAAAAAAAAAAAAAAAAAAATCTAGGGATCGTACTTGCAATTGTGAGGATCTCTTGTGAATGTCTTGCAATACTCTAGGTTTTTTTGGGGGTGTAAAAATTAAGTCCATAACGCTGCATGATGGACTTAAGGATTAAAATGCTTGCAATCATCCGCACCATCCCTTCTTCCTATGGCCACGTGGCGTCCATCTAGCGGCAACTGCACCAAGGGTGCTGCTGCACCAAATCAGAGGGCCGAGTGGCTTAATCACAATAGTCAGACTCAGTGATGAGGCATGAATTATCGGCACTGTGCCAAGGTGCTTTTGGATTATGACACGTGAGGTTTAGCTTCATCCGATGGTGGGAGAATATTCACTTGATAAAACGAGCCACGTAGTGTGCGTTTTGACTCCTAAATGCACCTTTATGGCACATCTCACCTTGTCGCCCCCCAAAAGTATGCGTTTTGCTCTCTTGAAGAAAAAAGCATCGCCGTCTTGTGCACTTTCTCATGCGATCTCCGAAAAGGAAATGAATTCCCTTACCGTTCTAGTCCGACGTGAATCATTCACGCCTGGTATTTCCTCATCGTCATCCTCTCCTTCTCCCATATCTCCTGCGATTTCCATCTATCTATCACAATTTTCAAGAAGCGAGAAGCAGCCGGAGTGAAGGTCGACAGAAAGGGAAGCGTAAAATCCAACGTTAAGATCGACGCAAAGCGAAACTTGAAAGCCAGTGTGAAGATCGACGGATCGACTGAAAGAAAAGCTTGACAAAGCTACAAGTGAGCTCTTTTGCTTGCCAAATTTCATTATTTTTGTTCATAAACGTAGATTGAGGATTGTGTGTGAAAAAAAATCCAATGGTTGTATTTTTTGATGTGTAGATTAAAAGCCCTAAATTTTTTTTTCCCCAAACAAAACCCTAGGTTTTGGGGCTTGGATTTAGCAACAAAAAGGAAATTTGTTTTTTTTTTTTGTTTTTTTTCTCGGGCACAACAATGGTTGTATTTTCTGTTGCTGGTAGATTAAACATTTTTTTTTATACAATTATGGTGTATGTTGGTAGTGTTGGGTGTTAGGGAATATTTTAAAAAAATTTTTTGGTTATTTTCGTCTTCTTTACACTCCATATAAGAATTATCCGCACTCCATTATCATTTAGTTCTATTCATATTTCAGACTTTTGGCTCGCTGTAATTTGTTTAATGCTTTATTAAATGCTGTTGGATTTGCTATTGGCAGTAACATTATGATTTTGGAGGTTGGTTTATCGCTGTTCGTGTTTATGGCTGGGACTGGTACCAATTCCCGTAGTAGGGGTAATAGCAAAGGTATGGGTGTGAAAGTTACTACTAGTGGTTCTACTACTACTAAATGGGTTAAAAGACCAGTGAAATGCAAAAAACATCGGTCCCCATCCTCTTTTAAATGTGATTATGAGTTGGACGATGACCAGTCTGACAATGCATCCTCAAAAGATGTTCCCAAGTCAACTTCTACTAATGCCACAAATGACAATCATGCAGCTAGGGTGGTTTATGATAAAACAAAATTTGTTTCTAGCAATGCATATCATCTCTTTAATATTGTATTAAAGAATCGGAGTGTGTTGTATGAACGAGAAGTTGATTTCAGAAGTTTGAAGAATTAATGTGTCAACTGGATATGTGAGTTGCGCAATTATCGACAACTTATGAGTTTTTCTGGTGATGGCTACCCACGACTTGTTCGTCTATTTTATGCTAATATCACTGATTATGATCCACACACATTCATCATAACAACTAAAGTATGGAAAGAAAATTGTTTTCTCCTCTAATGCTCTCTATACTGCATTTGGCTTGCGTCATGAGTCTAATGCTGTAATACCTTATGAGCCTCCTCCTAAGTGGCCTAAGCCTAAGCACCCTCCAACTATTCCTAAGCCGCATGAGCTGTATCAATCTTTGTGTGTTGAGGGTTCTAATTATGTCAATAATGCTCCCATTGGCTCACTAAAATTTAATTATGGGTTGCTCTATAAGGTTTTATGTGGAACCCTTTTGCACAATTCTTATTCATTTGGAGTAGCATTACATCGAGCTGAACTTCTATACGCTTTGGTGACCTTTCTATTGATATTCCTGCCCTTATTATGAAGAATGTTTATCAGGTATCCACTAATTCAAATACTCATGCTGCCTCTCTCATGGTCATCTGATTTTTTAGTTTTTGAAAAATCATTGTAAGGTGGCTATTCCTTTTGATGAGGCAACTGAACAAAACGTAGGGCGTATTGATCAATCTACCCTTAATAAGAGTCGGAGTCAGTTGACTACTGTCTTGTAGCCATCCACATCTGCACTGGGTGGTTCAAATGCCAATATTCCACAGGGTCCTGTTAGTAACAAGATTCTATCTATTCAGTTAGCGGAAGTTATCTCGTTGCTTAAGATGCAAAATTCTAGGATCGATCGACTTGAGCAAGAACTGATTGCTTCTGGGATTTTACCTCCCCGAGATCACATTGTTACTACTAGTCGTGGTCGTGATCATTGTCGTGGTCCTTAATTATCAGCTGTGCGTTTAATTTAGTTAGGTTGTTATTTTTTGATGGTATTACAAGTGGATGGTCACCGTATTGTGACATTTTGAGGACATATGTTCATTTTGGTCAATTTATTAGTTGTCACATGCAAGTAATTTCTTAGACATCTTGCGTTGATGTGATATATTGATAGTTTTAATTTGCTTCATTTTAATCATATTTTGATGTGTTCCTGATACATGCACAAATAGTGGCATTAAAATGCCATTTTACTATTGGATATCTCAACCTCAATGTCGTAGTCAGATGCATTCTTTGTATCATTCTTTATAGATACATATTCTAAGAAATATAGGATGGGACCAGAGATTGGAATTATATACATAAAGAAAGAATTAATATTTGGCATAATGATTGCTACATAGAAAATTTGTTGAAAAGCCGCAATTAACTGATAGTCAACTATACCCCTATATATAGTTAGTAAAACAATCTGATATGATAGAATAATGTTAGTTCCAATAAGTTTGAGAACTACAAATTCAATTTTTAAGAACACCAATCGATTGCAATGCATGCCAATCGATTGGTCAAAATAGTAAAGAAATATGAGTACATAGGCAAGTCCCCATCAATTGGGTTATGTGTCAATTGATTGGGCAAATCGGAATAAAAAACCATGGTCAAGAGTGTTCCCACTAAAAATCTTGGGAGAGAATGTGGTCACTCCTGATGTATCCAAAGCCATTGACCAACTAATGTGTTTCTCAAAAATATGCAAAAAGTAAAAAAAAAAAAATTGAGATATTAAGCCAATACTCCCACAAAGATGGAATAACGTTAGTCCCAATAAGTTTGAGAACTACAAATTCAATTTTTAATAGCCCCAATCGATTGCAATGAATCCCAATCGATGGGGCAAAACAATGAAGAAATATGAGTTAATAGGCAAGTCCCAATCATAATTCACAACCAAAAGTACATATCAAAATGTTCAACTGTTCGTACAAAAGGTATATCCGCAATTCACAACCAAAAGTATATGGTAATCTGCATCCTATTTGGACTTCTTGCGCTTAGTAGTCATGTAAGGAGTGGTGAGTTGTTGCCCCGGTTTTTTTTACCGTTCACCCTTCTTAACGCACTTGGCGATATTGGAATAGCTGTGATGTTCAGTTCCCTACTCCAGGTTTGATTCAATATGGTGCAATCCCTCAACTATCAATGGGCTATTTGCATCTTTGCCATCAAAAGCACAATGTGTTTCAACCTGAGGGCTAACATGCGAATCGTACACCATATTGGCCTTTTCATTTAATTCAGACAATGGAGGTGGACAAGTTCTAAACACATTTGCACTTGCATATAAGGGTGTCGATCCAATGTCAAATTCGGTTTGATGATAGGTATAAATATACGCATGCAAATCATTGTATGCTTGTTGGAGATTCTTGTAAGATATACAGTTCTCATCGTAATGCTCCTTGAGAGAAGCGTATTCAACGCACTTGTCCTTATATTTTTTCTTCCAAATCCCGTCACATTCAGCCCCCTAAGAATGTGATGAAAGTAGACAAAATTAGCAAGACATTATAGTAATGGCTACACATGGATTCCTAGAACGACTATTCTAAGCAAAACTAAATTAACTTAAATTAAACAAAAAAAGAGTAAAATTATATGTATTGCACAATTGCCTTTGTCTAAGACTGCATACGAATCACGCACACTCTCCTCAATTGCTTCTTTAGTTGTTGGCTCGAGCACCTGCATAACCTATTTCACTTAGACTTGTCAATGTAATGGGATGATTAACTATGATTATATAATGTAATTACAATAGTCAAATAGTCAAAGTGTGAATGATTTTTAGCAAGAATGCATACCTCATCATAATAAGGAAGACGTTGGCAGATATTTTTCACCCTCTTCTTTGTAAGGTAGCCACTCATATTCCACTTTCTAATACGAGGCCACAATGGTTCTAAAGGCCCATAGAAGCAGATTGTATGCTCAAATGCCCAAACCTGTAAACATATTACTACTCACATCAATGTGTTTTGACCATATAATCATAGTACATTGAAAAAAATAATTAAAAAAGTTATGGTATTTGTAATGTACCTGTAGCAATGGAACATAGCCTTGAATAGTGATTTCGCTGTGTTTGGTCTTCGATGTTTTTGACTTGACAGTATTTTTTATGCCTTGAATCAAAAAATCATACACTACCATTCCCTAGGCATAGCCCCTACAAGTTTCACCTAAGTCATCTAACAACTGAAAAAAATGTCCATGTATCCCCTTACCGGCCAATGGAAAAAGGAAATAAACAAAAGCAACACTAATATAGAGCCTCAAAAATTCATCATCTGCATCCCTACAATTTATTATCAAACTACACAAGTCTGCCCTATCTAGTTTCTTTTCCATATTACGAGAATCGATAAGAAGAGTAAGTACTCTAGACCACCCATGATCCCTAAACACATCAATACGAGTCCCACATACCCACAAACCTAGTATCATTGCAACATCATGTGGACTGAAGTGAACAAACGTGCCTCGGAGTTTGAAGCCAACTCTATTGTCGTCCCAATTCTTAAGCAGTGTTTTAAGGAGAGATTCGCTAATGTACATATCTGGGACGTCCAATAAAACCTTGAATGGTGAGTTATAAACTCTTCTGTATTGGTCTGATGTAAGGTTTCTATTGATTGAGTGCAATACATCAATAGAACATTTATGCTTGATGCGAACCTATGAAAACACAAACGTACATATTCATTTAATAAGTATTCAGAAGGCATTAAACACTATCAATAGACAAAAGTAACTGCAATATTAAATAACATACGTTTTCCTGAGACATTGTTTACTTGTCCAAGTCTGTTTGACTTTGGTCGTTCGTTTTGCTGGTAAGGATTTCCGAACAAAATGAACTTTAGCTATGAATGAATTGTTATGCCCCTAATCGATTGATTTGTACACTGCTAAGCCTAATCAGTTTATTTTCTATTATTCCAAATCGTTTGGGATATAACACTAATCGATTGGGACCAAAAGAAGAATAGTTCAGAAACAGGGGTTTTGAACAGAGAGAATCAACACTGTTAGAAAAAAATAACAGTTCATGCAAAGGAAAAGTTCACGAAGTCCTCCTCATAGACCGGAAAAAAACAAACTTCTTTACTATAAATTATGCTAAAACATTAGATAGGGTTAGGGTTTTGAAGGGAAAACCAACTATATAGAATGGAAGAGAGAAAAGGGAGAAATGTTATACCTAAAACTCGTTGGTTTAGGGAAGACCACAGTCGCTCAGTATATCGGTTGATTGGAGGATCGGTTTCGAGAGCTAATGAGAGAGTGATATCGAGCAATGGATTTGCAAACCACCATGTATACTCATATTGTCGTGTTTGGGAGAGGCATTACATAACAATGGTCAAGTCCCAATGGGTTTCTGTTTTGTTGGTCCTTACCCAATCATTCTTTGCCCAATCCTTGCCCAAAAAGCACGAATTAGAGAAAAATGAGCAAGTAGGCGGGAAATGAATACTTTAGAGGGAGGGAAATTATCTAACCGTGTAAAAAGATGTTCAATGAACGAAAATTTAGAAGGGTGTTAATATCTTATTCAGGCTAAGTTGACCCACAAATTTTTATTTAATTGTGTTCAAATTGACCCAACGATTTACGAACTCGATACAACTAAGTTCTATATTAGGTTTAAATAAATTAAAATTAATTAAAAAAAATTGGCATGGAATAGTCCTGTGGAATATTGTTAGGAATCAAAGACTAATTGTTCAATTCAAATTATTCAATTCATAATTTTTGTGACAATTTATGTAATTAATTACGTACAAAAATCCAATCGTTTCAAATAAAACCCCTTAATGATTGCTACAATTGGATGTTGAATACCTAAATCGATACTATCCATATGCCAATGTAATAACACAAATGAATTTCATCATTATAAAATGCAAGGTTTTGGGTTGGATGCAATAATTATGAGATTTAACACAATTGGAGTATAGTATTGCTATAGATAATTCTCTAATCGAATTACGTATTATCCCAAATAATTGCATGCAATTGAAGTATTTTGCAAAATCCATTTTTATTATTACACATTTATATGGTGGCATTTGGGTTATGCTTATAATTAGGTTGGATTAATTGATGCCCCCGATTGGATTCAGACATTAGATACGGATATCATATGATCGGATGACATAGCCCAATCATCCGATCGGATGACATATCCCAAATCTGGACGGAATGAGCAAACTTACCTTTTTTTAATTGTTCATATAACATTTTGTAGACTAATTCTATGGTAACTAGCAAAAAATTGGGTACCATATCCATAAGGTCACTTGATATGGTAAATTGGGCGATTTTAAAGGTACGTTGCATCATTTGAAGTGGTAAGTTGATCACTTCAAACGATAAATGGTTAATAAATACTATGTGTGCAATTTTAGACCACTTCAAATGGTAAGTAAGCCAATTCAAATCATAAATGATCACTTCATTTGATAAGTGGGTTTGGTACATAGTGAGTACCATATAATTATCATTTACAAATATTGTTTACAAAATATACTAACATGATTACTAAGTCAATGGTTTATATAAATATCATTAGAGATGTACAAAAGTTTTACAAAATTAATCAGCATGTAACTATTCATCTCCATAAATCCCACTATTGTTTTTGTGTAACTACATGTCCAATGTATATAGCATGATGCATTACAATAACACTCAAGATATACATGAGCCAAGACCAAAAAAATATCCAGGGATCGTTTGCAAAAATGTGGGGATCATTCAATAAAAATGTATATCTTGGCAACCTTCGTACAACTGAACACTAACTTACCAAAAAACAAATTAGGTGTCAAGGAGGCAAACACTATGAATGTAATGACTGAAGGAAGTTGGACCTTACACGATTGTTAGGGTCAAGTACTAAATCCTCAGCAAGTTTTTTTCTATGTTGTGTAGATTCACCTTTCTTGAACTCCTTGATTGTGGTGAAGTCATAAATTTTCATATACCTGATCACCATTATGTCACAATCATGCCTACAAAAAGAAAGGGGAAGGAGAAGGAGGGAGGGGAATGATGAACCCAGATTTATTTTTAAGAATATTGTACATATATATACATTATGCCTCACGCTCAAGCGCCGCCAATGAAGGGTTTCTGCAGACACCCCGCATATATATATATATATATATATATATATATATTGATAAATAACAAATTGTATTAATCAGAGAGAAAAATACATATTGGACAAGAAGTCCAACCTGGAAACCAAAAAGAACCACAATAGCTGGTGTCACACCCCATTTTTGCACCACCTTACTAGGGCTCATCATTTCATGCATGTTTTTGTTTTGTTTTTGAGTCTAGTCACTTGCATTAGTTTTCTAGAGTCACAAGGACAATGGGTATGAATTTTGGTTCAAATTGGAGTTGATCTTGAGGGATAATAAGAGCTTTTGTGACTTGAGGGGCATAATCGTCTTTTAAGTCCCAAACTTTTCATTTGACCTTGAAATAATCTCCAAATTGTCAATTGAAGTTCATATGGATGCATAAGAGGTATTTCTAGTGTCAATTTGATGAATCAATGGCTCGGGATTAAAATGGCTCAATGTAGTTCAAAATTGGTTAATTGACCCTTCTTTGGGTTAGCTCTAATTGACTCACAATTACCAACCAAATCTTTTCAAATTGACTTTCATTAGTCATCATTTTACTCCCAAAAGTGTTTTATGAAGTTCAATTTTGATGTGGAAAGTGTTTGGTTTGACCCTATGTGCATGCCTATGCTTAGCAAAGGTAAAGTATAGTGGTTAACTGCCTTGTTCAAACCTAACCATGCCCCCATGGTTAGTGGTTTTCACCCTAAAATGTTCAAAAACATATTCCTCATCGAAACACGGTCGTTTTGGCTTTTGTTTCATCAAAATCGGAGTTAATTTGCCCCTTGAAACACTTCTAGAAGGGAAGGGAGACAAAATAGGAGAAAAATCAGAAGTGGGCTCGGGTGACCACCCAAGCCTGGGCGGCTAGCCGCCTGGGCCCAGGTGGCTAGCCGCCCAGCCTTGGGTGGTCACCCGAGACCACTTTCCTATTTTCACTCTAACTCCTTGCTGAAGCGGACTCTTGCCTATTTTGACGTATTTGGGCTCTTTTGGACGAGTTTCCTTCTAATTTTTGGTAACTTCTGAGTTACTTAAGCCCCAAGGGGGTCTCTAATAGCCCTTGGATTAATTTTTAGGGTTTTAATCCTAGCCATTGGTTAATCCTAATGAAAGTCTATAAATACCCCCTATGCTTCAGCACAAGGGGAGCGACTTTATGCCTAAAAACCTTAGTGTTAGAGAGAGAATAAGAGAGAGAGACTTGAAGGAGAGCTGGAGTTCTTGCTGTAGCCTTGGAGAACATTGATTCAAGTCATCCATAAGAGCAAGAGGGAGTTCATACAGCAGCAAGGAAGGCCCTTCCTAAGGTATTCTCCTTCTCTATTCAAGCTTAAACTAGGTTTTCATATAGGATAGGCCTATTGCATGTTAAAGGTAACTTTTTTATCATGTATTAACACTCTAGCTAGTTAATATACATGGAATATCTACTGTTTATCTACTGTTTATCATGCTTTAGGGCTGTCCTTTAGGTTTTTTTAAGCATAGTTATGATTCTTGTGCTCCTGTTTGTCCTTGTGCTAGGATTAGTGTCATTGCATGTTAGAGTTAGGATTTTCATCATGTTATATTGCTTTAGTTAGTTAATATGCATGATTTAATTTCTGTTTAGTTTGGTTTTAGCATGATTAAAGTATGTCTTGTATGTCTTTAAGCATATTTGTGAGTTTAGGGCTTTAGGGTCATTGTTTTGTGTTTGTTTTCATATAGCATGATAAAGTAGACTTTTTTATTGGTTTTTCTTCGTGTTTGCTGTATATGACTTACATATGGAGTAAATATGATGTTTTTGCATGCATGTTAGTATGTTTTAGGGTTTTTATGCATGATATGGTTCTAGGAATATGTTAGGACTTATTATTGTTCGCTGTTTTGCTGTTAGCATGCTTAGTGGATGATTTTTAGGCCATGATACTATTCTGTCCAGATTTGCATGTTAGTGTTTTTGCATGGTTTTGAGCACTTGTAAGGGTGCAAATAGGTGTGGTATTTGTCCTATGGCAAATAGGGCTGCTCATGTCTGAAATGGCTAATGCTTGGAGTTAATTGCGCTCAGGTAAGTGGGTGTGAAGGTGCCCCAATTCACCTTTCTTTTTCTTTCTTTTCTCTTCTCCCTATCTAGGGTTAATTTTTAATACAAGTCTATGGTTTAATCAAAGGTTTCCTTCATAAATAAAATTCTGGTTTTTATTAAAGTTTCCATTTTGTGGAGTTCTTTCTAAAATCAAACTTTCTATCAATTCTCTTTTGATCAAATAAGGAAACCTAGGGTTTTAACCATAGGTTTGCATTAGGATTTAACCTTAGTTCTATTCGAACTACGTGGACTTTGATCCATGTATTTCGTTGCATGGTACGTAGGCGCTCTTCGTGAGGCTCAAGTCCGTTCTAGGATCCAAGCATCCTAGGTTTTCTTTTTGTTTTGTTTTGTTTTTCTTTATTTTCTGTTTTGTTTGCTTATTATGCATGGATGGATGAATGAAATATATGATATGCATGCTATCTTGTGATGATATACTTACTGATTTTTGTATGGAAAAGATCTTGATTTAGCCCAAATGAACTGAGAGACCGAAAGGGTGACATGGGTGCCTATAGGCTTTGCCTAGAACCTTCCCATGTCATAACTTAGCCTCCGAATCCCCGATTTCTTTGGTTTTCAAAAGATTGGTTTTTGCCTTTCCTTTTTTATGGAGTCATTCAAATTGTTTTCCTAAAATAAATTATTTTTAGGGTTTTCCTTGTTTCCTTTAAAAAATAAGGTGGCGACTCCTTTTTCTCTTTCAAACCCCCCAACTAATCTCTCCTTTCGCCAATCCCTCGTGGGCCTAATTTCCGGGGTTCACAGTTTGGCGACTCCACTGGGGATTTGTGGGCTAGACTCTATAAAGTTTAATTGGGCTAAGTTAATTTCTTATGTTTAATTAAAATCAATCACATTGCATCCGCTTGATTGTGTGCTTTCATTTATTGTATTGTGTGCGCAAATTCTTGCATGCTAGGATCGATGTCCCTCGATGTATCCTTGCCAACGATCGGCCTAGTCTCAACCTTGGTTTTTCTGATTCCATGTGTTGGGGCGAAAGCTATCAACCTCTCTTGCCTAGTACCCTTGGGCTTGCCCTTGGGTATATTAAATGAGTTAATCACGTACTGCTGGACCCACGCGGCGTTCCTGATGCCACATGTGGTTAGGTATAAGGATTGCTCAAGCAAGTGAAGGACCCCAGCCTACCCTTATCATTAGTCCATATAGACAGACTTGTAGGACACTACGGTCTCATCTTTATGCACCCACAATTGTTTGTAATGATGCTATGCCGTATTTGTGGTGTGAGGCCTTATATCTTATGCCCTTAACATAGACCTTTAAACCCTAGCCTTCGTTAAGGCCATGGGTTGGAAGGAATAAATTAAGGAAGTAGGATATAAAGCTATGTTTGTGATGTGCTAGTCCTAGGGGATTAATTAAACCTAATTGAGGGACTCTATGCCCTATTCTTTTAAACATACCCTTAATCCATGACCCCTGTAAAGGTAAGTGGATAAAAGGAATGAATTAATTGAACATGGTGTAGAGATCGAGTTCATTAAGGAAAATATAGAGGTTTAGGACAAGTCCTTAGGCTAAAGGTTAAAACTTTTTCTATCCATAGACGTGCTGGCTTGGATCCGCAATCCACAAGGGCGTCTAGTGAGTGTTGAGTCTACCCATCATACGGACATGGCCGACGAAAGAACTAGTGAGGGGCACTTTGACCTTGAGGCTTGCCTGAAAGCCATCATGACCAAGCTTGACCATACCGCCGAGACATCCGATACCGCATTGAAAATGGCTCAAGAGAACCAACAGAAGATGGCGGATCTTGAACAAAATGGCTCCAAGGCCCATTCCTCGGGTATACCTCATGGGGCTGGCACCGAAGAGGGACCTCAATCCAATGAGAACACCAAGACAAGGGGGGAGAGTAGCTCGAAACCTGTAGTCACCAACCTAGAAGGGGAAACCAAAGGGAAAAGTTCTAGCAGTGATTCTGTGTTAGCTAGCAAGGTAGAAGCATTGGAGAGAACTATAAAAGGGATTCGTAGGGCTGATGACATGGTCGATGTGCAGACTCTATCTCTGTTTCCAACGGCTCGTATTCCACTACAATTCAAGATGCCGGAGTTAGAAAAGTTCGATGGGACGGGTTACCCTAAGACTCATTTGAAGATGTATGTGCGAGCTATGCACCCTCGAGGGGCTACTGACGAGCTTTTAGCTCAAATGTTCCATGAAACCTTGGCCACTTCTGCTTTGAAATGGTTCTTGTCCTTGGATGAGAATAGAACTCGGACTTGGGAAGACATATGCAATGAGTTCTCGGAGCACTACAAGTACAACACAGAGGTGGATGTCACTCGAAGGGACCTGGAGACTACCAAGCAAGGGGCTCATGAAACTTTCTCCGCTTACATTACAAGGTGGAGACAAAAGGCGTCAAGAATGACGGATAGGCCAAATGAGGAGGACCAAATTCAGCTGGTGGTTAAGAACTTGCTGCCCGTGTATCACAAGCACTTATTTGCCCATTATTTCCCAAATTTCAAAGCTCTCATTGGGCCTGGCACGCAGGTTGAAGATGCTATTAATGATGGAACAATCAAAACTGAGGAAGTGAGGAGTCGCAAAACAAACTTTATTAGAAAGAACAATGCCGAGGTCAACACCATAACTCAACCCATCCAACCCTTTTCTCTCAATGATGTCAACCCACCTCGCCAATTCACTGACCTATTCATGCCACTCGAAAGAGTCCTTGAAAAGCTCATAAGTCGTGACCTATTAAAGCCACTCGACCCAAGACCTCCACCAAATCCCTTACCCAAGAGCTACAATGAGAATGAGTACTGCAAGTACCACCAATCCAAAGGCCATGCCACCAATCGCTGTATTCGCCTTCGCCACCAAGTCCAAGACCTCATTGACAAGCAAGTCATTTCACCACCAACCCGTCCAAATGTCACCCGTAACCCTCTCCCATCTCACAACAACACACCCCCACCCAACACCATAAATGCCATTGGGGTTGAATCCTCTCGCCCTCGCCGTCCCATAAGACAATACACCCCACTCCCCATGACCTTAACCCGTCTTTTCACCATTTGCCGCAATAACAACCTTATCATGCCCCTTCCACTAAAGCCAAGGCCATCAACCCCTCACCAATATTGCCAATACCATCGTGCACCCGGTCATGACACCGAGGCTTGTTCTATACTAAAGAAGATCATTCAAGACCTCATTGACCAAAAAGTTTTGTTGTTGCCAAAGAAATCTGTCCAACAAGAGCTGAAAGAAAGATATGAAGCAGGGGATCCTCAGGTTGGCCTATTAGGTGAATCGTCGGGGAAATTTGACTACTTTGTGCTGTACTCAAGCCCAAGTCCAACATCAGATGAGCCGATAGTCCCTACAGGTTGGGATGACTTGCCGACAGAAATGGAGAGCATTGACATGATAGAGTGGGATGACTTAATGAATGACTCCGAGGAAGTCCATGACATATGGGCTAGCGATGATGAGTTGGACCATATAACTAGAGGGGGTCGTCACTTCAAGCCTCCCCACCTAGAATCTGAAAATCCGTCGGAAGATTTGGAAGGGCAGAGGCGCCCTAGCTTGCAAGAAGAAGAGGATGAAGTGCTTAGGCAGCTGAAGAAGACCAATGCCAACATTACTATTTGGGGCTTACTCATGGCCTCGCATAAGCACAGACAGACTGTGTTAAAACTGCTGAATCAGATACAAGTGCCTGTTGACACATCCCCCGAGGGATTGGTACATTTGGTGAATCCAACTCCCAAGAACTCAACCATCGTGTTCACCAATGTGGACCTACCTAAGAGTGGGCCAAGCCATTCTCAAGCTCTCTATGTGACCGTTGATACTATGGGGAAGAGGGTACCTACCGTCCTTATCGACAATGGGTCTGCATTGAATGTATGTCCTCTCCGAATGGCCACTGTCTTGGGTTTGGGACCCACCGATTTCACGCCATCTGGGCAGACCGTAAGAGCCTATGACAACACCCACCGAGAAGTAATAGGGGTAGTTACTTTGCCTCTTATCATAGGACCCACTGAATTTAGGGTGGAATTCCAAGTGTTGGATGTGCCGTCATGTTTCAACTTGCTGTTGGGCCGACCTTGGATCCATCCTGCTGGGGCTGTGCCATCTTCACTCCATCAAAAGGTGAAGTTTCCTTATGAAGGAGTCATAGTAACGCTTCAAGGGGACTATGAATTGAAACTCGCAGGCGTGCCTATATGTGAGATACAACCAGAATCAGCAGCCGTACCACTATCTGGGTTTGACTATGTCTAATGCATTGAGAAAGAGCTCGAGAAGGGTGAATTAATACCCTTGGACTTTTGCCCCCATGGCAACTTGCACGTTGGTGAGATCATGAGAAGAATGAGCTTCTTTCCAGGCATGGGGCTAGGGCGTCGCCAACAAGGGATCCCTAAGTCTATTCAGAGCCGTATCACCTCTTACACCTTCGGGCTAGGATATGAGCCCTCCAGAAATGATCATGCGGAAATGTTGAAGAGGAATAAAGAGAAAGTAAGAGCCAAAGCCGAGGGAAGGGTGCCAGGCCTGAAGATCTCGCCATATCGACCTACTTTGAATGGTTACTTCGTCAAAGAAGGGGATGATTTTCTATATTGCGGGTTTCCAGAACCCACCTTTGACCAAGCTGCCAAGATCCGAGTTCCAGGTTTTGAAATTTTCTTCACCGAATGGTATCCAATCACAGCTGAAATGGTGGATGATGAAGCCATCAATGATGAGTTCTGGGAAAAGAAAGAAGAAGACTGGGCAGAGAACCTTGATGCAGGGGCTATGGCTGAAATGTTCCAAGATATGATCCTCGCCGTGGAAGACTCGACCATTGAAGAACTCCAGGGTTCGTCCATTAGCCATGCTACTATGCCACTCCTGAATTGGTACCTTGAATATGGTGTCATTGCGGAGCTCCATGAAGAAGAAGACCTTGGCCTACCTGATAGCAGCTTGTAGGTGTCTTAGTTTAGTAATATTTCCCTAATTCAATAAGATGTATCTACTCAACTCTCTTTGTGGAGTCATAGTATTGATACAGATTTGTTTGTTTTCTTTCTTCTTTTGTGTGTCATTCCTACTATTCCTAGTCAATAAAGTGTGTTTTCTTTCTCTATGTATGCAGTGTCTCTTTTCTCTCCTCTATGGATATTTATGGCATGGATATAGATCCTAGGAACGATGTCCCCCCGGAGCTCGTTGAGCAAAGGAAAAGGGGCGTCACCGAACCTAATATGGATGAATTGGAATCAATCAACTTAGGGACGAATGAATTGCCAAGAATAGTTAAAATTGGGAAAACCCTCTCCCCGTTGAAAAAGAAAAGATGATCTCCCTCTTGAAAGCCAACATTATGGCTTTCGCATGGTCTTATGAAGACATGCCTGGCATCGACCCCGATATTGTGCAACACTATATCCCCACTAATTCCCTAAAGAAGCCGGTAAAACAAAAACTCAGAAGATTAAAACCCGAATGGGCTCTAAAAGTAAAAGAATAGGTAACTAAACAACTAGACGCGGGTTTCCTCCAAGTTGTGGAGTACCCCGAGTGGTTATCGAATATAGTGTCTGTGCCTAAAAAAGATGGGAAAGTGAGGATGTGTGTCGATTTCCGGGATCTCAACGCCGCGAGCCCTAAGGATGATTTTCCTTTACCCCATATCGACGTGTTGGTGGACAGCACAGTGGGACATGCACTCCTCTCCTTCATGGACAGATTCTCCGGGTATAACCAGATAAAGATGGCGCCTCAAGACATGGAGAAAACAGCCTTTATCACGCAATGGGGAACGTACTGTTACAAGGTAATGCCTTTTGGCTTGAGAAATGCTGGGGCTACTTACCAAAGAGCAGCTACGACCTTATTGCATGATATGATCCATAAGGAAGTCGAGGTTTATGTCGATGATATGATCGTGAAGTCCGTGGATAGGGAAGGGCATTTCAAGGCGCTAGAGAAGTTCCTAGAGCGAGCTAAGAAGTACAATCTCCGTTTAAACCCACAGAAGTGCGCTTTTGGTGTCACTGCAGGCAAGCTATTGGGGTTCATGATCACTCAGAGGGGAATCGAAGTGGACCCAGGGAAGATAAAAGCTATTGTGGAGATGGAGCTGCCTAGCACTGAGAAGCAGATCCGGGGTTTTCTGGGAAGGATTCAGTACATAAGCCGATTCATCGCCAACTTGACCATGGTTTGCGAACCAATCTTCAAATTGCTTAAGAAAGGTGTGCCAAAAGTATGGAACGAAGAATGTCAAGAGGCCTTTGAGACCATTAAGAGATACTTGAGCAATCCTCCAATCTTAGTTCCCCCACGGCAAGGTGCACCGCTCTTGTTATACTTAACGGTCACCGAAACCGCGACGGGAGCTATGTTAGCTCAATATCTCGAAGGGTCTACAAAGGAGAATGCCATCTACTACCTAAGCAAGAAAATGACGGACTATGAAGTGAAGTACAATGCCATTGAAAAGGCTTGTGTGGCACTAGTATGGGCGACGCAAAAGCTCCGACACTACATGATGTCCTTCGAAGTGTTCTTGATAAGTCGCATGGACCCGTTGAAGTATTTGGTAGAAAGGCCGGTATTGTCATTCAGAACTGCTCGATGGTCAATTCTCCTCAATGAATTTGACATCAAGTACGTAAATCAGAAGTCTATCAAGGGGAGCATCATCGCAGACTACCTAGCCAGCTGTCCGGTGTCATCATCCGCTCCGTTTAACGACCAATTCCCAGATGAGGACGTGCTAGAGATTGGTAGAAAGACTTGGAGAGTATACTTCGATGGGGCAGCCAATAAGAAAGGTTATGGAATAGGAGTCCTGCTAGTTTCACCTGAAGAGACATTTACACCATTGGCGGTCAAGTTGGGGTTTGAAGCTACCAACAACATTGCTGAGTATGAGGCCTGTATCCTAGCATTGGAAGCCGCACTTGAATTGGGGATCAAAGAATTAGAAGTGTTCGGGGACTCAGCGCTAATCATTTGTCAGATAAAAGGGGAATGGAAAACTCGAGATGAGAAGTTGCTGCCCTACCATGCCTATCTGGAAGCTCTAACCAAGGAGTTCTCAGAGATAGAGTTCAACTACCTTTCAAGAAACAAGAACCAGTTCGCCGATGCCTTGGCGACCCTAGCATCCATGGTGGAGATACCTGAAGGGGGAAATGTGAAGCCACTGGTGATAGAATGTCGAGTCAAGCCTGTGTACTGTTGTGCAATCCGAGGAGGAGAAGTGAATGATGGCCACCCATGGTTCCATGACATAATGAAGTTCATTGAAGAAAGGGAGTACCCAGAAGGAGCATCTCGTATCGACAGAAAAACCCTGAGGCGGTTGGCGAGTCACTACGTACTTTGTGAAGGAAAGCTATATAGGAGATCATACGACGGGATCCACTTGTTGTGTGTCACCGAGGAGGAAGCCGAGCATCTGATTAAAGAAATCCATGAAGGGACAGGGGCTCCGCACATGAATGGCTATATGTTGGCTAAGAAAATCATGAGGCTAGGCTATTATTGGTCTACCATGGAAAGAGATTGCCACGCACATGTCAAGAAGTGCCATAAATGCCAACTGTTCACCAGTGGACAACATTTGCCTTCTATGCCTTTAACAAGTATGTCATCACCATGGCCATTCGCAGTATGGGGGATAGATATCATCGGACAGATCAAGCCAAAGGCGTCAAATGGGCATGAATACATCCTGGTTGCCATTGATTATTTCACCAAGTGGGTAGAAGCAGCGTCCTTCAAGACCTTGAATTCCAAGAAGGTAGCACAGTTTATACAGCACAGCATCATCTATCGATATGGGGTACCGCATGAAGTTATCTCAGACAATGGCCAGCACTTTCAGAAAGAAACCCATGAGCTCTTGCAAAAGTATGGCATAGTCCACCATCTGTCGTCACCATACCGTCCTCAAACTAATGGAGCAGTGGAAGCAGCTAACAAGAACATCAAGAAGATATTGCAGAAGACTGCGGACTCACACACAGACTGGCATGAGAAGTTACCGTTGGCTCTATGGGGTTACAGAACATCAATAAGGTCGTCAACAGGGGCTACCCCTTACTCTCTAGTTTATAGAATGGAGGCCGTGTTGCCAGTTGAATTAGAGGTTCCTTCATTAAGGGTTGCCGTGGAGAGCCAGATAACAGAAGTGGACTGGGTTAAGAGCCGTTATGATGAGTTTGCTTTACTCGATGAAAGGCGTTTAAGGGCACTGTATCATGTTCAGGGGTATCAACGGAGAGTTGCCAGAGCATTCAACAAGCATGTCAAAGATCGAGGTCTAAAGAAAGGGGATGTAGTGCTGAAAGAAATCAGAGCTCCAGTATTCGATCCACGGGGAAAATTCAAGCCAAGTTGGGGTGGACCATACATTATCAAAGAAATATTGCCAGCAGGGGCTGTTCGCCTCATGGACTTAGATGGAATTGAGTTCGCTCGTCCAACTAATTTGGATCAATTAAAGAAATATCATGTTTGAGGCCTGCTAGGTTGAAAACCTGTAAGGGCGGCTTAGGCAAAAGTTAAGGCATAAGAACTACGTAAGAACTGATTCTCCATTCAAAAAAAAAAGAAGAAAAAAAAACAAGAAAAAAGCAAAAAAAAGAAAAATAATGGAGATACGTAGGCAACCCATAAAGTTACCTTGGGTGCGGTCTAAATCAAACAACAAAATCCCAAATTTGATTTATTATTGGCAATTTATTCAAAACTAAAATTGATTGACATAGCAATTCATTGGTATTAAGTAAAAGAACTATAAAAGTGCCATAAATATCCTATTCTATTGAGTCTTCAATTCTTCTTGGGCTTCTTTGCAGCCCACTTTTCAGCTTTCTGCTTCTCTCTTTCGTGTCTTCTTTTCTTCCTCAAGTCATGTTCATAAGCTGCTGTCACTGCTTCCATAATATCTTTTCTACAAGGTCCAAGGTCGTTATTCTTGATAAGTCCAAAGATCCTTTCTCTTCGAGTAGTCTCTCTCTCACCCAAATTGTCTTTCAACCATTCCTTATACTCGGGGCTCATCATATATGGACCATCAGTATTCGTAACTTGAGTCAGTGTCAGCTTTCTAGGCCATCGATCCTTTGCCCAAGTCACTACAGAAAGACCCGCAGGCACCACAGGATAGTCGCCTTTTAAGGAAGTGGGTATGGTTTGCATGGCACCCATCTGACGAAGAACCCTTGAAGGCCAATAAAAAGAAGTAGACCTCAGTCCTATGAGTCTCACCATGGCACATCCAGAAGTTCGCAGAAGCACCTGTTCGCTGCAGCCCCATATGAAGACGAACCACTTGATATTCCTCCATGAAAGGGTTTGGTAGTAACCTAGCCAATCTCTCAATGAAAATTGCCCAGGCAGTTCAATGCGGCGAAGGCAGTAATGCTGGGGCTTGTGTGATGTAATGGCAATGGGTGATAAGAAATTCAGCCTTTCAAGCAACCACATTTGCAGCAAAATGGGGCTACCTCCTAAAGGAACCTTTGGGTCCTCATGGACTTTATCCAAGCTATTCAGGGTTTCAGCTAGCATCATGGGAATCAAGTTATGGCCCTTGGCAAGGAGAGGAATCAACTCACAGATTTGTATGGGAACATGTGGAGTACCAGTTGAAATAAGGAAACGACCAATGAGGCAAAAGGCAAGTGCATGCTTAATGGGAAAGGTAAATTTCAGAATACCTTTATCATAGGCCAAAAAAGAGGTTGCCAATTTCATCAAGTCTACCATATGGTCCTCTACAAACGTGGAGGCATATTGTGGGTGAATCCCAAGGAGGTTGGAGAAAGAAGTAAGGAAGCTTGGACGAGGAGTAGGGAGGATGAAAGGACCTACCGGTTAAACCCCATACAACGCGCAGAATTCCTCCATGGTTGGGCATAGTTCTTCATAGTTGAAGCGGAACACATGAATTTGGGGATCCCAAAAATATGTAGCAGCAGTCAAGAGGCTCGTTTCAAGCTTCACATGCCTCAAGGAAAGCAATGGATCCAAGCCAAAGCACTTGAACTCAGATTTTGCTTCAGCACTCATAACTCTCAAAAACCCTCCTAAAAATTTGTCTAGAGCCTCCATAATTTCTAATGAATGAATACAAGTAGGTTTAGGAACCTCTTGGATGTGTTTTTATAGGGAAAAGGTCACAAATCCAAGTTCAAATAGGAAAAAACCCGTCAAAATAGGAAGTTTCCTATTCAAAGGGGGATTTCCGCTTCGGGCTCGGGTGACCACCCAGGCCTGGGCGGCTAGCCTCCTGGGCTTGGGCGGCTAGCCGCCCAGCCCCGGGTGGTCACCCGAGGCCGTTTTCCTATTTTGCCCAGTTTTGCCTATTTTTGACCTAATTTGACCCCTATATGGTTATGTGACCTTGGGAAGCTTATTTTGAGCTTGTTTTTGCACAAAAACATGAGTAAATCACCACCATGGAACTCCAAAAGTCTCATACAAAGTACCAAAGCAAGTGTTCAAAGAAAGGTTACAAAGCATAAAGAAAGATGTTTCATTCGATTACAAAGCAAGAAGGTAAGCTAATCTAATGGTCCCCCGTGGTTCTTCTCTTTCTACTTGATTCGCCTCTACCACGACCAGCATGAGGATTCCCTTGGGGTGGCATTGGCTGTGGTGGATGCAGTGTGGAGACCTGTTGCAAAGAAATCAATTAATAAAGAAAGGTTATATCATTAGCTCCTATGATTGGAATGAACAAAGGGAATGGCTTACAGTGGGATTCAGTCGTCCCTCTAGCACAGAGTTCGCCAAACTCATCCTAACAAGGTCTCGCCTTAAACCCTCGCTGAGCTCAAGGCACTCCTGTGCGTACTCTCGGGGAACCTAAAAGATGAACATGGTTAATAAATGATGAAAAGGGTTCTAAGAAAGGCAAAGGTTTAGAGCTTACATGCTCGTAGCTCGAGTCAATCTTGGGGACCTCATCAAAAGCAGGGCGGGTAATGTCAGTCCTCATGAACTCCAACCCATTACATATATTCACTTGCCAGTCGAGCACTGGGAGAGGCGGCTGTGCCATTCCCCCCATCTCATAATCCTCATCCCCATGAGTCATGCCTGTGGAGGACGCTATTGTGGAACTATGTCCACGAGCTCGCCGGCCCTGCAATAGATAATTTGTTTAAGAGGAGTGCTTGCATAAGTCAATAATTGAAAAGAATGGAATGGAAACTCACCCCCTGAGGTGGGAAGCCAATGACTCTAGGGCGCATAAGAAATTGGTTGCAGAAAGTCATGTAGTCGGTGTTAGGCGAGGTGAACTCCTCAGCGTCCCATCTAATCAGAGCTTCCATCAGCTCATCCCCATCCAGGGAGTCAGTGTGCCTCATGTTCATGGGAGGCAAGACAGGGGTAAGAGCGGCATCCACTCGTCCTTTCACCTGCCTAAGGACGCGCTCCCCTAAATACCAGTATCGCCCTGAGGGACCCTCAAAGAGTACCCTCTTCCCAGTCAATCCCAAACAGGACACACACCTCCTAGGCAACCTAGCCTCCCACAGTCCCCATGGACTCCACTCCACCTGTTGAATTTGAAAAAATGATGGGTAAGATAATAAAAAAAAATGAATGAAAGAAAAGAATGAGGAAGGTGGATTACCATGTTAGCATTTAGGCTCGCCAAGTACGCCCTTGCATGGGCGTAGTCATGCCTGTTGGGGGCACGCATAGCTATCTTGGTGGGAGCATAGTTCCCAAGTATTGGCCATTCTTGTATCTCATTATCCAGGGCGGGGCGGCACAGTCCCAGGTATTCATAATACCATATCTGTCAAGATTCAAGAAAAGCATTAAAATTAAGTCAAGTTTGAGAGGAATTAAAAATTAAACATTTTTACTTACTTCCCAAACAAATGGGAGCCCACCAAAATGCTTGGAAACACCACGAGACATGTCAGACATGGATCTATACATAGTAGCTAGTGCTGCCCCTCCCCAGTTATACCTCCCCATTTTGTTCACATCCACCATGGAAGCGAGGTACCCCAGTTGTGCCATGTCATTGGCACCAACAAAGAGAGTACAGGAGAGCATATAGATCATGAAAGCCCTAGTAATGCACTCAGGAGCCACCCCCACACCTTCTACTTGATTGGCAAAATTCTCAAAGAGCCATGTCCTCCTAACACCGCGGGAACTCGCCTCAATGTCCATCCCCAACATAGTGAAGAGATAAGCACTATTTGTATTGGCATCCCCATAGAATTCCAGCCTCTTTCCTTTGAGGCTTAAACCGGTGATAATCGAGAAATCCTTGGGAGTCATGGTCATCTCCCCAAAACTGAAGTGGAAGGTGTTGGTGGTATCCCACCATAGCTCGGCTAAGGCAAGAAGGGCTTGCCTATCCCACTGTTCATTCCATAATGAGTCAAGAAACCAACCAAAACCCGCTTTCTTAATGGATTCCCTTGCGGAAGGTTGGGTGTGCTCCATACGCCTCCACCACCCAATAAAATTCTTTATCGAAGACCTTGTGCGTAGGTCTTGGAAATTGGGCTAATCAAGAAGAATGATTCACCTAGTTAGTGTAAAAATCATATGCAAGCATTGATAATTGGCTTCTCAAAAGCTAAGTCTTTTAGTTCATGAACAAGTAAACCTTGCTTTGAAAGTTTATGAAAACATTGGTTTTATTCTTCAAACTCATGATCATTGGTAAACCATGCATTCCAAGACCTTGGAAACATGGATTTTTCAAAGGAAATAGCTAGCAAACTTTGTTTTCCAAAGTGGTTTTTTGAGGAAAAAAATAAGCAAACCTTGTTCATGAAAACATGGGTTTTTCACAAATATAGCAAACTTTGTTTTTCAAAGTTCATGAAAATGCTTGGTTTTGTTTCTAAAATCAATTAGAAATGAATGCCTATGATTTTGCCTTGCAATGCACATCAATTTTACAAAGATTTGATGAATTCTCATCATTCAAGCATTTCATCAAACACTTGGTGAGCACTATTCACCAAGTTTTCAAATTGAATTCTTTTCACATCCAATCCTTGCCAAAATCAATGGGCATTGCAAACATTGCTAGGAATACTCATAGAGAGTTCATGGGAATGCATTTCAATCAACAAAAATGAAAATTTCAAAGAAAAGTTTAAAATGGGTAAGCTTACCTCTTGCTTGGAATGGAGAAAAGAGAGATGATTCCTTGGTTCTAGGAGCAATTTCTCTTGAGGAACATCATATATTGGTGCCTTGTATCTACTCTTTGAGTCAAGGAATGGATACTTTGAAGTGGAGTCCTCATTTGGATCCATGGTGGATGAACTAGCTTGTTTTGAGCAAAAATGGGTTTAATGGGTTTTTGATTTGCAAAGTGCTGCAAATTTCTGGTTTTTGATGTGAAATTGGGTGTTAATGATGCTATTTCATGTGTATGAATCCCTCTTGAAGTGTGGATTTGATTGCTCTTGGGTATTGGAGTGATTTTGCAAAATGGGGTAAGCTTCCTAGAGAGAGAAACTCCAATTTTCGGGTTCTTTGAACAAGGGGTATGAATAGTGCACTTATGCATTTAAAAACCCAGAATTTTTCAGCAAATGGCTCGGGTGACCACCCAAGCCTTGGGCGGCTAGCCACCAGGGCCTGGGCGGCTAGCCTCCTGAGGCCTGGTGGTCACCCAAGCCACTTTGTTTTGGCTTTCTCCCTCGCTTTGTCTCGCCTTGGCGTGTGATTAAACCTTCTTCCAAATGAGATATTCAACACTTTTTGAGCTTAAAATCAATCAAATTTCATCTTTAAATCAATTCTTTGAATTGATTTTATGTTCAAAAGGGTTGAATATATTTCCCCTGTGTCATGCCAACTCAAGTGACAATGTGCCAAGTCACTTTCCTCTTGCACCATGCTTGTCCTATCTTGATAAATTGATCATATATCCTCATTTCAAATCTTGATTTTCCATCCCACTTGGTTGAATATGTTCATCACTTGAATATGTTCTTCCATTTCAAAAGTGTATTCACCCTTTGAATATGCTTCTCAGTTTCAAATTCTCATTCTCTATCATACTTGGTTGAATATATTCATCACTTGAATATATTCTTCCATTTCAAAAGCGTATTCACCCTTTGAATATGCTTCTCAGTTTCAAATTCTCATTCCCTATCCTACTTGGTTGAATATATTCATCACTTGGATATATTCTTCCATTTCAAAAGCATGTTCACCCATTGAATATGCTTCCTAGTTTCAGATCCTCATTATCACTTACTTGGTTAAGTATACCCATCACTTGGGTATATTTCTCCATTCCAATGGTATACTCATCACTTGAGTATACTTCTCAGATATTTTGTCACTTACTTGGTTAAGTATATCCATCGCTTGGGTATATTTCTCCATTTCAATGGTATGTTCATCACTTGAACATACTTCTCAGATTATTTGTCACTTACTTGGTTAAATATATTCGTGACTAGAATATATTTCTCCATTTCAATGGTGTACTCATCACTTGAGTACACTTCTCAGATTATTCTCTATCTTACTTGGTTAAGTATATCCATAGCTTGGGTATATTTCTCCATTTCAATGGTATGTTCATCACTTGAACATACTTCTCAGATTATTTGTCACTTACTTGGTTAAATATATTCGTGACTAGAATATATTTCTCCATTTCAATGGTGTACTCATCACTTGAGTACACTTCTCAGATTATTCTCTATCTTACTTGGTTAAGTATATCCATCGCTTGGGTATATTTCTCCATTTCAATGGTATGTTCATCACTTGAACATACTTCTCAGATTATTTGTCACTTACTTGGTTAAATATATTCGTGACTAGAATATGTTTCTCCATTTCAATGGTGTACTCATCACTTGAGTACACTTCTCAGATTATTCTCTATCTTACCTGCTTAAGTATATCCATCGCTTGGATGTATTTCTCCATTTCAAAAGTATGTTCATCACTTGAACGTACTTCTCAGTCTTTCTCAGTCATTAAGTATCCTCATCACTTGAGTGTACTTCTCAGCTTACTCGGTTAAATATATTCGTGACTAGAATATATTTCTCCATTTCAAAGGTATGTTCATCACTTGAACGTACTTCTCAGTCTTTTTCAATCACTAAGTATACTCATCACTTGAGTATATTTCTCAGCATCCTTTCCATCACTAGAATATATTTCTCCATTTCAATGGTGTACTCATCACTTGAGTACACTTCTCAGATCATTCTTATCCTACTTGGTTAAATATATCCATCGCTTGGATATATTTCTCCATTTCAATGGTATGATTATCCCTTAAACATACTTGTCACTTACTTGGTTAAATATATTCGTGACTAGAATATATTTCTCCATTTCAATGGTGTACTCATCACTTGAGTACACTTCTCAGATTATTCTCTATCTTACTTGCTTAAGTATATCCATCGCTTGGATATATTTCTCCATTTCAATGGTATGCTCATCACTTGAGTGTACTTCTCAGCTTACTTGGTTGAATATATTCGTCACTTGAATACATTTCTCCATTTCAAAAGTATGTTCATCACTTGAACGTACTTCTCAGTCTTTTTCAATCATTAAGTACACTCATCACTTGAGTATACTTCTCAGAATCTTTGTCACTCACTTGGTTAAATATATTCGTGACCTGAATATTTTTCTCCATTTCAAAGGTACGTTCATCACTTGAACGTACTTCTCAGATCTCATTCTCATCACTTGGTTAAATATATTCGTGACTAGAATATATTTCTCCATTTCAAAAGTGTGTTCATTCGTAGTGGCTTGAACATGCTTCTCTTGTCAATTCCCAACCTCTAGTGGTTTAAGTATACTCATGACTTGAGTGCACTTCCTTATTTCAGTCTCAGGTTTTCAACCTCCTATCATTGATGGTATCAGTGTGTGATTTCTCCAGGCTTTTTGGCCAAAAATGGGTTGTTCTTTTTCATTGGTTCACAAGTGTAACTTGTTCGCCAATGAGGGGCTTCTGTCACACCCCATTTTTGCACCACCTTACTAGGGCTCATCATTTCATGCATGTTTTTGTTTTGTTTTTGAGTCTAGTCACTTGCATTAGTTTTCTAGAGTCACAAGGACAATGGGTATGAATTTTGGTTCAAATTGGAGTTGATCTTGAGGGATAATAAGAGCTTTTGTGACTTGAGGGGCATAATCGTCTTTTAAGTCCCAAACTTTTCATTTGACCTTGAAATAATCTCCAAATTGTCAATTGAAGTTCATATGGATGCATAAGAGGTATTTCTAGTGTCAATTTGATGAATCAATGGCTCGGGATTAAAATGGCTCAATGTAGTTCAAAATTGGTTAATTGACCCTTCTTTGGGTTAGCTCTAATTGACTCACAATTACCAACCAAATCTTTTCAAATTGACTTTCATTAGTCATCATTTTACTCCCAAAAGTGTTTTATGAAGTTCAATTTTGATGTGGAAAGTGTTTGGTTTGACCCTATGTGCATGCCTATGCTTAGCAAAGGTAGAGTATAGTGGTTAACCGCCTTGTTCAAACCTAACCATGCCCCCATGGTTAGTGGTTTTCACCCTAAAATGTTCAAAAACATATTCCTCATCGAAACACGGTCGTTTTGGCTTTTGTTTCATCAAAATCGGAGTTAATTTGCCCCTTTAAACACTTCTAGAAGGGAAGGGAGACAAAATAGGAGAAAAATCAGAAGTGGGCTCGGGTGACCACCCAAGCCTGGGCGGCTAGCCGCCTGGGCCCAGGTGGCTAGCCGCCCAGCCTTGGGTGGTCACCCGAGACCACTTTCCTATTTTCACTCTAACTCCTTGCTGAAGCGGACTCTTGCCTATTTTGACGTATTTGGGCTCTTTTGGACGAGTTTCCTTCTAATTTTTGGTAACTTCTGAGTTACTTAAGCCCCAAGGGGGTCTCTAATAGCCCTTGGATTAATTTTTAGGGTTTTAATCCTAGCCATTGGTTAATCCTAATGAAAGTCTATAAATACCCCCCTATGCTTCAGCACAAGGGGAGCGACTTTATGCCTAAAAACCTTAGTGTTAGAGAGAGAATAAGAGAGAGAGACTTGAAGGAGAGCTGGAGTTCTTGCTGTAGCCTTGGAGAACATTGATTCAAGTCATCCATAAGAGCAAGAGGGAGTTCATACAGCAGCAAGGAAGGCCCTTCCTAAGGTATTCTCCTTCTCTATTCAAGCTTAAACTAGGTTTTCATATAGGATAGGCCTATTGCATGTTAAAGGTAACTTTTTTATCATGTATTAACACTCTAGCTAGTTAATATACATGGAATATCTACTGTTTATCTACTGTTTATCATGCTTTAGGGCTGTCCTTTAGGTTTTTTTAAGCATAGTTATGATTCTTGTGCTCCTGTTTGTCCTTGTGCTAGGATTAGTGTCATTGCATGTTAGAGTTAGGATTTTCATCATGTTATATTGCTTTAGTTAGTTAATATGCATGATTTAATTTCTGTTTAGTTTGGTTTTAGCATGATTAAAGTATGTCTTGTATGTCTTTAAACATATTTGTGAGTTTAGGGCTTTAGGGTCATTGTTTTGTGTTTGTTTTCATATAGCATGATAAAGTAGACTTTTTTATTGGTTTTTCTTCGTGTTTGCTGTATATGACTTACATATGGAGTAAATATGATGTTTTTGCATGCATGTTAGTATGTTTTAGGGTTTTTATGCATGATATGGTTCTAGGAATATGTTAGGACTTATTATTGTTCGCTGTTTTGCTGTTAGCATGCTTAGTGGATGATTTTTAGGCCATGATACTATTCTGTCCAGATTTGCATGTTAGTGTTTTTGCATGGTTTTGAGCACTTGTAAGGGTGCAAATAGGTGTGGTATTTGTCCTATGGCAAATAGGGCTGCTCATGTCTGAAATGGCTAATGCTTGGAGTTAATTGCGCTCAGGTAAGTGGGTGTGAAGGTGCCCCAATTCACCTTTCTTTTTCTTTCTTTTCTCTTCTCCCTATCTAGGGTTAATTTTTAATACAAGTCTATGGTTTAATCAAAGGTTTCCTTCATAAATAAAATTCTGGTTTTTATTAAAGTTTCCATTTTGTGGAGTTCTTTCTAAAATCAAACTTTCTATCAATTCTCTTTTGATCAAATAAGGAAACCTAGGGTTTTAACCATAGGTTTGCATTAGGATTTAACCTTAGTTCTATTCGAACTACGTGGACTTTGATCCATGTATTTCGTTGCATGGTACGTAGGCGCTCTTCGTGAGGCTCAAGTCCGTTCTAGGATCCAAGCATCCTAGGTTTTCTTTTTGTTTTGTTTTCTTTTTCTTTATTTTCTGTTTTGTTTGCTTATTATGCATGGATGGATGAATGAAATATATGATATGCATGCTATCTTGTGATGATATACTTGCTGATTTTTGTATGGAAAAGATCTTGATTTAGCCCAAATGAACTGAGAGACCGAAAGGGTGACATGGGTGCCTATAGGCTTTGCCTAGAACCTTCCCATGTCATAACTTAGCCTCCGAATCCCCGATTTCTTTGGTTTTCAAAAGATTGGTTTTTGCCTTTCCTTTTTTATGGAGTCATTCAAATTGTTTTCCTAAAATAAATTATTTTTAGGGTTTTCCTTGTTTCCTTTAAAAAATAAGGTGGCGACTCCTTTTTCTCTTTCAAACCCCCCAACTAATCTCTCCTTTCGCCAATCCCTCGTGGGCCCAATTTCCGGGGTTCACAGCTAGCAGCCCGAACCATAGACATCCCATTTTCATACCCCTCCTTTTGACCTTTCCATCTTAGGAGCATTATCACATGTAAGTTTTTACATCATTTTGGCACCAAATCTTTCTAGTTAAACTCTACACATCCCAAAGAATCCATTATATATTCCAGGTTCAATTTGATTAGGTCTTGATAGCTAATAAGAACTTCTGCAACTTGGAAGGCATTTTCATTATTTCATTTGCATAGCTTTTGTTCGATTTCCAATTCCCGCCAAATTCATCCTGGATGATCCTAAAGTCCTTAGGATGTTATTTATAATGTTGGTTTAAAGTTTGGTTAGTATAGGATATGATTTGGCTAAGAATGATCTATAATAGGCCAGATTTGACTTCGTTCATCAATCCTCCTTAAAATTGCTTTCTAATTCAATCCAATTGGTTCAATTTAATGCTTCATCAGTATCAATTAACTCTTAATTAATGTGTTGTAATGTTTAAAATAATTTTATAAAGAGTTTGGTAGCAACTGTGGTTCAATTGGGATACAAACCATTGTTTTATCCTTATTAGCCCTATTGACCTCGGTGAGTTGCCTTGGCTTAACCCATGACTAATTGACCAATTGTGGTTTAATTTCAAATGTTTTAAAGTGATTTTGAATAGAGTATTGAACCATGGTCATTTTGAATCCGGAATCATCGAATTTGGACTTAATTTGGACCCGATACGGATACGCATACTTTGAAGGTAAGCAAGCAAGCAAAAGCGACCGAAAACACCCCACTAGTGGCCGACCGGCCGGCCAGCCACCCACCCTAGAGTGCCAACCAACCACCAATCACTGGCCAACCGGGTAGTGAAGATGGCCACTCGACATATTTTCCCTACCACCTTGTTTTGGCTTTATCTCTTAATTTTGACATTATCACTTCAATTAATTCAGATTTTCGCCGAATTTTTGAAGAGGTTTAGATGAATATCAACTCTTGAAGTTGATTTTGGGCCATTGGATCATTCCTAGCTAGAATCAATTCTAGCCATCCATTCTTCCCACCTTCACCTATAAATAGGGTTCCTACCCACCTTCATTTCACACCAAATCTTAGTAGATTTTTTTTTAGCACTGAAGAGCTTGAGTCTGTGAGTGAGGAGAAATTTCGTAAAAGTATCCTCTCATAAGCTCCTCATTCTAAGAAAAGCTTGAAATCAATAGTAGGGGGGAATTTCCTAAAAGTACCCTCTTACTAGCAACTCATTCTAAGAAGAGCTTGGGCTTAATAGTAAAGGAAAAATTTCCTAAAACTACTCTCTCACTAGCAACCCATTCTAGAAAGCCTAGTGACGTCAGAGCTTTGCCGGAATCAACTTGAGGTTTTCACACAGAACTGTCTCGATTCTGTCAAATATAACTCCCAACCTATCGCCATTATGTTCACATTTAATGCCATGATATAAATATTGATGTGATATTACATGCTCCCCTGAGTTCTATCATTTATAAAATAATATTAGTTTTTTTAATCTTAAATTAAACTCTTTTATCAAACCAAAGTTGCCTTACTAAAGCAAGTTTCTTTTTTAATATAAGTGTTTGATTATGGATTAGAGACTAATAGTGCCCCATAAAGGGTGAAACTCTTCCCTCCAAACTTATTTGTTCAAACTACATGGCAGGTGAAACTCTTCCCCCCAAACTTATTTGTTCGAACTAAATAGACTTTATTTTTCGTAGGTATGTAGTCCACTCATTCGAGCCCAAGTTTAACCTAGCTTAGATTTTATCTTTAATTTTCTTAATTTCTAATTATATTACATGGTTGAAATTAATTAAGCTCAATTAATAAATGAGACCGATCGATTTATCGAGCGAAATGGGTGCTGTAGACACCCCATTTTCATCCCTTTCCATTTGACCTTTCCACCTTAGGAGCATTATCACATGTAGGTTTTTGCATCATTTTGGCACCAAACCATTTTAGTTGGACTCTATACATCCCAAAGAATCCATGGTATCTTCTGGGATTCAATTTGGTTAAGTCTTGATAGCTATTAAGAACTTTTGTGACTTGGAAGGCATTTATGTCATTTCACTCTCATAGCTCTTGTTCGATATCTAATTCCCGCTAAATTCATCCCAAGATGATCCCAATATCCTTAGGATGTCATTTGTAAGCTGTGTTGAGAGTCTAGGTAAGGTATAACCCTGGGATCAGGTCGGGTAATAGGAACTGTGACATCCATCCCATCTTGAACAATTTAGACTTCCCAAGATCCCTCGGGTAGGGGAGGTGGTCTATCCTCTTGAGTTTCCTCCTCATTGTCATCATAGCCCCTAGTTGATTGAGGTCTCATGCAACCACTCTAGGATAATTTTGAACTATGATGGGTAAGTAATGGTGCTAGAAAAAGAAAAGGAAAGCTTTGAGTTCAAAAAAAATATATATATATATTCTTACTAGTTTGGGAAGGTTTCTTGCCACCAAGGGCCTCATCAATTTGTTTAAGCAAAACTCTTCATAGTTGAGCTCTGAGGTTAGGAATTGTTGTGATGGAGCTCCCCACAAAGCTTGGATTAAGCTTTGGCCAATCAAATTATCTCCACTCTTCATGCTTGAAGGTGGATCTTTTGGAACCATCGGGATTAGGTTTCCTTCTACTTGCCTTTGTACCTTTTCACCAAGTGTGAACCCACAAAAAAACGCGGGGCCCACAAGGATTTGGCAAAATAAGTGTGAAAGACAACAAACAGAAAGGAGTCGCCACCTCATTTTTTAAGGAAAAGAGGAAAACCGTAAAAATGTTTTATTTTCAAAACCACATGACTCCATTTTAAAAGCAAAGGCAAAGTCTTTAAAACCAGAAAATTGGATTTGGGGGCTAAGTTACGACGTGGGAAGGTTCTAGGCAAAGCCCATAGGCACCCACATCGCCCGAGTTGGTCTCTTAATTTGATTGGGCTAACTTAATGACTTAATCACATACAAATCAATATCAATCAACAAAATACAGCATGCAAATCAATCACAAATCCATCCTACTCCTCTAGCAGTCATATGTGATGGACAAAAAGACAAAAGAAAAAAGAAAACCTAGGATACTTAGTATCCTAGGGCGGACTTGAATCTCAAAGTGAGCGCCTACGTACCATGCATAGAAATACATGGATCAAAGTCCACGTAGTTCGAAAAGAATTAGGGTTAAATCCTAATACGGACTCATGGTAAAAACCCTAAGTTTCCTTATTTAAAATAGAATTTGATAAATAAACCAAGCTTGAAACCAAGCAGCTTCCACAGGATGGAAACTTTGAGAAAATAGGCATTTTACTTGACAAGGAAACCTCTAGTAATGACCATGCATCTGTATTAATAAATAACCCTAGAAAGGGAGAAGAGAAAGAAGGGTTAGGAAAAGTGAATTAGGGCACTTCATACCCTATTTACCTTAGGTAATTTTCTCCATGCAATAGCAACCTTAAGCAACAACGGCCTTATTTGCAATAAGGCAATTATTGCATCTGTTTGCACCTTTACACATGCTCGAAATCATGCAAAAAGAACAAAATACTAATCTGGACAGAATTACATTAAGGTCTGAAATCATCCATTAATCATGCAAATAACAAGAATAATGAATAAGTGAAAACCCTAATACAACCCTATATGCAATGACCTAGCTAACATGCATAAAAACCTAGAAATCCATTGATAATGAATGCAAACCTAGCATGATTCAACTATATGCAGCATATATAGAATGATTATGATGAACAACAACTCACAAAACTACCCTAAACATGCTGTATGAAACTTACATGAATTTAAGGTTACCGAAACCCTAATTTCACAAATATGCCTAACAACCTATGAAACGACTCTAACATATGCTCAAACTATCATGAATATCATCCATATCATGTATATTAACTAATAAAAATATCAATTCATGACAATTATTACAGCAAGTTATATGAAACATGCATAATTTAAGAGGATAGAAAGAATAATGCCTTCAAAACCCTAGTAAACTAAGAATTATCAAGCATATTCAACCATGAATCATCTTAAAATCACACATATAAGATCACAAGAGCATTGAATTCAACCAATATATATAGAGCTACTACATGCACTAGAACTATCATAGAGAAAGAAGGAGAAGGAGAAGGAGAAGGAGAAACCTTAATTTCAGCAATTAAAACTATGGTTTACCTCTTGTAGAACTTCCCTTGCCTTTGAAGTACTTGTTCTCTTGCTTGCTTAGGGTTGGAAAGCCTCCTTGTGATATTCTTCAACTCCTAATCTCGTACCTCCCTCTCTCTCTAAGTATAAAGTGCACTTGACGCCTCCCTATGTGCTGAATATCATGTTCTTTATATAAGGGACTGAACTCATAAACCAATGGCTAAGATTAATTCATTAAATAATGATCCTAGGGCTATTAGAGACTCTCTTGGTGCTCAAACAACTCACATTTACTCAATCCTAGAAGGAAACAACTTGCAAGGGCAGAAGAATTCGTCAAAAGAGGGAAAAAGCGGAAGAATCCCACTTAAAGACAAAGTCCCTCAGGTGACCGTCTGGGCCCGGGCAGTTAGCCGTTAGGGTTTGGACGACTAACCGTCCAGCCCCGAACGATCACCCGAGGGGCTCCCGTCAGCTTACCTCGGTTAGACTCCTTCGTCTTCCGGAAGTCTTTTAGGGTCAAATTAAGTCCAATTTTGACGAAATAAAAGCCAAAATGACCGTGGTTTGAAGGGGAACACATTTTTGGATACTTTAGGATAAAAATCCTTAACCATGGGTGCATTGTTAGGTTTTACAAAGTGGCTAACCATGGTGCACCCCCGTCGCAAAGCTAGGGTTTGCACATAAGGTTGAGCCAAATGCTTTCCAAATTAAAATTCAACCTTATTAAACATGTTTATGATATAAATAAAGCCTAATTGAAGTTAAATGAGAGTAAATTGAGTGGGTCACATGAGTCGATTTGAGCGAACCAAGAAAGGGTCTTTTAGCCAACTTGAACCGTTATGAGCCGAATTAATCTTAAACCATTAATTCATCAAATTGAACCTATATATAAACTTTATATATCAATATGAACTCCAATTGACAACTTGGAGATCATTTCAATGTCAAATGGGAAAGATACGACTTAAAAGACAACAATGCCCTTAAAGTCACAAAATCTCTAATTGACTATTGAAACCTCCTCCAATTCGAATCAAAATTCATATGTATGATATTCAATGCCATAAAATCCTAATGCAAATGCTTAGACTCAAAAATAAAACAAAAACCTACATGAAATGATGACCTCTAACTAGGGTGACAAAAATGGGGTGTGACACCAAGATACCAATATCTTCCCATAAGGCCTTCTAACAAGATTCTTTTTCTTGAATAGTGGAGGAATTCCCGATGAGGAGACAAGCTAGTTTCTGATTCACCCCATGGTGACCAATTTACCTACAAGAAAATATGTCATAAGAATCATGATAAGATATTAATACTTTGAAGAAAATTGGTTTACCATTTTCGATGTCAAGTTGGACAAAAATTCCTTGGCATGCTCATAATCTTGGCAATTATGTCGACATAATTGCATTTGTGAGACACAAGCCAAAAGATTTCATCATTTTTTAATCGACGTGCACCCAACTTCAAGTATTCATAAGCCCACACCTAATGAAAGAAAAGAGTTAAGACACTAAAACACAAAAAGAAAGGAATTTGTTGATAAAGACAAATGATTTACCTCCCACACGGTAGTCATGCCACCAAGGTCTTTACAAGCATTCCTAGACCTATCACTCATGAACCGATACATGGTGGTGAGAATGGCTCCACCCCAATTGTACTCATGGATGGTGTCTACTTCTCTCAAACTTTCAAGGAGACCCAAAGTCACCAAGTTGTGAGATCCGGCGAATACTGTGCAAGAGAATAAGTACAACAGGAAGGCTCTAGTAATTTGGCCCATAGAAACTAAATCAACCTCTTATAGTTGACTTTATTCAAAGAAAAGCCATTGTCTAGGCACCACATTGAGAACTTCCTTTCCCAAGAGAAAGATAAGATCATTTTCATCTTGTCCTATGTCATGGTTAAAATCAAGTCTCCGGCTACCCATTCTTATGCCGGTAATTATAGTAAAATCAAGAGGAGTGAGGGTCATTTCCCCTACTTTAAAGTTGAAAGTGTTGGTAGTATTCCACCAATGTTCGTTCAAAGCAAGCAAGGCTTTCCTATCAGTTTGATCTCTCCATAGACAATCAAGGAAATTACCAAACCTTGCTTTGTCCACTCTCCCTTTTACAAGAGGTTAGGTTCTCTTCATGTTAGTCCACCAAGTCAACAAATCTCTCAAGCTACTTCTTGTTTTGGTAGAAGGTACCTATATACATTAGGAGCATTGGTTAATTATTTTCATACTCATATGGCAAAGAATTTCATGAATTTTGGTTTCTAACGAAGTCTTTATGAATATAAAGATTAGAAATTTTTGTTATCTCATGGGTTTGAGAAGTTTTTGAAAATGGAATTCATTGAAGCATTTTATCAAACACTTTGTAAGAAATGGTTTTTGAGCAATAAAAAGATTGTAATTTTGCATGAGATAGCCATGATTTCTATTCTATATATCATAAAGATGATGGATTTAAGGATTTGGAAGGAAAATCCCAAAGAAATTTCATTGAAACTTTTTATCAAACACCTAGTGTGCAAGGTTTTTGGGCACTTTGAGAAAGTAAGCCTTGGCTATGGCAATTCCTCCAAAAATCATCAATTCATCACCAATAGGATTGAAAACATATGCTAACTGATGTGTAAAGAATTACAAATGATATAGGAATCATGAGAAAATTCAAAATTGGAAAAGCTTGGGAAAGTTTATTAATAGAGTTCATGAACTTACTTCCAATTTGGAGGCATGTTGGTGAGCTTCAAGAAGGAGACAAGGAGGCTTGTGTTTATAAGATGGAGGCTTGTACTTTTTCACCACAATGTAGGGGAATTTCTCCTCCTTGAAGATGATGATGATGAGGATGCCATGGATAAAGGTTGGGAAGCTTAGAAAAGTTAGTTGATGAAAGAGCTTTGAGAGAGCTTAGGATTACCCAATCACCTTGTTTTGGAAGCTTGAATAGTCTTCTTGAAGAGTGTTTACTTTAATTCAATTGAACCGAAAAGTTTGGAGTTCAAAGATTAAAGTTTAGAGAACTTGGAAGAGTTTGGAAGCAATTCTAGAGAGAAGCTCTCTATTTTCGTGTGGGTCTTGGGATACACAAAGTGCCATTTGAAAACATTAAAAAAAAAAAAAAAAAAAAAGAGGAAAAACCCCTACTGGCCGGCCGACCCTTGTGGTGGGCCAAACGGCCACCCAAGGTGTCCAAACGGCCACTAAGAGTGGCCATTGGGCCACTTACCCTTTGTGGGCTTATTTGGGTTTTTTTTTTTTTTTTTGAGATTTTTTTGGGTGAGAAAATGCATAGAAAATCATGGGAATTGAGAAAAAGAAATAAAAAAAGTTTTTGGAGCATGGAAAATGCATGAGAAAAAAAGAAAAGGAAAAAGTTGTTTGCAAAATGCTCAGGAAAGAAAGCATTGTTTTTGGAAAAAGAAAAACTTAGAAAAAGTTCATTACTTTGGAAATTTAAAACATTGGAAATAATGTTTTTGAAAAGTTTAAGGCATTCGAAATAAAGCTTAAGTATGATTTTTTTTCAGAAAAATGGTTTTTTTTTTTTTTTTGAAATTTTTATAAAGGCTTTTGAAAAGAAAGGGTTTTTGGAAAAGGAAAATTTCAAAAAAAGTATATAAATATATGCTTATCTTAAAATGAAAAATAATTAAATAATAATTAAAAAAAAACCATTGGAAATGATGTTTTTTATTAAAAAGCATTTGAAATAATGCTCAAGTGATTCTCTTTGAAAGTGAAAAAAAAAAAGAAGAAAAAAAAAAGGGGTTTTTGAAAAGAAAAGGCATTGGAAAGGATGCTTAAGGATGTTTGGAAAATATTTAAGAAAAGTTTTCTTTAAGAAAAAGGAAAAAGCTTGTTTTTTTGGAATCATTAAGAAATAATGATTGAAAAACTTTTTAATCATTTAGAACTAATGATTGAAATCTCTTTTAAATCATTTGGAATTAATAATTGAAAATCTTTAAATCGTTCAGAAGTAATGATTAAAAAGAAGAAAAAATCTTTCTAAAAACATTTGAAATGATGTGTTAACCAATCCTTTAAAACATTTGAAATAATGTTTTAAACATTTGAAGCAATGTTTTGGCTAAGTGACATTTGGAAATAATGTCTTTCTTGAATGAGTTGCAAGGTTTTAAAAGAAATTTTGGGTTTTGTGAATTAAGTAGTCACTTTATTGACAATCATGAGGAATTTACCAAAGATTGGTACATGTTTAAGTCTTGTCTTCCCTATTTTGCATTGAGTACACCAACTTAGTTGGCATGCTAATAGGACATTTGGTAATCCATAAAAGAAAAGATAATTGAAGTGAATCAATGGGTTAAGTAGTCACTTTCCCCACTTTGTGTGAGCACACCATAGACTTTGCCACACATTATGAGTCTTTAAGTCTTTATTTCCCTATGTCACATTAAGTGCACCAATTTATTTGGCATGTGCTTAGGATGTCCCTATTTGTATGAGCACCAAAAGAATTTGACATACAAATGAGATTATTTTATAAATCAATGAAGTTGATATACAGAGGTTTTCCTATATTCCCCAGTGAGCTTCTTATACAGAGGTTTTCCTATATTCCCTAGTAAGCTTCTTATCATGAGTCTTAATGAAGTCAACTCATTCGGTTCTTTGAGGGTTTGAAAATAAGTGTTTTTTAGGTCATTGGCATTCGATTGTAAAGCAAACTCCGCTAATAAGGGTCTTTTGTAGACACCCCATTTTCAACCCTTTCCATTTGACCTTTCCACCTTAAGAACATTATCACATGTAGGTTTTTGCATCATTATTACACCAAATCTTTTTAGTTAAACTCTATACATCCCAAAAAATCCATGGTATCTTCCAAGGTTCAATTTGATTAAGTCTTGATGGCTAATAAGAATTTTTGCGACTTGGAGGGCATTTATGTCATTTCAGTCTCATAGCTCTTGTTCGGTATCCAATTCCCGCTAAATTCATCCAAGATGATCCCAATATCCTTAGGATGTCATTTGTAAGCTTGGTTTAAAGTTTGGTTAGCATTGGATATGGTTTAGTCAAGAATGATCCAAAATAGGCTCGGTTTGATTCCGTTCATCGGTCTTTCTTATAATTGCTTCTTAATTTGCTCTAATTGATTCAAATTAATGCTTCATTAATATCAATTGAGTCTTAATTAATGTGTTTTAATGTTTAAAATCATCTTTGGAAGAGTTTGGTTGCAACCATGACTTCATTAGGATTCAAACCCTAATGTTGCCTTAATGAACCCAATCAACTCTAATGAGCCACCTAGGCTTAACCCTTGACTAATTGACCAAATGTGGCTTAATTAGAAGTGTTTTAGGCTGATTCTAAGTAGGGAATTGAGCCATGGTCATTTTAAATCTAGAATCATTGAATTTGGACTTAAAATGGACCCAATACATAGCCTCAATAGATAAGAAAGCACAAAAGGAGGCAAAAAGAAGCAAAACCCTCCTTGGTGGCCGTATGGCCACCTAAAGCAGCTGAAATAGCCACCCTAGGTAACCAAATGGCCACCCTAGGTGGCCAAACGGCCACCAAGGGTGCCCAGTTGGTCACCCGTGTCAGTTTGGCTTATCTCTTCATTATTTGGTATTATCTCCAAATTAACTCGGATTTTCTCCAAATTTTTGAGGAATTTGAGATAGAAATTAACTCTTGAGGATCATTTTGAGCCTTTGGATCATTCCTAACTAGATTTAATCCTAACCCTCCATTCTACCTATAGACACCCCATTTTCACCCCCATGAGATCATGATAGCATTTGGTTAGGTTTAGAAGCATCTAGGAGTCCCTAAGCCTTAAAGGACAATTTTGCCCTTTTAAGCCTTAGGAGGATAGGTCATCATTGCATGCATATTTTTGTCTCTTTGTTGAGTCCCATCACTTGCATTTAGTTTCTAGGGTCATTTTAGATATGTGTGTCAAATTTGGTTCAATTCCAGATAGGTTTGGATAGCTAATTAGAACTTTTGCGACTTGAAGGGCAATTTCGTCTTTTACTTCGTATATTTTCCAATTAACTTCCAAATTTGCTCCGGAGAGTTCCATTGACCTTAGAATGATGAAATGAGTCTAATTGAAGTGCCAATTTAATTTATTGATAGGTTTGGGATTGGTTCACCACATTACCCTATGCTTAATTGACCTTTTTTCGGGTAATCGCCTCATGAAAACCCAGCCACTTGACTGTGGTCAGGGATTCTTGGTTCAAGAATATTCTAGGCTTATTCGACACTAAATCCTTGAAATTTTGGCTTTTGAATCACTCAAATCGGAGTTAAAATGAAGAATTTGTGTCCGTTTGAAGTTCGGAGTCCAAACCGAGCTAGAATTCCAAAATTTTTGGATTCTTCTCGGGTGACCGGTTGGGCCAAACCGGTTGGACCGGTTGGGGCCAACCGGTCACCCGAGAGTCCCATCCTGATTTTTCTCTTTTTGAGTTTTTGACGAAATGGGACTCTACCACTCCGATTTTCTGCCTTCTAAAGGACTTCTAAGCCTATTGGGAGGTGGTTTTGAGTTGTTTAACATTCATGGGATTTAATTACAGCCCTAGATTGATTTTATGGTGAATTAATCCCAACCATTGGTTCATATGGTTGGTTGGTTATAAATAGAGGCTCATTCATCAGCATTAGGGACTTTTTGGCTTATTTGACACTTCATATTCATAAGAGAGAGAGGGACCACGAGTTTGAACACACTCATATCACTTGGAGGAGGCTTTCTACTGCAATTTTAAAGGAGAACTAGAAGGGAACCAAGCCAAAGAGAAGGAAGAACGCAGTGAAGACCCTTGCTTCATTGTAAGTCTCCTTTGCTTTCTTTTACGATTCCTTCTTCTTCTACTCCATTCTCTGGATAATTATGGCTTAGAATTGATTTAGGAATCATATATACTCTATATTTTAGAGTGTATATGATTCAAGGATGATGAGAATGCATGTTAGTGGATTAGGATTGCGAATTGTTTGCTGGTAGGATAGTTTCTCCCTTAAGGATAGAGGTACGTTTTGCATGAAAAATTAGTTGATGTGTTTAGGCCGTTTTCTCTTCATGGTTCAATTATATGCATGATTTTAAGCATCTTTTGTATAGGACACTTGCTGTGTAAGCCTCGTCTTCATAGGTGTATGGATGATTATCCTTTTCGAGGATAACAATCGTCCTTAGAGGGTGAGGTTGTGCATAGGTGCTTTCTAGAGTGTGTTTAATTGCGCTGTGAGTTTCTTTACATTCTTAGGTATATATTTTACGTAGGATATGTGAAGAAACCATTCATACGGAGTGATTTCTACGTAAAATTATCTCCGGATAGTTTTACTTAAGAAAGCTCGCCGTAAGGATGCTTATTTCACATTCTTACATAAAGTACTTACCTAAGGCATCATGGTAGATTTTCTTTTCATGTTTAGGATTATCATATGATATTTTCATCATGGTAATGCCTATTTAGCATGTTTTTGATAGTTTTTGCGCATGTTAGGGTGTTTAGAGCATATAGGAGCATATAGGAGCATATAGGATTGAGTTTTTCTTTTGATTTTTGTTATTTGCATGAGTTTAGGTCATTGTATGCATATTTAGTATTCTGTCCAGATTTGAATTAGGTCTCCTAATGATTATTTGAGCATGAATATGAGTGATTTGAGCTTAATAATTGCCTTATAGAATACATAGGGTGATTAATTGATGATTTCTCGATGTTTCGGGATTATTTGCATGAGTGTTAGGTCATTATATGCATATTTAGTATTCTGTCCAGATTTGAATTAGGTCTCCTAATGATTATTTGAGCATGAATATGGTGGATTTGAGCTTAATAATTGCCCTATAGAATATATGGGGTGATTAATTGGTGTTTTCTCGATGTTTCGGGATAATTTGCATATGGTAAGTGGTTCATGGTAAGTTGTGTATGAATTGTTCTCTTCTCCCTCCCTCGGGTTATTGTCTTTACTTTGAATTAGAAGTCCTAAGTTTCCAACTCTCTCAAAATTCTGTTTTAATTAGAGTTCTATCTCTTTTAGAATTCTACTTTTCTTAAACTTCTTTTTTAATTAGAGTTCTATCTCTTTTAGAATTCTACTTTTCTAAAACTTCTTTTTGGATAAGAGTTCTATCTCTTTTCAAATTCTACCTTTTCTCAAATTCCTTTTTTGGAAATCCTTCTTTTTTTAAAAACTCTTCTTTTCTTTTAATGGAAACTTAGGGTTTATAGTTCATTGTAAAGGGAGTAACCCCTTCTCAATCGAACTACGTGGACTTTGATCCTTACGTCTTTGTATGTAAGGTACGTAGGCGCTCATTTGATGTTCAAGTCCGCCCTAGGATACTAAGTATCCTAGGTTTTCTTTTTCTTTCTTTTCTTTTCTCTTCTTACCCATTTGTCCATCACATATATGCTAGTGGATAGGATGGACCCATGCTTATACATTTATCCATCACATATTTGTTAGTGGATAGGATGGATTTGTTTGCTTGCTCATTTATCCATCACATATTTGCTAGTGGATAGGATGGATTTGTTTGTTCATTCTCTCTTTCTCTTACTTGTTTTCCATATCTCTCATACTTGTTCATGGATATATACATGCTTTATGGATGTTTACTGCTTTATGGATGTTCATGGATGAATGTGGATTATTTATGGATTATTCTTTGCATATGCATGGTGACTAATTAGGAAGTGATTGAAATAGCCCATATAAATTCAGAGACCCATTTTGGGGGCGATGTGGGTGCCTATAGGATGTTTCCTAGAACCTTCCCACATCGTAACTTAGTCTCCGAATCTTCTCTTGTTTTGATGGACCTGCTTTTCCTTGATCGGGGTCATGTGTTTGGTTTTCAAAGGTTTTCTTTAAAACTGTTTTTATGGTTTTCCTCTTTTCCTAAAAATGAGGTGGCGACTCCTTGTTTGTTATGTTTTTGTGAACCTTTTAAAAACCAGATTTTTATTAATTTAAATCTCTACAAGTCTTTTTTAAAAGAAGGGTTCTTCCTTCCTCCCCTGGATCGAAACCCGTGGTTCACACTACCCACCCTCTAGCTATAAATAGGAGTCTTCCCCTCCTTTATCCTACACCAAGTCTCAGTAGAGTTTTCCTGAGCAACTGAAGAGCTTGAGTTCTTGATTGTGGGGTGAACAATCCTTATTAGTATCCCCTCACTTGAAATTCATTCTAAGAAAAGCTTAGGCTCAATAGTTAGTGGGGAACATTCCTTATTAGTACCCTCTAGCTAGCGACCCATTCTAGCAAGCTAGGAGGCGCTAGAGCTCTACTCGACTTCCAACTCCCAACCTTAGGCTCTCAAATAAAACCCTGCCTCAGTTCTATCAAGTATAACTCTTAAACTTTGTTCATGATGTTCTAGTTTATGCCATGATGTAATTGCTAATGTGATATTGCATGTTTCCTTGAGTTTTATCCTGAGTTTTATTAATCTTAAGATTATATTAGCTTTTGATCCTAAATCAAACTAGTTTATCAAATCAAAGTAGTTTTTATCAAAACAAATTATTTTCAAAGCAAGAGTGTAATTATGGATTGGATTCTGATAGTCCTACGAAGAATGAAGCTTAATCAATAAATGAGACCGATTTATCAAACGAAATGGGTGCCTACAAGCCATGACTCAGAACCTTCCCATTTCATAACCTAACACCCAAATCCTTATTTTTGGTTCAAAACTTGCCTATTTTTCATTATATGGAGTCAAACTTGTTTTTATAAAACAAATCTTTTAATGGTTTCCTCGTAGCCTAAAAATGAGATGATGACTTCTTGCTTTTTTAAACTCTTTTAAGAGTGGAATGGAACTCGATTCCCTCGAGTCGATTTCCGACGTTACAAGTGCCTATGGTTGTGGCTCGAAACCTTCCCATTTTGTAACTTAACCCCCGAACCCTTTTTTTGGTTCAAGACCTACCTATTTTCCAAGACATGGAGTCCAATTTGTTTTATAAAACATATTGCTTTTAGTGGTCTCTTCGTTCCCTAAAACTGAGGTGGCGACTCCCTTAAACTCCACAAGAGTGGACAAAACTCGATTCCCGACATCCACAGAAATAAACATAAACAATTAAAATTAAACCAAAATACAAGTGGTTTTCATAAATAGAAGATAATATATATATATATATATGTACTATGCACTTTTGCAAGAGAATTGCAGCACTGCCATGGATGCCAAGAGTATTCAATCAAATCTTCACGTGGGGCCAAAATTAATTGAACAAATTAGAATTTTATATGACCATAATAATTATAATGGTTGAAAGCAAAGAGTTGCTTACTGATGATGAAGAGAAATTCTGTTATTTATATCTCGTTGTGACTTATACATATGTATCTGAGAAGTTAGTGAGCGTGATTTGAAAATTACTATGATATATGATCGTTGAAATAAATCCATGAGATGATTTAATATTTAATAATCATTGTGGCTTATGATAGTTGAAATAAATCAACGAGCTGATTTATAATTGAGAATCACTGTGGCTTATAGGTAGTGCACTCTTATACAGTTTTGGCATGAGGTCAATTACTTGTATACATATATGCGTAAGGTATATATGCTATGGCTCAAAATTTGACGTACATTTGGTATGAGACCTATGTATGTTGGATTGCAAATGAGAATTTTGCAAGTTGTAATATGAGAAAGCCATACAAGTATGGGAATTGAGATAAAAATAAATACAAAATGAATGTTGAACGTTCATAACAGAACCATGTTTATTTTGAATTCCATAAGATAAGGAATTAGACCTTACTAAGCCATGGTGCTTATAATGTTATTTTAAAACAACATTTCAGGGTAAGAGGTTGGTTGCCTAGTAAGAGAAGAAAGTTTTTGTGGAGTTTGACTAGTGAAGAGATTTAGTTTTTGTAAATTTTGGTTGAACTATAAAAATAGCTTTACAGTTTGTATGTTTATATGGGCAAATTCTACGGTACCCGAGCAAAATTTGGGGTACCATACCCGAAACATAAGAGGACCTTTAGATCCATATGGAATAGATCTCAGCCGTCCAACATTTTTAAAGCACATAAACTGGTTACTTGTTTGGTAACCGGTTACCAAACTCTGCAAAGTGACCTAAGTGACCTTTGCTTTAATCGTCACTCTTTCGCTTTCGCTCTCTTGAATCACAATCGCTCTGTTCTCCCAGAGCATTCATGCGTCAATCACCACATACGAATCCCGCCATCGCTGTCGCTGTCAACCAAGGCCGCCCTTACTATTGCTGCGAATTTTCGTTGCTGCCGTCTTCCCGTCAGTGCCTTCATCATCTCCATAGCAAGGTGAGTTAAGTATTTTGTGGGTTTTTCTTCCGTTTGTTTCTTTTTTCAATGAAATTTCTCTTTGTACTCATCTCCGTTAAGTGTGTCAAGTTGTTGGGTTTTATTTTAGGATTTCATTTTTAGGGTTTCAGGAATTGGGATTCAATTGTAGTGTTTATCATCTATGGTTTTAAGGTTTGGGTGTTTCTGGTGCTGGTTGTGTTGCAGTGCTTCTTGTGCTAGGTTGTGGTAGAGCTAACCCTTACTTCAAAATCAATTTTTGAATCAATTTTTTTTTTGTCGCGGTGCTTCACTTGTTGAACATTACATAACCTATATAACCTTTGATTCAATGGAACTATGTATACGAATCTGTTTATGTGAAAAAAATTGTTGAATGTTGAGCATTTGAGGATGATGCATGCCACCTGTTTGATGAAATTGCTTTGAGAAATTGCTTTGATAGAAATTTTCCTCTTACTTGGGCTTTACATTGATTGGCATTTTTTTATTGGTTGCAAAAATGAGGTTGAACATATGGCCTATAATGAATATATGGTAATCGCCCAATTTAAAGAAGTGATCAATTTCATAAGCATTGGGCAACGGTACACCTTAGGTTGCATAAATATTATGCATTTAATCATGGGGTAATAAATAAGTGTAGGCCTATTTTGAGTTCTTGATGGGGAGGACTCTATTAAGATGTGTGTGTGTGTATTGTACCCTGGCATGGCATTACTATCATCAAGTAAAGGTACACCTGTTATAACCCATTATTCTGCACCTAAATCTCATGAGATGCTGATTAGGTAATGGGAGGTAGTAAATATGGTTTAAATGAGTGTAATACTAGTGGTAGAACACACCTCACATGCAAATTCTTTTTTTTGTTTTTACAAAAAGAGAGAGAGAGAATGAGAGGCTCTCTATAGTTATGTGTGTGTGTGTGTGTGTGTTATTTTAAAATTTGTCATTGTGATTGTGATGATGATATGGTTCCAACTTATTTTTATGTATATACCAATTAATTGATATAAGTTCCTATTTTCTTTTCTATATTTTTGTGAGTTAAAGTTCTCAATTTGTTATTATTAGAAGTAAGGGTTAGCTCTACCATCAGCTTAGGTCGCAACTTCTCTGTTTCTCATAAATTTTCTCAGGTAAGGCATACCTTATAAAAAAAAAAAAAAAACAAAACAAAACAAAACAAAAAATGAAGGAAAAGGAAATAAAAAGGAACAAAAAATTATAATACTCTGTCATATGGCAAATTCTACAATACTCGAGCAAAATTTGGGGTACTATACCCGAAACAAAAGAGGGCCATTAGATCCACATGGAATACATCTCAGCCGTCCAACATTTTTAAAGCAAATAAACTGGCTACTTGTTTGGTAACCGGTTACCAAACTCAGCAAAGTGACCTAAGTGACCTTTGCCTGAATCGTTACTCTTTTGCTCTTCGAATCCCCATCGCTCTGTTCTCCCAGAGCCTTTATGTGTCAATCACCACAAACGAACTCCGCCATTGCTGTCGCTGTCGCCCAAGGCCGCCCTCACCATTGCTGCGAATTTCCGTTGCTGCCGTCTTCCTGTTACTGCCTTCATCATCTCCATAGCCAGATGAGTTAAGTATTTTGTGGTTTTTTCTTCCATTTGTTTCTTTTTTAAACGAAATTTCTCTTCGTACTCATCTCCGTCAAGTGTGTCAAGTTGTTGGGTTTCATTCTAGGATTTCATTTTTAGGGTTTCAGGAATTGGGATTCAATTGTAGTGATTCTCATCTATGGTTTTAAGTTTTGGGTGTTTTTTCTATGAATTTTCATTATTGCTTGTGCTGGGTTGTGTTGCGATATGATAAATATTATTTTTGCGATTTTTTCACCCTAGAATATGATGTTATATTCTAGGATTTCATTTTTAGGGTTTCAAGAATTGGGATTCAATTGTAGGGTTTCTCATCTCTGGTTTTAATTTTTGGGTGTTTGTTTTGTGAATTTTGATTATTGTTTGTGCCGGGTTGTACTAATTACAATGATTATTAGTTTGTTCCAATTTCCATTTCTTAGAACCTTAGGTGTTTAATCAGCTCAGTCATCTGTGCCAAGCCTGAGGGACCAGCATTGTTGTTCCTAGTCTCTATTGGTAGTGAACCTACTAAGTTCCCAAGGTCAGGATGGGGCAGCCTAACCTAATACCAACCCCTAACTATAATTTCCCCATATTGTTAGAAAATGTTTTGATAGAATTTTTACTATAAATTAGTAGATAAGAGTGTAAGTTTTAAGAATAATAAATCTTTGTTTTATGTAGACTGTTTTTTGGCATTCGTAACTTGAAAAAATTATTTTTTAAGTGTTGCGCACTTAAGCACGTTTGGAATAACCCATTTCATGCACGTTGTACACAATTTTAGATCATTATATTCAATATATTTTGTCGATTCCTAAGTGTCTGTGATGTTTCTCAACATTTTTGTGGTATAATTTTTCTACAAGCTAGCGATTGCAATTGAACTAGATGGCACGAACGAAGAGCGCGGCTGCTAGATTGCCATCACATGGGTTGGTTATTAAGCACTGTCTATTTTATGTTGCAATATATTATATTGATAAGTTTAGAACATATGACATCCCATTTGTATTTAATGAGGTTCCCATAATATTTGTGTTGTAGGAAAAGGCCTCTAGGAGGTAAATCAGGTGAAGCACCCGCCCCAAAAAGACAAGCAGTTGGTTTAAAGAAACTAGCAACTTCGTTTGTGTTATTCTGGTAAGATATTAATACCTATGGCCCAAACACACCGAAGCAAGATGTTACATTCCTTTAGCTTATTGTAACATACTATCATTTGTGTTTATTGTGTTTGTATAGTCAAAAAGAATGCCAAGCACACAAAGGAGAGAAATTTTCACGACAGGTAAGCAAATAGTTCATTATAAGTTAGTTTAATAACGCGAGCTATTTCAATTACGCATAGCTGTCATCTCAATATAACATAAACTTAATGTTATGGTGAGAAAATGGAACAAACTTCCCACAGGAGAGAAGGCAATATATAAGGAGCAAGTAAAAGAAAAATACGCTAATTATGCTGCGAATAGAGTCAGACTGATTGCAAACCCCAAAAGGTAATATAAAATTCTTGGCCCATCTACTAAGTGTATATTTCGTGACCAGCATTAATTGGTGATTATGTATAGCAGAAAATTTTGCATACTAGGTGTGCTCCTGAACGAGTCTTCAAGGTTATTGAAAATTTAAATGAAGATCAAGGGAAAGCCGTTGAAGAGATTGGTTTCGGAGGCATATTGAGTATAAAATGCACCCATCTTCGTAGGGAATTGTGTCAGTGGTTGGTACAGAACTTTAACCCATACAGTTGCACATTAGATGTCTATGGGAAGAGTTTCAAAGTTACACACATTGATGTGATGCAAATCATGGGGCTACATGGGGGGGGCTGTGATGTGCCCACAGTGGGAACCAGGAAGACATTATTGAGTTGACTAACAGTATTGTAATACAAAAATGGAGATTCCATTAACAATGTTGGAAAACCAATTGAAAGAGGATAAAACCGCAGGAGATGGGTTTAAAGTGCGGTTTGCTCTACATGTTTTGGGTGCCTTATTGTGTCCCACCCAATAGTTGTGTGCAAAAAGATCTTTTTTATATGCCCTACGAGAAGTTAATTCATTAAGGATATGAATTGGGCTAAGATGGTGTTTGATTATATGGTTGAAGAGGTGAAGCACTTTAAGGAGAAGGACCAAAAAGGGATTAATTGTTGTCTATTCTTTTTAATGGTAATTTCATATGTTAGAACATTAGTAGATGATGTCTAACTTAGTAATTATTTTAAAAGTAAAATGATATAATTCATTTCTTTTCAGATTTTTTATTTTGAGCATGTATCTGTTGGGAAACATGTAGTGCCTATTGTCAGAAGGCGAATGCCACGTGTTGGAAATTGGGGAGATGAACAAATTCGTAGATTAATGAATCACATTAAGAAGTTGGGAGGTTATGAAAACGGAAAGGTAGTGTACCCTTTCCCAATATGTGGAAATTATTGTTCCTTTATCGTTTTTCGGCATTAATTTGTATTTTGACTTTGTAATTTTTGTTTATTAATGGCAGATTGATATGATATGTGATTCTAGTGAGACGATGGCTCCAATCCAAAGTGCATCACGCCCAACGATAGATGGAGGGGATGCTAAGGTATTATAAGTTTTGTGGTATTACATTATATTTATGTAAGCATGTTGCAGACACGTATGGTATGTTAAAAATTCCATTTTACTTGTTTCTTAAAGGCGTTACCAATGAGAGCTTCGCCCGTTTGGAAAAGGAAGTGAAGGACATCCGAAGGATGGTGGCATCCTCTGTAGAAACACTGAATAATCAAATGAAGTCAATGGAGGAAGAACTTTTCGCGAAGATGGATGAGGTGGTGACAGAGTTAAAAAGGATGCACAGTTCAGATGGTAAGGATGGGCATGGTGGTTCCCAATATGCATCAGAGGATAAAGCTGGGTCAAAAGATATTGATGTATAATCTCCTGCCCAATCAATATCGTTTAAGGAAACAATATAAACATCATGGTGTTAAAATAATGAGTTTATGGTCCCAATTGATTTGTGTTATGATCCCAACCAATTGGAGAAAACAGAAGTAGGAGACCGTATCAAATGAGTTTCAGCCATTATGTGGGTCCCTAACAATATCATTGGATGTTGTTCCTTATCGATTGGAAAATATCATATACAGTAATTAGTTTTTATAATGGTGTTTTCAATCGATTGGTATAGTATCCTAATCAATTAGGATCCATCCAGATAATTCGTTTCTTTACTGTTATTCAAAATCGATTTAGGTGTAACCCCAATCGATTGGGATCTCTTTAGATAACTAGTTTCTTTACTGTTATCCCAAATCGAATGAGGTATAGGGACCATCCAGATAACCAGTTTCTTTACTATTATTCTCTAATCGATTGGGATATGAACCCAACCGAATGGGATGCCTTTAGATAATTACTTCCTTGTCTGTTATTCCAAATCGATTGGGGTATACCCCTTACGCAGAATTGATGATTACATTGTTATTACAATTTAAAATCCATAAGGGAGAAAAAGTGAGCAGCCAACAGATTGTTGATTTGGTAAACGAAGAACCATCGGCTAGTACATCTGTGCAACTACGGCGGTCTGGCCGGCTACAAAACTCACCAAATGTACCACAAAGAAGGAAGAGGAAGCAAAAGGTGAGAGTTTTCAATGCGTTGGAACGTGCCCCGTATTTTGAGGACATCCTTATGAACGCATTTATCTTTAGTAGCTCATTGGAGCAAAGGTTTGTCCATAAGGCCTACAACCAATCACTTAATTTAATGTAGGTAAAAGATGCACACGTTATTAAATGTTGTTTATTTCTCACAGTGATTTATTAGTCAAGATTGACGATGAAGCTGCCACCCGTGGCTCAATCCGTTCACTTCTACCGCATGAATGGATCTCTTCGGAGGCAAGCATACTACTGCATATTAACATATGCGTATCATTTTGTTATAGTTTATTATTACATTTTTATATATATGATGTTTATTCAATTTTCGGGTTGAACAGATTATAAATTTGGTTGTGGGTCAGCTGAATAGGAGAGAGATGGGTGATATGGTGATGTGGTATTTGCTAACTCATTTCTCGGTAATTCCATTGCCATTGTAATGCATAATTGCACCATTGTATGTGAGTTTTAATGTATCTGATAGTTCCTTTTTTGTCTACAGGCTTGTGTCTTGAAGGAAGAAGCGGATGTGGCCAGATACATTAAGAGATATGGTATTGCTAATGTAAATGGAGTGCTTGCGAGGAGGTATGTGAGAAACCATCAATTTATCATTTAGAAGCCTGTATTGTCTAGATAACCAGACTAAATACCTCATCATCACCTCCCTCCCCATTGGAGCTTCCACAATTTGTACCATCCCCGATCCCTCATAATATGTATAATATGCCACTGATTATTAGCCAGCGTGACCTCACCTGAACAATACGTGACCTCACCTGAATAATACGTGGCTATACAGAAATTAACTGACCTTTCACACTCCCAACAACATAGTCTGATCACGGGCTTGGTAAGCAATTTGTCATCTGGCGCATGTTTGTCAGGTGGTTGTTTATGAACAATGCTTATTCATAAAGTTTTATTGATTTATACTATTTACTCCACATTTTGCACAATTATTCTTACCCTACCCATATGGGGTGTAGCAAAAATGTTAAGCACACTAAAACTACTTAGTAGCTTTTGAACCAACATCATCAATGCCACATATGTTGGGGGTAAATGAGTTTACCCATGTTAATTTTCACGTGTGTGAGTGTATGTGTTATTTATTTTATTGGGCTAACTGGTTATACATGCTCTAAGTACAAGAACCTGATTGGCATACAGTTGTCTTCAACATTACATCGCATTGCAATGTGGGTGCATTGATTTCTAATCTAGTTTCAATGATATTTTTAGATTTATATCCCCTTTAATGATGATGGGACGCACTGATTATTGTGCACTATCAAAGTGAAGCAATGTTTGGTTCATATTCTAGATCCTCTTCCTAGCCCTAGGCGAAATCGGATCCGAAAAGATTCAGCCAAAAAATTGGTAATTTTAATAATTGATATTCATACATGAAAGGTTTTTCTTATGTGTTATTTTAGTATTGATCATCTAGTGTTGTTAATACGTAATATTCTGCGATGAGATGTTCAAAAGGTCACATGCAGTGAACCAACCTTTACATGAGTTCAGCAAGTTTCCCATTGAAACCCCCCCCCCCCGTGCCGCGGCAAGAGAATGGGTGAAGTTATTTTCTTCGTACATTGTGTCGTGTTTATGAAAATTTCACAATGTTTAACTTTGAAATGACAATTTGTATTCATGTGTTCAGATGGGATCGTGGCCTTTGGGTCATCATGCACATGCAAGCACGTGATCAATATATGTCAACAAAACTTGATGAAAAAGAGTCACAAATATTGCGACAACAGGTGGCACACAATTTAATTCTTGATGAGCGGAATGAGATGAGAAACCATGTGCTTACTCTGGGATGATTGCTATGTCTGTAAATATAATTTCTATCCATAGAAGAAATGGGAATAAGGCACCCTTTACTATTGATTCAATAGTGCATTTCCCTATTTACCCTTCTTCTTCTATGCACACTGTTCATCCACATTCTATATCCTCCTATACCCTTTGTCATCCATTTTAATTCATTTCTATAGTTTTTTTTTTTTTTTTTGGTTTTTGGTCCTGTACTCACAAATTTCGTGTCTAAAAATAAATAGACCAAAAAAAAGTGGACAAAGGATAATTTTATTAATTTGTAGTAGTGGAATACAATCTCTGTGTAGACTTTGTTTACAAAGTAAAATAATCCTCTGATTCTTCTCTCCTTGAAACTTTGACTCGAGGGCTTAAGCAGCTTATTCTCGATTCAGTGGGTGAAATCTCCTTCGATGTAGGCGGAATGGATCTCTTGTGTGAGTCTCTAGGCTTTGAGCGTACTAGAGACTATGAACTTTGGTGTGAGTTCTTCGTCTTGAGTCTTTAGTGTAGAAGTTCTATAGAGCTTTTGAGGCTTTAATCCAATAGAGCTTCAATGCTTGAATGTTGGTCACGTCAGAGCTTTCGAGGCTTTCGTTTGACAGAGCTTTGTTGCTTGAATCTCCCCCTTTCCTTTTCTGACCCTTGGGGGTACCTCTATTTATAGTGGTAGGGTCAAGAGTATTCTGAAAAGAATTGATTTCTTAATAATTATCCCTTATTTATTTTTTATAAAAGGATAAATATTAATTATTTGATAGCCATCCTAAACATAACATGTGGCAACATTTGATTGGAAGAATTACTTGTCTTCCTTTTATTTGGTCTCACTTGACAAGTGGCAATATTTGATTTGGTCACCTGTGCAGCAATTTTAAAACACATGGCAACTTGTAATTCGCCAACGCTGTGTAATAAAAGACACATGGCAAGCGTTTATTTGCCATAAATATATCCCACTCAACTTATAAGAAGACACGTGGCCAAATTTAATTTGCCATGATTTAGTTGACTTTAAGACACGTGCTCACTTGTGAGTGGTTGCAAATTTTCTCGTTCTACAGGTCCTTTTGTGCATTTTAGCTGAGATTACTTGCCCCTCTCTCCACTGCAGACAAAAAGCGGTGCCGTTTATCATGTCTATGAGCATCCCCACATTCCATTCGCGAGAGAAACAAAGGGTTAATTTTTGTCCAACTACTCCCATGCCCATACCGTCGGTCAGCCTGGTTCAGTTTTGGGTTAAGAAGAACCCATGCCTTCTTGAGACAAAAAGGACGACAGAGAACTTACTACTCAACACAATCTTGAGTGGGTGGTTGAAAAGAGAAAAATAGGAATGAATTTGTTTTTGGACTCTGTTTGCTCTTGCCCCCCCTCACCTCCAAAGCTCCTCACATTTTCATCTACTTCCGCTGCTCTCTTTTCCTCTCAATCAACTGGTGAGTTTAGTTGCATAGAAAGTATAAAGCTGGTGCCTTTTCTTGGGCTTTTTTTTTAATGTTCAGCTGCTGAGTTAGTTTTTTTTTTTTTCTTCTCCCATGATTTATTATTTACTTGTTTGGTTGCATAGAAAATGTAAAGCTACTGCCTGTTTCCTGGTATTTTTATTTTTTTTTTGGGCTTGTTTAGCTTCCTAGAAAATGTTAAGGTCCAATTACCCACAGTCTTTGCATCCATGCCTAACTGGTGAGCTTTTCTTTTTCCCCTCTTGCATTTATTTCTTGCTTAATTGGTGCTGTCATTGTTATTGGTTTTTATTAAGCCCTTTATTTGGTTGCCTAGATACATAAAATATCTCTAGGGTTTTTGTGTTTTTTTGGGACTTCTGTACTTGTTCCACTTCTGAGAAAATGTGATCATAGTTTTTTTTTTTTTTCTTTTCTTTTTCCTCTTGCTGATACAATTTTTACCCCCTTATTTGGGATTTCCATTTCATTCTTTGCTTCCAAGACCAAACTACTAAGTGTTTTTCCCCACTTTCTTTTTCTTGATGGGAAAGATGGCAGTGTCATTTGGTTGGTTGTCTTCTGATTTTGCACTAATTGCCTTTCACCATCTCAGGTAAACTATTTACCACCTTTGCTTGTTCTTTGTTTGCTCCATTTATTTTACCTCCTGTAATTCAGGTTTATATTCCGTGAAAAGGGTGTATATAATCCTAACTGCATGTGGATCAGGCATCATGAATAAATTTTTTTTGCTTTCCAACTGTATTATATGTTTTTTTGTTTCTTTTAAAAATGGCATTCCTTATTTAATTTGTCTCTTCGTTGTTATGCTCTTTGGTTATTCAATGCTTTCCTGACAATGCTATGCTTTTTAAGTTACAAAAATGAATTTTTTTGGATTCTAAGTTTTTTTATTGCTCATATCTTTTTAATTGCTTCCTATTCTTATATCTCATTATTTTTCTTTACAGTGTTAAACATGTAAAAATGCATAGTTAGGAGTTCTTCGTTGTGACATTACATAACTATTGTCTCTTTAGTGTTTAGAGCTAAGTGCATGCTCATCTTACTATGCGAACATTGTAGAGTGATTGAGACTATATGTAATTAACCTTATTGTATCCTTTGCATCAATTGATCAAAAGAGAGAGAGAGAGAGAGAGAGAGTTGAAGTTGTTTACTTGTTAGGTGTTTCGTTACAGTGTAGATAGGTGTTTTACACATCACTCTTGATCAAGTGAATTTTTTTTTTATGATCTTCATGCTTTCATTTTTTCCTACAAATGTTATTAGATCTAAGTGCATACTGATCTTACTATGCGAACATTGTGAAGTGGTTGAGACTATATGTAATTAATCCTATTGTATCCTTTGCATCGACAGATCAAAAAAAAATAATAATAATAATAGTTGAACTTGTTTAATTGTCAGGTATTCCATTATAGTGTAAATAGGTGTTTTACACATGCAATTTTGTTCTGGGTTTAGTGATACTTAGCTATATTTGATCTATGAAGGATGAAGGAATGGATTATTTAGTGATAAAATTGATGAATCTGGGAATTTTTGTTTGTCCTAATGTATATAATTTATTTCTTGGGATTTAGGGATTTTACATAACTAAATTGATCGATTAGAGGCTTCATTTTTTTTCTCTATTTTAGTTATTTGTAAATTATATATATATATATATATATATATATATATATATATATATATATATATATATATATATATATATATTGGTGTTTTAAAATTATTATTTTGTGCTGATATTATATGTAAATTCATATTTCTGTTTTGTTTGATTTTAGGGATTTTTATTTTAATGGCCATTTGTTTGCTGTCGAGGTATGGTGCCTCTCCTCTTCTTCTTATTCTTCTTCTCCGTCTTACAGATTTCTCTTTTATTTGATTTCAGTGTCTTTTATTCTAACCAATTTCTCTTCTATTTAATTTTAGGATCTTTGTTTCAGCTTACTTTTTGGGGTTTTAGTTGGATAAAGAGCTTTGTGATCAAAGCTTGGATGTCTGACAGCGATGGTCCTCTCTATGCAAGATTGTGCTCATCTTTCTTTTCAAGTTAATTTGAAGTTGAAGATGCTGTTCATAGGTAAGCGATATATCATAAATTATTTATTTTGTTTCCAACTGTATTAGGTGTTATTTTGTTTATTTTTAAAACATCATTCCTTATTTAATTCCTTCATTGCCATACTCTTTGGATATGCAATTTTTCCCTGTCAACAATATGCTATTTCTGTTATGATAATATTTTTTAGAAATCTCCCTGTTTTTATTACTACCCTATCTTTTTAGTTGCTTGGTATTCTTATATTTGATTATTAGTCTTTGCAGTGTTAAGCAAGTAAAAAAACATGGTTTACCGTCCTTTCTTGTGAGATTACATTACCTATCTTCTCTTTAGTGTTTATAACTAATTGCATTCTGATTTTAGTAGACAAGCATTCTGACGTAGTAGGGAATATGTAATTAATCTTATTGTATGCTTTGCACTGATGGATAATATATATATATATATATACAGAGGTGATCCCATCAGCACGTACTGATATAAGTTACATAAGCACTATGCAATGGGGGTTGTACCCCTTGCAATGATTCAATACACCTCACATCCCACTAATGCACAAGGTACAACTCCCAATGCAAGTTTTGATATAAGTTATATCAACACGTGCTTACCTGATCATCATATATATATATAGGTGCCAAACTTGTTTATTTGTCAACTGTTCTATTACAGTGTAGATAGGTGTGAGTATTGCCATGCTGAGCGCAGTTATTATATACAGTTATCACACCTCCATTATATTCACTTATATTAGTTGAAACAAATCATAAATCAACTGGTTTATCCCTGTTTTTATACAATTTCTATGCTTTATTTTTGTCTAACTTAGCAATACTTTCACATGTGTGAGCATAGAACCACTTCAGGTTTCATCTCAAAGTATCTTTGTGCGGTAAATTGTGATTTGTGATCCCTACAACATTCTGCACTTTGTTTTAATTAAACAAATTTCTTAAAAAGTATTTTCCTTCACTACACTTTTACAAATGCTGTATAAATATTGCAGTTATTTACAACTTCCCATCAGTGTTGGTTAATTTTTACTCCATAAAACTATGATAATATTAACATACATGTGAGTGCTTGTGATCTTTGAATTATCACTCTTGAAACGTTCTTTCGTTAGGCATTTAAATAAAAAAAAAGTTCCTAAGTGATATCCTTTTCCGTTTCCTGTGAATTTTGGCATCACACTTCTGTACAATAGTTATTATTGAACATTTACAAAGCTTGTAATAAGTGCAACAAATTAACAAGTGCTCCACTAAAAGAAACGTTCACTTGTAATGATTGCCAATTTCCAACTGCCTTCTGTACTCCAAGGTATAAAACAGCTTTTAATAAAACCAAATGCATGTAATTAGCTTAGAAAAAAACTATATCGTGCCCTTGTATTTATATTAATCCCATCCCTTATTCAACATTATTTTTTCTCTGTTTTTTTTTTAATGAAACACTAACAACAGAATCGTATATTGCTGTCTCTTTTCTCCCAACCTTTTCCTTTTCTCCATTAATATACCATATACAGACTAATTGAATGAAAAGTCTTTTTTTTTTTTTTTTTTTGGCTCTTTTACATTGTATAGCATCTTAATTTACCACCTTTTCCCTGCATACGTGTAACAATATCGCCTTAGTGGCTATAACTTACGATACTAAATGCTTCTTCCCACATTCAACTACTTACATAACTCATTTTTCAAATAAACCCTTGATGTTATCCAAACATTACTAACATGCAAGTCCTACTATAGGTGCACAGCACAGGGTGAAGTTGCTGACTCTACACTATCTATGGGAAAGAAGCCGAAGCTCTGCTCTCATGTACTGCAGAAAATTTAGTAGACTCCAGTGTGAATGTGAGTTCTTTGTTTCTCCACTCTTAATTTAAATTTATTCTTCCTATCACTTGATCAGTCTGCTATGACTTCATCAATATGAATTCCACTAATTTCTCTCCTCAGTTTAAGATTGACGTCCTCACTTTTCTTCCAATGAATATTCTTTCCACTGAGTTAGTCGATATAAATTAGTTAAATAAATACTTCGTTTAACACTTCACATGCTGTTTTTTTTCCGCTCCACATCAGTTCTTGTTTTCCTACCCTTTTTCCCTTTTTTTCTTGAACCTTTGCACTTGTGGTTAGTAATTAAATAACCTTCCTACTGCAACATAGCAAACTAGCTGACACTTCATTCGTTATCACATTTGCTTTTTAAAATTTTGCCTGGTTATATGACACTTCAAATCTCATTGCTTTTCTACAATTAAGTCAATTGCATAAAGAATTTGTTTTTTGAATTCACATTCATAAATTATCTGTGGGTTCATTTGCCCCTGAATAGTTGAATAAAAGCTTCATCTTTGGAAACTTAAGCTCTACTACTTTTTCCAAACATTCTCCTTACTTTTCCACACACTTTAATTTGAGCTATTTCCTCATTTAAAAAACCATGGAAAAAACTATCATTTAGTATTGAAAATTTTCATTTCAGCTTGCTCCTTTTATTGAGAGCACTGGTAAATTGGCGCTTACAAATCAGTACTTGCTAAAGATCCATACATGTCAGCTTTGTTACCAAGGAGCATTGGTAAAGAAATACAACATCCATCATGCAGAACTTACAGCCCCTCACAGCTTCCACTGCTCCATAAAGATGGCACCGCTCCTAATGCTGCAATAGGCAAAAATGAGAAAAATCCCACTGCTGTACAAGGAGCACCTATTCTACTAGTAGAGAAGACTGAATTTAATGCTCAAAAAGAATCCCCACCTCTTGCTGATGACAACAAAGAAGATGGCTGTCTGAAAATTGCCTCTAATTTTCTGATTGGAGCACACAAGCACTTGCTGATGTGTTTATGATTCTCCATCACAAAACTCCTACATATAGTTACTATGTATATATCTTATCATTTTGCATCTTTGTGCAGCAATTTTTGGATGTTATACAACTCTCAGCTCTAGCTCAAGGCCAATGAAACATAATCCAAGAACAACATGGTTTCTTTCCTTAGAATCTTCTTGCATCCACTGTTATGGCATTTTGGAAAAACAAAAACAAAACTACTGCTGCAGCAAGCTTTCCACTTAATTCCACTCATTGTATATATCTTATATATAATAGCAGCTTGGATTTCAAGTGCACAGATTGCCAAAAGCTGCATATAACTTGTCTTTTGTTCATATTACAAGTACCTTTTAAGATGCATATTTTGTTGTTAGTAAACTGATGAGTGCACAAGTGGCTTGTGTCACCCAAATAGGCAAAATACACCTTCCCTTTACAATCTCTGCCCCAAAACACAACTGAAAAAAAAACAAACAATCTAAACCCCTTTACTAAACCACGGGCACGTGCCTTGGCCCCTTAGTATTCTCAGAAATTCAATAGTGGCCATTATTTTTAATGTCCACTCTTATGTGCGATCGTGATCATCATTTTCTTAAATTTGTCAATTCAACGTGATGGATTTGTGCCTTCAATATTATACAAAATTTGTTGAATTGTCTAATTCCAGATTAGATACTCAAACAGGTTCCTAATAAATTGAGATAAGGATAAGATTACTTATAATTTAAACTACAACCCACGTTCTCAAAATGTTGCTGTTTATGTTGATGATGAAGATAATTAAAAGCTAAACCCCGCTCCTACATTCTTGGAAATTCAACTGACACTATTTTTGGGGTAGAGAGAGTGTGCAACATGCTACCCAGCGGCTGGCATATAAGAAAAGAACAATCAGCATAAAATGTTGGAGTTAGTTCGGAAGACAAAACCCAGCAAAAGAGGCAATTGTGTTTAAACTACTACCAACTAATACAAAATAACAAGAAGTCTAATTCTGTATATGCAATCACTTATCTATTAAGGGTGGAACGGTCCTAATATCTGCAATTTGTCGTTGAAAGGAGGGGTAAGAGTGGTTGGAAATCAAGCGCCCTATTGAATTAAATTAGGAACCTTTGTCTAAAAATGTATAGACACTAGGGGAACCTTTTCTGCACAACCATTGGCTTCCTATTACGGGCTGGTGTTATGATGATTTCCACACAAAAATGAACATGTTTGTCAATGTCATATGTTGCCGGCCCTCACATGTCAAATCCATATGTATCCTGTTAAGGTTATTTGCTAATCAAATATGGGAAGTTTCTTCCACATTATACCAACTCCTGCTTGGACACTTTTACATTAAATTCTAACTTTGTCTAATATTGTCGTTGTGAATTGGCGTTTTAATATACAATTGTAGGTTTGCTTACTATTTTAGTTGTGAGTTATCAAACCTTTACAAACATTATTTATTGGTTCAATAGCATGAAGAATATAACACATCAGTGCTATTAACATTGGATTTTTTTACCAATTATGTTCTGTGGATGATGAATTTTTCATGCAGTAGATGTTAGTGTACCTACAAGAGACATGAACATGAGAGAGAGAGAGAGAGAGAGAGAGAGAGAGACAGAGAGAGACAGACAGAGGTGTCTGTATATGTGCGTGTGATGTGGTTAGATATGTAGGAGTAAATGTTAACTTACAAGTGAATCTAACAAATTTTTGAATGTGAAATTCTTATTTGATTAGAATTTAAATATCTCATTTGGTACTTGGACTTGAAAATTGTTTGTTTTTCTTTCTTAATATTGTTCTTATTTTTTACTTTTTAATTTTGATTTACAATGTTTGAAATATACTTGCATGATGAATTCAATAATTGAAATGTAATTATAAGTATAACAACAGGTTCCTCATCCACTAGAAGCAACACAAGTTTTCAAATTTAATTTAATTTTTTTTTATTTAAAAATAAGATAATAGATCACAGTTTTTTACTGTGATCTTTTATGACTAAAGATCACGGTTTATGAAAAAACCGTGATCTTTTTAAAGATAGCATCACGGTTTTTTTTAAAGAATGTGGTTTTTTTCCTCAAAAAGATCACAGTAAATCATTAAACCGTGATCTTTAGTCATAAAAGATCACAGTAAAAAACCGTGATCTAATGTGGGTATTTTAGATCACACTGGCATAGATCACACTTTTGGTTAAAAAAGATCACGGTAAAAAAACGTGATCTATTGCAATAGATCACGGTTTTTAATTGTGATCTATTTTGATTATTGTAGTAGTGATCAGACAAATTGGCGATATTACTCAATTAACACAATGATAAATTGGCATATACTAAAAAGCTCATGCCTTGCACGTGATCCCCTCCTAGTTTTGTTAAACAATATTATGTGTATCCATGTTTGTGTGATAATAAGGATATTGTTTGGCTAGGATATGTTAACCATGTGATTTGTTTAGGTGTTGGATAAGTTGATGAATACGTTGGTCACTCAATATGGGTTTGTCATGCTCCTTTGTCGACTATCACACTAATACGAGATTGGGTAGTAAACTAAAAACATTGGTAATATGTATATCTACGGGTGTAAAATTTGGGCCAATGAATAATAAGATGTATAACAAATTGGGTAATCAGCCCATAGACTGTTTTTGTCCAACCCGAACAAGTTGGGCTTGGACTTGGTATTTGTAGACCGACCCAATTGTCTATCTCAAGGCCTAGTCCGAATCTATGCCATTTTATAGTCAATTTACAGTTATAAGGGTGTAAAATATGCCAGAAAATCAGTGAGATGTATAACAATTAGGTCATTAGCCCATGGCTCGCCGTTACCCAACCCGAAATATTTGGGTTAACCCAAACTGCAGCCCATTTAGGTCTTGCCCATCACTAATCTGATTGTAGAGATTGGTGGTTGTTGATGTGGGAGTTGTGGCCTGGCCCAATTGCATAGCCCAAGGCCCAATCCGAATGTATCCTATTTTATAGTTAAAACTAGATTAAAACTCGTGTGTTGCAAATGTGACAGTTGTAAACATAAATATTGTGAAAAATATATATACAAATATACACCCATCATGATAGATCAGATATCAAGGAATTGTGACTCAGGAATTATAGGTATCGAGTTCGTGTCTTTATTCCCTCACTATAGAATGCATGGACTTGTATATGATTTGTTCATCATGGGAATTAGTTTGAGCCTAATAGTTTGAGATACCCTTTGTTTGGCAAATTTGTATTTCCACAATTTTGTTCACTGATTTTTTATAGTTATTTGAGCAATCCGATATGAAAAGTTATATTATAATACGTCATGATTTATTTTTTAATCATCATTGCTCATTTTTTGTCTCTTTTTTAATATACTTATTTATAATTTTGTACAATTTTTTTAGAGAGGAGCTGAATATACATAAACAAAACAAAGAAATATGGCATTGTCTACTAAGTTTGGGTTGCACATTGTACGGTATATGTTTTTCGATTCTCCCACATAAAAAACAAATAGATATGTAATATACACTAAACATCGACCTACCTACACTGCATGTAAAAGAGTATTTAAAACCCAAACAAAGACAAGTTATTGCATACATATTGCGGCGGTCACTTCTCAACTTAATACCAAACATGAAACATACATGGACTTCTGGGCGGTTTGTGCATCGTAATTTGGGCCTAACAATTTGAGATACCCCTCATTTGGCATAAATGTATTTGCACAATCTTGTAAGTATTTTTAAAGTTTTCTAAGCAATTTGATATATTAACACATATTCCGGAGTGTCGTGCTTTATTAAATCAATGGATCAAGTTGAACACAATTAAATAAAATTTTGTGGGTCAACTTGGCCGGATCAAGATATTAACACCCATCCAGATATTGTAATGCACTGGATGTCCTAGCACACTCGTGCGTGCGGAAAAAAATAGATTTAACAAATCTTACAAACAATAAATAAAAAATTTGAATTCAAAGTGAGAATAAAACTTGATATTAGGTAGTTAAGGAGAGAGGAAAGAATATATTGGGTGGTTAAAATAAAGTTCATTTATGAATTTTTACTTGAAATACCGTTCTAATCTCATTAATTTCTAATTTATTTAAAACTGCTTAGGTCTTTTGGTAATCCACTTTGTCCATCAAACTAAAAATATTCCAACAGTTTTTATATATTAGTATAAAAGATTGGACAATACTTGCCTCCACACAAGGGTGGATGAGCTCTTCTCCACCTCTATTCATTTGATGTCACATTTCATAAATATTTTAGAAAAATATTAAATTAAAAACAACGCATAGCAAATACGTGAATAATAATACATGTATATGGCAAGAACCAACCACACAAAAACCCAACAAGAATTGCCCATTGTTATGTAATGCGTCACCCAAATACCAGCAATATGAGTATACACGGTGGTTTGCAATTCCATCGGTCGATATCACTCTCTCCTCAGCTCTCGAAATCGATCCTCCAATCCACCGGCACTGGTCTACTGCGCTACCGTTGTCTTCCATCAAACAATGAGTTTCAGGTATAACTTTTCTCCCCTCTCTCTCTTCCAGTCTATATATAGTTGATTTTGCCTTCAAACACTAACCATATCGACTGTTTTAGCACAACTTCTAGTAAAGAAGTTTGCTTTTTTTCCGATCTATGAACCCTCGAATGTTCGTCTGCAAGAAATGTTATTTTACTATAATTGTGTTGATTCTCTCTGCTCAAAACCCATATCTCCCCTCTCTCTCTTCCAGTCTATTTCGTTTTTTGTGTCTTCAACTTGTGTGTGTGGTAGAGAGGGTATTACATTGTTGCATAGTAGGATGTCACTATAACCAGGAACAAAAAAGGGCCTTTCTAAACACCCTTCTTTACCCATTCATAATGGTCCCCCCAACAACCCCCCCCCCCCACCCCCAAACAAAAAAAAAATGATTAAATATAATATTATGATGCTACTGTTAGTGTTTGAAGGTGGGGACATGTTTTTGGTGGTAAGGTATCAAAGTACGATACCTTACTATTTGCTGAGGATAACGATAAAGAGCGGGTCCATGGGTGTATATGTCCAATCATCATATTTCGCATAACTAGTGTACCATAAAAAGGTGAAACGGTTGACGACCATGCAAAATTCCACTTTGTTGAATTAACACAATGGAAGCCTCAGATTTGTTTTTTTCTTTTTAATTTTTTTTATTTATTTATAAGGGGCCAATTCGATTAGGGTTATACCTCAATCGATTTGGAATAACAGTGAAGAACTATTACGAGCAATGAGCCAAATCGATTAGGGTTATATCTCAATCGATTTGGAATAACAGTACCGAAACCAATTATCTGGAGGGGCCAATCAGTTGATTACGCTATAATATCTCTGTCATATTTGTTAAGATGTTGTTTCAATAATCAACATAGTGTGTTGTGGTTCACTTGCCTTGAGGAGGTCCAGTTTCATTTAACATTTCTATTATTTGGTTCACCACACATTAGTCCTCATATTTTGCATATCTCCTATACCATAAATCGGGGAAAAGGTGAAGGTGCATGAAAAATTTCACTTTGTCTGTTGAATTAAAACAATGGATTAAAGAAGTTTTTTTTTGGGGGGGGGGGGGGGGGGGGGGGGGGGGTTTAGGATTAAGATTTTTTGATAGATAATCAATTATTGCGGTGGACCCGAATAAAGCACGAAGCTTTTTCCTAATGCATTCTTTCTAATAGTATTGGGACATCTTCAAGTAGGGTTTGTTGGAGGTGTATGCTAAGGTCCATATGTGCACACATTAATGTTCACATATGAATGAATATATACACATGCATTTATTGACATATATATATGTTTATTTATGTATGTATATAAATTGAGATATTCCCTTCATGTATTTCCACTTATTATTTTTCCTTTTGATGCTCATTGCACTAGTTGATCAAATAGTTTGTGAGCTTCCTCCAGAACCACCTTTATTGAGTGTTAGACCTTTGCGTGATTCACTTGGCCATACTCCACTTCAGGTATGTTGCTCTCCATGATGAATTTGCCCTTTCTATGTTACAATTATCCGTTGACAGTTGGGTTTAACATTTTAAGCACTTTCAATACTAACAAGTACAGTTCATACAATTTATATGCCAATGCATTTGTATAATCTGTGTGCCTGACATTGTATTTGGTTTGGGACATATCATAATATTATTATTATTATTACAATTTTGAACTTTTTAATGAGGTATATTATTGTATCCAATGTATATTATTATATCTGATTCATTTGAGTTCGTTTAAACTCTATACTCTTGTGAAAGGTATATTGTTTGAAGGCACCAATTCACAATAGACGAAGATGTACCAACAACTAAGCGACCGATCGCTGCATGGATTTTATTCTAGTAAGACATTATGTGATCATATTATTTGGTTATTTATACTTCATTTACTATGAGTACTGATTCTATATGCACACATTTTGGTGTTTGTGTAGCCGTCACGAATGTAATGCTCTACAATAAGCAAATCCTAATATTAAAATCAATAATAAGGTTTGAATTGCATAAACTGTGTATATAAAATTAATGAAATACAATGTACAAATATTCCAATCCTTTTTTTATAGGTTAAATCTGAATTGGGTAAAAAATGGAGGACTCTACCACCAAAGGACAAATATGAATTTCAGTCACGCGCCAAAGCAATGTCAACTGCCTATTATGCACACAACCTAAATAGTACACCAACAAAGGACAAAGTACATTTGATACAGAAAGTGATGTGCAATATCCCATCCTGATGCTCAACTAACTTGTATGTGTTTCAGTTAGATGAAGGTGATGATGATGGTGACATGGGAGATCCATTCCCTAATACCTCAATTAGTCAAATGGCAGGAACCAGATGGTGGGTTTATTATTAGTACGAAACCTTAACCTTATTGAGAAGGGACGTAATTAATCCTAATGAATCTAAATTTGGTGTAGGATGTGAATGATCGATTGTCCAAGTTGGAGCAATGTTCAAAGGAATTAGTACGCAAACTCGAGTCGCTCCATACCCGTTTGTTTGAAGAACTTAAGAAATTTGAGGCTAACTTGATAAGGGAGATTAAGAGAGCATTTGCTGATGCGCAATGTGGTGCACCGAGTTTACACGAAGTTGGTAGTGCCAAATGTACACCTGATGATCAATCATTTAGCAAATCTTGGCATGTAGGGGATGAATTTTTATCTCATGACGATAACACTGCGCATACTGACATTGGAAGGGGGGAACAAAAATATTCATTGTGCAAACTCCTCACCTCAACACTCTCTCCAAGCACTTGAGCATGGACAACATATTGATCCCATCTTACTGAGTGATTCTACATATTTCACTGACCTTGAGCCACCCAGGAAGAAGGGTCGCTCGCTTAATTTTGTGGGTTCGGTACGTTTCGTATATCACATTAAATACTGTCAATTAAATCACCATTCTCAATAATGCCATTTAGTGTAACGATATTATACTATGTAGGTTAATCCACTAATCATAGTAGAAAGTTGTGCAATGCGAGATGATCAGTCGTCGACGGGCACTTTCCACCCATCCACCACCCAAAAGCGAGTTCCCCGGCCTAGCAAGTATAGTAAGTCCCCATTCATTTCTAAAGGTATTACATGTGCTGGATTAAAGCGCAAAGGCAAGGGAAAACAAGGAGGAGACAGATTAAAATGCATTACGGATTATATAATGTACAAATCATTAAACTCCAGGTAGGTGTCATCATACCAACTTCACATATAGTAGAAGAGTTGTTTAAATTTTTTGTTATTAATTTAATATACTTTAACTGTTTACTACCTTAGTTGTATTCACATGTCTCATAGTGGGTTTAATTGGAAATTTGTTGACATCACCGTGAGGAAATTGTTGTCATTAATGCTGAAGTTGCCACCTGGCTTGCGATGCAGAACTTGATTCGTCAAGACTGGCTGAGTGATGAAGTAAGCATCTAAATGGTCATCCTTTTTCACTACGTATGGAGTGACCACTATTTTGTATTTCATCTAACTTCCTACACATTCTTTGTAGATCATAAACTTGGTTGTTCAACAGCTGAATTATACTCACATGCTTACGATTCGCTGTTTGTACCTGACAACCCATTTTTCTGTATTTTGCCTCCCATCTAAATCATTGCTTGCATGTTTGAAATCGATCATTGGCAATTGTTCATTGTGATTTTTCCAATTTCATCCACAGAGTACAGTGTTGATGGGGAATGCGGACCTGATAGGTATGCCAAGTCTCATTGTCTTGTCGCTATTGATTGGAAAGTTTGCCAAACGGTAAGACGACTTTGCAAATATTTCATCAATTGGGAAACTTTAAACCCTACTTATTTAAATAGCATGACACTGGTAAGTTTCTTGCTATAGGTATATATTCCAATCAATGACGACAATAAACACTGGCTTTTATGCACCATTGATTTGAAGAATTGTATAGTATATGTGCTTGACCCTTTGCCGAATCCGACCCGAGATGTTGAACGGCAGAATTATGTTCATAGACTGGTATTTTCTATTGTTACTATACATTATGTGCATGACGAATGTCCAATAATATACCCCAACATTGAAATTTTTTAAATGTCTAGGTACAATTTTTTGACCAAATGTTGATCAGCACCAACTTGAAGTTCACACCTAAAGGACTAACTGAGTTTCCAATCATATCCCCCACCATTGCTCGTCAAAACAATGGGTTAGTCTGGTTATATGTGTGTGTGTGTATATATATATATATATATATATATATATATATATGTGTGTGCTATATTCTTAAAAATAAATCTGAGTTCACTCATCCCCCCCCCCCTTCCCCTTTATTTTTGTAGGCATGATTGTGGCATAATGGTGATTAGGTATATGAAAACTTCTGACTTCACCACAATCAAGGAGTTCAAGAAAGGCGAATCTATACAATATAAAAGAAAACTTGCAGAGGATTTAGTACTTGACCCTAACAATCGTGTAAAGTCCAACTTCCTTCAGTCATTACATTCATAGTGTTTGCCTCCTTGACACCTAATTCGTTTTTGGTAAGTCGGTGTTCAATTGTACAAATGTTGCCAAGATATACATTTAATATACTTCAATGATCCCCACATTTTTGCAAACGATCCCCGGATATTTTTTTGGTCTTTCCTCATGTATACCTTGAGTGTTATTGTAATCCATCATGCTATATGCATTGGATGTGTAGTTACACAAAAAACAATAGTGGGATTTATGGATATGAATAGCTACATGCTGATTAATTTTATAAACCGTTTGTACATCTCTGATGATATTTATATAAACCATTGACTCAGTAATCGTGTTAGTATATTTTGTAAACACTATTTGTAAATGATAATTATATGGTACTCGCTATGTACCATACCAAATTGTTGTTATCAAAGGAAGTGATCATTTATCATTTGAATTGGCTCACTTACCATTTGAATAGGTCCAAAATTGCACACATAGTATTTATTAACCATTTATCGTTTGAAGCGATCAACTTACCACTTCAAGTGACGCAACGTACCTTTAGAATAGCCCAACTTACCATTTGAAGTAATGACGTTTGTGTTATTACATTGGCATATGATATGGATAGTATGAGATTTGGACCATTGCATCATCATTGTACACAAGCATGCTTAAAAACTCAATTGGATAACGTTAGTCCCAATAGGCATGAGAAATACAAATTCAATTTCTGTGGATCCCAATCGATTGCAAGGAATCCCAATCGATTTGGAAAAATAGTGAAGAAACATGAGTTTAGAGGCACGTCCCAATCGATTGGGTTATGTGTCAATCGATTGGAAAAACAATGAAGAAATTTAAGTTTACAAGCACGTCCCAATCGATTCGGAAAAAGTGTCAATCGATTGGGAAAAACAGTGAATAAACATGAGTTTAGAGGCACGTCCCAATCGATTGGGTTATGTGTCAATTGATTGGGAAAAACAGTGAAGGAATTTTAGTTTACATGCACGTCCCAATCGATTCGGAAAAAGTGTCAATCAAGTGGGAAAAACAATAAAGAAACATGTGTTTAGCGGCACGTCCCAATCGATTGGGTTATGTGTCAATCGATTGGGAAAAACAGTGAAGAAATTTGAGTTTATAGGCACGTCCCAATCGATTCGGAAAAAGTGTCAATCGATTGGGAAAAACAGTGAAGAAACATGAGTTTAGAGGCACGTCCCAATCGATTAGGTTATGTGTCAATCGATTGGGAAAAACAGTGAAGAAATTTGAGTTTACAGGCTCGTCACAATCGATTTGGAAAAAGTGTCAATCGATTGGGAAAAACAGTGAAGAAACATGAGTTTAGAGGCACGTCCCAATCGATTGGGTTATGTGTCAATCGATTGGGAAAAACAATGAAGAAATTTGAGTTTACATGCACGTCACAATCGATTCGGAAAAAGTGTCAATCGATTGGGAAAATCAGTGAAGAAATATGAGTTTAGAGACACGTCCCAATCGATTTGGGTATTCAACCTCCAATTTTAGGAATCATTACGGGGTACCATTTTGAAACGATTGGATTTTTGTATGCAATTAGCTACATGAATTGTCATAAAAATTATGAATTGGATAATTTGAATTGAATAATTAGTCTTTGATTCCTAACAATATTCCACAGGACCATTCCATGCCAATTTTCTTCACTGATCGCACTATTGCCACCACATTAAATACTTTAAGCCCCTCACTTGGTATATATGTTTTAACGTTTTATAAAATATAAAAAGTTTCAAGTAAAAGTAGTCATATAGTCTACTAGAAAACATCATCCTAGACAACTTTATAATATAAATTTTTTCCAAAATCTGTCATTTAAGTGGATGTTTTTTGCCATTTTTCAATGAAAATGAAATAGAGATTGTAAATCGTCAAAAAATCCTTTTAAATGATAGGTTTTGGAAAAACTTTTCCACAATCGATTCAGAATGATGTTTTCTAATGAACATCACGGCTAATCTTTGTAGAAACTTTTTAAAATTTTTCATACCCTAAAAAATATAATTTAAGGGAGACTAAAAGTACTTTATATGATGAAATTAGCCTCCCTATTTTTTTTAACTAATTTAAATTTAGTTATACCCAATATAGAACTTAGTTGTATCGAGTTCATAAATCGTTGGGTCAATTTGAACACAAGTAAATAAAAATTTGTGGGTCAACTTGGTCGGATCAACATTTTAAACCCTTCTAAATTTTTGTTTGCTAAACATCCGTTTACACGGCTTGATGATGTCCCTCCCTCCAAAGTATTCATTTCCCGCCTACTTGCTTATTTTTCTAAGCCTGGTTTCCCGAACGGAATGGGATTTGCTGTAGTTTGCCAAACAAACTGCAGCGTCCAGTAGATGTAGATTGGCTGCCACGTGGCTGAAGCTTCAATGAACGCTGAACTGAAAGTTGGGATTTGCTGCCTTTAACGATCAAGGCCGTTTGGGATTTGGATGGAAATGGACCAACAAAACGCTGCGTTTTGCTGTTTTGGTTTAGAGCCAAAACCAAATGAATCATCCCATCCAGCCATTCAAAATCGAAATCCATCCCTCTCCTCTCTCTCCCTCCTCTTCTTCTCGGAGAAAACCTATCCCATTTCTCCTTCCCGTCGGACTATCCCTGCTCGTCGCCGGCGAGACGGCACGGACCAGATCTGATCCCCGCGGAACCAGCACCGGCACCAGCACCAATTTCCCAACGTCGGTGACTCCCCTATCCACGCTGCACGGCACGAACTAGATCTGACCAGGCGAGGAGCTCCGTCACCTTCGTTGACGGCAAGATCCTTCCCCCCTTAGAACCGTGCGTTAACAGTACGTGCATCCTCTTCTTTTTTCCCCATTTTTTTTCCTTGCCTGGCCCATTTTATAACCCACTTATTTTCCTACCCCCGTGTCTACTCCATCTCCAGCGTATACCCACAAGATTCTAGAGTACTCATCTAGACAGCCCCATTCACAGTTCAAACTTATTCCCACACTAACCCTCGCCACCCCAATCCAATTTTCTCCATCTCATTCTCTCTCACGCCGACGGGTCGCCAAGTGCTTCAAGCCTCCAATCGTTCCATATGGTTAGGGTTTTTACTGATCTTTTTGTGAAATTTTCTTTACATTCCATTTCATTGTTGATTTTATAGAGATTGTAAGTGTTCTTCAATTTTTCCTTCCTACAGTATATTAGCTTACTCATTCACATTTTAACATTCGAACCTAGTTGTGGATACATTTAGCTATGACTTTTGCCCTTCTTCCTTCATACGTTTATTTTTTATTTTTTATTTTTTTCGGGAACGACATAAATTCATTTAACTACAATTGTTTGTTGTCAATCTACCAGGTTTACTGGACGGAGCACGATGGGGTTTAGCTAAGTTTCCCATGAGTTTCATAGACATTTTAAAAGGTGTTCTGTAAGCCCCATGAGTTTCTTTTCATGAGTTTGCATTTAATGTAATTTTCAAGTCACTTTGTAAGCCTATGAAATTATATCATGTACTCTTCCCTGATGAATGCAGTTTGCATTCTCCGATTTTTCCCCTAATTTGTTTTCTGATGGTTTGTACTACTGACCGATGCCCGTGTCTTATTTATAAGTTGATCCAAACTCTAATCTAATCAGCTGTAATTGTGTCAAATAACTGTGGTTGCAATAGGATTTTTGACGCTAGATGCATGAGTTAAACTAAAGAGAGATTTCTCTCTCGTTCGCCATCTCAATTTAGGTTTGAATCCATAACTAAGACTCTGTGTACTATAATAATTGTATTTTTTTTTTATCCTTTTAATTCTTTCTTCATTTGTTTCCTTCTTTATTTTATTATTATTATTATTTTCGAAACGGATACAACATAAAACATAGGATTCCAAACGATTTTGAATAATAGAAAATAAATTGATTAGGCCTGCTAGTGTACAAATCGATTGGGGGCAGAACAATTCATTCATAACCAAAGTTCATTTTTTTCAAAAATCCTTACTAGCAAGACAGAAGACCAAAGTCAATCAGACTCGGACAAGTAAACAATGTCTCAGAAAAACGTATGTTATTTAATATTGTGTTTACTGTTGTCTATCGATAGTGTTTAATGCCTTCGATGTACTTATTCAACGAATATGTACGTTTTGTGTTTTCATAGGTTCGCATCAGGCATAAATATTCCATTGATGTATTGCACTCAATCAATGGAAACCTTACATCGGACCAACGCACAAGAGTTTATAATTCACCATTCAAGATTTTATAGGACATCCCAGATATGTACATTAGCGAATCTCTCCTTTACACATTACTTAAGAATTGGGATGACAATAGAGTTGGCTTCAAACTCCGAGGCACGTTTGTTCATTTCAGTCCACATGATGTTGCAATGATACTAGATTTGCGAGTATGTGGGACTCATATTGATGTGTTTAGGGATCAAGGGTGGTCTAAAGTACTTACTCTTCATACCGATTCTCGCAATATGGAAAAGAAACTAGATAGGTTAGACTTGTGCAGTTTGATAACAAATTGTAGGGATGCAGATGATGAATTTCTGAGGCTCTATATTAGTGTTGCTTTTGTTTATTTCCTTTTTCCGTGGCTAGTAAGGCGATACATGGACATTTTTTTCAGTTGTTAGATGACTTAGGTGAAACTTGTAGGGGCTATGCCTGGGGTATGGCAATGTATGATTTTTTGATTTAGGGCATAAAAAATGCTGTTAAGTTAAAAATATCGAAAACCAAACACAGCGAAATCACTATTCAAGGTTGTGTTCCATTGCTACAGGTACATTATGAATACCATAACCTTTTTACTTATTTTTTTCAATGTACTATGATTATATGATCAAAACACATTGACCTTATGTAGTAATATGTTTACAGGTTTGGGCATTTGAGCATACAATCAGCTTCGACGGGCCTTCAGAACCATTGTGGCCTCGTATTAGAAAGTGGAATATGAGTGGCTACATTATAAAGAAGAGGGTGAAAAATATCTGCCAACGTCTTCCTTATTGTAATGAGGTATGCATTCTTGATAAAAATCATTCACAGTTTGACTATTCGACTACTGTAATTGCGTTATATAATCATAGTTAATCAGCCCATTACATTGACAAGTCTAAGTGAACCAAGTTATACAGTTGCTCGAGCCTACATCTAAAGAATTAATTGAGAGTGTGCGAGATTCGTACGCAGTCGTGGAGAGAGGCAATTGTGCGGTACATATTATTTTACTCTTTTTTTTGTTTAATTTGCGTTAATTTAGTTTTGCTTAGAATAGTCGTTTTGTGAGTCCACGTGCGGCCCTAACTGTAACGTCTCGCTAATTTTGTCTACTTCCCATTACTTCCCATCACATTCGTAAGGGGTTGAATGTGACGGGAGTTGGAAGAAAAAATATGAGGACAAGTGCGTTGAATACGCTTCCCTCAAGGAGCATTACGATGAGAAGTGTATATCTTACAAGAATCTCCAACAGGCATACAACGATTTGCATGCGCACAATCATACCCATCATCAAAACGAATCTGACATTGGATCGACACCCTTATATGCAAGTGCAAATGTGTTTAGCATTTCTCCACCTCCATCGTTTGAATTGAATGAAAAGGCCAATATGGGGGACGATTCGCATGTTATCCCTCGGGTTGAAACACACTGTGCTTTTGATGGCAAAGATGCAAATGGCCCATTGATAGTTGAGGCGCTACACAATATTGATTCAAACCTGGAACAGGGAACTGAACATCACAGCTGTTCCAATATTGCCAAGCGCGTTAAGAAGGGTGAACGGCAAAAAAAACTAGGCAAACAACTCACCACTCCTTACATGACTACTAAGCACAAGAAGTCCAAATAGGAACCACATTACCATATACTTTTGGTTGTAAATTGCGGATACACCCTTTTGTAAGGACACTTGAACATTTTGATATGTACTTTCCGTTGTGAATTATACTTTTTGCATGGTATGGTTATAAACACATTAGTTCGTCAATAGGTTTGGATACAGGTGACCACATTCTCCCCTACGATTTTTAGTGGGGAGACTTGGACAATGGTTTTTTATTTTGATTTTCCCAATTGATTGACACCTAACCCAATCGATTGGGATGTGCCGGTAAACTAATATTTCTTCACTGATTTTCCCCATCAATTGACACCTTACACAATCGATTGGGGACGTGCCTGTAATCCCGTACTTCTTCACTGATCTTCCCAATTGATCGACACCTAACACAATCGATTGGGACGTGCATCGATTGACACATAACTCAATCGATTGGGACGTGCCTGTAAACTCAAATTTCTTCACTGATTTTCCCAATCAATTGGGACTGGTCGAAAAACTCATATTTCTTCACTGATTTTCCAAATCGATTGACACAGAACCCAATCGATTGGGACATGCCTCTAAACTCATATTTGTTCACTGATTTTCCCATTCGATTGACACCTAATCCAATCGATTGGGACATGCATCAAAACTCATATTTTATTCACTGATTATCCCACTAATTTTCCCAATCGATTGACGCATAACCCAATCGATTGGGACATGCCTCTAAACTCATATTTTTTCACTGATTTTCCCAATCGATTGACACATAACCCAATCAATTGGGACGTGCCTCTAAACTCATGTTTCATCACTGTTTTTCCTAATCGATTGACACTTTTTCCAAATCGATTGGGACATGCCTATAAACTCAAATTTCTTCACTATTTTTCCCAATCAATTAACACATAACCCAATCGATTGGGACATGCCTCTAAACTCATATTTGTTCACTGATTTTCCCAATCGATTGACACCTAACCCAATCGATTGGGTCGTGCCTCTGAACTCATATTTTTTTCACTGATTTTCCCAATCGATTGGGATTCATTGCAATCGATTGGGATTCAAAGAAATTGAATTTATATTTCACAGGCCTATTGGGACTAAATTTATCCAATTGAGTTTTGAAGCATGCTTGTGTACAATGGTGATGCAATGACCAAGAAGCATTCGTCAAATTATATATAAGAAAAGTTGACAATTAGAAAAACCACATTGACAGTCAACTGAAACTGCACAAATTTTTTATTGTTTATGTAAACTGAACGTCCCCGTTTGGGCAGAGTCACAATTGTGGAGAAGTTATCATCAAGAATTAAGACATCAACACTCTCTTTTGCCACCTGAAAATTGAGAACAAATTTTCTTACATTTAATATTGATGTACAGTCATTAGAAAAGTTCATAGTGATGAGGACTTGTTCACAAAGAACTGGGGCTGGATGCAGAAACAATAACCTCAAGCATCAAACGCTTCATATCCAAATATCCAATAGCTAAAGAACAAAAAGATCAACCCATACAACAAAGACCCCAAACTTTCAGATGCAAAAGTGCAAGGTGAGGCATCGAGAGTGAACTATTTTTTACATTAAAAAAAATGTGGTTTTGTACTTGAGAAAGCCGGATTGGTCAAACAACGCATAGATTATAGTGTTAGAACATCTTCAAAAAGAGTAGATAATTTTACATTTTAGTTATAATAATGAGTCAAAGTATTTCCAAAGAAGTAGCTATCGAGCTCGATCTCTAAAGTTGCTAACCCTTTAAAGGCTCCCAACTGTAGGTAGTCAAGATCCGTTGCATAAATCAAGCTGTCATCCGTAACTTATATAGTTCCTACCTCTAGTCCCATCCTGTATTTTCTCATAATATGTATCTCCAAATAATGATATAAAGAAAGCATCTGACCATGACATTGAAGTTGAGATATCAAATCCCAATCAAATGGCGTTTTAGTACTACTATTTGTGACTGTATCAGGAGCACATCAAAATATGATCAAAAGGATGCAAATTAACACTACCAATATACCACATCAACGCAATATGTCTAACAAATTACTTACATGTGACAACTAATAAATTGACCAAAATGAACATACGTCCACAAAACGTCACAACACGGTGACCATCCACTTGTAATACAATCAAAGAATAACAACCTAACTAAATTGAACGCACAGCTAATAACTAAGGACCACGACCATGACCTTGTGCAGTAGCAGCAATATCATCTTGGGGGGCTAAAATCCCACGAGCAATCAGTGCTTACTCAATTCGTTCAAGCCTAGAGTTCCGCGTCTCAACCAAATTGATAAAGCTCTGCCAACTGATTCGATAGAGTGTGGTTACTAATAGGACCAGGTGGAATATCAGCATTTGAAGCACCCGGTTCTGAAGGTGCAGATGTGGATGGCTGCGAGGCAGTAGACTGAGCAACCTTGGCCTTCTTCAACTGGCTCTGACTCGGCTCTGACTCTTATTGAGTGTAGACTGATCAATACGTGGTGCACCTTGTTCAGTTGGCTCATCAGAAGGAATGGCCACCCCACAATGGTTTTTGATAAAATGAAAAATCAGATGACCGTGAGGGAACCAGCACGAGGACTTGAATCAGTGGATGCTTCATAAACATTCTTCACAATAAGTACAGGAATATCAATAGCAAAGTCATTGACCAAAACGTATAAAAGTTCAGCTCTATGTAATGCTACTTCGGATGAATAAATAGTGTGCAAAAGAGTTCCACATAGAACCTTGTAAAGCAACCCATAATTAGATTTTAGTGAGCCAATGGGTGCATTATTGACATAATTAGAACCCTCGACACACAAAGGTTGATACAGCTCCTGCGGCTTAGGAAAAGGTGGAGGGTGTGTAGGCTTAGGCCACTTAGGAGGAGGCTCATACGATATTACTGCATTAGACTCACGACGCAAGCCAAATGCAGTACATAGAGCATCAGCGGAGAAAACAATTTTCTTCCCATACACTTTAGTTGTTATAATGAATGTGTGTCGATCATAATTAGTGATATTAGAATAAAATAGACGAACAAGTTGAGGGTAGCCATCACCAGAAAAACTCATAAGTTGTCGATAGTTGCGCAACTCACATATCCGGTCGACAAAGTCATTCTTCAATCTTGTAAAACGAACTTCTCGTTCATACAACACATGCCGTTTCTTCAATACCTTATTAAAGAGGCGATATGCTTTGCTAGATACGAACTTGGCTTTATCATAAACCACCCTCCTTCCATGATTGTCATTTGTGGCTTTAGCAGAAGTGGTTGAGTTGGGAACATCTTCTGATGATGTATTGTCCAACTAGTCGTCCTCATACTCATACTGAGATTCAAAATGGGATGGGGACCATTGTTTTGTGCGTTTCACTGGTCCTTTGGCCCGTTTTGCAGTAGTCGAACCACCCGTAGTAACTTTCACACCCTTGCATTTCCTAGTTACCCTAGTACGGGAACTGGTACCACTCCCCGCCATAGTTTTTGATTAGTGATAAACCAACCTACAAAATAATGATGTCACTGCCAATAGCAAATCCAACAGCATTCAGTAAAACATTAAACAAGTTACAACGAGCCAAAAGTATGAAATATGAATAGAAGCATATGGTACTAGAGTGCGGATAATTCTTATATGGAGTGTGGAGAAGACGAAAATAACCACATAAAAAAAAAAAAAAAATTCCCTTACACCCAACACTACCACCATACCCCAAATTCGTATAAAATAAAATGTTTAATCCACCAACAGCAGAGAATGCAATCATTTTTGTGGCCCAAAAAAAAAAAAAAATCATTCACAATAATAATAAGAAATGCAGACAACTGAATCAAATCACAACTTTTTCATATGGAGACTCTATATACATAAATAAAAATACAAGGACAAACACCATTGCAACACACTCCAATTGTAAACATCTACTGACACAGTCTCATCATAAATGATACCTCATGGCAATCCATCCATAGCAAGTAAGCATCAATTGGATCGTATTAAATTCAATGGTAAATATCATTCCCGACAACACCCCAACCACCACCTATCCATTCTTGACCAGCCAAGAACCAGCCTATGTTAGCACTATACACCATCACCATATACAGTTTACAGCATTTTCCTAATTGGTAAAGAATCAAATGGGAAAAGGAATATAACGATAGCACGATTGTATGTATACTGAAAATTTAGATAATCTCAAATAAATTAAATTATTCCATCATTCTTAAGACATAGCAAAATTTATATGTGAGATAGTCTACCAAAAAGATTATTCTACAAGAGAAAACTAGAAGAATATAAAGAAAAGTGAGCTAAATCTCCATGGCAAAATTCATTTATAGGTGAAAAGATAATGCATAGGATTTCCAAAATGCAGAATTTAAGCAGAATAACGAAAAAAAAAAAAAAAAAAAAAAAGCAGGAGAAGAAGACGCAGTTCACGCAACTAGGATAGCAAACGAGAAAAAAAAAATGGGGTGAAGAAGACGATGAAGAAGAAAGATAAAAATCGAAACATGGATAAGAAGAAGAAGAAAATAAATAAAATACAGGATAAGAAGACGACATAGAAGAAAGATAAAAATCGAAACATGGATAAGAAGAAGAAGAAAATAAATAAAATACAGGATAAGAAGACGACATAGAAGAAAGATAAAAATCGAAACAGGGTGAAGAAGAAGAAAAAGAATAAAATAAAATATAATAAAAAACAAGAGGAGAAGACAATGAAGAGTAAAGAGAAAAAGCAGGAGAAGAAGACAATGAAGAAGAAAGAGAAAAACAGGAGAAGAAGACGATGACGAAGAAGAGAAAAATCGAAACAGGGTGAAGAAGAAGAACTGACGAAGAGGAGGTACATACCTGTTCGATTGAGGCTAGATCATCGGAGCTTGAGGATGGGACGGGCAGAGCTGGAGCTGGAGGCGGCTGCTGGAGATGGAGCTCTTTGTTCAAACCGTGAAGAGGGCTAGGGCTTCAAACGTGTTCCACTGTACTGTGTTTTTAGATTTAAGTCACTTATTATTTGTTTTTTTCGGTTTTCTTGTGGAGGGAGGCTAATGCCCCACATAAAGAAGTCTAAGCCCCATTAGTTTATACTTTTTATGGTTTTATGAAAATTATGAAACGTTTTTACAATAACTAATTGCGTTGTCTACTAGAAAACATAATTCAGAACAACTTTGTAGAAGAAAATTTTTTCAACATCTAGCATTTAAGTAAACTTTTTGGTCATTTATGATCTCTATTACATTTTCCATGAAAAATGGCCAAAAAGTATACATGAATGAAAGATTTTGAAAAAATTTCCTGCTACAAAGTTGTCCAGAAAAATGTTTTCTATTAGACTACATAATTAGTTTTCGTAAAAACCTTTGATATTTTTAGAAAACCTTAAAAAATATAAACTAAGTGGGAGGCTTAAAGTATTTTTTGTGGTAGCACTAACCTGGCCTTTTTCTTTTTTACAAAAAAATAAACGGCTAGATTTAGATTTCATTTAAAAAATTTATATTCTTCCGTATATTTTCATACAATAGGCTGTGGGTCATCAAGGCGCACCTTGGAAGGTCCTTGTGCCTAACATACAAACCCAAAAAAGCATGCTTTAAGCGCGCCAATAGGATGTCGCCTCGACTAGCCTATTTTGAAGCCCAAAGCCTGCGCTCGCCTGAGCCTTGCGCTTAGGCACGCTTTTAATAACTATGCTATAAACTGAAACATAGAACTAGAATTGCAGTTATACAGGGCACTGTGAACCTTGGAAAACGGCCCACAAGGATTTGGCGGAAAGAAAGATTCGTATATATGGGATGGGTGAAAGACAACAAACAAAAAGGAGTCGCCACCTCATTTTTTAAAGAAAAAAAGGAAAATCGCAAAAATGTTTTATTTTCAAAACCACATGACTCCATTAAAGGAAAAGCAAAGTCTTTGAAACCAGAAAATTGGATTCGGGGGCTAAGTTACGACGTGGGAAGGTTCTGGGCAAAAGCCCATAGGCACCCACATCGCCCGAGTTGGTCTCTTAATTTAATTGGGCTAACTTAAGATCTTTTTCACTCAAATATCATCATATATCATTACAAGGCAGCATGCATATCATATATTTCATCCAATCATCCATGCACAATCACACAAATAAAACAAAACAAAAAGAAAAGAAAAGAAAAAGCCTAGGATACTTGGATCCTAGAACGGACTTGAGCCTCACGAAGAGCGCCTACGTACCATGCAGCGAAATACATGGATCAAAGTCCACGTAGTTCGAAGAGAAATAGGGTTACAACCTAATACAAACCTATGGTAAATACCTTAGGTTTCCTCGTTTGAAAATGTATTGAATAGTCCAAAATCGAAAACTTCCACAAGAGGAAAACCTTGATAAAAAACCAGAATTTTAGCAATAAAGGAAACCTTTGATAAACACCATATGTTCGTATTAAGAACTAACCCTAGAAGGGAGAAGAGAAAAGAGAGAAAAAGAAAGGTGAATTGGGGCACCTTCAAACCCTACTTACCTAAGCGCAAAAGCTCCAAACATTAGCCATTTCAGACCATAACAGCCCTATTAGCAATAGGACAAGCTTTGTACCTGTTTGCACCCTTACAAGTGCACAAAATCATGCAAAGAAAGCAATATGCAAATCTGGACAGAACCTTGACAAGGCCTAAAATCATCCATTAATCATGCAAACAACAAGAATAATGAATAACTAAGGACTCTAACTCAATCCTACATGCAATGACTCGACTAACATGCATAAAGACCTACCAAAGACACACTAACAAGCATAAGAGACTCCAATAATATCAATAAACATGATAACAAAGCACAATCTAACCAAAAAGATGATATTTTATGTAAAATATGAAAATAGGCCTCCCTACGACGAGCTTTATTAAGCAAAACTATCCTATGATAGTTTTACGTAAAAAAGTCGTTATGGGGAGGTACAATCAACATATCCTACGTAAAATATATATATTAGAACACAATAGAAGTGATTTCATGCTTAAACACATCATAGAAGACTCTCATGCAAAACCTTACTCAACGAAAAGGATAATTATCCTTAGAAAAGGATAATGTCTCCAAAAACCCTATAAAATATACTATATGAATGCAAACCTAGCATGATTCAACTATATGCAGCATATATAGAATGACTATGATGAGCAACAACTCAAAAAGCTAAGCTAAGCATGCTGTATAAGACCTATGCGATTTCAGGGTTATCGAAACCCTAATCTCACAACTATGCATTAAAACCTATGAAACGACTCTAAGACATGCTCAAATCATCATGAATATCATTCATATCATATATATTAACTAACAGGAGCATCAATTCATGATAACAATCACAGCAACCTAGACATGTGAACTATGCATGATTTAAGAGGATAGAAAGAAGAAAAGCTATCTAATCCTTAGTAAATCAGGGATTATCCAGCATATAAAGCCATAAACTATCCTAAAATCATTCATATAACATCACATAAATATTGAATTCAATCCATAAGAGAAGCTATTTCATGCACCATAATTATCCTAAAAGAAGAAGAAGAAGAAAGAGAAGAAGGAGAAGCAGGAAAATCATGTTCAGCATTAAAAGGACATGCTTACCTCTTGTAGACTCTTCATTGTCTTTAAACTTCTTGTTTCCTTGCTTGCTTGGGGTTGAAGAGCCTCCTCTTGAAGACTCTTCATTGTCTTTAAACTTCTTGTTTCCTTGCTTGCTTGGGGTTGAAGAGCCTCCTCTTGAAGACTCTTCATTGTCTTTAAACTTCTTGTTTCCTTGCTTGCTTGAGGTTGAAGAGCCTCCTCTTGAAGTCCTTCTGGCTCTCCAAACTCGTAGCTCCCTCTCTCTTTATGTGTAAAGTGCAATCAACCTCCTCCTATGTGCTGAATACCATGTCCTTTATATAGAGAACTAACCCCCTACACCAATGGCTAAGATTAATTCATTAAATAATGATCCTAGGGCTATTAGAGACTCTCTTGGTGCTCAAACAACTCAATCCTACACACTCCTAAGTTCAGACAAGTTGTTTTGGCGGAGGAAACCGTCAAAAGAGGGAGAGAAGAGTCAGAATTTGAGTTGAGGATGGACTCTCTCGGGTGACCAACTAGGCCTGGACGATTAGCCGTCTGGGCTTGGACGGCTGACCGTCCAACCCCGGACGGTTACCCGAGGGTCCTCTATATTTTCTCCGCTTTTGACTCCCACTTGCTGTAGAAGTCCTAAAATCTTCAAATTAAGTCCGATTTTGACGAAATAAAAGCCAAAATGACCGTGTTTCGAAGGGGAACACATTTTTAGGCATTTTAGGACAAAAATCCTTAACCATAGGTGCATGAATAGGTTTTACAAAGGTGGTTAACCATGGTGCTTCACCGTCGCTAAGCTGGGTTTGTACACAAGGTCGAACCGAATGCTTTCCCGATCAAAATTCGATCTTTCTAAACATGTTTAGGACATAAATAAAGCCCAATTGAAGTTAAATGAGAGAAAATTGGTTGGGTCTTATGAGTCAATTTGAGCAAACCAAGAAATGGTCTTTTAGCTAACCCGAACCATTACGAGCCGAATTGATCTTAAACCATTAATTCATGAAATTGAACCTATATATGGACTCTATATAACCATATGAACTCAATGGAATGACTCGAGATTCATTCCAAAGTCAAATGGAAAATATACGGCTTAAAAGACGATTATGCCCTTAAAGTCGCAAAAGTTCTTATTGACTATCGAAATGAACTCCAAATCACTTCAAAATTCATACACATGATATTCAACACCATAGAAACTCAATGTAAAAGACTAGACTCAAAAAGGACTCAAAATCCTACATGAAATGATATGTCCTAGCTAAGGTGACAAAAATGGGGTGTGACAGGCACAAAGTAACCTCAGAAAATAGTCGTTTCCAAAACGGGTCGGGGTAGATAGATATTGGGTTTAAATCTAAGTTGAGTCATAAGTGCGTTGGTTGCGGAAAGGTTTTGGGTTTGCACAGTAATTGGGTTGGGCATAACATAACCCATTAATGGCACATATTACATAACTCATTACTGACCCAACCCAAACCCAAGCCAACCCATTTACCCTAAACCCAAACCCACCCATCCTGCCCAAATTGACATGCCTATTATGAACGCCAAAAAAAAAATCGTGTTTTGACCATCATACGGATATTTCTTTTAACTCAAATATGTTTTATAAAAAAATAAAATCTTTTGGACGAATATATCCGTGGACAAGGTCCATACAAATAAATATTTAATATAAAAAATACCTAAGGATAGATATATCCGGCCTAAAGGCGTTTATTTTTAAAATCTTTTTTTTTTTTTTTTTGGGTGGGAAATTGGGCAAATAAACGGGATTTGGTTTTTACCCATTGAGACGGATATATTCGTCTCAAATTTTGTCAAATCCTTAGCAATTGGGACTCATACACTCGTCCGTCCCAAATAAAGCGTTGCAATTGCTATGTTTTCTTATTGTGAGTCCATAATGCAGCGTTATGGACTTAATTTTTACACCCCCAAAGAAAACCCAGATTATTGCAAGACATTCACAAGGGATCCCCACAACTACAAGTGCGCTCCCCATAAATTTTTTTTTAGTCCGTATTTGTATGGTTTGGATAGGGAATATGGGTACGATTTGTCATTGGATTGTCGGCTGTTTCAAAGCCTATGATGGGTGAGAATCATCCCATCCACACCACGGCTTTTATAGGTACTGTATTGAAGTACATTAACAAGGGATCCCCACAATTGCAATTACGAAGCCCAGATATTATTTTTTCTCATATTTGTAGGGTCTGGATAGGGAATATGGGATACGATTTGTCACTCGATTGTACGTATAATGTGTTACATCCATCTATTAGTTGATTGTGTGGCACGATAGATTTGTGTTAACTATAAACATATCGACTTTACATATTTGTATTACATCACAATTACTTATTCCTTAAAGTCATGGACTTCCTAATACCATTTAGTAATACAAATATGTAAATAGTACGATATAGAAAAAATTCATGATTTTCGACACTACAGATAAACCATGATGAAGTGGAATAGGAGACCAATCAATAACCCAAATAGAAACATTATCCGAAGAGAGCTGAGGTCTCTATGCTAAGGTGGAAAATTGCTGTGGTTGAGCTGGTCGCAACAACAATAGGCATCATAGTGGAGTTAACATGCATACTATCGTCAATTGACCTAGTATCAGTTGTTCGACTAGTTAACTCAATGAAATTTGTCCAAGCAACGTAAGCTTCATCATAGTTAGCATATGCCTTACAACAGTGTCCAAGGTACCCATTCGTTTGAGTTTGACACTCGTACCAACTGTGGTAAATACCTGGATGTCGACCAACAAACACAACATATGTTTTCTGAGACGACATAGCTGCACCGACATGAATAAATGAATGAATGTTTCTAACCAACTCAAACAAATAAACAAAAAATATTTTGTAGTGTAAATCAATTGCTTCCAACGAACAAAAATCCATACAGCTACGTTGTTAATGGGTTTCTTCGTATGCAAACCTCGCCCAAATGTCGGAGAGTGGACTGAATAATTGAACATATTATGTTTTTGAATGGCTATATATATATATATATATATATATATGAAAATTATTTTATAAGGAGGATTGTAGTATATAAAGTACATATCAAGGTGGGGATTGCACTATCATAAGGTACAGGGCATGCACACTTTTTGCTATATGGTCACACGCTCCATGGAGAATAGTAGACAACAAGTGCAGAAGTTCATGAAATGATGCATCCCCACATTTTTACAAAGAATCCCCAGAAATTAGAGTTTGTTCTTTGGAGAGAAGCAGGAGGAATCTAATCAAACATGTTTGATTTCATTGAGATTTGGAAGTATGAATGACCAGATTTGACAAATCATGCACCCTTCGCTATAAGGTCACACGCTCCATGGAGAATAGTAGCCAACAAGGGCAGATGTCCATGAACTGATGGATTCCCACATTTTTACAAAGGATCTCCATAAATTAAAGTTAGTTCTTTGGAAAGAAGTAGGAGGAATCTAATCAGAATTGTTGATTTCATTAAGATTTGGAGGTATGACTGACCAGATTTGACAAATCATGCACCCTTTTGCTCTTTGGTCACACGCTCCATGGATAATTAGAGTTCGTTCTTTGGACAGAAGTACGAGAAATCCAAGACGACATATGTTTTCTGAGACAACATATCTACATCGAACTGAATATGGAATGAATGTTTCCAACTAACTCAAACAAACAAACAAACAATATGCAACAAAGAAAAAAAAAACGTTAAGAAAAACAAATACAAAACAAAATATTTTGTAGTGTCAATAAATTGCTTCCAATGAACAAAAATCCATACAGCTACGTTGTTAATGGGCTTATTCGTATGCAAACCTCGGGCAAATGTTGGAAAGTGGACTGAATAACTGAGAATTTATGTTTTTGAATGGATATATATATAGAGAGATATGACAATTATTTTCTACGGAGGGTTGTAGTTTATGAAGTACATGTCAGGGTGGGGATTGCACTATCATAAGATTATAAGGTACAGGTCATGCATACTTTTTGCTATATGGCCACACATTCTAGGGAGAAAAGTAGACAACAAGTGCAGAAGTGCATGAACTGATGGATCCCCACATTTTTACAGAGGATCCCCAGAAATTAAAGTTAGTTCTTTGCAGAGACGTAAGAGGAATCTAACCAGAATAGTCTGCTTTCATTGAGATTCGGAGGTATGAATGACCTGAGGTGACAAATCATCCACACTTTTACTATATGGTCACATGCTCCATGGAGAAGAATAGCCACCAAGGGCAGAAGTTCATGAACTGATGGATCCCCACATTTTTACAAAGGATCCCCAGAAATTAGAGTTAGTTCTTTGGAGAGAATTAGGAGGAATCTAATCAGACTTGTCTGATTTCAATAAGATTTGGAAATACATCTGACCAGATTTGACAAATCATGCACCTATTTTCTATATGGTCACATGCTCTATGGAGAAGAGTAGACAACAAGTGCAGAAGTTCATGAACTGCTGGATCCCCACATTGTTACAAATGATCCCCAGAAATTGGAGTTAGTTCTTTGGACAGAAGTAGAAAGAATCTAATCAAAATTGTTTGATTGCATTGAGATTCGGAGGTATGAATGACATGAGGTGACAAATCATGCACACTTTTACTATATGGTCACACGCTCCATGGAGAAGAGTAGCCAACAAGTGCAGAAGTTCATGAACTGATAGATCCCCAGAAATTAGAGTTAGTTCTTTGGAGAGAAGTAAGAGGAATCTAATCAGACTTGTCTGATTTCAATGAGATTGGGAGATACGACTGACCAGATTTGACAAATCATGCACTTATTTTCTATATGGTCACATGCTCTATGGAGAAGAGTGGACAATAAGTGTAGAAGTTCATGAACTGCTGGATCCCCACATTATTACAAATGATCCCCAGAAATTAGAGTTAGTTCTTTGGACAGAAGTAGGAGGAATCTAATCAACCTTGTTGATTTCATTGAGATTCAGAGATATGAATGACCAGATTTGACAAATCATGCACACTTTTGCTATATGGTCATATGCTCTATGGAGAAGAGTAGACAACAAGTGCAGAAATTCAAGAAATGCTGGATCCCACATTGTTACAAAGGATCCCCAGAAAGTAAAGTTAGTTATTTGGATAGAAGTAGGAGGAATCTAATCAAAATTGTCTGATTGCATTGAGATTCGGAGGTATGAATCTAATCATACTTGTCTGATTTCATTGAGATCCTAAGTTATGAATGACCTGAGGTGACAAATCATGCACACTTTTACTATATGGTCACACACTCCACGGAGAAGAGCAGCCAACAAGTGCAGAAGTTTATGAACTGATGAATCCCCACATATTTACAAAGGATCCCCAGAAGTTCTGATTTCATTGAGATTCTGAGGTATGAATGACCTGAGGTGACAAATCATGCACACTTATACTATATGGTCACACGCTCCATGGAGAAGAGTAGTTAAGAAGGGCAGAAGTTTATGAACTGATGGATCCCCACATTTTTACAAAGGATCCCCAGAAATTAGAGTTAGTTCGTTGGAGAGAAGTAAGAGGAATCATACATGGACTTGTCTGATTTCATTGAGATTCGGAGATACGACCGACTAGATTTGACAAATCATGCACCCATTTGCTATATGGTCACATGTTCCATAGAGAAGAGTAGACAACAAGTGCAAAAGTTCATGAACTGCTGGATCCCCACATTGTTACAAAGGATCCCCAGAAAATAGAGTTCGTTCGTTGGATGGATGTAGGAGGAATCTAATCAGACTTGTGAGTACATTGAGATTCGAAGGTATGATTGACCAGATTTGACAAATCATGCACACTTATGGTCACATGCTCCATGGAGAATAATAGCCAACAAGGGCAGAAGTTCATGAACTGATAGATCCCGACATTGTTGGAAAGGATCCCCAAAAATTAGAGTTAGTTCTTTGGGTAGAAGTAGGAGAAATCTAATCAGAATTGTCTGATTTCATTGAGATTCGGAGGTATGAATGACCTTAGGTGACAAATCATGCACACTTTTACTATATAGTCACACGCTCCATGGAGAAGAGTAGCCAACAAGTGCAGAAGTTCATAAACTGATGTGTCCTCACATTTTTACAAAAGATCCCTAGAAATTAGAGTTAGTTCTTTGGAGAGAATTAGGAAGAATCTAATCAGACTTGTCTGATTTCATTGAGATTAAGATGTATAAATGACCTGATGTGACAAATCATTCTTATAGGTCACACTATAAATTCATAATAGTTGGATATACTTGCCTAGTCAATTGCATACTCATGGATGGGGATGGCAATAGCAGTGGAGGCAGGCAATTCTAATTGGGTGAGAGTTCTAGCCGACCTATGAATGCTGATAGGAATCGTATACGACGTCGGAGAGAAAGATGCATTCCAATGGGTAACTTTCAGCCTGTTAGTTTGATTACAGACCATTCTGGTGCTTTGTTTGATTGTATGGGGAAACGTAAGTTTTATTTCCCTGGTGACCCATGGGATCCAACTTTTAAGCATAATGGTAGTACGTATGGGCACTCATTCAACACAACCGGATTTATGGCTTGAGGGCAAAAGAACTGAAGTGGCCATTACTCTTTCATTTAAGATATGAGTACGAGGCCAAATACCAGTGGGAAGGACTACGAGTTCCAAAAGCACGATCAGTGCAAATACAAAAGGAAGAACCGAGCAATTTTATCAAACTGTGTGAAAGATTAGAGCGCGAGACTGAACAAATGAGAAGACGGTTGGATCGGGCTTTTTGGATTTATTACCATAAACAGAATGAGGTGGATCCGACGGAGAAGATTAAAAGCATTATGGAGAAGCCAAACTTAATGTCAGACCTGAACTATCGGATTATTCCATATCCGACAATGGATCGGAAAATGAACAAAATGACAACGAAGTCGATAAGTCGGTATGTGACCCTGAACTATTGCATTTTTATACATACGTTAATTGTCTAGTTGAAAATACTATGGTTAGGCACCGAAATGATGAGTAAATGTCATATATGTCAAGATTTTTAGTGGGTACAACCTGACAATGGTTTTTTATTTTAATTTACCCAATCGATAGACACATAACTGACCATGGTTTATATTTTTTAAGGTATGAAAAGTTTTAAAAAGTTTCTATAAAAATTAGCCGTGCTATTCATTAGAAAACATCATTCTGAATCGATTGTGGAAAAGTTTTCCAAAATCTATCGTGTAAGAGGATTTTCAGACGATTTACAAACTCTATTTCCTTTTCCTTGAAAAATGGCCAAAAAAGTCCACTTAAATGACAGATTTTGGATGTTTGGGATGATGTTTTCTAGTAGACTATATGACTACTTCTAGTAGAAACATTTTATATTTTATAAAATGTTAAAAAATATATACCAAGTGGGGGGCTTAAAGTATTTAATGTGGTGGCAATAGCCCGGCCCTTAAAAAAATTGGCATGGAATGGTCCTATGGAATATTGTTAGGAATCAAAAACTAATTGTTCAATTCAAATTATCCAATTCATAATTTTTGTGACAATTAATGTAGTTAATTACATACAAAAATCCAATTGTTTCAAATAAAAACCCGTAATGATTCCTAAAATTAGAGGTTGAATACCCAGATCGATTGGGACGTGCCTCTAAACTTTTATTTCTTCACTGATTTTTCCCAATCGATTGACATCTAACCCAATCGATTGGGACATGCCTCTAAACTCATATTTGTTCACTGATTTTCCCAGTTGATTGACACCTAACCCAATCGATTGAGACGTGCCTGATACATAACCCAAATCAATTGGGACATACCTCTAAACTCATATTTTGTTCACTGATTTTCCCAATCGATTGACCCCTAACCCAATCGATTGGGCCTGATAAAAAAACTCATATTTGTTCACTGATTTTCCCAATCGATTGACACCTAAACCAATCGATTGGGACTGGTCGAAAAACTCATATTTCTTCACTGATTTCCCAATCGATTGACACATAACCCAAATCAATTTGAACGTGCCTCTAAACTCATATTTTGTTCATTGATTTTCCTAATCGATTGACCCCTAACCCAATCGATTGGGACTGGTAAAAAAAACTCATATTTCTTCACTAATTTTCCCAATCGATTGACACATAAACCAATCGATTGGGACATGCCTCTAAACTCAAATTTGTTCACTGATTTTCCCAATCGATTAACACCTAACCCAATCAATTGGGACGTGCCTCTAAACTTATATTTGTTCACTGATTTTCCCAATCAATTGACACCTAACCCAATCGATTGGGACTTGCCTATGAACTCATACTTCTTCACTGTTTTGCCCCATTGATTGGGATTCATTGCAATCGATTGGGGTTATTAAAAATTGAATTTTTAGTTCTCAAACTTATTGGGACTAACGGTATTCCATCTTTGTTGGAGTGATGGGTTAATATCTCAAAATTGTTTTTCTCTTTCTTTATTTGTTTTGTTCTTTCTTGCTTTCATTTTTTTTTTCCTTGTTTTTGTTTTTGTTTTTGTTTTTGGTTGCATATATCTGCGAATCACATTACTTGGTCAATGGTTTTGGATACATCTCGAGTGAACACATTCTTCCCCAAGGTTTTTTAGTGGGAACACTCCCCACCATGGATTTTGATTCTGATTTACCCAATCAACTGACACATAACACAAATCAATTGGGAATGGCAATGAACTTTGTTTTTCTTTACTGTTTTTCCCAATCGATTAGGATTCATTGCAATCGATTGGATTTCGTAGAAATTATATTTGTGCTTCTCAAACATATTAGGATTAACATTAGCACAGTTTATTGGGGTGTTTTACCAACTATATATAGGGGTATAGTTGACTCTCATTTAATTGCGGCTTTTCAACAAATTTTCGATATAACAATCACTATGCCAAATATTAATTCTTTCTTTATGTATAGATATACTTCGTACATCTGATCCCATGCTATATTTCTCATAATATGTATCTACTTCATACCTCTAATCCCACAAGTTGGGGTCATTGAACGCAAGTTATGCTACAGCTTGTTTGGGCATTCCATTTTTCAAAAGATTTATTTTATTTTATCTTTTGTTTTGTAGAGCTGATGGAGGTAATTTAGGAATAGTGTCATTTGATTATAAGACAAAAGATGGATTCCTCTATGGATAAAAAGCGATTCAGTACTGACAATCTACATCTTCGAGATCATAATAGATTTTCTATACATGCTCTCACATGCCGGTTTCGTTCTTTGTTATTGTATTTTTAAAATCATCAGGATGTAGTATGGCGGTCACACGCTCCATGGAATGGGATTTTTTATAAATCACCAAGACCAATATCTATTTGTATTCATTTTGGTTATTGTCTCTTCATGTTACTCTTGGTTGTTCTTAATAAGAATTTTATCTAGAACACACATGGTTTGCAGTTTCTTGAAAGCTCATATTTTTTATCCACCATGCTTTAAAACGATAGCACATCACACATGCAACATAGACATCGGATTTTTCATTCATTGTAACTATACCACCATCCGTCATGTTGACCTTCAGCTCCATGTGTTTGGTTAAAGGAAAACTGCCTATTACTACACTGCATGAAATACTATCCTGGTCAGATGGTCGAAAATGATTATTCATAATGAAAATTATGACAAAATTAGTCATCAATATAAATTATGCTCTGTTACCTGGCTTGCGACATCGAATGTGTTGTCTTTCTCTTGAACTATGTGGGCATCACAGCTATATGACACAGCTCGCATCAAATCACATGACCAGTCCGCTTGAGTCGATGGGATTGAACTATGATGATGCATTGAGTGACTATGGGAAAATGATTTATATGCATAAAGATTTGGTTGCTCGAACCCACTACCTTTAGCATGTATATCAGAACCAACATTAGAATCCTCACAGGTAGAACCTTTGCCTAATAGTGGGCACCTACAAATATCGTGTCCTTCGAACTTGCAGTGACTGCACCTTCTTGCCTTTGGCATCGAAGTTGGCATGCTTCTAGTATTGCCTTTTGTTCTAGCTATATCAGGATCTTGAACCATGGGGCGACGCCTTGGGCCTCCTTCACAAACTTCTGCATTCGTACCACCTTGTCGATACATAGCACAAAGTTGTTCCATTCGATAGGTTAGTTTGGCCACTTCGTTCCTTGCCTCATGGAAGCCTTCAGAACACTTCAAAGCAAGGTAGCACATTTCATTACAGCTTGCTAACAATGCACTATACCGCATCTGTTCGGTCTCATCGTTTGAAACTTCAGTGCTAAATGTGCAATATATACCTCCCCTCGCGAGTTTAGTCCACCGCTTCAATGTACAATTAGTGGGAATCTCTTGCAACCGTTCAACTTTCATAACAGCAATTATGTGTCTACATGGAAGCCCGATGGTTTCAAATGTCAAGCATAAGCATTTCATCTTTTCTTCGTCACGATAATGCACAACTGTGATCGCAGCTTCAAGACTAGAGTGTTGAGATAGTATGTGAATACATTGGTCTCCATGATCTTCTGTATGGCGAACAATGTACAATGTTTCATACTCAAGTTCCTCACGAAATTTGGAGAACATATTTTTAGTGAATATTCTGATGGCATGACTCTCTACGCTAACCAATGCAGAATTAGTTACCGGTGAGGTGTGATTGCTATCATGTTCTGCTTGTCTCTCGACGTGCCTCAATTTTACGAGTGCCCTATCATAATGTTGCACAAACTCAAAAAGCTGAAGACGAGGAGATATTCGTTGAAAAATGCATTCATGCCCTCATTCCGTTGTGTGCTTTTCATTCCTGCAAAAAATTGACCCCGCAAATGTGTTGCTGCCCACCTAAAACAATCATCATAGATGTCCTCAATCCACTAGTTACCATCAAGTTCATACTTTTCGACGACAGATTGCTAATCAGTTTCAAATTCTTCTATAGAACACTCATTGAACATTAACCTCTTAAAATCCTTATGAAAATTCTTGTTGTGAACATTAGCAGAAGCATTTCTCTGAAGATGCCATGCACATAAGCGATGGCGAGTGTGATAGCCCAAATATTTGCCCCCTAATAATCAATTGATTAGTGTGATTATTATTATTATTGTGTTGTCATAATTATGATTATTATTAATCACCAAAGCTTTAGGATATATATATAACAAAAATTACTAACTTATTATATTAATAGGATTAATGATGTAATTAATCCTTAAGATGAGGTCATTGCTTACATGGGAGGGGATAAGTGGCTAAATTTTATGAATTGCTTAAAAATAAAAGCAAAACAAAACAAAACAAAACCAACAAATCAGCCACATTTGCTTGGAGAAAAAGAAAATGGATTGCTTGGCGACAAAAGGATAAAGAAGAATCTTCATAAATTAATGTGGGGAGACTTCCTTTGACTTGAGAGGGTATAAAAGGGCTAATTTTCAGCTCATTTTCGTGCTATTTTGGGCTGCTAAAAGAGTGTAACAAAAGAGAGAAATAGAGAGAAAGAAAGAAGGAAAAAGAAGGGAGCTCAAACCAAAGAAGTTTCAAAACATTTTTCTACAAACCTGAGGTGAGATTTTTCTTCTTTGAATGATATAGGATAGGTTCTTCAAAGAAGCATTCAATGGCTTCCCTCATACTTTGTTTGATTGGTTCTCTATGCACAGTAAATGAAACTTCATGAAAATTTTACCATGGTTTTATGATACTATAGAGAAGCTTCTGTATAAATCTTAGCCTTTAATACTATGTAGGTTATGAGAAATAAATGGGACAACCCGAAACACATATGAAAAACTGTATGAATTCGTAACTCATTTAATTTTTCTGATATTTTTATAATATTCTACATGAAAAACTAAACAAAATGGGCTTTTGAATCATCGAAAAAGGTTAAGAAATGAATTAGTTATGAATTTTTCAAGTTGGGATAATTAGTTGAAAAAAATGTGAACAGCACTAGTTTTTGTAGTTGCACGGGGAAGATGTGCAGGTTGGTTAGGTGTGGCGGGGTGTACCATAGGCCACGCGGACCTTAGTGCAATTGGGCATGTGGGGCCCTCCTTAGGAGCTAAAAATATTTTTAAAAATCATATAAAAATGCTAGAAACCTATATTTACAATTTTGTAACCATTTGATTGTGATAACATGGGTTTCAAAAATTAGGATATTATAACCCTTTTATCTAGTTTGTTTTCAAACTTTGACTACTTTAAACAAAGTGTATTGAATTCCGATTAAGTTACCATTTAAAACATTGGATTCATATCAACAAAATCTATATGAGGATATTGTGAGGGAAAATGAATATTTTTATTTTGGGTATTATTTTATTCACATGTAAAACGACCATTTTACCCTTACTTACTAAAAATAGCTCGAATGGATTCCAAATTGAGTTTTGTTTGAACCTATGTAATTTATATGAGACGTAGAACACTTCAGGAACTTTTTATTAACATTTTTATGATGTCATCATAATTCTCATATCTTTATATTTGCAATATAGCCCCTGAACTTATGAAAAATTCTAAAATTTCATCAAACTAAATATTTGGCTTTAAGATTTATGTTGAGTAGTTTTATTAAGATTGTGAATGATGGTGGAGCATAATATGAATGATAATTCATATTCATAATTGAATATTGAAATATTATTGAGATTAATTAGTACTTGTGCATGATATTAGCATCCATATGTTGAGCGATATGATTATTAATATATGTACAAACATGTACCAAGTTATTCAGTGATCTGTTTATGTGAAGTTAAATGCTTATACTTGTGATTGAGATTAAGATGTTGAGATGAGAAACAAGCATGTATAAATCTATTTTGTGACATGTTTATATAAAGTTGCTTATACTTGTAACTGAGATTGAAATGTTGAGATGTTGAGATAAGACCACCGGGTTGAGAAAGCCCTGCAGTTAGTACACTAATATGCTTGAGTGGCATAACTTTTGAAAAGTGCTATTAACATCATTGTAGTATGAGATGTCACAAAGATGCTATTACATGTAAGATGAGTTGTTGTATACTAATGTTAAGTATAGATGTTGTTACATGTAAGATGAGTTGTTGTATACAAATTTTATATACTTAAGTGGCATAAATTTGGAAAAATGCTATTAACATCATTGCAGTATGAGATGTTAGAGATGCTATTAAATGTACGGTGAGCTGTTGTATACTAATGTTAAGCATTCATGGATGAATTATCTCATTGAGCCGTGATTTGCTCACCCTTTTATTAAAAATTATTTTTCAGGATTTGGAAATTTGTGAGCTGTTGAGAAGACATGAACAGAAGAGCATATTTTCCCGATTCGATAGTTGTTTAGTTTTGGATAAGTTGACATATGTGATGTAATATGAAACAGTGATATATTGTAATAATTATAATTTCGTATATGAGGTAAAAAAAAAATTAATATTTATGTGAAATAATATTTGTCAACATGGTGTCTCTTGGAGAATGAATGGATAAGGTTTTGAGTTGTCACTACCTCACTAGGATTTAGCAAGGCTATTTTTGGGGCGTGACAACGAGCCTCCGGAAAATTTTGCTTTATCGCTTTACGCATGGCCTTATCTCTATCAGTGATGACGGATATGGGCTTTTTGTTGTCCATCGCTTCAAATAGGCTCGTCAACACCCATTTATATGTTCCCACAGTCTCATCAACCAATAGAGCACAGCCGAAAATAATTGTTTGAAAGTGGTTGTTTACCCCAATCAAAATGACAAAAGGCTTCTTATACACGTTAGTGCTATAAGTTGTGTCGAACGCCAACACATCGCCGAAGCATGCATAATCTAGACGAGACTTCGAATCTACAAAAAACAACTGAGTTAAACAATTTTGCTCATCGACCGTGTATTTGTGGAAAAAGCCGTGGTCTGAGTCCGCTTTCGCAATCAAATAAGCCAAACAACCCATAGCATCACCATTTACAATTTGTTTTCTGCGCTGCCCATCAACATAATTGAATAGATCTTTGGGTGTGAAACCAATATTCTGGTAGCCTCCAGACTGACTTTGCATATGATCAATGACATGACAAGTCCTGATCCCCACTTTACGCATTGCGTCTGCTTGTGCCTTGTCAGCACCACTCATGGCCCTATGCGATCGAAGAAATTGCACTTCACATATGGGAACTAATTCATGGTTGTATCTTGCATTGAACTTTTTCACAACCCACACATTTAGTTTTTGCTTGTACGCTATTCGAAATGCAGCAAAGCATCCACATCTGGTGATAGGCTTTGCTTCGCGTTGTCTATCTGATCGTTCTAAGTGCTTCTATAATCGAATTCCCTCCTTTGAGCATACCCAGCTTCTAGAAACAATGATGCCATCTTTGTCTTTTGATAAATCGTCCCTTCGCACACTAAAACCAACCACTTTGGCGTACGAGTTGTAAAATGATTATGCCTCATCAATATTGTTGAATGTCATGCTAAAAACTTCATCTGTTGTCACCTCATTTAACCTTTTATTCAATAGGGGATATAAATTTTGCCCATTATGGTTGTGACGGAAATTATACTCATTGTTATTCTTTCCAGCAGTGTTCATGCCACCATCACTGTCGCTATTCAAGCCATCATTGCCTACATTTAAATCAATAATTGGTTCCTTTCCAGCTCTCCGATTGCACTGCTCCATGGCAACTAGATTTATCCACACTTCAACCATACATTGTAATAAATGTTAGAATGGGCCATTATACACAGTGAGATATTTTTCACGTTACACCTATGATAAATCATGATTTTGTTAGTAGGTTACTTCAAATCTCTTTGCAATAGATAATGCTCAAACATAACTACGCACTAAGTGCTCACTCTAAATGTTAAGTAGGTCACTTTTGGTCACTCCAAATGGTAAGTAAGTCACTCCAAATGGTAATTTGGTCACTCCAATTGATAAGTTGGTCACTTTTGGTCACTCTAAATGGTAAGTTGGTCACTTTTAGTCACTCCAAATAGTAAGTTGGTCACTCAGAATGGTAAGTTGGTCACTCCAAATGGTAAGTTGGTTACTCTAAATGTTAAGTCGGGCACTCCAAATGATAAGTTCGTCACTTTTGGTCACTCTAAATGGTAAGTTGGTTACTTTTGGTCACTCCAAATAGTAAGCTGGTCACTCCAACGGGTAAGTTGGTCACTCTAAAAGGTAAGTTGGTCACTCGAAAGGGTAAGTAGGTCACTCCAAATGGTAAGTTGGTCACTTTTGATCACTCCAAATGGTAAGTAAGTCACTCAAAATGATAATTTGGTCACTCTAAATGTCAAGTGCGTCACTCCAGATGATAAGTTAGTCACTTCTAGTCACTCTAAATGGTAAGTTGGTCACTTTTGGTCACTCCAAATGGTAAGTAGGTCACTCAAAAAGGTAAGTTGCTCACTTTTGGTCACTCCAAATGATACGTAAGTCACTCCAAATGGTAATTTAGTCAATCTTAAATGTTAAGTCGGTCACTCCAAATGATAAGTTGGTCACTTTTGGTCACTCTAAATGATGAGTTGGTCACTTTTGGTCACTCTAGATGATGAGTTTGTCACTTTTGGTCACTCCAAATAGTAAGTTGGTCACTCCAAATGGTAAATTGGTCACTCTAAAAGATAAGTTGGTCGCTCGAAAGAGTAAGTAGGTCACTCCAAATGGTAAGTTGGTCACTTTTTGTCACTCCAAATGGTAAGTAAGTCACTCCAAATGGCAATTTGATCACTCTAAATGTTAAGTGGGTCACTCCAAATGATAAGTTGGTCACTTTTGGTCACTCCAAATGGTAAGTTGGTCACTCAAAAAGGTAAATTGGTCACTTTTGGTCACTCCAAATGGTATGTAAGTCACTCCAAATGGTAATTTGGACACTATAATTGTGAAGTCGGACACTCCAAATGATAAATTGGTCACTCTAAAAGATAAATTGATCACTCTAAAAGGTAAGTTGGTCATTCGAAAGGGAAAGTATGTCACTCCAACTGGTAAGTTGGTCACTTTTGGTCACTCAGGTAAGTTGGTCATTCGAAAGGGTAAGTAGGTCACTCCAAATGGTAAGTTGGTCACTTTTGGTCACTCCAAATGGTAAGTTGGTCCCTCAGAAAGGTAAGTTGGCCACTTTTGGTCACTCCAAATGGTAAGTAAGTCACTCCAAATGGTAATTTGCTCCCTCTAAATGTTAATTAGGTCACTCGAAAGGGTAAGTAGGTCACTCTAAATAGTATGTTGGTCACTTTTGGTCACTCTAATAGTAAGTAAGTCATTTCAAATGGTAATTTGGTCACTCTAAATGTTAAGTAGGTCACTCCAAATGATAACTTCGTCACTCTAAATGGTAAATTGGTCACTTTTGGTCACTCCAAATAGTAAGTAGGTCATTCCAACTGATAAGTTGGTCACTCCAAAAGGTAAGTAGGTCACTCCAAATTGTAAGTTGGTCACTTTTGGTGACTCCAAATGGTAATTTGGCCACCCTAAATGTTAAGTAGGTCACTCCAAATGATTAGTTGGTCACTCTTGGTCACTCTAAATGGTAAGTTGGTCACTCAAAAAGATAAATAGGTCACTCCAAATGGCAAGTTGGTCACTCTACAAGCTAAGTTTGTCACTCGAAAAGGTAAGTCACTCCAAATGGTAAGTTGGTATCTTTTGATCACTCCAAATGGTAAGTAAGTTACTCTAAATGATAATTTGGCCACTCTAAATGTTAAGTAGGTCACTCCAAATGATAAGTTGGTTACTTTTGGTCACTCGAAAGGGTAAGGGTAAATAGGTCACTCCAAATGGTAAATAAGTCACTCAAAATGATAATTTCGTCACTCTAAATGATAAGTTGGTCACTCTAAATGGTAAGTTGGTCACTCCAAATAATAAGTAGGTCACTCCAACCGATCAGTTGGTCACTCTAAAAGGTAAGTTGGTCACTCAAAAAGGTAAGTAGGTCACTCTGAATGGTAAGTTGGTCACTTCTGGTCACTCCAAATGGTAAGTAAGTCACTCCAAATGGTAATTTGGTCACTCTAAATGTTAAGTAGGTCACTCCAAATGATTAGTTGGTCACTTTTGGTCACTCTAAATGGTAAGTTTGTCATTTTTGGTCACTGCAAATGGTAAGTAGGTAACTCCAAATACTAAGTTGATAACTTTTGGTCACTCTAAATGGTAAGTTGGTCACTCCAAATGGTAAGGAAATGATAATTACTAAATGGTCCATGGTTCACACGAAATAGTGAGTGGTTCACACAAAATACTAAGTGGTAGTCGCATGAACCTTTAAAAAAAAAAAAAAAAAACTAAAATGAACTGTGAATGGTCATATTCAACAAATCTTCATTTTTCCTTGCAAAAATCAATACAACTAAACTAAAATGGTCAACTATATCCTCTTCTCAATCAATCTATGTCTCATCCAAATAAAAATACAAATGGAAAATCCTACCACTCGGGTAAGTTACAATCTAAACAAAAATCGATAATTTCATGGACAATCTAGTGGTAGAAAGAATGATGTAAAAACAACTTAAATGTATAGCATATCAAAGACACTATTATTCTAAAACAAAAATGTAAACATAGATTTAAATAACTTTAACTTGAAGGTTGGCCTACCGATTTTGTTTACCGTAGAAACACTCAAGCCGATGGCCACGTTCAAGGGAAGAGGAGCTGAAGAGGAGCTCTGGTTACGGTATTTAAATTGCCACATTCAAGTGAAGCTCCAACCATTTTTAATTCTATATTTAATGAACTCATCTGCTTTGTTCGTTACATCCTAAATTATGTATTTAAAGTTGTTGAGGGATGTTATTTAATGAACTGAGCTTTGTTTGTTACATCCTATGTTCTCTATTAAATTCTCTATGGGTTGTTGAGGGATGTTGGGGAAGGACTATTGCTCATTTATTTGTTAGGGGGTGTAAAGGACATTTACACCCATTAAAATATTAAACTCCCTTGGTGTTGTACATTGCACAAACCGGCAGATGCTCCAAAGGCAACGGTCAAAATCTAATTATAATATTCTTGCAAAACAGGTGTCAGTCAAGCATTGGCCTGGTACCATTTATTCTTTTCTCGGTACCATACCGAAAAGCAACAGCAGGTACCGTAGAAACACCCGTATATATGCAATTCTGATGGAAGAATCCTCCAGCTCATCAAAAACTAGAATGTAGCAGTTCAAGTTTCCATTTGTAACCTTAATGATAATAAATCCAAATCAGAAGGACACATGTCCTCTGGGTGTGACAGCCAATGTTCTAAAAAAACACGCCCTAGACACACCCTCGGTGCCACATAAATCACAAAAAGGCAGCAATCTCTCATTAGAGAGTTTCACAACAAAACTAAAGTTATTTCTCTCACCCACCATCTGTCTAGAAGTTCATTTGAGGAATCCAATTCAATTCAATACTCTAGCAAAGAGATCGGAAGATTGATTTGGAGTAACCTCATCAATTTAATCGGAGTACCCAACCATTTTGAGATTTCAAAAAGGATAATAGGATGCCAATATTACATGCTCAACCCAAGAAACCTCATCCAAACTCAAGTCGTGGTGTGGCATAGCCACTAAAACAAAAGTACTTTCTATGATGACTTTTTTACGACGACAACTAAAAGTGGTCACAGAAAAGGGTATTTGCAACCACTTTTGCAACAACGGCTAAAAGCCGTCACCAATATCAGTTCGTTTATCCTTTTTTTACGACGACTTCAAAAAGTCGTCGTTAAAAAAGGATTTTGCGACCAACTTTTTTAAGTTGTCACTATTACTCATCACAAATACAAAAATTTTGGCGCTAATAGTTGGCGCCAACTTAGTTACAAGGACTTTTAGTGATCATCACAAAAGGTGAAGGCATTTGTGACCACCTTTTTTAAGTCGTCACTATTACTCGTCACCAATACGAAAAATTTGGCACTAACTTTTGGCGCCAAATTATTTATGACGACTTTTAGTGGTCATCACAAAACGTGAAGGATTTTGTGACCACCTTAATGAAGTTGTCACTTTTAGTCCTCACCAATACGAAAAATTTGGAGCCAACTTTTGGCGCCAAATTATTTACAAGGACTTTTAGTGGTCATCGCAAAATGTGAAGGATGTTGCGACTACCTTGATGAAGCCGTCACTATTACTTGTCACCAATACAAAAAATTTGGCGCCAACTTTTGGCGCCAAATTATTTACAATGACTTTTAGCAGTTGTCACAAAATGTTTTTGACTTTTTACGACAGCTTCAAGAAGTCGTCATAAAAACAGAACTTTTGCAATGACGTTTACGAAGCTATCACTAATACTCGTCACCATTATGAAAATCTTAGCACACAAAGTTTTTGCCAAATTATTTATGATGACTTTTAGTAGTCGTTACAAAAAGTCTTTGACTTCTTTACGACGACTTCAAAAAGTCGTCGTGAAAGGAGTAGTATAGATGCATATATTTAGCATGTCAGAATTTAAGTACGTTTGAGAATGTCAAACACTATAGGTATGCATGAGTTATATAGATGCATATATTTAGCATGTCAGAATTGTAATAGGTATTTTATATTAGCATGTCAGAACTGTAATAGGTATTATATATTAGCATTTCAAAAATAAGAAATGAAAACCAATTCAACGAGCTAACAGTCTTGTTCTTGCTTTAATGCTTTCATGTACTATAGTATGACTTCATAAATAATTAAATCTATAAAAGTGAATAATTAACTATCATTGGCGTGTATGCTTACCTAATATTTTCTTTCCTACACCACCCATTCCAAATGATATTGATTGTCAACGAGGAGGTAACCTGGAACAAAGAAACAACATTAGATATTTGTTCACATCTTATTACACTTGAGTAATGGGCTAAAGATTTATCTTTAATCTTTAAATAAAAGAGGATTGATTACCAAATATTTAGAAAATATAAATCATTCAAGAAATAATGAATAAGAGCAATTTCTCCTACCACCACTACAAGAACCATCTAAAATCGAGGACGACAACAAAAAAATTCTGTTCTTTTATATTAAAAGTCCTTGGTAATTGCTTTTAAAATAAATAAATAAAAGAAAAGAAATTTATTTTGAATTCATTCCGAAGCAAAGGAAGAGGATAACAAAAAATGAACCACATGTGTTAAATTTTTCATTTATTCCAAAATCCCCACCCTTCATTTATAAATTATCCAATTCCTACTATTATTTATAGAAAAATGCAAAACAATAGCTAAAACAATGAACACCTTCCCTTTCCGTCTAGTGCCAAATTATAAAAGGCCTAAAATGAACTCATATGCTAGTGTTGACTGTTACGATTATGTCATTTTTTTAAAATATATTTCAATTACCATGTTCTTAATTAGTTAAGAGGAACTACATTAGTAAATCCTATATAGGTGAAATAACTTTCATGCTCCCACAAAACTGTCTCTATTTATACCAAGGAAAGACCAATAGAAAATAACGAAAAATTGTTAAAATATTCAAGAAATGAAGCTATTTCTAAACATTTTATATTTGAATCCAAAAAGAGTCCACTCTCCACGAAAGAGAGTAAAATTTCCATATTGCTCTTTTTGATTGCTAGGAAAATGTAGAGAATAGAAAAGATACTCATCTGACATTCACATTAAATATATAAATTTTCTTAACACTATGCAAACAAAGGAGCAAGGCAAACCTTAAGTTCTGCCGCCTGAATACTAGTATTGCCAAGTCCATCCAACATTGAAGAGACCTTGCTAACAAGAGAAACCATCAAAAGAAGACCAAGTATGACATATGACAAATAAATTCCATATAAGCAATTAGTGATGGCCAAATTAATAAATACACTAAGGAAAGAAGATTAAGCCAAGGGATGCCACAGAACATCTAATTATAGTACATTTACACATTGTATGGATTGAGAGAAATGGAGAGAAGAGAAGAGAAAAGAAGAGAAAGTCACTTTCTCTCCACCCTGTTTGGTTAGCATTAGGAGAGAAGAGAAGAGAATATTTACAACTAATTTCCAAAATTACCTTTATAAAAGAGAGAAAGAGAAAGGATTTGTGTGTACCAGTAGTGGAGGAGCAAATACCAAACAGCAAACCAAGTTGTTCTCTACCTCTACCTCTCCATCTCTCTCTCTCTCTCTCTCTCTCTCTCTCTCTCTATATATATATATATAGATGTGTGTGTGTGTGTGAACAACACGGAAGGCCGGGTAATATACTCGATTCCCACCAAATGTCAATTTTATGGACAAAATAGGTATTACGGCATTTGTATATGGGTATATTAGTCTTTTTAGGAGCTGCTTTGTTCCCTTTCTCTTCTTTTCTCTCCAATCTTCCCGATTTGGGGAGAAGCAAAATGGCTTGATTTTCTCCCCATTTTCTCTCCATTAATTTTCTCTTCCCTCCTACCAAAACAATCCAAACAAGGGAAAAGGAGAGAAAAAAGGTTTCTCTTCTCTTCTCTTCTCTCCATTTCTCTCAATCCATACAAGGCCTTAGAGAAGATACTAGCAGACTAACAGTCTGGTTTTTTTTTTTTTTTTTTTTTTTTTTTTTTTTTGGTGGGGGGGGGGGGGGGGGGGGGGGGGGGGGATGCAAACCCAAGCGCGCACCATTTAAGCAAAACACATGTATTAGCCAGCTACATCAGTACCTAGTTGCTGGCATATCACTACTACTTTTGCTATGTTTTTAGGCCTCATGATATATCAAAATATACAGCTCTCAAGTGATGTCAGGTCACAGCTCATGCTACAAACTAATAGATCTATTAAACGCTCCATAAACAACCAAGGCACACACTAAAGCAAAAATAACCTTAACTGAGTTAAACAACCGTACTTCCAAACTCATACGGTTTGAATTTGTGTGTATACCCGGAAAATTCGTGGTGTTCCCTTTTCTTCTTTTACTGTGTAAATTACAGAAAACTCCCTTAATGTTGAGTCCTTTTTTACATAACCCCTTTATAAAAAAAATTCATCGCAATATCCCCAAACGACATTTGCAATTTAATAGAATAACCAAAACTTACAGAATTAACACAATCCATCCACAAAGATGAGACCAAGAATTTCCAACTTCCTTGACACAAGGAAGAAACCCCATCATTTAGAGAAATAACACAATCCTTCCAAACGGCCAATGTGGTTTGGTGGACTAATTTTTCTTTAGGGATTATATGAAAAAGGGCTAAACTTCAAGGGGGTTTATTTCATATAAAACTAAACCCATCATATTAAATTAGATTCTACCAATGGATTAGTCGAACATGACGTTAATATAAAGATGTAATTTTTTTTAATTTTTTCTTATAGTTAGTGTTTTGCTCAAATTAATATAAAGATTTTTGGGGATGATGGATCATTTCCAAAAATCCAAAATCAACAAAAACCCAGCAACTGTCGTAGATGTAAAAGGCGGGAAAGAGGGAGAAAGAAAGAGCTGGCTTAATAAAATCATTTTTCCTTGTTAAAAAAGAAAAAACTTATATATATATATATATACACACACACAGAGCTATAGAAACGAAGGCATGAAAATCATCACACATTCAAAATACCTGTTCATGATCGACCGAGAAAAATGAAATGCGAGCTGAGCTATTTAGAGAGTAGAAGCCACGAAAGAAGTTGGGATTTTCAGGTAAGAATTATGGGATTTGGGGGTTTTTTGACGATATAGGTGGATGGAATGGTGAAACGCAGTGTTTTATCGTGCGCAACGAGAGATGTATGAATGTATAGTGCCATGGTGTGTGTGAGTATGTATAATAGAAGACCTGCATTAGTGGTTTAGATCATAAAATACTTGTCAGCTGCCTTCATTGGTATAATAGAAGAAGATTTTTCTCCTTCAATTCAAATTTAGAGAACAGGACTCTGCAAACTGAAACTCACTGAGATTGACAAGACCCAAGAGCGACCTGTGGTAGATTTTACAACCCATCGTATCAATTTAGAAAGGACAACTAGAAACGGACAGAAAACTAAATAAACAAGGGTAAATTACACTGACACCCTTTTAAATTCTGACAATAACAAATGCGTTCCCTTATTTTTTAAAAATTATACTGTCAACTCTCGTTTTATAAAATAACCTACAAAAACACCTCCTACCTTCTCACTACCGTTAATAACACCGTTAAAACTAAATAAAGCATGCCAAAACTTATTTAAAATACCTAAATTACCCTTATTTTTGGATGACTGTTGCACATTAAAACAAAAAAAAAAAACTAGCACATTCATCTACCCCTTCACTAAGCTAGGGTTCTAATTTTGTAACCACCTCCTTGGTCAACTCTCTCCTTATCAATTTTGCTTTTACCTAAATTGTGAGTAATGCAAAATTCATTAATGCCCAATGCCAAACCTGTATGTCATAAGTTACATTAACTATATTTTGATTACACCATACAATAATAAAGTGTATATTTTGATTACACCATACAATAATAAAATAAACACAATAACAATACATGTCCCAAATTAAGCCAAATACATAGAAATATTCACAAATAAACATCCATACAGATTTAAGTTCATTCATCTATTACATATGTCTAAGAAGTTTACCATTATACCACTAAATAATCATCCTAAATATACCACTATTTCAAAGTCCACGCAAAAAATAGAGGCATTGCCACAAAAATTTATACCATCTATTTATGTACTTCTAAATCCATCATTTGGCAGCTTTCCAACACAAAAAACAGTTTCAAACTGCTCATAAGCCAATTAATATAAACCAGGAGAAAGGAAGCAAGATTTACAACCGTAAAGCAATTAGGAAGTTGGGAGGGGGTAGTTGTATCTTGAATGTGATATAAGTGTGGGTAGAGTCTGTGATTGTTGGGTATGTTATTATGCAAAATTATATTGAAGTGGTAGTTGGGACATGAATTTTTAGTTAAATAATATTGAGAGTTTGAATAAAAAAATATATATATATAAACTAATTTTTTAACAAATATTAAAACGTGTATATGATCATGGGACCTTTGCTCATACAAGCTAACTTTAGAGGCTAGATAAGCTCATTGATTTTATCATAATTTAATGACCTTTTGGCTTTGATTTTTTTTGTTTTGTAACAATTGCATTCTGATTTTTTTTTTAATATATATATATATACATACTAGTTAGTGCACACATGCGTTGCATGTGAATTAGTCTTATTTTACATAAATGTTTAGATATATTTTTTATAATCATATGCGGTTTCATTACATCAATTTAATTATTGATGTAAAGCTACGAGAATACAATTAAGGGGAAGAGAGTAAAAAAATAAAATTAAAAATTAAAAATCGGCACATGATTAAGGTCACTGTGAGGAGGTAGCTATCGAATCTTGAATTTGAGTTGAAGATTATATTATCATTATACGGGACACAAGGAGCACATATGAAAATTAAAGCATCCATCTAAGGATCTTATTATTAAGATTAAAAAAAAAATGTTCATTTAAGTCCAAAAAATAAAATGAATCAAAGAGCTTTTAACCAGTCATATTGCTAAAATTGATAACTATTAACGAGTCTAAAAAATAAAAATGATGTGTTTTGTACAATTAACCCATAAGTTTCTCTTTAGGCCGGTAAAGATATATTTGTTTATTAAAAGATATTTTGGACATTTGAAATACTCAATTTACGTCCGTTATCCGATAATATTAAAAAGGATGATAATATAATTTTTAAAAAAATAATGGAGTACATTTATTATTGTTAGAATATAAAGTAAGTGTCAGTTTAATTTACCCGATAAACAAATAACAACCCGTAGGAGCAGGAGCATGTAAAGTATCTGAGGAAGGAGTAAGTTTTCTATGTAAACGTGATATGCAAGTGTGAGTAAAATAAAGTTTAGGATGTGGAGTAAAAAAGCACTTAATTTAAATTTAGGGAACAGAACTCTGCAAACTGAAACTCACTGAGATTGACAAGACCCAGGAGCGAATAGTTCGAGGACTATGGGCCTGTGATGGATTTTACACTGCATCGTATCAATTTGGAAAAGGAGAACTAAAAACGGACAGAAAACTAAATAAACAAATGACAACCTGCTCAATGTAAAGTATCATGTAAGTCTTCTATGTAAATGTGATATACAAGCGAGTAAAATAAAGTTGGGATGTAGAGTAAAACAGCACTTTAACACTTACCCTTTACTTCATACTCATTAGCCAGTGATATAAAATTTAAGTTTTTCATGCAAAAAAGATATATCCCCATCTGTATTGTACACCCTCAGCCCCTTTTTTCTCTTTTCTTTTTTTTATTCTCTTTTAAATTGAGCGAACCTATTTTTGTCTTTAAACTTTTTAATTAATAGAGTATCACATAAAATATCGAAGAAATTACCTTTGGTGAACTACTTCACAAATTGTATAATACAAAGAAAATTAATAATTAATTTGTAACAAGTTGACAATCAATTAAGAATAAGTTGACAAGCAATATTCTTTTATTTATACTAGATATAGCATACGTGCGTTGCACGTGAATATTTTTAAATAATATTAGTTATACAAAATAATAAATACATAAAGATTTTATATTTTTTCATAAAAGATAAAGTTTAAAATTCGAAAGTACAACGAAAGATTAAAAACTCTTTATATATATATTCAGAATTTTTTTCTTAATAAAACGGAATATTTAAAGAGTTTATATTCATATATATTATCATGCAACTTAATTAAAATCTAACTTTCATTTGTTACCAAATGATAAGAATGTTTGTTATGTGTTTCAATTAAAGGAAGGGTAGATATGTATTTTTCTTTTTTTAAATGAGGGTATATTGGTTGTTCAAAATTTTTTTTGAGATTCAACCTTTTATAGGTAGTATAGATTTGCAGAGTAAAACTTACCAGAGAAGGGAGAAGTCGCCGTTAATCAGAGAAGAAAGAAGTCACCGTTAATGGAAAAAGTGGAGAGAAGGTTGAAACTACTCTTGATGGAGAAAGTGGAATTTACAATCCAACTGTTTGTTTATTATATAGGAATTATAATTTCCGTTTCCTTTGAATTCCTATTTGTGTTTTATATATTAATGTATGTGTTTTAGAATATATTAAGGTATGTGTTCCGACTGTTGTTTTAAAATTATAGTTTCTATATTCCTATATATAGGAATTATATATAGTTTCCATATTCCTATATATTTCTATTTATTATATAGGAATTATATATAGTTTCCGTTTCCTTTAAATTCCTATTTGTGTTTTATATATTAACGTATGTGTTTTAGAATTATAGTTTTCATATTGCTATATTTCCTATATATGCAAAATGGTGGATAGTTATGTATTTAAAAATTAAAATAAGGGTATATTAGTCAATCAAAAGTTTTTTTTACATTCATCTTTTTATAGGTAGTATAGATTAATCTGGATAGTTATTACCAAAAAATAATTTTCTTAAAAGGTTAACAATGCTTCTTTAACTATACAAAGGGCACACCAGCAAAACCATAGACAACATACCCCAAGGATAAGCAAACCCACAAACAAATACAAACGCGACAACCCCAAGGTAAGTGTGGCAAAGTTAGACAAAACCCACAAACACGGCTTAAAGCCTTAAACCCAACATGAAGTTAGTAAGCTTGGTTATAGTAATCAGGTTAGGGAAAATTGGTCATAACCCGTTTAATAAATAGGTCATTCTCAAGTTAACTCGCATAAATTTAACTAGAATTCTCCTATTTAAAATGACAAATTTAACCTTTTTGAAATAACTATTTTGGCAATTAAAATTTAAAAATGAAAAATGAAAATTAAAGGAAAATACGTAACTAACCATTAAATGGTAAGAAAAAAAAATGTTGGAGACCTCTCTCACCAGCCACCATATTTCTCCAGTTTTCTTTTAGCCTTTAGTTTGTGTGGAGCTAGGATGACTTAGTCAACCCACCTTGACACTTCGACAGCATCTTGTGCTTAATATCTTTGGCCTTCACTACTTTCCAAAGATAAACCAGCTTCTTCTTCTTCTTCTTCTTCTTCTTCTTCTTCTTCTTCTTCTTCTTCTTTACTCAACTCTATCGATCAAAATATATATTTTATTTGAATTTGAATTTTGTTATCTTCTGATAGAAATTTTGAGAAAATTTGAAATCTCCATTAATGTTCATGGATTTATAATATATTATTGCTAAGTAGTTTATGAATCTAATTTCATAAGTTGCTTGTAATTTTGATTAAACACGTAACATGAACACGTGTAACCTGTTTAATAAATTGGTCGGGCTAGGATTTGAAAATTTTACACGATTAATAAATGAGTGTGGTTAAGGTCTAGGTATGATGCCTTAGGAAGCAGTAGTCTTAAGTCAACGTACTCCTACTAAACCTCTTGAAAGTTATCTACACAAGGTTTTATGGTTTCCATGGACTTTGGAATTACTTAATTCACATGGGCCAAGGCTTGCTTGAAAGGTTTTCTCATTGTCATCATCATATATATATATTATGGGTGCAACTCAATCTAGGCCGGAGGAAAAAAAGGACTGGACCAAATTAATTCGGTTCTTTAAATAATGGATCGGAACCGGATGGAATATTTTTGTTTTTACAAGAAAGAATTGGCAGCCAAGTCCCGGCTTCTCAATAGTTTGAGTGTAATCTCTTAAAATGTTTTGATGATTGTAAAGCACCTAATGAATTTTGTGGGATTTTTTATTATTATTTTTGTGTAATTTTGTGAGAATTTTTGGGTGTAAGAAATAGGATTCAGCAAATTGCAGTGCATGCCGTCATGCACCGATGCACGGCATGCATATGGTGCCACAGCGGCACAACCCGTGTCCTTACTGTTTCATGCCTGCCTCATTGTCGTTCCCAAAATAGGCGAAATGTTCCACCAAGTTGTAGTTGGGGAATGGCATGACATACATATATTCTTTTACCAAAATAAGTGGGACAATGTTGGATTCTTGGTATTTTAATAAAAAAAATTATATTTATAAAAAAATCTTTGATTATTAGCACATACGACCATTGAAATGGATCCATACATATCTTTCAAGAAGATAGACCATAATTTTTTAGGAAAATGGTTTATCCAAATTGAAGAGCCCTTTTTTTTTTCTTTTTTTTTTAATTTTTAATTTTTTTTATAGTAAAAGACGAAAGAATCGTTCACTCTGTGCCCATTGCACGGCTCCGTCCAAATTGAAGAGCTAAATATGAAGATTTTGTTTTTGAACATTTCGGGACCTAGATATATATTCTTAGTGAGTGAGTTATTTTCTTTATTTTCTTCACAAGCGCAATCTCTTATGTATCTCAAAAAGTTAGCTCCATCAGACTTGTCTTTTTATCTTTTTTTTTTCATTAATAATATTTAGAGTTGTTTGCACATAAAAGCAAACAATTATTTAAAAAATAAAATAAAAACAGAAAGCTCATTAAGAGTACGAACTAAATTCACTGAAAAATCCACTTGCATGCCTAAAAACATGACGATATTTGAACCATTCAAAATAGTCCACAAGCATGTAGATGTCCTCAATAAGATGTGAGATGCTCCATGGTACAAGATAATTCTTTCTCAAGACTCATGATAACTTTGGAATCACCTTCAATATATTTGAACGTTTTTATGATCTTTTTGCCATGCATATATAATATAGATCATTGTGCAGCGTCAAACATTTCACCACCAAATTGAGGCATCATATAAATTAAACGCTGAGGTCACCAACGGTCTTCCACTATCATCCTAAATAATATGTCGGTTTGCAGTTGATTTTCTTATCATATTTCCCTAATCCATCAAAGTGTAGTTTAACCTAGTTGTTAGAGGGATCTACATTCTTTTTTTTTTTTTTTTTTTTTTTTTTTTTTGCTATATACACATAGGTACTTTACTCACAAACACAGCACACAAATGAGAACAATGTTACTATATACACATAGGTACTTTACTCACAAACACAGCACACAAATGAGAACAATGCACACCAAGTATGCCACGTGACCTTGATCATGTGTGTCTTATTGGAGCATACATGGTGTCCTTACTAGAATTTCACGCCCATCGTGCGAGTGCACGTACTACACGTAACTAACTTAAGTAACAAAACCACTACTCGTATTGGGTTAATAACAAGAAATAGAGCATAGGGTCGGAGCCATAATTTATGTAGGTCAATGGCAATGAGTGCACTATGATTTTGTGAAGTGGGAAGAAATTACCTATTGGTAATCACTTCCCAATATAATACCAAACAAAAGGTGTTGCTTGTCATCTTACAACAAATTGATTATATATATGCTTCAAAATGACTAGCAAATTTTATTTTTTGGTATTATATTGAAAAGTGATTATCACAAGATAATGCTTTTTAAAAAAAATTATATATATTTGAGTCCATAGGGGCACATGCCCCCAAAGGCCTTACATACCTCCTCCCCCAAAAAGTAAACATGGCTTGTTGATATCTTATAATTAGAAAATAATTACAAGGGTTACCATACATGGATGGAAAACTCTTTACTTCTCGAATGGCCTTGCACATCTGTGCGATCCAATCATGGATCCAAAGAATTCTACGGAAAATTGCCTTTTTTGGGTCCTATTAGACCCATTTGGGGCAAAGGAGATCACAAAGGTCATAAACTTCCATTTTCATGCTAAAAAAAAATGGTCTTGGGGCATCGTTTTTTACTGCTGGAAATACAGGACACAACTTTCCATTGATTCTTAATTTATGAGTGTCCTAGTTGAAATGCTACCCAGACAATTGTTGGCTTAATTTACAGAGTTTGAGAAGATATTCATTTATGAAGTCCATTACTAGAAGGTATTAAATTATTTGCTAGAAGCCATCAATTGTTGCTATTGTACATGCAAAAAAAACCCCAACCAAGTTCCTAAGTTTCATCACCGATTCGGAACAATTTATAGATTTATTTGATTACACTCATTCTTCTCACTCCCAGTTGCTCATCTCTTCTCTGTGTGGGCTATTGGTAATTGACAAATCTTGCCAGTAAAGCATTTTCTTTAGAACGACGAAGAAAAAGTATGGAGTAATTAATATGTTCTATCACTCATGCATCCATCTAGTGGTCAACCCATGCAATGCATGAGACAGAATGCATTGAAGACAAAAATGTGATATTTTTAGTAATTAAAAAGATAATTTTTTTTTTATTGAATGACAACAAGTCTCAGAGTAATCTGATTTTGACTTCCATAACTTACATGGAAAGATTATTTAATCGAACGATAAGTTTCACAAAATAAATCGAAGGTAGATTATCTAAAAACTTGTGTAAAAACTTGTACGCATTGATTCCTAATCCCTATATATATTAGAATGAGTAGCCTTGGAAATCGGGTGGGTATGGGTGGGCTGGGCAAAATCTTAACGAAACGCATCGCAACCCATTTTTGTGCAAACCCATACAATAAGAACCCAAACCCAAACCCAACCCAATTATAGTTGGAAGATCCAACCCAACCTGCTAACCCGTTTTTGTCAACGAGGTTCCCTTTCGTTCTGTATCTCTATGTGCACCCAAATCTAGGTTGACCTGAACCCATGCTAAACAGGTGCTGAACTGGATCGTGTTAAAACGGATTCAAAGATTTACCGTTGATGTTTCATATACATATATATAAGAAAAAAGACCTCCTAATCTTTTACTCGATCCGTACGAAATTTTTTTCCCCAAAAAGGGGCTTTTTCTCACCGCCCATTATTACCCAACGCATCAAATCCCTTCATCTTTGATTTCCATCATAAAGGAGCCCATATTCTCCGCTCTAAATGAATTGATATAATCCTCTTGTAAACCCCCCAAAAAAACAAAAAATGTCTTAAATTGATAATTGGGCTTTAAAATAGAAGTGGTTCCACGACTGATCAGACAATTGAATAAGCTGATTAGGCTCCTGAATAGATTCAAGCCCGCACAATTTAGAGCGTGGTCAAAGCTGATCGAACCAAGCCAATTAAGCTTGAATATCCGAACACTCTAGAGCTTGTCCTACACACCATGCATCCCCAATCATGTGACACAAATTAAGCAGGTAAATCTGCTTCACGGTATTCTCTTATATGAAATAACATTTGATAGTTAAATTATTGATTTTTTTTTTTTTTTGCTTTCCAAATATCTGCAAGTAAACAACATTGGAGGACTGCTCTTTTGATCCTTTACTATGTAATTAAACTCAAACTGTTACTTTGATGCTTCAACCACAGTTAGTGTGGATCCGGCCAACAGGCTAGGCCTGCCACAGAGCAGCGTTGTCATGAGCTACCGGCTTGTACGACTGGACAACTTCTTCAGCCTTCTGCATATATAATTTGGTCATATGAAACGTTTTAATGTGATCAAGAAAAGTTTTCAAGCTTTGATGCGCCTCAATGCAAGATAAGCTAGTAACCTGTACCCCACGAACATAACAAACAAGATGCCTACGCTAACCGCCGGGCCAATTTGCCCTCCGATATCTTCTTCAACAAATTTGCAGCTGGCATTGTTGCTTCCATGGTAGCAACCCAGCATAGACGAAATCATTTTCCCTTCCGCATACTGGACATCAATAAGAAGCCTATAGCTGTAAAACGTTGTAGAAACATACTTGATCCAAGCCATGCAAGATGGCACCTTGTGCACGTAAAACCCTCCGGTCAAGACAAAGGCTAACATGGTGACAGTTACCACTGTAGAAGCCTGTTTCGCGTCCATGATGGCTGCTCCAAGAGCAAGGCCAAGCCCCTGAGAGACAAGCACATACCCAAGCAGAATGGCCAAAGTCAAAAGAAAAGCACCCAATTCGGGTTTCAATCCAGTCATCCAATAAGCCACGGTGAGAAAGACGGAAGGGAGGATGAGCTCCATTGGTAAGTCTCCAACGATTCGAGCCATGAAATAGGAAGAAAGAGTGTACATACCGGAAGCCCTTTCCTTCATGAAGATGGCTCGTTCTTGTGGGAAGGCGAAAACAGAGTTAAAAGATGGGAAGACTCCCCAAAAGATAGAAATGAAGAAGAGGAGGCCGAGTCGGTCTTGAATGTCTCGAATATCCGAGTGCCACCACATGGAACCAGCCAATAATGCGGCGGCAAGTACTTGGAGGACTCTTAAGGTGTTGAAGGATTCGTGTTTTCTTTCCTTAAGGCTTCTTTGGAGCAGAATTGTGAATTGGTTGAACCAAGTGGACAAGCTGCTGCTTCCACAGCTTCTTCTTCTGCACTCGTTTGAAGGCCGGTTGGTGATGATAGGCGTGTCTTTCAGTGCAATGGTGGTCATGTCCATGCAGGCAGCTTTCACCTTGGGAGCTAACAATGAATTGTAAGAGGAAATGAGAGATTGTTTTACGTTGGGCTTCTCCTTTTCGCTAAAACCATCAAGTTGGCACACACCTGCATAATTAATTTTAACAATGGGTTAATTAGTATCTACTTAATTAAACAGTGTTTTTTAAGTTAGAGCAGATATTGAACAGAACAGAGATTGAAATAAAACCCACTATGACTTTCTTCCGTGATTCCGTTACCCTTCAATTCCAATTGTAAATCAAAATGCACTGTCCGTGGGGCAAAATTTAGGTACTGCACCTATTTCTTTGTGAGGTCTTTGAATCTCAATATACACTACTTGGAAGGAAAGTATCACAGCTGAAAGACATTGAGAAGTCGAAGATGACAGACTGCCATTGATATTGCAACGTAGAGACTAAAGCAGGGACGAAAAACAGAGCAGTCAAAATAAGTACCATCTTTTCATTGGATCGATATGTTAATTGATTTGTCCATGGTTACAAATTGCAATGGCTGTCATCGATGGTTTGAGAAACAAATCGCCATAGCCCACCGCCCCAACCCATTGTGAAGAGTAAAAAAATCATGGCAGTTTGGGGCCCCCCAATAAAGGATAATTTAAAGCTGTATGTATGTCCAGAAATATATAGCTGGGTGTGCTATTATGCAGACATGGTGCGGTGAAGTTCAACCTTAACAACATGTTTAATTAAATGCCGACTGGCCTAGTATCTAAGAAATTCCATTAAAGTTACATGGCACATCTTAGCAAAACAAAAAGAAGGTTGCACGTTAAAAGAGTGCTCTGGTGTATTGAACAAATTAAAAACACACCTTCTAGTAATATTCTTGACCAGATTCTAAAACATGAGCTTTCTTTGATTTCCCAAAAGTGCTCAATTAAGGAATTTCTTTAGCACTTAGGGCAATAGGTTATTGATTTTATTTTGCCTTTTTGTTTTTTAAGAGGATAATTGACCCCTCAACTACAACCACCCAAATCCCACCAGGTACCACCACTAGGCCACAAGGGCCCATGATGGTAATACTTGGGTAAAGGGTGTTAGAAGCCAAAAATAAGATATTGGGACAGATACTCCTACATTAGTTCGAAGTGGTTCATTTTTCTTTCTAATTTATAATAGGTTTTATATATATATTGACAATGAATTGAACTTCAATACTCTTGGTATGTTTTATAAACTAAGAGTAGGAGAATAATTGGGACAACGCTTCGCCGGGTTGAGTTCATTTGAGGCTAAGAATAATTTGTCTAGTTGAGTAGAGGATTTAGAATAGAACTCCCTTATTTTTACATTTTCGAGACCGAGGATACATAAGAGATTAGATAACTTGTTAACTGGAACAATGCTTTAAATGTTTGAGTCGTATTTTTTTTGGAGACAAAAATAAGAGATCGGACAGATTCCACCATGTAAGGTCATCTAAACGGTGCCAGCTTAAGAAGGAATCACCATCACACCTTAATCATAAAGCCTTGCGAACTGGTGCCTGTAGCCTCCCTGACTGGGGAAATGGCATTGGACCACCATGCCAATTAATGGCGCGCGTCTAAACAAACTAACTATAACGTTTAAAAAATAATAATGATTATGATGAATTAATAGGAGACAGCACTGTAAATTTAAAATTATTATTTCTTAGATTAATGGGGTAAGAATTACTGACACGTACTAGCAAGTAATGAGTAGTGAAGGAAACCATTGAAGGCTGACCAGTTTTGGTGCAAAGGTGGGAGTCCACTGTAGTTGGTGCTGCTGCTGAGGTTGGGCCACCACTTACTTTATTTCCCTTCCTCTTTAATTATTTCTCTCTTTAGCTATATAATAATACCCACAAAGTTCCCTTTTTGTGGAATGCGAAATCATCCTAACACGTGGTGCTCTCAACATATATATCCTAAACTTGAAGACATTGATCAAGAAGTTGGACAAAATAAAGGAAAAGAAACACTATCAAAACGGGTGGTGGAATTGGTTTTCCAAGAGATTGAGGTCAAAGTGTGACGAGTGTAATGATGATAAGGGAGAACCGACAGAATAATTTACAGAAGAAATTTGACAAAATAACGATGCTGTGATATTCAAATTAATCTAGACATATATAAGAGAGGAAAAGGGCGGTATATATAGGTTCTTATTTATGCCACATATAAAAGCTAGACAGAAAATATCCCACCTTTTTCTTTCCCAATAAGGTTTACAAGCTAAGCTTCGCGACATGAAAAATCCATGAAACCATACCCTAAAAATCACCACATAGAGCTATGATATTTTTGGCTTAATGCCACAGGGCGCAGTACGTATTTCACACCCAAAAAACCACTGCAAATAGTGACATGAAAAATCTATGAAACCATAATCTAAAATTACCAAAGCTATGATGTTTTTTTGTCTACTGCAAAACTGCACAGTATTTCACACGCAACCCAATAAACCACTGCTAATAGTGTCCCAATGGAATAAGATAAAAGACCTTGCCGACAATTTCCTACTAGCACCTATAACAAAAAAACAGCTGAGAAAACAATTGGACCCAAAGGATCACAACTAGACACCAAGGGTTCATGAGACTTTCGATCAATAACCAAACTAGGAATTAACAAGTCCAAATTAAAGCTATCTCTCGTGGTCCAAAAAATTATGTGGCTCTCTATGGTCCAAGCATCACACCTCTTTTATTCACATCCACGGCGGGAAATGGCCGCACAGCCATTAGTCCATTACAGCACCTATGAGTACGTACACTGCATATATTTCCAAAGAAAAGGGAAAGAACCTGTGGAGCCGTGGAAAAGGACACCATTTTTGAGGAGAAAGTGATAGGGTGCGCCAATTAATTATTGGGAGGGAGGAATAGATGCTTTCTAACGCAATCAATGTCGTCAGCTTCAATTCTCTTCTCAATCTACATGACCATCATGGTGTCCAATTAATAATAGACTCAATAGATATAAAGGCAACCCCTCCTCTCAATATTTTATTTGTATAAATTAAATTCTAAAGGTGCATATGTCCCTACCTTAAACTGTTTTGAGTACTCAAAAGAGAAGACATCTAGTCAAAGTGCACTTCATGGCTTCATGCACCTACAGACTACAGTTGTCTATGCATTATACAAGTCTATAATTGGTAAGTGACATTACCCCCACCCCCCCACCACCTATCTTTTCTTGCTTAAGCAGAAAAAGTTGGAACATATAAAAATTTACAAACCCCATTGTGTCTGAGATCCTTTGTATGTGAGCCTTCAACTGAAAAGTCCAAACCTAGGTTTTCAAGCACTTTGACACAAGACCCTGATTCAAATGTAGCGATGCCAAACCCAACAGATGATGCATGGGACCCACACATGAGACTAAGTAAAAATCATCTGGTCTGAAGGCTTAAAAGAGTTGTTAGCTAGGGATTCCTGTCCCCTGGGGACCTTTTTGAGTATCATTTGCCAACCATTCTCAAATACTTTTAATCAAATCATGAACATTATCAAAATAATCAAATGAAGATAATAATAATAATAATAAGAAGAATAATAATAATGATGATGTTGTGAGGCCTAGGATGAGAGTTGGTTTTTTCTTTTTGCAATGATCCATGTGCACTCAAACATACAAGCATGCATGTATTTGACTTATTTATTAATATTATCATTATTATTTTATTTTTTTTTTTGGATATCAAGAAATTTCAAATGTTTATAAATCTGACTGATCCTCTAAACGCCTTTTAATCCACTGAATTCATACATTACACCGAGTAACTAGAAATAGTTTATGAGGGTGACCTTGAGGGGAATAGTGAGAGTTGATTCAAAAACTTCTTACTAATGAAAGATCATGAAATCACTCAGTCTCCTTTTCAAGATTAAGTATGTAAAGACTCGATTATAGGTCCATGAGCTCTTATGGACACTTCATGTGCTTTTATGTTGGAGTGGCTACCATTGCTTTTACGTCCTTTTCCTACTAATGCATGTAGCATTTAATTCGAAGCCAGCTACCTCAATACCAATAAAACCTTTGACCCTTTGAAGCATTAGGAATAGTTCAAATGACAGCTTGTACCTCTTTTAGGTGGTCGTGTGCCTAAAAACCAACTTTGAGATAATGTATGGGAAGACCTCTTCCTTTAAAGGGTATCAACGTGCCATAACCAGTCACTATCTGAGTCCTCCAATTAGAATGAATGGGGTCAACTCAATTGGTTCCCTATTTGGACTAAACAGTTTACACAACTCAAGCCTAATAATTCCATTGGTGAGCATTTTTTAACACAGCAAAAGTGGGTTGATGTGATCATTTTGACGATCCATAATTGATAGGATCATTATTCTTGTAAAAATGGATACAAGATTGTAGGGTCCACGGTCCATACTCTAAATTTATATCCATAACATATACCGGATATATTGGGCCCATATTCTAATAATAGATCCCCCATTGGAAAAAAGCTTCAGGCACTAAATGATTCGCAAGCTACCTTATTAAATTATCTCCTCTTTTCCAACGCAAAAGATCTAAAAGTCCACCATGCTTGGACAGTGAGTTATTTAATAAGGTATGATAGGATCTATCTGATCACATCTCGTAATTATAAAATGATAATTCGTGTCCTAAGCACACGCGCCCAATCAAAGCTTAGAAATGTATACTCCCCTTTGCTTTTCAATGTCCACCCCACTTCATATATTAATTTTATGAAAATGTCCACCCCTCTTAAGGAATCAAGTTTTCAAAATAAAACCTGCCCGTTACATGTCAATAAAATATACTAATAGAAAAAATATGCATTAAAATTTAGGTCAAAAGTGGCCAGATGTGTCAAAATATAGTTTAAATTAAACTACCTTTTCATGATAGATCTGAATTTAAGGATGGTTTCCAAAAACCCATCACCAGGCTAATTTAAGGAAATTGCAACACGCCAACATAAGAAAATCAATAGACGACTAAGATCAGATCAAAAAGCACTCTTATTGAGGTCAATTCAGTAATTTTTGGTCTTTTGATTTGAACTATCAATTGATTTTCTTATGATGATGTATCACAATCCCCTTAAACAAGCATGGTAATGTTTTTTTTTATTTTTTATTTTTGAAAC